>OZ005649.1:267148071-268612434 GCA_963930645.1 Salticus scenicus | reverse complement strand
TGTTTTGCTGCAAGTTTTATGTAAGAAAAAATAAGTATTACATAGTATATACAGAAATATTAAGTACAGATGATGAGCTCTTTTACAATTTGAAATACAACTACTTTGTTATTCATTTTAAGACTTTTTATATAATATGCAAAATTTTACTTTCAACTTTAAAAAAGAAAGTTTTTTTTTTCTTTTTTTTACAACAATTTTATTTAAATACTAAAAAAAAAAATATTTTATCTTTTGTTGTTTTGTTTAATAATGTAAGCAATAATAATCTTATTAGAATGTAGAATTGTCTTCAGAATTCAATATTATTCCAACCAATGACGAATCTTCATTTGAGTGTTAGATTGAAGCATGAAATCATTAGATAATTGAAGACTACGACTTGTTATCAATGAAGAACGGTTCTGTGTCATTTCTGTAGAGGGCAGTAATTCACCTCATTGTGAGGACTTTGAAGTAAGGAATCCACTTTAATCTTTATATTGTCTGTGATAATTGGAAAAGTGTTTAGGCTAATGACTATATCTATTGAAGGTGAATACTTAAATGTCTTTAAATAAAAAAATATACAAAATAAATAAATAAATAAATATTTTAAACATTTATAATTTTCGGATAAAGTTTTTTTTTTTTTTCTATAACTACTTTTTTTACTCTTTTATTATATAAAAATATTTTACTTCCGAGTAGTTATTCTTAATAAAAAAAAAAAGTCCTACAGTAGCTATGTACAGTCGGGGAAAAAAAAAACGCAACACTCAACGTAACTTCGTTGCTAATCAATGTAGAAAAATGTAATAGGTATCATTCGACGGGGAATTGCGAGTAGTTTCAGAAAATGAACTGAAATTTTGAATTGGGGGTCGTCTACATATTAAAACGCGCACCAACTTTAATTTTTTCAATGGTAACACCCTATTTTTATTTTATATTTGAATTCCTGGGATCGCGAGAACGCGAAAAAGTATATTGGTTGTATGTTATACTTATTTTTTCACAGAGTTATAAGCGTTCAAAGTTTGAAGGTGCTAATGTTAAATTCATATTTCAAACTTTTATTAATATCTTCATAAAAAATAACTTGATCGATATAATTTTTTTTTTACGAGATACAGTGAAGAAACCCAAACATAATCAATCATTACTTTTGATTCTGAAAAATATTTTTAATTCTGAAAAATATTAATAAATTCATATTCATAAAAATTATGAATTATGACCTATATTAATTTTTACATAAAATGAATCCTAATGCTGAAAAATATGGGTGTGCAAATTTGTAGCTCATTCCAATTATTAGTTTTCGAGATATAAATAAATCTTTCTTTTGGAGTGGTTTAGGGGGCCGTCTCTTATATAGTGTTGCATGAGATAACGAATCAAATCTTAAAAAATAACAAAGAAAATTAAACAAAATACTTTTATTTTTTATTTACGGGTCAAATTATATAACAACAACGTCAAACCTATAGAAATGAAACAAAAATGATGATTTTTAGACATTAGTGTTAGCATCAAGAATTTCTGTTTTCCAAAGAAGACAAGCCCCGCCTTCATCGTTCTTCAAAACAAAACAATAAAGTAAAGAAAAGTAAATGTGACATTGAGTATTCGTGTTAAACCCCTTATTTTATGTTGACAAAAATATGCACAAGTGGTATTTACTTCATTGATTAATTGGTGATTAATTTTGAATCTTTTAAACAAACACTAGAAGAAAAAAAATTAACTAAATAGGCGGGGTTTACTGTTTTAAATAGAAAAATAGGTTTAATGTGAAATTGTCAAATATAAAAAACGAATGGAATTGGAATGCAAAACAGACCTGTAAAGTCGTTTCTTAACTACCGTCATAGTTAAAAAAGGCTTAATCATTTGCTTCATATAATGTTTTATTTTATTTTATTTACATATTTATTTATTTTGTAGGGGGACGATTATTATTTCATGGACACTTTATTCTTTAAAATTTTATTAATATATTTTAACTTTATACATTTTTAAAAACATACTTTAACTTTTAAAAATATATTTTAGCACTTTTTGCGACTGCAGGATTTTGTCTTTTTGACTGTAAGACCCGCCTACGGGTATTATACTCTTAAAATAAAATATTTCAGAACAAATTTTCTGTATTCACAATTATATTACAAATGGATATACATTATAGTTATATTCTTTCTAATCAATATATTTCTATCCATAGTATATTTTATTGCAAAAATACGAACACTGGGTACACACTTAAGAAATATGTAACACACAAATTACGAAAGAAACGCCCACTGACAGAGTTACAGATTTTCAAATTGCGTGAATCTACGTAAGCGGTCGCGAAAGGGGAGAAATTATATTTTTATAGAAATTATAAAACGAATCGTGCAGTTCCAAAGATTTCAACTGATCCAAAACTGTTAAGTGCGATTAAAATTGTTTAATATTTACTTCAAGTATAATTTATCCGAAAAGATTTAGTTTATGCGTTGTTGTATGTATATATATATATATATATATATATATATATTATTTCATTTCGTATATTATGTTACACCTACGAAAGAAAATTTAAGCTTTATTGGTGATTAGTACAGCCATAATAGACACTTTTACTTGAAAAATATTGCGCTTTTTTTCACAGAGTACTATATGGAGTAATCGCAAGTGTAATCTATTTAAGTAGACCTAAAATTATCTACAACAGTACTGAAGTATATATAAATCTAAAAAATTGAATTCAAGATAATTAAGAAATTGAAAACGAGGCAACATTTTATTAATTGCTATAAATTTTTTTTTTCCTGAAAGGTTTCCGGTGTGAAACATTTAAATTTTTTCTGTTTCTTATAGGATCTTAATTTTATTTTTCTACGTTTATAGATAACCCCCTAACACATTTTTGATTATAACTCTATAAATACTAAAGATAAAGTATACAAACAGTATACTTTTCCGCACTGCGAGACTCTCAGAAATTCGAAAATGAAGTCAAAATTGGGTGTTGCTATTGAAAAAATCAAATTTGGCGCTCACTTCAATATGTTGATGACCCCTAATTCAAAATTTGACGACATATTCAGAAAGTGCTTTGAATTTCCTGTTGAATGATGTGTATTAGATGTTTCTGCATCAATTAATAACGAAATTACAGCGGGTGTTGCGTTTTTTTTTTCCCCGACTGTACCTCCTACAGTACCTGACGAAGGATGTCTATATTGCATAAGCAATATAATCAATCGAAACAAATGTTTAATGATTAAGAGGAAATATTTGCATGAAAACACTAATTTACTGAAATTTTTATTTTTCCGACTGAGTGAAAATAATGTCTGGACCGGGAGTCGAACCCCGGATCTTTGACTTACAAGGTCAAGGCTCTACCAAACTGATCTATCCAGGCCGACAACCGGTCAGCATTACTCACTCAGACATCCTTTAGGCAGAAACAAAGCCCCAGGTAATGGAAAACACCATTAAGCAATGGGAGAAAGAAATACAATTTTATTAAAATCACACAATCAACTGATTGGAAGAAAATCATATTTATTGAAATTTTTATTTTTCCGACTGAGTGAAAATGATGCCTGGACCGGGAGTGGAATACAGGTTCTTTGACTTACAAGGTCAAGGCTCTACCAAATTGAGCTATCCAGGCCGACAACCGGTCAGCATTACTCACTCAGACAACCTTTAGGCAGAAACTGTAGTGCAAGTGTGTGTTCACAGTGTTACAAGTTTGTTCTGCTAATAAACTACTTTTTTTACTCCACTTCGAGTGCTCACTTTGACTCTTCATGACATTTGTGTGACAATATTATGAGCATATAAAACAAACTATTTTCAATTTATTTCTTAGAATTTATTTTTGATTATCACATTTTTGTTTATATGGTCGTTAACTGTACAACTAATTCATAAAAGGAATAGTATTTTTACTAGTTTGAAGGACATTAAAGATTTTAACAGATCTACTATTGTGTTAGAGACATTTTTGTTAAAATTTGAATTATTATGCAATATGGACTTTTTTGAAATTTCAAAATATAATTCTGAGAAAATTTTGACAAATTTCAAAATTTCTTTTGCATTTCAAGACTTATTAAAATATTAATATTTCTTGCAAAAATATTTTGCATGATATTTTCATTAGCTACATTTTAAAATACGTAATTGGTAAAATAAATAAATAAGTTACTAATATGTTTTATTTCCTTTCAGATATTACGAAAGTACTAATATGTAAACATCTTAATACAGGATAAAAACCAAAAAAAAATAAATACTGCAGATGAAGGAGTTATAGTAATGTGCGCTTTTTAGAGATTTAAATTGGAAATATAAAATAATAATTTTGTAAATATAATATAACTATTTTATAGCAGTCAATTTAACATAAATGGATGGTTAAATTATGAATACATTATTTAATTATGCATAGTCATTACAGTTTATAAGGATTAAATAAGTGAATAACATAAACGATAGTTCTTTAAAATAAAAGACTAAAAGGAAAAATATTTTCATAAAAAAAAAAAAAAAAAAATTAATGAATTCTATTAATACTCCTTTTCTACAATATGATGCTGTATGATTAAAAATAATTTGTATTTCAGTATAAAAAATATATATATATTTAATTCTCTGCCATTAAATATTTAATATTTTAATGAAAGAAAACGATTGCTCCATTTTTTTTCTTTAATTTTATTATTATTAAATAAATTTTATGTAATACTTCTACCACGGTAACCCATTATGTATTTCGAATTACGTTCATGGATACTGAAAAATACTGTATGATATGCATTATTTATGTGTTTGAGTTTAATCGGTCTTTTAATATCGAAACAAAATTATTGGATCAATTTCGGTTCATTTTGAACTACCAACACTTTCTGTAATATTTCGGAGATGCTTGACGATGGTTCGTGATTGAGTAGTAGAGAATTTTCTGAAAATATCAGCAACTTTATTTTTAATTCAAAAAGAAATTTCAAATTTAGTCAAACGCAGATTGTAATAAAAAAAAAAATAATAATAAATAAATCACCAAGTCTATAACTCCATCGTTCTGTTCCAGAGAAAGTTTGTCGTTAATACTGCTCACTGTAAATATATGTAAACGCTCACAATTTATTTCCATCTATAAATGTTTGTTCTCTATCGTGATAGTTCTTTTAAAAGAGAGAATTTTACTTTTTGAACAATACACATATCTGGTTTATTTCTTAACCGCATTCCATGGGACCATGGGAACCTCTGCGCAAGTGTGGACTCAACAAGTCCAGTGTTAAAATAGGGATGATAAATGTTATCATTACTCAAAAATAAGCGATAAGGGAAAATCAAATGAATGGATGTTTTCTAAATCCCAACATTTTAGTCAAGTTTTAAGCCCTTCAAGCCGGTGGAATCGCCATCATTTCTAGGCGCAGGAAACGTGGTTAAACTATACGTGCGAAGATATCATTTTCATCATTTAAAACCTGTGTTTAGAGTCAGATATCTAATTCATGTATTATATTTATGTACGTTTATATAATAACAGAAAACAACTGTTATGATATAAACATATAAAATATTCCTTTTTTTACTGACAATGAAAATATAGAAAAAAATTGATATGAAATGTAATTTAATATCCATAGATACTTCCTACAACATATATATTGCAGATTATAAATGTATTTTAAGTTAAAAGAACTCCATCACTAGTATGAAAAAAAATTAAATCTAAATATGGTAAAATAGTGGCAAATTGCATCCTAACGATAAAGTATAATTTATAAAAGAAAGTTAAAATCGCATTCTCTCTAGAAATCAAAGAATTGTTACAAAATGAATTTTTCACCTTATCTTATGTTTTCTGGTTTGATATAAAAAAAAACAATTATTCCTCTAAAGGTGTCTATTTTTCACTTTCTGATAAATTGTTCAATTTCTGTAAAACTCGATTGCTTTTTTAGTGCAACTGAAGAAACTTCTTTTTACCTGAAATTCTTTATTTTTTTCCAAAGTCCTGTTAGTTTTTTTTTTTTTTTTTTTTTTTTTTTTTTTTTCCAGAAATAAGTTTTGTTGTTGTTGTTACCAAAAGAAAATTAAAACACTTTTTCTGCTTCAGTTCCCCAAATTTATATTTATTAAAAAAAAGTAATACATAAGATTACTCTTGTTAAAAAATTTGTTTCATTTTTCAATTTCTTATATTATCTATATATTAAGTTTAAACGGCTTCATGAAAAAAAAATTAAATTCAAATGCATCTTAGCAATAATACACAGCTCTAATAAAGTGGTATAGATAAATTTAATCTGAGAATTAAGTTTAATGTATATATTTTTTAACTGTTTTACTGTATATTTTATTAACTGTTTATTAACTGTTTTTCAAATTAACTAAAGTATGAAAATTAGGTGGCAACTTGTGTTCACACACAGAGTCCAAGGAAATCTCTTAGCCTTTTAAAGTGTGACAGAGTCAGTCCGTCAGTGATGAGCTTAGCTATATATTCTGATTGTGCAAACATTTCTGTAGTTATTTGGCGCTCGGATTTCGCTGTACACATATATCATATATATTGTACCTTAAATAGTCAAAAATAGTTTTATGCGAAATTACTAGTAAAAGTGTCTACCAGCAACCTTAATTTCGATTTCTTACAAGTGGCGATTAGTTATGCAAAATGTTAAGAAAGGAACGAAATTAAGTTTTATTTCGGCTATTTACTGGAACTCGCAGTTAAAACGTGCTCTTACTACACATATAACGGTACGTAAGTGAAAAATAAAATTGTTATTTATATATATATAAAGACATGCTTTATTTGAAGTTTGTTATTTACATAGAGAAAAATCTGACTCATTTATTACTATATTGGACAATAATCATACATATTAACTGCTTAAAAGGTTATTTATTTATTTATTTGCATTTACAAAATTATTTGATCTATTTCTTATAACTTGCCAATCATGAAATTAATATAAGCTTATAAATATTTTAAATTAGTTAAATAAAAATTGAACAATAAGAAGGTATAAGTTAAGCTGAGACTACACATTTATCTTTGATTTAAATAAATTCTTGTCAAGCTTTTAAGTAAAATTTTTGAAACTACGACATGAACATCTATTTTAAATCCGAAAAAAAAAATGCAATTAAATTATTAACAAGGAATGATAAACTGTGTATTATTCTAAAAGAAATTTTATTTTCTGTTAGAAAGTTTTCTATTTTTTAGATCATAATTCAACATTTCGTTTTTCTTTGCAACTAATCTGATATTAGGTTTTGATTACTTATAAAATAAAATAAAATTTGTTGAAATAAAATCTTGCTATATGAATATACTATGAATTTAAGTTATTGAAATTTACATCCCAAATTAGCTTTGCATGTAATTATCAAAGTTAAAAAAAAAAAAAAAAGAGAGAGAGATATGAATATTTCAGTTTTGTAATGCACATGGAAAGAGTATTTCTTGTGTTTATTCGATTGTTGCACTATTATAATATATATATATATATATATATATATATATATATATATACCGCCGTTTTATACTTTGGTGCATTTCCTTTCCTTATAAAGAACCAAAATAATTAATATAAAGTTTGGTTATTTTATTTTATCGACTTGACGTAAAATCAATGGATAAATTTCCCTTCTAACGTGGTTCTAGCATGATTTGAATGAACAATAATTTGAATGAATAATAATTTTAATAAATGGTTTATAACTGCGTGAATATAGGACAATTTAGAAGAGAGTTTCGTATTCGTACTAATTTGAACTGTCGGAATAACATGAATATGCAGAAATTCCTAAAGAGAGGCTGTTGAAAATATACAGTGCATAAAAATAAAAAAAAATGGTGTAAAGAAATATGCATATTGTAAATGTTTTCTAGATGTTTAAATGCTGTTTTTATTTAAAAAAATATATTATATTTCACAGTTAAAATTTCTAATTAATACTAATTGCATGTCAATTTATAACTACAATCGCATCTTTAAACACTTTATCCTTAACTTCCTTCTTTTACGTTTAATTCATGTTTACAAAATTTAGATTAAATCAATAAAAAATAATTTATTAAAATATATTTCTGCATATGTGAACTTGATAAAATGACTTATGTTTTGCATGAATAAACTCATTTCTATGACGCACAATAACTAAAAATATTTAAAGATACTTTATTTTAAAACATTTCTCATTATGATTGAAATTTGCTAAATTATTTTCACTAAAAACTTCCTCTTTGTTAAAGTTAAAATAAAATGTAATTAACGGTCCACTGAAAACTTAATTAAATGAAAATAAACATATCTTTAATGAAATTTTATATTTCATTTCTTTTTAGTTTTTTGAAATCGTAAATGAATGCTTCTCCTTTAAAAATGAATTGATAAACATACTTTTTTTTTTTTTATTAAAAAGAAATTTAATTTTCGAAAACAGCAAACTTTGTGTTACATAATTATTACGTTTTAAAGAACACGAATGGCTGATAGATTTTGCTTTAGTACACAATTGATGGCATTGCTGCAACAAATCTTCTGATCTAAAACTTCATTATCTTTCTTATAGACCCGTTACAGCATATTTTTAATCTTAAATTTTCTTACAGTTACAGTCTTAAATTTTCTAATAATAAAATAATTCTTCTAAAATATATTCATCCAAATTAACTTCTCAAATAATAAAATATGGATGGGTCTCACCTGAAAGCTTCTATCACAATAGGTCCGGATGTGGAAGGTGGCAGCTATGATTCATTATCACAAACTCTATGAAACTAGCAATGCTTAGATGGGAAAACAGAACTTAATGGTTTGTTAGCATACATGAAAAACGAAACAGAACAAAAACTATTTAAGTTAAATATTAAAGTCTTTCTTAACATTAAAATTGTATGTTCTAATCAGTTCAAAATATTAATTCTAGTTCGTAAAAGTTTTAATTGTTCTGTTTTAGGACCGGGGCGTCTGTAAACAAAACGATCTTTACGAAGCCCCATCTCTATTCAAGGTCCTTTTCTGTTCTGATTCTAAAACGCATCTTTCAAATACTTCTCATTTCAAACCGAAAGAGTGGTGCAATCAGAAAAAGAGGCGGGCGCCACTCTGTCTGGAAAGTCATTTGTTCTGAAAACAGAAGAATGAAAGGGGAATCACCGACATCCTCCCACCTTGAGTTGCGACTAATCAGAGGAACTCAACAATCCAAGTTGAAGTCGTTGAGGGGGTTTCACCACACGGCCAGTTTGGGGAACTGGAAGTAGGATGATCTGTTGTGGACTTCTCGTTGCTGGTTCTGGAACTGGTAGGTTCTGGAGGGTCTTTCACAAGTTCCTTTTCTCGGGGGTTGAGTATCGGTTTCTGTGAGAGATTCTTGTTTTCGGAAGTCGAAGGACTTAAATTTTCTTTTAGAAATTTATGTAAAGTGGGGTAATTCTTAAGTTCGGTACTGTCAATTTCTAAAGGAAACAATCTTTGCAATGGCAGCAAAAAAAATCTATTTTCGGTCTTCACCTTAGCTAGGCGTATTACATTATCCTTGCCTGGGTAAATTTCGATCACTTTTGTCAAAGGCCAGTGAACACGTTTCTTATTGAAATCTTCTAGTAGGACAACATCGCCGACTTTCAATTGTTTGAATCTTTTGGTCTTAGATGTATGTTGGCGTAATTGTCCTAAATATTCAGCTCTGAATCTATTTCTTAGGTTTTCTCTGATTATTTGCCTATATCTGGCTCTGCGGTTAATCCAAAGCATCTAGGTCAGTTACTCATGATGTTGGTATTTCTCTTAGGAACATCATTGGGGTTAAAGGTAAGGGATCTGTGTTATCTTCGGAAACATAGTTTATAGGCCGTGAATTAATCACTTGTTCACAGTCACATAGTATGGTGTAAAGTTCTTCGTAATTCAAAGATGCACGACCTAAGTTTCTTTTCAGGATTCCCTTAACCATTCCAACAAGTCTCTCCCCCCAACCTCCCCACCACGGTGCTGCAGGAGTGTTGAATTTCCATCTGATCTTCTGGATGGAAGCTACTTTGCAGATGGTTTCCCAATATACACTCGACAGAGCATTGCTTGTTCCAAGAAACTTCTTCCCTTTGTCTGAATAGATGATGTAGGGTCTGCCTCTCCTTGCTATGAACCTTCTCAGAGACTGGATAAAACTTTCTGTAGACAGATACGTAATGGCTTCAAGATGTATGGCTCGGTACACAGCACAAGTAAATAAAGCTATCCACGCTTTTGATCCATCAGGAAGATGAAGAGGACCGGCTAGATCTACGCCTACCACTTCAAAGATGGCTGCTTCTCGTACTCTGTCCTCGGGTGGTACTCCAGGTTCAACATCTATTTCGGAAGTCTAAAGTTTTCTGCAAATCACGCATTTTCTTATTGAATTTCTAATGCACTTTCTAGACTTCAGTATCCAAAAATTTTCTCTTAGTAGTGTCATTAGAGTGCTGACCCCAGCGTGCTGATTTTCTAAATGCTTCTCGAATACCAATCTTTGGACGACGGGATGCTTGTAATGTAAGATTACAGGATATCTGAAGTTTTCACTGTCGTTTCTTTGAATTATATTGGTTCTTACTCTTAAGAGACCAGCTTTATCTTCGACAGGCCCTATTTTTTTTAATTTTGGATCTGTTCTCCCTGAAAAAGATTCTTGTTGTACAAATCGTAGAAGTACATTTTCTGCTTTTGAAAATTCTTCAACTGAAATATCCAATTCGGATATTTTCTCAGTAGTCTTCGAATTATGATAAAATCTATATATCCAGGTAATGGTTCTAAAATTTTTCTTGCAAGAAGAAAAATATTGATAAAATCGATTGAAATTATCTTCTTTTTTATCTAAAAGATTTAGGATTGTCTTCCTTTTTTCGCTGTTTATGAGTTCTTCGTTTGGGTCTTCTTCTATTTGAGGCCATTCATTTTCATGTAAATAAAGCCAACTTGGACCCTCCCACCATCTCGATTTCTGTAGTTGTTCAAAAGAACATCCTATAGACGGGAGGTCCGCGGGATTCAAATCTCCACGTACATGTCTTCAATTGCAAACTTCGGTCAGATTTCGGATTTCTAATACTCGGTTATGTACAAAGGTACCCCATTCTTGTTTTCTTCTTATCCAACCTAAAGCAGTGGTTGAATCTGACCAATATATGGTATTTACATGTAAATTTAAATCGTTTTGTACATTTTTGGCCAACCTAGCGCCAATAAGACAAGAAAACAGTTCAAGGCGGGGTATGGTCAATTCCTTAATAGGTGCAACTCGACTTTTAGCATTTATTAACTGGATCTTGATGCCTTCTGAGGTCTCTGCTCTTATGAATACGCAAGTGGCATATGCTCGCTTGCTTGCATCAGAAAAAACATGTAATGATGTTTTCTTTTCTTTCTCTGGGCAAATGTTAAGCCAACGAGGTGTTTTAATTTGGAATAACAAATTTATTCTTTTCAGCCAATTAGAAGACTGTTGTTTTAAAGTTTCAGAAAGCTCTTCGTCCCACTTCACCTTCTGAATCCACGTTTCTTGAAGGATTAGTCTGGGAACTAAACTGACAGGTGCTGTGAATCCTACAGGATCAAAAAGTTTTTGGGTAACTGATAACATTTTTCTTTGTGTAAGGGTTCACTTATCTTCAGGGGTTCTTCAATTTTACAAACTAAATTGACATTTTCCAAAACCCAGAGTAATCCTAACACGGGAGCAAACCTCGGTTCATCTTTAGTTTTGTCTATCATAGCCTAGGGCCAATTCGATCGCCAACATCTCAAATTGAAATGTGCCGAAGCCAAAATTTCTTGAGATTCTAATATGAATTTTTCCGTTTCTTGAATTGAATTCAGGCTGATGAGGGAATTATCTAAATAGAAGGAATCTCTTAAGAGCCTAGCTGTCTCTCGCCATTGTTCGGGGACATTTTCTAAAAGGTGATTTAATGTTGCCATAATCCAAAAAGGGCTTGAAGTTAGGGCGAAAACCACACGACATTGTCTATAAATTTTTAATTTATTTTCACTATTAAACCAAAAAAATCTCAAAAAGTCGCGATCTTTCTCTGTTATTTTAATTTGCAAGAATACTTTCTCTATATCGGACGAAATTCCTATCTTGTATTTACGAAATCTATTCAAAATGCTAGGTATAATTTCTGCAAGATTTGGTCCTTTTGTTAAACAATCATTGAGGGAGGGAATGTTTCTAGTGTGTGCTGAGGCATTAAATACTGGACGAATTTTAGTGGTTTCACTAGATTCTTTAACCACAGGTCTGTGCGCTAAATAATGTACCTTGTCCCTTTTCTGGTCCAATACCTCTTCTATAATCTGATTGTTTTCCCAGAAATCGAAAAATTCCCCATATTCCTTTTTCCTATCAGATTTCATTAATTTATTTTCCGTCTTGTACAGGCACTTTTCAGCCAAAGAGTAATTATCTGATAAAATCGAATGGTCAATAGTGTTTGATAAAATATTCTTTGAACAACACCTTTCCAAAAAGCAATATCGTCTGCTTCTAACATTTGCTATGAAGCATAAGAAATGAGAAAAAATGCTTTTATATCATCATACAAAACGAAAAGGATGTCTAATTAATTTAACCAGTATAGGCTAGAACCGCAATTTATCGTTGTATCTCAAATTACTTTGGGCGTAGAAATAGCTAAAGGGAATTTTCGTAAAAATCAAATCTTCAGTATTAGATACACCAGTCTAAACATATTCAAATGTATAAATTTCGTGCTATAAGATTATATACTTTTTTATTCTTTATTTATTTATTTATTTATTTATATATTTTTTAACATAGGGAAAAAATAACATAACAGTACTTAATTAATCATTCCTGGTACATTATGTGTTTGATTTTTTTTTTTTTTTTTTTTTTTTTTTTTATGAGGAATATATATTTCCTTAATAAGTACAAAATTTTGAATAAACACCGTAAAATACAAGAGCTCGAACTCTTCCAATCTATAGTGCTTATTCAATGTTTTGTACTTCTTGTTTTTTAACGCCAATTCTGTGGTGCTTTTTCATATTTCCTTTGTCTGAGCAAATAAGGGAAATATCAAAGACAAGAGGTGACCAGTAAAAGTAAAGAAATTCTTGGGTATTTTTTATTTCATTATTTGCTCATACATTAATATAATTATATATTACTGTTTAGTCTAAACTAAAAAAAAAAATTGTACAAGAATATTTTTTTTAAACTATTAATTTCTTTTACAATGAACAAAACGGAGAAGACGAAATATGAAGAAAACACTTTTTTGGCTGTGTTTTATTACAATAAATATTCAATATATTTAAGCACTAGATTTTCATTTAATTTTATAGAAATAGACTTATTATTCAGTAAACTATATTTAAAAATCTAAGCATTAAAAAATGAAAATCCAAAAAGTATATTTCTGTTAATTCACTTAAAAATTATTTCATAAAAGAATAGAATAGGAATAATAAAACTTTTCAAAGATGAAAAAAAAAATTTATTTTACGATACATAATTTTTACATTTTTGCAATACAATAGGTGATTATAAAGGAAAGAATGATTAAAACAAACACTAAAAACTGTTCTACCATTTTTCCTGGAATTATATTACAGAGTTTACGGTGTTTCATTATTCAGTTTAGAAATTATAAAATTTATACTTGATCTCTTCGTTGAAATTACGAAACACATTTTACATAAATAATATTAAATACTTGTCGACAACTAGTGAAATATTTAATAATTATGTATGTAACGTTTAGTCCATGTTATGAATGAAACATTTTATTGAATTGATAATACTCTCATATTTAAAATGACAGAAGAAACTAATTTGGGTTTTGAAATGAAACCTTATTAGTAAAATAACTATCATACCACAATTTAATAAAGTTAATTAACTTTAACACTAATTAGAGAAGTATCTAACTTCTCTTACCTTTATTAAGTAGACATATAATGTTTCTGGAATTTAATGAAAGTTATATGTCTTAATGGAAAGTAACAGTTATAATTGCAGTTTTATGTAAAGTATATCACTAAAGATATTTAATGACTTTTACAAATATGAATATACTGTTTAACTGTGCTAACTACTGTGTCTCGCTTACAGTCTAGTGAGTGTGATTGTACATGCATCAGGTTTGTTGTGATTTTATCAAAGTAGGGGTGGAAGTAAAGGAAAGGAGGAGATATTTAATTTTCACCACTTGCGTTCTATTTTGTGCTTCTTAAAGTAATATATTATTAAGATGTTAAAATTAAATAAATAATTAAAAAAAAAATGTGAAGCGTTTTGCTGAAGGAAACAAATAATGAAATTACATAGATATGTATATGTATGTATATGTATATATGTATGTATGTATGTATGTGTGTGTGTGTGTGTGTACGTTTTTATTATTATCATCATCATTATTATTATTAAAATATGAGGACTCTCTTCTTATCGTTTTCAGAAGCCAAAGCTAACGTTATTCTTTGGAGAATTTTGCCCCCTCATAACCCATACAGCACAGAATGTTTCAGTTATGTTGCAAAAAGCTTACAACCCATACAGCACAGAATGTTTCAGTTATGTTACAAAAAGCTTACAATCTTTCAAAAACGTAACACATTTAAGTATGCTCTCTGATACCTTTCTCAAACATTCGCCTTTTTTGATTTTCTATCTGTTAAGTGATTGTAATGTTTCTGTTACGTATCCGATTTTTTGTTATGATCGTGGACTTTTCTACGTTTTTGAAACTAATTGGAAAGCAACCTGAACGTTTTTAAATGCTTCGGAAATGTTTATAATGTTTCAATGTTATATGATTGTTACGTTTCTGGAACATTTTGTGCTGTTAGGGATATATATATATATATATATATATATAATTTCATTATTTGTTTCTTTTAGAAAAACGCTTCACATTTTTTTTAATTATTTATTTAATTTTAACATCTTAATAAAAAGAGGACTCTCTTGTTATCGTTTTCAGAAGCCAAAGCTAACGTTATTCTTTGGAGAATTTTGCCCTCTCATAACCCATACAGCTCAGAATGTTTCAATTATGTTGCAAAAAGCTTACAATCTTTCTAAAACGCAACACATTTAAGTATGCTCTCTGATACCTTTCTGAAACATTCGTCCTTTTCAATATTCTATCTAAAACGTTTCTGTTACGTATCTCATCTTTTGTTACGATCGCGGTCATTTCTACGTTTTTGAAACAATATCGGAAAGCAAACTGCACGTTTCGAAACGTTCCTGAAATATTTACAATATTTCGATGTTATATGATTGTTACGTTTCTGGAACATTTTGTGCTCTTAGGGAACTCATTAACTAATGTATATTTTTAAATTCTGTTTTCCTATTCAGGAAATTCACAACTGTTAGACAGTTTATCGCTTTCTAAAATTTTATCTTTTAAATTTTTAATATTTCATTTTGAGGTTATAAAATGCAAATTTTCACAATGTTAAATTTTGCATTTTTGAGCTTAAAAATAAAATCTTAAAAATAAAAAAAGTCATTTTTTTAGAAAGCGATAAAATTTTTTGCAGTTGCGGGTTATCTGAATGTGAAAACAGAATTTAAAAATATGCATTAACTAATGAGTTATAATAGAGCAAATTTCTACATAGAATAACATTGCTTTCGGCTTTCGGAGTCAATAAGTCACCTTAATAGAACAAATGATTTTTTTCTCGCTCTACAAAACAAAATCAAATAATACATTAAATTGATAAATGTTATTCTGGTCCCACTGTAATGTTTTTCTTTTTTGAAATTTCTTCAGATAGTATTAATGATTTGCGTAAAGAGTCTAAAAAAATTGAAAATTCGGAAGCTTTTTTATCTATTATATAGATGTTTCTTAAAAAAAAAAAAAACAAGTATTTTATTTACGTTGCACAAAATACATCGAAATTGTCATAAGTTTGCATACATTTGCATAGGTGCGTGTTTTCAATAAAATATGGTGAAATCAGCTTTAAAGATTTATTCGCATGGTTATGCTGAAATATTTTGACTCAGTATGAATTATAAGATGAAATTTAGAGAGGCGATTATTCAGTCGTGTTATACTCAAAATACATTGGGTTAAAACCTAATGTGCAAGTGTACTATGATGAATTCGAAACATATTCATATTTTTCTTTTTGCAAAAAATCTCTTTCAGATTGCGTGCAAAGTTTTAAACATAAACATAATTTATAAGGGAAATGGGTGTAAATAATATTAAGCGAAGGCAGATGATTTGCATTTTGAAAATGTTATTAAAAGTTTTTTTCTCGTTCATTTTTGTAATGTGGCTATCCTCCTCTCTGGTAGAGATCATGTTACGCTTACGATTTTATATACAAAACGTATAAAAAAAGTAAATGTAATATCTATATTAAATAAATGTTTGATAATTAAGCTCATTTTTCAATGCTATCCTCCTTAACTTCTGAAATAGAATATATTAACTATTTGCAGAAATAGTAGTTTCACTATGAGATTTAGAGACATTTTCATCGATTCCGATAATAAAATTTACTGGTATTCACACATTTCTCCTATAACCTTTTGTTTTTCATATTTAATCAGGTTTTCGCAGATAATTGCAATTCCCTTGCCCAAAACTGATTGTTAATTTTTTATCGTCTATTTTGCTTATTTGCATAATTTTTTCATGATCGTATCACCTTAACCAATTTTACATTTCAAATTTCCCTTTTCATAATAGCAAATGTAATTAATAGTATTACAATAAAAATAGTAGAGTGAAAAGTAGAGAGTATGAAAATAATATTTTTGTAACACTTGTTCAAATATGAAATTGTTAATTAGGGGTGCGTTTAACTTAACCAATTATAATAATTACTCTATTAACGCACATGTGAAATGAACATTGTATTTTGTGGAAAATTAAATTAGTTTTTCTTTTTTGACTCATAGCATTTGAGATTTTATGTAATTATAATATGATGAGAGAGTGGAGGGTGTCATCAGGGATGATTACATTTTTCGGTAAGCCATAGTTTTTATATCTGTTTTTTCAAAAAAAAAAAAAAAAAAAGTGTCGATTTTTCCATTAAAATTACCTTGCGTTATATTCTTTTTATATACTAAATTTATGTTTTTCGAAAATCATCCCCCCGACCTTCTTGTAAAAGCGCAATAATTCAACGTGAAGTATTTCTTGATTTTAAAAGAAATTTAATCAATGAAGACTTTTTTTTTCCCTCCTTAGTATGTGTACAATTAGTCGCTATTACCAAACTCATCGTTAGCAGTTTTATCATAAAAATCTCTGTTCTTTTTTTTCCTTTCCCTTTTTAGGGGAGAGTGTGCCAAATTAAGGACTAAGGCTCTCTAGATTAATATTAGGACTAGTCTTAAAGAATATCAAGGTCTTTGAAAACCCATGTTAACTTAATGAGAAATTTACACTATTGTTAGTCATTATACATTATCTTCATGTAATACTTAAATACATCTGCTACAATGTTTGAAAATGTTTTCTCTCTCTCTCTCTCTCTGTATATATATATATATATAGGTTGCGTTTTCCTATTTCAAAAATTCATCGCTGGTAAATCAACTCTTGTTTTTCGAAAATTGATGTTTTTTTTTTTTTTTTTTTTTTTTTTTTTTTTTTTTCAAATTTATTTTGAAGCTGTAAAATATAAAAAAAAAAACTTAGAAGAAAAAAAAATTCTGGAAAACAGGCCATAACTTAATGATCCCGAATTTTCTGAACATTAAAAAAGAATTTAAAATATGTATGATGTAGTGAATAATAATGAGGTAAATTTCTCCATACCTTAACATGGGATTTTAATGACCTTGACTAATCATTTGAGTGGTTTTATTATAAACCTAGGAAGTTTCAGTAGCCTATTTCGTATGATGCGTTATCGGAACAATTGTCCCGCTGTTTGCTATTACTTCTTTACACAATTTTAATTATCATTATGCAACATAGTCTCAGTCTAACTCCTACAGACTTTATTTCCATTTGAAATAGCTATATCAAAAATAAATATTTCTATTTCTATCCAAATTTATATACTGAGATAAAAAATTAAAAACGAAATAAAATATATGTACAACAAAAGCGTACCAGAGTTAAAATTCTTATGTACGGATATTTTATTGAGCAGTGAGTTCATGTTAAATGATACGTTATAAGAACATTTAAAATATCTATTTCGTTTACGTATAATAGCGTATAATTTTGAAAATTAAATTACTGATTTTCAATGCTAAAAGATTACGATGAAATATAAATAAACAACATTTTAATCTAAGTTTATAAAATATGGCATTAATATTTAAAAGAAACAGTTTTCAACTTTATTTAATTTTCTAAATCAGCAAGATTTTTCTAAAAATATTTTCTGATTTTACGTTTAGATTGAAAAAAAAAATCATAAAATTTGTATTATATCAGATTTTGCATTTAGTTATTACCTAAAATTTTATTACTGAAATTGATATTAAAGAAATTCCGGAAATAATTTTCCCGTGAACAATGTATTCTACGTTAAAAAGTGACTTGGCATTAGGTAAATAAACACAGGAAAAAAAAAAAAAACCACTTAATCGTAAAACTTAAAATAAAATAAAATAAAATAAATAGGTAAATAAAATATCAGACAACTGTTTCGCTAACATTTAGCGTCCCATCATCAATTCATGAATGACGGGGCATACTTTGCACAGATTACAGTACACTAATTGCTATACAAACAGCTATTTTATTTTTCTCTTTGACGTTCAAGATTTTGATGATTTCTAGTGTATTTATGTATTCTATATGCACTATATTTTCTATGTGACCTGTGTGTGTTATTAGCGACAGTTACATTTCAAAACTTATTGTTAAAAAAATGCTATAAATACCTTTTTTTTTTTTTTTTTTTCTGTGAAAGTTACGGAACCCTTAAAGTACGTGCATTATTTATTCCTGTTATTAAAACCATTCATAAATAAATTTGTGCTTCTGAAAATGAACTATTTAATGAACTATTTATTCATATGAAAATTTCTGGACCAAATAAAAAGAGGAATTCGTTATAATAATTGCCATTTTGCAGTTTAAATTGAGACAATCTGCAAACGTGAGTATAATGGAAATTTATCACTATATTTTATCATTGACATTTTACAATTAATAAAAATTTCAACACATAACTACTAATGTAATGTCATTTTCAAGTTAGGAATGCAATGGGATGACCTTTTTATAGTACTCCTTGACCTCCGATAATAAATGAGGTTACATCCAATCAAATACTACGAATAAAATAATACACTGTTTTAAGAAGTTATGTGTAATCCTTACAATTATTACATTATTAGAGATCAATGGACAGAATCCTCTGAAGGCTTCGTTATAACAAAAGATGTTAATGAAGAAAGAATTGAATGGAAATGGAATTAATAAAGGAAAAGAAAAATTAGTTTCTTCTCTTACTGAAGCAGGAATAGAAGTTAAAATGTGATTTAAACCCAGAAAACATTGTATCATTGTAGACGTAATGCGACAACTTAAAGACTAAAAAGCATTGGTTTAAAAATGAACTGATGGTAATGAAATTTCGTACGAAAAGAACCAGTCAAACGCTTTAATAAGTACTTTAGTAGCTCTAATGTTGTTTCAGGATATACCAAGTAAAATGGGGTTTCATTATATAGTTAAACCCTGCAGAATATAGAAAATATTGAATTTCAAATTACATTGAGCTTTTGAATAAAACTTTAGCAACAAATAAGAAATAAAAAATATATACAAATTGAACTTTTGGCTCTTGGATTCTTCTGACTATACACTTACCCGTGAAATCGTTCGACGTACAATGTTTTCGTCTTCTTTTTGAATAACAATAGTGAAACATTAATTCCACTTTGTATTTAAAAAATAAATAAATAAACAAATAAATAAATAAATCAGCATTAAGAAAAAGTTAAGTAAGAGATAACTGAATATTATTTACTAATATCAACATTCATTATCATTCTTTACCACATTTTAGTTTTGTCCTTCTTCAGTTCTGAGGCTTTAGAATAACAGACATGTGTATAAGTAAAAATTACAATATTATACCAATCCAGTTTTGTTCCATTAATTTAGACATTCAAAAGAATAGTAATAATTATCGTAAAAAAATATGAATTTTCATTTAAGTATTTTAAACATCCTTTGTGTACTCTTTATTTCATTTGACAGGTGTTTTTTTTTTTTTTTTTTTTTTTTTTTTTTTTTTAACTTATTCTGTGTAAAAAAATGTATTGTAATAATAAAAATTCAATTTGTTAGATTCTGGCGTACTTGTATGGTTTATGGTTATATATACTTGTCTATGTATGTAGATGTATTTGTATCTGCGTAAATTTGGGAGTGAACATGGTAGCGTGTAAATGCTTAAACCGCTTGGTCTGACAGATCTTAGATATACTATATATCACTGTTACACAATCTGTAAATAATTACATGAGTGCAGTACTTATAATTCTTGTACAGAGACATAACAAATAATTATTTAGCATTACGTCTTATTGAACAAATTATTTTAAGCGTGCTACTGTTTAAACTGTTCATTTGATTTACATAAAATTGGGCAGTTAAGTTATAGGTCATCATCGCAAGAAATACATACGACTGAAGTCTGATTTATTAATGTTAAATTGTTGAAAACAGAAAAAAAATGTAAGTGTCTCTAATTTGCATTATGCGGTGGTTGGTATGGAATAGGACGTGCGTAGTCATTAGATATTTTTCAGTATCGCATGACAGTATTTAGACATATACCATTTTATTCAATCTTTTTTATCTAAATGAAACTAAATTATTTATTGGATACTAAAAATGATATCAGTTTTCCAGTTTTGCTACGAAATGACTAACAATTACGCGCGTACTATTTAAATTGTTTTACAGGGACAAAAAACTATTTAGATGTTTTCCGATACAACGGACAAATATTCAAATTTTGGGCGGAGTTTTCAAAAACCCTGTTATACTTCTCGGCATTATTTATTTATTTATTTATATTTATTTTCTGACTCACTAACTGATCCAAAAACCTTTAAGCGCTTGGTAATAGCTTAATGTTTGGAAAGTCGAGTGAAACCACTCCAGTATTTTATACTATTAAGTTTAATGATTGATGAGTTGGTTCCTTTAGATTTAATTAATTTATTATATTTTAATTTCTGAAAAAAAAAGGAATTTTTAATATGAAAATATTGTAATAGTGGCAATATATGGCACATCCATTTACATGATTAGAGTATTAAGGGAAATTATCATATTTAGATAACGTTTCAATAACGTACGTTATTTGTTACTATACTGAAATAAATATGCATTTGAAAAGCATTTATAAACGTTTCTTTTTATAAAAAATATGGTTAATTTATTTAAAAATAAAATGATATATAAAAGGAAAATTAATATGTAATCATTGTATGATCCATTATACAAAACTATTCTAGTATCCGTTAGTAGCTGATGCTAAACATCGTGCTACAAATTATAAAAATCAAATAAGTCTATATACCTTCTAACATGATACCGTATAAAGTGTTCATGATTAATGTAGTTTTAGTTCAATGATTTCATAGTGTAGAGACAAATAAAGATAAATGTGACCGGGTTAGATCATACCCTTAAATCATTAAATCAGTTTTGAAGATTTTGAACACACCCTAGAATATAATATTATTAAAACATATATTTTCAAAAGAATACTCATTAATTCGTTACTAAAATTTTCAATATTTGAAAGTTCAGAATAAAAACAAATGGAGTATTTTGCATTATATTTTGCTTATTAAAATTAATGTATACAATAGTTTAATTTAGAATATTATATACCATATAAATTATTAAAATAATAATAATAATAATAATAATAATAAAACAGTTGTTTTGCAATAAAAATAGTTCAAATGTATATTAAAATAATGTAATTATTTCTTAATTATAACTACGGATTTTCTTTCGAAATTACGTTAGGAATTGTTCTGTTCTCACACATGAAACTATTATAAAATAACATGAAAGAACAAGTTATATATTAAAATTTACATATGTGTTTTTCTTTATTTATTTTATTTAATTAATACTATCAGGCTACGTCCACTTTGCTGGTCACTACATTTTAATGAGTTTTTAAATAAATTGAATCACTATTTATTTCTTATATCACATTATGAACAAAAAAAAAAAATAAAAAAATAAAAAAAAATACCTGCGTTGAAATCACTCTAAAGCAGGGGTGGCCAACCCGCTGCTTTTCACGTAGTTTCCTGCGGCCCATTAGGAGTCTGATGATATTTAAATTTCGACAACTTTGATTCAAAGGTTAAAAATTAATAAATATTTTCTCACTTTTCGAAGTAAAAATACCTTTTGATGTTTATGGTAACTAAATAATCACACTGTTGTTGTAACGAAATATTATTAGATCCAGTATTTGGTGTTTTTATAACAGTTACTAGTGTACAGTCATAAAAATTTCCCGATTCTGTTGTTAATTTATGAATGACAAAAACTAATGTACTCTGTTCCAAATATGCTCCCTACCTTCCCCTCGAAAAAAAAAAGTATACACATAGATGATTCATACACTCACAAACATATAAACACATACACATATGTACATTCGGTGTGGCCCGCCTGAATAAAACTGATTACCAATGCGGCCCACCAAGTGTTTTGTGTTAGACAGGTCTGCTCTAAACCATGCTTAGAGGACCCGCTGCTTACGGCATCTCTTTTTCCGGCCGCACTGCATCAAGTCCAGATTCCACTGCCTGCAGAATGGTCTTTAGTGTATTTATGGACGACAGTTGGATTTACTATTATTTAAGAACTACGATTTCAAAGATGACTGTATCTTATCATTTATTAATTATTCCTTTTTTTATTTCAACCATGCATTTTATAGCCCTGGCAATTTGTACTATATTATAATTTAATTCCGTCCAATATATAATAAATAAAATAAATAGTAGATTTCTATTCTTTTTTTTTTTTAAGGAATTAAAAACATAATCAAATAAATTTTATTTAAACGTAAATTTTAATCATTTTATTCCTTTATACTATATATTACCATTTTTTCCCATAAAGACTATAAATAATAATAATAATAATGAAAAAAAAAAAAAAAAGAACTTTCAAAGGAATTAATTTAAAGAAAAAATTAAAAATAAAAAGTTGTTATACTTAATAAATTATACATAAACGTAAATGTCATGAATACGTTTTTAAATTTAAAATTTAATATAACTTAATTTTTTCTACTGCATAACTGTCTGATTTTTAATATGTAATTAATTAGAAAAAAGAAAGGAAAAAAAAAGATTCCGCCTTCAAATGAATAAACTAAATAAATAAAAAAATAAGTAGCGTAATAGCCTTTGTTAAGATACGCAGACGATTAAAATGAAAGAATAAATTTCAGAAAAATGTAGGGCTGTGTCGATTAATCGATTAATCGGTTCGGTTAATCGATCAATGCTTAGTACCGATCAATTTTTTTAATCGAGTTAATC
Organism: Salticus scenicus; assembly: GCA_963930645.1. NCBI lineage: Eukaryota > Metazoa > Arthropoda > Arachnida > Araneae > Salticidae > Salticus > Salticus scenicus. The sequence continues at coordinate 268,588,857 of OZ005649.1, read as the reverse complement.
GGATCGATTAATTCGATTAAAATTTTTCAAAATCCGATTAAAATTTTCAAACTACGAATTAAATTAAAAATGCTGTTCTGCAAATATTCTTTCGCATATTTTGCTAACAAACATTCTAAGAAACATCCATCAAATAATGAAAAAGCAAAAAATAAAAAATGAAATAAATAAATAAATAAATAAAAATAAATAAAACCTCTCAAAAGAAGTTGTTGCACTTTTGTTGATAAAGAAAAGGGAGAGGACAGTTATTAAACAAAATGACGCTCCATTTGCATGCTGGAGCAACACCACCTGTCTGTAGTCTTCTACAGAAAGTATTGGCTAGGGTAATAGTATTCTCAGAAACAAGAAGCTTTCAAAAAATAGAAATGCTTAAAAAAAAAAAAAAAAAAAAAAAAAAAACGAAAAGAAGGAATTGAGATTTTCACTATCTTTGTGATGGGGGACATATCAACAGAGTTTCAGAATATCTTCAAGCGTTTAATGTCTGTTCAGAATTGCTGATAATAACTATTGAAGTAGAAACAGAAAATAACATTCTGTTTCCTAGTTCAAAGTGACAAAGAAGAACCAAAATATAAGAATTTGAGATTTTTAAGATAATGATATGGAATTTTGAGAATTCATTTAAAAATAGTGACTAGCGAGATGGACAAGGTCTACAAGTATAAAACTAAAATATGTGTAATTTCATTTAATGTTTCTTTCAAAATTAATTGAAAAATTAATTTATATAAAAAAAATGAATAAGTGAAAATATTTATATAAAATTAACACTTAAAATCACCAATTATTGCTCTGAAAATTGATTTAAATTTCAGCTATAAAACAGATATAATTAATTTGAAAAAAAAAAAAAAAAAAAAAAAATTCTCAATCAAACTTATGAATAATACACAATATGAGAGTTTTATTCATCATTGAAATAAAATTATAAAGAGAAAAATGAAAACCAATTAAAAATCCGATTAATCGACCGATTAATCGATTAATGAACTGCGATTAACCCAGTTAAAACTCTTAATCGATTCCCACCCCTAGAAAAATGAAATATAGAAACCAATGTTTAAAATTGAAAAAATAAATAAATAAAATATCCAAATTCAAAATTTGAAAAAATCTCGATGATGTGACCTGCAGCAACCCTTCTCACAAGTTCTGTAGCTCTGCGATCCCTAGTGTGAGCCCCAGAGTGCAGAAACACAAACACACAGATGCACACACAGATATGTCTCTTTATTTATACAGAAGTATAAAATAGATTAAAAAATTAACAGATATATGTATTCAATATATATATATATATATATATATATATATATATATATATATATATATATATATTATTTGATGGAATACATGCATTTCAAATAATAATTTTATGAAACAACTTATAACAAATCACTATGATTACTTGCCTTTTCTGAGCTTTAAAAGCTTTACTTGGTTTTATCTTATCATTATTTAACTAGTATAGATCTAAAAAAATTATTTAAGAATTAATTAATATTAAATTCTTTTCAATCTTCTTAGAAAAAAAAACATAAGTATTAAAAACAGTCATAAACTTCAAATATCTTAGCATAAGTTTAAAGTAAATTAATTATTCATATTTTTTTTATAATTTTTATTGTATAAACTAATTAGATAATGATTTAAACTGAGAATATTGATATAAACGAAAGCTTAATTTTCATAAGCAAAAAACAATATAGTAAAAAACGTGATTCTTTTAGAAGCATAAAATAAGAGCCCTATGCATTGTTAGGAAATGTCTAATAACGAATTATCTTTGACGAGCCGATATTTGTCATGAGTCATCTGTTTATGAAAGGTGATATTCATACTCATTACTCCCGCTTCATATTGCCACATAACTCCTTTGATGCATATCCCAGCTGTTACGAAACTTTTAATATCCTTTTATCATGATAAGAATTGATTTCTTCATCAAACTAACGAATAAATAATAATAATACTAATACTAATAATAAAAGAACTATATATATATATATATATATATATATATATAATTTTATTGTTATTTTAACTTTATTTTTCGCTTTAAGCTTGGTTTCAAAATATAAAACTCTCAATGATCTTAGATAAAAGATAAGATTTAATTGATACGAAAATATTAAAGTTTATGAAACAAAAAAAATTTTTCTTTAAAATTTAGGGGAGAGGGGAAAATCGATTTTATATAACGCAAAGCTTAGAGGGATTGCGCACATAGATAAGGCAGGAAGGATTAAGTTAGACGCGCTGATACTCAAGGTACAACAGCAATAGTGGATATGCATGTTGATTGCTTCAATCATCTAAGATAAAACGTGGTTATTTTCTATTGTTTTTAAAAATGATTGCTTTTATTTCCATAACTCTTCCTAGGTATTCTTATAGATTGGTACTATAACAAAATATATTTTTTTAACTAAACCTTCTCTCATGAACTAGATTATATATGTTACTTGTGGAAGATTGTACCAAGAAAACAGCACTATTTACTACAATAAATGCAAAGATTGTTAGCAAATACAGATTAGATCAGCAAACAAGCAACCATTAAAACTGAAAAGGAACTGTACTAATTTTAAGTTAAACGTGTTATCTAGAAACTAAATGTTATTTTATGTTATCCAGTGTTGTTTCTTTTTTGGTTATTTAAATTATTATTATTATTATTATTACTATTATTATTTTAAATAAAAAAATTTAATTATTTTTCAGTTTCTTCTTATTTTTCTTATTTTTTTCCCCTTACTATTAAATTGTAATAGCCACTCCTAATGCAAAAAATATTTTTTCACAGAAACCTTACAACAATGTACATAATTTAAGTGCAATTATTATTGTTTATAACTTAATTGTAAATATCATTACCGCAATCTCTCCAACCCATGTGATCAATCTTTCCTACCGTTTAAGGAGAGATTGTGCAAAATAGCTCATTTGGTTTTATTACAGTTGTTGCTTTAATATACATCATAATAACAAACCGGTAATAGAAATATATAAAATACGAATGAATTCAAAATTATTCAGCAATAGTTTAGCAAACAAATTAATATTTATTTTTATTATATGGTTCTTTTGAATTGTGCACAAACTCTTCTAGATTTACATTAGTTTTGTTTTTATTAACTGTACGGAATCTCTAATGCAAATTTTTTATTTAGATCATCGGTAACTGTCAAGTAGAATTCCGGGATTCTACAGTAGAACGTTACAATTAATCTTCCAGGTCCATACCGCTGAAAAGACTGCCGTGAAAATAAAAGAAGACAACTTGTTCGCTGCATAATGTATTTATTTTAGAAATCAACAGTTCCTTTACAGTGGAAGTTCATCATGACCATACGTTGCGAGAATGCAAAAAGGTAGAGGTGAGAGAGAGAGCTACGGGGTCACATGTTATCGTATCAACAGATGTAGAGCGAATTCTGTAGTTGACTGAGTCGCAATCCAGACCGGACTCTTGGATTACGCCAAGATTTTTGAAAAAGTGCCAAATTTTATAGCCAAAGTAAATCCATTGTTTCTAGATCAAATTAATATAAATATTTTGAATTTAGCAAGTTCGTTACAACAGTTTATGCCAATGCTTGTGCCAATTATTATCGCCAGAAAACCGTTATTTAAGGGAGACACTCAGACTAGGATTTACTGCACATCCTGTGATAAAAAAAATATAATTACCCTTTAATGATATCATAGTGTAAATTATAGCCTAATTTATTTATAACAAAGTGGACTTGCGCAATTTTGGAGAATGAAAATGTAATTATGTATACAACGGTTTATAAATAAAATAATATTTTTTATATTTTATTTATTAAATGATTTAGGAAAGATTATTATTCTGAGAGATGTCATTTAAAAAGAATATGTTTTTTGTTCTCAGAAGATTTATTAATAGCATAAGGGATAAATTATTATTAGAATTAAGATATTTATTATAGACAAAAGCGAATAAATAAAAGTAATTTAGAATTTCGTTATCTATTTTTATTAGCCATTTAATTTATTGAAAATATAATAATTACTTATTGCCTTTATTTAAAGTCATAATTAAAACTCATATATGTGAAGGAACGACTTCACAGTAACATACATTGATTATTTGACAAAAGGTGGCAGACACAAATATTTAACAATATACAATCTGTCCGAAATATACCTTAACATATTTAAACAGTTATTAAAAATAAACAAAGAAGCTTATATAAACCCAGTTTTTTATATTCTGTAAATGTCAAAATTTATTTTACAATGTTCGAAATGTAACCTTACACTTGAATATATATATATATATATTCAAGTGTAATTTTAATTCATATGTTTTTTTAATTCATATATATATATATATATATATGAATTAAAAAAAGACAAATAAGAATATGAATATACGGCTTTGTATTTTACATAAAGAATATGTTGCAATAGGATTGTATTGTACATAAAGGATATGTATTTTACATAAAGGATATGTTGCAATATTGCGCGATTTCCGTGTGCGTGGCATTATTCGCTATCTGGTGTAATATATTTTTCTTTTCTATGTATTTGCACCTGGTTAAAACTCGTGCCTATTTATCTTGATTTAAACATTTGTTTCAAGTTTTACAGTTAATGGTGTTTGTTTAAAAAATGTCTATCCATCATCGTTAAACACTAATATTTCGCTACAGTTTACGGCGATGTTACTACTTTTACAAATTTATATATATATATATATATATTTCAATTAATAGTGTTTATTTCAAAATATCTATTCACCATCATTAAATACAAGTATTTTGGTGTATTTTATCGGAATGCGGCTACTCCTGTGTGTAAAAATTCTTATTCATAATACTTTGTCATTGTTAATTATTTGCGCGAGATTAAATAATGTGCGTATTTATTTCGATTTGAAACAATTGTTCCAAGTTTTGCTGTTGTTAGTAGTTGCTCAGAAAATTTCGGTTCATCATCACTAAACACCATCATTTCGGTGCAGATTACGGAAATTTTGCTAATTTTATAAGCAATAATACTTTACTGCAATTGATATTATTTGCTTGCAAAATTTCTATTCATCATTATTAAATACTAAAATTTTACTCGACAAATTTTTCAAGAAAATTGCTACTTTTACTAACAACTGTTCGTTTTTTTACGATTGATATTGTTTTCTTATAAACTTTTAGTTCACCATAGAAGTATTTCGGTGTATTTTACTACAATGTTGCTAATGTTATCGGTAAAAACTTGTTTATTACATTTCCTCATTTCTACTGATTTGTGCATGATCAAAGATTGAGATTCTTTATTCGAACCTAAAACAATTGTTTTCAGTTTTTACAACCAGGGGTGTTAACTTACAAAATTTTTATTACATCATTTTACCATAATATTGCGTATTTTACTGTAATGTTGTTACTCTTATGTGTAAAAACGGATAATTATTGTATTTTCCATATGCCCCCCCCCCCTTTCTTTTTCACACTTTGTGCACGCTTGTAAAAAAATTATTCATCATAATTAAGCCCTAATATTTTGAAAAATTTACTGCTGTGTTGTACATTCATTCTAAAAAAAAAAAAAAAAAAAAAAAAAACTTTTGTTATATCTTTTATTTAACTTGATACATTTATTATTCATGTGTGTGGGTGAGATCTGAGGATTGAATTTTAACTCGTTTCCTATCGCCTGATTGAGTTGAAATTTTGCATGCACGTATAACGTCTATGATAATACATGCAATAACAAGTAATAATAAGTAATACAAGTAATAACAAACTTGCGGGTGGGCCCTATCTTCAGTTTAAAATATGTTTTCCAATTTTTAAACCGATTCCTATTATCCGATTGAGCTGAAATTTTTGAATACATATATAATATCCACATACGTTGAGTTGTAATTTTAGTACAATTTTAAATAAAAGCTTTTTTTTTTTTTTTTTTTTTTTTTTTGTGATATTATATATACACCCCGCGACAAAAATTAGGTACAAAGGGTTTTTTCATTGATTTTGCATAAAATAACATTATCTAAATCGGGCTTATCATTTATTATTATCATAAAATAACACTATTCCCGGACTAACCTTTGTTTTAAGACTAAAATTGTTCTAATTTAAGACTACATTCCGCGACAAAAAGATAGGAACAAAGGTTTTTTTTTTTTTTTTTTTTTTTAGTTTTTCATAAAATAACATTATCTAAATTGTGTTGAACATTTATTATCATAACAAAATATTATCATATCAAAAATTAAATATTTGAACCATATTCAAAATATTCATATTCAAAATAATCATATTCAAAAAAAAAAAAAAAATCCTTTGTTCCTACCTTTTTGTCGCGGTCTGTAGTCTTAAATTAGAAATATTTTAGTCTAAAATGTTTCTAAATTAGTCTTAAAACAAAAATTAGTCAGGGAATAGTGTTATTTTATTTTATGATAATAATAAATGATAAGCACAATTTAGGTAATGTTATTTTAAGAAAAATAAAAAAAAAAAAACCTTTGTACCTATCTTTTTGTCGCAGGGTGTATATGTTTTATGTTGCACTTGTATCTGCTTACATACGCCTGATTAGAAGTCGGGATTAATCAAACTAATTAAAAAATATGTTAGGTAATTAACTCATTGTTTAAACAATCTCGATCCACTTTTATGAGACACGTTGGTCCTCTTTCCAAGGTTAATAAAGTACCGTGTGCTCCATAAATCTGTAGACATTTTGAAAATTCAAAACAAAAATTGAAGAAATTGATAGAATTGAACGCGATTTGCAGAAAAGTTATTCTCCTGAAAGGAATTTTTTTTTATATTTAATATATATAATACATATAAATATAGTATATATACACTGCATAAAAAAAGTAGACGGACACTTACTTATAATATTTTAAAGCCGTTTATTTCTTTAATTAGAGATATGAGGTTCATTTCTCTAATATAATTATATTCTTGATACATCATATATTACTATTTTTTGGATATAGATTCAATCTTTTTGAATTATATAGTGGAAAATTTCAGGAAACAAAAATGGTGCATATTTGCACTGTAATTTTTCTTTAAAAAAGTAGACGGACACATCTTGTATCTCTAAAATAAAATGTTTTTAGTAAGGGTTTCGTCTCCCATTTACTTTAATAAGTTCGTATACTCTGTTAGGCATCGAAACAATGAGATTCTGAATCTTTTTTTGACAGAAAATTTCCCAAATGTTTGTAAGAGCTTCTTTGAGCTGGTGAATTGATTCATACTGGCGTCCACCCTCATAAATTTTATGAACAAGTATAGCCCAAATGTTTTCTGCAGGATTCATATCCGGACTCTTGGCTGGCCAGGGTAAAATAATGAAGTTGTTCTCATAAAACCATTTTTTAACGTTGTTAGCAGTGTGTATTGCCCCTTCATCTTGTTGGAAAATCCAGTTTTCTCCTCCAAGATCACACGCAAATGGCAAAATCTCACTGCTTAGTGTTTCAATACAATCTTTGTGAGTCTGCTTCTTACTTAAGAGCACTAAATTTGTCCTTCCACCATAGCCAACAGCTAGCCATACCATCACGCCGCCACCACCAACTTGCCGAGTAGAGTACACTTCGTCTTCTTTCTCCAAACTGTGCCAATAATATTGATATCCATCTGGGCCGTCTAAATTAAATTTTTTCTCATCTGAAAAAAACTACAGATATCCATTCTGTAGTCCAAGACATATGGTTTTGAGCCCACTGTAGGCGTTCTGTCACGTGGTGATCCTTCCAGCATGGATGATGTTTTCTTTTCTTATACTGAAAGAGCTTTGAGTGCTTAATGTAGTTATAAAATCCTGAGAAGTTATGTTAGTAATTTCTGTGCTTATTTGGGAATTGATGCTCCAGTTTTTTTCAGCTCAGTGAACATTTTTCTTTGGTCTCTAAACGAAAGTTTCTTTGGCCGGTCACTGTTTTTCTTTACGTCATGGGCTTCAGGAGTAAGTAGAAAATCGCTGATGCTACTTTAGCTTATTAGAAGTAACCTACTAATTTCTCTGACTCCTTTATTAACATTTTTCAGCGCTATAATCTGTCCTTTCTGGTAATCAGTTAGAGGAATTCCTCGTGGCATGGCGCATTCATCTCCCAGAAATTTAACTACGTAAAACCATCTTGTCAAGCACGTTAGCAATTGCAAAAATGCCAAATGTACATGTCCATGCAAAACTGGTATTCCGCAAGAAACACCCACTTAGATAATTGCAGTTTTTGAGCAATGTTCGTCTACTTTTTTTTAAAAATATATTGAGCAAATGCATATCTTTTGTCTTTTCTGTATTTCCCTACATTAAAATTATAAATAATTGAATATTTTTATTTGTCTGTCAAAAATATGAAGATTGATAAGTATAAACATGTTAAAGAATTTTAATTCACATTTCCTATTAAACAAAGACGGGGTTTCAAAAAATTGTAAAGAAGTGTCCGTCTACTTTTTTTATGCAGTGTATGTATGTATAATATATATATGAATTGCAGCTTAATTACTGTAAAATCCCAGATAGCACATAACGTTTTTATAGCATTGCAAATAAGCCTGAACAGTGACAAATTAGTTATAACAACGTTAAGACAACGTTATGTGCTACTGAGGATAGTACAATATAACAAACTTGATTTATTAGCAAAAGTAAAAGACTTACAAAATCATTATGTCATAATTTATGTAGATAAATCACATAATAACCAGAGTTGCCAACTTTTATAATTTATTCCGGAGCATTGTTAGCCCCGCCCTTTTCTCACACCGGAAGTTTTAAAGAATGATTTTTGCCTTATTTAACCGTTGTCACATATTAAAGAGAAATATTCTATAAAATTTCTGGTGCGTGAAGAAGGCGGGGCTAAAATTGCTCCGGAATAAATTATAAAAATTGGCAACTCTGAATAACTATGCTATGATTTGTAAAGAGTATTACAAACCTCTTCGAAACAGCTCAATATCTAATAATTGTACATTTTCATTAACTCAAAATAATGTTATCATTAATAATATCAATATTTACAGTTATTATAAATTATTAGAGCTTCCTTTTAATAATATCTAAGTTTAATAAATCTCCAAGTAAATTTAGATCGGTTACTATTAAATGTAATACCTACAACAACAATTATAATAGACTGCGTCTTGATATTCTGAAACAGCTTTATAACATCACATGTAAAGATTAAAACTTTCGATATCTTAAAAATAGTTACCAACTCATTAACCAAATCAAAAACCTTGATAATATAGATAATATTATTACTTATGATTTTAAGGATCTGTTTAATAATATTATTTTACCTGACCTTTATCAAATTATATATCATCTTTTCATTAAGTACAAAAATCAGATTAAATAAACTAATAACTTTAATGTTGAAAAAATTTAAAACTTTTCTGAATTTCATCATTTATAATAACTATATCTTACACAATAGCCTAATTTATTTACAAAGAGTTGGTATCCCGCAAGAGTGATGCACCTCGAGTTTATTGGCTGATCTTTATTTTATTATTATGAGTGCAAATTTACTTTTAATCACATCTTACTATACGGATACACTGATGATATACTAATTTTATTCATTAATAATAAGTCATCTGATTTAATTATTTTAGATCATCCTTCGAATTTAAAATTAACTCAGACTTTACATAAAGATAAAATCATAAGCTTTCTGGATCTTAAAATTCATTTCAACGATAATAAAATTTATATTGATATTTATGATAAAAGACAAGATTTCAACTTTAAAGTACATTTGTTTAGTCATTTTAAATCACGCCTGCATCTCTCTGTATTCAGAAATATCATTTTTAATCACTTATATGGAATCAATAATTTTTGTTCTGCTAAATATAAAAATAAAAACATTAATAAACTTATTAAGGAAACTTTATTTATGCGCTTCTCAAATTTTTTTTATTATTATTCATTGACATATCAATAAAAGTATCTGTAAAATAATAATAATAATAATAATACTTATGTATAAAGAAACAAACAAAAAATAAATTAAAAATAAAGAAAGACAATAAAAGAGGTGGAGGATGTGTAGGCAGTTGTTTCATTAAGGAGGTTGGGTGGCGTTGTTGGTTAGTTGGTTGGGTGAGATGATGAATTAAACTATTAAAACAATCAGGAAGGATTGCTGCAATTAATTTTATTCTAATATTCAATGCTTGTTTTAGAACAGTAAAATTATGGATCAAATAAAATAAAAAAATAAATCTTACCTAGATTACATGCAAAATACCTGTATGAATTCAGTATTCTCAAAAAAAAAAAAAAAAACATATATATCTGGAAAATATTTAAGAAAATCAGGATATTCTGTTTCTATTACATCTATTTCATTTCAAGGTAATTATTTTTTGGAGGTTCATGTTATAATTTTGTTTTTTCTTGAAGGTTCCAGTTATGTTTTTTTTTTTTTTTTTTTTTTTTTTTTTCTGGAAAATATTTCAAAAATTTTGGATACATTCTATCATTATTTCATTAATTTCATATCAAGTTAATTTATCTTATATGTTCGTGCTATCATTTGATATTTTGCTTAAATGCTTATCAAACACAGAAAAACCTACATTTTTTTGCGCAATGCTATGGGGATAGCAATTGGAAACGTCTGATAGCATTTTGAGCTTTTCAGTAAAAATTCAATCTTATGTTGCTTTGTTCCGAAACTATTTTGCTCATCTCAAAATAAAAATGTTCTTTTCATTAATAAAAGTTCTATTATTTTACCTCAAAATACTATCATAAAGTAATTCTTCTTTTCTTCAGCATCAAAATACACGGTCTTATCTTATATTTCATCAGGTATTGTAGTCTAAAAAATTAAAGTAAGTAATATTATTAATCTTAAAAATTAAATCAATTTAAGCTATCTAGTTACTTATTTTGGCTGTGTATGTTTCTGTGGTGATTTATTTGACTGGCTATTATTCGTTCTCATTCATTTCTATTATTACCAAATGGATTATATATATATAGTTAAAATTTACATCGATAGAGACTGCATGGCTACGTAATGAAAAATATGCAAGCCAGAGTCCTATAAATGACACCGTTTCATGATTAACACAGCATATTTATTTTGCCTCCTACTTGCGCATATATGAAGGTTTTTTTTTTTTTTTTTTTTTTTTTTTTTTTTGCGTTGTTGATTTGGTAGATAAAGCTTTATTTCTGAAATTGTTTTCCCTTTGGTAAAAACCACCGACTGAAACTGCATTTAACGGTGTTGTCACTCGTTTCCAAAGTGTAACTTGTGGTGATGGCGGACACTTAAAATACGCCTGTAAACATTTGCATGCAAATAAATATAGTTTGTCACGGATATAAGTAATTTGTTCACATACAGCGCTCTCTACAACGAAAAATTTAACTACTATTATTATTATTTTATTTTTATTTTTATTTATTTATTTATTTATTTATTTATTTAATTTATTTATTTTTTGCCAAAATATCCGATTTTTATGAATTTTTGAAACGTCTACTGACTTATGGGGCACCCGATATATAAATACATATATAATGCAAAAAAAAATATTATAACAGGAAATTTTGAAGAACAAATATCCGATTTTCATTATTATGGTTAAGGGAATGTAATTACGTAATTAGTGTTAAGAGAAAAATAATAAACTGTTTAGTTCATTTTTAACGAAATATAGGGTTAATAATAAATAATAATAATAATAATAATAATAATAATAATAATAATAATAATAATAAATAATCACTGCTTATTGGGCCCAAACACCCTTACATTTGTTTGTCACTATTCCAACAACATTTAAGTTTTAATATCACATTGGCACTGAATAAAAATTATACAGTTAATATTTAAAAATAATCTAAATATATAGAAATTGAAAACTTATATTTCAATTCTACGATATATACAATAAATTATTATTATTATTATTATTATTATTTTCAAATACTTGGTCAGTCAATTTTAATTGTTCAATTGCACTTTAAAGTATAATAGAATTAGTCAATTTAGGGTCAGTTGCTTGTAATACCAAACGAGCATCAATAACACAATACAGCAACCTGGGATAAATTAAATTCAGAGATAGGCGCTTGACGTAATTTAATCACTAAATTAATGAGCTAAAGCATTAATTATTCAAACCTTTACTAGGAGAGAAGTGCTACAGACATTAATCAATACTGTGGACCCATCTGGTCTGAAATTTGTATAACCGAAAACAGCTTAAATTAAAGAAGCTTGCTTGTAGCATTTTCCTTACTGTAGTTTTTTTTTTTTTTTTTTTTTTTTTTTAAGTGTAGCCATAAATGTCTAACAGATACAAAATTAATCCTAAATTTTCTAATTACTTTTAAAATTGCATTTCAATATAATACATTACAATAACCTTTAAAAAAGAAAAAAAGAAAAACTATTAAAATTTAGATATATGTATATGTAATATGTGTGTAATTTCTGACACGTATAACTAAATTTTGTTATTAAGTTAAGTAAAAGAATTTTTTTCGCTGGATTATATCTGTTTAATTTTACAAATAAATTAAATTAAACAAAATCATTGTGTTTTTAAAACTCTCTTAGGCATATATTTTTAGTTACGTGTATTTAACCATTTGCAAATAAAATCAATCTTATCCTTTACCATTTTTACTTTCCGAACATATATCATGCAAGGTAAATGAAGAAATCATGAAAAAATTCAACTATAAAATTTTCATGTAACTGAACGTTCTGAAATCGACAAATTATCAGTTGTTGGTTTATGATAATTTTTCTTACAAGCCAACTCAGTCTATCTACCTAATTGTAATTATCTGTTGTTAGTCAGTACCTACCTACGTACCACAACAGTATTTTTTGATGTTACAGGTGTTCATATTTCAACAAGAAATAGAGTTAAATTTGCATTCGGAGCTGAGTGCTCCAGTGGTGTTGTCAAAATGTCATTTTGGATGGTCGAACGCAGTTATGTCAAACTTCACCTTCATTTTATCCATTTTTCTAGATGTTTCCGTGCGCAACCTCTGTTGTTTATTTTCGATAAACATGACTCATATTTGCACTTTGAGGCCCTAGATTTGTTCAAAAGAAAAGGGGTTTCTCTCCTACCATTTCCTTTCCACTGCAACCGTAAATTAACCAAATTGTATAGAACAATATTTTAACACTGAATAAAATACGCCAATAGAGCTTATGATGCTTGGATGACAGTCATCCAGGCAACGTTTTAACCGTCTGCGGCATCCCATGAATTGTGAAAACAGACTTTCAGTCAGCTGTGATTACATTCAACATTACATCTAGAGTTCAAGTGAGAAGAATCCGTCCATTCAAACCACGATATATTTGAAGACTACGACTTTTTTCATATTTCATTAAGAATTAATCTTCTTTAAAGGATACATAAACTGCCTGTAAATCAGGGCTAAAGGATAAAAATAGACCCGATCTAATGCCAATTAACTTTCTAAGAACGCCGTCATTCGTGAGCACACTATCATCTTACGAATATATCAGTCCAGATGAAATTTGTGCTTTCCCTAAAGACAAGAAAAAAAGCTATCCAACCGGGACCCTAAAAAGTCATGTTTAGTCCAGAATAAGAAATAAAAAGTCATGTACATACCAGAATGAGAACATGGCTGATTTTGCCATGAAAAAAAAAAAAAAAAAAAATCCTAGAAAACGTCGTTTTTAATATTTTTCTAAGGATTCTCAATGAAATGTTTTGATCAGATTAAAAGAAAAATCCTCAAAAATTGCTATGTTTTGCCTAAGTAATATGTCTATTATTATGATATCATTCCAACTCGTCTGTAAGAGCATGGTAACAAACCCCTGATGCGAGGTTAGTTGGCATAGCAGCAAGCTTTGAGAAATGTGCTTTTTGTGTTATTTAAACACTTATTTAATTACAGTCATACAGGATTTTTGAAGCCTGGAGGGATTTTGAATTGAATCGTGGACTGTATGGTTTTAAAAATCGCTGGTTTAAATTATATTAAATCATAAATCAGTTTAAAATGAATTTGAAGGACTCACCTTCCTTTCAATTGGATTAATAGCATCATATTTAAGAAACAATGAATAAAAGCTTGAATAAATACACCGAGTTGAATACAAACATGAATTATTGACTTTATTTCAGCTCATACGTTAGAATAAATTTTTCCAGCTTACCGCTAGAATCACAACAAAAGAACAAACTAGAATAGAACCGCAGAAAGTAAAACGGTTCACAGCAAATTGAAAAAGCAATTATTTAAAGTATAACTAACAATTAATTGAAAACATGAATAAAATAAATAGTAATAAAAGAAAAAAGAATTAATTTAGCGTTTAAAACACATTAAAATATCAATAAAAAGAATGAATTTAATCAATGTTTTATATTCTAAAGAGTCATAAAATTGCATAGTGCTGCCATCTATTGTCAAAATTCAGAGTTATTAGAATTCTGAACATTCTCCCCCACCGGGAGAAGGAGTGTCACTTTAGCAATAGGGCGTTGAATTTCACCACTCTGAGTCCAAATGCTGACTACACGAACTCTATTATCAGGTCCTGGATAGGTACGAATAATTCTACCCAGCTTCCACTGGAGAGGAATAGATTGTGGATCATGAATAACAACCAAGTCCCCAATTTGAAGATCAATTCGTGGAGTGATCCATTTAGGTCGATTCTGCAGGTGATGTAGATAGTCTCTAGACCATCGCTTCCACAAGTCTTGCTTCATTCGCTGGATTAGAGTCCAACGAGAAGATAAAGTGAGATTTGGTGAATTTCCACTTTCAGGAATCTCAAGGAGTGAACTCCTATCAGGAAATGTCCGGGAGTGAGGGCTCTAACATCGGATGGATCTGAAGAAAGTGGCGTTAATGGTCTGGAATTTAAGCAGGCTTCTATTTGACATAAAAGAGTAGTAAGCTCTTCAAAATTTAGAATGGTAGCCTTACAAGCTTTAATTAGATGACTTTTCGTCAATTTAACAGCAGATTCCCATAGTCCACCGAAATGGGGGGAATATGGCGGGATAAAATGCCAATGGATGAAGTTGCTGGTAGCAAAATTTTGAACATTTTCAGAACGAATGATTCGAAATAGTTGCTTAAGATAGTTAGCAACTCCTCTGAAATTTTTTCCGTTGTCACTGAATATGTCTGATGGCAGTCCTCTTCTAGAAACAAATCGTTTTAGGGATGCTAAGAAAGCTGATGAAGATAAATCTGAAACAGCTTCTAGGTGCACCGCTTTTGTGCACATGCAGACAAAAACCCAAATATATGACTTCAATTTAACTTTAGATCTAGGCACATTGGGTTTAGTGATGAGTGGGCCAGCAAAATCTAGTCCCACCTTTGAAAAAGGTCGAGTTGGAGTTATACGTTCGACTGGCAACTCACCCATAATTTGTTGGCAAGTTAGTTTCTTCAAACGTTTGCACAAAATTGATTCATTTAGAATTCGACGAATGTAAGAGCGACCATTTAGTATCCAATACTTTTGTCTAATTAGGGAAAGAATCAGTTGTGCACCAGCATAAAAGTGCTTTTTATGATATTGCTCAACAATTAATTTTGTAATTAAGTGATTTCTCGATAAAAGCACTGGATATTTCTGATCTTGATTAAGTGACTGATGTCTGGACAACCGTCCGCCAACTCTGATTAAACCTCGGTCATCTAGAAATATATTTATGGAAAAATATTTGTTGTTGGTTGGTAAAGGTTGATTTTTCCTGAGCAAATTCAGTTCTACCGAAAACTCTTGTTCCTGAATCAATTTAAGAATATGTGTAATAGCACTTGAAACTTCAGGCGTACTGACAAGTCCAATACGTCTAGAATTACGATTACAACTACGAATGTTATAAATGAATCTCAAACACAATGCAAGGATTCTGCAAAGTTTTGAAAAAGAAGAGAATTTGAGTAGAACATCAGGAAAGGCTTTATGACTAGATGTTCCAAAGTGACTTAAATTTTCTTCAGAATTTTTTGACTTAACATTTGAAGATTTGACTAGGAATAATGGTAACTTGACACTAGCACTAAGCCATTCAGGCCCAAGCCACCACAATTTGCGATGCAAAAGACTCTTCGGTAGAATGCGTCTTGAGGCACAGTCTGCCGGATTCGACGAACTCTCAACATAAGTCCACACTGCTTGTGGGACAAGTGATTTGATTTTGTTTGCTCGATTTGTTACGAACTGATTTCCTTCGGTTGGAGGAGATTCAATCCAATCTAAAGCAATTTGTGAATCGGACCACAAATAAATTTTATTTACATTAAAGGTTAAAGATTCTAATATTGTGGAACTTAATTGTGCAAGCAAGAATGCAGCACATAACTCAATTCTGGGAAGTGTGACATGTTTTAAAGGATTAACTCTAGTTTTGGCAGCGACAAAGTAAATTGAAATCTCACCGAGAGAAGATAGTGTCCGAAGGTATACCACTGCAGCGTAGGCCTTGCCAGATCCATCACAAAAACCATGGAGATGTTTCACAGTTCAGATATCTTGGTATGCCAATGGACTTTAAGAGTTCAATTTGAGAATCAAATTCTTGCCAAGTTTTCAAAATGGAATATGGGATTTGATCATTCCAAGCACATTTATCTTTCCAAAGCTCTTGCATCATGATTTTTAACATGATCGGGGTTGGAGCTAGAATCTCAAAAGGATCAAAGATTTGAGCTATCATCGATAGCAATTCTCACTTGGTATTCACCGATTTGACGCCATTCAAATGAATTTTCAATAAGTCTTCTGCCGAATTCCAAACTAGGCCTAAGATTTTTTGGGAGGAATCTTCGGAAAATTTTACATTTTGCCTAGTGGATTTAAGATCTTCTGGTAGATTTTCAATGACTGCGGGTACATTGGAAGCCCATTTTCTAAGTGTAAAGCCTCCTTGATTTAAAACGTGATTTAGGTCTTTGACTAATTGTTTTGCTGCATCAATTGAATGCGTCCCACCAAGATAATCATCCGCATAAAAGTTCTCGAAAATTGACTGCGCAGCAATAGGAAATTCTGAACTATAATCATTGGCTAGTTCGTGCAATGTCCTTATAGCCAGGAATGGGGCACAGGCTGTGCCATATGTTACAGTCAATAATCTGAAACTCGCAATAGATTCATGTGGCTGAAATCGCCAAAAGACTCGCTGAAAGTCAACATGTTTGGGGTTTACCAATATCTGTCTGTACATTTTGGCGATGTCTCCGGTTAAGGCTATTGAATATGTTCTAAACTTAAGAAGAGGTTTAAACAAATCTGGTTGCAACTTTGGACCTATTTCAAGAATGTCGTTTAAAGAGTAGCCTGATGTTTCTTTAGCCGAGGCATCAAATACCACCCTCAATTTAGTAGTTGTACTAGCTTCTTTCAAAACCCCATGATGAGGCATGTAAAAATAATCTTTAGAATTAATTTCAGAATTTGGGACTGGTTCCATATGATGTAAGTCAATATATTCTTGCATAAAGGCATGGTATTGCTCCTTAAGCTCATGATTTTTATTAAGTTTGGATTCTAACAAATAAAACCGTTTTAAAGCATTTGATTGTGAGTCACCTAAATTTGGAGCTTCTTTAAAGGGAAGATCCACCATGTACCTTCCAGACTGAATTCGTCTAACAGTTTTAGTGTATTTTTCTTCAGAATTGTGAATTGGTGTTGCATCAGGAAGGGACTCAATTTCCCAAAATTTCTGAAGATCATAAGTTAACTGAACTGTAGCATGGCAATTAAGGACAGTTTTTGAATGCTGAAAATTGTTTGAATGTATGACACCCGAGAGTAACCATCCCAATTTGGAATTTAAAGCACATGGAGTACCTTTAGGACCCAGAATAGATTGCCCTAAAATTATTAAGGGAAATAAATCTGCACCAAGCAAAATTTCAACTGGACTCGAAACATAAAATTTAGGATCTGCTAAAGATAGATCTTTCAAATGAGGCCATGAATATTTTCGAACAACAGAATTAGGAAGATTTACCGTAACATTATTTACTATTAAAGCATTCACATCAAAGATTTCAGTACTATAATAAGACTTTAAAATAATATTAACTTCAAAAAGAGCAGTTTCTGCAACAATATTATTTACACCCGAGATTCTATGATTTGTGGTTTTCATAGGTAACAATAATTTTTTAGCACAAAGGCTGGAAATTAATGTTTTTTGACTTCCTGAATCCACCATGACTCTACATGGCACAAACCTCCCAGTATTTGATTTTACAAGAATCATAGCTGTCGATAACAAAGTTTGACAACTCTCTTGGGTACTGGTTAAACAACTAGAGTTGACAAAGGATGGACTTTCAATGTTGAGATTAGTATTTTCAATAACAGGTGAAGAATTAACTTTATTTTTCTCGAAATGGAGAAGTGTATGGTGCTTAGCATTACACTGTCGACATTTTGTCGAAATCAAACATTTATTAACGAAATGATTACCACGTAAACAATTTATGCATAGTTTTTTACCCTTCACAATATTCCATCTATCTTCAATAGATTTTTTAAGAAAGTGTGGGCACTTGAAAAGTGCATGAGATTCCGAGCATTCTGAACAGATAGAATTATTGGATTTTATATCTGAATTCGATATTACAGCATTAGAAACAGATTTTTTAAATACTACTTTTTGTTTACTTTCAGATTTAGAATAAGTACTATCAGCAATATCCTGCAAGTTTCTCGCTTGTTTTTCAAGAAACAAAATAAATTCATCATAGGTGGGAAAAGAATCACTATCTAAAGACAATTCCCATTGCTTCTTTAAATTATCATCCAATTTTGTTTGCAAATTATAAACAAGAATTAAATTCAAATCCTAAACATTTCAAGTTACGTATTGCTTCATTACAGTTATCTAATAAATCTAGCATAGATTTCCGACAACTTGGTTTCAAAGATTTCGAATTAAAGAATTTGTTTAACTGGGTATAAGATAGATTTCTTTTATTATCGAATCTAGAAATTAGTGTTGCCCAAGCTTCCTTATAACTTGCTTCAGTTATTGGAAAGCCTTTTATTAACTTATTGACAGATCCAATAACAGACGCTTTTAAATATTGTATTTTTTGCAAATCGGAAAGCTGAGTGTTCTCATGAATAGTGGTTACGAATATTTGCTTAAAGCTTAACCAGTCTTCCAAATTACCAGAGAAAACAGGCAATTCGAATTTTGTAAGGTTGATAGATTGCTTCGAAACAGAACAAGAATTTTCATTAACCTGTGTTACAACCTTAGTGTTCTGAAAACAAGAAAGTTCTAATCTTGACTCTATCTGATATTTTATACGAGTAAGTTTCTCTGTCCATTTTTCGTTATCTTCAATTTCCTTTTTTAATTCATCTAAATCTGAAATAACTTCCTCAACTTCATTGTTAATTTGTTCTAATTGAGTTTGCCTTTCAAGCAAATGACCTTTCAAAATTTGTATTTCTTGAATGTCTAAAGGATCCGCTTCCAAAACTTTTATAGCTTTGTTCTCAAATTTAGTCACTGACGACCGAATAATAGTTCTTTTTGCTTTTAGTTTTTCAATTTTCGAAGCCATTAGAACAATTTTTTTTTCAAGTTTGTAAAATATTAATTTTTCTAAAAGATTTCATTATTTAATATATCTCCGGCTCTAGACGGCCAAAAATATGGAGGGATTTTGAATGGAATCGTGGACTGTATGGTTTTAAAAATCGCTGGTTTAAATTATATTAAATCATAAATCAGTTTAAAATGAATTTGAAGGACTCACCTTCCTTTCAATTGAATTAATAACATCATATTTAAGAAACAATGAATAAAAGCTTGAATAAATACACCGAGTTGAATACAAACAAGAATTATTGACTTTATTTCAGCTCATACGTTAGAATGAATTTTTCCAGCTTACCGCTAGAATCACAACAAAAGAATAGAACCGCAGAAAGTAAAACGGTTCACAGCAAATTGAAAAAGCAATTATTTAAAGTATAACTAACAATTAATTGAAAACATGAATAAAATAAATAATAATAAAAGAAAAAAGAATTAATTTAGCGTTTAAAACACATTAAAATATCAATAAAAAGAATGAATTTAATCAATGTTTTATATTCTAAAGAGTCATAAAATTGCATAGTGCTGCCATCTATTGTCAAAATTCAGAGTTATTAGAATTCTGAACAAAGCCAAAATTGAAGCTTTCTGATGAATTCATCTGACTTACGTTAAGTATTACACAAAAAAGTATAAAAATCAAAAAACAATTTATGTTTCATCTACCTAAGAAAAAATATACCAATGTGAATTATATACGTATATATGAGTTTAAATTGTATCTAAATGAAAATAAATTTGTATAAAATAGGCAGTTCAAAATTCTCATACATAAAGTTAGTTGATGCAGTGTAAAAAAAAAAAAAAAAAAAAAAAAAATAATCTCAGGGAAATCGTTTGTCATAACAAAAACAAATAGAAGAAACAATATTAATATTATACAGTTTAAAATACACATATATGAATTGAAGCCGAAAAGAGTTCAACACAAGCAGTTTTTTTTTCTTCTTCAGTACGTGGGAATAATGCCTTCCTAACATACTTCAAAAACATTGCAGTCCTATCATGATTGACATGTTTTTGAGGAACAGTCGGTAACAAAAGTGTCCGAACACTAGCAAAAATTCCTATTTAACAAAGTACACTTCATACGGTTTTGTTAAATAAATACTTGTCGAATCCTGTTCTTAGTGTAAGAACACGATTCGATAAGTATTTATTTAACTAACCCGTATGAAGTGTACTTTTTTTTTACATAGGAAATGTTTAGTAATTTTACCTTTTATTATATTATTTTTTATTTTTATTTATTTATTTATTGCTTTAAAGTAGAGGTTGGATTTTTCGGCAGTCTTAGCTGATTTTACTCCAAATAAATTCTAACTATAGTGATTTTAATATGTACATATATTTATATATATATATATATATACATATAAAAGAGTACTTTCACTCACTCACTGACTCATCAACGCACAGCAAAATCTACTGGAGCCACTGACTCGAAACTGGGTCCGATTATAGAACATATAATGTAAGCACCCCCTAAAAAGCGATTTTGCGAAATTCGCCCCCCAAGGGCGTGTAGGGGGCAAAATGTGATTTCACAAAAATCTTCATATCTCAAAGAAAAAAACAGATATCCGTAATTTTTTTGCTTTAAAATATAGCTAATTTAATTATCTAAAAACCAATTTCTGGAATTTTAGAAGTTCGGTCCCCAAGGGGGGAAAGGGGGCAAAACGTGATTTCACATGCGCAAAACATGGTTTCACATACTCCTATATATCTCAAACAGAAAAACAGATATATGTGGATTTTTTGCTCTAATATATAACTAATACGAATACCTAAAAACTATTTTCTGGAATTTTCGAAATTCAGCCCCCAAGAGGGGAGGAGAGGGGGCAAAACGTGATTTGAAATAATCTTTTATATTGCAAACAGACAAAAAAAATTACTTGTAAGATATTTTTGCTCTAAAATATAGCTCCCATAAATAAAT
This sequence comes from Salticus scenicus, assembly GCA_963930645.1. Classification (NCBI taxonomy): domain Eukaryota; kingdom Metazoa; phylum Arthropoda; class Arachnida; order Araneae; family Salticidae; genus Salticus; species Salticus scenicus. The sequence goes on along the minus strand of OZ005649.1, from coordinate 268,567,254 downwards.
AAAAACTAATGTCTTTAATTTTAGAATTTCGTCCCAGGTGGTGCGGGAAAGGGGGGGGGAGCTATGGGTTAAAAAAATAGAAATATAGTTAGACCGTTTAAAATTGGTACAGATAGGTTTTAGAGACCTGAAAGTCAAATGAGGATATTTTGAAAGTGTAAAGTTATTAGGAGAGTCAGAAAGGTGTGAGGGCGGAGGGGCAAAAAAATAAAAAAAGAGTTAGACCATTCAAAATTGGTACATAAAGGTTTTTTATACCTACAAATCGATTGCGGATATTTCCGAATTTGTAAAGTTATTAGGAGGGGCGGGAGGAGGGGATGGAGGGGCGAAAAATAAAAATAGAGTTAGGTCGCTCAAAATTGGTACAGAGGGGTTTTTGATATTTACAAATCGATTGTAGATATTTTCGAATTTGTAAAGTTATCAAATTGGTACATGGAGGTTTTTGATACCTACAAATCGATTGCGTATATTTTCGAATTTGTAAAATTATTAGGATAGAAGGGAAGGGGAGGTGAAAGGGCAAAAATATATAAATAAGAGTTAGAGCGCTGAAAATTGGTGTTGTTAGGTTTTTGAGGCCCGATAAACCGATTGAGGATATTTTCGAAAGTACAGAATTATTATGAAGGATGGGAAGGGATCGGCCGCAGGTGTAAAAATGAAGAAATTCAGATAAAATGTTTGAAATTAGTATTATTAGGTTTAAAAGCCCGAGAGAACGACTGCCAGTGTTTTTTAAAGTCTAAAATAATTAGGTGCGGCGGGAACGGTAGGTGAAGAAGCATGCGAACCTTGCGCGCCTATATGCTCTGCTGCAGGCAGTGGTGGCCTGAACCGATTATTCCAATGGGAGATTTTTTTTTTTTTTTATGTTTTTCCCTTACGATAATATAGTGATTCATTAAAAGTGCTGAACATAAATGCGCGCGCGCAGCGCACAATTGCCTGCGCTGCCAAGGGCAGTGGGGACCTTTTGCGACATTTTTTCCAATCACATTTTTTTTTTCTCTTTTTTTTTTCGCATGATAAAAATTGATGCAATTTTGAGAATTCATTAACTATAGTGATTCATTTAAAAATAGTGACCAGCGAAGCGGGCGTAGCCTGCTAGTATATATATATATATATATTGATAGCATATAAATGCCTGGATGCGTGTCTATGTGTGTATTTTTTCCATGCTTTATATAACTTTTAAATATATCATATTACAAAGATTGAGATATGAATATTTTATCAAAAGTGCTTTTAAACTTTTCCTAATGACATATTTTTTTCTCGAGATACAGTTACTATTTTCTTACATTGAAATATATTAAACTAAATAAAACTGCATTATCTTGACCTATAAACAACTGTACCAAATATAATAAATATTTTTATGAAGTGCAATACTTATCCAAATATTTTCATTAAAAACCTGTATTATATAACTTTCAAACAATAAAAATACTGCAGCATAGTATTAGAATCTCAATGTTATCCAAAATTATTTCTATTTGTTTCTCATAAGCAATTCTGTGTTTATAAAATAAAAGCAAGGAATTTCCATTATAACAAGCAAGTAAAACAATCGTTTCAGTACATATCTTGCAAATCTGGGTAAGAAAAATATCTTTTTGAGTGCGTAATTGCGAAATAAAGCGAAGAAATATGTTCGCCTCTTTTATAAAAATAAATATTTTATCGCTGAGATGGTGTATTTAATGAAGATTTGTTACTCGAGAAAATTGTGTAAATTAATAAGAGAAGCGCACCAGCTGTTCCTATTTTCTGAGATATATTGTTATTTAGTTGCTCATATTTTGTTATAAAGTTCCTCGGACTAATAAATCGAAGCAGTATTTATATATAATATAAAGAAGAATTTTAATATCAGGCTGAAATTTATACATAACCTCAATAAAAGCAAAAGTAAGTAATAAATTAGAATTTTTCCTATATCATAAAACAAATATTGAACATTCATTAATAAAGTAATAATAATAATTAAAATATATATATATATATATATATATATATATTTTTTTTTTTGTGTGTGTGTGTGTGTGAAACAAATGAAGCAGCTCCATGTCGAAGATTTACATTATTTTTCAGTTCCAGCTCTAATACCCTTGGCATTTCACACAATTTTAAATTTTATTCACAAATTTGGAGTAGTTAACAAAACAAATTCATTAAAACAAATCATTTAATGACAAGCAAAAAAATATTCTAAAACGAACAATACATTAATAAATATGTACATGACTTTTTAATTAAAATTAGGTGCATGTAAATAATTGTGTAAATAATTTTGATATGATTTTTTTAAATTGTTCAAAGAGCAATTTTATATTACAGTTTACATCGATTGCATTGAACAAAAATACAGAAATTAGTTTATATTATACTTAAAAGGACTCAGCACCATTGAAGTTTTCATAAGCATTGAAGGTTCAAAAGCATATATTTCCATTCAATATTTATAAATTGAACTATAGAAGGTTTTTTTCAATAAATATATACATTCAGGCAATAATTCTTATGATTTTTATATATTTTTCGTATATTTGAAATCTTTTTCGTATATTTGAATCAATTATCTTCAGAATACTAAAACGTCTACAGTTCTTTAAGGAAATAAAACTGAATGTTTCATAGAACCTACTTAAAAATATTAGAAATTAATTTTACAAATTTTTCAAAGGAAAAAAAAATTATTATAAATAAAAATATAACAAAAACCATGTTTATTTTGCAAAATTATACAAAGAAATGCCTTTTTTTTTTTTTCAAATAGCAATAATAATAATAATAATAATAATAAATTTCAAAATTTTTCCCTAATTCTTTTAAGTAGATTCCATTAGATATTTAAAAAAAAGGCTCTTTCGAAATATCTGTAAAATAATTAGCATTTTGAAGATCTTACGTTCATAAAAAAATTTAAACTAAGTAAATGCGTTTTAAAGATTTGAAATTTTTAAAAAAAATGTATTTAAAAAAAAAAAAAAAAAAAAACAGTTTCCTAAATATATATTTTTTATTGAATAAAGTAAAGTAGTTTAATTTTTAAATGTATAATACAATTATTTGACTTTTTTATATTAAACCATCGGAGGTGCAACGTTAAAGATTCCAAGTCCATTTCATTCATTGGTAATTTTTTTTTTTTTTCTGCTAAATCGCAACAAAAAGCCACAATAATTTTTAAATTTCAATTTTTAACTCGAAATACGTAAAAGATATAACTAAATTATACATTAACATACATTCATAAATGGAAAAAACTTAAATGCATCCTGCTGCTTTAATTCATAAAATGTGACGCCATGCCTATGTATATATACAATTTTCATCTATTTTATATAAATTCAATAAAGTATTTATTTAAAAAAATGTATATTAAATTCCGGATTTGCATTTTACATTTGATAAATTTGTTAGACATATTATTTAATTTACATTGTAGACGATCAAATTAGAGTGTTTAATTAATTGAGATTAACATTGAAATATTTCTTAGCAACCGTACATGAATGTCGTAACTATACACTCGCTAGCATTGAACTTATTCGAAGATTTTGCAAGCATGAACTCCAATTTGTCATTTATTTAATTTAGGTTTACCTCTAAGAATGAGTATCAAATATATCAGGAAAATAATATTTGATTTAGTTTTAATGCATTAGCGTTAAAAAAAAAAAAAAAAAAAAACTATGATTAGCGCATGTGATAGTTTCTAAGTAAGTTATATAAACAATTGATTATGATAGGTTTGGAAATTTACAAAAATGTACACATGTAATTAACCATTAAAATAAATTTAAGATAAAATAGTCAAATTAATAAAATTTTAATCACTTTTCTAGATATTTGCTTTCCTTAAATAAAAATCGGTTAAAATTAATAATATACATTTTTTTAAAATAAATAATACCTATTAAAGCAATTAAATAAAATCACGCCTAGTCTAACACATGTAGAAACAATTTTCAAAGATAAGATAAACATTTTTCTTGTTCATTTATTTATTTTGTATAAAATTACAAAATGCTCTTATGAAATATCGTAAACGAATATCTGTTAAATAATAATAATAATAGTAATAATAAATAATTAAAAAAAATGTTATTTCCGTTTTAAAATTAGTTAGATATTTTTACACACGCCACCTTTTTTATTAATTTCAAATTTCTTAAATATACTCAAGTCTAATTCGTGTAAAACTGAGCAATACACAATTAAGTTTCTGAAATATTATTTGTAAAACAATTTGAATAACAACAATTTGAGTTGCAAAGACATTTAGGACCTAGAATCATGAGTTGTAATATTTACAGTACATAGCAGGTAAATCTGTGTTATTAAAAAAGAAAAAAATAATAATCACATAGAAAACGTTTTCATGTTTCAATGTCATTGTAAGAAGTTTTCACTTTTGCAGAATTTTCCTATCAGTACGCAGAGAAATATAAGGCTCAGATAACCTTCTTATGCGTTTTGCTTCTTATTATATATTCTTAAAATATCGAGACATTCTAATACACTTGACGTATATTCTTCTCAATCTATTATCAATATAATTAACTCACTATTTTTAATATGCTTTTTTGTACTTTATGTAGAAATATTTTACAAAATCATACAAACTATTACTTAAGATGATTTCATTAACGTAAAGTATAAGCTATCGACGTGTTTATACTATTACAACTTCCTAGTATTTACCAAAAATAAATTATTCCCAGTCTCAATATGAATGAACAGGATAACGGTTTCATTCCTAGAACGTGACTAAGAGCCTAATATTTTTAAGAAAGAAACAAATAATGTCAGAATCAAATCCAAATCATTTCTGCTTCCATGCAATTGAAAGAAAAACTCATAAAACATATTTTTCTTCTTTTATAAAATTAGAAACGTTTATAGACAAGTGTCATTCGTCTTTTAATATTTGAGAACATGTAGTTTTAAATATCTTACGATTACTTGTTTATTTGTTTAGTTTTTTTTTTTTTTTTTTTTTACAACGCTTCTCTTGATAAGAAATTTTTTTTCAATCCATTAAATATACAAAAAAAAAAAAAAAAAAAAAAAAAAAAAATGCGTGTGCGTGCATTTATATACGCAATAATGAAAGAATTACTTTAAAATGGGATTTATAGAAATCAACAATTTTTAATTTATTGTAGAATAGTTTATATTGTATTGAGATACATGCTTTTGTATCTGTAAAATAACAGCGAAATCTCATTAACTAAAATATCTTACATATAAAAGATAGAATTAAAATAATACAACAACAAAACTAGCATATAATCTTAAATTTATAAAATAGTAAAAAATAAATAAATAAATAAATAAAAAATGCATTATAAACTAAATAAAGAGAAGCTAGAGATTTCATAAAATTCCTTTAAATTGTGTGTTGAATACACATAACCAACCCACACACCAAATATCACTCTCCTGTGATATTTTAGACCAAACTTACGTTCGGAAATGTGTTTATTAAACCTATCCACCCATAAGCATAAAAAGGGAAGTATTTAGTAAAATTCTGTCGCATTGTGTGTTGGAAGCATATAACCAACCTACTTAACAGAACTCGTAGATTAACAGCTTCATAGATACTTCAGGAAAAAATTAACGCAGAATAAAAGCTTTCGAATTTGTCTCCTCATAACATCCTTCCCAAAATCGAAATTCACAAAAATCATAAAATGTGTTTTTAGAAATACGCGCCAGAAGACTTACAGTTGTTTTAATTTTGTCGTGGATATTATAGTAAATTTCTGATCGGAAATCCGGATTTAACGAAATTCCCCTTCCTCTGCCTTAAATTAAATATATATACCGGATTATCCAAAAGTCAGGACAAACTTTAAAAATGAATAATTTTAAAACGAATCAAGATACAAAGATACGGTTTTCACCAAACGGATGAAAAAGAAGCCGGGTTTTGTTCGGCTATGAAAAAAAAAATAGTTCTGTTGGCGACCAACAGATGGCGCTGTCGGATTTCAGATGTAGGATTTTGCAAAGCAACAAACGATATGAAAAGGAACAACTACAGCAGGTAATGGTAGTCGAAGCTTATATGCATGGAAATATCGCATTCTCAGTCGCTACTTTAATCACGCATGGCCTCCAAGATCTCCCGATCTGACACCCGGTGATTTTTTGGCTGTGGGGATTCTTAAAGTCAAAAGTGTACCGCGACCAACCGGCATCACTAGCAGCACTGAAAGATGCCATCCGCCAAAATGTGTCTGCCATAATGCAAGAAATGCTACTAAATGCTGTGAACGATGTAGTGAATCGTCTCACATCTGTACTTCTGAATGATGGACATTGAACAGTTACTGTAGTATTACTAATTAACTGTATTTAAGCTGACTTGTATGTTGGCAACATTTTTTTTCATTTGTAAATAATCTTTTGCTGAAATAAAACACTATAACGCCATCTGTTGGTCACCAACAGAACTATTTTGTTTTCTTTGCCACACAAAACCCGGATTCTTTTTCATCCGTTTGGTGCAAACCGTACCTTTGTATCTTGATTCGTTTTCGAATTATTCATTTTTAAAGTTTGTCCTGACTTATGGATCACCCGGTATATATATATATATATATATATATATATATATATATATATATATATATATATATATCAAATATTTCTTTTCTTTTTTTTACTCAAATGTAGTTTACCCATGTGAAAAATTTCACCGTGGAGTAATTTGGAACCGAGTTATGCTTACAACTTGTTCTTTTCTCTTTCCTCCTTAGTGCGAAAAAAATAATTTCGCATAACCCCATGTCCCAATCTTCCACGTAATTGCTCAGTGTTGAGTTTCAGTCAGTCAATTGTAAGTGGAAGCACTCGTGTATTTATATAGATGTTCAGCTGTAAAATAACAATATTGCTTTTATTTTTACTCTTTTTAATCCTAATAGAAACATATAAGCAATTTCAAATATGTTTTAAAGAACGGTATTTTAAACTATATGATAATTCAAGAACATTTTATAATATACGTTTTACGTTATTTTTAAATAGCTACGATTACTCTATTGGTTTCGTATTTAGATTAATTCGAAGTAACTATCTCATTTGTTTAAAGTATTTTTAAGTCCTCGGTAGAAAATTTTTGTAATTTTACGAATTTCATTGCATTCTGTCAACATTGAGTCAATTTCCTTACCCACCAGTCTCAGAGAAGTTCCACTTTTAAAACTACACTGATCGTGCTCTTTTAAAATTTGCCATGGAATACACACACACACAAAAAACAAAAAAAAAAAAAGAAAAAGTAAAAGAGGAAAAACTTCTGAGACTTTCTACTGTGAATACGAGCTAGGATACCTTAGAAAGATCCTTAAGGAGGGCATAACATACTGTGTGTATTCACATTAATATGGACAATCAACCATAATCCGTAGACCGCAACCTACTGCATTCCTTTTTGAATAATAGACGATTCAGAGTTATTTTCATTTTTCAGATCTGTATTGATTGCTTTGGATTATAAAAGCTTATACAAAACGATTTGACTCAGGTGGACTCTGGTCAGTTCCCCATACTACATTAATGATAAGAGAATTAAATTTAGCCGATCGCTAGACACTGATACATATTGATATGTCTTACCCAGTAAGTTATCCGCTATTCAGTTCGATACATTTACCTTATCCTAATTTTCTGAATAATTTTATTAGAGTTATTGCCATATTTCAGTTCTATGAAACTCTGTGCTATTTTGAGTGCAACTATCTCCATAATGCAAGTTTATGTGAAATCTTACTATATTCTAAAAATTAAGAATATCTTAATTTTTACATAACTTACGAAGTTTTCAAAGTAGACATTTCATACTTAATTATGTATATGCCAGTATCCGAATGATATTATAAAAGTGGTCTGGCATCTTTACGACTAAAATATTCCTAAAAATTCGCGTTTGTGCATAATTTTATTTATTCTGATATATTAAGAAATTTATAATTTCCGAAACTTATGAAATTTTCAAAGTATAGTGTTCATAGTAATTGGTATATATGCAATCATCATAAACCAAGGCTAGCCAACCCGCATGTGGCCCGCCGCTTAAGGTTCTGCGTCCCACGGAAGATTTCAGAATTTTTTTTATTTGAGATATTTGATTAAAACAACTAAAATTAATATTTTTTTTTCTGACTTTTTTAGTGAAAATATCGATTTAGGTAGCTAGAGAAACAAATATCATACTCATTCGTGTTAATAAAATATTATAAGATCAATAACTGATTCTTAATATTATTCCTATGAATGTATAATCATAAGTTTATGACTATTTTACAGTTGTTTTGTGAAGAAAAATATATGTAATATCACTATTTTCTGTTTTAAATCCTCACGAGCTCACCGGAAAAAGAATTACTATATGTATATGGTTCATGAATTTATACAATGCGGTCCGCCAACAGTTTTAGGTTGGTCAGGCCTGATCATAATCAATTTTTTACACCTGGTCTGAAATCTTTACAATAAAAATATTGCTTTTAATGAACGTTTAAGCGAAACTCTATCTCCTGGATTATAAATATTGTCATTTTGAAATTAATTACGAAATTTTTAAATGTAAATGTTTCAAATCAACAGAGTTCTATCTAGATCATTGGAGATATTTTAAAACTCATTCGATCTTTTGATATTCACTTATTCTTGATATATCGCATACACAGACTATCATATTAACCGCCGTACTAACGAACTAAGCAACTGGAAAACCTGCCGATCACATCAATTTTGGGATTTTCGCGTTACTCATACATCAAAACGTGTATAAAGGTTAAAAAATAAATAAATAAAAAATCGAGGCCAAATATTTTTATGAAATTTTGAGTTCACCATACTTATTTCATGATGGGGAACTAAAAATCAAAATACACATGTTTTACTATGCTTAATGAATTAAAAGTAATGATAAAGCAGATAAGAAAGAAAAAGTGGTAGTCAAAAAAATAATTTCACAAATGTTTTGAGGCAAGTTCAAGAGGCTTTGATAATATTTTTTTAGAGAAAAATCTCATCGGTTATACAAAACTAATTCAAACAGTAAACAAAACGGCTTTTATTTACAATTATTATGTATCAGGGGTATACCATTATCGACCTTTATTTCTACTCATCCTGATGCTTCTACTGTGACCTCTCATCTGACTCCTTTTGCATAAGAAAAGAAGAAAAATCGATTTTATTCTCCATACGTGACGTGAAAATCATAATTTAAGAGTATTAAAAAAATAAATAAAGGAAGAATAAATGGAAAAATGATGTGGCTGGATTTTTTTGGAATAAAGAATAAATTTTCCTTATATTATTCTGTTTTAAAATATGTTGCAAGACATGTTGCTCTTTATATTCCTTTTTTTTTTTTTTATAAATTTTTAAAAGGAGTTTCTTGTTTTGATATGTAAGAAATAAATTGAGTTTGAGAGAAGAATTATATTTTTTAAAAAACGAAAAATTAGTATGTGTAATATATATATATATATATATATATATATATATTGTGAAATTTTTTTTCAAATACCTTTTTAAAAACTTTAAAAGGGGACAGAATTGTTATAGTTTAAAACATTTGGATATTTTTTTTTTCTTTTAAACGTTTATCTTATACTATTAAGTGAGCAATATTTGTATATATATTTCACTGTTCTCGAAAACGGTAGCTCGGGCAGTCACGAGATTTAACACAAAGGTGCCCCCCGAACGGTCATTGTGCACATCGAAGTCAGATTTTCGAATTTTTGATTAGTTTTTTCTTAATTAATTAAAATGTGAAAATAATAACCTTCTAATTTCTAATAAATAAGCCATTTAAATTTTATCCATAATTTAATTGTTGCCATTTTTTCCACAGAATAAAAATAATAATAATAAAAATAATAATAATAATAAACGTACATTTATTTAAAATGAGGAAAATAAATCTAAAAGATTAGAAAATAAATTAGAAATATCAGTGGTATCGTTACAAATAAGATACTAAATGAAAGGGAAAATTTTTGTGAATCCGATGCATTAAACAGCTTATCAATCGGATAATTAGATTTCTTAAAATTAACTAAAGTATGAATTTTAGGTGGCAACATCAGAACATTGTATGGAAACCGTTAGGAGAAAAAAAAAAAAATTAAAAAATGCTTCACATTAAGTCACATGTTTTGGAAGTGGGATTAAAAATTGCAGTTTTCGAATTCTTTTAAATTTTCTCTCATGAACACAAAAATATAATATACAGCCTGTACCCCACAAGACCAACTTGCATTTCAAATTTCATCATTTTTTTTTTTTTTTTTTTGGTTAATAAACAAAAAAAAGTCACATCTTTTTTTTTTTTTTTTTTTTTTCAAATTAAGCTTTATTCTAACTTCGAAAAGAATTATGTGATCATAGATATAATAATTTATATAGATCTATAATTCCCCATATTATCGTGCAAAGATTTTTGATGCCGAAAAAAAAGCTTTGGCATCAGCCATTAAGTGGTATTGAAAAAAAAAAAGGAAAAGAAGAAAAATGAATTTGAAACTATATCTGGAGTTTTTCATTCACCTTTAGTAAATAAATTATTCATGAATTTTATTTGCTAAAATATCCGTGTGTACTCCCGTTAAAATTATTAGCAAAACAGTCTTCCCCTTTTCATACAAAAAAAAAAAAAAAAAAAAAAATCCATCGCTAATATGGCGACAAAAATTCAAAAGCCGCCAATATACGTGCGGTATTTATGTGTAATTTTACGCTAAATCTAATTACTAAATTATTAAATTTAAACCATGTGTGGGTTAATATAAAATATTTACTCAATGTTCAATTTTTAAAGATGACACTGTTGCAGAATATGTAGTAAAAAAGGACATTTTCTTTTTTCAACCAAATTTAAGAAATATTTAAAAATTCATTTATGCTAGACAACTTCAAAACTGAAGTCAATCCGCATTTTCCTTCAGATACATTATGTAAAGTACACGAAAAATAAAACTATTTTAAAAATAAGATGTTGTTCACTGATAAATGTAATGCAAATTAAATTTCAGTAGCAGGACTAAAGATCCTAAAATATATTTTCTAAGACTTTCTTTCGTGAAATATATGTTCTAGGAAAATAAAGGGATTTTAGTAAAACGCAATTTTTGAGAAAGAAAAAAAGAAATAAAAAAAAAAAGCTTCTTAGAAGATGTCAACGTGACTAAACTTTGTATGTTATCTTTTATAGGCACAAGCCACATTGTTTTCAAAATAAGCAGTAATATTTTCTTTTTAAAATGGAACACGAACAAACTGGAGTAAAATAAAATAGAAATATATATATATATATATATATATATATATATATGTATATATAGTTATTTATTTATTTCTGTGAAGAAGAAATGCATATATACTTGAAGTAAGATCATGAAATATTACTTCTTATAAAACATTCTGCTAAAATTAAGCCGTTAAAGTAATTGAATCACATAAGGTAGGGTATTGGTACTAGGATTAAGGCAGACTGACTGTGATAGTGTTTTGGGACTAGTAGGGATTGCCTTCTGTGAGTGTCTACCTACGGGTTTTTGGGGTTTTGGAGAAAACCACAGAAAATTCCGAACTACTCGGCACCTCACGTCTACCAGCTTTGATGACAGAACCTCTCGGTCGCTGATGGACAACTGCGTCACATTTCTTTAATTCTTTAATTCTTTGCTCGTTAGAAAAAAAAAAGAAAAGAAAAAAGTCAGTGATTTTAACGAGACGAATATTGTAATAAAATAAATTAAAACATTTATCTGTATTTTTTTAATTTATTTTATTTATTTATTTATTTTTAAGAAAAATATAATTTTGAATAATTATCTCACAAGGAAACATTTAAAAGGTGTCGTTTTCGAAAAATAATATATATATATGTGCATGTATGTGATTCTACTCTTAGTAAAACACCAGAAAGTGAAAAAAAAATATCGGCTAAAATGAATTATAGCGACCACAAAAAAATATTAAAATTAAGCATATTTGGCGATTTAGAGCTGTTAGGCGGTAAGTTCGGTATTACCGAGATTGAGCTGTACGAACAGAACAGTATTTTGCTTCTCCGCCAAGTACACAAAATCAATCGCCTAACAGTGTGAAATCGCCAAATACGCTTAATTTTGATTTTTTTTTTTTTTTTTTTGTGGTCGCTGTAATTCATTTCAGCCGGTATTTTTTCCATTTTCTGGTGTTTAATGAAGATTAGAATCATATATATTTTTCTCAATATTTTTTGAAGACAACACCTTTTGAATTTATCCTTGTCAGTAAACTTTTTATTGATTTAGGAAATTCCATATTCCGTTCATTCGCTTTTTTAATAATATTTATAATAACTCACTGAAATCTTAACATTTCATTGTTAGAAATTTATCTGATTATTTATATTCATAAAAAAAAAAAAAACAAAAAAAAAAAAAGCTTTTTATAAACATACTCGTATATGTAAAACAATGAGGGTATAAATTTGTATTCAAATAGGAAGGCAAATATATTATAGACATATACGATTAATAAACAGGTAGATTATGTAGTTAAGTAAATAATAATAATATAAAATCTTTTTGTAAAAAAATAGAACCGACTCCAAACAGCAACTACTATTCAAACAACCGAAAAAAAAAAGAAGGTATGAAATTGCGCCTAAAAGTATAAAATAATTTCCTTCGCCAAACAACCTATAACACTACAATTAATCATAACTTTTGAAGTCGGCGCAAAATTAAATAAAATTTAATTAGTTTTTAAAGGTTTGTTTTTAGATCGGTAGCAATAAATGCTGTTGTCTCGAATGATCCATTTTCATGTTTCCTTTATTATTTTATCACTGTATACAATTGGTCCATTAGTAGCATCTGCATAGAACAGTGCGGTAATTACGTTTCTACGAAGTTAGAGTTTTCTTTGCAAACTTCGTATAACTTTGATAACAATCATCCTTGGTGGCTTTTGTATTTGACGATCAAAGCGTAATGCAAAAATATACACGCAAGATGTATATTTTCATAATATATATTGCACGAAGTATTGTTTCATATTCTTGATTAATCTCTTCATATACCTTATCAAAATAGTCATGATATCCCAAAGAAATTAAATATGTTCGCCAAATAATTTTGCGATTTTTCTTTCCCCAAGGACGTCAGATACCAGCATCTTCGCCAACTTTTGCTACTTACGAAATCTTATTTGTTTTCTTGAATCAAAGTAGTTTTCGGCTGCGTTTAGCAGGTGACAATGTGAGATGTGTATTTTGAATAGGATTTGATTTTTGTATTGAATAAAGGTATGAATTTTTATTTAATTTTGCGCCGACTGCAAAAGTTATGAATAATTGTAGTGTTATAGGTTGTTTGGCGAAGGAAATTATTTTATACTTTTAGGCGCAATTTCATACCTTCTTTTTTTTTTTTTCGGTTGTTTGAATAGTAGTTGCTGTTTGGAGTCGGTTCTATTTTTTTACAAAAAGATTTTATTTTTCTATTTTCAGTAAAAATGTATTCATACAGCAGAACACCAGATGACGTTTGATGGCAGTTTCACAAATCACAACTTCAAAGAAAAAGTGACATAACTCAAAAAATGGTTTATGTCACTGAAAAATACATGAAATGCACCCAATGTGGACAAAAAAGTTACATCTCCATCTAGAAAGTTATCCACTCGAGAGACAGTTGTGCCAGTCTTATTCTAATCAAGTTATTTTTAAGTTGATTTTTCTCAAATGCTGCATTTTTAAGTTGTGTCACTTTTCTTGCCTTTATCGGATATGAGCAAAAAACTATCTATTGAATGAACATACGTTAAATTAAAAAGTCTTTAGAAATGTAAGGAAAAAGCAAAATATGCATTGCAGCTGACGGACAGAAGTTTCAACATCGATACTTACATACTGCTTTTACCAGTGTAGCTGCATGCGTTCATCAGTTAGAGTGAGAACAGACTTTTGTGAGTATCCTGTAATTTGTTTATGTCTTAAAGAAATCCTAACGAAACCTATTTCAGACCAAGATCATTACGACAACAAAAAAAGTATTAAAATTAAATCATCTTTTACGAAGTTATAAGCTAACGAATTTCAAGAAGAACAACAATGAGAAACATGGTTTGTATTGAGAACCTCTAGCTTTATGAAGTCGGTTTAAAACGTCTATGTGTTAATCGATGAGATCTCTTACAATAACCATACATTGAATTTTACATAGCATAAATGTCATCCGCTACGCTCAACATATGCAATGTCGTTCAAGTGTGCACAAAATAGGAAATTGTGAACAAACAAATGCACATTTTAAGCGTTCTATTTTTAGCATTACTGTCTTAACTATCTTTTCGTACTAAATCTATGATGCTCTGCAATTTTATAATTCACTTTTACCCCTGTCTCGAACTGTTTCCGAGATAGGAACTCTAACTCCACTGTTTTCCACCAGGTGGTGCTGTAGGCAGTTGAATCGCGTAGCACATGTCCACTGTGCTGTACCTACATACCCTTTTATGACTAGTATAGCTGCAGCTATTCAGTAGTTGTAAGAGTCGGTACTGATATTTTTGGGCACCCTGTATTTTTTTTATCGTAAAGATATTACAATGGGACCTATTTCAAACCAAGACATTTACAATAAAACAAAAAGTATCAAAATTGGATCATCCGTTCAGAAGTTATGAACTAACAAACAAAAACAAAAAAGCATACGCTTTGAACTGAGAAACTCCTCCTTTTTGAAGTCGGTTAATTAGAGCATCTCTTACGAATTTATAAGCTTATAAACACCACCAACAATACATAGCTAGAATTAAGAACACTCTCCTTTCTGAAGTTGGTTGAAAACGACTTTGCGCTAATCGATGTGACCGATTACAGTAACAGTACTTTGAACCACAGAGTATACGTGTCATCCGCTACACTGCAAAGTATGCAACGTAGTTCAAGTGTGCACAGTGTAGGAAATTGCGGACAAACAACTGCACGTTTAAGCGTTCTATTTTTAGTAATAATGTCTAAAACTGTATTTTCGTAGTAAATCTATGATGCTCTACAACTTCGTAATTAACTTTTTTTCCCATCTTGAACCGTTTCTGAGATAGGAGCGCTAACTCCGCTGTTTTTCACCAGATGGCGCTTTATTTTCTTTAGATTGTAAAGATATTACAATGGGAACTATTTCAGACCGAGATCTTTACAACAAAACAATTAGTATCAAGTAACCGTATTTTGAACTATATAGCATATATGTCTCACCAGCTACGCTCCAACATGTGCAATGTAGCTCAAGTGTGCATAGTGTAAGAAATTGCGAACAAACAAATGCACGTTTTTAGCATTGTATTTTTAGCATCAATGTCTAAACTATCTTTTCGTACTAAATCGATGATGCTCTGCAATTTCATAATTCGCTTTTTTCACCTGTCTTGAAACGTTTCCGAGATAGGAACTCTAGCATGAATGTCTAAACGGTCTTTTGTACTAAATCAGTGATATTCTTCAACTCTGTAATTCACTTTTTTCTCTAGAACCGTTTTCGAGATAGGAACACAAACTCCGCTATTTTCCACCAGGTGGCGCTGCAAGCGGTTTAACCTAGTACTGCATGGCCATTTTGCTATACTTACATACAATTTTTATCACTATAGCTGCAACCGTTTAGCAGTTAAAAGAGTTGGGACTGATTTTTTGGGGCTCCCTGTATTTTCTTTAGATCGTAAAGATATTACAACGGGTCCTATTTCAGACCAAGTCCTTTTCAACGAAACAAAAAGTATCAAAATCGGAGCATCCGTTCAGAAGTTATGAACTAAGAAACATAAAAAAAAACATACGGTTTGAATTGAGAACCTTCCTTCTTTTTTGAAGTCGGTTAAAAATTAAACAGTCAAAAACGCAATTTATTTTGTGATCTATATTTAGACACAGAGCGAAATTTGCTATTTTTAACAATTTCCAACAAGGTTGAAAAGTATTTATGACTTCGGTTTGTCTGTCTGTCTGTCTGTCTGTCTGACTGTGCGCGCTCTAACTCCCGTAAATATTTATGGAATTTTTTGAAACTGATATATGTTATTCAAGTTCACTATCGGACGGTCCCTATTGAAAATGGAGTTTATACCTCTACCGGTTTGTGTACACGGACACCCGAAAATATTTCAAAGCATTGTGTTCTATGAGAGGTATTTCTATAAACCATATTTTCATACATTTACTCTAGACATATCTTAGTGAAATTGAAATATGTTATTCAAGATCACTATTGGACGTTCCCTATTGAAAATGGAGTTTGTACCTCTACTGGTTTGTGTACAGGGACACCCGAAAGTATTTCAAAGCATTGTGTTCTATGAGAGGTATTTCTATAAACCATATTTTCATACCTTTACTCTAGACATATCTTAATGAAATTGAAATATGTTATTCAAGTTCACTATCGCACGTTCCCTATTGAAAATGGAGTTTGTACTTCTACTGGTTTGTCTACAGGGACATCCGAAAATATTTCAAAGCATTGTGTTCTATGAGAGGTATTTCTATAAACCATATTTTCATAGCTTTATTCTAGACATATCTTAATGAAATTGAAATATGTTATTCAAGTTCACTATCGCACGTTCCCTATTGACAATGGAGTTTGTACCTCTACTGGTTTGTGTACAGGGATACCCGAAAGTATTTCAAAGCATTGTGTTCTATGAGAGGTATTTATGTAAATCATATTTTAATACTTTCACTGTAGACATATCTTAATGAAATTGAAATATGTTATTCAAGTTCACTATTGGATGTTTCCTGTATAAAATGGAGGGAATACCACCATCGGGTTATGCACAGGGACACTCAAAAGTATTCCTAAGCATTGCGTTCTATGAGAGATATTTCTATAAATTAACTTTATTAACAAATTTTATTAACTTTAGTTTACACAAATTTTAAGGAATTGAAATATGTTATTTATATGCACAGAAGAATGCTTTGCATAGAATATAGCATGTTTAGCATTATATTTAGAGGGTAGCAAAAAAATATCCAGATAAATTAAGAGCTATTAATTAAAAAATTGCTAGATATGTACTTTCGTTTACGTTAAGCGTTTTATACACTTTTTAATATTTTTAACACTTTCCAACAAGGTTGAAAAGTATTTATGACTTCGGTTTTTCTGTCTGTCTGTCCGTCTGCCTGTCCGCGCTCTAAATCCCGTAAATATTTATGGAATTTCTTGAAACTGATATATGTTATTCAAGTTCACTATCGGACGTATTGAAAATGGAGTTTATGCCTCTACTAGTTTGTGTATAGGGATACCCGAAAGTATTTCAAAGCATTGTGTTCTATGAGAGGTATTTCTATAAACCATATTTTCATACCTTTAGTGTAGACATATCTGAATGAAATTGAAATATGTCTTCAAGTTCACTATTGGATGTTTCCTGTTTAAAATGGAGGAATTACCACCATCGGTTTATGTACAGGGATACTCAAAATTATTCCAAAGCATTGCGTTCTACGAGACATACATATTTCTATAAATCAAATTTTAATAACTTTACTTTCCACGAAGTTTTTGGAAATTGAAGTATGTTATTTATATGCACAAAAGAATGCTTTGTACAGATTATAGCATGATTAGCATTAGATTTACAGGGTGGTACAAAAATATCCAGTTACATTAAGAGCTATTAATAAACAATTGCTAGAATTGTACTTTTGTTTACGTTAAGCGTTTTTAACACTTTCTAACATTTTTTAAGTGTGAATATGATTTCAGTTTTGTGTATCTGCCTGTCCGTCTGTCTGTCTGCCTGTCTGTCTGTCCGAGCTCTAACTCACGTAAATATTTATGGACTTTCTTGAAACTGATATATGTTATTCAAGTTTACGATCTGATGTTCCCTATTGAAAATGGAGTTTGTACCTCTACTCGTTTGTGTACAGGTACACCCGAAAGTATTTCAAAGCATTATGTCCTATGAGTGGTATTTCGATAAACCATATTTTCTTACCTTTACTGGAGACATATCTCAATTAAATTGAAATATGTTATTCAGATTCCCTATTGGATGTTTCCTGTATAAAATGGAGGAAATACCACTACTGATTTTTGTACAGGGACACTTAAAAGTATTCCAAAACATTGCGTTCTATGCGAGTTATTTCTATAAATCAAATTTTAATATCTTTACTTTCTACGAAGTTTTAGCAATTTGAAATATGTCCTTTATATGCACAAAAGAATGTTTTGCATAGAATATAGCATTGTTATCATTAGATTTACAGGGTGACACAAAAATATTCAGTTATATTAAGAGCTAAGAGCTATTAATAAAAAATTGATAGAATTGTACTCTCGTTTACTTTACGCGTTTTTGAAACTTCCTATCATTTTTTTTAGTGTGAATATAATTTTAATCTCTGTATCTGTCTGTCTGTTCTTCTTTCCGTCTGTCTGTCTCTCTGTCTGTTTTACTGCGCTCTAATTCCCGTAAATATTCATGGAATTTCTTTAAACCGATATATTTTATTCACGTTGACTATCGGATGTTCCCTATTGAAAATGGAATGAATACCTATTCTGGTTTGTGTACAGGGACACCCAAAAGTATTCGAAAGCATTGTGATCTATGGGAGGAGTTTCTATAAACCATATTTTAATACCTTTAATGTATAGAAACTTCAATGAAATTTTAACATGTATTCAATTCCCTATCGGATGTTTCTTATGTAAAGTAGAGTACATTTCTAACTGGTTTGTGTACAGGGGCACTTGAAAGTATTCCTAAGCATTGTGTTGTATGAGAGTTATTTTTATAAACCAAATTTTAATAATTTTATTTTCCACAAAGCTTAATACAATTGAAATATTTTATTCGTATGAACAAAAGAGTTCCTTCTATGTAATATAGTATGGTTAGCATTAGATTTACAGGGCCACACAAAAATAATCATTTACATTAAGAGCTATTAATAAAAATTTGCTGGAATAGCACTTTCGTTTACACGAGCGCTTTAACAATTTCTTATAATTTTGATGGGAATATTATGCATCTGTCTGTCCGATTGTCTACCTTTTTATCTGTTTGTCTCCGGCTCCTATCATCCGTGAATATTTTGAGAAATTTTAAAAAATAATACACTCAAGTTCCCTATGGAATGTTCCCTATTTAAAAAGTCATTAACAGGTCCTGTACAACTAGTTTGTTTACAGGAACAACAACAACAACAATCAAACAAAGCCAATGTATTACGTTTTAGGACAGAATTTTTTAAAAGTTATATTTAAAAAGCTTTCTACTATAAAAATCATAAATACATTGACATGTATTATTAATATTCTAAAATATTGTTTTGTATAGAATATTATATGATTAACTTTGAGATTTACAGGGCTACTGTAAAATATTCAGAGAGATTAAAAGCTGTAATTATAATCTAACGGCTTCATTTTCTTTTTCGTTAAGCCTTTTTAACACTTTCCAAAATGCCTAAGAGCAATTTTAAAATACATTATTCTGTCTGTATATTTTTCAGTCCTGTTGTGTGGTAACGCAGACAAATAGCATTAAAATTTATTCGATAAACAATTGCGTATAGCTGGAAAGTGTTACTAATCAATGCGTACTGCATGATTTTTCTTTCTTTTTTTACAAGTAGATTTCAAAAACATTATGACAAAAAATAGATCTGGTGACTCAAAAAATCCTTTACATGTTAATTACTTTACGGTAGTTATTTAGAGATGCAACCATTATTAAGCTAGTGAAATTTATCTCTGAAAAAATGTTTGGTTAAATGGGAGCAAAATAAAGTTTAAAAAATATTTCTTTTTTTATTTATTACATGGAAAATTAGCGAATTGTAGAATTCTACGCCACCCCCCCCCTCCCCCCAAAAAAAATAAATAAATAAATAAATAAATAAATAAAATTAGGTTTTAGTCTTTAGGCAATAATTACTTATGAAGTAGCTATTTTTAAAATACATTTTGTGGTGTCACTTCATTTTAAAAAATTTAAGGGAACGCATTCGCAGTAATCACCGATCATCAAACAGTAGGTTACTCATTGGGTAAATATATAACCAGATTGATTATAAATTCACCCATTTTTATAATCTATAATCAGATTTATTATAAATTCCCCCATTATTACAATTTACGATCCGATTGATTTTAAATTTATGTTAATCAATGGTCCTGTCCTGGACAATAATTCTTTCGCGTGACTTTTGAGCCGACCGTTGAACTGAGCTAATTTTTCGAAAAAAATTGTCCAGACAGGATTTTTTGTATAAAGCTATTACACACAACAACTTTTAAAGAACCTTTCGTTTAAACTGATTTTTTCTCTAACTTTTGAAGGATAAAATCCAAAATAAAATTGCAAATGCCGAGATTGCCTGATAAACTGGTTTTCCTGCGGTTGACACTCTTAACTCCTGTTAACAGGGTGTTCAGTTAATTTAATCGAAAAACGTTATCTCAAATTAAAAATATTGACTCAAATTTAAGCATAAATTTGTCGTGTGTAATAGCGCCATTAGTAAATGAGTGATTCACTCATATTCTTCCACGCCTGTAAGTAAATGCTACCATACGACTAACATAATGGAATAAGAGGGATATTTTCAGCGCGTAAATATGTGATTTGTTCTGTTAAAGGAAAGAGAGATTAATATTAACACATAATTATATACACACATATATATTTATTAATTATATACACACATTGAGTAACATAGTGTTTGATGATCAGTGATTACTGCGATTTTTAATCAACATATATTTACTACATAACTTCCTTTAATTTGTACCGGAAGTTGTGGTTATAATAAATCTTAAATATCGGTTGGATCTCTCAACAGGTTAAATGAATTCTTCGCACTTTAAAGATTCAAAACAATGTAAATTTATTTTTATTTATTTTTTTATTTTATTTTATTTTATTTTTTGGGGGGTGGGGGTAAGAAAGGGCCTATTTAACAGTTCAGTATCAACATATATATATATACGTGCATTAATAAAGACATTCACCCTAAAAGATAGTGTCCTCAATTGTGGATGCAATGTCTGAAAGAGTTAAGGTATTTAAAGAAAAGAAAACGTCAAAGAAAATTTTCACGAAATGATTTAACAATTTTCGTACAAGTTCATTTTCGCTGCTAAATATTACACATTTTTAGATGAAAATATTAATTTACATAGAATAACAACAAGAATAAATAACTAATAAAAATAAAAACAAAAACAAAATAGGATTGTCTCTTACTGGCATATAATTTCAATGAATATTAATAAATATATATTATTAAAGTGGCGTGAATAAATATATACTTACAATAAATTAAACATGATAGTTTTTCTTTGTCATCAGATAACTGTAAAACTAACTAGGTTTTAAACCTTTGATATTCACTGTGTATTTTCATTTAAAAATAGCTAAACGAATTTGCAAAATGACTATTAAGCATATAGCTAGCAATGAATAGTTTATGAAAAAACTTAGCATTTAAAAAAATAAAATAAACTTATTAATCTAATTAATGTAATTAGCAATTAGTTTAATAAATAAATAATTTTTAAGTAATCACATAATACGTAACATTTGCTTCAGGTGAAATAATATGTCGAATAATAGCAAAGCCCTTAATAAAATGAAAAATCTAGGCACGAGTGCATCATCAAATCAGAAAGGTTGAGTCTCGCGTACGAAGGATTACTGCATCTCACTTTCCCTGAAACTTCATCTTCACTTGTCAAATTTTAGAATATTGCAGAATTGTATCGAATAAGGAAGAAGGAAAAGCTAAAAAATGAATTAACACACACATACACACACGTAAAAAAAAAAAAAAAAAAAAAAAAAAAAATGTTTCCTGAAGAACGTTAAATGTTTGAATTTCACCTAACTAAGAAATAACTAACTTTAAATAGTCAAAACTAAATGTAGATTAGTTTTTTTTTTTTTTTTTCAGAAATGCAATTTATTAAAAGAATGATTTTTTTCTTTGTACGACATATACAATATAACTGACAATTCTTACATGTTAGAAAATCGCGGTAAATTCATGCTATATTTTCTTAACCTTAAACATCATTCACAGAATATGTGGCTTAAAAAGAAGTCGGCGCATTTCTTAAATAACAAGAAAAAATGTATCTAAATTTTATAACATTTTATATATTTTACTTATTGAGACATAAATTTAATTTTCGATATATTTTAAAGCAACTGAAAAAAATATCATTAAATCAAACAAAACACACAAAATTTTAATCTACCTCTATAAGACATTCTGCACTCTGGGACTATTGCAGAATTTTTCTAATTTAAAAATGTATTTTTAGTATTACGTACCTAGAAAATAAAAGAGTTTACAACGAAGTTTATTTTCGAGACAGCATCAGCAAAATGACATCGTGACTTTAATATTTACAATTTTATATCAGTTCAAAGCTTACTTTCTTTTATAAAAACAAAGTTGTTTTGTATTCTGTGACTAACACAGTAAAAATATTTGATATAATAGAAAATCTGCGTATTGACTTATACTCTAAGAAATATGCAAACATTTTTAGTAAAGTTCTGTGTTCCATTTTATTTTATTGCCATATGAAAAGCTTTGTGTAAAGAAAAATATTATTGCAGAATGTTAAAGTTTCTTATGTGTATCTTCACATGTAAAAAGTTATACACACACACTTTAAAAAAAATAACTAAAAATAAGATTACATGTAGCACTAACAAAGAAAATTCGAGAAAGAAAAATAAATTTTTAAATGAATTTTAAAGTATATAGCAAGAAAAACTGTTAGTTAAAAAAAAAAAAAATAGAAAAGTTGTTTATCATCCAGTGAAAGGAATTCGACCGTCGTTATATATGCGTCATTCATTGTAAAATAGAATTATCTCTTTGGGAATTGATTTTGAAATAACGAGCTTTTTTCAAATTTATGCGTAGGGGAAAAAAAGACAAGATTCAGTAAGTATTCTCGAATTTTGTGTTTATTTCAAATCATAGCTATAAGAATTTATAAATTATATTAAAAATAATTTGAAGTAACATAGAAACTTCATTTTTATGATGAATATTCAGAAGTTTTAGTTTTCTGAGAAAAACAGGTAATGTCATTTATGGGATTTCAATTCAATTATTGGAACTTTTTATTTTTTATAACGAAAGATGTGACAAACTGTGGAACAATTAAACATATATATACATATTTAAAAAATACGAGTTACACCACTTTTACAAAGAGCCGTCCATATTTGTGTATCTACCTCTCTATCTTTCTACCTGTCTGTCTATATCTATATCTATCAATCTATCTATTTATCTATCTATATATATATATATGTATACATATATAAATATATCATTCTGTTCTAAAAATTCTACCAATGTTTTATTTTATGACTGGAATTAAATAATAATAATAATAATAATAATAATAATAATAATAATAATAAAGTCAATTATTTGCATTTTAAATAGGCATATAAATAAATCCTGTAAATATTACATCATGACTAATTTTTCAAGTCTTTCTATAGGTCTTTTATGGGGACATACGACCCTTACTTCAAAATACATCTTTTTTTTTAAGTAAATTATTAACTAATCTTAATTGGGCGTATCTAATTGTTACCTATAACCTTATTATGCATTTTGGAATATAATTTAAATTATGTGGTGAATTATTTAATAATTCATATGTTAATGATAAATGTGTGTTTTTCACCTTCGCGCAGGATATCTCTGAAACTATTTAATATTTTTTCTTGAAATTTTCACAGATTGAGTAACATATCAGATCTTTCAAACGGAACCGAAATTTGTTAAAATTTAGGTTATATAAATAAATGATAGATTTCGTAATAAATTTTAACGTTAAAATTTAGCAATTAATAGATACAAAACAATATCAACACAACAAAAATAGAATTGTTTTTAACTTATAGGTAAGACTGACACAAAAATGTTGCGAAACAGATTAAGAACCAATAAGAAACAAAAACAATTTAAATTACTACGCCGACATGAATGATAATAATAAAAAAAAGGGCTATTAAACTTAATGACAGAGAAAACAACTAAAGGACCACAGGTATAATAATTGGATAAAAATGCTTAAAATTAGAAGTGGAAACTCGGCAAGCTGTGAAAGCTGCATCGATTTCGTAAAACAATCTAGCTAATCATAGCAATTTATTTTGTTCCAGCCTTGATGGAGGCAGGAAAACCATTTTGAATGAGATACTAATTAAATTATTAAAACAATTTATCAAGGAATCCAGAGAGAAAACTAGAAAAAGCAGTATAGCCACATGTAAAACTTTTACACAAACTGGAGAATATGAAGATGCCAACAAACTATTGAAATGAAAAATAAAAGCTTTGCAAACATCGATTGATCGATAAAGAATAATCCTATAAAGAAACAGACCTTTACATCATTTTAAATAGGGTGAATCTCATGGTGAACATGAATAAGATATATCAGCTTCAAGGAATTCCATTCAATACTATGGTCTTTAGAGCTCTAAAAGGGAGAAAAACAAACTGAAGTGCTAAACACTTATATTTGGGCATTATTTAGGTTACG
The DNA here is from genome assembly GCA_963930645.1 of Salticus scenicus. Taxonomy (NCBI): domain Eukaryota; kingdom Metazoa; phylum Arthropoda; class Arachnida; order Araneae; family Salticidae; genus Salticus; species Salticus scenicus. Next base: position 268,542,601 of record OZ005649.1, on the reverse strand, counting down.
CATATTTTAGTTTCAAAGAGCAAGCACTGCATCTTTATTAATAAATCATAAAATCCAACGACATAAATAAAAAATACGTGTAACGTAAATAATAATAATAATAATAATAACCCGTTAGTAGTCGCATATCGGTCTTTTTGCCGCCCATCGCTTATAAATTCCTTCTACAAAATACCCCTTAAGAATAAAGTGGGGAAACTCTGTGTACCTGACCTTGGGTGGATGACCTCTAACATAGTATGTTTTTCAAGTCATTCCTGCTATTTTTTAAGCAGTTAAAAACATTTTACTTCTCAAATCGCTCTATTTGACCGCGACGCGACCACTAACGTTGATTCATTTCTTTCCCCATTTCCGGTTTTTCATACAGGTTAGAATTTTGAGGGGAAAACTTCGCGTGAATTAAACGCACTTTCTTTCGGCTTTCCCCCAACACTAAACAGCGGCTGCAAAAAGACCGACACGCGACTACTTGCGTTATAAAAAATGGCGCGACTACTCTCGAGTTAATAATATGTAGATATTAATGCGATATTATTCAAGCACGATTTAGTTTCCATTTTTTCTGCATAAGCAAAAGTGCCTGTTATGTTCGGATTTTGTGGACTTTATGTTTTTCACTTTTTTTACAGACATTTTCTAGATTCAGAAATCGTGCATGTACACATAAACTGAAGAACTGTAGTCAGGGGATTTCAAATTGCGAGATAATTGTAGTGTATTTCGTCATTGTATTCCTGATTTAATCTATTGGACTGTTGGTAAGTGACGTCACGTCCAATCAATGATCTGTTCATTCCTTTTTACGTTTATGAAAATGAAGGGATAATAAAAGCTGTTAGTACGAGTAAATGGGCAACACCTATTGTTCCGGTGGTAAAACCTAATGGGAAAATTCGTTTATGCGGCGATTTTAAAGTCACGGTAAATAAATTTTTAAAGGTTGACAAATACCCGCTACCAAAAATTGAGGATATATTAGCAACTTTAGGGGGTGGATTACATTTTACAAAAATTGATTTAAACCAAGCATACTTGCATTTACCGGTAGAGGAAAATTCACAAGATTTACTTACTATTAACACTCCTAAAGGCTTATTTAAATTTACGCGATTACCATACGGAATTGCCAGTTCGCCAGCAATATGGCAGAGAACTATAGAACAAATTTTAAAAGGTATAGAGGGTATTTCAGTTTTTATTGACGATATATGCATCTCAGGGGAAACGGATGAAATACATTTAGAGCGATTAAAACAAGTGCTAGAAAGGTTACGTGAATATAATCTTAAAATAAATAAAGAAAAATCTTTTTTCATGAATGATGAAATTACATACTGCGGCTACAAAATTGATAAAAATGGCATACACAAAACGCAAGAAAAAATTTCTGCTATTTTAAATGCTCCAATACCTCAAAACGTAACTCAAGTAAAAGCGTTCCTAGGCTTAGTATCTTACTATTCTAGATTTGTTCCTAAATTATCTACGATCGCTTATCCTCTAAATGAATTATTACGTAAAAATGTAAATTTTCAGTGGACTAAAAAATGTGAAAATTCATTTAATGCAATTAAACAGGAAATTACTTCCGAAAGGATTCTCACCCACTTTAATCCTAAATTACCCTTAATTTTAGCCACTGATGCTTCTCCTTATGGAATTTCGGCAGTACTTTCGCATACAATGCCAGATAACTCCGAAAAACCCATAGCTTTTGCTTCTAGAACTTTATCTTCTGCAGAAAAGCGGTATAGTCAGGTAGATAAAGAAGCGTTATCAATAATTTTTGGTGTAAAGAAATTTTTTCAATTTTTATATGGTAGGAGATTTACACTGTATACAGATAGTAAACCCCTAGTTTCCATATTTTCACCCGTAAAAAGTATTCCGGTACTTTCGGCAGCTAGAATGCAAAGATACGCATTATACTTACAGACATTTAATTATGATATTAAATATAAAAAATCTGCAGAGCACGGAAATGCCGATGCTCTATCACGCCTTCCATTACGTAGTGAAGACTTGCTGCTGCCGTCGTCCGATTCGCTACAACCAGAAAAAGTGTCACCAACTTTGTCACCAAATTTATTTGGCAACCTTGATGAATCCGATTGTTTATTTATTCATCAAATAACTTCGTTACCCTTAACTACAAAGATATTATGTGCAAGTTCTAAGCGAGATCCAACATTGAAAGAAATGTACCGACATTTAATATCAGGCACACAGATGCCAAATTACTTACTTTTCGGACATAAACAAGAAGATTTTTCTATACTAAATAATTGCATACTACAAGGGAATCGTGTTGTAATTCCTACTGTTCATAGACAAAAAGTGTTGGAAGATTTACATTTTGGCCATTTTGGCATAGTTAAAATGAAAGCACTGGCACGTAGTTTTGTATGGTGGCCAGGGATTGATAAAGACATTGAGAATTTAGCAAATAACTGTTCTGTTTGTATTAAATTAAAACATAATCCTCCTAAAATGGAAAATCATCACTGGGAATGGCCTACAACACCTTGGAACAGAATACATGTAGACTTTTTTGGTCCAATGATGGGGAAAATGTTTTTAATCGTAGTAGATGCCCACAGTAAATGAACAGAAGTGTTCATTGTTCCTAATACTACTGCTGAGAACACTATAAACTGTCTTTCTTCGCTTTTTGCCAGATATGGCTATCCTGTGTCCCTTGTGTCTGATAATGGGCCACAATTCATTTCAGAACAATTCGAAAATTTTCTACAAAGTAAAGGCATAAAACATAGTTTAACTGCACCATATCATCCCTCTACAAATGGTCAAGCCGAAAGATATGTCCAAATTATTAAAAAAGGATTGAAATCCTTAAGTTCAGAACCCGGAAATCTCCAATTTAAGTTAAACGAATTTTTATTCCAATACCGAATAATGCCTCATATTACAACAGGGGAGAGTCCCGCATCATTATTTCTGAAAAGAAATATCAGATCAAAATTAGATTTGCTTGTACCAAATGTTAAAAATTATGTTGAAAACAAACAACATAAAAATGTTTTTAACAAGAAAAAGATAAGAGAATTCGAAATAAATGAAAAAGTTGCAGTACGCAATTACACATCAGGAGATAAATGGAAAATAGGTAAAGTAATTGCCAGACTAGGTAAACTACATTATAAAATTCAAGTAGGTTCAGGTGTATGGAAAAGACACGTTGATCAACTGAAAAGTGTAGGTTCCAGAGTACAACTGGAGGAAACTACAAGTCCTGGTGAAATTGAAAAGAACACTCTTGATGCAAACATTTCCATAGTTCCCAGTAGCAAGAGTCCACACCTGCAAAGCAATGGAGAATCTAAGTCTGGTAGGAGGCCTGCCATTTTACCAGATCCAGTGCCAACCGATTCTGCCGTGATACCAGATCCAGGGCCAACCGACAGTAGATCTGTGTCTACAAAGCCTGGAGAAATTGACTGTGATAAAAATATCAACAGTACTGTAAATAATGAACTAAAATCTGAACATTCAAAACTTAAAAATGCTAATTTGTCTTTTTCTGAACAGGTTGTAAGAAGATCATCTAGAGTAAGAAAACCTCCCATCAGGTATGGTATACGGAATTAAGGGGAGGAGAGTTGTAGTGTATTTCGTCATTGTATTCCTGATTTAATCTATTGGACTGTTGGTAAGTGACGTCACGTCCAATCAATGATCTGTTCATTCCTTTTTACGTTTATCTCTGCTAGAACAGATCGCAGTCTTAAAAATGTAGTCGTTCATGTTACTTGTATTTTTCATATGTAATTGTCATAGTCATCTATTAAATTTTGTGTGTTTAAAATGAAACGCCTCGTCATATCTTAGTTATGGCTCATAAATCTTCTCCTGCATACAAAATATTAAAATAATAATAATAATAATAATAATAATAATAATAATAAATCAACATTGAAATTATGATTTTAAGCTATATTTTGTCTACTGTATGAGCAAAAGGAAGTAATAAACAGACCTGATGATTTTTCGGATTTTGTAAACGAATGCAAAACACTTCTATCAATTGCATTCAATAGAAATGAACGCTTCGCTTACGTTTGATAGACCAGTAGATTGTCAAAAAAGATATACACAATACATACAGTACTGAAAATTGGCATAGTAGGAAAAACACAAAACGACATGAAATGCTCTACCAGCAATAACCACATGTAGCCTTAACATAGTCGAATTATTCTATGTGCCTGTAGGTGAATGGTAAAATATTTCCAGATTTTAAACGATACATGCTTTTATGCATTTAAAATATATGTTTATTTTCCCTCTTGCTATCACTGGGAGATACAGTATGTACCAAGTAGAGCTGCCAGATTGCGGAAATTATTTATTCAATATCTACTTATAAATTTTAATAGTAACAATTGCGCAATAACTTCGAGGATTTCTTTGTAAGATGACTTCAAAAAGATTACACAACCGCCATAATTAGTAATTATCTTGGATATAAAAAAAAAAAAAAGATAGATAAATAGATAGATAGATAGATATAGATATATATATATAGAGAGAGAGAGATAGATAGATTATTTATTTTATTTATTTATTTTTCACACACTTGTAATTCTGAGTGTTTTCGTTTTCACCCCATGCTATTTTCTGTTTTTTTTTTTTTTTTTTTTTTGATTATTTTTCTCCGTTTTCTAAATTCTAAATCGCGGTGGTACTACACTTTTCAGAATGCATACAACGGGCGAAAAGAGTGAAAAATCCATAGAAAATAGCGCGGAATGGAAACGAAAAAACTCACAATTACAAGTATTGTCTATTATATGGTCACAATTATAAGATCAAAATAGACAAGAAAAAGTAGTCGAAGCTCGGGAAGGAGGTGGGCTAAGGGCCCTGAAGCTATCGTCGAGAGTTAGCCACGTCTCACCTGATATAAGATTTCAATTATAAGAAAATATAATATTAAATTTTAATTATACGCATATATATTATATATAATTAAATGTAATATATTGTATAGGAAAAAAAAAGTAAAAAAAAAAAAAAGTAAGGAATCAGTATGCTTTTATAAACCGAAGTACAAAATAAAAACTATAGTTTACAAAAGTGCATCACATTGATTTTTTAGATTTTTTTTTTTTTTTTTTTTTTTTTTTTTAATAGAATACATGCAGCACCTCCATTATAAAGGTAAATATTTATATATGTAAATTCTAAGAACAATCAAACATGTTTTAAAATATACATCTATACTTAAATAATTATGTGACTTATATATGCATTTTTTTTTTTTTTTGTAACTTTTTCCGTAAATGCATGTACTTTATGACACTAAACTAAAAATTTTTTATGTCATATTGAAATATATGCTGTCTCGTATCCTTGATGTAATTTTCTTAGCGTTAACATTTCCTCAGATACCATTTAAAAAAATATATTTCAAAATTCAAAAGGTAATATTTTTTTTCTACTAAATACACTGTTTTTCTTCAGTCTTAGTGTTCACCAGAAAGAAACAGAAATATAAAAAAAAAAAATCTGTAAACTAGGCAAAAATTATCTGTCAAACTGTATATTAGTAAATCAATTGGATTTACCACTCAGCAACAGTCGAACACAGCTGCATGTCTTAAAATATATTACCACATATTCTTTTATATAACGTCGTGGATTTCATTAGTTGAAATTTAAATTTACATTTCTAAAGACATAAAATTGATAATTTTTACGAAATTACGTATTAGGTTTTATATTATATATATATATATATATATATATATATATATATATATATATATATATATATATATATTACTGTTGTACAAAATTAAATATGTTATTTAAGGCAAAAAGAGATAATATTTTTTGGGCTGTATAAATTTGTAATGCCATGATTTTTTTTTTTTTTTACTAGCAATAAAAATAATACAGTTTTCACATAAAATTTTATTAACAGATTAAATATTTCTTTCACAAGTCTATTACATATGTACTGTAATAAAGAAATCAATTTATATTAAAAATGACACATTTTTCATTCATAAATGTTCAAAATTATTCCACTTCATTTTCCGAAAAATTCTTTCATTTAATATGAGTAGCGAATTTTACCAAAGTTTTAAATTAGTATAAAGAAACGTAAAATGGTCTAAATAAATAATTTAAAAAATAGAAGATAATAATAATAATATAAAAAATACTTAAATGTTTTCGTTGATGTTCGAAATTTAGTTACAATAGTTCGTTAATAGAAAGTTAGTTACAATAGTTAGTTTTCAAATTAGTTACAATATATAACCTGGCACTCAGACCAAACGTTTGCATTTTTAGGCAGTTTTCACATTATTTATTTAGCTTAAATCATTTATATTTCTTTATCATTTATATTTCGAATTTTTAAATTATGAATCTATTTACATAATTTTGAATTTTCAACTGTAATTTTTTTATTTAAATTAAATTCAAAATATTTAATAAAATTAAACATAATTTATACATCTCATAATTTATACATCTCATATATTAAAACCAATGTAACATTTAAAACGAGATAAAAAATACAAAAATTTTAAAACTTTAAAAATACATTTAAAAATAAATTTTCATACATTTATATCTCTCTTTGCCTCTATTCCTATATCATTTGCATGTAATATTATTCAAGATATTTATCTTAATTTCAATGTTGACACTAATTTAAATTTAAATACTCTACTTGATTTTACCACTTTTTCTTTATCTTCTAATTGTTTTATTTTTAATGATTCTTACTATCGTGAAATTAACGGAACTGGTCAAATTAACTATATCTGTCGTTATAGCTGAAATTGTAATGCAACACTTAGAAAACAATCTTAATTCCCAGTTACACAAAAAAAAAAAAAAAATCTTGAAAAGGTATGTGGATGATATTTTTATAATTACTGAGCAACTTTATGTTAACGATATTTTAGATTTTTCTAACTCTTTATGTCCTGCTATCCAGGTTACCCTTGAAAGTGAAATTAATAATGAACTACCCTTTCTTGACATCCTTATAATGCATAAAACAGTCAATGTTTTTTTACATTTTTAACTTCAGTCTATAGAAAACCCACCTTCTCTGGTCAATATCTTAACTTCAATTCAGCTAATCCTTTATCGCATAAACTTGCAGTTTATCATACTCTTTTACATCGTGCTAAGCATTATTGTAGTATTTCCGAATTATTAACTACTGAACTATCCATATTTTTTTCTGATTTAAAAAATAATGGTTACCCCCCTCGTTTTATTAAAAGAATTTATAAAGAAGAGTTCTATTTTTCATATAAATCAGTTTGTCCTAAAGTTAAAAATTCCACTTATCGTACTACAATCCCTTATTATAAAGGTATTTCTGAAGATATCTCTAAACTACTTAGAACAGTTAATATCTCTACCAGCTTTAAACCTCAACTCCGTATTAGTAACTTTCTCTCAAACTGTAAACCCGCTGTCCCCTCTCTTAAACGTCTAGGTGTAATCTATATTATTCCTTGTAAAAATTGGGATTCCACATATATCGGTGAAACTGGCAGAACAGGTGAAATTAGATTAAAGGAACATAAACGCTCATATAAAACGGGAGATTTAAGATCAAAACTCGTAATCCATTCTCTCACTAGTGATCGTATTCCGGATTTTGAAAACTTTAAAGTTTTAGCTTCTAATATAAATATATATGAATCCCGTATTTTTCTAGAGGGCGCTTTTACTAAAATGCAACATTCTGCCTTGAACGAGGCTAAAGCTATTCCTCCTGAATATTTAATCTTGCTATGATGTATTATGAATTTTTGTAAATGTTGTGCTTGTATGTTTGACACCGATGAGGGCTAGTATTCTAGCTGAAACGTCTGTCTTGTGTTTTAAGGTTTTGATTAAAATGTATTTTTAAAGTTTTAAAATTTTTGTGTTTTTTATCTCATTTTAAATGTTACATTGGTTTTAAATTTAACATAGATTTAACACCAATAGTACATGTTTAATATTGAATGTTTTATCTATAAAACATATAATTTTAATTTTTATGAGAACAACAAATTAAAAGATTGTGTGTAAAAAAGTTATTTAAAAAATATTAAACGTAATAGACAATTTTAGTTTATATTACAAAACTTTGATGGCTTTTAGTTTCCAAATTTCAAAATGGAACTTTTTAATCACAATTTTGTTTTCGACTTTTCTTTTTTCGTTTACTTTGAAATATTTCAGTAGTAATTATAATGTTGAAAATTTCTTCAAAATTATTCATCAACTCTTTTTGCTATTATACATTTTTCTCACGTGTTTTCTTTGGATACAAAAATAAGTTTCTCAAAATAAGTTTCCTATTTTTTCTTAGGTTTAAAATACATGAAAGGACTTTATTATTATTTTTCTTTAGTAGCATAATTCCCTGTCGTCGTTACACAACCTTTCAATAAAAATGTAAAAAGCTTCTTTTCTAAATATAGCCAGTTATTTTCAACTCTTATTATCTGCCACAAAAACATTTTATGATGCAAGCTTTTTTTGAAGAGAGATATTTTTTGATCGTTTGAAAAGTTTCTCGCGTGATAACGTAAAGTAAAATGTATTTTTGGTAATGATTCGTTCCTCCTTTTTTAATAAAATTTATGGGTTTTCAGATATTATATATATCATTAACACAACTGAATATCAAAATTTTTTTTCTTCTTCTTTTTAAAAAATATTGCTGTTTTAATTTGAAAACAGTTACATAATACGTATATTACTTCAATAATTCATATTTTTTAAAATGATTAAAATTTATGTTTATGACACCATAATCTTAATTAATGGGAACTAAAAGAAATGATATACAAACTGAAAGATGCTACATAGAGGACAAAATAAGACTGATAAAAAATCATAATTGTATTTATTTTATAATTTACATACTTTTTTTTCTAAAATTGATGATACATATTTTAGGCTAATAATTCTCGTGTGATGGTCATTAAACCAACAGTCATAGCCAATGTAAACAATACCATTTTCTTTCATGAAAAAAACAGGTGGGCGCATGGTTAATCTAATACCACATTTTGAGAATAAAGTGATGTATTTAGATTCTATACTATTTTCCTATCGTATATATATATATATATATATACAGTATTCCCCTCGTTTAATCCGCAGATCTGATAAATCCGTTTCATACCGGAGATTTTAATTAACAGACAAAGCTATTGTTAAACGAAAATCTGTATTGTATAATTATATACTCGTCTGTAAATTAAAGCTTTCGCTGTAAAACCGATTTATCTGTCTTACAAATTATTCGTACTTTTACGTACGAAAATACTATATTAATCTAACGAAACTTAGAAAAAAAGAAAAAAAATCACCCTGTAGATTATTATACGTCATGCATGAATACAATTATTTAAGTTCCCTTATCGTTTAAAATTGAATAAATAAAACTTTGAAGTACTATTCAATGCGTATTTCTTTAAAGAAATGTAAATGTTTTAGTAATAATTATATTCATAATATTCGGAAAGGTGCAAAGAAAAATAAAACTATGTGTGCTTTGAAATTAGAGATTCAACCAAAAGTCCCATTTTAGATAGCGTAATTTCTCGTATATAACCCGCGGCGGAAGATAGCCCGCAGCATAATAAATGCATTCAAAAATAATTATAACCGAATTATATCCCACACTGGAAGATACCCCGCACTTCTAAAATCACATGGTCGGCAATCACTATTTCAAATTTCAATACTAATTGCTGTTATTTTAATAATAAGTAGGAAAAAATACAAATAATAAACAAATATACAACTAAATATAAATAATAAACAAATAAATTTACTTACCTATATTGAAAAAGCAAATAATCATAACATAGTATTAATCTTTCTCTATATATTAATTACTAGGAACTAGAGTAACTTCTAATGATTAACACCTTTATTCAATTTATAAGAAAATTATAGATTAATAATAAATTTATTTACAAAATTCATTTAAATCCATCGAAATCGGATTCTTCCGTATCAGAATTAAAATGTTGCAATATTGTTTGGGGCAGTTAGTCTTCATTCTCCGGATTATTCTCGCCATCAGGTTCCTTTTCACTGTCCTCAATTTCATCGTTATTATGCGTTAATAATCGAGACTTCCAAAACAAAAATGATACTGGTGTTGATTTTCTTGTTGTTCGCGATAGATACCCCGCACCGGATGATAGCCCGCAGGACATACAAAGTCAGGTTTTTATTATAGATTACCCGCGGGTTATATACACGAAATTACGGTATTTTATAACATCAAATAAATAGTGCTAGAGAATGTAGTTTGTACCCAACTGCTTCTTACGATAAAAAATTTCTTTAAGAAGGAAAAAAGAGCTTTGTTCTCTTCTCATATATGGCGCTTTACCTCAAAAGCAGAATAAAAAAAATTAAGAACGTAACAAAGTTACTTGAAGAGCATTTGTTTTTTAAATAAAAATTACGATTTCAATAGTAGTACTTTTTACAGTTGTAACGACAGACAAATGATATTCTAATACCACTCGCGTGTTAACTAGTATTCTTTAGAGAAGTGACCGAACTATACACAAAAACAATATTTAATTAAATTTTGTAGAAGCTATAACAACAACAACAACAAAAATAAATAAATAAATAAAACTAATTTTATTTTTTAATTAATAGATATAAAACTTTTGTTGACATTTTGGTGATAAATTCAAATGGTTATTTCAATTGCGTAAATCCTTTGGTGCCAAATTTTAGAACTAAAAAATGTGTTCTATAAAAGAGCAGTTTCATTTCTTTAGTAAACGTTTTATCAAGTTTATTTTAATTGTTAAAAGAAAAAAAAAGTTTGCATTTTTATTCCGACATAAAAAAAAAAAAAAAAAAAAAAAAATACATACATAAATACATAAATAAATAAATATTTATTTGTTTACCGTTGGCACCTTTTTTTTAAAAAAAATAATAACTTTAAAATTAAAATAAAGTTTTTTTTTAGGGTATTTTTAACTAATTATTGAATAAAAATAAAAATAGCGGCTTTAGTTAGATTTTGTTTTGATAAATAAGTGCACTAAATTTTACGATTATTTAATGTGATAGATAAAAAGTCGTAACGGTGCTGTCTGAAACAAATAGCGCGACCTGTCATACTAAAAAAAAAAAAAGGTTCGATTTAATAAGTTTTTTTGCTTTTTCAACCTGTTTTCCTGTGTATTATTCGTATTTTCCATATTTCAATGTGAGCTAGTCCAGTGAAGACAGGATAGGATACCTTAGAAAAACTCCCACAGAAAGAATTACCCAAGAAAAACATGAAAACATATACTGTCATTTGAGTGAAGAATTTTTTTCCCTTAAAGACAGATTTTCACCAAATGATGCCTTGTTGTTCAAACGTTACACTAATACGACATTTGTTTGACTTTATAATAAAGTTTTAATCGTGCCAGGTATTTTTAGCCCATTCTTTACATCTGTTGGCCATTATTTTTAGTTACTACTTATACAAAATATTAAAAAAGTAACATTATTATGTTCGAAAACGAAATTGAAACTAGTACGCTGTGGCCACCAAATGACTTTCTTCAAAATTTTGTTTTACAGATACACTTAGTATAAAAAAAATATATATTAAAATTTTTATTTCTTAAATTTATCTTACCTAAATAATGTAGACGATTTTGATTCTAGAGAAGTATAACATTAAATATCCAAAAAAGTCAATTTCATTCTCTATATAACATCTTAAAATCATGCCTTTTTTTTGTTTTGTTTATTTCTTGCCTTTGTTGATGAATTCAAATGGTTATTTCAGTTCCGTAAATCAAGATTTTGACGAGAAACGTCCGAACTACTTCGGTGCCAAATTTTAGAATTCGAAAATGTGTTCTATAAAATAAAAGAGGTGTTTCATTAAGTTTCATCAAGTTTATTTAAATTGTTAAAAAAAAAAAAAAAAAAAAAAAAGATAGCGAGACTTTTTTTTTTAATGAAAAACGTCGATAACATTATTTTGAAATATCACAGAACAATGCTTCAGCTATGCATTTTAAAGTATTGATGAACTTTTTTGAAATATATTCATAATGAAATTTTGCACACTCATGGATGGTCTACCACCTCAAAAAGGATAGCAATGTTCTTACATATACATTTTTCTTTCGCCAGACTATCACTATTATAAAATAATAATAATAATAATTCCATAATGATTTAAAAAATAATAATAATAATTGTCTTTATACACTTTTATACAAAATTTTGTCCCATATTGCCATATTAAAATAGCAGAAAAGCAGGATGGCAACGCCACCTACTGAAAAAAATTTACCAAAAGTTGATAGACACTATGTCAAGGTGCAACTACATATCAATTTATATGAAATTCTGTTTCAGTAGTTCTTTAGATACAAAATAAAATTGTGTCTCTCTCTCTCACACAAACAGACATTTTCTAAAAAAATGATCAAATAACTCTTAAAACGTGTAAATACATAGAAAACCCGAGGTCGATTATTGTAAATAAAAATCCGTGGTTTAAAAAAAAAAAAAAAAAAAAAAAAAAAAAAAAAAAAAACGAATTTTCAAGGGAAAAAAAAAAAAAAAAAAAACAATTTTTAAGATAAAACCAAAAAAAAAAAAAAAAAAAAAAAAAAAAAACATTTTTGCAGTTTAACTTATAAATCTATACTAATATTATAAATGCAAAAGTTTGGATGGATGTTTGTTACTCAATCACGCTAAAACGGCTAAACGGATCTGGATGAAATTTAGTACATAGATAGAGAATAGTCTGGAATAGAACATAAGCTACTATTTATACAGGAAATTTGATTAGATTTTTAAAAATTAATTAAAATATGAAAATAATAAACGGGTATTTGACTTAATCTAAGCCATTTAAATTTTTAATTGTTGCCAAAAAGTTTACGAGATATTTTTTATTTTTTTTTTACATATTTTTTTTTTCAACATAAAATGAAATATGCTTTCCCGCGAAAAATAAAGAAATACTAAACGTTAAATTGGTGAATGAGAAAATGACGTCTTTAAAATTAAATTGTACAAATCTAGCATGTTTCTTATGAATTTTATTTCATAGCATTTTTATATATACTTTAGACCTTTTCTTTTTCTTTGTAGCAGGGATGAATCACGTTTGACATAAAAGCTAATTCAGCATTATATTAAAGGTATTTACTTATTGACAATTCTGAACCTTTTTTAAAAATTTTGATGCTGACAGATTAGACATTTTTGCAAAGGACAGCCACTTAAAGTGAAGTAGCGCATCACGTATAATGCTGTTCATGTATAACTGGGATTCAAATATAACTAAATTATAAAACACTGAAAAAAAGAAAGAAAATAGAAAGATAGAAAGAAATAGGAACAATAATCGGATAAATAATATTTTGGTCTAAAACGGCGGCAAAAATTAAAAAGTCGCCAAGGGAAGCTATATTAAGGCTGTACCATGATCAGGTTTACATATTAATTAATTATTTTCTATATACCAACTACTATTAACTAAGCATGAAGTATATATGACCATAAAATAATAATAATAATAATAATAATAATAATTGTCTCATGCTATACACGTAGCTGATCATAGCATATTGTGATATTATATTTGGCTTGAAATTGCAGTCATTTTATGGTTGATCGATTAAATCAAATAAATATAGGAAATCACGTGAAAGCAAATATTATGTACATCACGTATAATGTTGTTCATATGTAACTGGGATTCAAATATAAAAGAGCTACTTCAAATTTTTCGATACTGTCCGTATCGAGACTGTCATATATGTAGAGCACCAAAATGGAAGCCCACAGGAAAGACATTGTCGCAGGCGGGACAAGCACCGAAGACTGCGAGGACGAACAAATCGATGCCGAAGGCAGTGGGAAACCAAAGCGAGCTTTTGAGCGATTTCAGTTTTTTTTTTTTTTTTTTTTTTTTTTTTTTTTGTTAGTTTACATGTTACTTATATTTGTTTCTAAGATTGATGGAATATGCCTCGTTACATGTAAGAATTAATAGTAACACAAGTAATGATCCTGAAAAATGCCAATCAGAGACAGGAAGAGCACTCTATAAAATCCTTTCTGAATCAAAAACGGATACACAAAGTGTCTAGTGCCATGTATTGAAATTAAAGTGAGGTATATAGGATCTATTATGAAAAATATTTTTACCATTTCATCCATAAGTTATTTTTCATATATATATATATACATATATTAGGTGTTTGCATTAATTCGTGCGGTTTTTATTGCTTCATTTCATAAAAATACATCAAATCAAATGACAATTTTTAATCAAAATACTCTCCATTACTTTCTACAAACTTTGCCCGTTTTTCGGGTAACAAATGTATACCACGGCCATGTCTTTTGAGGCAATAAAATGATCCGCGTCTGCACGAACTTTTGCAACCACCTAATATATATATATATATATATTACTAATATTACTTTAAAGAACATCGGTACATATCTTTATCGCTCACCTCTAAAAATAACTTTACAATAATAAGAAGAAACAACTGGAAATACTGATTTAATCTGAACAGCAAATGAAATTACCAAAGAAAAATCAGGGGAGATTAAATGATGATTTATTTCCTACTGTTCATGTGGTTCGAGATAGTTTATGAGAACTGCAAAGAAAAAGCATATGAAATTTTTAATAATCAGGTTTTAAAAATGTTGGTTAGAGGGATGTATACCACATACTGTGATTTCTACTTTAGCAATTTTTTTGTAGAAACATGCATTGTGCATTGTTTTCGAACCAATCAACAATAACTTCGAAGTAATATAATAATAACATTAGTAACTTATAAGTAAATAACGAATGAAACTGTAAATAACTTTTTTTTTGGATTTACAGTCTGTATACCATTACATATGCAAGTAGAAAAGAATGCGAATTTTGTACAATTAAATTTCTTATAACATATTTAGTTTGCATTGTACAGACTCCGTGTCAGCTTATAACAAAACATATCCTCATTATGTTTAAAAATGTTTGAATTTCAAAAATATATTTTAGTGGTGAATCCATGATATAAAAATAATATATATATATATATATATATATATATATATATATATATATATATCGCTTGTTTGGTTAAAAATTTAACTGCAGAAAATATTTCTTATTCATGAATAATGAATGCTTCAGAATTTAAAAATATGCATCTTACATTTAGAATTAACTTTTAGTAATCCACAATTTATACCGTGTAGCATATTTGAGTTTGTTTATCGTGTACTGTTGTTGCAGGAAATATATTTAGCAAAGCTTTTTAAAATAATTCATTGTATTTTATGCTACAATATTACAAATTTACATATTATCACATATACACATAATTTATAGCAAAGTAACATTCGGATTATTTCTCAAACACAAATATTCCAAAGCTTATATTCTCAGTGTTAAAATTTATTTATTTTGTTTCATATGTTTTAGAATAGTTCAAAAACATATTTACCTATTGTTAAAAGAAGCAATTGTTGGTTCTTTAGATTAAATGAATGGATTTATAAATCCTTTTCTGGAATTTTTCAAAACAACATTCTTTTATGTACGTGAGTTATTTTGTTTTGTTATTCTTGTGCCACACACCTTTTAATTGAGATACATATTTTACCTATAAATGTTCTCATTGTCGTAAGCAGTGGATATAAACATTGTTTCCTTTAGTTATTTTTCATTTCTAATGCTTCTTTTGTTCTAAATATTAGTGCCATTTTTTTTATCTTCAGAATTACTAAAGAATGGTGAGTTTAACTTTTTATAATTTAATAAGAAATAATATTGATTAAACTATAAGAACCATAAAATATATATTATGTATTTAAATGTATAAATCCGTTTATTAACTTCATTGAAAATGTTAAAAATTGCATATTAATGCACCAATGGCTGATGTTTCATAAGATTTATAAAATCATACTTTGTGAAGTAATGAAATTAGCATTCGTTTACTTAACGTATGTTCATTTTGTTGATGTTGTGAATTACTTTTGTAATTGACATAATTACACAAACATACATTCACATAAACTTCTTTTTTTTTAAGCTTGTATTCCTTGAAGTATTTTGTTAAACTCCAAATTTCCTTGACACTACGATGATTAAGATCATATGCGTATTATATTGATCAATAAAATAGTTATTACCAGCTATATTTGCGCATTTCAAAATATATATTACAGCATATATAGTTTTAGAAATTACAAAGAAAGAAATGAATTATTATATCATGCTGATATTATAAATACTTTCTCTCATTAGAGGTTGTTATAACATTTGAAATACATTTGAGAACATGAGTAGAAGCAAGGGATTTCTGTTCCTTAGGCACTTTTTAGAAAACCTATAGACGCATTGCACAAATACGCTTCTTAAGAAGTATAATGTTTTAAACATCTTAGGTTTTATCGACTTATGATCGTACATAAATCCTATCTTTTATAAATTATAATATACTGAAATTTTAATGACCTTCTAATTTTCTTTATAAAAATTTATTTCAATGAATCATATTGATCTTAATGCAAGCTTTTCATAAAAATAATAAAAATCATACAACTATAGTACAGTCCAAAATAATGCAAGCCATATTTATGGAATTAAAAATAAAAAATATATTTCAAAGTCTATTTCATTTAATATGTATATATATATATATATATATATATATACATGTACATGTGTAATAATGGAATGCATAAATATTTTATTATCACGTATTTCTTTAACTTTTTTTGTCGTAAAAAGCTAGTATAGTGCTTTTTATATATAAATATCGATACCTTTAAACGGTAAAAAATACTTTAATTAGTATCTGATTTTGTTTCAAGAAGATATCATATTTCCTACAAAATAATACTATGAAGCTAATACATACTCTTAAGTATTTGCTTTAATAAATGAAACAGTAAATAAACTATAAGTGAATTCTGAGCATTTATGTATATTCAAAAAATTATTCAATATATTATCAAAACATATTTAAACGCATTAACATATATTTTTAAGTATTTATAAATCTTATAAAATGAACCAGTAAAGAAAAATGTGTAAATTTTTGCGTACACGAGTATGCGTATTCGCCTTTACGAGTTGAACGTGACAAGCAATTTAAATGCCATCGAACTTCATGCGGCTGTATATCACTGTTTCACGATATTGCGTTAATTTAAAAGAATTATACTATTATATTGATATTGCAGCATTACTTCACTGACATTTTTTTTGATAGAAAAATTATTTATAATTCTTACAATTTGTTGCTTTTTATTCTTTTATTGCCCTATTCAAACCATGCTTCCTCTATTTTTTTTTTATAGTAATTATGTATAAGTTTTTGACACCAGTATTTAAAACATCGGAAATAGTATTATTTTTCAAAGTATATTTAAAAAATATATTTCTTTAAACACCTAACTAACGTTTAAATATTAAAATAATTTATGCTGTTTTCTATCATGAAAATTGGCTTATATTGAAAACAAATATTTTAAAACCATATAATATAAACTAGCTGGCTTCACCAGCTAGCTGGCCAGAGACCCAAGAAAATTTTTACCCAAAAACAAGCTCTCGGGCGCCTGCGACGCCAATCGTAATTTGTTCTCTCTAAAAGTCGCATAATATAAAAATATTGAAAATTCAAATATTTTTAAATAAAATCTTAGGCGCCTGCGCCGCCAATCATAACTTGTTCTCTGTAAAAGTGGCTTAATACTAAAATATTAAAAATATAACGATTTTAAATTAACTCTTGGGTGCCTGTGGCGCCAATCGTAACTTCTTCCCCTATTCTTAGAACATTTGTATCGCTCTTTTATTTTTTAAGAAATAAAACACGTAAAAGAAAATATATAAGAACAAAAACACTTAGAGATGATAATAAATTTGTTGTTGGGTGAGTACACTGTGGGATATAAAAGTTTAAGGCTGAATAATTATGTTATTTTTACAAATTTATAACTATACATATATTTTATAAATCATCAGACATTTTAATAAATCATCACATTTAAATAACTTTCTACTGCAATGCTATAAATTAAAGAATTTTAACTGTTAATATTAAAATATATTGCAGCAAACAAACAAAAAATGTGCTACCATTTTATAAACGCATAAGAAAAATTTATTAACACATTAAACGCATAAGAACAGTGCCTGAATTGCATTAGTCCAAATCGAAGCTGAAATTTAAATCTTCTGCATTTTCATTAAAACACTAATCCATTTCTGTGGTTCTTGAATGGTTCAAGATATCTTTCCAGACGATATTACGAGTATGGCGTTGATTTTCTATCGGCAAAAGTACTTTTAATGATGTTTTTCTTTTAACTCTTGAAAAAGCTACATAAAGCATTCCATGCATAAAAACTGGTACTCTCAGATCAACACCTACAAAGTCAAAAGTTTGGCCCTGTGATTTATGCACTGTCATAGCAAATGCTGCTTTTACAGGAAACTGATGTCTAGATATTGCGCAACCAAGTTGACCTTTTGATGATTGAAGTGTGATTCTTGGTATATGTACATCTCGGCCACAGTGTTCACCAGTTATTATTTTTGCTTTAATAATATGATTGCACAGCTCAGTAACAATTAATCTTGTACCATTGTAAAGGCCTTCTGATACATCTATATTACGCATCAACATAATAATAGCATTTTTTTCAGTTTAAGTTCATGAGGTGGTAAATCGGAATTTTCAACAGAATTTAAAAAGTCAACAGTAAATTGAAGTCCTCCTTCGGGTTGGTTATTTACAGTATCGTAACTGTGATAAGTTTTGTACTCTCCGGGTAATTTCGAAATAATTTCAGTATTTAACCTGTCAACATCTTTGTTAAGAGGAGCAAGTATAGCTCTATTTGTCATCTCTTCATAATTTTCATTGACAAAGCAAAAACCAAAAACCCCATCAATGAGATTTCCATTTGAAATTATGTCTTCGGGTAGCTCTATCTCATCTAAAGACCTAATCCGTAATTCTCCATTACCAGCTTTTAAAATATAGTTTGCAAAGTCTCTTTGTTCTGGATCAACCCGCATATTCTCATCCAGTGAATAATTCCTAAATTTACACCAAAGCACACTCTTTTTAATTGATAAGTCAATAAGTTCTTGTTTATTCTCTCGCGGTTGAACTGGAAGACACTGTCTGAAATCTCCTCCTAAAACCATAATTCTTCCACCGAATGGCAAAGTTGCATTTCCAGTTTTACGCAGAATTTCGTCCATTGCATGCAATGCATATTTAGGAAGCATAGGTGCTTCATCCATGAGAAATACTTGAACTTTAGAAAGTTTTTGAGCTTTACAGGAGCCCGGTTTGATTGTGGAACTTGACTCTGGTGAAAGGGGCACCTTCAATCCAAATGTTTTGTGTGATGTGCGTCCTCCAGGAAGTAGAATCGAAGCAATGCCTGTAAAAGCCATACACTGCACATTAAAGTTCCCTCCTGGCAGAAGGTAATACGAAGTTTTGTATATGAAAGTTTTTCCAGTACCACCAGGTCCGTCAATAAAAAAGCAATTTGATTGAATATTCTCATCATTGACTGAACGAAAGATAGCATCCACAATTTCAATTTGTTTTCCTCTAAGAAGTTGACCAATAGCTGCTGATTCATTGACATTTGACAATTCTTAATTCGATTCAGTTTCATAATCATCAATATCATCAAATGAAAACTTTTCAACCCAATATTGAAAATTTCTACCTTCTGTCGCTTCTGAGTCGAGTTTATGGGAAATTACACGGTATGCTCGCTTGATAGAATCTTCAATTGAAATTCCAGTTCTTTCACCTTCATGAATGAAATCTTCTGCGAGATCTTGCTTAAACATTTCCCACAGCCGTTTTGGGTTTTCTGGTGAGCCTAGAATCAAAATCTGTGTAAAAAGTGTTCTCATTGCCCTTGGCAGTTTTGAGCTTGCAGATTCGGACAATCCTTCAATCCATTGTTGGTCATCATAGCATAATCCTCGTGCTAGACAAGCTTGCTTGTATGTCGCATGTTCAATATTATTCACTGTCAGTAAATCCTTAAAGCTGGTTGCATCTTTTACATGATACAATAACAGTCGTAAGTGATATAATTCAGGCTGTACAACAAAATTGATATTATGTATTCTTCCAATAACTTTTATCTGACGTACTCTTTGAATCCATTCACTCTTTCTTGCATCCCATCTAAAGTGTTCAGGCATTTGCCAGTGGTAATAATAGATTGGCTCTTCCCCCGTGTCTCCATTTGATTGTCTAATTTCATGTTCTTCCTTAGCCTTTTTATTGTGCTTGAAATATGCTTCCAGAGTCGAACCTTTTGGTCCTGTATCAGCTAAATTTTCCTGAGCCTGATCTAAATTTACAATTCTGTACTGGCCAGGAAGGTGAATTGATAATCGTAGCACACTATGACTCTTCTTCTGAATTTCATTTCCAAATAAACGCCAACATGCCTCTGGTGGAGTGATGCATCGACCCTCAACATAAGTATTTGCTTCATTGTACATGATTTGTCTTCCTCCTTCAACAACTTTAAGTGAAGCACAATCAAACCCTTTATATATGTACTTGTATAGATACTTCACAGCCATAATGCTTCCAACATATTCAACGTTTATATGACAATTGTACTTTTTCAGTAAATATGCATTATAAGGAACAACATGACGATTATCTCTTGTTATGCGGCTGCCATCAACACTCTTACGATACACTGCACTTTCATAAGAGAAATCTCGACTGTGAGGGTCCAATTTGGGATCATAACGCCTTCGATAATTTGGTTTTGCATTGTCTGCCAATGAAGATACATCCTCAAATGATTTTTGAAATTGAAAGCGGCACTTCATACGTCCACTTTTATTTACCATGCATGCAGCGTTTGGGTTCTGTTCGTCACAGGGGTTATGAATCATCCACTTTATTACAAGTTCTCTCAGATCTCTATCTTCAAAGTCGGGAATCTCTGCAGAAATGAGATCATCCAGTTCTTCAGGATTATGAATCTTGTCTTGAGAACACATAATTAGAAGAAGGTGAATGTGAGGAAGACCTCGCTTTTGAAATTCAATTGAATATACATAAGCAGCAACTTTCCCAAATATCTGCTTCTTATCAAAATCTTCAATTATTTCATCAAATTTCAATTTTGCAACTCGAGTTACAACATCTGGTCGGTCTTGAGGAAGTTGTTGTATAAAAGATCCATTTTGTAACTGAGTGTGCAAAGCGTTTTTTATTTCAGGCCAGTTTGCATTACATGTCATTGTTATGAAGAAATCTGGAGAACCAAGACGGCGAACAATTGCCATAGCATCTTCAAATTGTTCAGTATAATAGCGTGTTGACCCTGGGAAAGATGATGGGAGAATGACTTTCTCTCCAACTGTAGCTTTGTTTTTTTCTACTAAGTCGTTTATCAAACGTGTGACTTCTGTATAATTATCAGCAAGAATCTTCTTTTGATTTGCTTTAATCCACTGAATACGATCTCTTTCGACCCTAATAAAAGTGTCGACAACATACTGTTGAAAAAGTCTGTCCCCAAAATGCAATGCATTAAATTGTATTTGTCGCAAGTCATGACCTGTAGAATTCATTCTTGTGGACAAATAATTTATTACTTCAGGTCGAAAAGCAAGTCTGTTCTGAGCCAACTCAAGGCGCGTTGCATGATGCCGCGAAGAATAAGGTGTAGTGAATGGTATATCAAGAGAAAAACCATCCGTACTCTGTGGGTAAAACAGTGGATAAGTGAATGGCTCAATACGTTTATCAATATTTTTTAGAATAACAATTTCCTTGTTTCGCCGATGTACAATCATTTCATTTTCTGGGAAACTCTGATCGGCATTAAATGTGAAGACAGCGCAAACTTCATTAATGGATGGTGTATTAAATCTTCTGTAATCACTTTCCTGAGGAATTCTGAACAAAAGTTGAACTTCATGTGCAGATAATCCTTGTGCAGTAGCTTACTGTTCAACTTCATACTGAACTTCTTGCATCATCATATAACCCTGTGCATAACCATTCTGTGCCCTTATTACGTGCTCTGGTAATTCCATGAGTTCACGACTTATTCCATAATTCAGAGGATGATGTAATCGTTCGTCAACAGCATTATCAGGATCCAAAAAATACATCTGACCGTATTGAGGTTTTTCAAATTCTCCATGTATGTCTTGAGTCGGTTGAGCAGCCAAGTTCATTTTGTGGTATACTTGTTCACATGCAATAAAACTGTATATGCCATGACTGTTGATGGTTCTGTCTTCTGACACATTGAAAGAAGAAAAAGCAAAACAGGAATTCAAGTTTCTGATTCTTTTATGAAATTCTTCAGCAAGTGGATGGCAGTGCAAAAACAGTCTTGCTAACTCGTTCGCAAAATATGGTGCTGGCAGTAATAATCGTCCATGAAGACAACAATCACCAAAAGAGTCTCTATGAAGACGATTGCAAACACGTTCCTCTGGAAAATGTGATGCTTTACAATGAACGCATTTCACATTGAATTCTCCTAAAGTACTATAGTTCACATCTCTACAAACTGCTATTTTGTATGTTGGGCACCGATTTCGCAATGCCACTTCATATCTTGCTTGTCGACGTCTTTTCTCTTCTAGGCGTTGTCGTCTCTCTAGTGTACTCTCTGATGCCCTACGCTGAGAAGCTCGCTGTCTTAGATCTTCAAGTCGCTGGATTCTGTCTTCCGTGCTCTCCCTTGCTCGATGCCGAAAAGCTTGCCTAGATATACTCTCAGAACGTTCCTTTCTGTACATCTGTCCTATTTCCCTTATATTTTGGCGACATTTTAATTTTGATGCACGGATAGGCCTAGCTTGATATAAGGAAGTACGATTAATTAGTTGGTCTGCATTTGAAGTACTTTGTTCTTCTGGATTAACTGGTATCACATCATTTGATCGTTTCATCTTAAGAATATTTATTTAAACTTTTTGATTTCTAAAAACTCGTATTTAAATTTTAAATGAAAGTTGTTTTTGATTTTCTTGCATATAACTTGATGCCACATATCAGTGTTTCAGAGTTTTTAAAATGAACGTGTTTAAATATCATCCTTTGAAATAAAATGTTTATGTTGTAGTTTGATTTTAAAGACTTACTAATAACTCCCTGTTTAAAAGAATCAGAAGGTTTTTTAATTTATACTAACTCAATCACAAAACAATTTTTTTTTTTTTTTTTTTTTTTTTTTTATCAAAAAGAACAACACTTTCGTTTTCACATTTTTTAACCTCAGACTCCTCTCAGTTCAGTTCGTATTTATTCTCAGTAAAGTTTAAAATGTTTTTTCAGTTCAGTTCGTATTTATTCTCCGTAAAGTTGAAAATGTTTTTTTTAGTTCAGTTTTTTAATTATTATTATTTCGTCGAAAAAAAAAATTGGCAACAATTAAATTATGGATAAAACATAGAATAATAATAAAGGAAGAAGGAGCGTACGTGTTTATTACAAAGAATAATAATTAGGAAGAAGGAGCATGCCAATACTTTTAATGCTTACAAACCCCCTCTAGTGAAATGCCAGCGAAAGCTACTTTTGCTACTCAAAACCTTAAAGAAGGGCCATAGAATAATAATAATATCGCTGTTTGTTGTGGCAACACAACAGCTTATTAGAAACACTTATGCTCCTTCTTCCTTTATTATTATTCTATGGTTTATTATTATTCTATGGGATAAAATTTTAAAATTTAAATGGCTTATTTATCAGAAATTAGAAGGTTCTTATTTTCACATTTTAATTAATTAAGAAAAAACTAATCATCCGATTGATAAGCTGTTTAATGCATCGGATTTACAAAAATTTTCCCTTTCATTTGGTATCTTATTTGTAACGATGCGACTGATATTTCTAATTTATTTTCTAATATTTCTGATTTATTTTCCTCATTTTAAATAAATGTACGTTTATTATTATTATTATTATTATTATTATTATTTTGTCGGGAAAAAAAAAATTGGCAACAATTAAATCATGGATAAAATTTTAAAATTTAAATGTCTTATTTATCAGAAATTAGAACATTATTATTTTCACATTTTAATTAATTAAGAAAAAACTAATCATCCGATTGATAAGCTGTTTAATGCATCGGATTTACAAAAATTTTCACTTTCATTTGGTATCTTATTTGTAACGATGCGACTGACATTTCCAATTTATTTTCTAATATTTCTGATTTATTTTCCTCATTTTAAATAAATGTACTTTTTTTTTTTTTTTTTTTTTTTTTTTAATTATTGTTATTTTGTCGAAAAAAAAAAATGGCAACAATTAAATCATGGATAAAATGCTAAAATTTAAATGTCTTATCAGAAATTAGAAGGTTACTATTTTCACATTTTAATTAATTAAGAAAAAACTAATCATCCGATTGATAAGCTCTTTAATGCATCGGATTTACAAAAATTTTCACTTTCATTTGGTATCTTATTTGTAACGATGCGACTGAAATTTCTAATTTATTTTCTAATATTTCTGATTTATTTTCCTCATTTTAAATAAATGTACGGTTTTTTTTTTTTTTTTTTTTTTAATTATTGTTATTTTGTCGAAAAAAAAAAATGGCAACAATTAAATTATGGATAAAATGTTAAAATTTAAATGGCTTTTTTATCAGAAATTAGAAGGTTATTATTTTTACATTTTAATTAATTAAGGAAAAACTAATCAAAAATTCGAAAATCTGACTTCGATGTGCACAATGTCCCTTCGGGGGGCACGTTTGTGTTAAATCTCGTGACTGTCCGAGCTACCGTTTTCGAGATCAGTGAAATATACACATATTGCTCACTTAATAGTATAAGATAAATTTCATTTATAAAATATATTATCGTAAAGATATTTATCAGATTAAAACATATATTTTCTTAGAAACATATTGAAAATTCTTATTAAAATATATACACAAAATTACGCCAGGACATAAACAACATGCGACTGAATACATATAATATATATATATATATATATATATATATATATGTGTGTGTATATATATATATAATGACCCTGTTCTAAATGATGATCAAATATTAAAAATAATTTTTTTGCTAAAATTTATTTCTAAAAACTATTTATTTTAATTAAACAGCCATTTATACTCAAAAGAGCTCCTTTTATAGAATTCTTTTCTTACACGTGTAGTCATCATTAAGTATATTCTATATCATTTAATTACATCAAGACTGATCATAGTAAACAAACTATGTTAATATTTAAGACAAGTTTAATATATACTTCAAGTAAATAAGTTAAATCAAATATTGAGATTGCTCAAATCATTCTTGAAACAAACAGGACTTTCTCTTACGATACCTTCTGTGTTTGTACTCCTTTATTTGTTAATTAACTCTGTTTTCGTTGTTACTTTTCTTAATTCTTAATTTATCTTTTGAATTTTTTTTTCTTTTTATGATAATGAAAAAAATACTGTGTTTTTACTTGATAAGATGTGCTTCTGGTGAAAGATAACATTCTAGGATATACTAAAAAGTGGTCATAATATTAAAAAACGGAATAACGTAAAGACGGTAATAAGTATTCTTTAGAAAGTTCAAGCAGAATAGCAGTTACATGTAAATAGTTTTCCTCGAAATTCAATTCAATGATACGATTTTAGCCCTATAAAGATATACTATTTTTTCTTCCAAAGAACAATAAGCTAATTTCATTATTTTAATCTTGGTTCATTATTTTAATCTTTCATTATTTTAATCTCTTTTGTTTATCAGCCCACTGTCACCAGAATGGTGGGGTACTTTTCTGGATACGTCTCAAGAAAATACTAAATTCTTAAAAATCTATCTATCTATCCATCTATCTATCTCTCTCTCTCTCTCTCTCTCTCTCTCTCTATATATATATATATATATATATATATATATATACAGATAGAGAGAGAGACAGAGCTTTTAATGAGTTGCTTTGAGTAAGAGATTTAGAATATTCTCTTAATTATGCTCTTAAAAATAATTCAAAAATTATGTATATATTGCAACTTAGCTATAAGTAAGGATTTGAAGTGGATATGAAAAACGTTTTGCATTTTAGTAGACATAACATTATAACCATTACATTCTGCCATCTCTAAACAGGTGTTATTTTATTACGCTAATTTTCTTCCTGTGAAGCTTTTAACTTAGAACCTATTATATTTTTTAAATTTAATAAAATTTAATAAGTTTATAATTATATATATATTTTTTTTCAATTTTTGTTAATATATTTCTACATGTTCTGTTGCTTTTCTTAACTTTTCACTTTTGTGAAAAATGTATTTAAGACGTTGTGTAGAAGGTTCGACAAATTTATATAGAATTCGCATTCTAATAAAAAAAAAAGCATAACTTCGTTAAAGAGATACAATGATATGAAAATTAAACGATCCATGCACAAATCAGGATTCCGCCATAGAAGGGAGAACTCAGAATTGATAAACAAAAAAGAATTTGAAGAAAGAAAATAATTCTTTATGGAGTATATTTTATAGGTTGAGACATTTTCTAAATGAATCGTTTAATAATTTGCAATATATTTTTTTAATCCATAATTTCAACATTTTAGATATCTAAGAGTATTATTATTGCACATAATTGCATTCAGAACGTTTAGATCTTGTCAAAAATACTTTTGCAATATTCTTTCATTTAGAAATGTATAACATGGATAATTATTTTTTTAATGTAAATTTCAATTAAAAAATAGTTTAAAACGTTGTAGAAATAGTAAATTGCACCAAGTAAAATATTAATTAAAGTAACCATTAATACTCTTTTTTTGTTTCATTACCATTTTTTTTTTTTTTTTTTTTTTTTTTTTACACAGCAGAAAAAAATACTTAATCGTATTATAAAAAACATATTTACGAAACATATAATGCTGGATGTTGATATTCAGGCTTCATACAATTTAATGTAATCAATAATTCTCACCTGCAAGTAAAAAAATAAAATATTATAAGACATAAGTATATATTATATAAACACAGAAATTAAGTAAGAAAATATAATAATTGAAACGAGCGCATTGTTATTTATGTTTTATTATGTTCTAAGCCATACCATACACAAAATGAATTTCTATATTATTTCTGCCACAGTATAAACTGAGATTATTGTAAAATTATAAATTATCAATATCTGTATATATATATAAATTACGTGTCACGATGTTTGTCCGGGGTAAACTCCTAAACTAAGGAACCGATTTTAATGAAATTTTGCACACTGTGCGCAGTTTGGTCCAACTTGAGAGATAGGATAGTTTTTAACTCAATTTATTGTCACAATATTGTTTTATTGCAATTATTTGTTAATTATAGACCTTTATTAAAGTTGCTCCAAAATATCTGTGAGTTCCATTAATTTAATTGTTGCCAAAAAAAAAAAAAAAAAAATATGAGTTCATTTTCTTTCGACATAAAAATAAATACATTTAATCAAACGTGAACGTTAAAAAATTATAAAAAGTTAAATTATGCATCTCACGAAAATTGACGTCATAATCAATGTAAAGATTTTATACAAATTGATAAAGTGCTTATGTAGTTCTATCATAGATATAGTAATATATATAGATCTATCATCCCCATGTTATCGTACTTTTGATGCCGAAAAAGAAAATGTATCTGGAGTTTTTCATTCACCTTTAGCCAAAAAATTACTCACAGATTTTATTTGCTAAAATATTCATATGCATTCCCGTGTGTATTTACTCGGGGAAAGACGGCCATATTTTGGTAAAAACGTCGTTTTTTCCCAAGTGAAAAGGAATCACATTTTTCTCCCCAATGATCACTCTATATATACTATACTATAACTATGAGTTCTATACGCAAGCTAAGTGTGACTCACTGACCGTCTGTACAGCCAAGAAAAAGATTTCCTATGTTAATCGCCCATTGAAGTTTTTGTAAAAAATTATTAAACATCGAGGAAATTTATTTCCCGATTTCAATTGTTATATTTGGGTATAGAATATAGAGATGTATTAGTTACCACATGCGTTAGATTGAGTTAGTTATTTTACTGTCAAATTGACAAAATTTTAATTTTAAATTTCTAAACTCTGTCGTCCTTGGCGTTTTTTTTTTTTTTTTTTTTTTTTGTATTTGGCGATCAAAAGCGTAACAAGAAAATATACATGCCAAATGTATGTATCGTACGAAATGTAATATGTATTATTCATTGTAGGTATGTATGACATGTAATATGTATTGTACGAAATATTGTTTCATATTATTCATTACTCTTTTAATATAAGTTGTTAAAATAACCATGATTTTGAAAGGAATTAAATATTTTCGCCAGATAATTTGGCGATATTCTTTTTTCCGCCAAGGATGACAGAAAGGAAATCTATTCCGCTGCAAGATATTACTATCTTATATCCGATATTTTATTTAGACATTTAAAAACAAATTTGACTTTAAACTATGATAGAATATTTATCATTTTCCTTTTAATTAGTATATTATTAGTATATTAAAATTTAAAAGCATGGTATAGAAAAAGTTTTTTTTTTTTTTTTTTTAATCTTATAGTTATTCTTATCTTAATCCTCAATGTTTCCCATCTTTATTAACTTGAGTTTACTATTAAAATTTTAACATACTGAAAACCTTCTCATCACTTCGTTAAAATATACTAAACTTTTCCAAAATCTTTTTCTATTTAAAATGATATATGTATTTAATTTAAGTGTCCAATATTTCATTAGATGTCCTATTTTAAAATTTTAAAATACTTATCGAATTTACTTATTTTTCTGGTTTAGCCATATTGTTTTCCTTTTTATAACTACAGCTGTTGCCATCTTTAAAATATTTAAAATGATGAGGTCATTTTATAGTAAAATTATCCATTATAGCATATATTATATTTCACTCCTCCATAAAAATTGATTTTAAAATCGTCTGCTTCTTTTATACTTTTATTTTAATACAATTTTAATATAATTTAATTTATGTATTAGTCATTTTAGCATTTTTATCCTAAGTAGCATTAGAAATAATATATATCACTTCTCCATTAAAATTTATAAGACCCTACAGTAAAATTAATTTGTGCTTAATATCAACTCTACGAAATTTTTTATCAATCGCTTCCAAATTTTGACCTAAGTTTCAAATCTCAATCCTGTGGGTATTTACATCAGCTACAACGTTTTCGTCTTTATTCGTAAATAATAATTTGACTGTATTAAATAGTTTACTGCAATATAATTCAACGTATAACTTAGTCACAGCAACGCGTGACCGGGTCTGCTAGTCTGTATATATATATAAATTACGTGTCACGATGTTTGTCCGGGGTAAACTCCTAAACTAAGGAACCGATTTTAATGAAATTTTGCACACTGTGTGCAGTTTGGTCCAACTTGAGAGATAGGATAGTTTTTATCTCAATTTATTGTCACAATATTGTTTTATTGCAATTATTTGTAAATTATAGACCTTTATTAAAGTTGCTCCAAAATATCTGTGAGTTCCATTAATTTAATTGTTGCAAAAAAAAAAAAAAAAAAAAAAATACGAGTTCATTTTCTTTCGACATAAAAATAAATACATTTAATCAAACGTGAACGTTAAAAAATTATAAAAAGTTAAATTATGCATCTCACGAAAATTGACGTCATAATCAATTTAAAGATTTTATACACATTGATAAAGTGCTAATGTAGTTCTATCATAGATATAGTAATATATATAGATCTCTCATCCCCATGTTATCGTACAAAGATTTTTGATGCCGAAAAAAAAAAAAATAAATAAATAAAAGCTTTGGAAACAGCCATTAAGTGGTATTGGAAAAAAAAAAAAAAAAAGAAAGAAAGAAAGAAATATGAATTTGAAACTGTATCTGGAGTCTTCCATTCCCCTTTAGCAAATAAATTATTCATAAATTTTATTTGCTAAAATATTAGTATGTATTCTCGTGTGTATTCACTCCATATTTTGGTAAAAACGTCGTCTTTTCCCAAATGAAAAGGAATATCTTTTTTCTCCCCAATGATCACTCTATTCTATATATCCTATACTATATCTATGAGTTCTATACGCAAGCGAAGTGTGACACACTGACCGTCTGTGCAGCCAAGAAAATGATTTCCTATGTTAATTGCCCACAGGATTTTTTGTAAGAAATTATTAAAAATCGAGGAAATTTATTTCCCGATTTCAATCCTTATATTTGGGTATAGATATGTATTAGTTATCGCGGGTGTTAGATTGAATTATTTTGCTGTCAAATTGACAAAATTTTAATTCTAAATTTCAAAACTCTGTCGCCCTTGGCTTTTTATTATTATTATTATTATTATTTGGCGATCAAAAGCGTAACACGAAAATATACATGCCAGATGTATGCATTGTACGAAATGTAATATGTATTATTCATTGTACGTATGTATGACATGTAATATGTATTGTACGAAATATTGTTTCATATTATTCATTACTCTTATTATTCTTATCTTAATCCTCAATGTTTCCCATCTTTATTAACTTGAATTTACTATTAAAATTTTAACATACTCAAAAACTTCTCATCACTTCGTTAAAATACACTAAACTTTTCCAAAATCTTTTTCTATTTAAAATGATACATGTATTTTCTTTAAATGTCCAATATTTCATAAGATTTCCAATTTTAAAGTTTTAAAATATTTATCAAATTTACTTATTTTTCTGGTTTAGCCTTATTGTTTTCCTTTTTATAACTACAGCTGTTGCCCTCTTTAAAATATTTAAAATGACGAGGTCATTTTATAGTAAAATTATCCATTATAGCATATATTATATTTTACTCCTCCATAAAAATTGATTTTAAAATCGTCTGTTTCTTTTATACTTTTATTTTAATAGAATTTTAATAGAATTTAATTTATACATTAGTCATTTTAGCAATTTTATCCAAAGTAGCATTAGAAATAATATATATCCCTTCTCCATTAAAATTTATAGGACCCTACAACAAAATTAATTTGTGCTTAATATCAACACTACGAAAATTTTTATCAATCGCTTCCAAATTTTGACCTAAGTTTCAAATCTCAACCTTGTGGGTTTTTACATCGGCTACAACGTTTTCGTCTTTGTTCGTAAATAATAATTTGACTGTACTAAATAGTTTACAGCCGTGTAATTCAACGTATAACTTAGTCACAGCAACGCGTGGCCGGGTCTGCTAGTAATTTTATAAAATTTTATACGCTTTCCAATACATATAAAAGTTTCTAAAATAAATGTACATTCATCTTAACACGTTGAGCGCCATGTCAGCCATTCTAGATTCTAGACATTTTGTAATATATCTCTTAGTACTGAAGGAATCATCTTGAAACTTAAGGAGTGTGCAGAGCATATTATACTTCAAACATTTCAGTGAAAGTTTTACCCTGAAAGCAAAAGCAGTGCCAATAAAAAAAATAAAACGTTGAGTGCCCTGTCAGTCATCGGTAGCTGATATAAAATAGGATATAAAACTAAAAATATTACATTTAATCGTTGGAAATTCATTAAAAATTTACTCAATTTTTATTTATTAGAGGAGGAATCATTATGGAATTTTAATGGATTTTAAGAATTTGTGTGGCGCTCAACGTGTTAAAGGTTGTAAGTTAATGCGTATAGAAAGTAATATATATTTTAATGATGGTTAGTAATAGCACGATAATTTATTTATTTCATGGATTACTATTATATTACTTTCAATT
This sequence comes from Salticus scenicus, assembly GCA_963930645.1. Taxonomy (NCBI): domain Eukaryota; kingdom Metazoa; phylum Arthropoda; class Arachnida; order Araneae; family Salticidae; genus Salticus; species Salticus scenicus. Next base: position 268,510,781 of record OZ005649.1, on the reverse strand, counting down.
AATTTGATTTCTTGGTGCATTCGTAAAAATTATTTATTAAAAATAAAAAAGTTAATAAATTATTTTATAAATAATATATTATTATTTTTATTATTATTTTACTTTGTATTATAAACATAAACTTTTTTTTCTAGCGAAGTAACAACAAAAATTACAGGAATATTGCATAAACGCAGTAATTATTAAGAACAATTTTTCAAATCATAAAAAAAAAAATCCCAACTTTAGTATTTCTACATAACACTCTCTGCTATAACTGTTTGCAAAATATACGATATTGTACTTTGCTTAAATGTTTTTGAGCGAAGAAATGAAAACATTTAGCGCCAAAAATTGTACATGTATAATTCAACATCAATTTGAGATTTCATTTGTATAAAAACTAAAATTATAAATCAGTTTAATGTTGCATAATGGGTCGTTGAATAAACTTCTTTCATATTAAAATTGTCAGAATTTAACGTCTCAAGAGTGTTCCGTGTATTATGGGGAAAATTATTCTTGAAAAAAGAAAAAAAAAATCTACATTTCATCTATTAAAGTTATTGCCTTACGGTCAAAAGTAGATCAAATAGTTAAAAAAAGGAACGTTTTTTTTTTATAAAAATGACTTATGTAGACTGAACAAATCATTTGCACTAATAATACCATGTCTCTTTACAACCCTAACAGCACAAAATGTTCCAGAAACGTAACAATCATATAACATTGAGATATTATAAACATTTCAGAAATGTTTTAAAACGTTCAGATTGCTTTCCGATTAGTTTCAAAAACGTAGAAATGTCTGCGATCGTAACAAAAAATCAGATACGTAACAGAAACGTTACAATCACTTAACAGATAGAAAATCAAAAAGGACGAATGTTTCAGAAAGTTATCAGAGAGAATACTTAACTGTGTTACGTTTTTGAAAGATTGTAAGCTTTTTGCAACATAACTGAAACATTCTGTGCTGTATGGGAACAGAAAAGCTCATTTTTGTTTTAAAATGAAACTCATTTGCACTTGCATTAGATTCCAACACCATTTTTTGCGTTAGCAACGATCATAAGCGGTATCCATCAGTTAAAACTGAGAAAAAAATTGTGTGACTGACATCTAAAAATTAAATTGAAGCTCTGGTAAAAATAGTTCCATGTCATCCTTATACATTCTAATATCCTTTGAAAGCGGGTTCTAGAAAGATCTATCAGAATTCTTGAAGATTTTCCTGTATTGTCGAGATCAAACTTTTATTTTTTTAATCTGAAATGCGAACAAAATACGCGAGTTTTAGCAACTATAATTCGAGTTTATGACCTAATTCTAAAAAAAAAAAAATCAAGCGAGAATTTTTCGAAATACAAAGGATTTATAATATACATAATATTCATAATTTATTTCACCATCTAGAAATCTACAAACTGTAAATTCTCACCCATTTCGTCTATCCGGTTTATTAGCGTATTTTATTCGTGCAGGTCGGAAATCTAAATTTCTCGTTTACCTAGTCAGAAAGTGACTACTTATTCTTTCTATATGAAGGAGAAATATATTTTACTTTTTGAATTATAAATATTTCTTTTTTCATAAACGCCATTCCAACGGTTTACACACGGAGTTTAACTTATGTTCCGTTAAATAGAGCTACCTTTGCTTGTCTCCTAGTATCGTCAGTTTAAATTTAACGAAAATGTATTATCAAAACCAAACATCTTACGTTAAGATTCATGAAAGTGTTGAGAACACTCAATCAAGAAAATTGAAAAACATTTTAAGTTATCTCATATCATAGAAAGTAATACAAAGACAACTTATTGAGAAATACTCAAATGAAATTCAAAATGTTTTTTTAGTATAAATAAAGCACAGCATAGGATTTTATGAATTTGTGTTTTAATTATGATTTATGTTTAAATAAACAATGCAGATAATACATGTAATTAATTACTCATTTCTAATAATTATGCATTTTGTTAAAAAATACCCTGCTTAGTTACAGCATGAAGTAATGAAACATAAAAAAATAAGAAATAAATATTTTTGTAGAAAGAAGATTATTCTAGATGTAGTAATTATATACATATATATTAATACCATTAATATTTATGTATCAAATGTTTTTCAATGAATTTTTAATTTTTGTTTAAATAAAACAAATTCCTAAAACTACATGTCCAGTCCAGTGTTGCCAAATTGACATTTTTATTCAAAAATCACTAATAATTTTAACCAGCGATATTTGATATACATAATAGTCGATTAGGCAATCGTTACAATTGTAGCAGATTTTGGATAAAATATTCCCTAAATTTGGGTATAAATCTTACACAGTAGGGATGAATCTCAAACTATAGTCAATAACACAGTGCTTATTTCTGGGGCGAAATTATACCCACTAAACCTGAACCTTTGTTATATTTTATGTTTTCCCATACAAAACACTACCTAGCGGATATTTTAGTGAAATCAGGTTGAAAAAAAAAAAAAAAAAGAAAGAAAGAAAGAAAGAAAAGAAAAAAAAAGAACTGCTCTGAACGCAGCAATAATATATTTTTTTTGTTGTTGTTATTTATATTTATAGCTTGTTAATTTTCTAATAATTGAAGTTTTATCTCCAGTATATTGTAACTTTTACGAAAGTAATACAAAAATCTAAGGTTTATCAATAGATTGCAGAAAACACCCTTGTTAGAAAGAAGAATCCACCAATATTTTGTTATGATATACTATTTCTTGCACTGTTGTTTAAAAAATAAATAAATAAATAAATAAATAAAATACATGAATCGGAAAAAAAAAAAAATTGTTTCTGACGAAGAACGTAATCCGTTGCTTTTCAAAAACGCACAACAAAATCTGACTGGAAAAAAAGATCTTTTATTTATTCTAAGCACAGAAATAACTTTTACTTCTGTCAACTCTCATAAAAAGTAATACTTGCACGAAAAATGACTCTATTTTTATTTGACCGCAGGCGATGAAAGAAAAACATATCCGTGGCTTTCTTTCTTATTAGAACTATCCCTCCGAACAAACTGCTACAAACTACGTACTTTCTTGAGTAAACATACGTTTACTGTCGTTTTTATTGACGAAAAACAAACACATAACTAAGATAAAATGGACCTGGGAAATGAAAAATTATTTTCACCGAAAAGACCCACTATTTCTTTTTTCACAAGGTTAATGCGATTAATATCTGTTTAAGTGTCCTGTATTTCCGCCCGCTTTATCTTTTCAATTAGTCGAATCTTTAACTGCTCCACTTTTTTTCTTTTTCGAAAACAATTTTCTGTATAAATAATTCATCATATGAAAGCTTGATGAATTACTTTAAGAAAATAATTGTTTTTGATAAAAGTTTGTTATGTTGATGTAATTTAATGTTACATTTAATGCATGTAGTATTATTTAGATTTTACCTTTACACATAATAAAAAAAAAATTAAAAAAAAAAAAAAATCACCGTCATATATTCTTTACTAGCAGGCTACGCCTGCTTCGCTGGTCACTATATTTAAATGAATTTTCGAAAGAATTGAATTAATATTTATTTTTTTACACCACATTATAGAAAAAACTAAAAAAAAAGTAACTGAAATTGCTCGAAACCTCGCTTCGGGTACCCGCTGTCTACGGCAGCTCTTTTCCCGCCCGCACTGCATCAGGTCTAGGTTTCCCATGCCTGCAGAAAGATCTTTTCCGGACACTTCAATCTAAATATTTATCGACGACAGGGGGGATCTGCTACTATTTTAAAAGATGACTGTATCTCAGCATCTATTAAATATTTTAGTTTTGAACCATATTTCATAGCCCATAGCATTTACACTATATTACGATTAGATTCCGAAAGTTGTAATAAAATAAAATAAAAAATAGATTTATATATATATATAAACAAATAAATTTTAATCGATTTAATCCTTTTTACTACGTATATACTACCATTTTTCTCGATAAATACTGTAAATAAAAAGAAAAATTAATAAATAAAAGTTTTTTTATTCTAAAGGAATTAATTATAAAATGAAAAATAAGAAGTTCTTCTACTACAAAAAATTAAACATAACTGTTATAAATACGTTTTTAAATTTAAAACTAATTATACTTAATTTTTTCTACTGCATTACGATTTTATTTTCAATAAATATAACAAATTAAAAAAAAAGGAAAAGAAAAAGAAAAATTCGCCTTCAAATGAATGCATTAAATAAAAATAAGTTGCGTATTAGCCGTTGCTAAGATACGCAGTCGATTGAAGCAAAAGAATAAATCTGTGAAAAATGAAGCATCAAAGCCAATATTTAAAATCGAAAAAACATTAATTTAAAATATTCAAATTCGAAATTCGAAAAAATCTCGATGAGGCAGGGTCCCAGGTACCTATATGCCAAATCTGGAAGCTCTGCTATCAGTTGTGTGAGCATCCCTCTATTTAACCCACCCCGCAAATTTTGGGCCATTTTTTCTGTTATTAATATACTGAGTTAAGATCAGTTTGAGGTAATTTGGAATTGGTAGTTCTCTAAGCAGTATTGTTAGATGGTTCCAACTAATGTAATCAAACGCTCCCTGTATATCGAAGGAATTAAAGTGCAATATTTATAAGTCCGAAAATGTAATTTTTGAGACTTTTTAGTCTCCTGATAGCCCGAGTTGTGCTCCTATCCTCTCTGAAGCCATAATGAGAATCATCCAAAAATTTTAAATTTTCATGTTGAGTCATAGTTTGGATTTTTATTAATCTTTCAAGGAGTTTTCCGTAAACATATATTAAACTAATTGGTCAATATGATTTTAAATTAGCATGATCTTTATTACGTTTACTGAAAACAATCACCAGGCCTCACTTCCACATAGTTGGAAAATATGAATAATTGAAGCATTTATTAAAACAGAAAATGAATAATTAAAAAAATATATATATTATCATATTTTTGACTACCTTTAAATCAATAAGATCAATGCCAGGGGCTTTATTCAGAGCAAGTGATTCAGTACAATGTATAACTGCAGTTATTTGTACGCTTTCTTCATCGTAGTAGTCATTCGGTAAGTTTAATGTATGACGCTGATTATTTTGTTGATTTGCTAAAGGAAAGTGTGTATTCATCAATTCATCTAAAACAACTTTATATGAATCTTCTGTGGTTGATATCGATAATTGTGTAATGACTAAATCAGTGTTAGTTAAGGTTTTACCTCGTATAATTTTGAATAGTTTTTCGAAAGAAATTTTATAGTTTGGACAACATGTGGATCAGGATTCCTTTTTCGCTATTAAGATGTTTTTCCTGTACTGGGCTCTTGCAAATTTATAATTAGTTTTATATGAAATGTTGGTTTTATTTCTCTTGTATATTTTATATAGTGCGTTAACTTTGTTCCTTTCTATTCTCAGAGATTGTGTATACTAGTTAAAATTTGGTTTATAGTTTAGGTTTTTTTTTTTTTTTTTTTTTTTTTTTAAGCATACGTCCATAAGGAATTTTTTGATAGAAGTGATATCCGAGGCTTTGTTATCTAATTCTAACGCGTCATTAATGTCTAACAATTCAGTTAGTAATCTATTATAATAATTTAATTTAAAGAGTTTATTATTATTATTATTATTTTTAATTTGCCTGTTTAGTAAGAAATCTATAGACTGTTTTCTTTACTGGTTCTATAAATTTAGAAAATGATATATGTATATGATCACTATTGGAAAATACTGGGTGATCAGTTTTCCAGTTTTGTAAAAGTGGAAAGGTTCCCGATCCACATATTGTCAGATCTGGATTTCTATATCTATTATCTACGTGGTATGTATATTCATTACTTGGGTAATTGACTATGGTGAGATGATAACAAGAAAAAAGATTTTGTAACCTCTGGCATTATCTCTCGTATAATGCATAGATAAGAAGTTAGTATTAAAATCACCTTCCAGTACAACTCTATCAAAGTTTATCAATATTGTTGTCCATTCCTGAAGGTCGTATTCTAAATCCTCACTTGATCTTGGTGGAAAATATACAGAGGCTGTTCGCGCATTTTTTAGACGATTTTGATGGAGTGTACTGAAGCAATTTCACTCATATTTCGAGTTTTATTTGTTCAGTTTGATAGCCCTTGTTCCTAACTAACATTCTACATCATAATCTCTATGATAATAATGCTTTTTATAGTATCGGAAGAGGTATATTTTTCTACTCCTCTTGAACGGCTTTCCAGAGTCCACAAAGCGTTGTAGGTCGGTGTTTGGGTAATGTTGATTTTAAGAGTCGAAAAACACAAAAATCCAACAGTGATACATCAGAAGATTTAGCAGGAATGTCAGTGAAGGGTATGGTTTTATTTCCCGTTTTTTGTTCCATTTTTTTCTAGAAAAGCAATTACGGATTGTGATGTGTGGCTGTTTGTTTTGTCTTGATACAGTTCAACAGATTGATAGCATTGTGGATGAAGATCTGGATTTTCATTTTTAAAAATTGGAATTAAAATATGTTCTTGAGAGTATTTAGAGTTGATTTTGACATTTTTGTCTCATTTTTTTTGCTTTTATCTTACGCTTGTATGAAAAACCAGTGGCAATCATACATCCTTTAGAAAAACTTTCTCTTGATGCTTTGAGCCACGTAGCAATTTTTTTCTCCTCTTTTGTCATAATAAATTGACCTTTTTTTATTGCAGCCACTTAAATAGACCCAAGATTCATCTGTTGTTGTAACACTTTTCCATTTTTCTCCTGATAAATGCTTTTCATAAAGATTTCACTAAAAACTCGCTTTGGAAAGAGCGGAAACCTATCCTTCCATCCACTGCCATTTTAAAAGCGCATTTTTGCATCTAAACAAAAATTCTAAATATCAGAAGATAAATAAAACTTCCAAAAATATAACTGTTGTGAAAATGAAATTCAACATGCAAACGATTTTTTCTTACTGCGAAATAAAATCGTCTAAAAAATGTGCGAACAGCCTCTGTATTTTTTTTTCAACCCAAATATTAATAAAAACTGAGTTATCTAATTGCTTAATCAGTACTGTAAAAATTAACCTGTTATCTACAAGAATCGCAGCATATTTATTAAGTGAATATTAAACATACCATCCCAAAGGAGAATATGTAAGTCTATTGTATGAAATGTTTGGATCTTGAACTAGACCTATGTCTATATTTTTATAGTTAATATAGTTCACCATGTGTAAATTTGCTGGAGTGCTTTTGTTTAAATTTATTTGGAAAAGTGTTAATCTTTGTATTTGGTTAGTATGGGAATGCAAAGGAGACCGTAGACTTACCTTCTCTGAAAAGTTTGTTTGAGTGTCTAAATTCAACAAGGAAGCATCCATCCCTTACTCATAAAGTCGTGATTAAAATTTTGCATTTCAGCAAAATATGGATTATATGCTGGAAATTCAAATGAAGGATAAACTATAGTTGGAGCTATTTGCATTGATGGAACATTAGTCTATGGTCCATGAAAACCTGTTGGGTGATGTGGTGGAAACACTGGATAAGGCAGTAAGTTGGTTTGTTAAACCTCTGATGGTACGGTAGTGCTAGTTACAGTGGATTGCTTTGTAAGTCTAGGCCCTGTTGCTATTGGTTTCATTTGGTTATTAATCTGATTTGTTCCGTAGTATTTGTTTAGCAATTCTTTCTTAAAATCTTGCAAAATTGGACAAAAGTTTGAATATACAGCATAATTTATGGATGGTTTATTTGCCCCATGGCAGTTTGAGCAAATATGATTTTTATATTGATGTGTCTTAGTTTCATGATTCTTCGTGCATTTTGCGCGTGAACAATAATTTTCAGTACATTTAGATTTAAAATGATTAAAATGTTAACATTTTGTATATCTATTAACATTTACGTAAGCACGTGTATGAATTTTCAAAACCCTATATTTGTAATTTTTATTTTTTTATTTAATATGTATTTATTCGAAGTTTTATTCAGTTCCACAATCCAATGTTTACAATTTTCTATTTTTTTTTTTTTTTTTAACAACTTTAGTTCTCTGTCTATATGATCTTCATTAAGTAATTCATTAATTATATAGTCTTCCGTAACATAGCTGGGAACATTCATTAGTAAATTTTTATCCTTCAATGACAGAGGGTCTATTATGTTGATATTGTCTTTAATTTTTTCTGTCGCTTCTAATAATATTTAAGAGTTATCCATTTCTTCATTATTGAGAAAAGTTAATACTGCATTTTAATTTTTTGGTATTTTGTATGTTTTTGACTTTAGTAGATAGTTTATAAATCAGAGCAGTTTGCCTGAGTTCATTTGTTATTACTTCTTTGGTTTTTTTATCATTTGCAGGTTGTGAAACTATTTTTAAATTTGTAGTGTTTTCTTTATTTGATAGTGGCGGAGACTTTATAGCTGAAGATTCATGTTGAAGATATTCAAGTTGTTTGTTGGTTGCATAGTTAACAACTCTTTGCCATTGAATGTTTAACTATTTCTTCTGTGGCTTGTAAAAGTTCGTTTTTTGTCACTAAGATTAACGATTCGTCTGGTTGAATTAAGCTCAGTGAATTTTATTGTAGTTTTTTTGCTGCAATATTTGTTTCCAATATTAATATTGCCTTTTGGAGTCTTTCAGAGCATTTTTTTATAGTTGTTACATTTTGCCTCTGTGCTGATAGCCTTCTAAATCATCTGTACACTGTTGTATGAAATGCAAATAAAGTCCACATATTATTGTAGGTTACCAAAACATTCTCCTCGATCAGTAATGGATTTCAGACTATCGGTTAGTGAACTCTGTAGTAGACATCTTCTAGATAAATTGCTTTCATTAACGGTAAATGTTAAATATAAATGTATTTCATTTGGTAAATCAAACTAAAATAAACTTTTTAGCTTCCTTTGTTTTAATTAAGCAAACAAAGGCATTCTGACAAATTTATTATTCAAAGAAAATTTTCACAAATAAGAGCACTCTTTATTTATACTAAGGATGAAAATTTTCTTAGAAAATCCTTGATGTTTACAAAATTAAGTTTGCATAAAAAATAAAATAATACTCATTATCAATAAAATAGATTGTTGGTTTTGTATTTTGCCGAAAGCGAATAGTTATTCCGAGAAGTACGTTAAAGAAATAACAAAAATAAAAGAATAAACATATGAAAAATACTTTTATTCTATAACTATGCTAGATAAATATACGCATTACTTTATTTCGTAAAATATATATATTGCTTTAAATTGTTAAAATATTCGATATATATATATATATCTTTTTATATTATTGGATAGTCAAATCAACGTCAAGTAAACTTTTCAGATTTGTTTAAATTAATTGTACAAATATCAAATAAATTCAATCGTTAGTTTGACTAGATATTTATTGAACGAAAAACTTTTTCAGATAAAAGAAAATGTTATGTACACTAAAACTGTCGTTACTTTTGGTAAAGAAGCAAAATTTTATCAAAGCTTCCTTGATGCTTGTAATGTTGTATTTTTTAAGTATGCGTAGAAAATTAGTCTTTTTTTATTTAAAATAATATTGTTTAAGAAATTTTCTGAAACTAAATTAATAAAAATATTAAAAATATTTATACAAAATTAAACTACAAAAAATAAATAAATAAAAATCTGGATTAGGCAGATATATGTTATATAAATTTATAGATATATCTTATATACATTTATAACAGAGTTATGGTCTGTGTAAATATGTCAGCTTCATCTCATGATGTATTTTCTATTTAATGCACGTACATTATACAGTATATACTGATATAATGTGTAATGTAAGTTTTTCAAGTATTACATTTTTTTTAAAAGCACAATAAATTTGTATTAATTACTTTCATGAATAATATTTTGAATGGATATTTGTTAATGTGTAAAACACGACCACAGAGCAACAATCCTAATCAAAGAATATAAAACTAAAAATTGATTAAGAGTTGTAGGAGAATACTAATTAAACTATTTCCAGCAGTAATTTATAGATGAACTTCTATGTAGTTGATATGAATAGTTATTGCATATTTGATAAGATTTTTTTCTTTTTAACTAGTTTTGTATAATAATTTTCAATATAAGTATTATAATCTTATAAAATATAGAATTTCATACACATGAAAATCTAACACGGCTATTGTATTTTCCTGTTTAATTATATAAAAATGATTTTTTGAGAAAGGTAACACTTAAAAGTTTATATTTACAAATTAATAAAAAGTTAGAAGTTAGAAAATATGCTCATTTTAAGTTCATTTTCGAGTTTTGATGATGTCCAACGCTTTTACATTTTTAGGCAACTTATGAATTTTCAAGATCTTAGATATTGTTATACATTTCATACCAATACAACCTTTTTCATCTTACGTTTCAACACATGATACTTCTTAATTTTTATACTCTTATTAGCATACAATGATACAATTAAATAACAAATGGTTTTCAGTCTGTAACTATACGTTCATAATTTTATTTTTAATTGAATGGAAATCGTGTTATATATAAAAGTATTCATACATATTTGTTCATTATAGATATTTCTTTTTTAACTTAAAGGTTCATTTTAATGTAACTGTGAATTTAAATATGTTTAAAAGTTTAGCTCTACAGTTATTTACTGGCAAATATTAGGAAATACTCATCGCAATCTGAAAGGATGAGAAATGCTGCTTAATAAGCTGAAAAAATATGAAAATAGAATTATATATATATATATGAACTTATATTATCCGAGAAAATAACTGATAAAAGGTCATAAAATGACCTTTAATTTTACTGGACCAAAATTAATAATGAAACAAACTACTACTGTTTAACAATATGTATCTGAAATTTTTGTTAAAACCGTCTTCTACACAGCGTTTTCCCATATTTTTCGTAAAATGTCAGATAGTCTGTGCACTGAAAAATATTAAAATTCATGGTGATAACTGTTAAATTACGAAACAGAACAAGTATGTTCAACACATAATATTTGAATTAAAACATTAAAAACTGAAGAGATTCCACATGCACTAAACCTATTCTTAGATTTTCCCTCTCAGGGCGGAAAAAAAGATAAATTTTCTCACAAATACCAGTTCTGTGAGAGTCTTTTGTAGGTTAAATATGATCAACGAATGTTATCACCACTGTTATTCACTATACAATTGATAATGTTGAAGATTCAGTGCTAATAGTACCATTTATATGAAAGCATCAATTGAATAAACATAGGGTAACACCAACCAATAAGTTGGTGTTATGTCATACAAATAAAAAGTTTCATGAAAAACCGGATCAGATGTTAAATATTAAGGAAAAACTCTAGCACAATGTTACATCTACCAATGCGCAGTTAACATCACACGCAGAGGTCTTGGTGAGTAGTTAATGCCATTTCATGCTAATTTCACTGCGATGAAAAAAAAATAAAAATAAAAAAGTCGAGCTCTGACACCATTCCTGCTGATTCTTGTGCAAAATGACCTCCTGAATTCGAATATGACACCTATTTTTTCCTATCGCTCACCGATTTCTCAGGACGCTACCGCTTCCCCCAATTTTAATCATTATTTTCTAATTTTATAGCCATGAATTTGATTTAGAGAATGGAAAAGTAATTATTTAACATTTAAAAACAAAAAAAAATATAATGTATAATAAATAATAATTAATAATAATAATTAATTAATAAATCATAATAAATGTAATTCGTAATTTGAGTGGCAGATACCCTAAATTTTCATGTTTCGCAATATTTTAACTTCTGCAGTCCCTCAGAAGATAGTTAACAGCAAAAAAATCCCTTTCCCCCGTACAAATCAAATTTATACCTATTAAATTATCGAAAAGTGATAAAAATAGGGGGATATTCTCAAAATATGGTGGGTGTTAGGGCAAGATGGGTGTCATATTCGGATTCAGGAGGTCATTTTACATAAGAATTTGCAAAAATGGTGTCAGGGCCGAATTTCATGCAAAACGGTGTTTTTATTCGCTGTTGCTATGTTCATTTTTTCAGAATTATTGCTTCAGTCTAAAGAACCTTCAGTGAAGCACATTCAATAATTGAAACATTTCGTGTTGAGTTGTTTGCATTTCAGGGATTCTTCTGTTTAAAGAATTTAAAAACATATTAAAGTATTTTTTTTTTTTTTTTGAATTTACAATGCTACATAAGTACAGAATATACTTCAAATGTCTACGCAATTCATGGCATTTTTATCAACATTATATCATACTTCGCTATATCTTAACATTTTTTGCCCATGTACAGTAATTCCGTTCTAAATGTCTTCCTATACAATTGCGACACAATGAACCAAAGTTAATCTGAACCGTATTTAAATTTTTAATGGTTTTAAGTTTTAAGGCTTACACAGTAAAATGTATACCCAGTAAAATTTTGCACCCCATAAATAAAACTGAAAATAACAGAGAATAAAGTATAGAAAATACGGATTCATCGCAAAATTTACGGCATTATTTTTTAATCGAGATTACAATTTTTTAAAGTGTAATTTAATTAAACATATATGCATCTAATATTTGAGCTTCATAATAAATTAAATTATTATTTTACGATATATATATATATATATATATATAATAATAATTATTATTATTATTATTATTATTCAAAGAACTGTAAAATACTGTCATTTTATCAGTATATGTGTGTGCGTGAATTAAATAATTATTCTTTTTTTGATAAAAAAAAACAATCGTAATCTATTGGAAAGCGGGGTATTAGATTTGTATGTGATCACTTTGATCGAAATAATGAAAATTGTTTTTAAATATAGTTTAGGTAGTTAAATGCATATACACACAAAGAGAGAGGCATATATATGTCTATATATATATATATATATATATATATATATCCGTATCCCAGAGGTAAAAGATACTATGTCCATTTTGGGAAAAGAGTTAGTACCATGTTCTTTAGTTACTAAAAGGAAATACGACAGTATAAAATAAAACCATATCTATTTTCTTTATTCACGACAAATGTATTTTTATTGCAGCACATCGAAGACATAGTGGTAATTATATTCACAAAATGGACATTATGTCCTTTAAATTCGGATTACACACACACACTCACACACACATATATATATAAAGACAGAGAGAGATAGAGAGTTAATTATTAAACTTACTAAGTTATACTTTTCGTAAATTTTAATGTTGCATACTTTAAATATCTTCTTTTAAACTTGAAGAACATAACAGTATAATCCCGAAACATTTCACTTTCAGCCAAGTAAAATATAGAACTTTCTTTTTTCTAATGTAAACAGACGACCACTGTGTGTCGTCGATAAAAGTCAAATATGTAGTCAGATAAAATCAGAACACTGAAAGATATCCTGTTAAAGAGAAAAAGCCTTGCAGCAGGAGACTTTTTATTGCGATAAAAACTTACTCAAATTGTAATATAGCAAAAAAGAAGGAGATAAAATCATATATTACCTATAGATTATTAAACAATATCCTAAATTACGGGTTAGTTTATTAGTAAAAGTAAGTAAAATAGTTATAAAAAGTTAGTATATTAGTAAAAGTAAGTAAAATAAAATTAGTAAAAGCAAGTAAAGTAAAATTGTATAAGTAAGTGAATGAAAGTAAATCACAAAATAATCAAGCGAATGATTTTTATAAACAATAGAGTGATAGTTTGCTTTTTTCAAATACAGTAAACTTTTTTTTTCATATTATGAGATTAAAATAAAGTAATAGGGAGTCTAAATCAGAAATTAATTAATTAATATATGTTTAATTAAAAAGAAACTAAAAATATGCGTCATCCATAATATATATATATATATATTATTGGTATACTTATATAATAAAAATTGAAGATGTGGTAAATGTATTTCCTTTTTTAAAACAACTTTAATCAAAAAATAAAATAACAAGAAATACAAGGAATAAGAAAATAGCAAGAAAATAAAATTTGCGTAGTTTACATGCATAATAAAGTATTTCCATGATTACTAGATACAAATAAAAAAAATCTGGTGCGAAACAAACATACGATTTCTACTACCTACTATTACTCGTATTATTTGCATTTTTGAGAGATAATGTGATTAGAAGGCATAAAATTGACCTAACGAAGTAGAAACCTAAACTTTTTATGGTAAGATAAACTTGATATACGCGTAAATACATCTAAAACAAAGTTTGTTAGTTCTATCCTTATTACTTTCAGAGAGAGATAACCAGAATTTTCTCCATATACATACAAACATACACACATAGATACATAGATACGCACACACATACCAATTGCCAAAAACTACTTTTTTGGACTCAAGAGGCATTAAAACGTGTGTAAATCAGGTGAAAACTCGGTACTGTATTTTGGATCGACTACAATATTTTCATTACATATGGTAATAGGATAATGCAAGTAAAAGAAGACGAAATTAATGAATATTAAATTAAATTGTATATATATATATATATATATATATATATATATATATATATATATATATATATATATCGTGATTACTTACAAAATACTATTAAGTACTTTCCCATATTTTTAAAGGAAAATAAATAGGCATTCTGGAAGATATTAATAAAATCATCATTCCGTCGTTTAACCTAGTATGATTGCATTAAAAAAAAAAAAAAAAAAAAAAAAAAAAAAAAAAAAAATGTTTTCAATTAGAAAGGGAAATGCACACAAGGATTATTTTGGATTATTATTATTATTATTATTATTCTGTAGCCCTTAAAATAAATTCCTTTTGTAGTATACTTTCTGGAAACAACAAAGCCTGAACGATACATATTATTTTTAATTATTTAATATGGAGTCTAAAAAAGACATTTTTTATAGTTTTATTAAAATAAAAAAAAGATGAAGAAAGAAAAAAAGAAAGAAAGAAATGTATAATACATATTCAATTATTTTACACTTTTTGTATTGTTAATATTACTTACGTACCATAAATTATATTTAAAATTCATACATTTAAAATTCATACATTTTACATTGACCAATTTCTATTTAGATCCTATTTGTATCAGTAAAAAAAAAAAAAAAAAATGTGCATCATTTTAAATCAATAAACTTTAAAAATACTGCCTTATTTTAGAAGCAAATAGGTTTTGCATATCTTAAGAATTATAATTATATTATTACTCTGAGTACAGTACAAAGATAATAAAATAATGCTTTGAAAAGTACCTCTGATAGACCTAAAACAATCGGTGATATTTTGTTAGACCCTGTACATAAAACTAGTTACTGTAATTAGATTCTTTTAGATATGTGTACTTGATACACTGAATTTGGTTAACATATATTAATTTTAATGCATTTAATATGCGTATATTAACTGAAATAAGAGCATGGAGAGACCGATAGATAAACTAACTGAAGTAATAAATAATCTTTAATTTTTTTAAAGTATTAATAACGCTTATAGACAGTAAAAAAAAGAAAAAAGAAAGAAATAAAAGCAATAAAATTGAAATAAACAGGCAAGGTTTAACGGGATTCATACCGTATACAGGAAAAGAGAACACCAGGTCACCGTATGGCGACCAGATAAATATAAGTCCATGCTTTTGTCTACTATTAAAGTGACTACACCAACACCAATGCTGCTTGAAATACATTGTTCTTTTTGGACACAAAGCTCGACTGGCACAACACCTGCACCTTGAAAGTGCACAATAGAAGCACACAGAACACGCACCTGATTGCATGAATTGCTAATAAGTGCACAGCTAGCTGAAAAATATAAGATAAGAAAAATAATTTTGTAAGGAGAGAAAAAGTAAGGAAAGCCGCAGAGAGTAGTTGTGCCCAGAAAATTTACTAACCAAAATAAAGTGGATTCTAAAGTGAATGGGGAGGGGAAAAACTGCGGAACGAAGTGATTCTGAAAATTAATGCGCGGAAGAGTTGAGGCTTTATTGAAGGAACTTAAATAGCCACTGTGAAAGGAAGATATAACATAGGGATGTGCATAACTTATGTTATAAATTGTGAAAAGTTTTGCAGGGAAATAAGGGCCAAAACAGAAGCGTGTTATGCACAGGAGCTTCCCAATATTTGATAAAAGAGGGAGTATCTCAAATTTGATTCCCTACGGAGTTATGGTGTCTCGCGTTAGTAGCCCGATGAACTGCGAATGACCGCATCGTGTGCTTGACGGTACAGCTTAGATTAATGAGCCCAGACACCGCCACATCCTGGGTTACAGGAGGAACAAACATAAAATAACTTAAATACAAAACTATAAAATAAATAAATAAATAAATCGAAATTAGATAAATAAATTAAGCGTAAATGAAATTAGAAAACAACAAGGGAAACAAGAAAAATATAACATAACATAATGCAAAATAATAAAGCAACATTCATACAATCTTCCTTCCGTTGTGCAAGGGAGACGATGCAGAAGAAAGGAGTCAGAACTCAGAAGTACTTGACTAATATGAACTGACAGCAAGTCGAAACATTGAAAAAAAAAAGAAAGTATTACGGGGCTCACCAAATACCTCTGCCACTGAGTGTCCCTTCAACCAGAGAACGACCACCCTAACTGCCCAGAGAAATTTCAATTCACTATTATAAAGAGGAGCAGAATATGACAGGGGTGTTGCAATGGGTAACTGCAGAGCAGAAAAAGATGAAAATTAAAATTAAGCAATTGAAAACTTGCTACTGGAAACAGTTTTCTGAAGGAATGTGTATATCTTGAAAAGGTGAAGGAAAACTCGATTAATGGCTGAGATTGTCTGTCTCATCATGAGAAACAGCTAAAACAGATATGTACACTAATATACGGAATTTTTATGTTTTTGTTTTTTAATTTTTTGTACATTTTTATTTTTTTTAATAAATTTTTATATTGGCTGAGACGCACCAAAACAAAAAATATAAATATGCGTCAATGAACATTGCTATAGAAATAAAAGCGCAAAATTCACGACTGGATTAAAACAAAAGAAATTTAGTAGGTATAAAGTTCAATCTATTTAAATAAATAAATGTTAAGGTTAAATCATTTTTAAGAAATCATGGTGCAACAATTTAAGTATATATGTATGTATTATATGATTTTAATGTTTAACAAAGGGGTAAATCTCTATGTGTATTTTTGTTATTGAAGGTTTTATATTATGTTTACAATTATATCGTATATCGTATATATATATATATATATATATATATATATATTTAAGTTTGGTTTACATTAAAACATAAAAAATAAATAAAAATAATAAATAAATAAAAATAAATAAATAAATTATGAATGTGCATATCAGTCTTATCTTTTTTTCAGTAAATATTCTATGGACATCGAGAAAAAGAAGAATGTCTTAATAAATTGAATAAATTTGACAATATTTAATTAACGAAACACGAAAAGAAACATTAAAAATGTATCATTAATCCTTTTTTAAACTCTGAACAATCTGGCATAATATAAAAATAAACAATGTAAAATATGACTAATAAAAATGAAATTGCAGTCGCTAATAAATCTGCATTTGTAAGAATTTTACTGATGAAAGACACGGACCTGGACTCTGTTTTAATCAACATAATGATATAACCTAACAAACATATCTAACTAATTAGCAATGCATGAAAGCGCAGTTCTTAATGAACTTGCACAGTTTCTTTTGCTCAGTAATTGCTGACAAAATTTTCCGGTGTAAAGTTTATTAGAATATCGAAGAAAGACTTGGAAATGCTGCTAGGAGGAGAAACTTGTGAACTTTAATGAAGGAGATAGATAAGCAGAAATAAATAACTTGGGGGAAACTGTAGTTTACTATGTGAATTTATTATATTTATATTCTCCTGAAAGGTTGTTTATAATAAAGAAGTTGTAAGAAGATGGAAAGTTTCACAGAAAACTCTCAATTAAAAAAAGAAAAAAAAAATGAATGTTGCTT
The DNA here is from genome assembly GCA_963930645.1 of Salticus scenicus. NCBI lineage: Eukaryota > Metazoa > Arthropoda > Arachnida > Araneae > Salticidae > Salticus > Salticus scenicus. Next base: position 268,492,889 of record OZ005649.1, on the reverse strand, counting down.
GGAAATATTTCGTTGTTATTGTTATTATTATTATTGTTGTTGTTGTGTTTAATGAAAAAATATTTAATTTTTCCTTTTACAAATATATTTGGATAAATACATGAGAAATCTACGAACATTTTGATTATGTTAAGCAAACAATATATATAAAGGAGCACTTGACTTCTCAGAATATCCTCTGGATGTTCTAGGGATAAGTTGTGCTGTACAGAAATTCAAATTTTATATGATAAATAGAGTTACTTAAGTATAAAAGTATCATTCTTATGGAGACGAGTCGCATTTCTCGTTTAACATTTCTTGAATTTTACTTTCGCTTTTTGTTATGAACAAATTATTATGTGAATAAAATATTATGTAATAATAAAATTATATACTCTTATATTACATTTCATAAACATTACACCTTTCTGTTGCGACCTGCAAACCCAACCAATCTAGGAACGTCGCGCGAATAATAAACTTATATTTGAATTACTTTTTTGTAGTTAGTTTAGATTTATTATTTTAATTAATATGATATATTTTAATAATATAATATTTCTATTACATTCTGAATTTAAATTATATCTATTTTTAAATAATTCATTTAAAAATATTTTCCAATTCAACTTAAGTTATTTATTTGTCTGAAGTTTTACATTTATTTTACTTTTTATTTATATTATTTTGTTATTTTTTTTGCATTCGCAGTTCATGCAATTATTATTGTTGTTTTACATATGTAGTTTATAAGCAAGATTGCGCTTACTCTTCCAACAAACTAACTTTAATATGATATAAATTTGGTATGAGAATGGCCGTTTAATAGCAACATTCTGTACCAAATTTGAAATTTTGTGTAATTTCTTTTTTTTTTTTTTTTTAAGGATAGGTGTTAATCAACAACATTATGAAACGAAAAATGTATTTAGAATACAGTAACAGTTAAATTATGTTACAAAGCACTGTAACCTCTCATGTCTGAAGTAGAATTTAAAATGCGAAAATGTTTAATGATGAGTATTAAGAAAAAATAAAATTATTAAAGTGAAAGTAAATAATCTCTCGAAATGAACTAAAATTTTGAATTTTAGAAATTATATTTTCAGTCTTAAGATTATTATTTTTATTATTCTCAAACTTCTATATTTAAGATGTATATATTAAAAAAAAAAAAAAAAAGTTTCTTTACAGTTTCCTTATTCGTTTTATGCGGATTGATAGTAAGCATCTTTAAATACATAATTTTAAGATGGTCATAAAAGATAAAGAAATTCTGAAAAAAATTCGTTTTTCATGCGAATTATTTTTGTAGTTGTTCAGTGACCAAGTTATTAGTATTTATTTAACGAGCATTCAAATATGTATATATGCATAAAACGTAAAATGCTATAATTTTGTAAATGTAAAATTTTTGCACGATATTAGTGAGATAAATTTAAAGAAGCTATGGATATCGAAAGTTCCTATGTTAAAAATGTGTACGTTCTAACATAATTTCGTTTGTTTATAGAAGTCTTTATTTAAAAAAAAAATAAAATAAAATAAAAAAAAAATGCTGAAAGTTTAAGAAAATCTAGAACTCTGATACTTAATGTTATCGGAGAGGTTTTTTTTTTTTTTTTTTTTTTTTTTTTTTTTTTCTTATTTATTTTAAGAAACACATACACACACAGCAAAAAATAAAATAAATAAGTAAACAAAAAAGGATATACGTAATTTTGTATATGTATATATATTTTAAGAGCAATTTTAAATTTCCAAAATTATCCACAATACTCTGTTTATAACGAACCACAAATTTCGGTATTCGCTAAATAAAGAAATATATATATATATATATATATATACACTATTAACATAATTTCAATTCTTCATAGATTCATTTTAAAAAAATAGGAGGAATTTTATGCTAATTAAAAAATGTGTTAGGGGTAAAGTTTTTTACATTTCTTTTTTAATAAACAATCAGATATAAAAATATTTTTTTTTTCAATTTATTGTGCATAAAATTTTTTAGTAACCGAAGTTGGTAATCTAATGATGAAGGTTAGAAATTCATTTTATATTTAATGTTAATTATTCTTTATATGAAACCTTTGTATAAAAAGCATTATTTTTTATACAGAGACAATATTGGGATTCAAAATTATTTTAAATATAAACGCAAAATTTTATTTTGTGGCATTAACATTAAATATTTAAAGCATTTTGTTCTGTATGTTTTAAAGTAATTTAAACTTATTTTCTTTCATTCTCTGTTAATTAATAAAACTAAAACCTAATACATACTTTTCACTCAATTATTAATACATTGAAATTTGTGGTCTTTCAGTTAATAAGAAAAATAATTTTTCCGAGAAGCCTTAAATTTGCAAATGAAATTAGTTTAACCATGAAGCTTATAATAATGCTAATATAATTAGAGAAGGAACGTGCTATTTGGAGATAATAAACAAATGATGCTAATAAACTTATTGGAATGTTTAAATTACTGGTAATTCCCATTCTTCAGAAAATTTAACATTCCTACGATATCTGCAGAAAAGCAGCAAGGGAAATTTTCATTTAAGTTATTAAAGTAATTATGCGAATGATATAACAGTTCCAGACAGTATTCAATAAGTCTTTATTTCGAAGAAAATAACTGAAGTGGATTCATATCTCTCAAGGATCTTTGAAATAATTTTTTGAGATTTTGAAAAATATTTATCAATGCTATTTTTATATAACGTTTGGTTTATATTACGGATTTTATTAATAATAATATTTAAGTTATTAAGGTAATTATACTAATGGTGGAACTGCTCCAGATAGTAATCAAGAAATTATTAAGAAAGCAACACAGAACAGGTGTTTGAAATTAATACCTACAAAACTTTGAATAAACACCATAAAATGCAATAATTTCGCAACAATTGTTTCGGGTCGAAAGAGCACACGACCCTTCATCAGGCGAAAAAAGTAGGTATGAGTGCTGCAGTCAAAGCGGCACCACACAAAACCGTTTGTAACGAAAAGCAAAACCATATAATTTCGAATGTAAATATAGCTACTGCCGTACCTACTTTGTTCACCTAATGAAGGGTCGTGTGTTCTTTTCACTCGAAACAATTGCTGCGAGTTTATTGCATTTTATGGTTTTTATTCAAAACTTAGTAAGTAGTACTCAAGAAGGTTTTATTTAAAAGAAAATATCTAAAGTTGATTCATATTTCTCCGCAGGGATATTTGAAATAATTTTTTGAAGTTAATGACACTATTATGCAAAATTCCCGTTAATAAAGCTATTCTATAACCTCAAAACCATCTTCTCCATCTTTTCTTTTGATACATCATCAGTGTCATTTTTATACTATGTTTATTTTATATTATGGGTTTAATTAATAATATTATTTAAGTTGCAACCATACCAATGATGGAACATATAGAGACAAGAAGTCTTCATTTCGAAAAGAATGAATGAAGTGGATTCATATTTCTCCAAAAAGATCTTTGTAAAAAGCTTTAATATTTTGAACTCACATCATCAGTATACTTTTTGTAGAATATTTGGTTTTAGATTAAAGAAAAATATCATGAAACTAGTAATAAGTAAAAAAGAATACACATGATGACTAAATAATTTAGTTATTTGCAAGAATTGATCATAATAACGAAAATTTTGATTTTCACAATTTAAAAATATGCATATTATTTCTGACTTTATTAAATACTAAAGTAATTATATTTAGCAAATTTAAAAAATATTCTTTCTTTCTTTATACATATATAAATATATATACAGTGAAACTCCCCCCTCTAAGTTGGACACATTTTCTCGGAACGGAATGTATCCATAGGATTAACATTATGTCCAACCTCTATAAGTTGGACACCCCTTTAACTTGGAAGTTGGACAGTGAAATACTGTCCTAAGTTGGATACTTTTACCCGATGAGACAGAAAAAAAAAAGAAATTAAACTTCTGTCTTCTCACTTCTTTTTTTAGAAATTTTACTTATCCCTTGTAGAAAAAACTGTAAATATATATATATATATATATATATATATATATATATAAACAATGTTTCTTGTCACAATATATTTACTTATGTATTATAAAAAATACTTCTTTTCTTCAATTGAAACATTCACAAATTACTGTAATTTAGTGCATAATGCAAGAATCTTTCTTTTTATTAAATTGCATGAATTATCACTGCATTTTTTTTTTTTATATTCCACAGAGATTACACGCATGTTTTGACTTAGACTATTTAAAAATTGGCATTAGAAAATACTTTTTGATTGGTAGGGGTGTGAGGTTGAGACGTCAGAACGTCACCACATTCGTTTTAATTAAGCTGGATCCAGCAAAGTAGGAAGTGGGGACGGTTAAAATCACTCCGTCGCCAGTGGCTCGGTGAAGGTTGAGGTCGAGCTAGTTTTGTGTCTGCAGGGTGCTGCATTAAAAGACTTAGATTTTGAATATTAGTTAAATTAGAAGTGATTTTTAAAAGTACGGATTGAAATGTAGTGAAAGGAGGGTGTAGGAAGAAGTATACAAATAGAGATGGTTTTAGTAGATGGTGTGGATGTTGGAGGATATTATAGTGGTTGTGATGAATCTTAGTTTTACGGATATAGAGAAGTAGAGCAGTGGAGTTTTAGTGGCGTGAAGTTAAGTAGCGTTGAGTGTTGGTGAGTGTCTACTAGTTTTCGGAAAGTTCAAGCTGGGGCAGAAGGGAATCCTCTGCCCCATAGTGAAGCCGTAGTAGACACTGGTGCTGAACGCTCCTTTCTAGTATATGAAACTTATAAAAAGTATTTTGACTTTAAACCTTTAAAGCGGACAAATTTAAATATTACAACGGCTCAAGGCAAGTCCTGTGTTAATAGAGGCGAAGTCAGCCTGAATGTTAAAATTCATAATTTAAGTGTTAATTGGCCTTTTTATGCCATCGGCAATCTTCAGCATCCCTGCATTATAGGGTTAGATTTTATGAAAGCAAATAATGTTGAAATAAATTTTGCCAATAAATCTTTACAAATTGATGATTCTAAATCAAATTCTAAACCTGTCGAGCCGACAGAGTTAATTGTTAATTTAGAGGAAAGTGCCCTCACTCATATTGAAAAAATTGATTTTGTTAATTTTCTTAATCAGTTTGAACAGTTATTCTCTGATACACCTGGCTTTACCCATGTTGTTTGCCATGAAATTGACACTGGAACTAATAAACCGGTCTTTAGTAAGCCTTATCGTTATGATCAAGCCAAACAAGATATTTTAAATTGGCATATTGAAAAAATGTTGAAAAATGATATTATTATGCCTGTAACTTCGCCTTATGCATCTCCTGTTGTTTTATGTCGTGAGAAAAATGGTAAACCTATTACTGATCCTGAGGCATGGAGATTTGCAATCGATTATCGTAGGCTAAATTCTATTACACAATATCCTCAGTATCCCTTGCCTATAATTGATGATTTGTTAGCACATATAACAACGACAAATTTTATGTCTACTCTCGATCTGACATCGGGTTATATTCAAATTGCAATGAAACCCGCTGATATATCAAAAACAGCGTTTATGACTAAAAATGGCACGTTTGGTTTTAAACGAATGCCTTTCGTATGTTCATGGGCTGTGGCGACATTCCAAAAAGCCATGGAAACTATACTCAAACCTGTTTTGAATAAATTTGTACATGTTTATCTCGATGATATAATAATCACGTCCTCATCTTACAATGAGCATTTAGATCATTTAAAAACTGTTTTTACTCTACTGCAAAATGCAGGATTAACTTTAAATTCCTCTAAGTGCCATTTTGCACGACAGGAAATTAAGTACCTAGGCGTCAAAATAACGCCTGCTGGTATTTCTGTAGATAATGAAAAAGTTCAGCCAGTTTTAAACATGCCCCCTCCTACAACTTCCAAACAAGTTTCGAGATTTCTAGGCATGTGTGCTTGGTATGGGAAATTTATACCTAATTTTGCTCACATATGCGAGCCCCTCTTTAAACTCAAAAGGAAAAGAGTTAAATTTCACTGGTCAAATGAAGCACAAGAAGCATTTGATAAGTTAAAAACTATACTTAGCGCTCCTCTTGTACTAGCTCATCCTAATTAGAATATTAAATTTCAAGTAGCTACTGATGCTTCTTCGTATGGCATTGGTGCCGTTTTAAGCCAAGAAGGCCGCCCAATAGCATATGTGTCCCGTACGCTTAACGCTGCAGAAAGAAAATATCCAATAACTGAACGTGAATGTTTAGCAGTGCTTTGAGGACTGCAAAAATTTCGTTTATATTTTACGCAACTTCCAGTAACAGTTGTTACAGATCATGCGGCATTAACTCGGTTAACAACTGGAAAGAATCTCTCCCCCCGCATGATTCGATGGACTCTTAAGTTATCTAACTTTAATATAAACATCGAACACCGACCTGGTTCTGACAATATCGTAGCTGACGTTCTTTCACGTACTATTCAAACTCAAGAAAATAAGATTGAATCTAATTTTACAAATCAATCCCTTGCTTTAAATGAAAAGAATGATCAGATAAATTCTACTGTTAAAGCTTCATATATTCATCATTCGCATTTAAAGGCTGAACCGGTTCAATCCGACATATTAGCAAACGTGACTGAAACTCGTGTAAACGAAATTGAAAGTGAACAAGTAAACCAAGGTGCGTCTACAAATCTAGCCATTACCTTAAACGATAAATTCGTATCTGATCAGGAAAAAGTAGCTTTAGCGCTTATGCCAGCATCTGTGTTAAATTCGAGAGATCAATTAATCCAAGAACAAAAAAATGATCCCGAATTTGGATTAATCTATAAGTATTTAGACGACCCTGAGTCAGTTTCATTAATTGAATAAGCCATTGCCTTAAACTGGTCCCAATCTTTTTCTTTAATCGATGGCTTGCTTTTTTATTCAAAATTATTATCATCTTATGGCGAATTACGAGTTGCAATTCCCCAATCTCTTCGTCAAGCCATCCTATTTGAGTTTCATGACTCTCCAATTTCGGGACACTTTGGCATTAGGAAAACTTATAAAAAGCTAAAAGATGCCTGTTACTTTCCAAAAATGAGGAAGTTTGTTAATGAATATGTTTCGAGTTGTCGCTTGTGCCAGCAATATAATTATAAAAATGTAAAGCCGGCCGGTAAATTAATTCCTATTAAAGTTGATTTTCCAAATCAAATTCTTGGACTCGACTTAATCGGTCCTTACCCCCTCTCTAAACCAAATAGATTTCGTTATGTGTTGGTTATGGTGGATTATTTTAGTAAATGGGTTGAATTTGTGCCTTTACGTAAAGCTTCGGCACAAGCAGTGGCCACTGCCTTCTTTAATAATAATATTTCTCGTTACGGCGCCCCTCTTCAAATTGTAACGGAACATGGTCCTCAATTTATAAGTAATGTTTTTAAGGCACTTTGCGATAAACTCGAAATTAAACATGTCTTCACGGTTCCATATCGGCCGCAAGCCAATCAGGCCGAACGTGTCAATAGAACTTTAATTAATATGATTGCGACGTTCATCGGTCAAAATCATGAAAATTGGGATCAGTTTCTCTATCATTTTGGCTATGCGATTCGTACAGCGGTAAGTGATGCAACAGGAAAAACTCCCGCTGAATTGTTTTTGGGCAGAAAGATTCTGATCCCCTTTCAAAAACTGGTATTAGTACAGCAAAACGCATCTCAATATATTACGCGAAATATTGAAGAATTGCTACCAGAAGTTCAGAGAAATTTGAGAAAAGCTCAAGAGCAGCAGGCTGTATATTATAACCTTAAACGTAGAATTTTAGAAGTAAAAGTGGGAGAATAAATACTCCTAGAATCACATTTTCTTAGCTCTAAAAAAGATTCTAAAGTAGCAAAATTTGGGCCAAAATTCATTGGGCCTTTCTCTGTTTTAAAGGTAGAACATAATAATCTGACAATCGATTTTAACGGCACCCCAACTACAATAAATGTTGACCAGATACGCATTTTTAAAGAGCGCACCCAATCATATGCTGAAACTCTTGATAGTGATAGCGTGCAGGGTTCAAACCCACCTGACGAACAGTCCGTCTTTACGCCTAACCTCACTTCCCAGCCTAAGGCTCCTGATTCTTGTACAGCTGATAAACTACCTACTCCTACAACACCCGAACAATCTGTTCAGGGCACTTCCACTGATCAATCTAGTGTTAGCAGACCCGTCGCACAAAAGCGAGCTCGTAGTGGGTCATCAAACCATTCTAATGTGAAATTTCCTAGGCAAACTGGTGGCAAACGCGACTATTCTTTTACTAATAGCTCTTTTATACCGCAGATTAAAAAGAAAAAAGCTTGGAATAAATATTTAAAAAGGCCACAAGCCCCCTCCTCAAAGTCCTCTGGAACACATCGCCCACAGAAGGTACTAGCAGTTCCAGATTCAGTGCACACCGACTCGTTCCGACCTAAGAGAAAGGCAAGGGTTCGAAAAAGACCTCCACGCTCTTCATCAGCTAGCGGACGGCACATGGAGAAATTCCTAGCAGCTCCTGACTCGATCGGCAAAGACGAGTTCTTTTTACACCATCGATTCAATACCCGGCGTCAAGCCAGACTCCGACAACAGGCTCAGCCATATGAATCACCTGACGAGCAAGCCTTTGTACAAGCCTTTTGGGATAGCCCTAGACCCGGGTCTGAAAGCCTGCAACCCTGTGGCCTAGCTGACGAGTACATCGAGAACATTCACCAAGACTTCTAACTATGCTGAAGTTACAGCTGCAAATTCACATCAGGTGATACCGTTCTCTATTTTTTTTTTTCTTCTATTACAAGTGCATTTCTGTCAGAGCTGTACAAAATGTTCGACATACCTTGAAGCCTTTTTGGGACTTTATATTTTAAGAACTCTTACGAAAGTTATGGACTTTCCCAAACTAAAAATACAAAATTTAATTTAGCCATGAACTTTCAAATCAAAATCCATGTTCTGCTTCAATGTCAACATTTTTGTTCTCTCTTAAATATCTATTTTATGTATGTATTAAGTTCTTTTACCTTGTAGCCATCGCCTGCAGAAAGCTGGTAATATAAATTGTTTTTTTGACCCTTTGTAAATTCCCCCCCCCTTTTTTTTCTTTCGTATTTTTATAAATGATGTATTTATAAACTGCATATTTGTATTTGTAAAACTTTTGAATATTTGAATAAAATTTATCAGTATGTACTTTTAGAGGGGTAAAATGTTTTTTTTAGCTATAAGCATAAAAGTCGTGTTTAACTATATAACATTAAAAAGACTAACTGCTCAGTTTTTTCCGCTTATGCTTTAGCTAAGGAGGGAGAAATATTTCTGTATGTAACCTATCTATTATGTTAATAGAGACGAACATGTCTCAGTTTCTTCTAGAGATGAATTGTCACTTTTTGAATTGTCACTATGCATACTGTAAAAGTTTTTCCCATTTCAGACACACTCTGCTGGACTATTCTCTTAATCTGATGTTAACACTATTTTTATCTAAAGTGAAAGATCTCTTAATTTGATGTCAAAAAGTTCTTTTTCCTGGATGTGGACAGCCTGCACATTCCGACGTCTGCTCTAGTATGAAGAAAGTTCATCCTATTCTTCGTTCAGTCATCTCCCTTGCAGACGTAAAGCTCCAGATACCAGTCCAGCCAGTACACTCCTACTAATAAAGATTTTCTCATGTTTTTCTTTAAAAAGAACAATTATTCTTGTGATTATAACAAACTTTAAATGTCGCATTTGTCCCAAGCGACTTACTATGTAAAGACACGCATGATCAAGTTTGAATTTAATATCTTGCCTCCCTGGCATAACAGGGAGACGTGTGTAAATCCTACTGTAAGCCTGGTTTTAGCTCAGTCAGAGTCCCGGAGTTCTCGGGGTAAATTTACGCCTTTTATTTAAAATTTTAAATTAATTTTTTTTGTGTCCCCGAGTTTTCGCTCAGGGACTTAGCAAAAATTTTTTTTTAAGTTTTTCTCACCCGGTTAAACTTTAAGTGACGGCTGCACTCACACTTCAGAGATTTGAGATAGCTAGATATGGAATGCAGTTATTTAAATTTACTCGATCAAACCCGTTGGGGATTTTCCCGACTAAATTTATTTTCTTGGAGGGGGACTGTGAGGTTGAGACGTCAGAACGTCACCACAGTCGTTTTAATTAAGCTGGATCCAACAAAGTAGGAAGTGGGGACGGTTAAAATCACTCCGTCGCCAGTGGCTCGGTGAAGGTTGAGGTCGAGCTAGTTTTGTGTTGGCAGGGTGCTGCATTAAAAGACTTAGATTTTGAATATTAGTTAAATTAGAAGTGATTTTTAAAAGTACGGATTGAAATGTAGTGAAAGGAGGGTGTAGGAAGAAGTATACAAATAGAGATGGTTTTAGTAGATGGTGTGGATGTTGGAGGATATTATAGTGGTTGTGATGAATCTTAGTTTTACGGATATAGAGAAGTAGAGCAGTGGAGTTTTAGTGGCGTGAAGTTAAGTAGCGTTGAGTGTTGGTGAGTGTCTACTAGTTTTCGGAAAGTTCAAGCTGGGGCAGAAGGAAATCCTCTGTCCCATAGTGAAGCCGTAGTATTGGAGTACGAGTGCGACCGTCTCGACACCTTCGACTAATCTGCTGTGGTGAGATATTTAAGATAAATTGTTGATTTATATATTTTTTGATTTAGTAATACGCTGACTGAGCTAAGATCTTTTTTCCAGGCCGCCCTCCCATTAATCTGTTTCAAATAAACTTTTATTTGTTGTTCAATTAAAGTCTCTGGTTTTCTTAGTAATCTAAGTATTTAAGCTAAGATGGCGTTTGCAGAAACGCAAACGCCACAGGGGTTCTCTTCATTTTCCCCTTTTATTTTTCCTACGAAGTATAACTTGAGTGCATAATTGCACTAAACTTAATATGAGAGAGATCTATTGTGAAAAATGATGCTCATTCAATTTGGATGCATATCAGCTGACTGCTGTTGCTGCTATGCTTCAGTTTTCCCCATTCACAGGAAAACTATATCTCAGTTTCTAGAGTGAATAAATTCACCAAACTTTATACATGAGATGGCCGTTATGAAAATGAATATTAGCTTAATTTGGGTGTAGATCAGCATACAGGGGGTGCTACTTTTACTCACACTTTGATTTTCCACATGACTATCTCAGCGTCTATTGGATAAAATTGAATCTAAAATGCATGTGCAAAATCTTTATTGTGAGAAGCTATATTGATTAAATTTTCTTGCATGTTAACTGGTAGGTGGCGCTATTATATAAAAATTATAGAAGAAAGTATTATAATTGCCACAACAGAATTTACATTTAAATTTGAAATCTTCAAATTAAATATTTTTTGTATATAAGTCGTTAATACTTAATTATATGTAGGTGTGATTAAAAGTTAAAACGCATGCATAGATACTGTTTTAAATAAATCAAAAACAGTAAGCACCCCTATAAGTTGGACACCTCTCTAAGTTGGACACTTTTTCTTGGAACCGTAGGTGTCCAACTTACAAAGGTCTTACTGTATATATATACATTTATTTATTTTTGTCTCTTATTGGTTCTTAATCTAAATCGCAACAATATTGTGTCAGTCTTTCCTCTCAGTTAAAACCAGTTCTATATTTTTGTGTGTTGGTATTGTTTATTACGATAGTTATCATTTATATATATATATATATATATATATAGTGAACGTAACACACATTTAAGAACGGGAATTAAATTAAACATTTTAACTTGATTCTTATAGCTGAAAAATCACTAAATTATTTCGATTATAACTTCTTAAATAATATGCAGGAAAGAATTCTTTTCATTTTCTCTATTCCACGATAATGGTAACTTAGCATTTTAAGAATATTCTTGCATACATTCTACATTAAATTTGCTCATTCTAACATCTCCCCGCTATTTACTTCTAAATGAACATACTAGGCATCACTGAAAAAATTATTAAATAAAATATTTAATGCCATATATGGAACAACTGTACAACAAAATTTTTTTAGAACTTTAGTTTTATTTATTTAAAAAGAAATCATGCAATGGTACATGTATTCCAAGGACAATTTTAACTGAACCTTATATTTTTGTACCATTGGCAAAAATTCACATTTTAGCCGTAATACTTAGAATGAAATAAAATTACATTTAAATAAATTGGAATGATTTAAAATAATAATAATAATAATAATTTCACGATGACATAAATATCTTGTAAATTTAAATAAAACGTTCTTTAATTCTTAATTTGTAAAGAATATTATAAAAATATGTTAGTTGAGACACAATTTTGTAAACATGTGAAATACATAAGTAGTACATACTTCATACCTGCGTAAAATTTTGTGTTTGCAGATAAAAGCTATGGATATTTTTTGTTTTTTATCCAATGCTTTTTCTACGGAGTTTTAACTTTTTTTACCCTCAATTTTTACATTCTAAAGTGCGGTTGTTCTCACCCATCCGTCCCCACCACCGCCGAGACACATAATAGGCGAGACGTATTAACCCTGGGCGATAGGTCTAATGTCCCACCCGTACCTTCTCTCTCCTCGATGTTTTTTCTAGTCAGTTTTGTCCTTTTATTACTTCCGGTGTGACCCTTTTTTTTCAATTAATTAATCAATAATAATAAATGACGCGATATACTTTGTCTTTACGCGCTAAAAAGTTTCATTATATTAGCAAGTAGAAAAACAAAATGTTACAATATATCACATATTAAAAAATAATTTCTGTACATTTTAGTACAATAGTATATTTATTTTTTTTACGGTTACTTTCCAAAATAAGAAAAGGCATTCTTAGGAAAAGAATGTCGTGTTTACATTATACTAATATAAACTCTCGAATTTTTTTATATATTAAAGTTGAACTTTAGTCAGTGGGATATGATAATTTGTTATGCTTCAAAGTTTCCAAGCGTACGAAAATACTGTATTTCAGCACCCTTAATGTATAAATTCACAAAGATTAATATGTAGGATTTTGCCTTTTTGAAAAATAATCTTCGTTTAATAGGGGTGTATATCGGGTGTTAGGGAACGCTGCTATTTCTCACTCTCTCACAATGTGCGAGTTTCATTTGGTTAGATATTGGTTATAATTGTACAAAACTGCATATTTAAAATCTATTTTGTGAGAATCTATAATTAAATTTTTCTGCATTCTTAGCGTATGCTAACGAATAGGTTTCTACCATATACAGAAGGATGTATAAGAAAGCTTTGTGATGGCCACAACATACTAGCTTTAAAATGATAGCAAATTATGTAATTATATTGAATCAAATAAAGGTAATTGTTTTACTACGACTTTATATATATATATATATATATATATATACATATATAAACAGTTAAAACTGGTATTAAACAAAGAAAGATGATTTTTACTTATTTCTTTGTTGGTTGGTGTCGTGTCCAATTGAAGTCAATTCATTTCATGCGCCAAAATCACGGCCTTGGCAATGTCCACAATTTTGTCACTATAGAGATTTCCCTGAAAGGGAAATTCGTCAATGGCCTGTAAGCTTCTTATGATGGCCGGGCAGTTGAAAATGTGTTCTGGGGTTAGTTCTTTCTCCAGGCAGTTCCTACATGATTTGTAAGTTCTGGTGCCATCTGTATCTATTATCATTCCACCAAAGTATTGGGTTCTAAGTCTGGAGAAAAGTCTTGGTAATCATCCTGTCTGCATTGATAACACACAGTTGATGTTCCTTTTTTATGTGTTTTTCTTTCAGTCTGCATCTAGCAACTGCATTAGCGTCTTCTAAAGTTACGGTGCTGCAAATTTCCGAGTTTAGGCCCTCGCCTCTTTCTCCAGCCTATCTGCTTCCTCGTTCTCCTCTATACCAACATGTGCCGGTGTCCACTGGAAAGTACAACTTTTCCCTAGGTGGCAAATTTCTTCTAAGTAGTGATGGATATCTTGACATATTTCTTTGTTAATATATATATATATATATATATATATATATATATTAAAAACTACAACATGGATTAAATAAATAAAACGAAATATTTCAAATTCAAGTTTAAAATATCAGAATAAAAATATTCTATTGAATATCTGTTATTTTATCGCAAAATATATTTAAAAAATAATTTATAATTAAAATTTTACTACCAGGAATAATGTATTAAATAAATGTACTTTCTTTGAATTTTGTTTCGGTAAAATACCAAACATACTTTGTTTAATGCCGAATAAAATACGTATGTATTATAATCGGATTTTATGCTGCACCAACAGAGCATATAAGATGAAAAGCTTCGAGCTTAACAGATGAAACAATTCAGACGGTAGTGTATTTCGGAAATTATTTCTCGGTACTTTTCTATAATAATCTGAGTATGTTATATAGTATTACAGTAAAAAATAATTTAGAAATTTAATATTTACTTTCATTTACGCAGAGTGTTTTCTATGGCTTTGATGTGTATGTCTGCTAAAGATTTTTATAGGTTTTATTATTTTTATAATAAGACTTTATACATAGTGATCTCGATTCAGAACAATATTTAAAATAAAATAATTCACAAACAAATAAAGATAAATTAAAACAACATTCAAAATGATATATTTACTTACAGTAAAAAATATGAAAGCGCAATTTAAAAATAACAAAAACAAGAGATTTAAGGTCACTAAGTGTGCCGAGTAATTCAAAAGTCACAGATTAAAAAAAAAAAAAAAAAAAAAATGTTTTATTCAAAAGGTATTGACCATAGCATTACGCGGTTTTCCCACAAGTTCCCAGAAAGACATCGGATTTTTTTATATAACAAAAGATTTACTACCAAATTAGTTTAAACCATCTCCAGAAGGCGGCGCTTTACGTTTTTATAGTAGTGCAGCACATTTAACGGTGTAATTAGGACTATAAATGAACCATATGCTGATCGTCATTCATGAGAATGACCCTCAGACATTTTGCATTGGAAATTCTCATTAGAGAAGCTTCAGTATTTGTACAATAGTGCCATTTGAGAAAGCAAATCTGTTTAAAATAGGATAGGACACTGTGAATAAAGCGCGATTTGTTAGTGAAAAATGTAACAAATAGCCTTTCTTATATACAGTGGTGGACAAGTAGTGACATGATATTTGTAACATTTTGACATTTTGAAGTAACATGATATTTGTTTGGAGATTTTGTATAAGTTGCTCAATACCTTTGGCTAGAGCCCCTTAAATAAATAATAGGCCGGCGCATCACTGCCATTTTTTTGCCTCGTAAGAGGACAGCATTTCCGCTTGGCGATTTTATCGCTTCACTGGTGGTTTTAAGAAATTTTCATCTAAAAAAAAATCGACTAAAAATGATAAGTAACACAAGTAATCTGTTTCTGTTTCTAAAATAATTCATAACATTTGAAAGGGGGAAAAAAAAAAGAGCGTACCAATTAAAATTGGAAAGTTTTTTCAACGACCTAATACTATCAGGACACGGAAACAAGACAACTTTGGCGAACCAAAAAAACGTCGCCAAGACTCTACAAACACACAGTAAAAAAGCGTTTCTTAAAATAATTTATGGTTATTAAAATACATATTTAGATTTAAATAATACTTTTTTTAAATTTTTTTACTTCATAAATGTCAGAAATGCAAAGAAAAGTATATGTGAATAACAATAAAACTTACTATGCAAAGCTGTGCATTAAGTCCCGGGATCCAAGAATCTGGACGACAATTCGCAGCCCATTTTCTCCTTCTTGCATTATCCGAAGGAAACCTAAACATTTTGTATCCTTTTCTGGAGTGTTTATTCAGTTTATTGCTGAACAACCTCCCATATTGCAGTTTATTTCACTAAAATTACGAGCAAGACGGTAGAAACAATGGATGCCGTTTGTTTATCACGCTGGGTACATGCGGCAACCCTAAGGCAAAAAAATGTCTGATGCGCCAGCTCGTATATATAGGAGCCTTACCTTTGGCTATTAAATGACGCAAATGAAATTTTTATAAAGCTTGCGCATGCGTAGTTAAAAATTATTTAATAAAAGTGCTCATATTGCATAAGATATTTAAACTTTTTTCATTCTGATTGCTGTATGCTAGGTCTAATGTAGTATGTCTTATATCCTGAAAAAAGCTTTGCACTGGGTCTAATACCCTACGTGTTATAATTAAAAAAGTGGAAATTGTTTTTGCAATGTTTTAAAGAAAACATTATATCTCCATGAATATACGTGGTAGCCTAATGAAATTTTATACATAAAATGAGAAAAGTCTTCATAATCGCATGCTACGGCCAAAATGCATTTAAAGCATTACCTTTTACAGGGTGATCCAAAATATTTTGATTTTTTTTAATTTTTTACTGGTCCCCTTTTCCTTTTCATGACACAACTTTTACTGACAAATATAGAGTATAACATGTTCTTTATGCTACCAAAGTTTCAAGGTGATTCCTAAAGAACTTTTCACGATAATTGACAATACGTAAAAAAGCGAAAGTGTTCACATTATTTTGTCCTCCACCTGTATTGTATATATATATATATATATATATATATATATATATATATATATATAAATTAAATACGTAATTTTAAATATTACAATTTACAACAATTCAGAGTTACAGAAATAATATTTAGCACGGTGTAAAAGGGTTTACATCGCGTAGAACATCGCGATGTAAAAGGATTTACATCGCACATTTGAATTTGTAAAAAAATATAAAAATTTTCATTTTTATAAGCATGATATCTTAAATATGTGTTCTAACAATGTAATTGTGTAAAATGAGGTATAATGCTACATGCATGCTGCGACTCTCGTACAAAGATCCACTGTTTATGCTTCTTTCTAACAAAAAAAGGCTTTTTTAAAATGATATTTATAATTTTTAGTATTTGTTTTCGTTTATTGTATCCGAATATATCTATTATTAACTTGCATATATACCTATTTTTCCCGAAGAAACAACCATTTAAATAATTCGGAAAAATGGATTAATTTAGTTGGCATAATTCACTTAGATTTTGCAGATACGTTTATTATTACTTTCTTCTATATGTACACATAGTGAAAGTATTGGATTCGTGAATATTTTTGAACTCCAGTTTTCGATGGATTTACTCAATTTGGGATGTCCTGAACACGATTTGACTGTTTTTAGAAAACGTCTGTCTGTCTTTCTGTCAGTGTGTCTGTGTGCGTCTCTGTGCATGTGCATCACAAATTTTGTGGACGCAATATCTGACGAACCAATGAGCGAAACTTAGTTGGACCCTGACATAAACTGGTGCGGATTAGATTTGGGGATTAATCGCTCAACAGATGACGCTGTCATAGCATTTTTCTTAATTTTCAACATGGCAGTATGGGACAAAATTCCGTATGAATGTACATAATGAGAGTTATTTTTAATGTATGATTGTAAAATTAATATGAAATATTGATAATAGTAGTGGTAAACTAGAAAAACAAAATTGTGCATGCGGAAGCATCCCTTCCCCCCTTGGGGGGAAGTACACCCCCGGGGGGGAGTAAATTTTCAATATGGGTAAATAAGTAAATACATAAACCTGCCCATAGCGCAACATTCAACTGCATAGCGTTTCACTCTTACTTTAAGCTCCATGATCATAAATATTTTATTAATTTTATCAGTTTTATTTATAAATCCTCGTGGGCGATTTTTTTAATTTTGGCGCTGAAGTACACTGAGCATTTTTCTCCATGAACTTTAATTTAATATCAGCCATTTTAAGCCAAGTAGCGCACCAAAATATAAATAAATTATAAAATATTGCAAAAAAATTTTGAAACAGAAATAATAGTCCCATAAATAATTTATTTTTACCTGAATTTTATGAAAAAAAAATTCAGTTTGTGTCTCACACCTAAAAACCATTAAAAATGTAAACAGAATATGTAGGATTCTTCTAAATAAATGAAAAGTTGTAACAAATAAAAGTATTAGTAGAATAGGTACTGAACCCCCCTCCCCCCCATCCTCCTTCTTATACAAGTAAGTATACAAAAAAAAAAAAATCACCAATATGGCGACAAAAATTAAAAAGCCATCAAGGAAGAGATATAACACAATTATGTACCATGAGTTTTATTTATTTATTTATTTATTTATAAATCAATCACAACGCTATTTTAACATACATAACTGCTATATGTGACTGCACTTGCACGCTGTAGGGCACAAATATTTGATTAATTCGAATTAATATTTAAGTAAATGAATAAACATAAAAATATGTTTATTGGGAAATATATATAACGACAAAAACATTAGTTGTCTATAATCCGGCTTAAATAGTGCTCACAGCATGTTGTACTACAGAGCATTTTGGCGCGAAATTGCAGTCATATTATGATCGACAGAATACATAAAAATATGTATATATATATATATATATATATATATACTAGCAGACCCGGCCACGCGTTGCTGTGACTAAGTTATACGTTGAATTATACGGCTGTAAACTATTTAGTACAGTCAAATTATTATTTACGAACAAAGACGAAAACGTTGTAGCCGATATAAAAACCCACAGGGTTGAGATTTGAAACTTAGGTCAAAATTTGGAAGCGATTGATAAACATTTTCGTAGTGTTGATATTAAGCACAAATTAATTTTATTGTAGGGTCCTGTAAATTTTAATGGAGAAGTGATATATATTATTTCTAATGCTACTTTGGATAAAATTGCTAAAATGACTAATATATAAATTAAATTCTATTAAAATTCTATTAAAATAAAAGTATAAAAAAACAGACGATTTTAAAATCAATTTTTATGGAGGAGTGAAATATAATATATGCTATAATGGATAATTTTACTATAAAATGACCTCATCATTTTAAATATTTTAAAGAGGGCAACAGCTGTAGTTATAAAAAGGAAAACAATAAGGCTAAACCAGAAAAATAAGTAAATTTGATAAATATTTTAAAACTTTAAAATTGGAAATCTTATGAAATATTTGACATTTAAAGTAAATACATGTATCATTTTAAATAGAAAAAGATTTTGGAAAAGTTTAGTGTATTTTAACGAAGTGATGAGAAGTTTTTGAGTATGTTGAAATTTTAATAGTAAATTCAAGTTAATAAAGATGGGAAACATTGAGGATTAAGATAAGAATAATTATAAGATTAAAAAAAAAAAAAAAAAACTTTTTATATACCATGCTTTTAAATTTTAATATACTAATAATATACTAATTAAAAGGAAAATGATAAATATTCTATCATAGTTTGAAGTCAAATTTGTTTTCAAATGTCTAAATAAAATATCTGATGTAAGATACTAATATTTTGCAGCGGAATAGATTTCATTTCCGTCATCCTTGGCGAAAAAAAAAAGAATATCGCCAAATTATCTGGCGAAAATATTTAATTCCTTTCAAAAATCATAATTATTTTAACAACTTATATTAAAAGAGTAATGAATAATATGAAACAATATTTCGTACAATACATATTACATGTCATACATACGTACAATGAATAATACATATTACATT
Source organism: Salticus scenicus (assembly GCA_963930645.1). Classification (NCBI taxonomy): domain Eukaryota; kingdom Metazoa; phylum Arthropoda; class Arachnida; order Araneae; family Salticidae; genus Salticus; species Salticus scenicus. The sequence continues at coordinate 268,473,360 of OZ005649.1, read as the reverse complement.
TCGTACAATGCATACATCTGGCATGTATATTTTCGTGTTACGCTTTTGATCGCCAAATAATAATAATAAAAATAAAAAAAGCCAAGGGCGACAGAGTTTTATAATTTAAAATTATAATTTTGTCAATTTGACAGCAAAATAATTCAATCTAACACCCGCGATAACTAATACATATCTATACCCAAATATAAGGATTAAAATCGGGAAATAAATTTCCTCGATTTTTAATAATTTCTTACAAAAAATCCAGTGGGCAATTAACATAGGAAATCTTTTTCTTGGCTGCACAGACGGTCAGTGAGTCACACTTCGCTTGCGTATAGAACTCAGATATAGTATAGCATATATAGAATAGAGTGATCATTGGGGAGAAAAAAGTTATTCCTTTTCATTTGGGAAAAGACGACGTTTTTACCAAAATATGGCCGTCTTTCCCCGAGTACATACGGGAATACATACTAATATTTTAGCAAATAAAATTTATGAATAATTTATTTGCTAAAGGGGAATGGAAGACTCCAGATACAGTTTCAAATTCATATTTCTTTCTTTCTTTTTTTTTTTTTTTTTTCAATACCACTTAATGGCTGTTTCCAAAGCTTTTATTTATTTTTTTTCGGCATCAAAAATCTTTGTACGATAACATGGGGATGAGAGATCTATATATATTACTATATCTATGATAGAACTACATTAGCACTTTATCAATGTGTATAAAATCTTTAAATTGATTATGACGTCAATTTTCGTGAGATGCATAATTTAACTTTTTATAATTTTTTAACGTTCACGTTTGATTAAATGTATTTATTTTTATGTCAAAAGAAAATGAACTCGTATTTTTTTTTTTTTTTTTTTGGCAACAATTAAATTAATGGAACTCTCACAGATATTTTGGAGCAACTTTAATAAAGGTCTATAATTAACAAATAATTGCAATAAAATAACATTGTGACAATAAATTGAGATAAAAACTATCCTATCTCTCAAGTTGGACCAGTGTGCAAAATTTCATTAAAATCGGTTCCTTAGTTTAGGAGTTTACCCCGGACAAACATCGTGACACGTAATTTATATATATATACAGATATATAAGACATGATAATAAATACTATGTATAGTGCGTAAAGTGCAGTTTATGTATAACTGAGATTTAAATATAAAAGTCTACTTCCATATTCTTCGATATTCTTCGTTTCATTACTGTTATCCAGTATACCCCCAAATTGAAGTTCACGGGTAAGGACACCGCAGACACCAGAAACAACGACACCAGAAGTTGCGGTGGGGAAGTCCCTGCAGAAGGTAAAGAGGACACTAAGCGATGTTTTTGAGCAATTTCAATGTATTTTATTTTTTATTCCTATTTAGAAATCGGTATAAGAGTGATGATTCTTTTTCTTTTCTTTTATTTCTTTTATTTATTTAAATATAGTGACCAGCGAAGCGGGCAAAACCTGCTAGTTGTATATAAAATAGGGAGCATTGCGATGTTAGAACATAATCTACATGGAACGTCACCTTACGGGGACTCATCAATGCCTTCCAGACTGTTTAGTGAATAATATTAGCCGTTGTGACTATTTGAAAACTGGCATGCAACTGGGCTAAAGGAGGATTTATGGTACAATTGCAGGATCGTTTTTATTTAGGTCGGAATGCCAACAATTGATGACGTTGTCAAGAACTGGTAAATCATTACCATGTACAGCACCAAGAATATAGGTTGATTAAGAGCAAAGACAAAATGCGAGGAAAGAATGATCATTTGATCGGCACTCAGAATACCTGTATATCCTTTTAAGCGAACTCTCATGCATCTTACATACCGAAATTCCATGCAAGAAGGAATAGTATGTGAAATGATCAAAGTTATCCTACTAGCGAACAAAATCTTAGGTCAGACAGACTAATGCGCCGACTGCTTCTCATCATTGCGTACCATCAGACGTGTTTCCATTTGCGTTCAAACCAGAATCAAAACGATCTGAGCAGATTTTCTTCAGCTATAGGTTTACCTTTAACCTTCGCAGGCAGGCTCTTATAAAATATTATAATGAAGCGGGGCAACTGTTGGAACAGTCCCTCTGTAATGGTTATGCTGAACTCAGATGACTTGAGAAGACTATACAAAGACGTTCAGGACATAGGGATAAAATACATCTCACTCATCTACAGCACAGCCTGACAACAGAAAGTTATGGTATTGTTTGAAATTTCATTTGATAGCTGGAAACTCTTGATTGTTCATTGTGAAAATTATAGCACAGTCCCACATAAGGGAGATTTTACGCTTAGTTATGTTGAATTACTTTACGAGTCTCTAGACTTACATTTCAATAAAGTTCCATATACTTACATTTTACATGCCTATATACATACATCATGTCTTTTTACAGACTGCATTTGTGCTTCTTTCAAACTTCTTAGTCAGATCGATCATCAGACTTTTCCCTATTATGCTTCCGTGAGAAAACATTTACGACCTCCTATGGATCGTCCAATCTAAAGTACCAATTGGAAAATGTATGGCAAGTAATCATGCAGTTGTGCAGTGTACAACCTCTATCAGTCAATGCATAACAAGCTAGCATTATGGTCAAAGAGGGACCCAAACATTGTTAACATTTTCTTATTGTAATGTATAGTGATGTGGGATAGGAAATAGAAACTGTCTAATGGATCAGATTTCCATAGTGAATTGAATAAAATTTAAAAAATGAGTATATTTCGAAAATTAATGGGGACAATTTTTTTTTTTTTTTTTTTTTTAATCGCGTAGATTTCTTTTTTGCCGTATTTTAAAATTGATTTTCATTTAAATTCCAATGTTATCCGTGCAGATATGTAGATAAATTTGTCTATAGAAAACTGTTACATTAACTGCGTTTATGATTGAATAGTTTTAAACAAGTCTCTGAAATTTTCCAATTGCCAGATCTTTTGAAATATCGCAACGAAAAATGGCATTATTAAAAGGAAAAAAAAAAAAAAAAAAAAAAAAAAAGGAGAATCTCTTTTTTATACATTTGCAAGTTCTTTCTAATTAATAAATCCATTCTTACTATTTTATCATTATTAGATTAATTTACAAAGAATCGCTGAAATTATTTGAAATTGATGTATTTAAAGGAAATTCTCTGTTTAAATATAGGCATTTAAATAACAAAAAAATCAGTTTATGTTCCAAAAATTCTTAAACATTATATTATATGTATTTCAGCTATTAATTTATATATCAGAAATTATACAGACCATATCACAAAGTAAAGTGAAATTATTAAAACAAAAAAATCCTTTATAATATATTTGCATGTTCTATCTAATTAATAAATTCATACTTACAATTTCCTTATTATTAGAATACTTTAGAAAGAATTACTGAAAATATTTGATAGTGATAAATTTAAAGAAAATTATCCTTTTAAATTTTCTGCAATTAAATAGTAATAAAAAAATCAGTTTATGTTCTGATAATCTGGTGCGAAACAATGACATGATTTCCGTTACAATTCGCGTATTAAATCTTACATTATTGCAGATAATGTGATGAGAACACATAAAAATGACCTAAAATAGTAGTGACCTAAAAATGTCACGGAAAGAGAAAGCTGATGCACACGTAATGATATGTAACACACAGTTTACATAGCACGTTAAAATATTACAAAAAGAAGCCGATACATTTATTTTTTGAATTTTTTTTTTCCGAGATCTGAATCAGGATGACTGTTAATTTTCTTGTAGTAACCACGTAGTAACCACAGGATATCTAAAATGGGTTTATGCAAAAAATTTCAAGAAAATCGTTAGAGCCGTTTTTGATATACTGACCTTAACCAGAACTTGGCATACTCAATTATTAACAGGAAAACAACAATTATGTACAAAAGGATATCTAAGGGGCAAGGGGGGTGGGTTAATATGATGAGTTTGAAAAAAAAAATCCATACAGCCGTTTTCAAAGGAACGCACTTGCGAGACCTCCAATTGAACTATTTATACAGGACGTCTATCAACTATTCTGAGCTAACCAACTGTATAATACAAAAGAACATTTAATAGAGTGTTCATATAGCAAAATAGAAGAAAATCGTTGTAACTGTTTCTCAGATACGGATTTACGGTTCAATTTCCGGTTTCCGATGTCCCACTTCAATTTTTTTCCAATTTTCAAAAACAAAAGCTGGAGTAATCAGACTTGTATCGATTCTGAAGTTTTGTAGTTCTATCCTTAGTAGTCTCAGAGATATGATATTCCCCACACTCACACATACTCACACAAACACTGATAAATTGACTAAAACTACATTTTTGAAAACTCGATTTCAGATTTTTGGGCCAAATACAAAACGTCCAAATACAACACTGTAGTGCGGTGATGGAAGTAAAAAAAAAATCTCTAATTTTATATGTAGTTATTAGTTGAAATATTAGATATTACGTAAACTTTACATTGCAGCTTTTAAAGATTACAATGTTATGCTATGTTTAAGAATATCTTGAGTTTTAAAGCTTAAAAATTAATAAACAAAAATCTGCAGTTGCTGTTCCACTTACAAAAATAATAATAATAATAATTCACATTATTGTAATAAAAAGTGAGTTATTATTTTCATAATCTTATTAATATAATAAAATATTCAATATTCTCCAAAATACAGATAATTTAATTGCATGAACATTAACGTTCCAGGAATGAAATTAATGTAAGAGTATTATGAAATCATTGTTGTAAGCATTAAGGAAAATATTTCTTATATATTAATTTTTTTTTCTTCTAATAATTACTATTAATCTCTCTAAGTGCGTTTAAAGCCTCGCTGTAAATTTTTGTTCTCGTAATTGCTTCTTTTGATAATTTAACACTGACAAAATCAATTAAATACATTATTTGCATAAAGTAATATTTAACTTTCTAAAATCTTATTATTAATAAATTATTATACATAAGATATAATTTATAATAAATATTTTCTTTCATTTTTAGCTGAATAAAGTAATTACCGAGAAAATATTAAGATATAATTAAAGCAATTTCCCTTTAAAATATACTGCCTTTAAATACTCAGATTATGTACTTTGTTTGTATGTGTGTGTGTGTTTAATTATTATTATGTAAGGAACAGCTATCTGAATCAAATATATTATGTTATTTGTTGCGTTTTAACTATGTAAACTAACCTATCTTTAATTTTAAAAAGGAACTAATATTTTCCCTTCTACAAAAATCATTGTGTTCGATAACTAATCCAAAAAAAAAAAAAAGAGTACTATATATATATATATATATTAATAACATATTATAAATATAGAAATTTAGAATTAGTTTAATCTATTTTTACTTTATTTTAATATTACTTATTAGTTGAAAAAAAAAAGGAAAATTAAAACTTTCATTAGGTAAGTTTTGCTTGAGATAATTTATAAACAGTATTTTAAAATTTTACTATACAGGGTCATTTCCTACCATTCAACATACATACCGGATGCATGAAGGAAAAAAAAAGACGATACAGAATCACAAAGCGTTGTAGGGATGTTTTTTACTGCGCCGTTTTACCAGACACACATTATTTATCTACTTGATTCCACAACATTTATCTACGTAACGAACATCTCATCCTACAATCATTGCATATCTGCAGAGAAATTTACGTAATAATGGTCATTTTGAGAAAATCACTGTGAATCAAGAAAAATTTTCGAGGAAGCCGTTCGTTGGGGATACCCTGTGTTTCAAGGAAAGGAATAAATACAAGAAAACTAGAGATAGTTAAACGATTGGGTATTTCCCAACATAATCTTCACAAGATACTATATGAACACACAGTGACTCAGACGATTTTAAATGATGCTTGAAGACTTACACTGGAGGAATTTAATATTTGTCTGCTTATTTTCTGATCATAGATACTGCATGTTTAAAAAATGAGGATGCCTACATATAAGTAGTTGCAAGTGCATGAAGTCTCATTAGATATCATCCAATTTTTGCTCATTATATACACTTTACTCCAATGTAACGTCTGTTATTGTAATATTCATTGCCACAATCGCATGTTTCATATTTATTGTCTTGATACTGTACAATGTATAAAGAATTGCATTGATGAGTAATTTTAAAATATCGTGTCGCTCCCTAATCATCCTTTGAGTTTGTCGTACTACTAATGATTCATATGTTTTATTAAAAAAAAAAAAAATGCATATTATTATATTTATATACTAAGGTTCCCTGCGTTTACCCTCCGAAAGCTTGCGCATAGTTCAACGGAATAATATAAAAAGTCCAAACACACTGTAAAAAATGCTGCAGTAAAATTACGGGCAAAGCCTGGCAGCAGAGATTCCAGACAAAGCCCGTAAAAAAAAACATTTAGACGATGAATGATGTATTGCCAGTAATTTTACGTTGTGATGAAACATACAACTAACCTGCAAAAAAAGTCGCATTGACCGTAAATTTATAAGTTAAAGTTTGAGTTTCTCAGATGCTTTAAAAAAATTTCTTGCAATTATTACACATGCGTGCTGTGAGAAATCTACAACATTAAGCAACTTATTTTTTTTTTTTTTACACATAAAAGCTAATTTATTAATTTTCATTTTACGCAAACCGTCTTCGGCAGCCCGGGATTCGAACTCACAATCTCCTGTTTCAAAGGCCAGCGCTTTACTAACCGCGCCGTTGGGATCACAGCGACCTCTCTTTACAAAAACTGATAAAGTCAACATCAGAACTCATAGGTTGATAAATCGTGTCATACGCACAAAAAGACTGGAAATTTTTTTAAACCGATTTACAGCGCAATGTGAAGTAAGAAATATTCAATTATTTTTACAGAACTAGCTGCAAAAACATACAGCAACCTATGTTGTATTTATGTTAAAAAAGTGCTTTATTTTTACAGAATTTTTTTACAGTGATTGAATATGGTCAACGTTCAAACTCTGCATAAAATATATTTTCTTTTAAGACTATTTTAAAATCTAAATTTGCTATTTTTGACAAAATTAAGACGTCAGCCAATTATCATATTGGAAAACTTTTACTTTTAGTTAAACAAAAATTAAATTTATTTTTTAAGTTATAGAAATTTATTATATTTTTAAGTTATAAATATTGCAAATAGTAAAATTTATTTATTTTATATTCAAGAAAATTAACTAATTTTTTCTTAAAATTTTCAAATTTGAATTCAATTATAAAATAAGGTAAAAATAAATAAAATTTAGATTACATAAAAAGAAAAAAAAAAAAAAAAAACAGGTAGCCTCGAACTCTGGTCGTCTGGGTGAAAGCCTTGTGCTCTTCTAAGCACGCCATGGTAGCGCTGATCAGATTGCGAAATCCCTACTATTTAAAGATTACGGAAACTTTAAACGCTTTTTTCTAGAAATTCTGTGGCTAGTGGCCTTTTTTTTTTCTCTTCTTCTTCCATAAAGACTGACTATGCTGATTTTTGAGAAAGAAAATCTAATATATTTTTCGAAATAATTTTTATTCGTAAACACTAGCACTAAAGAGGTAGTCTTATTTCAAGATTTTCATTAGAGGAAAATAATGGGTGAGAATTTCTCACCCTTCATCAAAAACAAAATAAAAGATTTTCTCGTAAAAAAAATGGTTTGATAGAAGATAAGAGCAATTTGCATAGATTAGCTTTTGCTCGTAAAAATTCAAAAGAATTATACTTTTAAAACATCAATTTACGGGCTACGACCGTTTAGCTAGCAAAACGGTCATTTCCCGTAAAATTATACGGTTATTTTCTAAAATGCTTTAATATTAATTTACGGATTATGACCGTTTAGGTAGCAAAACGGTCATTTCCCCTAAAATTATATGGTCAAATACCGTGATTTCACATTTTTTTTTTTTTTTTTTTTTTTTTTACAGTGCACTTAATTTTTGATAAACTATTGCTGAGTAATTTTGAGCCAATTCGTTTTTTTTCGCATTTCTGTTGTTATTTTGTTGTTATGCTATAATTTTAAGCAATATCTGTAGTAAAATGAAGAGAACATTTCTGCATAATCTGTGCTTACAGCGTTAGGCTAATCTTTATTTTAGAACACCCATTGGCTATTCCTGGCACAATGATACTATTCAGTACATCGATACTTTTTACTAATAACCTTTTCCTATCGGAACTTCATTTACACGCCTCAGAATGTTGTCGTTTTTTTCGTGGATGCTCATGCGTTTTATCGTTTTGGATTGGTATTGGAGAAAGTGGTTGAACTGTCTAAAGAGAGACGATTAAGCAGTATCTATGATTATTCTGTTGGCTTAATTCTCGCAAAGCGAGCATACATCAGGATACTGGCTACTACAGTACAGATTTTCATTTACGAAGCAAATATACATCAAGAATCTTACCGTTGCAGTACAAATATTTGTGCATTTTCCAATTTAAGCATCATGAATTAAAGACATCCAGTGATTTTTTCTTCTTTGGTTTTAATGCTCCCGAATCGAGCATACTTGGGATACTGGCTGCATCAGTACAGAATTTCATGCATTTTCAAATTAATGCAAGACAGTAACTTTGTTAATTTGCCGAAAATCTTCAAGCTATACATCATTTATAACACTCAATTTTTTGTACTAAATCTAACCTCTGAATTTTTTTTCCCGGTTTTGGATTAATTCCGGATGATGTTGAACAAATTTCTATTAAAGTTTTAAGTATTTGTTTTATTAATCTTAATTATATCTAAAATTATTTCAGTAAATTTCAAAACGAGTGCAAAAATGAAACATTATCTAAAGTGTGTTTTTGATACATTTTGAAATTATTCAGAGTATTGATTCACAATGCGTGTTACACTAGCGACTCCTCCTCTGAGCATTACACCGGTAACAGCAGTGGGTGCCTTATAGCAAAGCTGTTCCTAGGGCTGTTGTGATTGCGTGCATGGGTAGAACATATTGTTATTAATAATAACTTTAATTAAAACGTTACCAATAATAATTTCAATTAAATGGCATTGTTGTAATATTTTTGTACACAAATGTTATTGTATTAAGAACAAACATTTCAACCTTATTAAAAAATAATAAAAAAAGAAATGAAAGAATTTTAAAAATTTTAATTTCAAATTTTAATTTCAAATTTTTGGCTAAAGTTAAAATATTAAGAGTCAGAAAAAAAAAAAAAAAATAAATAAAAAATAACAAGCCAACAGTTACAAAACAACTTTAAGTTTTTATACAACACGTTTAATTTTAAATTAGTACTTCTCTTTTTAAGTTTTAATGCTTTTTGATTTGCTGACGTAATCTGTTGTCGTTCGCAATCGATGCACTTAAATGGTGTAGTTTTCGTACAACTACCTGCAATAAGTCACACTTTTAAGCCAGTCCGGCCACTTGTTGAATTTTTCTCCTGGTAAAATTCCAAACCTTCAAAGCAGTTATCCTCATTGTATTAATAAGATGTGTAATCCCTTCTAAAATGGAAAACAATGAGGATAATTCGCAATCTTTCTTACGAAGCAGATGTGCAAACTCATTTATTTCGGCAGTAGAGATTGCAAAGACTTTTATTCAATAATCATTCACTTTTAAATAGAAATGTTAGTGCTTGTACCGTTACTCTAGTTTTATACTTTATGAGAAATCGTTTAACTTAAAAAAAAAAAAAAAAAAAAAAAACGACTGTCATTCTATAAGTTCTGGGAAGAGCTATAAAAATGAAAGGATTTATTTTATTAAACAAGACAAATAACCATGTTTCATCGGAGACTCACGAAAGAATCAACATACACATTTATGTAGGTACTCACTGTTGCTCTCGTACGCCTACCTGGAGTCACTGTGCGCTGATTTTACCTCTTCCATATAATCGATTATGTGCACAAATCTGTCTAAGTGTAAGTATCTGTCCGACCACGCTATCTCTCTAAGCATTACTTCATTACAAATATTCACATTTAAGTATCGCAATACTAATTAAAGAAATAAGCAATGTTTAAAATTACTTTAAAAGAGAATTTTGTCTTTTATTTATTTATTTATTTATTGTATAATTTTATGCCAATATGTAAGCTGATAATCATTTCATCTTAATCTTAATCGTATAATGATTAAGTACCTACTCAAATTCTACATTCATTATAACATTGGAATATTTTTTTATGTTTTCAAAATTAGATCTGTAACGAGTCAATAGTACAAATTTCAGTCTTCAAAAAAATCGGGTGCAATACGGACCTCACGTTAAAAATAAAATAAAATACTATTTGTGGAAACTTTGTATTTTAAGTTAATAATTTATAAATAGTCGCTACCATTTCCTAGAAATTTTCAGTGTTCATTAATAAAAGAAAAACACAATGAAACAGTAACAGTGCCTATCGAAGGTTTCCATATCAGGTTTGTAACGTCACTTCCAGAAAGTTATTTCCGGACAAAACTTTTATTTCGATGTTAGTTGTCACCGTGAAGTGATAGTCACTTGAAAAATATATAAACTTTCTGCTAGTTTCATAGAATGAAAAGTTTTTTTTTTTTTTTTTTTTTTTTTTTTTTTTCAAATTTCATTTTTTTTATTTCTACAAAATAAATGACGAGTCGAACGCAAGTATGAAAAAAAAAGAAAAAAAAAATTTATTTATTTATTTATTTTATATGTTAAGAAAGATACCAATGTCATGCACATAATACTGTCTCTTTATGTTTTGAATCTTAAATTAGCGATGTTTAGAGTTCTTGATTCAGTAGATGTGTAACAATCAGGTCGGTAACGTTAAAGTAAAAGCTATTTGCTGTGCAAGAAATGTGACACAATTCGCAATACAGTATTTGAAAAATCAACCTTCAAATGATTATGTGAAAAATGTTCAAACTCTAGGTATGTAAAGGTTTACTAGACCTCACACAATTTTTGAAGATTCATCGTCTTTAACTTTTTCTTTGTATTCATAATTTGTATTAAATCATGTTTAGAATTTATTAGATAGTTAGGATTGTTATTATGTTTCGAGAAAAATAATAACAAGATCTACAAATTTCATTAAAATACACATAAAGTATTTGTTTAAATATTGGGGTTTATTATACCCCACATTCTCAGTTGAATGCTAAAGATAACGATAAAGCATTGATTTGTCTACAAGAAAACTTCCTGAAATGTCTTTAAATATGATAACTTTCGTGAAATTATGTTTTCGTGCACGTTAGGATAATTTATATATTTTTAGTTATGAAAAATAAAAATTACTGTTTTTGACTTTTATCACTTTTCTTGCAAGGGTAGAATTTGACACGGAAATCGTTACCGATGTTCTTCTAAAATTCATGTTTTATGATATGTATCTTAAATTATGACACGAAAGAAAAATTTACGAATAGACTTAAAGATATATGTGCTTGTTTATTTCAGTGTTTTTATTTCAGTGTGATATTTTCCTTTCACTAATAAAACTAATTAATTTTATCTTTTTTTTTTTTTTTTTTTTTTTTTTTTTACTAACATGACAGATTTCTTCAATATATATTTTTATCTATTAATGCTAATTATAATTCGTATTGTTAATACTTTTATTTTATATACATACATATATATTATATTTCAGATATAAATTATGTATGTAGAGCACATATGTATAAGTGAAATATGAATTTGCAACATTTATCAGATCTGTAACATCATTTATCAGACCTGTAAAAGTAACTCCTTAGAAATAGTTTTATACGGGGGTTAATAATGAAAAACTTGACAAAAATGTAAGCCCATTGTCCTTTCTTTTTTTTCTTTTTATGTAACTTATAAGCCATTAAACTTTTATCTGACATTACTTTAACGAAAATCCTTATATCCCTTACTGTAAAAACTCTCTAAAATTTCTGGAGTGAGAATCTCTCTCCTTAAAAAAGTGACCCCTATTTTGACACCAATTAAGGTGAGAAAACAATATTATCACTCTGGAAAATGTGACACTTCTCACTTTTTGTGAAAGAGTGACGTATAGTCACTCTGTCACAAAGAGTGAGGTCGTCATCTATTGCGAGATGAAACTTTTGTAGAGTGAGAAATTGCTGGCGCCATCTGGTTATCATATTTCGAAGGAAATATGAAGGACTATTTCCGAACGATCTCATGTATCTATTTGTTTAACAGAACGTATTGAAGATTTTTGAAGAATAAAAATAGAAAATAATTATGTTAAAAGATAGTTTGGTAAATTATTTTTTCTATACGATTGACAAAATCGAAGTAATATTATTAATGGAGAATCGAAAATCCCAAGAAACATAACGAAATTAGTCTTAGAAAGTAAATAGTTTTATTTAGAAATATATAAGGTATAAAAGAAAATATCATTGCAAATATTTAATGCACAACGCCTTAAAATCTGTAACAGTTTATATTTTTATTATATTTATTGACAGCTAACACATGTGAAATATTCAAAAATTTGGCTATAATATTTTACTAATATTTAAAATCAACAGCAAGTTTTATACTTCTGAACAGGCGACTTATTCAGGAAACTCTGTAGATTTGTATGCGAACAGTTATTTTTTTATTTATTTATTATTTTTTTTTTTTAAACATGTACACTTGAGTAACCTCTTTTCCGCATAAGCTACTTTAAATGACTGCTTGTCATTAAGATTTTTTTTCAAGTATACAGCTTTGAAAATAATTCTAATTTTAGCAATTTCAAAATAATTTAAATTTTAAAATATCCTTTAGAATTCTTTACATTGTTGATAAATGAAGTAAAAATTTAAAAATATGATTGATCACGCATGAGAATGACTTAATAATGTAAATTAAGCAGCTTGTATATGTGCTCAGTGGTTCAGTGGATAAGATACTCGCTTGCTACGGAAACGGCTTGGGTTCGATTCCCGACAGATCCAAATTGCGTTCTTTGCACCGTTGAATTGGAGTCGATTCGCCAGGTGAAATGAAGCAACATCGTCTAGTGTACACAATTTTTTAAGGAAAAAAAAAACTGTCATATTCTTTAAATTATTCCGAATAATCTCACTCTTAATAAAGAGTGAGAAATCTCACTCTTTCGAAAAGAGACTTTTCACTCTTTAGAGGTTGGCTCCATTTTGGCATGTTCAAAGAGTGAGATGCCACTCTTTGAGAGTGAGATCTCACTCTTTATATTTTAGAGAGAAGGTTTTGTGAAGATAGGCATTATAAAATTAAATTAAACAAAAAATTATTGATTTAATATATTACCTGTTGTTGAGGTCTGTAAAACTGGACTGTTAAGTTTGCAGAGATATTAGGGTTATTTATTTATATATAAAAAGAGAACTTAGATGTATAAATTCTGCTTAAAAAAGTTAGTGCTACACATGTGGATGGTTGATTGTGGGGATTAAGGCCGATTGATTGCTCTAGAGTCCTAGGCCTCAGGAGGAGTACCCTACGTGGGGGGTCTAGCCCGTATTTATGAAAATTTCGGAGAAAACCACACGCAATGCATATGGAAGAATAGATGATTGCAGAAGCAGAATTTTACGATGAAAGGAATCTAAAGAAGGCAAAATTATGCGAAATTTTCCGCCGTCATTCGTGTTAATAAACTCTTAAATTTCGAATTGCGTACGATATTTAAAATATATAAATTAGAAATGCAATAAAGTTGCTGTGTATATCATAAATAATATCTTAAATTTGGTTTTACATTTTTGCAATTATTCGTTTCCGGAATAAATTTACACCTATTATCAAAGTAACTAACGCATTGATTAATAAACTACAAAATGTATATAGAAAGGACACCGTCAACATATCATTTTCGGAATTTTCACAATTCAAAATGTCCTAAAAATTCTTTAATGCATAAATTCCGTATAACTTTACTATGACGGAGAAATAAAAATTTCAGTATCCTAACTTTTAAGAAGCAGTTTGTTTTTTAAGATAGTCAAAACTGTTCATTTTTATACAAATATTGCTGATGTAAAATTCTCTTCTATTTCTATAAGAATATTTTTAACTATAATACTAATTTGAATATAAGAATTACATTACGTTCTTTACTACTCCATTTCTTGTTGCAAAACAAATAAGAAATCAGGAAATAGAAAAAATAAGAAAGCAGATTATTTTTTTTTATTTTCTTAAGAACAAAATTACTTGTTTTACTTTTACTAATACACTTCATTTATTGAACACTTCATTTATTCAATAAATCAAACATAAACTTCCCTTTAAAAAAGTACTTATTAAATTACTTTATTTTTTTTTTAATTTAATTACTTTAATGTACTTAATTTATTATTTTAATTTTATTACTTTAATTTTTTTTTTGTTCGTAAATTGCACAAAGCTACATTAATTGGACAGTTTTTCAACTGATACATTTACAATGAGATAGGGAAATAACACTGCTCTGCAAAAAAAAAAAAAAAAAAAAAAAATATATATATATATATATATATATATATATATATTCGAGATCTGATGCCTGCCATTCTTGCTGCTTTTTATGCAAAATGACCTCCTGAATCCGAATATGACTCCCATTTTGCCCAGTCACCTACCGTTTTCTAGATACACCACCTCCACAATTACTTTCCCTGTTCGATAATTTTATGACCATGAATTTCATTTGAAGAATGAAAAATAATTAATTTAACACCTAAAAACAAAAAAAAATATAAAGTTAAAAAAATAACATTAATAACAGATAGAAAAAATATAATATATGCAATGCATAATTTCAGCGGCAAATCCCCCCAAAAAAATTTCCTTTGTCGCGAATGTCCATTTTTTAGAATTTTCCAACTCTGTAGCACCTCAGAAGATATTTAATGGTTAAAATAATCCTGCCCCCTTCTAAAAATCAAACTTTAGCCATAAAATCACCGAAAAATGATAAAAAAATGGCGGACATTTGTAAAAAAACGTTGGGTGATAGGGAAAAATGGGCGTCATATTCGGATTCAGGAGGTCATTTCACATAGGAATGTGCTGAAATGGTGTCAGAGGCAATTGTACAGATTGTAAAGGCAATTGTACAATTGTACAAAGGCAATTGTACAGAGGCAATTGTACAATTGTCAGAGTGTAATTAGACCCAAAAAAGCATATACTACTAAATAACTATAAAACCTGATTGTGATTATGTCGAAAATATTTCTATCACATTGCTTGGATTAATAGTGTATATACTTTGTATATTCATTTATAAATATAGTTTTTATGTTCATTTTATTCAGAAAATGCTAATGTATTGGAAGTGCAGTATGTTACGCTAGTTAAAT
Organism: Salticus scenicus; assembly: GCA_963930645.1. NCBI lineage: Eukaryota > Metazoa > Arthropoda > Arachnida > Araneae > Salticidae > Salticus > Salticus scenicus. Next base: position 268,458,110 of record OZ005649.1, on the reverse strand, counting down.
TCAAACTGAGGCATTTAAAATGTAGATTTAGTGCATTACTTTCTTAAATAGTTCTATTTGACTCTGAAATTCCCTCTTGCATATAAATTGTACATTCATTCTAATCTTTTGTGCCGCTTGAGAAACTGAAACCACCTTGGAGTTTTGTGGTGTTTCAACTGATGCATTTTCAATTCAAAATCCCAGAAACTGTCAGCGTATTATGAAAAATTCATAAATAAATTCTCTGTCAAAACTGAATTTCTTTTGAATTTGTTAAGTTTAATGTTTGTCATTTCAGTTTGCATAATGAGCGTATTTGAGAAGTGCTCATATTTTCAAATTTTAATTTTTGCACATGTAATAAGTAAATGATAAAGCAATATAAAATAATACAAATAATTAAATGATTTTTAAAAACACATTACTTGCGGTGCAATCTAAAGCTTGAAAAAAAAAAAAATATATGAAATAAAGGTGAAGGAATTTCGAAAAATTCTGGTTCTGAAAATTATTTTGTATTATAGCGGATTTTTCTACTGTAGTCTAATTGTCGGTGAACAATTGTAAGTTTAGTCCGTCATACAGAAGCTACAGATGTGTGGAAATTATAAGAAGAGTTGTGAGTTTAATGTATTTATTTTATTTACTTATTTATTTTATTTTATTTATCTATTTATCTATCTATCTATCTATCTATCTATATATATATATATATATATATATATATATATATATACATAAATTAACATTCTGTTATTCAGAAAATAAAATTCACTTCTTGATTTTATTTATATGTCATGTTTAATAATAGTTTAAGATATTTTAGTTATTTTCAACACTTTTTAAGATATTTTATAAGTGTTTATCACTTTAGTCCGTACGTTTTCATTAAAATGCTTTATTTTCTTCGATATTCACTAGAAGAAAGTATTAGATTCGTAAAAAAAATTCGGCTTCCAATTTTTTATGAAAAAATTCATTAAAAAAAATGAATAAATAAAATAAAATAATATATGTTTATCTGTCTGTCTGTATTTGTGTTGTGTGACAATTTTGTTTTCAAACTGTATCTCAGGGACTACTACACAAAATTACATATATGCAAATTTACCTTGACATACGTTAGTGCATACCAAATTTTGGTGCAAATTACTCAGCAGGTGACGCTACTGTACTGCTATTTCTGCAATTTATAGGAAAACATTATCTCAGGCACTATTTTATAGAATTGCTTATAAACTTCCCTGTAGATGCACCTTGACATACAGTAATTTCACTCTATTTTTGGTGCCATTCTCTCGAAAGATGCTGTACAGTGATCTCTGCAAGTAAAGCGAGAACTATTTTTCAAGTTGTATTGTGTATGACAAAAGAAAACTTAATATTTGAGAAGAACTGTATAGCATATTATGCTTATTTAATTTAAGTTCATATCGGCAGATTGGTGCCACTGCTATACTGAAACATTCCCGAGAACATGAAGTCTGTATCTCAGATTCTATTGTATATATTGCACAAAACTTTTATATGAGGGTAAAAACTACTAGAAAAAAAATGCAGATTTAATTTCGTACATATCGACTAAAAGGGGATACTACTCGCTGCAATTTATTACGTGAATAAGAAGACTATATGTGAACTTTTATGGCATATGAGAGTACGAAACTTGATATGTGACATAACCTTTAAGAAAATGAACGCTGATTTAATTTAGGTGCATATCAGGAGAAAAATGGAACTGCTATTGTGATTTTTTACATGGCTACATCTCAGCATCTGCTAATTAAAATTGCACCAAACTGCACAGGGAAAATCTTTATTGTGAAAAGCAATGTTAAATTTTTGTACATTTTAAAAAGCAAGTGGAGTTATTATAAAATAACATCGAAGAAAGTTTTGTAATAGCCACAACATACCTTTTTTATTATTATTTTTTTTTTTTTTAATAATTTCTTATTACATTTGTCTATCACGTTATAAATACAAAGTTATAAATAATTTTCGTAATATTTGAACGGTAATAAACACTAAGGTACACTTAATAATACTTACGTACACTAAGATAAAATATATACGTTTTGTCATAGGTTCATTCATGTTCAAACCTATACTGGCCCACCAGCGTCCGAGCGGTTCTGCGCTGAAAGCTGATAGGCATGAGGCGCCGGGTTCGATCCCAAGTCGCGCTTGTTGGTCTAGGCGTTTGGGGTTTTTCGTCGTTCTCTTCGAAACTTAATTAAATAGGAGTTAGAACCCCTTAGAAAGACCCACACGGAGGGAACTCCCCCTATGCTTAGGACCCTAGACCAGTGAATCGGCCTTAATCAAAAACCAACCATCAAAACTGTGCTAAATATGTTATACTAATTAAAAAATTTATATTGATCCAAATACACTCTACAATATAAATAAAAAACGGGATCAAATGAATTAACTATGGACTATGTGCATTATTTTTACCTTGACATTTATTATTTATTTTCATAATATTTATCTCCCAGATTCCCGTTCATGTATTATTTTGATAAATTTTTAGTTTCATATTGAATATAATTTAAATAAAATCGTTGTTTTGTTATTCTCTGAAAAATATACATCGAAAATACAAACACATGAAAATGTTGAAAAATATAAATTTCATCTCGCGTTTTAATTACACAACTATATTTTTTTTTGCCACTAATTTTTATTGTAAATAAGCGTTGAATACAGAAACATATTTCAAAGTAATTTAACGAAAAATTGCATATTTCGTTTGTATTTTTGTTCAATTTAAGTGCATCGCATATATCTATTATACTTCTGTAAAAATAGATAGGCAATATGACCCAAAAGAAAATAATCATTTTTTTTTTAAACTAAAACATGAAAACTGTACTATTCTAAATAATTTATTATGGTTGTTAGATTATTTTATATAGTTTGACTATACATAATATAATGGCAAAAAAAATGTATTTCAGTTAAACAAATGATTTTCAAATGTTCATAGATGTATGACTTCTCATATTTGTATGACTGTTTGTCGATTTAAAATAAAAATATGGGTAAAATCCCTTATCGTTTTGCACCTTTCTAAAAGTACTTGAGAATCAACATTCCTATCAAAGATATCTTTCTGAGGTTTTTACATTATTGACCTCGTAAAAGAGTTGTTGAAGCAGCAGCACGTGTTTGCTAAAGACCTAACTTGTTTGAAAGCGTTCGCCAATCCGTTGTGAGATTTATATTGTTGCAGATTGCAGAAATTTTGAGCGTTTTCAGTAACATTATGCACACCGTGTTTAATAAATCCATTTTTGTAACACATATCTGCAATGATTTATTTATCTCTTTAGTCTGCATATATGATGTCTCCGCATATATGTTACCATGTAAAAATGGTTTCGGTATGCCTGACCAACGCTTAAAATTTGTCAGAAATCTTTTGAAACACCCTGTATATATTACTAATTATCATTACATTTTATTATATTTACTAAAGCTATGTCATGAAACCTATGTCATAAAAAATAAATTATATAACATTTACGAACTATTTTCTCGAAAAACACTGTTCATGCACTTATAGTGCAACTATAAATAATTAGCTAAATTTTCAAAAAAATGTAATTCAAATTCTTTCATGTAATTTAGTTTCAAGTAACTTGAAGAATTAGAAAGCACTTTAAAAGTATCCCTCAATATTAATGTACTTAAACTTTTAATTTACATCTGATTGAATTAATGATTTCAGAAAATGCTCTTATTTAAGGAAATTTCGAAAACATTTTGAGAATAAGTATACACTAGTGTTTAAGTTAAGTTTTCGTGCATTAAATTATTGAATTAATGAAGTACTCGACAAAACTTATTTAAGCTTTGTTTCAGATATTTAAGAGATTAAAAATTTTTCACACTTTGAATATATTTATAGATACGTTATTTTAAAAGCTATGTTTTTTTTTTTTTTTTTTTTTTTTTTTTTTATGAAATATTATCATATTTCATAATTTTAGAGACATATTACAAAGTCTTGCTGAAACCAGAATGTAACATTATAGAAAACTTGTATATGTATTAGTATTAAAAAAAAAAACAATAAAATAATGTATTGTACAATATAAATGTAAAATAATATATTTGTGAAGTTTCATGCAATATGTAAATATTTAAAAAAAAAAAAAAAAATTTAATTAAATTTTGTTTAAAATATTGTAAAAATGAAAGACCGAAAAAGATTTTCTAAAAATTTTCCAACATAATTGATTTCTAGTAACAAATCACATACTATATAAAGACAGATGATGTAACATGCTAGTCCACAAAACGTTACCATTTGGAATTGTATTTGAATGTCCTCATTTTTTGTGACGTAAATAAGAAAGAGGAATCTTATAAATTTAGTTTCTAAAAGAATAAACCAAATTTAATACTTTTTTTATTTTTTTATTTTTTTACTCATTTTTATTAGAACGCTGATTTAATCAGGATGGCTCATAGCCACTTTTGATTAAAAACTGAAATCCTGTTTTACTAATGTTTTAAAATATTTTCTTTTTAAGGTCATGTTGCCAACTGATCTACCAACCGTTCATTTAATTATTATTTTCACCATTCTAATTGCTGTTATCTAATTTCCCTTTCAGAATCACAAATCTGTAGTCGAGAATATAAGAATGCTTCATATATACAAACTTACTATGTTTGCGGTTTTATTAAATTTTAATAAAATGCACGTGCAGATTTAATAACTTTTTTCTATGGGAATTTTTAATACTAAACGTTGTTTTTGAATGCCTTATTAACATTATAAGATTTGTTTTGTCAAAAGCAAAATAACCATACTTTCTAATGTTACTACTTTTAATTCCTTATTCTTAACATTAATATGTTAAAAACTTACGGAAATTTCCTATTTGCGTATTAATATATAGGCATATTAAAATATTCACTAATTAAATTTCAATTTCTTTTTTTTTTTTTCAGTGATATACAGATTTATTACAACATTAATTTTTGAATTAAAACGTATTTTTTACATTGTATAACATAAGTACAAATTTCATTCTTTTTAAATTTGATAAATTTATAAGCATTTTTAAAATTCTTCACGATATTGGACATTTAACTGTACAAAAAATACATTAAAAGAAAAAAAAAAAAAGATTCGTTGTTGTTGAAAGACATTTATTTTCTGTACATTATTATCATATGATTGTGGCACATTTTAATGCAAGTATAATTTTAAAGAGTGGCTCAGAAAAATTTAAAAGGAAGTATTTTATTTGATGCATGCAAAACACATAAAAAAGTATATATCACAGACTAGGTATATTTATGATTATTTTAAAGATTAAATAGGTTATATCATGATTCAATGTCTAGCACCATGCATTAATAAATTAACCCAAAAAATATGATATCCTTTAAGATAATACATTGAGGATATGTACATTTGAATTTTTTTAATCTTATACTAATACGTAAACAGAACAAATGCACATAAAATTTTTCATATGCGTTGAGTTTGTTTTGCGATAGATGGTGTATTCTTTTTACTTTCTCTTACCCATAAGGTAGAGAAAGTATCGTTTTAGGGTCAAATTTTCGAACGTGAGTTTTCGTTATATTTACATTTTGAGGTTATATTTACGTTTCAATTTTTTTAAATGTGTTTTTGTGTCATTTGAATACGAATATAAATATTTTTAGTTACTGATCTTAGTATCTTTAATCATTTTAATTTCAATGAAATTAAATGTTGTTCAAATTTTAAATTTTGAAGATCGCAGAAAATTGCTACTTGAAAATTGTGAGTAAGATTGCTCACTGAAAAACGGTTAAATTAGAACATATTTCTAAAAAAAAATTACATACATATGTTTAATCTGAAAACATTCTTAAATGATTTAAGAATGTACATAAATATTGGAGAAGGGATTTGAGGTGGGAATCGGTAAATGTTAGAAAAAAACTATTTCTCTAACTAGAAGGGTAATTTAAATTAGTGTAAGTGAAACAATAAATACGTTTTAAGTTATTGTAAAATTCAATATTGAAAAGTTGCGTTATTATTATTTTTTTTTTTTTATGTATAGTTTGAATTTAATATTTAATCATAGAAACATATAATATCCTCAAAAATGGATCATTTAAAAAAAATGATTAATTGGGTCTAAATAGAGATAAGTAAAAATTATTTATATTTAAATTAGTTTTTAAATTTTTATTACATAACTAGATATGAAAAATCATTACAAAAAGCTAATAAATGGGATAAAAAATAATAAAATAAAATAAATAAATAAATAAAATGTTTGAAGTAGAAACTCGAATGAATAAAATATTTGATTTATATTCAAGATTTCATCTTTTAAATTAAGGGGGACCTTTGAATTGGCATTACTGAAGTTTTCATACAGAAGCTTTTATTTCCATTTATTACTTAAAAATAAATTGAACTATATTAGGTTTGTGCAGTAAAATATGTATTCAGGCAACAATTCATATTTCTTTTGTATACTTTTTACAGATATCAAATATTTAAGTTGCGTTTTCACTTTGTGGATTTTTTATGAATATATGATCTTCAAAATGGTAAAATTTCTACAGATATTTAAGGAAAGCCATAATATATCTTTAGTTGTTTAAAGGAATCTTTTAAAATGAATTAAGGACTGATTTTCCAGTATCTTAAAATATATATATATACATATATAAAAAAAAAAAAAAAAAAAGTATAACATATATACTTTTTTTATGTGCAACAATTGTACATATAATTTTTTGCCCCAAAACTAATTAAAGTTTCAAAATCCATCCCTAATAATTTTAAGTATTTTCTAATAAACATCCAGAAACATATGATGTCATTTCTTCATTATCTGTAAAAATGTTTGTTTCTTGAAAATCATGAATTATTTAAAAGAAATAGTCTGGAGTGACTCCATTCAACTTTCCGAACATTGAGTAAGTAACAATTTTGTAGATAAAGTAAAGAAAGAGGAGTTGTTAAACAAACAAAAGAGAGAAAACCATAATAGAGTGTTTCAGTATTTTTCTCCATATATCGCACGATGTTCTATTTAACGCTACTGAACTTTGAGCCCATAAATCATAATGATAAAGAAATTTTCGTTGTGTCCCTGTAAAAACCTATCAATGCTAGATTCACCAAAATGCTTATAGTTAGTGCAACAGTGATTTAGAATATTCATATAAATTTTCAGCTGAATTGAATAAAGCGTTTAGAAAAATTTATCCCATAGGCCATAATGATAAAGAATTTATCTTTATGTCCCTGTAAAAAAAAAATTTAAGTGCTAAATTCACCAAAATCTATACAGTTGGTGCAACTGTGACCTATAACATGTGCACATTTTTTTTTTTTTTTTTTTTTTTTTTTGCTCAGATTAATAAGGTGTTTAGACGCTATCACACTTTTAAAAATTTGGCCCCATAGGCCATAATGATAAAGAATTTTTCGTTGTGCCCTGTAAAAAAAAAAAAAAAAAAAAAAAAAAAACTGTAAGTGATAATTCACCAAAATCTATACAGTTCATGCAACTGTGACCTTTAACATGTATACAAATTTTTTACTCAGATTAATAAAGCGTTTAGACGCTATCGCACTTTTAAAAATTTGGCCCCATAGACCATAATGATAAAGAACTTTTTCTAGATTCACCAAAATCTATAGGGTTCGTACTATGGTGACTTACAATATGTGTACCAACTTTCAGCTTATTCAAACAAAGCGTTTAGACGCTAGCGTGTTCACTCGCAGACACACACACATACATACACACACATTCATATATCATCGTAAAAATAGTGAAAACGGACTCAGGGGACCTCGAAATGTACAGAAACATCCAAATCTCAAATTAGGATTTTTGACATGATTACAATACTTTCCTCACTATAGTGTTCAGAAAGTAAAAATGAAAAAAAAAAAAAAATCAAATTGAGAAAACACTAGTTAAAGATTTCAAATCTTTAAAGTTTACATCGAAAACTAAAATAATTATTGCTTAATTTTATATTTTACTGAACAAACCAAGTATAGTTCAATTCATAAATATTAAATGGAAATAAAAAAGGTTTTATATGAAAATTTCAGTGGTGTTAAGTTCCCTTAATTATGAAAATACAATATATATATATATAGTATATGCATTTGTTTTAACATTTTAGCATATAAACTCAAAACATTGATATTAAAGCAAAAACACAAATTAAATATTGAATATTAAATATTAAATAAGGATTAGCAGATTAAATTTATTATTAAAATAGCAATTCCAATACAAAATTTAATAACATACGCTTCAAAAATTATATACTTTGGTCTAAATACGAAAAAAAAAAAATGTATATTTTTACAATCCCATTTTCAAGCTTATTTAATTAGCTTTTGTCCCTTCTACTAAAATTTGCTTTGGTTTATTACATGCATTTTCTGTAGTGTATAATAAATTTAAATATTCTTTGTTTAAAACAGCTTCTAGTAATAAATAATCGACATCATGTGCTTTTATATTAAGATTCAGGTGTCACCAGTACAATATATACAAACTATACAAACACAGTCACACACACACACACACTAGTATATATATATATATGTGTGTGTGTGTGTGTGTGTGTGTGTGTGTGTATGTATATATTGCACATTTTCAGGGTTGTTATAATTAAAGTTTGCCTATTCAGAAGTCTCTCTTTCTCCTTATATACTGCTTATATATATACAATAAGTACGCTTTATGCATAAATAAGTTGAAATTTTAAATATATAAAGAAAAAAAGTAATTATTTCAAAATTACTGATGTTGAAAAATTTTACTTTTTTTTTTTTTTTTTTTTTTTTCGTGCTCAAATTTATAATATAAAATTAAAAAAGGGCTTAAAAATATAAAAAAAGAATATATATATATATATATAATTGTCGCTAACATTATTTTATTTTTTTATTTTTTTATTTTTTTAACATTTCACCATAAAGCAGGACGGTAAAAATTATTAATTTTGCTTTAAAAAAATATTATATTTCATAATATCTATAAATTTTTAACTAGACACAAGTAAGATTTTCGAGATTTATTTATTTATTTATTACTTCCAATAACTAAAAGATATGTAACAACAACAAAAAAATAATTTGTTGTTGCTTATGAAAAAATAAATGTTTATTTAGTTCTTTATTACTTATTGTATTTTCTATGTGCCTTATTGAAAAACAGTAACAACGTTAAAATCTACAATGTGAAACATATATTTTTAGAAATAATAAAAAGGATATATTTCTTTAACATTTGTCTTAGAAATTATTATTTCTAAAAACAGCTTAATTGTTAATATCGTAATCAGAGTAAATGACTTAAAATAATGATTTGAATTTAAAATTGAAACTTTGTGTTATAGTTACTATGGAAGTTTTAAAAAATGATAAATAATATGATTATATGATAGTGTTGTTGTTAGTAGGGATATATTTTTTAAATGTGTGTATATAATATAAATGAGTCTTGCCCAAAAAACTTTTTTCAGTGATAAAATGTATTTCTGATGTAAATTGTATGGTGGTTACAAATTTCTAATGAAAATTAAGTTAAATTAAAAGGTCTAAAAATAAATTTTGTTTTAAAAATAAAATGTATTAATCTTTAATGTCTACAATAATTAAAAATGTTATAAAATAACATAGAAATGACTCAAAATTTATTTCTTTTATGTATGAAGTTTAAATTATGTTATCAACTATATATATATATATATAGTTTTTGTCAAACGTCAAAATTTTTTGAAATTATATATTAGTAAATTCCGAAATAATATTCATTTATGAAAACAAAATAATTTACATAATTGCAAATAAAACTCAATTCAAAATTATAGTATTATAGTAAATTAAAAATTTAATTTATAGCTAAAGGTATTTTATATTTTACTTTACAATGTGTCTATACAATTAAGCAAAACTCTATATCATTATTCTTTTTAAAAAAATCTACTTTTTTAATTATTATTATTACTTTTTAAATATTTTAGGGCCTTATAAAATCATTATGACCCTGTTTCTTACTACTAATAATTAATATATAAAGTATAGATTTTATATAATCATTATTAATTTCATATATATATATATATATATATATATAACAACAAATACAAATATGAAAATTTATAGAAAATTTCAAAATTAAACAATATAGTATTATAAATCCCAAAACTATATATATATACATATATTTTAATCAAAGCATAAATTTTTAAATAAATGTAATCAATTTTGGAAAAATTGTTTCAAAGGAAAAATATACATTTTTTTTTTTCAAGTCTAACAATATGTATCAATGAATGCACAGTTTTAAGTTTTCGTTCTTAGAATTGGTTAAAAAATAAAGTAAATTTTTATTTAATTTTTAATAAAGGTTTTAGTAATTGTCATAAACGAGATCCGTATAAAATATATATATATATATAAGAAAAATTCTTATTATCATCTGTTAACATTTAATTCACAAATCCTTTTCAGTCAAAGTATCACAGTTAACTTTTACTACATTCCTTTACACTTGAAGAATAATTACTATGTGATGCGTAAACATTCTTACTCACATCACGTGATTCCATACTGCAGTGTAAAAAATGAAGTTTAAGATTGAAAATAACTTAATTGTTCCTAAAAATAGCAAAGAAAAAAAAATAATAATAGTAATAATACTTCGAAGGCGTATGCATCTATGCCAAATTCGTTTACAGTAGAAGTTTTTTTATGTATCTTAAAAAAAAAAAAAAAAAATGTTTTAAGATGTATGACCGTGCAAGTTTCAATTCAAGTAAAAACATAAACATAAACATAACAATGTAGATAAAATATTTACTATTCCCTCTTTCATGTAAGGGGGGAAAAATCTTTCGTGATATTTTTAACGATATATGATATATATATATATATATATTTTTAACTTAAAATAAAATCTTTCAACCGAAAACATTGCATATTTTCCGATTTTGATACGTAATTATTTTAGACGTATTGTATACATATAGTTCTGATTCTTTTCGTAATCCTACTTGAAATATATCTGGACGTCTTTCAAGCTCTCTCAGTGACAATAAATATTTTATTTACAAAAAATCACACTCACCTGCTTCTCATTTAAGCGACAGTGGTACTGTTTTCAGCTATATACATATCCCGATATAAAGCACAGAACCAGAAATCCTTCATTCTATGTACTTCTCTTCTGAAATATCACTGCTATCTGCTGGAATCCAAACTGATGCAGGATATGCTCCCTGGGACGAAAATACAACCAACAGATGGCGCTAAGTACAAAACGTAGAGGATTTTTTTTTTTCTCCATTTGCTCTTTCTGTTGGACGATGCTGTTCTATTAGAAGCGGAGGGTAAAGGATTTCTTTATCGTTCGGTTAACGATGGGTTAAGGAGGAATTTTAGTTTTTTTTTTTTTTTTTTTCAGTCGCGTTATAAGGAGTAATTATTGATATAAGATTTCTAGCAAGTGTTTATTTTTCATGAGACAATCTAATGGTTAATGTATTGTAATGAATATTGAATATATTATAATTCTGAAGAATGATTATTAATTATTGATAAAATAAGCTTTCATAAAGAAAGAAAACTACTTAAAGTGTGTCAAAATAAAAATTAAAAAAAGTGATTGGAAAAAAAATGATAACGTAAAATCGATATTTAGATAAAAATTTCTCACTCTACTTTAATTATCGGAAGCAATGACTTTCAAATACGGTGCAACTAACATTTGTTTTCATGAAATCACTTTAGTGTTTTACAGCGATGGAGGACGTTGAAAATCAGTTTTTGAAATTATTGTCTTAGAGTTAAGATAGATTGCATACATGCGCATTGAAATAAAAGACATACTGTAAGTACAGTTTTCCAAAAAATTAAGATTCGTTGATATTTTAGTCGTAAATGCATTATGCTAAAAAATAAAAAAAATAAATAAAATAGATGAAATAGATAAATAGATAAATAAATAAAAATAAAGGATTCATTTGAATCTTTGACCAAACGATTTACTGATAATAATAAATATAAATATATAAATATGAATAATAAATTACTCAATTATTAAAACTAGTATTACCCAGTGGTCGAAACCCGACCAATTTTTGCAAAGCAAAGCAAAATAATTGCTTTCTCATTAATAGAATTAAGTTGCAGCACAGAAGCAACACTTGACGGTCCATATGCACCCAAATTAAAACAGCATACTTTTACATACTATCCATCTCATGCATCATGTTTGGTTTGGTGTGTTTATGCAATACAGAAGTTGAGATGAAGCCAATCGAATTGAGCTCAGGAAATCTCAAAACATGCAACTTCATCGAAAACCGGAAAACTAATTTTTTTTTAATTGCATACTTTCTTCTTGTATATGCAGAAGATAGAGTAATAAATCTACTTAAAAAAAAAAATAGTCAATTTCTCTTACATGAAATACAAGGAAATCTCAAACCGCGTAAAGTCATCGAAAACCGGAAATCAAATTTTTTTTTTCGTATATTCTGCTATCTTCTTATATATGCAGAAGATATAGTAATAAATCCATTTAAAAAAAAATAATAAGTAGTCTATTTCAATGTAATGGAATGCGTTAAGTTTTAGTTTATAAAGATGTCTTTAAATTAGAGCTGATATAAATCACAAGAAAAAAAAAAAAAAAAAAAAAAAAAGAAAGAAAGAAACTCGATCTTGAAAAAACAGAAATTTAATGAACCAAATCCTTCTTTAATTTAAGTATATTTTCAACAGTATAAACTAACACTCATTCATTCAAATTTCTACCACTCTAACGGCTGTTTTCTCTTAGAATAATAAAATTGTAGTCGAGAGTATAGTGTTGCTAGATCTATACAAATTACTGTATGTATTGTTTTACTTGAGTTTTAAGGCCTCGTTTAACAACCTTCTACTTGAAGTACTATTTAATGTAAAAGGATACGTGTATGCAATGGGAGAAAAGGAAAATATTTGTAAATATCTTCTTGACATCGTAAGAAAATATTTTTTTTGTATTCTGCAAATTTGGCTAATCATATCTTTCGAATGATACCATTTTCGAACCTCTACTCCCATAATTAATACGTTATAAGTGTACCACAAATTTCATTTTGTCTATTAATATATAAATATGCTAAAAGAAAAAAAATAGAGTTATGATTAAACCTACCATATAAAAAAATACAATTAATTTCTTTTAAATAGCACACACGCAAAGACACACACACACATATATCTATCTATCTATCTATATATATATATATATATCTATATATATCAGTTATTGATAATGCAAAAAAAAAAAAAAAATCTAAATTTAATTTAGTAAGTGTTAATACAACATTCAATATTGAGAAATATATTTCATTTCCCATGTACACATATTTATCAGTCCATATTGCGCTTATCGTGAAACATTCTTTAATTAGATAACAGAATTATGTTTTATTAAATATTAATTATGTATTTTTATACACAGCCGTAATTTTTAGTAAGCCAAGTCATTAATGAGTTATTATATTCAAAAATGTATTATGCGACAAGTCTTTTAATTAATTTTAATTAGCGACATTCCTTTCAGTTTTTCATAAACCGAGTATATTCTGTTTACAAGTAATAAATTCAGCAGCCTGCGAGATGTTGTTTGATGAGAAACAAATGAAGGTAACTCGTTAGTGATTGCATAGCATTTATTATTATTATTATTTTATTATTATTATTATTATTATTATAAAACTGCTGATAGAGCTAAAAGATCATAAAATAAAATGTTTCGATTAATATATTTTAAAAAATTAAGGATGAATTACTAAATATTATTAATAAATTGCATTGAAATTTTTGTTTTTATTACTTAGTAACTTTCTTCTGAACAAGTAGAGGTTTTTTTTCTGTATTACTGGAAAAATAGTCTTTAAGAATCATATATTCTTGAAAACAAGTTATTCACTGTGCACAAAGTATTTAAGTGTTTTAAGTTAAACATTCATACTTAATACAAGTTCCTTTATCTTATAAGGGTATTTAACTATTAAAGTTTTACTTCATTCAACGGTAATATTGTATACATGAATTTGCTTTTTTTTTTTTTTTTTTTTTTTTTTTGTCTTTTTAAGAGAGAGATAAAGGTAGGATTTGAATTCAGTTCATTTTATCCGAGGCATTTTTTTTCTTCGAATTTAGCTTGGTATTTTGGGCTAAATGTAAATGTTGCAAAAAAAAAAAAAAAAGATTCAAATGAATGTTTTGTGCGAATCTATAATAAAATTCAATTTAGTATAAATAGTTATACTTTACAAATAATTTAAAATTCTTTATCCTGTTAGCAAGTTTTTGTGTCTAATGCAGTACATCAGCCAAAAGTGCAAGTTAATTTCTTTGTCCTTGGCAAGAGGTTATAAATTTGATATAACATAGAACCTCAAATTAATTAATAAACTTCCTTGATTACTTGATATGGGTTTTGTATACAACGAGTTTCATGCAAATCGGTTAATGAATGCAATTCATATTCGAATATGAAATCATTTTTAAATGGCTGCCATTTTGAAACATGATGGTGAATTAAGTTGAGTAACAATATTTGTTTTGATCTTCATGTTCGAATTTAGAGTAAAACGTTTTACGAAGTATGTGTAACATTTTTTACGATATTATTAGTCTTTTTTTTTTTTTTTTTTTTTTTTTTTTTTTGATAATTTATAATTAAATTTAAACTTCTTTTCAATATTGTTTATAAAGAAATTTTCGCAAGTGGGACTGAAATCTTTCCATAATTTATATAATAATCATAAACCATTTTTTAAATAAACTCTGTCCAGAATTATATCAAATATGAGTTCATAGTTAATATAACAAAGAATTAACTCATATCTTTCTTAATATGCGAAATATATTTATTTTGAAATGAACGGAAGCAGCGAAGAATGTAAGATATGAAAATGCAATATTTTTTTCTTTATTTTAAACTTTTTACTTCTCTATTCCTTTCATTTTTATTTTTTTTATTTAATTATTAAAGAATTCACTTTACACTATTCATAGAAATCAATTAAGAACAATTCCAATTTTTCGCTTGCTATTCCTTGTGAAAAAAACATTTTATCATTTTCTCGTTTTCTGTTATAATATTATTTCCTTAAAAAATTAATTTGACAATATTTTTAAAGAAAGAACATTCTCATTCTTTTTATATAATAATAATTTCATAAAAAATGCACAAAATCATAACGTGATATCTTATGTAATTTAAATCAGTTAAAAGAAAAAAAAATCTTTAAAAATAACTATATTCGAGTTAAGGACAAAACAAATGAAATATTTAGTATGCACATTATTGTAAAAATTGTTATTTAAACAAATAAGTAGGGTGTGGTGGGTTAGTTGACTGAAGGTATATTTGGCACTCAGCTTCTTTTCCTTGACACCGTGGACCTAGAGCGCTGTCCCCTTGCTCTACTGCAACATCAGTCTGTTTGGAAAAAGCTATGTTTAAATGTTTTTCTGAGTAGTGGGTGAAATTTTCATCGCAAATGTCTTTGTTCCAATGAACATGTAGATCGATTTGAGCAGCTACTTATGGCGATTTTCTGAAGAGTGGTTCATTTGTGTGTAGATGCATGTACTGGATGTCCCTTAAGTGTGTAGACATTTTAAAACTCATAAAAATTGAAGGAATTTGTAAAAATGTACGCGATTTGTGATAAAGCTATTCTGGTGAAGGATTTTTTTTTTTTTTTTTTTTTTTTTTTTTTGGGGGGGGAGGGGGGATAAAGAAATAAACAAAAGTTGAAATTTCCATCGATAGAGGGCACTGTACACAAGCAAATTACACATTTCCATGAAAAAACTATATATTCCTTTGCATGCAAATGTTCATAGACATATAACTCTTATTCTATGATTGCCCATCTGCGCAGCACTAGTGCGACGTAAAACCCAACCATCCATCCATCCTATTCTATGTCCACGCCGTTACCACAAATTATGGTTTGAAAATGAGTTACAATAAAGCTAACTGTAGCTTTAGGCGTCGGCTCTTAGCTGAAGGAAAACATCTTCACCAATAGCGATTTATCCATTAAGTCAGCATCGCAATTAAAACTTCATGCAAGCACATATATGACGAAAAATGAAAAATAAACTATGCTAACTGTAACACCGTGCAGTTTAAAGGACTAGGATTTGGAATTTTCTCGTTACGTGCCTGTGCAGCACCCCCTATCGACGTTTATTTTTCCTTTATTAATATATATATATATATATATATATATATATATATATATTCCCCCTTCAGCAGATTAACTTTTTCGCAAATCGCTTATAATTCTTTCAATTTCTTCATTTTTTATGAATTTTTAAAAGGTCTACAGACTTACAGGACAACCGGTATTATAATAATTATTTTTTTCATGTTTGGCATTTTGTGATCATATTATTTTTGATATTATTTTGGGGCTAGTTAACATAATTAGATATGGGGTCAGTTATAATAGCTATCACATTGTTTGGCCATTCTTATTGATATTCCAACGATGGAAGAACGTCTTCATTTTTAAGTTGTTTTACTCTCAGTCTCCTGCGAAGATTATAGTAAGGGTTTCATTCGACAATTCGCACAAACTCCAAAGAAACTCAAAAAGGTGACAACAAGTGATATCGTAAAGAATAACAGCGAATTCCGTTTAATATCAAAAACTTCTTTATCATTCTATATACTACATGTAAATGACTTTGTTTTGCTGAAACAATAAGCCGGTCAGTAAATTTAGAAAATCGACTAAACATATAACAATGATATTTATGTGTCCATCATTGTCAAAAAGAGGAAACATAGATTGTCAGGCGAAATAGAATCTATTTTATACAACGTAAGAAAATTTTGCAAAAATGATCCCATATGTTCAAATAAACAACTGTTCACCCCCTAAATCCGTTGTTGATTTCAAATAATCCTATTTGAATAACTATATTGATTAGTTGTTCATACGTTTCAGCAGAAATGTTCGTTAAAATATCCTTAAAAAAATGTTTTTACAAAATATAATGTTTTTCTTCAAAAATTTCTATGCACTTCCTAAATATCTCTAATTCTATCACATTGTGCCAAATTATCCCTATGAGTATAAAAACTAACCCCACGTGCAGAAAGAGTTGACTGAGACGCAAGCGTTTAGAAAAAATCTTTTACTTGTTGCTAAAAAACATATACGACTAATAGGTCATGTCCTTCGCATTCACAAGAGCTTCTCTAACACACATACACACAAAAGAAATAAAAATACAAAACCAAAATCTAGGGAAACTATCCCTGATCTCCCTTATATTTTATGCTAAGGGAGGCTGAAAAGTTCCAAGCTTTTCTCCCTTTGAGTTGAAAAAAAAAATAATAATTTGTTGGCAAATGGAAAATAAATGTCTTGATTTGTTACTTTAAAAATTTCAAGTCATCCTGTCTTTTATAACGTTTTTTATTTGTGCCGAAATGTTTGATCGATGATCAGAAGAACAATGCGTTGAAACATCCAAAGTCATTTTAGGTAATTTTGAAGCACTATAGGATTTTTTGTCTCGGTTACTGATAGAAGATGAAACAAGGATACACATTTATGATCCTGAAATGAAGTAACAATAACCTTTTTCTGCAGCCGAAGAAATTCCGCACTCAAATATCGGCAAAAAATGTCTTGAGGTTCGCTTTCTGAGACAAAGATAGGATTCTGCTAATGGATTTCTTGCCCACGGCTCCAGTATAACTGGAGAATATTTTACTAATCTTCTAGAACAAATGAAACAAGCAATTGAGAAGAGCCCGGTGTAAAGTAATCAGAGAAATCCTGATTTTGCATAACAATGCACCTACGTACACTTCTACGTTCGAGCTAAATTGAACACCATGGGTTTCCAGTTAGTCCACTATTCTTCCTATTTACTTGTCCTAACCCCTACTAATTAATGGCTGTCTCGTAATTTGAAAAAAAATAAAGTTTCGAGAACATTTCTAACGTCTAAGATGCTTCTGAAAACTGGTTTTAGAAACGGCAAAGTCCATTTTATTTTAACGGTCTACAAATGTTAGAACAATGCTGTAGAATATGTAACAATTTCTAAGTGACTATGTTGAATAAATTTTTAATTTCATAACTCTGACATTTTTCTTTCTGTGTAATGCCAAACTTTCCAGCCCCTCCTCGTGTTTTGGCAATGCATTCTCCTCATTTTTTATTGTTCGTATATGCTCTCTGTAAAATTTATTTATTTAGTAATTTAAAGGTTCACTAAATCATTTTTTCTCCCGAAGATAATACATTTTTTAATGCAAAATTTTAAATCACGGTTTTTTTCAATGAATATACCTTCTATATAAAGGAAAAGAAAAAAAAAAGATATAAAACACTTGTATGGGTTAAACCATAATAGTGTTTTATGCATTTTTTTTCTTTTTAGACGTGCTCGGTATTGTTTTTTATTGCAATATGTTTTACGACACTAAACGCAATTGTATTATAAAACTTATTTCTTTAATCATTCGCTATTTTAGTTAAAGTTAATGTTTTTCCTCATAGCAAAATATTTTTGACACATGATTGGCAATTACAGATAAAGATCATTTAATATTTTTAAAATGCAATATATTTTTAAACATCTCAAAGAATAATTAAGAAGTTGAAAGCTTTTTGAAGTTGTAAGCAAATATACGAAGATTTGCATCTGACCATCGATATTTAAAAAAAAAAAAAAAAACTTGTTATGTTGGTTTTGTTCATTATCTCATTTACCACAGAGATATTAAATACAGGGTGATTATAATTAAAGTTATGATTTCAAAACACTGTAATTTTAAAACTACCCATCAGAGCGGTTTGATATTTTACCAGACCAATCGTGAGGCAATGAAATTTTGCTTTGGGGAGGAAAAAAGTAGTTCTAACATGTTGCTATAGTAGGCGCTGTGAGGGTAATGTCAGGGAAAACGCCTAAACGGACTCACTAAACACAGGAATGTTGTTAGCAACACAATGGAATAGCAGGAAACAATAGACTTTATGGTTTACTACAATTGTTTTTAGCAAAAAGACATGGATACGTGTTTATAGCAAAAACACTCATAGTGAAAAGAGAAAAAGAGGAGCTTCATGAAACAAATACTTTACAGATAATTAACGGCACATTTTGGAACTGTTTTTCTTTTCTTTTGTCAAACAAAATTTCATTGCATCACGATTATTCTAGTAAAATATCAAACCGTTCTGATGGGTAGTTTTAAAATCATATCGTTTTGAATTCATAATTTTAGTTATACGTACCCTGTATTTTAAAATGAAAATGTAAATGTAAAATTGTGACTTCCTTTGTCTATTGCTTAGATTTATTTTTCCAGAGCTAATTATTTTAAATACAAATGAGCTATTATGAGTATAGATTTAACAAAATTATGAATTCCTTTGATGGCGGAATATTGAAATGGGAACTTTCAATTTAAAATAATAATAACAATAATAAATAATACCGCCTCCAAACTTTGCATATATTTTAGCTCAATTTAACATTCATGCAACGGCTTATAATAGCACATAATTACTTATAATGTAAAAGAGCAACTGAATAAGTATTCACACTCACAGTGTGATACAACATAAAATAACGATTTAGAAAAAAGTTGTAAAATGGATATTGAGCAAAAACTACTATAATACGTATAAGTAAAATTCATTAACAGACATACCGAAAGAGGCTAGCTGTTTTTTAGTAATTTTATCGTTACACAGAAGTGACACATTGTGTAATTGGCAGCAGCTTGAGATTCAATCTTAAATGTAGACCAACCATCAAAATACTTCCCACCGCAGAGGGAACATGTCTCCCATGATTCAGTAACCTCTAGAGGTATTAGTTCTACGGAACATGAATGATATTGAAGCTTGAAACACTCATTTTTAATTTTAATTTAACATACCGAAATAAAAGAGAGTAAAGGGGGAAAATGTATATTTAAAACGTAGAAAATGCATTTGTAATAGTTTAATGATTTTTTCAAATGTTATTTGACATTTTTGTTATTTTAATTAAAAACTTTATTATTTATTTGAAGGGTAAATAAAAGAAATTATTATAAAATTTCAATTAAATTTAAGAAAAAAAGTACGTTACTTCTATTTGTATTAAAATCTGTTATTAGATTACTGTTTTCTTTGACATTTTTTTTTTTTTTTTTTTTTTTTTTTGCGAAGAAAACGTTATATCTAATGTCTATAATAATTTTCGAGTGCCTAAGTTAATTTTAAATATCGCGTCGAAAACTTATAAATAAATCAAAATATTTTACCAATTTTGCTAATTTAAATACCAGGTGATTAAAAATTATTGAAAGTATCACTATGCAGTTTTCACTGTCATGCAGAGAAAGACATGTTTATTTATTTATTTATTTTTTCAGTAACAAAAGATTTGTGGCCAAATTATTTCAATTTTCGTTTTCGTCTACCAAATCTTAGGTGGATCTTTACCAGATTTAGTACATTCACCAGCACAGCTAATACTATAAATATTCATGCCATGTACTTTATTTATGAGAATGTCCCTCAGACGTTGCACGTTGGGATTTAGTCGCAGTATGGCGTCATTTGATAAGGCGGATCTATTTAAAATTCGAGAGAATATTACAAATACGGTGCATTCTGTTGATGAAAAATGAAACCAATATTCGTTTTCTTATATATATATATATATATATATATTAAATTCTATGCTTTTCTGCGCATTTCAGTGAAAATCGCATAGTACTACAGTTAATACTTTTCGAATACGCGATTCATATTTTTTCTGTATTTTGGTAAACTATCTTACTATAAAAATGAAACACAATTTCAAAATAATATTTATTCAAACCATGATAAACAGTAAAAGAATAATTAAACACGTTGTGAAGGCAAATTAAGCTGTTTGATTTAATGAGCCATTTAGCTTGCATATTTAAGCTGTACAGATAATTACTCTATAACAAAAGGCTGTAATTGATTTAAATTCGATTTTTTAAAAAACGTTCTCAGTTTATCGTATCATTGAAATATTATATTTTCACAAAGTTTCATTTTATATTTTTAAATTATATATGTATATATAGATATATGTGTGTGTTGTGAATTTATATATATAATATATACTTTGTTATTAACTTTAAGGATTATTACTTTGTATAATTAAAAATATTTGTTTTCTTATTTTGTTGATATTTATTTTCTTTTTTACGGTAATGGTTTATATATGCATTTTACCTGATTCTTAATAGCATATAGGGGAAAGTGTTGTACCTTGGGACATTGGCAAGCCTATTGGCAACATCATTTTTTTTTCTAAGTGTGACTCTAACAAATAGATAACAACACAGTAAAAGGCAGCATCAGAAACGCCGAACCCAGGACAGAGTGAGTGAAAAAAAAATTCATCGCTTAAAAGTAAATACTTTTCTCATTTTAATTTCGATTTCAGAACTAGTATTTATAAAACTATTCTACCCAATTTTAAATACATATTGAGCAGAATATTTTAATTTTTTTTCGTTATTGGAAAGTAATGATACTGCATTTTTATTGACCAGTATTTTAAATTTATTTAAACCCTGTGGTGTCTGTACCTTGAGACAGTAAATCATGCTGCATCTTGGGACATGTTTCAACAACATTTGTCATACACATAGTTTTCAATAATTTACGTATTGTTTTAGTAAAAATATATTTTAGTATGGCATTCTATTAATAATAATTTAATAGAATAACTAATAATATTTTAGTATAATATCATATATATACGAAAGACCAAATGATTCCACTCAAGTGTTAAGTGAAGCTGTTGAATCTACAACAAAAAATTCAACAAAAAAGTTAACAGTGTAGTATGTTCATCTTCAGATTGTAAAGATCAACAATAATGATTTTTGGCATTTCCCAAAGTTTCAGCTGGGAAAAACAATGGCAATAAAAAAAAAGCAAAATCTTCCATCTAGCAAATTTTCTTGTAATACTGAAATTAAAACTGGAGAGCAGAAAACTACTGCATTCAAAATGGAGAGAAAGAATCACAAGCACAACAAATTAACAGTTTAGAAGCTGATATTGATAAAACAATTTTATCAAGTTCAGATGATGACAGTATGATCAAACCACAGACACATTAGATAAATAGATACAGAAAAATTATTATTATTATATTTTTTTTACAACAGTACCTGAAACAATAATGATAATAACAATAATGTAAATATTGTTACAAAATTGTAAATAATTGTGTTTATATTTGTATAAATTCTTTCAAAGAGGCTTAGTAAGTTGATAAAGTGCTAATTTTGTCCATTTCTAGTCATTTTAGCGTTGAAATAGCCTTAATTCCCCTTAAAAACGCATTAAAAAGCCCAATAAGGCAGGTAATGGATTTGGCGCCAAATTTGGCGACTTTTTCCCAACTTGGCGATTTTTTTGGTGACCTTGGCGAGAAAATCCTTATTAGGGATATACCAAATATGGAAGCTGTAAGTTGATTGGTTGACCACTTTCTAGAGTTTTCTCGAAAAATCTGGGTTCCATGGAACAGTATATAAGAAGCGCTTTCTCGCCAAGGCAGTTAGTTCAGTTCAGTCTGTGATCAGAGTCGTTCAGCTTGCATTGAGCCTCTTCGAAAGAAACTTGCTTTAAGTGTTACTGCTATACAGTTTGTACTGTGGATTTGCTATTGACGGCTGTTGTTTAAGCTGTGTTTACTGGTCGAATTGAAGCTGATACTTGGTTTATAGACCTGTATTTTTCTGGAACTTTCTGTGAATAAATTACTGAATTTTTGTACGTTTGGCCTTTCATTCTCGGACAACTCACGAACCCCCAAGTACGCAACATTTCTGGTGTCAGGAGCGGGATTGTCTGTGAATGGTGATAACGAGAGCTATGGAGCAAGAAATGAAGAAATTTCTAGAAGGACTCACTGCTCAGATGAATGAGTTAAGATCTGGATTGATAGAGAAAATGGAAACAGGACAAAGAGAAATGAAAGAAGGACAGAGAGAGATGAAAGATAGCCTGAGTCAAGAGATGAAAGAAATGAAGGCAGCACAAGAGAAAATAGAAACCGGACAAAAAGAATTGAAAGATGGCTTGACTGAAGAGATGAATAAAATGAAAGCCGGACAGGAAAAGATGGAAACCGGATTGATAGAGAAAATAGAAACCGGACAAAAAGAATTGAGAGATGGCTTGACCGAAGAAATTAAATCGAATCAAGATGAGATGAAGAGAGAGCTTTCAACGGTGAAAGATACAATCGAGGGTACATTAACGGTGATGGAAAATAGAATGGATGGAATAGAAGCGAAAGTTATAAAGATAGAAGAAAATTTTGAAGAGAAAGTTTTGAAAATAGAAGAAAGTTTTGAAGAGAAAACTATGAAGTTAGAAGGAAATGTTATGAAGGTTGAAGAGAAAGCTATGAAGATAGAAGGAAATGTTATGAAGGTTGAAGAGAAAGCTATGAAGATAGAAGAAAATGTTATGAAGGTTGAAGAGAGTGTTACGAGGATAGAACGGAGTTTCGAGGAGAAAGTTAAAGAAAATTTTGATCAGGAATTGGAAGGAAGGTTCTCAGAGATAGAAGGTAAATTGAAGAGAATAGAAGAAGATCTAGAGAGAAAACTGGAAAAAAAGTTAGAATCCATGCCCCAGGAAACTGAAAAGAAAGAGAGAAGAATCCAGAATCAGGAATTTATTAAGCTATCTACCTACGATGGCAGTTGTTCCTGGCACGTATATAAGACGCAGTTTTCCATCGTGGCTGAAGCTAACGGCTGGGACTCTGTTGCAAAGACGGCTCATCTGGTAGGGTCGTTGCAGGGCGACGCCGCAGATATTCTGGAGACCCTTTCGAAGGAACAGCGATATGACTTCGAAGCTGTAACCAGAGCACTAGAGCTACGTTTTGGAGCGAAATGGTCCAAAGAATATAGTCGACTCCAGCTAAGATCTCGTCGCCAGAGACCAGGGGAAAGCTTACAAGAACTGGCATCAAACATCCAGAGGCTTTAACATTTGGCTTTCTCAGACTGTCATCCTGAAACACGCAATGATCTGGCCCTAGAATATTTCTTTGATGCTGTCGGAGATCCAGATATTCAAAAAGCCCTCAGACTCTCCGGCGTGAAGGATGTGGAGTCAGCCTTGGTGTATGCCCTAAAGATCGAGGCAGCCCAACAAGCCTCCCATGAACATCGCCAGAACAGCACAGTAGACAAAGTGAACCGTTCTCAAGATGATTTTAAAGAGATTCTGAAAATGATTGCAGAAATTAATAGAAGACTACGCATTCTTGAGAGTAAGAAAGAAGGGAAGACTCCAACAACTAAATGCTGGGGCTGTGGAAAAGACGGGCATATCAAACGAAGCTGCCCAGTAAGAACACCTAGAGAAGCAACCAAGAATGTCTCTGAAGTATGCTACCCAGAAGGAGATCTTCGGGAAAATCCAGATGCCTTCTTTCGGAAGCCTCCATCTGAAGATCATAAATACAGCTCTAAAGCTAAAGGTAGACCCCAAAGAATACAGCCAATTGCTCGCCAAGTTACTGTCGCAAAACCATCAGAACAAGATCCCGATCCATGGAGTGACGAAGAACTTAAACAAGCCCAGTTGGAAGACCCTGACATAAATCCAATATTACAGCTGAAGGAGACGACCAGCAACAGAACTACCTGGCGGGACATTTCCAGATTTAGTCCCATTACGAAAAGTTATTGGGCACTTTGGGACTCTCTTCATATCAGAAACGGCGTATTATACAGAAAGTGGGAATCTGATGATGGGAAAAGCTTCAGATGGCAGATTTTATTACCAAGATCAAAAATTCCAGCTGTTTTAGAACAACTGCATAGTAGCTCTACCGGAGGCCATTTTGGAGTAATGAAGACTCTGCAGAAAGTTCGGGAACGCTTCTACTGGTGCAAGGCATAGGAGGATGTGGAGAAATGGTGTAAATCCTATGATGCTTGTGCGGCACGTAAAGGCCCGCGGAAACGAAGTCGAGGAAGACTGCAACGGTATAACGTGGGAGCACCATTTGAACGGATTGCAATCGACATTTTGGGTCCTTTGCCACGGACCTATAGTGGAAATAAATACATCCTCGTCGTGATGGACTATTTCACCAAGTGGCCTGAGGCATATCCCATTCCCAATCAAGAGGCATGCACAGTCGCAGAAGTCCTAGTGCAGCAATGGGTGTCAAGGTACGGCACGCCCCTACAACTTCATACCGACCAAGGTAGGAACTTTACCTCTGATATTTTCAAAGGACTGTGTCAACTACTCGGCATAGACAAAACCCGGACAACACCCTTACATCTCCAGTCGGACGGCATGGTCGAGAGGTTCAATCGTACCATCCTGAATAACCTCTCTCTTCTAGTATCAAGGAACCAGCAAGATTGGGACTTGAAGTTGCCATTGTTCCTGCTGGCTTTTTGAAGTGCTGTCCATGAAACCACCGGCTATACTCCAGCCCAGAAGCTGTTTGGACGCGAACTTCGTCTCCCTTGTGATCTCCTGTTTGGTTGTCCACCCGATGCGCCTTCATCGCCCGAGGAGTGCATCCAAGATCTCCAGGCACGATTTGAGGACGTACACAACTTTGCTCGGGAACGGATTAACATGGCAACGGAGAAAATGAAGACAAGGTACGATCTAAAGGCTACACAACATGAGTTCCAGGAAGGAGAGAAGGTCTGGTTGTGGAATCCTGTTCGACGCAAAGGACTCTCTCCCAAGTTACAGTGCAACTGGGACGGACCATACACAGTCTTAAAAAGGCTGAATGATGTAGTGGTGCGGATCACTAAAACACCTTCATCAAAACCGAAGGTGGTGCACTATAATAGGCTAGCCAAGTACCATAAGTAACGGTAATATTAAAATTCAAATGTAAATACTGGTAAAATTTGCGCATGCGTAATGTAAATATTTGTATATAAATACTTGTACATATTTGTGAATTTTGTAAATATTTCTCACTTGATTTTTGTTTCTATTTTGTCGTTATATGCAACTTAGTTTTTGTATTTGAGATTGTGTACATTTGGTTAGTTTCGCCTCTTAACCAAGGGTTGCACTGCCCGGGACGCGCAGTCCTTGGGAGGGGGGCAGTGTTACAAAATTGTAAATAATTGTGTTTATTTTTGTATCAATTCTTTCAAAGAGACTTAGTAAGTTGATAAAGTGCTAATTTTGTCCATTTCTAGTCATTTTAGCGTTGAAATAGCCTTATTTCCCCTTAAAAACGCATTAAAAAGCCCAATAAGGCAGGTAATGGATTTGGCGCCAAATTTGGCAACTTTTTCCCACCTTGGCGATTTTTTTGGCGAGAAAATCCTTATTAGGGATATACCAAATATGGAAGCTTTAAGTTGATTGGTTGACCACTTTCTAGATTTTTCTCGAAAAATCTGGGTTCCATGGAACAGTATATAAGAAGCGCTTTCTTGCCAAGGCAGTCAGTTCAGTTCAGTCTGTGATCAGAGTCGGTCAGCTTGCATTGAGCCTCTTCGAAAGAGACTTGCTTTAAGTGTTACTGATATACAGTTTGTACTGTGGATTTGCTATTGACGGCTGTTGTTTAAGCTGTGTTTACTGGTCGAATTGAAGCTGATACTTGGTTTATAGACCTGTATTTTTCTGGAACTTTCTGTGAATAAATTACTGAATTTTTGTACGTTTGGCCTTTCATTCTCGGACAACTCACGAACCCCCAAGTACGCAACAATATATTAACTTCTATGTATGAACCTCAAGAAATACCATTTGTTTACGATCTTGACCTGATATGCTGGATATCATTAACAATGGGGGTTTTAAAGTGCACTGGGGAGAGCGACAAATTTATTTATGGATATGAAAATTATGATATTTTATCTGACATTGATTGTTGAACTCCCACTGAGTCTCACATCTCTCAGTTGTCTTTAAATCATATGATGTTAAAATATAGACTTTATCAACACTTGGTTAATTTACTAATAAGATTTAGAATTTGAAATTTATTATTATTTGTGTAATGCGTTTGCAAGTGATTTTTTTAATTTAATGGCTTAATATATATATATATATATATATATATATATATATATATATATATATATATATATATATTAATTATTGGCATATAACTCGTTTAGGTTAAGACTATTTCATGAAGTTTGAAGTATGTCCCTAGGTCAACAAAGCATGTTCCAGGGTACAACATGGTGTTGTACCTTGGGACAGTTTACACTTCTTACTTAAAATTGCGACAATTTATTATTTTCGAACTATTAAAAGTAAAAAAAAGTATCATACAGGAGAATGTTGGAGTATTTAAGCATTACCTTAAGAATAAAATATAACTTTAATTTTATAAGTTAAGAATTAAAATGTTAAAAATGTCCCCAGGTACAACACTTTCCCTTTATATATATATATATATATATATAAAGAGAGAGCGAGAGAGAGACAGCAACCGACCGGTCTATATTTAAAAACACATACAATATTACAACTTACCTGTCTACTTCTCATGCCAATTGAATGACTTGACAAGAATCATTTGAATATATATGACAAACTTTTGTTCTCTTTCTCGAAAATTAGTGACGAGAAACGATATATTTCATCAAAACAATTAATTCTGTTTAAATTGAGAAATGGTTTATTAATTCTGGCTATCCTGAAACAATATTTGCCGCCAAATTTGATAGCCAACCTCTCCAAGCCTCCAAGTTTGTAGCCAAAGCAGATTTTGGTTTTCGCATCAATTGTGGTAGTTTGGGATCGTATTTGGCGACTTAGCGACCGAGTTTAGCGATTCTGTTTCAACGTTTGGATGCACTAATTTCAACAAGAACAAAATTCTGGAATTTTCCGAAAACATTCATTAATTAATACCACAGAACCGAATTCTGTGAAAATTCTATAAGTGACTAAAAAGACTAAAAAAAAATGTGATTATTGATGATTGCAGATTAAAATTTGCATATATCTTTACGTGCTATGTTCTACACGGTATTCCTGTAAAAAGGGAAACAAATGGTAGTTTTTTATTGCTACCAGGGTGGACGTTGACTCAGCGTCAATTTAGGTATTAAAATGGAGCGTAAAGGGGCACTTAAGTATTACCAAAGTTTCGAAACTCTAATTTAAATAGGAGTCGCGTTCTAGAAAATTTTATAAGGATTCATTAGTTTCTACCGCAGAAACTAATGAATCATTACCTCGAATGCAGAAACTCATGAATCATTACCTGGAAAATTCTATAAAACTACCTGACAATACTCTCGATGATTTCAAATTTCATTCAGACTCGGAAATTTTAAGTTGTTTTTAAATTAGAAAAATATATCCTCTGCATTGTACTAAACAGAATTCATTTTATTTCTGTAGTAAAAAGGATTGTTTCATTGGATTGTTTCGAAAATATTCATTGATTTTTGAATTTAATAACTCAAAAAAGTATTTTATTCATCTGTTTCTTAAATATTAATTTAATAATATGCATTCATCGACCAGAACCTGCTTGTGTCTTTAAAAATTTCTTTCTACGCGCAAAAATGCAGATAACTTTCATCAAAAGATCATTGCGAGCTCTAACGACGGGTTGCATTTTCATTAAATAATGTCCATTCATCGACTAGAACTTGCTTATGTCTTTAAGAATAACTTTCTACTATTAAAAAGGCCGAAAACGTTTTTAACAATACCATTACGGGCTCAATCTACAGGCTGAATAATCATTAAGTAAAATCCATTCTTCGATCAGAACCTGCTTATGTCTTTAAGAATTACTTTCTACGTGCAAAAATATCAACAACTTTCATAACAACACCATTACGGACTCTATCTATGTGCTGAATATGCATTAAATCTAGTGCATACGTCGACTAGAACATGCTTATCTCTTTAAGAATTACTTCCTACACGCAAAAATGTAAATAACTTTCATCACAATATCATTGCGAGCTCTATCTACGGGCTGAATATTCTATAAATAAAATCCGTTCATCGAATAGAACTTGCTTATGTCTTTAAGAATTACTTTCTAGAATCAAAAAAGCCAGCATCTTCCTTAACAGTACCATTACGGGCTTAATTTACAGGCTGAATAATCATTAAGTAAAATCCATTCTTCGATTAGAACAGGCTTAATATCTTTAAGAATTACTTTCTACATGCAAAAATATCAACAACTTTCATAACAATACCATTACGGGCCCTATCTACGTGCTAAATATTCATTAAATCCAGTGCATAAGTCGACTAGAACCTGCTTATGTCCTTATGAATTACTTTCTACACGTAAAATGTCTAAAAGACATGTCCATTACGGGCGATATCTACGGTTTGAATATTCTTTAAATGAATTGAATTGTCGACTAGAACCTCCATATGTCTTCAGGAATTATTTTTTACATTCAAAAATACCGAGAGCGTTCATAAAAATATTATTACGACCTCTATATACGAGCTTAATTGTCATTAAATATAATGTATTCATCGACTAGAACCTGCCTATGTGCTTTTTACACGCACAAAAATTTCATAAATATCTCCAAAGCGGAAAGTCGCAGTAATACCAAAAAAGGAGGTGCACAACGAGATGTTATAGCAAACCCAAATACCAATTTACAACTTTCTACGTCCAACCGTTGTTGAGTTATGCGATATAAACACACACACACACACATGCTTTCATTCAGACCTCACGAAAAATCGTATAAAATCGTAGATACATCTAAAACGGGAGCTCATATTATGACCAAAGTTGCAGGTATACAACTAGATATCATATCAGACATGAATATTTATTTGCATCAATCCACAAATATTTGTTTTTGAGCGATGTGAGATATAATTTCCATTTCACAGATCGGGATTACTATACTTCCCTACACTTTTTATAAGGAAGTAAAAAAAGAAAGACTAAAAGAAAGAAAATATATACGACTGGAGAGTAAAGAGTTTAAATTTTTAATTTGACAAAAGAAAAACAAAAAAATGCTTTTCCTCAAAAATTTATTTCATGTTGATCCTTATGATGTAAAAATTAAGAATAAAAAGCATTTATAAATTTTCTTGAAAGGTTTTGAAATAAATAGTATTAAATACAGAAACTTCGTTTGAAGAAAGAAAGAAATTAATTTTAAGAGATGATTTGGCTAATTGTTAAAAATATTCTAATTCTGTAAAGCTAAGCACCGTAACAGAGCACGGTGATTGATAATTGGTAAATTGTTGTAAGTATAGAATTCAGTTCGAATATTTATTTTTTATTTATTTTTTATTTTATTTTATTTTATTTTATTTTTTACAGAACTTAATTTAATTATAAAAATTAAAAATAATAGTAATAATAATAAACACGATTCCTGGAAGGACATTTCTATGACTATAAATTATTATACTATTTAATATTTTTAGTTCTGTTTTACCATAATTTTTGTCTACAGTTGTTGATTTGACACATATTTGAAATACAATGTATATTACAATTTCTTTTTTATACATTGACAACAGTTAGAAACATGATACAATATTCGGAACCAAAGTACCAACTGCTCTCGTGTTATAGCTACATATAATAAAATAGAATTAAAATTCAGAAGTTTAAAACATTGTTAACAATTTGAAAACTGTGTAAGAAAAAAATAATGTATCCAATTAAGAAAAAGGGTGGTGGATATAAGAAGTTGGAATGTGCCATGGAATCTATGCATAGTATATACCCAATAAATGAATGACTTACCGTATCGGCAGGCGGGCCAAGATTATCTATGAAGCAGAGCGCAGATGCTAGAATGTATTCATATATTTTTACATTCATATATTTTTACATTCTGGATTATATTGATTTGATTGAATGGCACAGCCCGATGTTAAACATTTTCCACTACCGCTTACTTCTGAAGTATTAGCTAGTGGAACACAAAAGTAGGGAATCGGAAGAAAGGTTTCATGCACTTAAACTACTACCTTGTTTCTTTCAAGCGACAAAGAGATATGCTAAGTTAGTTACGGAAGCAGCGGCCTGCAGAGAACATTCAATGGATCGCTTTATTCGAGTACGGATTGAATAGTACCTACATATTGATTGCGTGATTCAGTACAAAAATGATTTTCATGTTTAACGTAAAAAAAAAAAAAAAAAAAAGTAAGTGTAGGAGTAAGTTTATATAAGTAAGTGTATATAAAACTTTATCAAGTGAACTATTAAACAACTTTATAAAAAAATGTGTTAGAGTATACTTCATGCTGAACACATACTTACTTTTGTTAATCTTGTTTCACGCATAGAGTCAATTGTGTACAATTCTGCTTAACTACAGATGAATGTAATTGGAAAATTAAAACATTTTCCTGTAAGGCAAATTTTGATCTATTTGTACTTCTTTGTTTGTTGTAGTGGACCCTTAAAACATTCTCTGATATCATTAAAATTTT
Source organism: Salticus scenicus (assembly GCA_963930645.1). NCBI lineage: Eukaryota > Metazoa > Arthropoda > Arachnida > Araneae > Salticidae > Salticus > Salticus scenicus. The sequence goes on along the minus strand of OZ005649.1, from coordinate 268,426,589 downwards.
GCACAACCTATACAAAACGTGTATCGGTGCCGTTAGTACCATTTGTAAAATATCTTCATACCGACATTTATAGATGATAATATTTATCCGATTGCCAATAAATATTACAAAGAACACTATTAAAAAATAGCAATGAAAATATTACGGGAACTAAACAAATGAATTATTTTCTGGAAATTTAAATCTAAAAAAAATATTTTTAAATAAAAAAAAAAAAAAGTATCATCTATCTTACTGCTAAAAAAATAATAAAAATGAATAATTAAATGAATAAAGATTAATGCAATACATGGTAATATTTAATAATTTTAGAAGTATAAATTATATAAAATATGACACACTAATTACATCATATAACAAATTGAAATTCTTATTTAGCCCACTTATTCACTCTATTTATCACACTCAAGAATTTTTTTTTTTTTTTTTTTTTTTTTTTTTTTTTAAGAAGACTACTCAGCATTTACTTGTAGAAGAAATTTTAGCAAAGTAGAAAAAAAAAATGTGATAAATAGTTTTATACGCACGGAATATTAGATCCGAAATTCATCCCTTTTGAGCTAAATTGCTTTTAAGATTTTTCAGAAATTTGATTTGTCCTGCTAGTGTGGCAAAAGATTTATTACGCTGAAAAGTTTTATCTTCTTTTAAATGGAGTTTTATACAGCACTTTCACAATAAATAGAATAAATTAGTATCGCAAAATATATTTTTATTTTTTCACAAATTCTATATACATTCTTTACTTCGGATTTTTATTTATTTTTTTTTATATATAAAATTTGTTAATATTAAAAATTTTTAATTGTAAATTTGTTAAAAAAAAAAAAAAAAAAAAAAAAATGTCGATTTTCATGCTTTATAGTTTTAAATAATGGTTTAGGATTTTTTTTTTTTTTTTTTTTTTTTTGCACATTTGTGGTTTAGTGTGGTTTACTATAAATAAAAAACCATAACTCTTTGATGTACTATGAAAAATATGTGAAATTTCATAAAGAGTTTATCTATTATAAAAGCAATTATTAAATCTTATTGAACGAAATATAAAAATAAGTCTGGAGCATTTATTTTTTAATTTAATTACTAATTGTTCAGATAAACTGATTTTGAGCTACTTTATTCATACATTTATGTTATTATCTATACATTAATAGACAAGCATGAAATTTGTGGTACACTTTTAACATATTAATTATAGTAGTAGAGAGTTGAAAGTGGTATTAATCGAAAGGTATAAGCCAGATTTCATGAATACAAAAGCATTTTCGATGTCAATGAGGTATTTAAAAATATTTTCATTTTTTACTCATTTTTCCATTTTATACACACATTTTTTTATATTAAAAATACCTAAATTAGAAAGTTGTTAAATCTGGGAATTCTTAAAGCTCAAGTAAAACAATAGACACAGTAATTTGTATAGATGTAGCATCACTATACTCTGAAATACAAAATGTTTTATCTAAAAAAAAAAAAAAAAAAAAGACAGCCATTACAGCGGTAGATTTGAATGAATGAGTGCCAGTTCGAAATTTTATTACTGTTGAAAATATACGTAAATTAAAAAATAGATTTGAATTCTGAAAGTTTGTTTTCTAATTTATTTAAGATCCAATTTCTTTCTTTTTTTTCTTTTTCTTTCTTTCTTTTCTTTTCTTTTATTTATTTATTTATTTATTTTTTTTTTTTTTTTTTTTTTGTGATGCATGTCAGCTCTGATTTGAAGAAATATTTTTAATCTAAAACATAATGCATTCCAATTAACTTAAATTGACTGATTATTTTAAAAATAAAATAAAAAGATTGATTACTATAGCTTCTGCATGTATAAGAAGGAAGTACTATACGATTTGGAAAAAAATTTTATATCTGTTTTTACACGTTTTACTGGTTTTACACGTCTTAATTTACACGTTTTGAGATTTCCTTGATTTCGATGAACTGAAGTTGACTAATTATTTTTTAAAAGTTGATACATTACTATATTCTGTATATATAAGAAGAAAGTAGAAGATCCGAAAAAAAATTCGATTTCTGGTTTTCGAAGTATTTACACGTTTTGAGATTGTCTTGCATTTCAGTTAAGTGAAATTGACTATATATATATATATATATATATATGTATTAAGTAGATTTATTATTCTATAAAGTGAGCCCAAATGAACAGGAGACCTTACCTGTAGCGGCTTTATATCAAATCCCAGTGAATGTGTTAGCCCATAGATGTCATGGTGGTATTGCTAGGTGCACATGCGTAGTTAACGGCTTCACATCAATATCCTCATTGCTGGAGTGTCAATTCCGCACTTCGTTGCATTGTGGTTGTGGATTTCTCCAGATCAGCAGAAGGAGATCGGCTGTGGATGAGTTCATGTGGTAGAATCGCCGGATCACCACACGTGAAATTGCTGTTTAACTGTCGATAAGCAAATGAACTGTGCATCACATAATCCACAAAAAAGCTTGGTTATGACAAAGTTTGTGCACAATGGGTGTCCAAGCATCTGTCAGAGAATTAGAAGACATAGAGGAGAATGGGTGTTTGCCTGACCCATCTGTCGAGCCACCCACTACCTTCCTACGTGCTGGGATTAGTGTATCAATGGTAATGGCAATTATTTATAGTTGTACTATTCCATATGAACTGTAATTATAAGATTGACATTAAAATATCTTCACATATAACTTTAGTCTCCATTTTATTTGGGCACACCTTATATCGCCTGCATATATAATAAGAAGATATACAATTCCGAAAAAACAATTAGATTTCCAGTTTTTGATTAAGTTACACGTTTTGAGATTTCCTGACCTCAATTCGACCGGCTTCATCTCATCTTCTGTGTTGCATAAACGCACCAAAACAAACATGGTGCATGAGATGGATAATATGAAAAACTAGCAGCAACGACCAGCAACTTAATTCTGTTTAAGAGAAGGCAGCAATTTTGCTTTTTGTGTGTGTCTACATTTTACGAAAAAAGAGATATTACAATTCTAAAATTTCAGTGTCAGAGATGTAAGAGAATTATGAAATATGTCCATTTTTTTTAAATATTTTATATTTAAAAATATTTATTACATAATAATTAAATTTGAAATACAAAATTTCAATTTCTAAAACAATACATATATATATTAATAATAACAATAAATTTAAATTTCTATTAATACTTAAATTGTGCTTTACAAAAAAAAAAGAACTAGTCTATGAAAATAATAATAAAAAAGAAAAAATATGGCAAAGTTACTCTCTAAAAGTAATAAAGTGATGTTTGGTCATGTATGCAACTAATCACAGATGCATACAGGTTTCATAGCAAATTAAAATGCTACATTGTGCTTCAAGTATTGATAAACAATAAGTATCAATAGTATTCAGTATTAAAAGGGTAACGGAAATATATTAATGAATATTTTTTTTTCGTTTTTAAAACAATATTCCTTTTGTGCTAATTAACAGAAACGATATATTTACAATTTCAAACTCATAGTTATAATCAACGACATAAATAAATGCCTAACAAGAAAACATTCAAAAGGTTTTGTTTTTAAAAAGTATTGAAAAAAAAAATTATATGTGATTCTACTCTTCATAAAGCATCAGAAACCGAAAAAAATATCCGCTGAAATGAATTGCAGCGAGCACAAAGAATTGTCAGCATTAAGCATATTTGGTGATTTCACACTGTTATGAGATTAATTTTGAGTACTTCGCACTGAAGCAAAACACGGTTATGTTCGTACACAGCAATCTCGGTGCTATCGAACTTATCGCCTAACACCGCTAAATCGTCAAAAATGCTTAATTTTGATACTTTTTTGTAGTCGCTGTAATTCATTTCAGCCAAAATTTTTTCACTTTCTGGTGTTTTATTAAGAGTAGAGTCACATCTATATTTTTTCAATACTTTTTTAAGACGACACCTTTTGAATGCTTCCTTGTAAGTAATCAAATTTTCCTCTACACATTTGCGAGGATTTTTGTGGTGTGGGCATATTCATGATGGAAATAACAAAGCTCAACATGCATTAAAATTTAACATATTTTCTCCTTTTTTTTAGGAAAACTGTAAACATCATTTTCAACTAAAAAAAAAAAAAGACCGAATTTCCAGAAAAATACTTTAAAAGTTTTAAGTGGAGAATGCCTGAAAACAAGCACGAAAATACCTGAAGACAAGCAAGAAAAAAAAAAAAAAAGCTTCTTCAGACACAAAAGTCTCAATAGTTGGGTTTTATATACCGCGGAGCCAAATACAGTAGCTTTTTCAGGACCAATGCTCCACGGAATATTACAGAATCTCTCATAGCCAAATGAACAGCTTGAGTTCAGTGAAACTCATTCGACAGTAGATGGCCCAGTTTTGTTCTCATTTGCAAAAATTAGTGGTGAGAAACGATAATTTTTACCAAAAAGAGTACGTTAAAAAATTCAGTTAAAATTGAGAAAATGTTTCTAGCTGTCTTCAAATAATATTTGACGGAAAATATGATCGTTAATCTCGCAAAGCAGAAGCAAAGTTCTATAAATGACTCACAAGAACTATTAAAAAAAAAAAAAGAAGAAGAAGAGGGATTATTGATAATCGCAGACTAGAACTTGCCTTTATCTTTACGAGCTACTTTCGTAATAAAACGTACTACGTAATAAAAACGGAAACAGATGAATTTTTTTTCATTTCCACGAAGGTGGGCATTGACTTAACCTCAAATTAGGCATTCAAATGTGGCAAAAAGTGGTACAACGGCATTCACAAAATTTGGAAGCTCTAACCTCAATAGGAGTCCAGTTCTGTAAATTTTATAATGATGCATTGGATTCTTGTGCAGAACTACTTTGAAAATTCCATAAACCACTGACAATACTCTCGATAAATTCAAGTTCCATTCAGACTTCGAAATATTCGGTTGTTCCCGATATAGTTAAATTTTTACTCCGTAGTGTATTTAACAACGTTTATTTGATTTCTGCAGTAAAAATTACCGTTTATTTGGATTGTTTCAAGAATATTAATTGATATTTGATTTTTGAAGCATTAGCTTCTTTTGAAGTCATTAGCTTCTTTTGAAATCTCTAAGATGTTAGGTCATATTCAATGGCCAAAACTTTTGTATTTCTGGTCATTATTAATATAACTTTCCTATATGTCTCCAAAACGAAAATTCACAGAAAGTCCAAAAAAATCAGGTGCACAAATAGATGTTATAACAAACCTATATACAGAATTTCAATGTTCTGCGTGCAACCATTTTTGAGATACGCACACTTGCACATACTTAATATAGACGTCACGAAAATTTGTGTAAATTCGTTGATATACCTGAAACTCGTTCTGAAACCAAACTTGTAGGTATACAACTAGACATGATGGCAGTCCCGCATATAATTTTTTTAAATTCTGCCATCATTTGATTTTGAGCTATGGGAGAAATAAAATCCATTTCGCAAATCCGAATTACTATACTTCCTTATATACTTTGTATAAGTAAGTAAGAAAAGGAAATCAAGATGGATCACTTGTTAACTGTCATTGTTTCAACTCCTTTTAAGTCCTAACTGAATTCAATGTAAATTAATAGAATTCTTTAAATATTTAAAAACTTCAGTGGTCTTCTCCATTTAACTTATGTTTAGAAAATTTGCTTTTTATGTATTCAATAGAAGTAACATTAAAAACAAAAACTTATTATAATGTAAATATTTCTTTAATTCAATTTATGAAATTTCCAGTTAAGTATATGAGCTTTTTAAAAATACTGATATTAAAAATAATGTCTCTACTGCTTATTTACTGGTTTAATGCCTTTTTCCTTCTAATAAAGGCTCGTGGTGATTTTTCCTCCAGCCGGTTGCGAGATTTTTTTTAATTCATAAATTTTGCTTAAAAGCGATTTTCTGTATAACATTCAAAATCCAGATTTTGGTGAATTTAATTGCGAATATATGAATACATATATGCTTAAGAATAAATTTAATTTGAAAATTTACAAAGTAAGAAACCTTTTAAAACATATATATATATATTTTTTTTTTCTTTTGTAAAATGTTACATTTTTTCTCTAGAATATCTATAATGAAAGAGAATTTGCCTTTTATTTTCTACGAAATTCCTTCACTTACAAATGTATAAAGCATTTAAAATTTTTCTTAATAGGGTGCATTGCGTAAGCAAACCTTTGAAAATAACCTGAAATCGATTTTTTTTTTTTTATGAGGGAATGTGACCTGCAGATATATCATATATCTGACAAGTGAGGAGAATGATTTTAGCACGTATCGTTTTGCTCATGTAAGCTTCCGAATAGCATTTTTTACTGTTTTCAATATGTTGCACGAAATTAAACACATTATGAACGTTTCCAATTTAACATAATCACCGGAATTACAAAAAAAAAAAAAAAAAAAAACATTCATAGTCGTGTTGCGAAATTTCTCTAAAAAGGTTTAAATACATGACTGCAAAATTTGTGGGTTTTTTTTTTTTGTTTGTTTGTTTGTTTGTTTTTCCAGGATGGCAGCACACTGTAAAAATTATGTCCTATTTGCTGCCATAAATTCTCTGTAATTTGAGAAAATACGCAAAACATACGTTTATTTACTGACAGAAATTCTCTGTAATTTGAGAAAATACGTTCTGACAACGTAATTGTTTCATAAATTACGCGTATTTTCTCAAATTACAGAGAATTTATGGCAGCAAATAGGACATATTTTTACTTTCCGAACACTATAGTGAGGAAAGTATTGTAATCATGTCAAAAATCCGAATTCGAGATTTTGATGTTTCTACACATTTCGAGGTCCCCTGAGTCCGTTTTCACTATTTTTACGATGATGTATGTATGCGTGCGTGTGTGTATGTGTGTATGTATGTGTGTGTATGTCTGTGAGTGAACACGCTAGCGTCTCAACGCTTTGCTCGAATAAGCTGAAAGTTGGTGCGTATATTGTAAGCCACCATAGCACGAACCCTATAGATTTTGGTGAATCTAGCACTTATAGTTTTTTTACAGGGACACAAAGAAAAATTCTTTATCATTATAGTCTATGGGACCAAAATCTTAAAAGTGCGATAGCATCTAAACGCCTTATTCAATTGAGCAAAAAAATTATACACGTATTATAGATCACAGTTATTCAATCTGTATAGAGTTTGGAGAATCTGGCACTTACAGTTTTTTTACAGGGGCACAAAAAATCTTTATCATTATGGCCTATTGGGCCAAATGTTTAAAAGTGCGATAGCGTCTAAACGCTTATTTAATCTGAACAAAAAATTTGTACACATGTTGTAGGTCACAGATGCACGAACTGTATAGATTTTGGTGAATTTAGCACTTACAGTTTTTTACAGGGTCACAAAAAAAAATTATTTTTCATTATGGCCTGTGGGACCAAATTTTTACTTTCTTCTATATTCAATAGAAGAAAGTATTGGATTCGTAAAAATTTTCGACCTCGGGTTTTTGATGGATTTACACGTTTTGAGAGCTGTAGAACACGATTTGACCATTTTTAGAAAATGTCTGTCTGTTTGTCTGTCAGTCTCTGTGTGTGTGTGACAAACTTTAGTGGCAACTGTATCTCAGGAACTACTTCACAGAATTTCAAACAAATTGGTATGCAGTTGCACCTTGACATAAATTAGTGCCTATCAACTTCTGGTAAAAATGGTCTTACAGGTTGCATTGCCATCCCGCATTTTCTAAATTTTTAACATGGTGGTATAGTACAAAATTTTGTATAAATGTGCATAAAGAGAATTATTTTTTAATAATCATTATGAAATTTACCAGAATTATTTATAATAGAGATAGTCACCTGGGAAAAAAATTTTTGTATGTGTAGGAGCCTCGCTTTCTCCCCCCCCCCCTTCGAGGGGAGTAAATTTTCATGATGGGTATCTTTCAAAAGAGCTCGCCAGTACCTTTAAAACGAATGGTTGAATTGATCTGCGTCCCATGATCTGCGATAATTTAAAATGAAGTTATCGATTTTTTTTTCATTTTTAACAATATATATATATATATATATTTAGAATGTAACATGGACAAATAATTGACTTTTTTTGGATATTTAGTGTTATACTACTTCTCTAATATGGAAATCATCTGCATTATCATGGAAGATAATTTTTACTTTCTTCTATATTCAATAGAAGAAAGTATTTTATTAGTAAAAAATTTCGACCTCGGGTTTTTGATGGATTTACACGTTTTGAGAGCTGTAGAACACGATTTGACCATTTTTAGAAAATGTCTGTCTGTCAGACTTTCTGTGTGCGTGTGACAAAACTTTGTGGCAACTGTATCTCAGGATCTGCTGCACAGAATTTCATACAAATTGGTAGGTAGTTGCACCTTAACATAAATTAATGCCCATCAACTTTTGGTAAAAATTGTCTTACAGGTTGCTTTGCCATCCCTCTTTTTCTAAATTTTTAACATGGTGACATAGGACAAAATTTTGTATAAATGTGCATAAAGAGAATTATTTTTTAGTAATCATTATGAAATTTACAATAAATAATTATAATAGAGATAGTCAACTAGGAAAAAAATTTTGTATGTGTAGGAGCCTCGCCCCCCCCCCCTTTTGGGGGGGGAAGTCTCCCCTCGAGGGGAGTAAATTTTCAAGATGGGTGTCTTTCGAAAGGTCTCGCCAATACCTAAAAAATGAATGGCTGAACTATAAATCTGTGATAATTTGAAACAAAGTTATAATTTTTTTTACTTTTAACGAAAAAAAACTTAGAAAATTGATTTTTTTTTTTTTTTTACGAAATTTAACCAAAATCGGTATTTAGTTGGCCCCTGACATAAACTGATGCTGATTAGATTTGGGGATTAATCGCTCAGCAGGTGGCGCTGTGATCGTATTTTTTCCAAATTTTTAACATGGCAGTATACGACAAAATTTCGTATAATGTACATAATGAGAGTTATTCTTAACCTGTGATTGAAAAATTAATATGAATTATTGATAATAGTAGAAGTTAATTTGGAAAAAAAAATTGTGCATGTGGGGGCATCGCTTCTCCCTCGGGGGGGGGGGGGGTAAATTTTCAAGATGGGTATCTTTCGAAAGGTCTTATCAATACCTTTAAAACGAATGTTTGAACTATAAATATGTGATAATTTAAAACAAAGTTATCGATTTTTTTTTTACTTTTAACAACAACAACAACAAAAAAAAAATAATTGGAACAAAAATCGAATTTTTTTTTTTCTTATTGTTACTGAGTGAATTTGTATAGGAAAATATAGAAGAAAGTCTTGTGGGGGCCACAACATACTAGTTTTAAATAATAATTTTAATAAATTATTTTTACTGAGTGAATTTGTATAGGAAAATATAGAAGAAAAGTCATATGGTGGCCACAACATACTAGTTAAAAGTGCGATAGCATCTAAACGCCTTATTCAATTGAGCTGAAAATTTATATGAATATTATAAATGACTGTTGCTCTAACTATAAGCATTTTGGTGAATCTAGCATTTATAGGTTTTTTACAGGGACACAACGAAAATTCTTTATCATTATGATCTATAAGCTCAAAGTTCAGTAGCGTTAAATAAAACATCGTGTAATATATGGAGAAAAATACTCAAACACTTTATTATGGTGTTATCTCTTTTGTTTGTTTAAAAACTCCTCTTTGTTTACTTTATCTACAAAACTGTTAATTACTCAATGTTTGGAAAGTCGAGTAGAGTCACTCCAGATTTTTTACATTGTAGGGAAAAATTTGACAGTCGACAAGAGGATCAAAATCGACTTTCTGCGTAGTATAGACCTTAGCAATCGTGAAATTGCGCACCGAATTGGACCTTCATTAAATAAAAAAAAAATGAAAGCGAAACTACCCTTCAGTCAAAAGTACAAATATATCCGATTGACACGGGCATTAATCTCAGGCCAAACAAATTACGAAAAATTCTGAAATGAAAAATGTTCGATCTCCATGACTCGGGTGCATTTCATATCTAATGGCATTTGATAGCAGAAGAAATGTGCCTTTTTAAACGTCAATCTATAGGTAGGTCTATCATGGTGTGAGCAGTAATAAATTTTAAAGGAACCTTCGAATTAGAGTTTGTGGAGAGCAATGTGAATTCTGTAGATTATGTTCAGATGTTTACTTCAGTAATTTCCCACGTCAAGCAATCAATAATACTAGGGGAAACTATATTTTTCCTCAAAATTGTGCATCAATACACACAGCACATATTGCGAAAAAATGGTTTCGTTAAAATTAAAGTTCTATTTGGCCCTAAAAATCCCCTATTTAAACATAATTCACCGAGTTTACGTAAACGGGAGGCAGTTTAACAGGAAAGGTGAACTAAAATCAGTCATCCTATCAGCTTGAACGACAATTAGGGTGCACGTCCTCGTGCAGCTCTACTATTCAATGTCGAGACGCTTACTTGCTGAACAAGAAGCCCATGTTGGCTTTACAAATTATTAGACATAGTATATCTGTTACTAAATTATTATTTTTTTGCATGTGCGTTTAAATTCATTGTTACGTATTTTTTTCATACGTAATAAATTATTTTATTAAGTAAATAAAATTACTTTATAAAAAGACCCAGTGGTCTTTCATTGTTCGGACTACTCTTTTAATTTTTTGAACAATACACATACAAATCACAACACATATCATGTATTCATACATTTTGACTACACTTTTATATCATTCTAATTCTTATTCAATGTGCGTGTATATTGATGCAACGCACAGTACTAATCTAATATTAATAAAATGCATTTTAAAGTGCTTTCAAACAAGTTTCTTTCTAAAAATGAACCACGCTTTCACGTAACTTTTATTTAAAAAAAAATATATATATTATTAAGTGTTATTTATTTAATAATATTAAAAAATATCAATACATAAAGACTGTTTTATTGTGTTATAAATGATGCAAAGAAAAAGTTTAAAAGGATTTTTAAGTGCTCCCACTTATAAAATAATTATTTTTCAGGAAGTGATTATAGTTTACACTGTTAGGAAAAATTGCAAGTGTACTTCATTTTCTTCTTAATTTTACTTAGTTAAACTTCTTTCTAAAACTTTTAAAGAGTAATTAAGTTTGAAAATATTAAATTTCTGTTTTAAAGCAAACTATTTTAAATTTATCCGTTTCGTAGTCGAAAAGGGGAAAAACATTCTTAACATTGTTTTAATATATTATCATCTAACAATTAAGAGTTTCATTTGTTTAATGTGCAATTTTTCGTATATTTAAATCAATGGAATTTATTGAAATTAAGAAAATACTAGCAATATAGTAAGTGATTTAAAATAAATCTTTAATTTACTTACCTTTCAAAGTTTAAAATAGTTTATGTTTTTATTAACAATAATTTATAACGAAATGTATAAAAATTACTGTAATTTCTAAAGCTTATTTTTTTTAATATATATATATATATATATATATATATATATATATATATAAGTTTCATTAAAAGTAAAAAAAAAATAATTTTCGTTCAGAATATTTATTTAAATATCATCATTCTTTACTGCTGCAATAAATTCAAAATAGAACTTTTTCTTTTCTTTTTTCTTTCTTTTTTGTAAAGCACTAATATAAATAATTGTTAAAATAAGAATTTCTTATTTAATCCACTTTAATTTCTAAAGCTTATTTTTTTTTATATATATATATATATATATATATATATATATATATATATATATATATATATAAGTTTCATTAAAAGTAAAAAAAAAATAATTTTCGTTCAGAATATTTATTTAAATATCATCATTCTTTACTGCTGCAATAAATTCAAAATAGAACTTTTTCTTTTCTTTTTTCTTTCTTTTTTGTAAAGCACTAATATAAATAATTGTTAAAATAAGAATTTCTTATTTAATTCACTTTAATTAAAATATTATATCTGTCAAATTACTATGTCGTGCCAGCACGGTGTCTACATAAAGACAAAAATTCGGCATTAGCTAGCATTAGTACATTGTTCTTTCACTGTGGGTCCTAAAATACGTGGTTATAAGAATTTTTGTTCACACAGGAAAATAAACCTATCTATAGTCCTGCTAAACCGTACCCGAGACAGGTTTGGAATACAGCTAGGACAGAAGACAGTAGTTTAATTTATAAATAGGAGATATATAATACTTAAGATTGTTTTTAGGATAGCTTGAAAAATAAAAATAAATAAATAAATAAATAATAATAATAATGATGATAATTACTATTAGACAAATTACATTTCATTAACAGAGAAAAATATGCCAATGGATATTAGAATTTATATTTAATAAATAAGTAACGTTCGTTTAAGATATTAAAAGTATGTTTTAGCTTATTATAATTATTTGGATTTAATATAATATTGCTTTTAAGTTTTGCCTTATGGTTTTTCTACTATTAAATTTAAAATTGTTTTTAATTAACAAACATTTTTCGAGTATATGAGGAAAAGAGCTACCTTTTTTTTTTTTTTTTTTTTTTTTTTTTTACATTTACAGAATGTGTTCGGTAGTTTATTGAGAGAAAATATGGGAAACTACTATGCCCTGAGATAACATATAAATATATTTGATTTGGGCATATGAAATTGGGTTTAGTTGTTTTAACAACTGCGTATGTACCTCTACATTTATGGAAATTCTGCCAGTCTCGTTACCAATTACAAGGTATTTTAACTTTTATAGTTGATTTAATAAGTGAGATTGGGAAAGGAAGAGAGATCTCATGATTATATGAATTATTTATTAATACTTTCTTGTTGCTAATTCATCTGCTGTTTCATTGCCAAGGATACCTACATGTGTTCTTGTCCATGAAAGTTGCATTAATGAGAAATCTTTGTTAAGTATTAAATTATATAATTCGAAAATGATATTTAATTAGGAAATGGCGTTTTTAGTATTTCTAATGCCAATTTATTATCTATTATTATTGTCACTGGGATATTTACATATTTTGTACTTAAATACCACTTAATTGTCTCTATGACAGCTAAGAGTTCTGCTTGAAAATTAGAATTATGTATATGTAATTTGATTTATAATTTATATATAATTCTATTATTTTCGACGTCAACAAAAGCACAAGAGGTTCCCCTTGGCATTTTTTAAACATTTGCATATATTTTGAGAGTAATGGAATTTGAATTGCCTTTGACTGTTGTATTTTTATTTATGTAATAGTTGTGATGATCCCTAAACTGGGTGAAGATTCCCAAACCAAACTTCACCAAATGAGATTTTGGAGAGATTTTAACGAGACATAGATTGTAAACAAACTAAAATGCATGAGTCCTGATTGTCTCTCTGTCAGGTGCAAATCCACATTTTTCTAAACGCTTGATGTGCTTGACGAGATGTTTTTCGTTTTCAACTCCAAACACTTCTTGTGGTCCCAAAGAACTTGTTTTTGTATTATTACCTGTTTTTCTTCGACGACGAAGTGTCCGAAAAGGAATTCCGTATTACCTAGCAACGTCATTGACACCAATTTCCGCTGCTTCTAGTCTCCTGAGAGTCTCTTTTAAATGATCTTCTGTCCAGGTCCCACGAGTTGCTCCAGTATTTTTCTTTTGTACACTGTAAGCATCTTTCCTGAAACAAACAAGAAGCATTGGACAACTGCATGAAAAAATACAATAATATACAATCACTGGCACAATTAACCGCCCACCTACAGTTTCGTTAGCACCCAAGTTTGTTTACGTTACAGTTTAAATGTCAAAGGTCGGTCTGACATACCTGAGCGTTTTTTGCTTTGGGATCAATCTACATTTTTTTATTTCGTTTTGGGTTGCCACTTCTAGTGATCACGCGAATTCGAATTTTATTTGATGAATTTTAATCAAAATTTAAAGTTTCAAAACATATTTTAAAGTTGAAAAATTTAACGATTTACAAATATTACGCATTTTATAAAAACAATTGGATTTCAAAAATATTAGTTTAAAATTTAAACAATTAAAAGATTTTTCTCTGAAAATGTATGTGGGCCATCTCACTCGAATATAATCTGGGGGGTGGAGGAATTCCACGCCTCCCATACCTTTTGGTATGGGAGAGATGCCTCGGCAGCTGTCCAAAGTACAGGACAGCAAAAATGGCGGCACAATGCCTGAAGTCGGCTGATCAACTTCTTACGACAGGTTTTTATGCTTATATAAAAAAAATCCATTCTTATTAACTAGTGCCAGCCTTACAATTCAACATCAATCTTATAACAGAGTAGAAAAAACATGGTACTTACTTGAAATATTGTTGTGACAGCAGAAAACAAAGAAATGAGTCATGTAACTTCCAAAGCACACCATTCAACATCTATCTGAAATAATAATCGGACTCGCAGAGCTATCTATCGTAGAGTTTCGAAATTTCATCAAGTGGGGCATCTCTACCGGTGGAGCAACTCACCCAGAATTACCTTAATTAATACTTAACACTATTTGTCACACAATTTCCGATCCTATTATTCCTTATTTTCTTTTTTCTTCAAAATCTTACTTTCGACAGAAAATGGAATAATTTCAACATAAAAAATATTACTTATTTAAAAGTTAATTTAGTAAAAATTTTTCCCTTATCAAATCATTAATAGAAAGTTAAATTATTTAACTTTCTATTAATGATTTGATAAGGGACCATCCAAATGTTATGTTCATTTGGTTAAAATTTATGCGCAAAGAAAAAAACGAAAAGAGAGTTTGTTGTTTTAATTTTGTAGAACATTGTGTATATTGCGCGGTGTATAATGACTTACATAAAAACACACTGAAATAAAATATAAGTAAAGTGTCCTAATTTCGTACCCGAGTCACCTTTAGGCACTTGGAAGCTATAATTTACCCTTAAAACCTACTAGATTTAAATATTATAATCGCTAACTATACAGAAACATCTAAACATAGCCAAACTGACTACTAAAATATTATTATCAAGTCAAAAAACTATGTTTCAAAAGCTACCTATATTTGGCAAAAGTAAAGAAATTGTCCCCCTTGAAAAATCCAATAAAATGAGACTTTGCTTATAAATCAGAATTTATTTCAAAATGAATAAAGTTACAAAGAACTGTAGTAATGAATTGAAGAGTAACCGAAAGAAATATAAGGCATTTCATTTAAACTTTAGGAATATATAAATATAGCTGAAGCTCCCCTTTTAAAAGTCGATGATGTGATCACTGGTACTTTCCTGATATCTTTAGGGTTCATGGCAGTAGTAGTTTGCTGAACATGGCCATTGATAATGGTTGATCAGTTACCATTAATTTTTCGCTGTATGGGGGACGGGGTAAGGTGGGAAACTGAAATTATTTCGACCCCATTGCGAAAAATCTTCACTTGCAAACTTAACAATTTTTTATTTATTTAGTAAGATTTGTGAGCTCATACGTGATTTTTTTTGCAAAAATGAGCTTTTGCAACGTAATTGAAATAATTGGATTTTCAAATTAAATTGGTAAAACCCTTTATGAAATTTCAACTCTGGAAAATACCTAAAATCTAGCTCGTTCTTTTGCCAATAATTTGCTTAATTTCTATTCTGTTAAAATGAGCTTTCGATGTTGCTCAGTATAACAAGCTTTGAACCTATGCAATAAAAATTTTACTATATTTCGCACATGCACAGTAAAGCAATATTTACTAATATAAAATATAAATGCTCGTATCTCAGCAAATATTACACGAGTGAATTTTATGTTTCAGAATAATACTTCTCTAATGTATTTTTCAACATTTCTGTGAACTTTATAAAGTTTTATGGAAATCCGTTCTAGTTATAAGCAGAATAATAATAATAATAATAATTTTTGAAAAAAATATATATCTGCCTATATAATTACGCAATTCCCGCATCAAAACATACAAATATTGTACATATTATGTTCAGATATGTGTTAAAGTTACAAGTCATTTGCAGCTTTTTATGAGACAGGGTGAGCTGAAGTATGTGCGCTTTTCTACAATTTGTGGTTGGTCCCCTAACTGAACGTTGAACTAAATCGATAGCGGGAATATCAGTTTTTAAATGTTCTTTGCATGTTTCAAGTCGTGAGCCATTTTGTCCAGTATTTTTTTTTTTAAATACAATATATATATATATATATATATATATATATATATATATAATTCCTATCAATCTTAACACTCACTGTAGCTCTAGGGCAGAAATTCTGCATCTAGTGAAAGCATTTAATCTACATCTGCTTTTGCTCTACTTCCTATGTTTAATAGCCTGTTATGTATTTTAATGTCTTCATATGTTGCACTGAGGAAATTTTTTTTAATTAAACTTTTAACAACATTATTTTGACATCTGCCAAAATTCTATTAAACATAAAATATTATGTTTAAGTACTTTAAGTGACTATAATACGAAACTATAATACGAAACTATAAATTTTTAATGATATATCTTTATTTAATGTAAATTTATACAATCTGAAATATATTTGAATTGCTCAAAATGGAAATTCCTCTACACGCTGAAAATATTTAGAATTTAAAAAATGAATAAAAATAAATAAAAATAAAAATAAAATACGTATTTATAAATTAAAATGCTTACAATGATAAATATAGAAATACCATTTACGGAACCATTTATTAGTTTACTGAACGCTTTATTACACTTAAATGAAGATAAAATTTAAATGCATTTCTAAAGTTAAGTTATCTGTGAGTTAAAAAATTATAATGCGTATTTTATTTTATACGGATAAATAAATGTATCAGAATATATTAATTATTTGAATACTTCAAATGAAAATTAATTCTCGTGCACATAATGACTTGCGCTTTAGGTTTGAGATAACATATTTATCACACGCTATTCAAAAATTAATGAAATATAAAGTGAATTCCACTTAAAACTTTATAAATGTTAATCAAGATTTCTTCTGAATAATATTGTATAATTCCTTCACATTTAATTCATTTTAAATAAATAAAAAAAAATACATAATTAAAATTTTAATCGAAAAGAAATATCTTCTGTAAACGATAGCAATGTATTTACTGAGATTAATGCATATATTTCTTTAATGACGTAATTAGCTAGACCTGAATGTGAAATTTGTTTTAGATTTTGTATAAATTCAGCCGATACGGATTTTCTAACATCGCACATTTTCTTTCATATTCAATGTCTTAACACGTATGTACATTTTTAAAACAAGCAAATCATTTTTATCGTATATTAAAAAAAAAAAAAAAATCCGAATTACACGCATTATACTAAACGCAAAATATGCGAAGTTATATAAAGCCTGCAAAAGTATACAGGCTTACGAACATTAATTTTACTCATGTTTATGTTCACGTTAATTGTTTAATTTTTATTCTTATAAGTTAATAAATTAATTAAATTTTAAATAATTATTTCAGTCAAAATATGCAAGTATTTTATTCTTGTACTATAATTTTCAGTACTTATATCCTTATTATTCAGTTTTGTTACACACTGCATGTGGTGTGCATTTTACGCACGAAAAATGACAAAAAAATGAAGAAGAATTTAGATTTTTAAACCAGCCCAAAGAAATAAGTGTAAATTAAAAGAATTAAAAGCTGTATAGATGCGCACACACACACACACACACACACACACACACACACATATATATATATACACACTTTCCCATATTTATACGGACACTTTATGTTTTGAAATAACTAATGTAAAAATAATTGTGAACAAGATTATACTAAATGCACTTAATATATTTAGTATTCTAAAGACCAAAATGGCTATATATCGTATATATATATATATTATGAAACAAAATTAGTAAAAAATAATAAAAATAATTTTTTTCTCCACGTTATCAGATGTTCATAGTTATAGGGTCAATCGAGATTTTTTTGTTTTATTTAACTTACTAGTAGATAAATTACAGACGACATGCGAATTTGTTGCCTACTGGGCTAGATTAATTCATATATAAGCTTTCAATTTTTCTTGAACGGACATTGCAGATAATTCCTCGAAAAAAAAAAAGAACGTTCACGTAGTGGAATATGATAAATGTGGTTTTTAAGTGGAAAGATAATTTCAATCCGCCGAATTTTTAAAAAAAGTTCTAAAAGTTCTTAAAGATCTAAAAATGCTGAAGAAAATGTGATCAAACGTTGAATTGTTGGTTCGATAGGAGAGAGATCTGATGCAAAATCATACTCGTTTTACAGAGATCGAAGACTCATAGTTCCTCTTAATGTTCTTCTCATAATGACTGTTGCTGAATTTGCTCGTAATTTTTAACGAAAGGTTGGGATTCACATTTACGCACGTTTAAAATAATTAATAATATGTTAAAATTAATAGAAAACCTGCAATAATTAATAAGTATTTAATGGGGGAAAGAAAGTCTGTATTAAAGTTGAATGAAGACAATATTAAATGGTAAAATGTTGCATTTTCGGATGAAAATCATTTTATTCTTGATTAACCAAGTGGTTTTAACAGTTACTGGCACGATCTGAAGATAGCGAAATGCAGAGCAGATTTTTTAAAGGCAGATATGAATCGGGCATTTTAAAGGCGGATCTATGGTGCTCTGGAGAGCTGTTTTTACTGAAGGCAGAATGAATTTAGTAATTTTTTCAATTATTATGAACATCAAGAGAATATTCGAAAATTTTAAACGTGGAATTCTCAGATTTTTGTTAGTTTTTTTTTTTTCGGGGGGGGGGGGGGGGGTAAGGGGTGTAATAACATTTTTTTCAACAAGACTTACATTTTTGCTCTACTTCTAGAACAATAGAAAATAGTTTGAAGAAAGAAACTTCTGTATCATTGCCTTTCCCGTGGCCTAAAAGTTGAAAAAACCTTAACTTATCATATTAGAAAAGTGCGTGCAAGTGGAGAGCAATTTTAAATAGTTTAAATGTATTCAGAACATCATCTATGCTGTATGAAATGGTATTGAAACTGAATATTGAAAAAGAGTGTATATATATATATATATATATATATATATATATATATATATATATATATATATATATATCAGAGAGAATGTCTAACTGTTTCTCCCTAAAAAAATACCCCATAAAATATTAATTTAAATAATAACTGAAAAAAAATACTAATATTCCAGGTCTCCTTATGATTGTGGACATCTGAAAAATCATCTTTTTTACCATATTTAAAAATTTTTAAGATAGAAAACGATAAAACTTTTTAAATATACTCTGTTAATGAAATTCAATTTGATAAAAAATATATTTGTTTAAATGATAGTGTGCAGTGTTTAGTTAATATAGGAAAACGGGTGTCCTTATAATTATGTGAAGCAGTATATATATATATATACATACATATATACATACAAAAGAATAATATTTATCATTAATAATATATTTTTCAACATGGTAAGCTGCAAAAATTAGAGAATAGATTTTTCTAATATAGTTTCTAATAAAGTACATTTTAACGTTATTTGCATTTTATTTGAAAAACAAAAAAGGATCTGAAAACAAAATGTAAACGAAGTCTTGTAATTGCGTTTAATAAAGCCAAAAATGACAAGTAACAAAATTCAAAAATGGTAGTATTAGATGAACATAAAAAATGAAAAATATCGTTTGTGAGATAGAAATACAAATGGTTCAGAACTGTGAATTGTACCATTATTAAAATAGTTCCAATATGATAATTACATACTAAACAGAATTTTATAAACATTTATGCAACATTTCTTCAATATATAAATTAAGTAATTTTTCCATAAATGGGAGAAATCACTGTAATTAAGCGCTATAAATTGTGAAAATTTACAACTGTTGGTCATATTCGAAATAGATAAAAAGTATTCGTCAGAAGACGATATATGAATAATATGAACTAGGTATAGTTCTTAAGAAGCATAGTTATTCTTTTAAATAGTTTTTATTTTAGTACAGATTTTAAGAACTACACTGCCCACCATAAGTATATAATGAATATATGTGGATACTTTCGAATTTAGACGTTTTGTCAAATATCTAGAAGTACTCTTTAGAAATTATCTTGAATCTTTCGGTATAAAAAGAGCATGTAACACTTCATATGTTTCAGCATTTTTTTTTCCAGAAGAGGAAAAGGAGACCCATAAATAATTAAAGAAAAATCAAAATATTTTGCATCAGACTGTAAAAATTAATGCTTGAAAAGCGTTTTGGCTGTAGCATGTAAATTATAAGGATTTTATAATTATCTGCATAAATTTTTATAAGGCTACCACATACATTCATGGAGATAAAACGGTTTCTTTAAAAAATTGAAAAAAAAAAAAAAAAGCCGCTTTTTTATTATAACATGTAGGGTATATGACCCAGCCCAAAGCTATTTTTAGGATACGTGGCTTACTACATCAGACACAGAATACTGCAATCAGGATGCGAAAATGTTAAATATCTTACGAAATATGAGCATTTTTACTAAATATATTTTTAACTACGTATGCGCAAACTTTATAAAATTTTAATTTGCATAATTTAATAGTCAAAATTATTGAGTTACAAATGAGAAAACTTGAAACAAACATCTAAAAAATAATCTAAATTATAAGGGGTTTTATTCACATTTTAATTTTGATTCAAAAAATGACCATTGGTAATACAGTATTCGGTGATATTTTACGGTGATTATTTAATTTTTAATAAACATTGATAAAGTCCCTTATCACATTCCTCTTTTTTGTGGGGTGGGGGTGGGGGGGGAGGGGTTCTTCACGTAAGCAGAACCTCTGGCTATTAAATTATGCAAATGAAATTTTTATAAAGCTTGCGGATGCATAGTTAAAAAGTATTTCGTAAGATGTTCATATTTCGTAAAGTATTTAGTATTTTTCCATTCGGACTGCAGTATGCTTTGTCTAATGTAGTATGTCAAATTTCCTAAAAATAGCTTTGCACTTAATCTAATACTCTACGTGTTATGATTAAAAAAGCGGCTTTTTTTTATAAGAAATAGTTTTATCTCCATGAATATATGTGGAAGCCTCTTAAAAATTTACACAGATAATTAGAAGGCTCCTTATAATCACATGCTACAGCCAAAACGTATTTCAAGCATTGCTTTTTACTAGATGATGCAGAAAATTTTGATTTTTCTTTAATTTTTTACTGTTCCCCTTTCCTTCTTCTTGAAAAAAAAAAAAATGAATTTATAAGGTGTAGCATGTCTCCCAAAGTTTCAAGGTAATTCCTAAAGAATTTATCTACATATTTCATAAAACGTCTAAATTCGAAAGTGTCACAATACTACTTATACTGAGAGGTAGTGTATAATAACACTTTTTCTCATTTGGAGCGTAATATAATTAAGCCTTTTTTTCGTGGTGTTAAATCTACTGCAGCTCGCAAACCACAAGCGTCATGATCTTAAACTATGTCCTATGCAAAAAGTAATCAAGTAATGGACGCTAAACATCTTGGAGCGTATCCACTGGTCAGTGGGAACTCTTATGGTATTTGAGGCTAGAGGAGTGCCACAGGCCATTCCATTTGATTATTATTATTATTATTATTATTATTATTATCATTATTATACTTTTTTTTTGCTGTTTCTCTTCGATTATTTCTGTATAGAAGATGTATAATCATGCATTTATACTTGTTTGTTGTTTAACCTTGTATGTTCGCGACGAGTGCTTTCGTGCTAAGCGAATGATCTCATCTAAAATGCTACTGCTTAAACACGTACACATATATATTTCGTTAAACTTATAGAAAATTACAAAAATAATCCAATACAGAAGGATCAAACTCGATGTATACAATACATACATACATATTTACACACACATGTATATATATATATATATATATATATATATATATATATTTATATATATATAAGATAAATCTTAAAAATTAGGTGAAATAAAACTGGAATTTTTAAATATAAAAGTAGAACAGAGTATCAATTTCCTCATTCAGTTGGCTATTTAAGTTTGTCCTTATACTTATTTATATTCTTGTACTTTATATTGGTGTATTTACTTTTGTACTTTATTTATGAATTTAATTGCTTTTTATGCTTTGTATTAATTAAATTCGCATGCTGTATGATCTTGCTTCCATCTGTGAGAGGTTGGGGGCTAGAAACATGGTTTTTGGCTAAATAGCCAACGATTCGTCAAAAACTTCTCATATTTCTTTCTCTACATGGAGAAGCTCCCCCTGAAGAAAGCCTTCATGTGTTTGTGGTTAATTTTCTTTTTTATTTGGTTATTTTGCTCTATCTGTCTATCTATCTATCTATCTATCTATCTATCTATCTATATATATATATCCCTAAAAGCATATCTTTTCCCCAGTACATCCTCAGTATAATTTAAAGTTGCAAGTACATCTAATGGTGATCCTTGAAATGAACCATGGAAGAGTATACAGTTAGGGATATTTATATTTCTAACTTCTTACATTAACCGAAAAGTTACATAGATTACAAGAAAATACTTTTAACAGCGGACAATGCCTAGTCTCGCCGATAGCTGTGAACTGGGTTATTCTATAGAAAAATTTGTTTCCATAAGTACTCATTACCGAATGTATTTTTTAAATTTCGTATTCAAATTCAGAAAATTCACAATCGCTAAATTAGTATTTATTTTCTGAAAATTGATATTTTAAATTTTGCGGGTAAAAAATGAAAGCCTTTTGTTAAAATACGCATTTTTGAATCAAAAATTAAAACTTAAAAATAATATATATATATTAATTAATAATATTTTAAAATTTACGAATTTTATGAATTTGAAAATGAAATTAAAAAAAAAATATATTAGACGATGAGTAATTGTGGAAACAAAATTTCCCACAGAGTAACACGGTCTTTGGTTGTCTGCGAGATTTATATTGTTCCCACTATTATGCAAGTTTTCTTTACCATATTTTAAATTACATGAAATTCAATTAATAAAAAATAATTCATTAAAATATTAAGGAAAGAAAATAAATATTACCCTTAAAAAACAATCACTATAAAACATTTTAAACCTTTAGGTAACATTAAAATATGATGAAATTTTTAATAAAAAGGGGAAAAAATTCTATATCATTATTCGTTACACAAAGTTACTATCTTCAACAGTATGTTACATAAATATAAGTATAAAGTGTTGTATTTCATATACATTTCCTTTATTAATAATTTTAAATTTTATTTTTTTAGTGGTTTTTTAACACTTTCCAATAAGGTTGAAAAGTGATAATGACTTCGGTTGTCTGTTTATTTCTCTGCCTGTGTATGTCAGTCCAAGCTCTAACTCCCGTAAATATTCATGGAAGTTTTTGAAACTGATATAAGTTATTTATGTTTCACTATAAAATGTTCCTCAATACAAATAGAATAAACCACCATTAGTTGTTTTTGTACAGGGACACGCGAAAGGTTTCCATATCATAGCATTTTATGAGCGATTTTTCTATTAACCATACTTAAATTACTTTAATTTGCACAAATCTTAATGAAATTAAAATATGTCGTTCAAGTTCGCTATGAGATGTTCATTGTTGAAAATGGAGTAAATACCACCCACAGTTTGAATACAGGGAAGCATAAAAGTTTTCGGAGGCATTGCGTTCTGTGAGAGTTATTTCTATAAATCATATTTTAATAACGTTGCTTTACACGATCCTTAGTGAAATTGAAATATGTTATTCATATGCAGAATTTTTTTTTTCTATGGAATATGTTACGATTAGCATTAAAATGTGATATAGCGCCACAGAAAAATACCTAACTATATTAAAGGCTGTTACTAGAAATACGCTGGATTTTCCTTTTGTTTAATTTATGCGTATTTAAGATTTTTCTAACAATTTTTAAGTGTAAATAGGATTTGGATTAGTGTATCTATGTCTGTCCGACTGTCCATCGGTCTATATGTCCGTCTGCCTTTCGCGTCTGTAAATATTTTCAGACTTTCTTAAAAATGGTATATGTTATTCAAGTTCACTATGCAATGTGCCCTATTTAAAAGGCATTAACAGGTACTGTACAACGGGTTTGTGTACAGGAGACCCAAAAATTCCCAATATATACCATTTTAGGAAAGACATTTTTATAAAGTTCAAAAGGATAGCATTCTACCGCAAAGAAACTTAAAGAAATTGGGATTTTTTGATAATGTGCTAAAAGGATGTTTTTTATATAATACGATATGCTTCACCTTTAGATTTACAGGTCTACACTAAAATATTAAGATACATTAAGCACTGCATTTTCGTTTGTAATAAAAACATTTTTAGGATCAAACAAAATTCGTTGTGTGATACGCATAAGTAAAGAATATTGAAGTTTGTACTATACAACGATTACGAAGCTTGTACTATACGAAGTTTGTACTATACGTACAAATCTAAAGTGTTAATAATCAACGTGTAAAGCATGATTTTTCGTTCTTGTTTTAAATTGTTTTTAAATCTCAACTTGAAATCATTATTTTAACAAACACTATTATATAAAAAAGTAGTTTTGATATTCAAAATAAAAAATTGTGAAATGTAAAATGACAAAAATGCAGTTTCACAGACATACATTTTATTTATTGAAATGTTTACAGCCCTATTCATACTATAGTAAAACTATACATTAAAATTCAAACCCTATAAAATATGTGACATTCTATTAAAACATAAACCGCTTTTAACTTTCACTTCTGTTTCAAAACAGCTAAAATGTTAAAAACTACTTTTAAAGCCTTAAGTAATTCCAAATTGTATCACTTTCTTATATATTAGCGTTTCCCATAAAAGAGAAAAAAAAATTAGTGTGGAAATTAATAATGAAAATATTTTTTCTGTCGATTGCAGGAAACTTTAAGCCATAGAATTTTATAAGAATTTGTAAAAAATACTATAGCTTAAAATAATGTTAGAGCAATAGAAAGTAATAGTTATTAATTCTGTAAATCAGGCGAATAAACTAGCACAAATATTGTAAGAGATACGGAAGTATAAAATTGTTTCTCTAAGCCATGAAATGAAACAGCTATTTTACGAAATGTTTATTTAAGGCAAGTGTAACAAACATTTGCTTCTAATTTTATTGCTCCAACTCGTAAAGTTTTATTGACAAAAGCACGTAACAAGAATATATAAAGAAATCTTAATTACAACAAACAATTTTGCACTATAAGTTCTCTGACTTATAAAATCGATATTCCCAAAACAAATTTATTCTGTTTCTATTCATAAAATTAATTTATTCTTCTCTTTAAATCTATAGCCTTAAACGTATGATTAAATCTACAATTAAAAACTGACATATTTTATATAAACGAAGAATGAAATACTTCCAATATGCATAATTTAAATTAAAAGGTGTTCTTCAGTACCTACACATAATTTAAAATAAAATATGTATATTGTCAATATATTACATTAAGATGACGTTGTGGTCATAGGGATTTATATGGAAGCAGAACAATGCAGGAGATTATGAAATGAGGTGGGGGAAACACCACTGTGTAATTCGGAGATTTCTGTTTTTAAGCATAGCCGCCTCAGGTTAGATGTCAGAAAACCTGCGTAACGAGGCGACAATTGAAGACAACTTCTCATCTCCAATTTTTCAACAGACTTGCCGAGAGAGGCAAAACCACGCGTACTTTCAGTAAAGCTTAGTATTCGTCAGCATTAGAATTAGTTTAAAATTATCATTATTTCCTTATTTTCAAGGACCAATGAACACTAGTAAAACTTATATGCTATCAGAAGATTACTTTAATCGTTGAAATGGTCAGAGAAAATTTAAACATTTTTCTATATAAATTTTTGTATTTTTAACATTAGTCAATTTTAAGGGAAATTGTAATTTTAATGTTTTAGAAGAAATCGATATTTAAATATCCTAATTTGTTGTGGCGATCGGTTTATGAATCTACAGGAGCCAAAAAATATTTATGGTTGTTCAACCATCAAACTTAAATTTAAACTACTGGTCGATTGGAATACTCTGCACTAGTCAAATGTTTTTTTCTGGTCTCAAACCAGCAGACCATCAAGGAATTTAAACGCTAACGTTTGATTACATAACGGGAACAGAATATAATCAGTTAGTCTACTCGCATTAGGTGTCTAGGGACCGTATCTTACTAGGTATATTTATAGGAATAATTATACGCTTTCATATTATACCATATATTTATTCTCAAAACTTAACTTTTATTATTATTATTATTATTATTATAAAAGCAAATTTAAAAAAAGATGCAATGAAATTTTTCCACATTTTTAGATATTCATAATAGCTAATATTGTCCATTGATTGAAACTCGAAAAATTATATCTGTGAGCATTTAAATTAGAAAAATTAAAAATCTGAATTTCCGTATAAACAATGTTCTTACACTCTCCTTAAAAAAGAAAGAAAAGGAGTAAAAGTAATTACACTCTCCTTAAAAAAGAAAGAAATGGAAACCATAAAAATCAGCATTTTCTTTACATGGCAATGCATTTGTCTATGAACGTCTGTATGTAATTTCAGCATATCCAAAGAGTCGCAATCCAGGTGACACGCACGTTGAAACTAAAAAAGAACAATTATCAACTTTCCTGTAAGGCATCTTCCAAATTTAGACTACCGGGAAGATGGTGTCGCTACACGAGTATAAAATGAAAAAAGCATACATATATATATATACTTTATATATATATATATACTTTATATATATATATATATATATATATATATATATATATATATATATATATATATATCTCAAGGAACGCGGTAGCGTTCCGCCCCGCAAAGCTAAAACAAACATTAAGAAAAACAAATGAAATTTACAAAGTAGGAAAGTCAATGGTGAAACGCTACAAGTGTATATTATGTCATAGCATCTTGGACATTTCGACAACCTATATCTCAGCTACCTGATACCCAAGACCTATGAATTTTTGCACAGACCTTGGGCATACCCTTAAGACAAAGCATACAAATTTGCAGGTCGTTCTGAATTAAGGGGCCTGAGTTATATAACTTTGAAAACCTGAAATTTGCCGTTTATATTCTTCTTCTTCTTCTTGTTATTGTTAAGACTGCGATTATTGAGAGCGATTGAGCCTAGAGTTCTGCAGCTAATGAGCTGAAAATTTGCATGGACATTCCTTCCGCCCCCTACTAGTGCCTTTTGCTATAAAAAATTTTTGGTCAATATACAGGATAGTTATTTTCAATTTTGTGATATTTAACCAAAAAATTTCGTGAATCCGTCAAGAGATGGCTCTCATTTTCAATGAATTTAATTTTGTCATTTAATAAGACAATAAATTGTAATAAATTCTGTTTATATTTTTCTATCTTTCTTTCTTTCTTTCTTTACTTTTTTTTTTTTTTTTTTTTTTTTTTTTTTACAAAAATGGATTTAAATAAATTAAAAGGCACTTTTTTTCTAAAATTTTTAAAATTTTTACAAGAAACATGTTTATTAATAAAAAAAATAATAGATAAATTTAAATTTCTTAATAAATAAATGGTTAAAGGACGCGCTAAACAGACTTTTAACAAAGTAATGTGATGGATTAAATTAAAGAGCGATTCGTTAACTTTATAAAATTACGGATGATGAAAGAATACATATAATTAAATTCCGATCATATATTATATACGAGAAATATTATCATGGAAAAATTCAAATTTGACATTTTTGTGTGTCTGTGAGTATTGAGGTCTTTTGAATTCATTTTTCATATTTTATAATAAAGAGGTATGCATGTATGTGTATCAATGAATACGATAGCGTCTAAACGCTGCATTTGATATGTATGCTGGAGGTGACCCACAACTAATGATTTTAATCATGTAGAACTTAGTTTTTTTTGTTTTTTTTTAACCATGTTTTTATTAACTTCGTTTCTTGTTCGTTTGCTTGTTTGTTTGTTTTTCCAGTACAAATCTTGCAATCTATTTTAACTAACTTCTCGAGTACCTAGACATTTGAAATTTTCAGGATAGCTCAGAACACGGTGATAATACATTTTTTAACACTTTTAGTCAACTGTTTCAGGTCCCTACTGTCTTCGGCAGCGTTTATATGATTCAACAGGAAATTTATTTAACTAACTTCCAGACTAGCTAGGCATTTGAAGATTTCAGAACAGTTCAGAACACGGTCAAAATGCATTAAAAAAAAAAAAAAAAAAACACTTTCAGCCAACTCGCGGTCGTGGAAGTATTAACACTCTTTCATGGCCCATGCGATAAACAGCCAAATTAAATTTGAAACATTTAGCTTTATTCAAGTTCGTAGGTAAGGGAAGAGTATTTGGTTATTTTAAAGACTCAGAAAGGTTTTGCAGATTTGTCGAAAATTTTTTGATTATATTTCATTTTAAACACTTACTATTACGTACTAACTATTGAACCTATTCTGAAATTTTTATCTGGTTATGATCTTGGCTGTATTAAAGGCAAAATTTTTATAATTCTTTATGAATTACACTACCGAAAAGCTTCTGAAATACTTTATTTCTTAGACTGAATTACAGTTTGATCTCATTGTGAGCATCAGTCGCCAAATGTGGCAAATGGCATGATAGTTTTCTAATGAAAAAGTTCTCACATTCGGTTACTTACTAAATTATTCTTCCGATTCAACCTTTTTAAACATCATTAATTAATAAATGTTCAGAAAGTCGAGTGAAGTCAATTTATATTTTTAAGTATGAAATTACAAGAAATGAAAATTACATAAGTGGCTTTAAGTAGAGTTTAAAGGAAAAAATACAATGCAAATTCATTTGAATGTCAATATGAAACGCACGCATCATATAAATACATATTCATAAACATAGGTTCCCTAAGACTTACACACTTTACATAATATATACGCTTTAGACAAACATATTGTTGCGCACTCGGGGTTCGTGAATTTTCTGTGAATGAAAGACGAACCTTGCAGAGGTTAAAAAAATTATTTACAGAATATTTCGGAAGATTACAGGTCTGTTAAACCCAGTATCAACTTGAGTTTCACCAGAAAACGCAGTTTAAATAACAGCTCTTAACATAAAAATCACAACAGAAACGATACCATAGTCATAACATAGATAAATAGGCAGCAATTCAGTGGTAGAGACTTAGTCGAACAGAACATTCTATTCCGTAAAGTCTTAGCGAGAAACTCACCTCAGTGGTCGGAACGGGTCCCCTTTTATAGCCTGCCCTTAATCCTGAATTTTACAGTAACTTCCGTAATAGTCGTGTTACAGCTTGGAAAACGGGTCTATCGATAATAAAGGTTTTTTCACCAAGGTCGTGAAAATAGTTGTCAAGGTGCGATAAAGTCGCCAAATTCATCGCCAATTGCATTATGTGCCCTGATGAAGTGTGTTTTTAACGAAGAAGTATCTTTTTTAACGTGGTAGGAAGCTAGAAATGCGAAAAATTGACATTTTATAATGTTACTAATCCTCTTAGAAATAAATAAATTAAAAATAACTAGTACTATTTAGAAGTCTGTAACACTATATTTACATCTATGCATAACACGCACGATTTTTATTGATCTATTACACAAATATATTCATTATGCATACGTATTATATTTATAAAAGCACATACATAACCTGCAAAAAGAAGTGATATCTCATAAAAAACAATACTATTGTAAAAGTCACCCCGCCCAGCAAAAATTCTTACCTCTCTTAATCAGCCGAAAAAAGGACTAATATCAAATTTCGCCGCCGCTATTGAATCCCGGGTACTCAATGCCTAGCTTAATGAAGATCTGCTACACTGCATGTATCTTTCTAATAAATCCTAATCTCTTTCAACATTCTTTGTTATCTGTGTTAGCTTTTTCGCTGCATTATAAACTTATTATTTAATGTATTTTTACTGCGGGGTGTGTAATAATATTTTAATCTAACTAAATTTTTTATTAATTAAAACTTTAACACAGGGGATGCACTCGACGTAAAAATACTTTAAATTATAACTTTATAATGCAGCGAAAAAACTAACACAGATAACAAAGAATGTTGAAAGATATTATGATTTATTAGAAATATACATGCAGTGTTATTGGCAGATTTTCATTAAGCTAGACATTGAGTACCCGGGATTCGATAGCGTAGGCGAAATTTGATATCAATTCTCTTTTTGGCTACTTAAGAAAGGTAAGAGTTTTTGCTGGGCGGGGTGACTTTTGCAATAGTATTGTTTTTTATGATATATATATATATATATAAACATGACTTCCTGACCTTATATGAGATTATTTTTCTGCAGCCAACATTAGCCATACCTTCCGAACAATACTACCTTTATGTCCCTCTTTTTATTAATAATTGGCTGAAATCTTACAACAAATTCCATGTATGGGTATTAAAATAGATACATATATGTTAGGAGAAAATGTTAGGAATTTAAGCTCGAAATGTGGAGATTTTGGGTGTAAGGAAATGCCTATTTGCTGTTAAAAATGTGATAAACGTGAAACTGATGGAGCGGAAAAAAAATAAAATCTGGTACAAAATCAAGTATTTTAATTAGAAAATTGGTAAATATTTACAAGTTCTATCAATAAATTAAATTTAAATTAATTAAAGCTTAATTTTTTTAATAACCCATAACGTTGTTTAACGTTGTTATAGCGTTGTTATAACCGATTTTTCACTGTTCAGACTTTTCAACGCTATAACAACACTATATATTTTCAACGCTATAACAACGCTATGGGCTACCTGGAAACAGCTTTATGTGTTTAGTTAATTGAAATAGGTGTAGATTTACATTTATGATAACTAGTGTGCGAGGAATTTGTTACTGAATGGTTATTCAGATGCAGTATTCGTTATGAGATTGTTTAAATTCCTTAATTAAAAGCAAAATTTAAGCATTATTGAATAAAATGTATTTGAACAATTAATTCCTGTATTTATTTCGAACGAGTATATCAATTTTAATCTTTTAAAATTCACTATGTATTTGTTTTAAAAAAAATATTATTTGTATGTTTTATTTTACTCATTTACTTATTTATTAATTCAGGGAAACCTCTTTACTCTTATAAGAAAAGAAATAGTGAATATAATGACCAAAAAAAGAATAGTATTTAGATTTTTTTTTTTCATTTTCAACTTATAAGAACATTTCAGTTCGCAAAATAGTATTACACTAAATCAGGAAGTAAATCTTCACTTAATATTTGTATAATTGGAAATTGCGTGATTTATTTATTTTTTTTTGTTTTGTTTTCTTTTCACCACATTATATGGAAAATTTTATTCATTATATGTGCTACTTCCATAGAATTTAACCAGCAATTATTGATATGCCCATAAATATACTGTTACAAAAATATGTCAACTTTCTTGCGCGTGGAAAGTAATTCGTAAAGGCTTAGACATGTTAACAACGAGTGCACTTTATTTTCAGAATATCTAAAAGCAGTCGATAAAGCAATGAACCTACCGCAGAAGTTCAAAATCAACTAATGTTTTTGAAACAATTCAATAAAACGGTCATTAGTACCACAAAAGTTAAGTACACAGCGTTAAATACGCCACAGGGAATGAATTTATGTTATTCATTTACAACGATAATCCGGTTAAAGAGACGACACCTCAGCTCGTATTTTGAACACAAACTAAACTTATCGAGAGTCTAGTTACACTTTAAAAAAATATCTATTACCAGCGGCAAGAAACTCTCTGTGATTGGAGAAAATAATTATTTTCTCCAATCACAGAGAGTTTCTTGCCGCTGGTAATAGGTATTTTTTTTACAGTGTAGAGATATATAGAATTTTAAAGGTAATTTTGTGTTAGAAACCAACGGACCATTGCAGAAAATTCCAGAACTAGGCGTCTTTTGAGGGTACAGTTTCCAAACTTTGGCAGTACTAAACTATCATTTTTCACCAAATTGCCAAATTCGCTATAAAGTCTCCAGGTTTGTCAAAAAGATCGAAATTGGCGTTAACTGCAAACTTTCCTATATGGAGAGATTAGAGACGAAATTTGGCGGCAAGTAGTAAAAAAAATGATTGTAATATTCCTAATGCTGGTAATATGGTCAACTAACAGTAGTGTTACTAATTTTAATGAAATCCAAAACAAGACGTTTGAATCTAGTCGCTCGATGTTAGTAGAACATACTTTAATGCTGCATTGCCCACAATCCACAATCCTTGATCACGTGCACGGGAGGGCAGTCATTGTTGATTTGTTGTTAGATGCCTTGACATATTATAAATTTGTATTTGGTAAGCTTGTTTGCTTTTCTTATTTAAACAAAATATCTATGTTTACTGTTATACATAATATGTTAGTTGGCTTAATGGTCTCTTGAACTGTATAAATAAATTTTAATATTTGTGTTTTCAGGCAGAAGTACGGGCACTTTTTTAAATTTCTTTATTGTTGTTAATATCACAATGGACATATCACCAGCACCTATGTTTATTACATTCATATAAATAAATTTCTCTAATTTTATATATTTATTTTATTTATTTATAATACTAGGGGGCTCTGCCCCCTGCTCGCTCCGCTCACCAACCCCCGAGGAAGGCTTTCCCTCACCCCGACTTGCTTCACTCATTAACCTCTGCTGGATTCTACCTGATTATTCGCAACTTTGCCTTTCATTGAATTGGAATATTAATAATACATAACACAAGAGAAAAGTCGAACAATATTATAGAAATCCACCATATTTGGTAGCACATTGAAATACACAATATTTAATATTATATCGTTTATAATATGTGAAAAATCTGTGTTAACGTTCGACAGTTTAATAACAATTTGCCCTTATTTTGAGAGAAAACACATGTCACACAGCTAGACACACAAACAAAATAAACAACGATAGCACTAACTGTTTAGAACAGAGAGAAATTCTTAACATCTAAACGATTTAGAGTTACAGCTTTAGTATACGATCCACTTGTCTTTTGTCACTGTTTGACAGTGAATTTTTCGGGTATTATTGTTTGATTAAAGGAATTATGAACTTATTTTTTCTAATGTCTATATTTTTTACTATTGAATTGTTTTAGTTAATTTAGGGCAATATGTAACACTCTGCATTTATTTCCAATGTACAGCAAGGCTTAAAATGGTGCTTACAACAGTAAAGATGCAACTTTTTAAAGTGCATTTTTTCTAAAATATGATTTAGTCAGATCCATTGAAAATAAATATCTTATGTGATTATATCTATTATTTTAAACATTTCATTAGTAGTAGTACGACAGGACAATTTCTTTCAGATAGCGATTTTGCATTGTCGCCATTAATTTGCCGAGATGCCGGTCAATATCTGATTTTACCATTTCTTAAACTATTTTAAATACTAAGTTAAATCGGGAAAAAAAAATCACATTTTTCGAAACCTACTGATAAGTGCAAAATACATATTGTAAAAACGAATTGGCAGTTTTGAGTATTCGAGATAGCCCATCACTATTCATAAATTGGATCTCTTTTAAATATTTGTTGACAATATTTTCTGCATAAATATTCATTATGATTCCTGAATACTTGTTGGCGATATCATCTGAATAATTATTATTGCTCGCGATATCTACTGGTATATATTAATCATGAAATCTTAATATTTGTTGGCGATACTAACACAAGTTAATAATGCCTTCTGGATATGTACTCATTACACCTTGATTTTTTTACATATATATTATATAATATTGAATTTAGAAAATAAAAAAAATGTGTGTGGAGAATGAAATATAATGATATTGGATAATATAATTTAATTTATAGAGACATCAATGGTACAGGAAAAACTACTTTAGCCATTTTCTTTCTAATAATACGGATAATATTTTACCTAGAGATATTTTACCTTCTTTTTCTCTCTCTTGAATTAAGTTAAAAAGTATTTGAAATAAAATTGAAAAAAAAATTGTGCTAAAGTAATGATACTGTTTAACCTCTTGGCGAAATTTTAAATTTGGCACCGATGTAGCTTAGACTTTTCTCGCAAAAATCTTGACATGCATAACTGAGATAGATAATTTAAGTCATCGTCAAAATAAATGAAAATTTTAAAATCTGCCAGTGAGGTCCTGTATTAGGTGTAACTAAAATATTTTAGCAATGCAGTTACTTCATTCCATTCCATGAAAAAATAGACAAAAAAAAAAAAAAAAGTCCTGTTGTATTAAACTAAATTCTGTTTTCTGCAAAGTTTTATATCAATGCTTAAAAAACCAAAATAGGTTACGAATTTTATTATTATTATTATTATTTCACTATTTTATAATTTTTCTCTATATGTAAGGCATGGCTAGAGTTAAAGTGGCTATTGTGGTTGCGTAAATGAATTTCTTAGCGAAAAACGTACGAGTTTCTTTATTTCTAAATTTTAAAAATCGCTAAATTGGTCATAGTAAAGATCCATCATTTTAAATATGTTTTGAGTTAAAAAACTAAATCTTTATATAAACTAATATATGTTGTTGTCTCGTAAATTTCATTTTAAAAATTTATGGGCTTAACCTCTAATTCTACACCAATCGTTGTTTAACATAATCATTATATTCATTACTAAATCTTTTTCGTCTAACGTTAAAATATAAACTAAAAATATAAACTAAACTAATAATATAAAATAATAAAATAAAATAAAATAAAAGTATAAACTAATTTTCATTTTATTTTTATTAAATTTTAACTTAATATTTTTAAAATGTCGGTTATTTTCATGTTTCGCTATTCTAAATAATTTTTTTTCTTCTCTCGAGCATCTCAAAGATGTCATTGTGTCATTTTTTTCTTTTTTACACCATTGATCGCATTTTAATTTTTCTGAGGAAAGTGACGTCAGAAACACAGAAAAAAAAAACGTCATAAGAGAAACATTTTCTCCGGTGGCAAATAGAGTACCTTTACAAACCCGACGTTTTTATGTAAAAACTTCGTTAATTAAAATGATGGAAATTTCTAAGCAGCTGAAATACCTTCCTTGAAGCAGTCGGAATACACTCACACCTCTCATGATGCAGAGCACTTTTCCCTTTCGCGAAAAGATGCTGTCGCAGACAAAAAAAAAAATATTGACGCCAGCGAGAGTTACTTTTTTTTTAATATATAGAGATATTATATTTTACATAACCAGATAAAAAATTATTTATGCTATTGGCATGGATATTGATTGGTTGGTTGGGTTTTACGTCGCAATAGTGCTGCGCAATAGGCAACTGGCGACGGTCTGGTACTCACCCCTACAGGTGTTTCGGAGACATGCCATCTCAATTTTGAACCTACACGGAGAGGATGGCTCCCCCGCTTCGGTAACCCCCAGAAGTACTATTGGTATGAAATAACAAATAAATAAGCTTTTAAATATACACATTACATATGAAGTAAATACAATAGAAATGAAACACAATAATGTTAAAATAAATTAGGTTACATAAAGGTGAATGAAAATGGATCCCTTTCTTATTTTTAACGAACTTATTATTTTTTACTAATTTCAATCATTTCATGCCTTTAATTTACACCAAAGAGTGTAATAACTGGCCATGTACACTCGAGTAATTCCCATTGATATCTAAACTATTCGTTAACCACCTTAAAATTATGTCTGAATGAAGTTTCGTAACAATCTATGTAAATAATTCTCTTATCCTTACATTTGTTACTCGAGTAATAGTTTGTTATACTTGTTTTCGGGAACATTCATGGACTAGAACATGCTTGTTTATTTACTAACCACTTGCAACACACAGAAATGTACTTGTTTTCTTAACAATATGTATAATTAAATGGGTGAATGGGTTGGCAGATACAGCAGATGCGTTTTCATTAGAAAACATTTGTAACTGGAAATAATATGCTAATGTGAACACGTTAAATGATATCCTACTAAGTAAAAATACTGACATATCCTGTATTTTATTTAAACGTTATCGCCATTTGAAACACTATTTCCATTATCTTCAGTAGATAACAGACAATTTATAGATTTAAAGCGATTTAATATTTCAGTAGAAATAAAATAAACAGGCGTTCTTTTTAAGTATTAAACCAAATTCAAATTTGTAGATGTATATTTACATGGAAGAAAATACATTGTTTCTACATCGTACATTTATTTATGTGCGCCGCAACAAAATATTTATGAAAATATGTAGTCACAAATTCTTATAAACGTAAAATGTCATTATGTGCAAGTAGATACTAACAATGTTCTTATCGGTTATTTTTTTTTTGTTTGTTTGTTTGTTTCTAACTGTTCTTTTCTTTCTTTTCTTTTTCTTTTTCTTTTTTTTTTTTTTTTTTTTTTTAAGAAAAGGAAATAGCAAACTAATTCAAACGAGGTAATCCTAGAAGTCAGAGAGAAAGTTAACATTTAGTAGCACGATTGACTGATTTAATTATTCGTCTTTAGTAGTAATTAAAATCTCATAAAACTACATTTAAAGCTAATGAAGTTTGTAAGACTTAAATACCTAAAACAATTAGAAGTTTCTTTTCATGGTTAAATAATTATTTGAAAAAAAAAATCATGCAGTATTTTGCACACATATTTGAATTTTTAAATCTATTTTTTGCGAATAATTTTGTATAAAAGGATATAGTATAAGATTACTTTTAAATACACATTTTTATAATATATATATATATATATATATATATATAAGAAATAGATGATATTTAAGTATTATTTTAAAAATATGTACACGTAAGTCTGAGAAGCAAAAGAAAATAATTTAAATATATTATAATGTCAGTTTAAAATTATATTTTAATATTTTGAACTTCATAATATTTACTTTTTTGATTTATTTTGCGTAAATCTCTATTATTGCGTTACCTCTATCATCTTTGATTTATTTTGCGTCTTTAAAATCTTTTTGAATAAGAAATTGAAAAGTATTATGTGTGTAAGCGCATTTAAGTACTGAAATTATAGCGTTTCTTTTATATTGTAAAGGAGTATTTGAATTAGCAGGTATAATAGAAAGGGAGAAGAAAGGTTTATAATAGGCTTTAGTCCAAATTTGAGAATTTTCGTTACTTCGATGTACTAAAATAACCAAGTATGGAAGCATATTATTTTGTTCATTTTCTAATGTTAAATTTATAGTGAGAAAGTAGTTATTAAGTTTACTGATAAATTCATGAAGGCTTTTATCTTTATAATTCCAGATTAGGAGTATATCGTCTACATACCTGCGATAAAAGTGTGGTTTCAATACTGCTTTCTCCATGACTGTCGACTCGATATATTGAGTGAGAAATTATCATGCAAGAGAAATTAGCATGCAATATATCGAGTCGACAGTCATGGAGAAAGCAGTATTGAAACCACACTTTTATCAGAGATATGTAGACGATATATTCCTAATCTGGAATTATACAGAAAAAAGCCTTCATGAATTCATCAGTAAACTTAATAACTACTTTCTAACCATAAATATAACATTAGAAAAAGAACAAAATAATATGCTTCCATACTTGGATATTTTAGTACATCGAAATAACAAAAATTCTCAAATTTGGACTGAAACCTATTATAAACCTTCCTCCTCCCCCCCCCCCCCTTTCTATTATACCTGCTAATTCAAATACCTCTTTACAATATAAAAGAAACGCTATAATTCCATTAATTAAACGCGCTTACACACATAATACTTTTCAATTTCATATTCAAAAAGGCTTAAAATACATCAAACGTACTATGTTTGAAAGTGGTTATAACTTATCAATTTTCAATAAAATGCATAATCAAGTTAAAATTATCTTAAATCAAACTAGAATTAAAATAGACAACTATAAATATATCGTTTCAGTAGATTTTCATAAACAATTTATCCCAATCAGAAATATATTAGAGAACTACAATTATAGTTTAGAATTTAAAAATTACAAAGTTTGTTAAAAATTAAACATCAGATAAACCCTCCCCAAAATGGCGTCTATAAAATACCTGTAGAAATTGAGAATAACACAGTCTATTACATAGGGAAAAAAAAGAAGTTTAAAAAATGCATTTCCGAAAACCAATATTCTTTACGATCTCCGTACGGTAACACAGCTCTTAAAAAAAATTACATATTAGAAAATAAAAATACTAAACCTTTATGGAATCAAGCTGAAATAATAGCAACTCCCTCCAGTCTGATTAAACTTGAAATACAGGAAAAAATACATATAATAAAATACGATAAACGCGCCATCAATTATACACATTCTAGAGAATTGCGAAAGTATGGCAACCCATTCTAAACATATTAAAGGATCAAGACGCTAACAGTAAGAAAACTAAACCTGAAGATGTCCACAAGCAACAATGCTAGGACGAAACGTTGTGGTGTTCTTCTTTTTATCTTTTATATTGTAAACTTTTAAACTGAGTCTTTTGACGTAGATTTTAATTTGTGAAGTACTGTATTTTGTATATTTTATCAAAATAATAACATAAATTATGTATTTTTGTCTAAAGTGACGATAAAAATTCAAAAGTCTCCGAGAAGAGCTACATTAAGGCTATGATCAGGTTTACATATTTCAATATTTCATTATTCATTTTTCTATATACAAACTACTATTAACTAACTCAACTGCTATTATAACCACAAAAATTAATTGTCTCATGCGATAGATGTAACCGATCATAGCACATTTAATATTATATTTTGTGGGAATTTGTCGTCATTTTATGGTTGGTCGAATAAATCAAATAAATATAGAAAATAACGTGAAAGAAAGTATTATGAACACCAGGTATAGTGTTGTTCATATGTAACTGGGGTTCAAATATAAAATGGCTACTTCAATTTTTTCGATGCTGTCTGTTTTGAAACTGTCATCTGATAATCAGCCAAATCGAAGCCCAATGGTAAGCTACTGTCACAGGCAATAGGGACAGACACCCGAGAACCTGATAATGAGTAGGTCGATGCCGAAGGCAGCGGGGAACCAAAGCGAGCTTTAAAACTATTTCATAATTACTTTAAATTTTATTTTTGTTTGTAAAGCGATATAAAAAAGAGTTTCCATTAAATATAGTGACCAGCGAAGCCAGAAAAACCTTAGTAGAATTCACTACCTTCATTGATTTTATGAATTAGAAAATTGTTTCGCAAACAAACTTTGATCTATTGGCACGCAGGCAGCATCAAACCGAATTTTGTACATTTCGAGTTTGATTTTGAAATTTTTCCCGCATTCGGAATTCGGTTCGTTCCCGAACCGGGGCTTTGCTAATATATACATATTTTCCTAGTATCTAGTAACACATCTAAACAAATTATAATTAGGTTTTAAGTTTATTTATTTTACAATTTATTAATTTTTGTGTTGTGCGAAAAATTGTACCTGAAGGAGAAAATATAGTTTGAATATTGGATCCTCATATAACACAGTAGCAGATTTATATATATATATAAATAATTTTTAATAAGATCATTTAAAATTTTACTTTACATTATTATTTAAAATGAAAACAAATCAAAGGTGACAAATTAATATTCATTTTTGTATAGAAGTCAAATCCCTTTGGTGAATTTTATAAATAACGTTATTTACGAACTTTTATTATTATTATGCATGACATAAAATCTGGAAATATCAAAATATATTTAGGTTTCTATTATATAAAGCATAAAAATAAAAATAGAAAAGCAATCATGTTTTCATAGGTTTTTATTAGTCATCAGTTTTCATTTATATGTTACTTTTTCCCTTGAGTCTTATCTTATTAGATTGCTTCATTTCCACATAAATAAAATAGCACAGAAAATTACAGTTTAGGTGTATTAATCTGCATATATCAATTTTGTAATTTTTTTTTTAGTTTAAATTTTCAAAGAAAATGTTATTTTATTTGTTTTCAAACGCAATATAATATTACTCTTGGGATTTTACGCTATACATTTAAATAAATAAATCTGTTTATTTAAAATTGAGCTTTAATTTTTCAAACGTTTGAAATGGAATCTTATAATAACCTTCAAAAACGAGTACAATTAAATCAGGTATTATTTGAAAAAAATAACTCAAAACTTTTTAACATCTATTATGTAAGAGAATGTTTTTCAAAGGTATGGACAAATACTTTAATGTCTGATCATACGAATCAGAAATGCTCTCTTATGTTTTCTGAAAATAAATAAATAAATAAAAATGGAACTTTTTTTTTTAATTATTATTTTTTTTTTTTGTTGCAATATGGTTATATTTCAAAAGCTTTTATATTTTTAATGCTGCGTTTACTCGTGCTAAGATAAATTATCTTATCGAAGTAGAACTTTTCGAAAATTCGTTCTCCTTTTTAAAGCATTTTGCTATAATTAAAATAGCTCCTTCAGGTATAGATATCCATAACAGCAGTCAACATTATATAAAGGGAAGTGTAAGTTCCGGTTAAAGGTTAAACTCAGGTTCTGAGAAGTTAAAAACAGTAATCATTAATGAAAAAGAGAAGCTTGTTTAAATGACTGGGATTCATGTAGGAAGGAATCTTTAAAATATGAGTCTGGAATCGAGGAAAATCTTAAAAAATAAAATAAATAAAATAAAATAATAAATAAATAAAGGATCCTGAAATACGAAATATAGGGGGAAAAACTGGGAATTTATCACTACGGAGCTGTCAGGAGCTGGACTTCATAGAATTTTTATTCATTAAAGATAAAATATTTAAAAAAATACTTATATTCATTTCTTTTCGCTAAATGCAGAATAAAAGTTTTAAACTATTAGAAATTTTGCCCCTAGACTTAATGAAATTTAATAATCTTAAATGTTCCTATACAAAAACTATTCGTTCATTTTTAACAAAAGGTTTCCAAATGTCATACTTATATGAAGCATATTTAAAATAACTGCCAAAGAGACACATGGACCCTTTTAAATTTTTAATATGGATTTCGCATCCTATTATATAATGTATAAATTGCTTTGTTCTCTGAAGAAAAAATATATTGATAGTTTTTCTTTTTTTAACTGCAGCGAAAATAAAGATGATCGACTAACAAGAATAAAGTTAAATTAATTCCAATAAGACAATTACTGTTTGCTCATTTACAAATGATATCCCATTTCTTCTTAAAGATTTGACTGTTTTACATGACATAGTATGGTTATAATAATAATAGAAATATAAAAGCATGAAGCATTGTAAAGACTGTTTTCTTTAAACTTATTTTTCTTCGACACATACTCTTTCTCGCTTCCTTCTAAAACTGCTGCATCCTCTGGGGGTCACCGAAGCGGGGGAGCCATCCCCTCCTTATAGGATAAAAATTGTGATAGCATGTCTCCAGACCACCTCTAGGGGTGAGTCCCAGACAGTCGCCAATTGCCCATTATGTAGCACTAGTGAGACGTAAAACCCAACCAAAAAACCTAAAACTATTGCAAAGAAATATGATTCTTAAAATCCAAATCAGAATTCGTAATTCTTTTCTATGTATATTATTACCGAATTTCTTAAATATCCAAACATAAAAAAAAAAAAGAAATTATCCATTACTTTTAATAAAATAAGTATTCATGCGTGCTTTAAAAGTTCGACAATTTACTTTACTACTTGTCCAAAGCTACAGATTTGAAAAAAAAAAAAAAAAAAATAGAATAATTCGATACAAATAACAAATCCTCATGATCACTTTTTTATAGTAATTTTAAATATACACAACAATATTTTTTATTTAAGAATTTTTTTTTTTCCTAATTTAAAAACTAAGTTACAGTAGTTATTCCTGATATTTCTAACAAATAATAATACTTTCTATTTCCTTAAAGTAGAATAAAGTAACTAATGAACTTCTAGATTTAAATTATAAAATTCCGTTGATTTATATTTATTGCACTTTACGAACTGCTCTCTTTCAATAGCTGATTAAATAAACTCAATGTTTAATCTTAGTGTCATGTTGATTCTCTTTAATTAATTCAGGAAGAGTTCTATCATGCACTCAGAATTTAAAATAGCTTTAATGAATCAGATAAAACTTCATTCTATTTGGGTAAACGGTTCATTCGTTGATATAAATTATGTTAGGCAGATAAAGTCTGTATTGTATATTTTTTATGACTTTTTGTATAGTTGAGTTACTTTTTTAAATCAACAGAGTTTGTTAGTTCAGTAATTTACGATTTAAAGATAATTTCAGAAATGCCACCTTTTGTGACGATTATTTTTAATTATTTTCCTGTTCAGTACACAGATTACCTTAAAAAAGAACAAAACTGTATTCTTTTTTTTTTTTTTTTTTTCCTTCAATGAACAATTTTTTTTCAAGGTACTTATAAGAAAATTATTTCAACATGATATCAAAATTAAGTAAAACATTTGAAGATAAACTTTATGATTATTATATATTATATTCACTGTTAAAAATACAAAATCCTAAAAGGTCTTAATTATGTAACTTTTAATTGTAAGTATAATGAAGAAAAACCAGCAGCTCACTGAACAAATGTATTTCATCCTGGCGATAAGACGATTGATGTAAGTTGGTGGAAAATTATACTTCGTACTTTTGTAAGAACCGAAATATATAATTTCGTCCAAATTCAAGACACCCATTTATTATTCATTTTATATAAACGTATTGTATAGAATTTAGTTTAATGCATTATTTTAAGAGGAGAATTATTCTAACCAATAGAAGTGTCCTAATCATTATTTAACTCATTAAACGCCGCTATATGAATCCCACTGAAAGTTTATGAATTTCCGTAAATTTTGGGTTTCAATGTGCATTTCTAATCATATGCATTTTAAATAATTAAAAGAACTTTATTTTGGTAGAAGATATAATGCGTTTCCAAAATGGGAGATTTCATACCTGATTGAAGAAGAACACATGTTGAAAAACTGCAAAACCCTTTTAAATTACTTTTCTTGATAACTGTTTTTTATAATTTAAGAAAAGAATTATTTTGTTTCATATCCATTGTTTTAAACCCCTGTACTTAAATGAGTTATTTTTGCTGATTTTTTTTTCTTTTGCTAATGTTTTGCAGAAAAACAAACATATATATTTGAATAATTGAAAAAAAATATATAAGTTACATTACAAACTTTTTGAAAAAATTACCAACGAAGCTAGACGTTTTAATAGTTACTGTAAAAAGGAATATATATATATCTTTATCTTAATTACTTGCAGAGAAAAAAATTCTTAAAAAAACTGTTCCCGTAGTAGGAGCTTTGGTGCCTAATGGGTTAAATCGTTATTGTTTTTTAATAAACTGTTATAAATGAAAATGTGATCGACAAGCTAAAATAAATAAATAAAAACATTTATTTTTTAATTGCATTTTAACTTTAATATTAAAACCATAATAAAATGAATTAACGTAGTAAAAGCAACTAATGAATAAATGTTACCCTACTGAAAATGAAAATTTTCATTTAAGGTTTATTCAAAATGTGCAACACAAAATTGCTAATAATTTACACAAATTAATTTAAAAGTGCAAATATTCAGTTATAATAGATATCAATAAGTTTTATATGATAACAGAAAATCTATTTCTAACTACGAAATCAGAGAATATGTTATTCAACACAATTTCCAAAATTATTCAAAGCTGTTTTTAAAATCAATACTTGCCCAAAAGAAATATATATATATATATATATTGCGTAGTGAATTAACCAAACACCATCACTTTTACTTGTTATCTGGGATTTCCGGACCAAAATTGTAAAGGACCACTTCAACATCATAATGACATAAATTGATTAAAGTAGTTTAAGGAGAAAAAATCTTTATTATTTAAAAAAAAAAAAAAGGTCAAAATCAGAATGGTAGAAATATTTCGTGAAACACTTTTATAAAAACAAACGTCCCGTACGGCATCATAAGGCGCTATGCATGACACATTGCGACAGTTTCTACATATCTTAGTATTTATCTACTTAGTTTCTTAGCTATTTAGTAAGCTTTCGTTTGCGAGGAAGTCGTCATTTCGAATAGCAGCGCCTTTGGTGGCCATAGCCTAGACAGAGTAATATTTGCAGTTGCAACATAAAATATTTAAACATTTTTTGTTCTTTTTTCAATTTATATTTTCGTTTGTTAAATAAAGCTGATCGCCTTTTGTCCTAAAATTGACTTACTGAACATGCAGAATGTAAGGAAAGTATTATAATCACGACAAGAATTCGACTTTGATATTTTGGTGTATCTATACTTTTTGAGGTTCCCTGGGTTCATTTTTGCTATTTTTAGGGTGATGTATGATTGTGTGTGTGAGTGATAATGATAGCATCTAATCTCTTTGTTAAATAGAGATGAAAGTTGGTACGTGTGTTATAGGTCACTGATGGACAAAACCTATTGATTTTGGTGAATCTAGAATTTATAGTTTTTTACAGGGAATCAATGAAAATTTCTTTATCATTATGGCATAAGGGCTCAAATTATTTAAATTATGATATCATCTAAATGCTCTATTCGACTAAACTGTAAAAAATTTACATACACGTTATAGGTCACCATCACAAGAACTCTACAGATTTTTATGAATGTAGCGTTTGTAGTTTTTTTTTTTTTTTTTTTTTACAGGGACACAAAAAATTTTCTTTACCATTACGATGAATGATCTAAAATTATTTAAATTGCGATCGCGTCTAAACCTCTTATTTGAATAAACTGAAAATTTATATAGATTTTATACTAGGTTGCCGTCTCACCAAAGTATAGATTTTGGAGGATCTAGCACTTACACATTTTTATAAGACACAACAAAAAAAGTATTATCATTATAATCTATTCACTTAAAATATTTGAAATGCAATAGCATTAAATTAAACAACACACTTTATGGGAAAAGTTACTGAAACATCCTGTTAAAATTTCCTTTTTTTCTTTATTTAAC
The DNA here is from genome assembly GCA_963930645.1 of Salticus scenicus. NCBI lineage: Eukaryota > Metazoa > Arthropoda > Arachnida > Araneae > Salticidae > Salticus > Salticus scenicus. The sequence continues at coordinate 268,381,764 of OZ005649.1, read as the reverse complement.
GACTTCTCTTTCTTTAAGTAATTAGCGGATGGTGAGATAAATTAATGTTGGGAAAGTCAAGTAGTGTCACTACAGTTTTTTTTTTTTTTTTTTTTTTTTTTAACGAGAAAGTAGAAAACTAATTCTTAAAGTAAATTTTGCATGTTACAGGGAATAAATTTGACTAAAGAATTTACTGGCAGATGGCGCTGCAAGTCCTTTCATCTATTATTCTCAGTATTTGATGCATGAAAGTTATCTAAATGCGCAGTTGTATAAGGAGTTCATATTTTTACTTACGAGAATTGTTATATGTAACTAGACAAGCAGTAAAGATTCGAACCGCAGATTCTGCAGGAAAGTAAATGACGCATTCGTTGAAGAAAAGGAATTTTCTTGTATTGGAAATCCACCGATTAAGGTAGAGTATGACAGCAACACGAAGCAACTTTCAGTGCAAGTGTCTAATAATCCAATGCCAAATACAATAAAAACATTATTTGAAAAATTAGAGCGAATAGGTGATGTTTCGGAAGAGAAATTTGGAATTGTTGGGAGATACCGGTGGGCTATTAGAAAAGCAAGTGTAGGTGTTGAGAAAACAGTTGCATGCTTTTCTGGAAAGTCAATCCAAAAAACTGCAGCCGCATATCAGATGGGCAAAATGGCGGCGCATAAGATAGTGTATAATTTCTTGGCATTGTTTCCGTACAAGATTCAATTAACATAAAACCGCTTCAGAACGTATCCTAGAGAAAAAGAACATACTTGCTCGAAATGATTGACGAAGGTAATCGTTATATGAATTCTTGCTGGTTTTCAAATAAAGCACATTTCCATCTCGATTTTTTCGTCATAGAAAATTGGCAAATTTGGAAAACTGAGACTTTTCCATTTGTGTGTTCGGGAATCAGTCTGTTCTCAAAAAGTACCTGTATGGACACACCTATATCCAGAAGTGTTGTAATTGGACATTATTTTATACGTGAAACTGTGACTTCAAAAAGGTGTGTTAAAATTTTGCATGATTTTGTGGACATTGAAAGTGCTTTGGTTGAAACACACTCGACTCCCTGCGTCATGTGAGAAAGTGCGAGCTTGATCGGACTGCTGAAGTTTTTAGTTTCTTTGAGAATATTTTTCGATAATAGTGTAATTGTTTTAAATTATCCATGCACCATAATAATAATTTGATAACATTAATCTAAAGATTTAAATTTTAATACGTATTGGTACTTTGTTTACCATTTTATCGGTGTGAGAAATTAATTATCATTTTTAAACAGTTATCTTAGACATTGTAAAATTTAGTAAATTACTTCCATCAATTACATTTACTAAAAAATGCTTTTTTCGCCTAATTATGGGTAGCCATGTATAGTGTACATAAATTATACACTAACCACGTTGTGTAATTAAATTTATCACAGTATGAATATCACATGACATTTCTTTAATTGAAACTTCAGAATTTCCTCGTATTACCTAAGTATTTCCGAATTACATGATCTTTATAAAGAAACACGAGAATGAATTTCATACTATACATAAAACGAAACTTTCCTTTATACAAATTTATTATTGTTTAGAGCAGTCTAAATTTGTTAAATTGTACCTACAGAGATTTTAGCCGTAAATATAATGCATTTATTTTTATTTTTATTTTTTTATTATCCCTGTACAAAAACTATTACATTAATAACTGTATAAAACACAGTTATTTTAGATTTAAAAACCACTAATTTATAAATCAAAATGAAGTTATTACATAAATATTTGCAGCATTTTTAGAGTTCGAAATCATGGTACAACTGGTTGTCAAGATCTTTGCTTAACTAATATTTTTCGACACAACTGCAAATAAAATTAACTTTTTTTTTAAACATTATTGTTTACACACATGCCATGTATGTTGCATATTCAGATTATTCCTGCATTATTTGACTGCAAAAGACAGTAGATTCCAACGTTTTCTGTTGTAAAATTATATCATAGAAAAATTATCTTCTTTCTATATATTAAAAGAAAAATGCTTTTTTTTTTTTTCCCATACAAGAAGTGTTTTACATTATGCATTATTAAAAAAAAAAAAAAAAAAAAAAAAATGTTAAATAAATTTGAAATATAGAGCAATGACTTTAATTACAGTTTTCCTAAATGTGGTTCATTTTCGATTAAACGAAACGCCTTGCTATATCTCTTACAGTTTAAAAACTAGGTGTTTTTTTTTTGTTGTTGTTTGTTTGTTGATTTTTTGCTATACATTACTATAATAATGTGCTTCTTAAAAAAAAAAAAAAAAAAAAGGATAGCACAGCAACAGGTTATTTGTTATTATTACAGAATTAATATGCAATAAAATTATTGAAGCATTCACGACATATTACTCAGTGTATTACGATGGGTTTCACAAGTCTGCAAAATCGTGTTTTTTATTTTCCACTGCTTTCTCTAATGTTTTTGATACACTGAATTCAGTCTTTTCTTATATTCACAAAACTCTTTAAGTATAACACACATTAAAATAAGCTATTTTGCACACATTACCTTTAAAATGTGTTTCATTACATCGAGGATTCATGTAGAGTTTTTTCTCTTGTGCACTGCATGGAGCCTTTGAGGGGGCCGGGAGATTCTCTATGCAGCATCCAGAAATAATCTGCTAACATCTTAACACACCATCGTACATGATATTTCCGCTGCATTTCTTTATCTTGATAAAATAGCTTACCTTATTTTTTAGTCACATCATCTGGATTATCCTCCAAATAAAGTAGATAAGAGCTCCAAAAGTGGAGCTCTAAGCTCAAACAATTCTATTTTTGATCAAAGCAGTACGTGATGGAAATTTTTAAATATTTTTTTCCTTAATCGGCATTCAAAAATACACCAGAAAAACACATTAAACTGAAGAAGAAAAAAATTCATCGCAGACCTCTGTTATTTCTTTTTCTTTCTTTTTTTAATTGAAATTCCCATTCACAAAATAAAGCATTTCATAAAAAAAGAGATAAATATGAGTGTTTTCAAACTATCCAAACACTGAAAATAAAAATTTAAATATTATAATATGAAAGTTCTTCATTCATAAAACTCATTTCGCAGTCTTTACAAAACCCAAAGTGAAAATAAATCACTTCACTCCCTTGAAGATTCCCTTAGAAGAAAAAAAAAAAAAAAAAAACAGTGATAAATAGCTTATTGCGCACGAAGTACTAAATTCCCAACTCATCTCTTTTCCAGGAAATTGCATCAAAGACTTTTACGTAATTCAATTTCTTCTACAAATAACAAGTGGATTTATTAAGTTTTAACTTCTTACCTATTTTAAAAGAGGTTTCAAAATTTGTCAAATATGAAATTTAGTTCTATTTAATGTCATATTCATTAAAAGTACGAAAAAATATTTAAATAAGTAATGTCAGTTGAAAACACAAATTTATATACTAAATTTAATTTACAAATTTTTGTAATTCTCTGTAGATTTATATATTGATTTTTCTATATTTATTTATCTTACCTATGCATATATAATATACATATATATATATATATATGTAATTCTTTCCTCTATGTTAAATTCAGTTCTATATTTTAGTGTGCTGCTAAATTTTATGATTAAATTTTATTACGATATCTATTATTTATATATATATGTATATATAATATATATGTTTATATCTATCTATTCTTATCTGTCTTCCAATCTATCTACCTATCTATATCTATATCTACCTATCTATATATATATATATATATATATATATATAGGTCATTGCCAACACAAGGGGTAGAAACCACGTCCCTTAGCCCTCAAAAATATAAAATATTTTCAATCAGAAAAAAAGTTACAGCTAGGCTATTTCTTACTATTTTCTCTAGTTCAATATTATTATAAAAGTTTTTAATGTTATTTATTTTTTTTAGAATTCTATCGATAAAACCTGGAATATCCACTCCATGGACCGTCCCCAAAGAAAGTCTACAGAATATAGCATTATTTTCAAGCATAGTATTAATGTTTTTTAATTACATTTTGATTTAAGCAGGACATAGTTATCCTTAAAAATATATTTATTAAATTTTAGAGTTATAAAATGAATCTTGTTTTTTTAATTAATTTATAACAAATGTCCCTAATGAAATGCATCCACTCCGTGGACAACTATTTAATTTCCCATAAAGTTCAGTAGATGGAACTGCCTGTCACCAGTGTATAAATGAGAAGAATTAGGGTTTAGCCATCTTTGTTTTCACCTACATGTGCTGAACTCAATGCTTTATTTCGTTCTGTTAAAATAGATTTCATCTGTGATACCTCTATTTGGCTATCTCATCAGTCCACTACGTGGTCAGAAGTATACAGGTAATTATAAGGATTATTTATTATCTAATTATTATTACAATTAATGACTACAAGGCTTAATTCGACACTAAAGTAAAATTGTTCCTGACATTGTTGCTTTGTTCCTTAAAATTAAAAATCAGACATTCTGTCTACTCCGTGGACTTCCACTCCGTAGACATCATTTGATCACGCAGTGGACACTTCTTTCCAAGGAGTGGATACTTTCAAAATTAATCTTAAAAATAGATACAGTTGAAAAATAATTTAAATATATTTGTTAAATAAATTTTATCCCCCCCTTTTTTTGTATGCCTACTTATTGCTTAAGGTGCAAATGAAAATATATCCCCCCCCCCTAATTTGAATATTTTTATTCGTGGTTTTCTAAAAATGTCATTTCAACTTCTTTAAAGCAGTATTTGCTATTTTTTACTGAACTGTTAAGCATTTCTCTTCATGGTTTAAATGTAAGAACCGAATTCGTATAATATAAATTTAAGAACAGTTTTATGAGTGTTGTTTACAGAGTAATGCAAAAGGTATAATGTAAACTATATGTCTTTTTTTCTTTTCTTTTTTTTTAAGTTTTAAAGGTAAAATGTAGAAAAGGTGACATAACACTTTAGAAAAATAATTGCAAAAATATAATTAAATTTAGTTTCAGAAGAAAAAAAATTAAAAATATTTTTGTTTTACAGCAAAACTAAAATTGTTTTGTATTTTTATTAATTGAATAACTTTTTTATTAAAACAATACTTAAAATATATATTTGTTTTCTTTGCAGAAATTTATTATACCGTTCAAGAAATAGGGAAATTCACATGTAATCCAATGCAGGACAAACAAATGTGCACAAACCTTAGCTCAAACTCAGTCAAAAAGAAAATTAGGTGCAGTTGAAAATCAAAAAGACAAGAAAAATAACAAGAAAAAGAAACTTTCCAGCCAAACTACAAAAAAACGTAAAGAACAAAAAAAAAAAAAAAAAAAAAAAGTATGCAGAGAGCAAGAGAAAGACTAATGCTCTAATATACGCAAGTTTTCGCTACAAATTTGAGACAATTGTTAATTTGGCTCAAATCACGTCAATACCCAGTGTAATAGAAATTGGGAATACGAACAATTTTTTCTTTCTAGTCAGACTGTGATAAACCAGTGAGAAGAAACCTCCTTATGTGCCGAGGAAAGACAGCGCCGGTGGGAATTCATTCACCGTTGTACTCTTCGCTCTCCCACGTCGTCCCCGTTAAAACAGCGATAAATAGGTGTGCCTTGACATGTACTGTACACCGGGTAAACCAGTTTTTCGAACAATTTTTGATTCAACTATTGTAACCGTCTTTTGGTCTACAGCTTCCAAAAATTGGAGCAAAAATTGGATGAAATGAAAGTCGCGTGAAACATCTTTGTGTGTAATCGGAGCATAAGAAATGATCCTGCAAGACATGAAGAAGAAAAAGCTAAAGAAAGATAAATATATTACAGAAGGAAGAATACTGCAGTTGAAATGTCTGAACGAAAGAAAAGAAGTGTTAGGAAAAAAATGGAAGAACCAAAACAGAAATCAAAGGGAGAGATTGAAGAAACAGCATAATCTTTGAAGAACATCTCAGAGATGATAGACCTCCTGAGAACCTCGTTCAGCAGCCATAAACATCACACTACCACAAATTAATCCATATCTGACAGCAAGACCATCTATATCATCATCTAGCAGATTAGAAAGTGGAAGAAAAGTCGAAAAAGGACAGTGAAAGGCTTCGTGAAGAAAACAAAAAAAAAAATAGTTAGGAAGCTTGAAAAATACAAAAATAATGCTACTGAATATGAAATACCCAAGAGAAAAGTGAAAAAAAAAATATCACAGAAGCAAATTCAAAAGAAATGGAAAAATGTATTACTTTTGGCGAGGTTATAAAAGAGCCAATAAAAGAAAGTTTTTAATGCGCAAAATCAAAGAAGAAACTTAAAGTAATCTTCCAAGTTTTAACAGGAAAAATAGCAAGGAAATACAAGTATCTTCAACATATCAGATCAATCACATAAAAAAAAAAAAAAAAAAGAAAGAAAGAATATGTGGATCTAACAATTATTTTCCTGTTATTTTCATTTTTCAAAAGAATTAAAGTAAAAATATTTGCTGATTATTTTCTAAAACACAAGTAAAACAATATGAATGACTGCAACATAACTTTCAGGCTTGAATATTTATAAGAGTCCACTCCGTGGTCAGTGATGTCCACTCCGTTGAAACATTAATTTTCAAATTAATTAATTACCAACCAAAAAATAGCTAACGAGATATCTCATCAAGTAAAATAGATTCATAGTTGTCAAGAAGGAATTAAGGAATTTTTTTAATTTTTTTTTGGCAAAATTTTTATATTTTCAAATTAGTCTTCGGTTTCTACCTTTTAGATTGGCAATCACCCATATATGTTCACTAAATGACAAAAAAAAAAAAAAAAAAAAGCCGCACTGCAGAAAAATTGACTTATACCTTTTGGGTTTGTAATAATTTAAAAACTAATAATTGCAACGAATAAAACTGTTATGTTTGTATAATACGGAAGTCATAACATGATACCCATGTACATTTTCGATTTAATAATTCGTTTTATTACACTCTACGAAGCATTTCATGAAAATCCACATAAAAGTTTCTTTTTAAATGTGATATAATATACATATACTTTCTATTCTATCATGATTTATTACATGAAATAAACAAGTGCAATGTTAATGTATGAAATAAAACTATTTGTTTGTTAGGTCTAAACAATTACTTAATAAAAATATGTATTCTGGATTAGATAATTCCGCCTTTATATGGAATTACTGCTTTAATGGGCAATTGCATTGTATTTTACAGTTTTTTAATATGAAATTCAGAAATTTCACTGTGGTAAATGTCATAAATATTTTTTGCTAGTTCTTTCAAAGTTGTAGGCTACAAATTTCGAATCCCCACCCTCTTTTACAGATTATACATTTTCGAGCGGATTGAGATTAAGACAATTTTCAGGTCTAATAAAGAAGAAATATTACGATATTCTTTGTGAGATTTAATTTTAAGTAAAAAAAAGTTACGTTAGCTTAAAAAATATATAGATGCTCATGAGAATGGATAAGTAATTTTAACAACTTGAATCAAATAAATGCATCACAAGTGCCATATAACAAGATGCTTTATTATCTTGAAATGCTGATTAAGGAAGAGTCTGAAATACCCCCAAAGTAGTCGGTCAGGTATCAATTTTTTAATGGCCAAATATTATTTCGGGTTAATTGATCCCTTAAACGTGAAAATTTGCCAGACTCACCGAAAAATTATGCATTTTCGTATCGTAATATACGGGGAATATGCTATTGTTATAAAAGTGCGATTTCCATTAAGTCAGTGACATTTTCGTGATCAGATCTGCTTGTTTCCGTCAGTTTGAAATAAGTTAAACTTGACTCATGAAAGAGGAAAACTTCGGCCAAACAATTAATTGATCCTTTTTTTATTTTTTTTTAACCCTCTAATGTCTTGGTTTTGTAATTCTTTTCGTTAAGAATGAATTATTTTCAGATTTTCTGGCAATTAAACCTGCTTTGTTTAATTTTCATTTCACTGTATTTAGATAAATTATGTTACTAAACACCTTTTCTGAATCACTGCTATGTTCTAAATGTAATACAAACTGATTTTTTAAGCGCTGGCTTTTTAACTTGCGGCCATCTCGACTGGATGAGTAACGTGGACGCCTAAGGACAAATGTTCAGTTTAAACAGCCAAAAAATATTATATCTTGCTAAAAACTAGATCAGTAATATTTTGTTAACATTTAATCATTTTGACATCCCCCGTATTAAATTATTTTTTTGTTTTTTGTTTTCGCTCTAAAATTAATATTTTTTGTGGTATCGTTAATTGCCTTATTCATGCCATTTTTGAAACACTTTCTAAAATTACAATTTTCCGAACAATTGCATCTTGTTTTTAACACTTGGCTCAATCCTAAATTGCACGCGGAACACAACGTAATAAAATCTGTTCAAAACTTTAATTTTGAAACAATAAAATTAGCGGTTACAGAAAGAAAAATGGAGACTATCCAAATGCGGATTTTTTTTTTTTTTTTGTCGCTTAGTGTGTGTATATATATATATATATGTGTGTGTGTGTGTGTGTGTAATTTAGAAACTTTAATTCTTAAACAAAGATTTTGTACATTTCTTATTCTTATAGTTTATTCCTATATTATACTTAATTCGTTATTTTGAAAGAGTCATATTTGAAATATGATATAATATGTAGCGGATTATTTTTCATTATTCAAACATTTTTTATTACGTATCAGGGAAATATTTAACGAAACATCGTGTAGCATACATAATTTTCTAAATTAACATAACAATCATCTGTCTGTTTGTTTTTGATCGCTCTTTCTATAAATTTAAATTTTTTTAAATGCAAATAATGTGATAAGTAGTTTTATGTTCACCAAAAAGAAAATTCTCAATTCATCTCTTTTCGACGAAATTGCATTAGGGTATTTTAAACAAAATGATTTATCTTTAAAATAGCAAGAAAATTTATTGCACTTTAAATTCTTGTCTATTTTAAATGAGGTTTAAAAAATTGAAATGTTAAATTTTGTAACTTTTTAAGGTCAAATTTTATAAAAGTATAGAAGAATGTTTTAAAAGTTAATCTTAATTTAATATGTATGTTTAGAAATAAAATTTATTAAGATGTCATTTTTAATTTTTCTATTTTTTTTTTTTTTTCAATGTATTTATAATGTATATATATATATTTTTTTTTTACTTTCTAAATAATATGTAATAAAATGTGTACATTATATGTACTACCGGAAATTGAAAAAAGAAAAAGACCAACAAACACCATAAAGGAATTGGCGGACGACCGTAAATATGCTTATGTTAATTGGATGGGGTACACATAGACGCGATATTAAATTCAGGATCAAAGATTGAGTTTTTCGCTACATTAGGGGGTAAAGTAAAAATTATAACCAGTGTTATTTTGAGGAAAAGAGGAGAAGTGAATGCAATCACTATCAGGATTTCTTAACTTGTCAACATTTTAAAGTAGCGACAATCCTGGGCGTACAAGGGGATTCCAATTTCAGCAGTTATAGGATTTTCAGTGACGTCGTTTAGTGCGTCTACGAAAGTCCGCATAGTCTTATTTTCGTATTATAGAGTAAACTGTAAGAGTCTATCAATGGTGATACCAAATTAACCAGTAACTAAAGTGATCGAAAGAACATAATCTATTATTATTGTGTACTGCCTCTCTGAAAAAGAAAAAGAAAAGACAAAGGAAACTACATTATATGAATGAGCAACCAAGCCTGCATACAATGTAAAAAAAAATTCCGGCACTTTTCTAAAAAATTTTAAGCAGTTAATGTACCTAATATTTACCAGTAATGTCCCATGAATACATCAGTAAACATCAAATAAAAATTCATTCAAAATAATATTATAATCTGTCTGATGAAATCAGACAGATTTAATATTATACATCGTTCCTGAAATTATGAACGTTTCATCGACGAAATCTTGTTTTTCTCAAGAACCTGTTCCAAACTTAAAACGAGAACAAAAAAATCTTGCAGTACGTATTCATTATTAACACTTTCCAACTGTAATTATTTCTTGTATCGCATAACTTTCAACGTTCTTTGCCTACGTTATCACACAAGAGACAGACAGAAAGACTGACAGGCATACAAATAGACAAATTTTATTCATAATTACTCTTAAACGTTTTTGGAAAGTGTTAAAAATGCCTAAAGTAAATGCAAGTATATACAACCACGAGATTCTATCTGTAGCCCTTAATGTATCTGAATAATTTAGTGTAACCCTGTAAATCTGATGATTTGGCATATCATATTCTATAAAAAACATTGTTTTAACATATTAACAATAAGAGTCAATTTACTTATGATTTTTACATTAGAAAGTTATTTAAATGGGATTTATAAAGATGTCTGTTATAAAACGCAATGCATTGGATTTTTTTTTTATGTCCCTGTACACAAACCAGTTGTACACAATCTATTAATATTATTTTAAATAAAAAACATTCCACAGTGAACTTGAGTAACACATATAAAAATTTAAAAATTCTGAAAATATTTACAAAAGCTCGGGACGGGCAGACGACAGATAGAAAGATGGACAGTTATACAGACAGATGCACAAATTCAAATCATATTTACAGTTAGAAATTTTTAAAAAGAGTTAAAAACGTATTGTATAAACGAAAATGCAATTCCAGCAAATTTTCAATAATAGCCCTTAATATAACTGAATATATTTGTGTGACCGTGTAAATCTAATCATACTATATTCCATAGAAAGCATTCTTTAGTGTATATGAATACGGTATTTCGATTTCATTAACATTTGTTCAAAGTAAAGTAATTAAAATTTTATTTATAGGCATACCTCACATAGGACAGCACGCTTTAGAATATTTCGGGTGTCCCGGTACACAAACCTCTGATGGTATTTACTGAATTTTCAATGGAGAACATCCAATAGTGAACTTAAATCACATATTTTAATTTATTTAAGATTTGTGTAAAGTAATGTTATTAAAATATGGTTTATAAAAATAATTCTTATAGAACACAATGCTTTGGAATATTTTCGGGTGTCCCTGTACACAAGCCAGTAGAGGTATTCGCTCCATTTTCGATAGAGAACATCCCATAGTGAATTTAAATAACATATATTATTTTCAAGAAATTTCATGAATATTTTCAGGTGTTATAGCGCGGAATGACGGACAAACAGACAAACCAATGTCATCAACACTTTTCAACCTTGTTGGAAAGTGTTGAAAACCTGGAACGTATCCGATGTATATCAGAAATATCAAAATTTGTACAGTGTACAAGGTAAGTTTTTAGAAATACTAGTCTTTTTTTTTTTTTTTTTTTTTTTCAATAATCTTTACGCAATTTTGAAAGAAAATATATTCATAACGTTTATCGAGTACTTTTTTTTTTTTTTTAAATTTGTGTAGATCACTATAAAACATGTGTGTCAATCCGGACTATGAATAAAACGATAAAAAAAAAAAAAAAGAAAAACTGTCACGAAATTTGGTGTTCTATTTTTCATAACTGTCAAACTTTAGATCTTTAGTGCAGCTATCATTGTAAATCATATTGATTATAAAATCATAAAAAAACAGCAGATCTGTTTACAAAATGCGAGTGCTCTATTTATCAGTTAGTAGATGCAAGAATGAAACTGAAAGTTATTTAATGATGCACATAGTGGTTTGAAATTCACTCTAAACAGTAGCCACTCCTGTGTTTAATCCAAGTGTGAAAATATCTATATCTATATCTATATATATATATAACTAATGACAAACCAAAACAATCAATGCAACATTTTATTTTATTTTTGTTAAATAAGCTGATTATAATTTGTACCGAGAAAATTTAGTCTCTCATATTAACAAATCATCATCTTAGTTTTTTAAGCGTACTTAACTAAATTTATTTTCTTGATAAGAATCTGAAACGTTGCTGCTGTTGTTATGCTTCATTTAATTGAAATTAAATCCGAAAATGTACTTAGATAATATACAAAACTGAAATATTACTAAAAAACCGATAGATTTTTCTATAGAAATTCACCTTATGGTTAACACAAAACAAAAGTCACAATATTATTTTTAAATTAATGCTTTTGTTTAGTATCCGTATTCTTTATAACATTATCGATTTAAGTATTGTCCATGAAGATGCAGAAATTATTTGTTTTTATTTCCGATAAACTGTCATTAATTATAGTATTCCTTTCTATAATTTTTTGTACGAATTTTTGTTTTCTTTTCACTCCCTGTCATCAATAATATTATTTAAATTTTTTTTTAATATTTGGTATAAAAAAAAATCCACATTGTGTGTATTTCTTCAAAGTTTTCATTTTGCCCTTAAGAAAAAGGAGGAAAAAATCATTTTTTAAGTCAGCACAATTATTTACCGCCATTGTGAAATGAGTTGGATGGTTAGATGGGTTTTTACGTCAAACCAGTGCTGCGCAATGGACAACTAGGCGAAGGACTAGGACTCACCCCTAAAGATTGTCCGGAGGCATGCCATCACAATTTTGACCCTCCATGGAAGGGATGGCTCTCCCTGTTCAGTGACCTCAAATGGTATAATTTTTTATGGGAACATAGAGGACATGGCTGTCACGACAGATTTTACGTGCACCAGCCACTATTAGTGTACACGACAGTCTTTGGCCGTATCGAGTACCGACTTGGCAGTCTTCCAATTACGAGCCCGGCGCACTACCGACTGGGCTACCGCGGCCCTATTGTGAAATGAGAATACACCAGTGTTAATAAGAAAGCACTACAGAACAGACGTTGTAAATTATTACTTACAAAACTTTGAATAAACACCATAAAATGCAATAAATTCGCAACAATTATTTCGGGTCGAGAAAACACATGACACTTCATCAGGCGAACAAAGTAAGAACGAGTGCTGCAGTGCTGCATGGTGCGTTGCTACTTTGACTGCGGCACTCGTGCTTACATTCTTCCCCTAATGAAGGGGCGTGTGTTTTTACGACTCGAAACAATTATTGCGAGTTTATAACATTTTATGGTTCTTATTCAATGTTTTGTAAGTAATAATATATGAGTGTATTTAATTCTACTAAAACAGCATATTTGGTACGGGTACTACTCTTAACTAAAATATTCCCAAATAAAAAAGTAAATGAAATTTTGTGTATTATATATATATATATATATATATATATATATATATATATATATATATATACACCTGATGATTCATCCAATAAATATATTCATTAAATCATAATGAAAATGATTTTTTTCTAGAATATTAAATGGAAAATACATTTGGAGTTTTTCGAGTACGTTTCTGTATCTCACTGCAAACGAATGTCTGGATTAAACCAAGCAAGATATTAGAGATGTTTCAATGTGGTAACCCTTTTTACTTTCCGAACACTATAGTGAGGAAAGTATTGTAATCATGTCAAAAATTCGAATTTGAGATTTTGATGTTTCTATACGTTTCAAGGTCCACTGAGTCCATTTTCACTATTTTTACGATGATGTATGTATGTATGCGTGTATGTATGTCTGTATGTATGTGTGTATGTAGGTGTGTGTAAATGTATGTCTGTATGTATGCGTGTATGTATGTGTGTATGTGTGTGAGTGAACACTCTAGCGTCTAAACGATTTGTTCGAATAAGCTGAGAGATGGTACATATATTGTATGTCACCATAGTACGAACCCTATTAATTTTGGTGAATCTAGCACTTATAGTTTTTTTTTTTTTTTTTTTTTTTTTTACAGGGACAACAGAAAAAATTATTTATCATTATGGCCTATGGGGCCAAATGTTTAAAAGTGCGATAGCGTCTAAACGCTTTATTGATATCTGAGGAAAAAAATTGTGTTATAGGTCACTGTTGCATGAACTGCATAGATTTTGGTGAAATTAGCACATACAGTCATTTTACAGGGACACAAAGAAAAATTCTTTTGCATTATGGCCTATGGGACCAACTTTTTAAAAGTGCGATTGCATCTTAAAGCCTTATTCAATTGAGCTGAAAATTTATATTAATATTATAAATCACTTATGCACTAACTATAAGCATTTATAGGTTTTTGCAGGGACACAACGAAAAATTTTTTTATCGTTATAATCTATGGGCTCAAAGTTGAGTAGCGTTAAATAAAACGTCGTGTAATATATGAGGAAAAATACTCACTCAATTATGGTTTTCTCCCTTTTGTTGGTTTAACAACTCCTCTTTCTTTGCTTTATCTACAAAACTGTTAATTACTCAATGTTCGGAAAGTCGAGTGGAGTCACTCCAGATTTTTTCTCATTCTTTTTTGTAAAAATCAGCACTGTTAAAATGTGTTCTATCCATTTTTGGGATTTATTATAAGGAGAGTTACAATACTTTTTTCATTAAAAGTACAGTCGGTAACAAAAGTAACCGAGCACTAGCGAAAATTCCTTTGTAAAAAAGTAGAGTTAATGCAGTTTTGTTTAATAAATCCTTGTCGAAACATATTCTTAGTCAGTCTAAAAACAGGATTCGACAATGATTTATTTAACAAAACTGTATTTACTCTTTTTTTTTAACATTGGAATTTTTCCTAGTTTTCGGATACTTTTGTTACCGACTGTATGTTTATATATATATATATATATGTATATATTCGGCATAAATTTAAATATAGTATTAGTATATTGTTTGTGCCAATATGACCGAATTCGCCTTAAATTTATCCTTTCAATTCCGTATTTAGCCAGCTAAGATCAGAATACATTTTATATAATCAGTAAATGTGATTTTTCGATACTTACAAGTTCATTAAGTTCAGGCGTAGTGATAAATGACAGTAGACTACGCCAGAGGATATTTTATTCAAAGAAATGGTGGATTGGAAATTTTGCATATTGTAAATGGTTTCAGGACTCGAGTGAAGAGTGAAAACCTTGTTGCAATGTATTGAAGAAAAACTGACAAGTATGTTTAAACAGTATATGCTAAGTAAATTTTCTAAACATGGATTTAAACATAGCTTTTAGTAATAGTAAATCTCCATTTTGAAAAATAATTCAATTTAGACAAAACATCTCCTGTGATGTGGAGAATAATATTATGTAAATATTACAGGGTGAAAGGTGAAATACGTCTCATCCATGGCCGATGTTAATCTACGGTTGTGTAATAAACGTGCTCGATTCAAGTCCTGTGCAACAAATTATGATAATAAAAAGAGTAAATTGGGAAAGAATTGTAAAAAGATTATCTGCAAGTTGTATATATCAAATGACTGCCCAGGTTGCATATAAGAACGTTTGCATGTTTATTGATTTTTTTTTTCTTTTAAATATATGAAATCGATTTAGTTAAAACATTTCTTACTTATTGTTCTTTTTTTTTTTTTTTTTTTTAAATCGTACGGTTTGTAAGACATAGATTTTATCAGTTCATAATTAATGGGTAATATTAACTAAAAAGTTACATGTGTATTGTTATTTTAAAGAGAAAAGTAACGTTAATTACAAAATTTTAACACAAATAATACTTAACATTCTTAATGAAAGTTTGTACAACACAAATACTTGACTTTATAAGTAAATTTACTCTCTATAAAGAATTTCCTGTCAATTCTTTATTAACAAGTATTTTAAAAATATGAATGATTATTTATCTACAAATACTAGAAAATATAGAACATAATTTTAAATATAAGACCATTAATTGTTTTTTGGGATTTTCTATGCTTCTCTTCGATTTTTTCTGAAAATCTATGAAATCTTAGATTGTATTTTTATTCTTCATAAAAATTAAGATGAATGTTGAAATTATATTTATTATCATATTCATTTATTTATTTATTTTTTTTTTTTTAATATTTCACAAATTCAGTCTGCTTTACAGAGAAATAAAATCTCGATAAACTGGTATGAATGGAAATTCAGGGAAATAATTTAGGAAAACATTTATATAATTAATCTTCCACGTTTCTGTTTTTGACAAGAAATAATACATTTCGCCTTTCAGCAATATTACGATAATTGGAAATGGCTAAGTTTAATTTTTTTCTTGAAAAAGAAAATACTTTTGAAAGAATAGGGAGATTTAAACATGTTTTCTTGTTCGCAATATTTTCTTTCAACCGGTATTGCTTTCAAATGCTTGAAGTTAATGAGTTTTATTGTTTCGTTATTTTGCACACTTTATTTTTATTCATTTGTTTATCGATTCGTATTTTGATTTTCTTTTAAAGATATCTATATATTGTTATTAATGTTCTCCATCAAAATGTCAGAGTATAAACGTTAGTCTTCATTTATTTATTTTTTAGAACGCAAGCGCTTAATTTTTAAGAATAATTTATGTTATGATTTTTGAATTCATATGAAGTTTTGTATGCATATACAAAAACGTAAGCAATAAATCTTAAAAATTACATATTATTTATTTATTTATTTATATTAAATTGATAAAAAACATATGGAAAAAAAGCAGTATAAATCAAATAAAAACTACAAAATGTTTTTCGGAAAAAAATGTACCTATTTATTGCGCTTGACTACATGGATTCCTAACGTGAAGTATTGCGTAATAGACAAACTTTGAATGAGCGTTCGAGAATACATTCGAATAAACCATATGAAGCTTCTTATAAATTCGTTACAAATGTATTAATTTCATAAATATTTTGAAAATGTTTTTTTTTTTTTTTTTTTTTTTTTTTTTTTTGAGAATAACTGTTAAACAAAACGCAAAAAGACTTCTTCTTCTTTTTACATTTATTTTTCAATAAAAAATCAATTTAGTAAATTGTGATGAACAATCATTTACTTTAAACTCTGAAACTTTCAGAAATAATGTGAAATCAAATTTTTAAAAAAATTTCTCAACTCACTTTTTTTTTTTTTTAAATACATTTAGCATTTTTTAATATATATATGATGCAAGCATTCCACACCAACACATCCCATGCTCTTGAGTGCTCATTTTGTCCTGCTAATAGTCCAGAAAAGGTATCCATCAATTACGAAATTTCCTGGGATTATGCATAGGTTTTACATGAAGTTCATAAAGAGCTTTTCAAGTATTTCTAGACCCCTTCACAAGCAAACTGGCAGAAGATAAAAAATATTTTATGTGTTAAAATATTCTGTGTTAGTTTGGAGTTAAAATATTCGCCTATTTTACCGTATCCACAGACCGACAAACAATTCAAAGTAGATAATTAAGCAAGCCACGAAAGCGCTGTTCTTTTATTGAAGTTTTGTTGTTGAATGATCGTTACTTGTTGGAGAAACTGATTGTCCAGCGAAACTGCTGTACCACCAGAAAAATAAGTCACCATTGTAAAGGCCATAAAACACTTTCACCACTAATTTTATGGCAGGAGATGCTTACTCCTGACTAATAATGCATCTATAAACGTATTAAATTTCAAGTACGTGCTAAATTTCAAGTATCCGGAAGGACAGATTGCTAGATGAATACAGCGTTTCGATGAATATGACTTTGAAGTACGTCATCTTTATGATTGGTTGGTTGGTTGGATTTAACGGCGCCCTAATACCGCGCTGTGGGTAATTGATGAAGGTCTAGGATGCACCCTTAAAGATGGCCCGCAGTCATTCCATCACAATTTAAATCCTTCACGGAGGAGATGGCTCCCACGCTTCGGAGACCCCCGAGAGGTAGAATTTTGGATGGGAACATGGAGCACATTGCAGCCACGAAGTCTTTTACGTGCACCAGTCACAGTTAGTGTACACAACGATGTTTGTAGTGTACACAGCGATCGAGTATCGAATCCGCAATCTTCCAATGACGAGATTGGACCGAGAGCGCTACCCCGGCCCCGTCATCTTTAAGAATTTTTATATGGAAATGCAGACGCATTTTCAGAAACGCCCGGCTCGAAATGTTACTTGTCTTTCTGGTATTTCTTTACATTAAAAACAGCTTGTTATACAGTAAGTTAGAGTCCGATGATGAATGCACTTTGCAGTAGCAGATTGTACTACTAAGATCAAGGATTTAAGACGTTTTGAAGCAACTGCATTATCTAGACCTTTTCGGGTGAGTAAAGCACTTTAAGAAGCTCGAGAACATTTCCATGTGTGCAAAGCAAGTAAGAATTTTGAGAAGTGATGCGAATCCTGTGATGTTTGTGTGGCTCTCAAAAGCACGAAGAAATAAAGTCAAGAAATATTACATCGGTATAATTTAAGAGTGCCGTATAAGCGGGTAGCGCAAGACATTTTGGGTGCTTTGCCTTGGTTCTCCATATGCAATATGTTCATGCCATTGTAATGGAATGTTTTACTATATGGCTGGAATAGTAATCCGTTCCCAGTAAAGCAACAGTGACAGTTTCAAAGTTACTAATTCAACAATAGATTCCAAAGTGTGTCACACCCCTACAGCTTCATATTTATTGAGATTCTATCTTCATCTCTGCTGTATTCAAAGGTTAGAGTCAGTTTCTCGACTTAGACAGATTCCAGACAACACTCCTATATCCCTAGTCGAACGGCATATTTAAGAGGTTTAACCGAATGATGCTGAATAAACTTACTTTTCTTGCTTGATGGAGCCAACAAGTTTGGGACTACACAGATTTTTTTTACGTATACCAGACAATTTTCACTGTATTTACAAAAATAATTTACGTAAAATATTTTTCGTTATAATGTTTTTCTAGATAACGCCTGCTGCTCACTAATTTTCTACACAATAATATTAGAGCATTTTGTAGTATCGAAAGAGATTAATTATCCCGTTCCTCCTGAACAGCTTTCCAAAGTTCAAGGATTTTTGTAGGTAGACATTTGGACAGTCCGATTTTTAAAAATCCAAAAATCCACGGAGGATACTTTAGAATATTTAGCAGTAATAGCAGTAAAGGACCTTGGTACCCGTTTCTTTCTTTTTTATTTGTTTTCTCTTTCTTTCTTTCTTTCTTTCTTTTTTTTTTTTTTTTTTTTTTTTTTCTTTTTTAGGAATTTGACAGTGGATTTTCACGTGTTACTGCTTTATTTGTCTTTAAGCACTTCTGTTTATTAATGGCACTGTGGTTAAAAAGAAATTATTTCATAGATGAAAACTGGGGATAAGATTAGTTCTAGATAATATGTGGAGTTAACCTTTACATGTATTTTCACTCTGTTTTTAATTTGCCTTAAATGCGAAACCAAGAATAACCGAAAATTAGATTGATGAACTTTTTTTACAATCCTTGAACCATGTTTGAGTACATTTTCTACTCTTCGAAGACAATAAACTGTTACCTTTTTATTTCAGTCATTTATATATACCCGAAATTCATCCATTGTGACAAATTTTCTCCATTTTTGTCCGAATAAATATTTATCATAAAGAATTCTACAGCGCATTTTGATTTCTATGATATGTCGCGGACATAGACGATGCACGTTGTTCTTTTTCGCATTTTTAACATTCAAATCAGCATAATTCTCTTTGTTTGCACTTGAGACTAAGCCTTTCAATAATGTTGCAACTGTCATTTCATTGGCATTTGGATTTTCTTTTAATATTAAACATTTTAATGTTGCATTATACGAACCATTTCGTTTCTTCTTTGGACATGTATTTGGAACAATTTTTTCCATATGAAGCCAAACTTTGACGTTTCCTCTCTTTTTTATTGAAAATATTACCTATGGTAGCTTTAGATAATGAATTTCTCTGACATTCATAGCGTATTGTAATTTTTTAGATACAAATAGTTTTCTTAGGAATAAGCTGAAACAAATCCTTCCTCCATCGCTTCTTTATTAACGTCAATTTTAATAAAAACAAAATTGTCAAGTACTTGATGATAATTTAGAATTCGAAAATACAGATGCATTTAAAAAAAAGGATTTTATAGCAAAGAAAAATCGCCTAAAAATGTGCGAATAATCTTTGTTTCTGCTTGCGTATCACAGTCCTCTCCACGAAACAATGTCTATGCAAAAAAGAAGGTGCTTTTTGGTGGTAAACATCGTCTTCCATATGATCTCCTGTTCGATTGTCCACCAGATGCGTTTTTATCGACAGAGGAAAATATCCGAGTCCTCCTTGCTCGATTTGAGGACATGCAACATTTTGCTCGAGAGCGGATTCACATTGAGAAAATAATAATGAAGATGAGATATGATATAAAGTTTACGCAACGAGAATTCACAAGTTTTCTTCTGGAACCCTGTTCAAATGTAAAGAACTCTCTATTAAGCTACATTCTAAATAGAAAGGACTTTATGAAGTTCTAAATGACTGAATGACTTCGTGATTAGCATTACTAAGACAACTTTATCAAATCCGAAATTAATGTATTATGATAAGCTATCACCGTACTATGGTCTTCCTTATTTTTAAAACTGTACATCGGTAATCTAAATATTTGTTTATAGTGTACTTATTTTTATGTTGTATAAATAGTTTAATCAGTTAATTTTGCATTCTGTATTGTTATTTTATTATTGCATTAAATTTATTTTTTATTGTCTAATATATACCTAAGTGATACCAGAAATATTTCTCTAAATTATCATAGTAATTACATATTTTATTTTGAAACTGTTAATTGTGTCATCCTTAAATTTCATTACATCACATGCCCCATTTCACATACAAAAGTTAATTCTTTAAAAATGTAACCGGTCTTTTTATGACCAAAAAAATGTAAATATCCTCATCTGAATAAATTTAGAAAAGCTTAATCAAAATTTCATGAACAATATAATTTTCGGCGATTTTTAAGAATATCATACAGAAATTTCAGTAAGCAAATTTCTGCATTAAACCTAGAAGACATAAATGAGGTTTATGCAGATGTAGACATATTTATTAAGGTGGACGCGTGTAAATTGAAAGAGATAGTGGAACTATAAATAAGTAACTGAATTACAACTATTAAACAGAACGTAAACACATTATTAAACTAAATTGAAATTCAAACATTAAATATATATATATATATATATATATATATATTAAATTATTTAATTCCGTTACAATACTCAGCAAATGAGAGAAAGATGAAAATACCAACCATGAATTTAATAATTAGATGTATTACGTATAAATTTATTGTCACAATTACCATTTAAGTAAATTTCACTGAATAGTAAAAACATGTTAAAGTACTTACGCATAAGAGAAATGACGTATATCACTTAAACCTAAACGGTGAGTTAGTAGTCTTAATCCATTAGTCCAGTAAATTCATGCAACACAAGATAAGAATTGAAAGAAATTAAATATATATATATATACCATTAGGAACAATAGCATACAAATAATAAGAATCTTTACCTCATATGTTAGTTATACTAGATTAAATTAATAAAGATTCAGTTAGATGAAACTGATTTTTTAATAATGGAAAATTTTTACTTAAGTAAAATAAAGCAGTTTTTGTGTTACAAATTCTCTGTTTTGAAATCGCTATTGAGTTGGCAATTATTTATACTTAATTTTATTTATCTTTGAAACTTTAATCAACCACTAAAAAGGAAATGCATAATATAAGGATTTAATCTTTGTTTAAATCCAGAAATGCATAACATTCATAAATATTAGATGATTTTTTAATTTTTATTTATTTATTTTTGCGAAATAAATGTTTATAGATTTCGTACCTTCAGCCCAGTAAGCGTACATGAAGGATTTATTTTACCATAAAATCTAATGGATTTCATTTCAACTAAAGCACTTTTTCACTAATTGATAACTGATGTATTTTTGCAACAATAATTTTAAAATTTATTTAGGTGCATATATATATATATATATATATATTTATATTAGTAAAGGCACATTTTTGCTATGAAAAGTAAGCATATACTTTTAATGAAAATTGATTTATTATTTTATTTAAAAACTATATTTTTTGAAAATTGCAATGAACTTTATAATTTTCAAATGTTAATATTTGAAAAGTAGATTATTCCTTGGAGATATTTTATTGGATTTACTTGTACGAAGGTATCGTAAACGGTTTCTTTAATATTTCCTTTTAATTTAAGTGCAGAATTTTAATAATATTTAATTCCTTTAGGATTGGATGGAAAGTAATATTTTACTTTAATTGTATTCTTTCCGGAAAATAATTAATTCTTCGTGGAATTATTGAATAATTTTAATTAGAGGAATTGCAAAATGCTAAATTAAAATTAAATTTCTTTCTTTCTTATTGGTGCGCCAGAGCATATGAAAAGATGAATCATTAAATAGAAAACAAATTGAAACAAAATATTTAACGAAAATTTTTTTCGTATTGATTAGATAGTAAAATATATAAATTAAAATTCACAATTTCAAGAGTGTAAATTATTATTATTATTATTATAAGTTCGACTATAATAACAATAACACTAAAATTTTAATTTCTATGGAAGTTTAGAAATTTTCTATAAAAGGTTAAAATTTTTAAAACATTATCATATTTTGTACAGTTCATAAAGAAACAATATATATATATAATGTAAAATGTAAAATATTTTGAAAACGAATACAACCAGAAAACAACAATGAATCCAGGTAAACAATATAAATTAACCAAAAAATCATTTCTCACCCTTAATTCTGGATGGAAAGAACAGCAAAATGTTTCAAGAGCTACTAACAAAAACGAAACATATGTGAGGTTGTTAACTGGTGAAAGTGTAAGGTATGAGTGGCGTCGAGTTGAGGAAGCAAAGGTCGCCAAGGGAATTTAGTATAGAAAGTAGTTTAAAGTGATGATAGACTGGTTGGGATAGACTGTTTGGTGGAGAGAGTAAAGATCGCCAGTCGATTTTAGTATTGAAAGTAGTCAAAGGTTATAATATTGAGTCACGGAAAGATGTTCGGTTGAGAATGGGAAAGTTTTTAACTGGATTCAGGATACTTTGACGATGTTGTGGTGAGATAACTTGTTGAATGTGTCGAGTAGAGGTGAATTTGGGTTAGCATGGGGTGTCTCTTGTTGCTGGATTGTTCTTTGGATAATTTGAAAACAAGATCTACGTAGATTGCGAAAGGTGTGTAGAAATTGAATGTGGATAGTCTTAAGAAAAATAGTCTGGTAAAATGAAATGAATCGTATTTTCTTATTACGAGGACTTTAAATAGAGCGCTTAATGGAACGCTGTGATGCGTGTTGTTGCTGATGTGTTGTTGGTTATATAGCGTGATGAGTTATCTTAACGAACACCATGATTGAAAAGCGCTAGTTTTTGGCTTACTTGAAGGTCCTCGGCTTTTGTCTTCTACTATTGCAAGCAGCAGTGGGTGGCGAGATATTTTTATGATAGTCTAAATTACTTATTTCAGTTCATTTAGTAAGTTCTTTTGCAACCTTAAGTCTTTCCTTACGTATAAATTAAAATAAAGATTCATGTCTCATTTTATCTGATTCTCCTAATTTGCCTTCTACTCTAATTAAAATCTTGAATCAAGTTGACGTAGCAAACCAGACTTCTCAAAAGTTTTAGTTTATTTCAGCAAAATGGTTTTACTGTTAAATTTCTACAATGTTTAATTATGAAATGATGTTTAATTATGAAGGATAATTTTTTCTGTGGATAGTTGTAATGACCTTCTCGACAACAATGAATGTTCCGGCAGGGTTGAACGTGACAAACTTAAGTTCTGCTTTAAAAATTGTGAACAAGGATTTAACATTATCTTTAGTGAGCCGTAGAATTATGGATCTTGACAATGAATGTGGATTCTGATTGTTAATTAATAAGTATTCCTTTTCAAAATCAGATTCAACCACTTTTGAGAAGCCGAGTGTGTATTTTCACAGACGGGGTGTGGAAGGTTGTTCCTCAAGTTCTCAAATCTAGTTGGTTGGGAAAAGAAACTGGATTTCATGTCCTTGCAGTCAGTAATTGTCTCTTTTTCTAAATGTTTTGCCAGTACAAGTTTTCTCAGTTTCTTTCCCGTCACTATTTTAACCTCCTCAGGTCTGTCGATTTTCTCATTTACAGCAGTGCACGAATTGCAGATCTTGGAAATGCAAACTGTTTGGATGTCTTTAACGTGTCCATTTCTTTTATTTTTTTCAAAATTGCTTGGCATATGGTCTGCTGACTCAAATACCCTATTGTCTGTCCTTTTTTATCTTTTTTACCATCTTAGACATGAAGCCTACAGAAAAAAAAGGAACGTTTAACTAAATAAATAAAATTAAAAATAAGGCAATATTAGTATTAACATGGTAGGCGATATTAGGAACACTACACACTTCCCCACTAAAAATAATCTCAAGATATTCTGCAGGTATTTTTAAAGAAAATATTCAGAATATCTTAAGTTATTTGGCCCATTCTTAAGAAAATTTACAAAATTTCTTAAAAATGTCTTTAAAATTTCTTAAGATATTTTATAGAAAAAGAAAAATCTTCAAAATATTTTTAAATATTTGAAGAAAATCTTAAGAAAATACTGTTTTCTCAAGAATATCTTCGGATTATTTTTAGTGGGGTTAAGCTAAGCATCGTTACAAAGAAGTTTAAAACACAATATTTTAAAAAATAAAAGTACCTCAGGAATCTCTGTTTAATACACTTTCAAATGATACAATCAAAATTTTAATTTGAATAACCTTACCGGGTCATTCACAGGATTGTTTGAAACCGAAAATTACAATAACAACATTAAAAATAACTCTTTTTTTATATGAGCGATAAGATTGTTGACGCTTGTGCTGTAGTTAGTACTAACCCAGAACTACAAGGTTACTGCATTTTCGCATAGCTGCCAAGAATTGTGTTTTAGAAACACGAGTACACTTTCTTAGGCACAAGGGCAATATTTCGGACACCCACCCAATGTCAAACAATTCAAAAAAATAATTTATAAAGATAAATGTAAAGAAAACAAATCTGGAATGACACCACTTGACTTTCCGAACGTTAAACTTAACAGCACTTCTTCTTTCCAGGACATCTATAGGTTATCCTGAGGATGAAAGGGTATCTTTAAGATATATTGTGGATAAGTGTGTTGTTAATGAAGTAATTGATGGTTGTATAAATAAATTGAAATAAGAGAAGCAAAAGAGAAAGTTATAATACAAAAGAGAAAGTTATAATACGGTATATGAGTATTTTTCTCTATAAAGTTAATTAACGCTAATGCCCTTCAAATAATTTTAGCCCATAAATTATAATATGGGAAATTGTATTTCTCAGCTATCATATCCGTTGTGTGATGTCACTGTGTACGCAGCTATCACGCGTTACTACGCCACTGTTTGTATCATCCTTTCACTGTATGCGCACGCAGCTGACGCGCGCCAGTTTAGTTATTGAGTTGGCGTGGAGCGGTTGTGTGAAACACAGATGGTGTTTTCCGCTCGTAAAATGTATATATATTAGTGTTTATGTAATTTCCCCTTTTTATTTCTTAATAAATGTTGTTAATGTTAAGGTCTGTAGCCGTTTCCCTATAATAATGATACAGAATTTTTCGTTGTGTTCCCGTTAAAATCTATCAATGCTAGACTCACTAAAGGGGCCGTGGTAGCCCAGTCGGTAGAGCGCCGGCCGCGTAATTGGAAGATTGCGGGTTCGGTACTCGAACCGGCCAAAGACCGTCGTGTACACTAATGGTGGTTGGTGCACGTAAAATCTGTCGTGGCCCCAATATCCTCCATGTTCCCATAAAAAATGATACCTCTGGGGGTCACAGAAGCGGGAGAACCATCCCTTCCATGGAGGATCAAAATTGTGATGCCATATCTCCAGACCACCTCTAGGGATGTGTCCCAGAACGTCGACAATTGCCCATCTGCGCATTACTAATGCGACGTAAAACTCAACCATCCAACCATCCATTAAAATCTATACAGTTCGTGTGTCGGTGACTTATAACATTTATATAAAATTTTCGCTGAATAGAATGAGGTATTTAGACGCTATCGCATTTTTAATAATTTGAACCCATAAGCCACAATGATAAATAATTTTTCTTTGTATCACTGTTATAAAAACTATAATTACTAGATTTTCCAGAATTCATACAGCTGGTATGGATGTGATTTATAACATGTGTACAAATTTCTAGCTCAAGCGGATATAGCGCTTAGACGCTATCGCGTTTTTGAATACTTGAGCCCGTAGGGCATAATGATACAGAATTTTCATTGTGTCCCTGTAAAAAAAAGTATACGTGCTGGATTCACCAAAATCTATGTAGTTCGTGCAATAGTGACCTATAAATTTTCAGCTTAATCGAATAAGACGTTTAGATGCTATCACACTTTTAAAAAAAAATGACGATAGACTATAATGATAAAGAATTTTTTGTTGTGTTTCAATGAATTTCTCTAAGTGCTAGACTCACCGAAATCTATATAGTTCGTGTGACGGTGACCTGTAACACGTACATAAATTTACAGCTCAATCTGATGGGGTGTTTAGATGCTATCGCATTTAAAATAATTTGAGCCCATAAGCTACAATGACAATGAATTTTTCTTTGCGTTCCTCTAAAAAAACTATAAGTGCTACATAGTCAAAAATTAATGTAGTTCGTGTGATGATGATCTATATCATGCATATAAATTTTCAGCTTAATCCGATTAGGCATTTAGATGCTATCGCTCTTTAAAGAATTTGAGCCAATAGGCATAATGATAATCTATTTTTTGTTGTATCTCTGTAAAAGAACTATACATGCTAGATTCATAAAAAAATATGTACTTCGTGCAACGGTGACCTATAGCATGTGCATAATGTTTCAGCTCAATTGACTAAGGCGTTTAGACGCTATTATAATTTAACATATAGACCATAATGATAAAGAATTTTTCTTTGTATCCATGTAAAAACACTATACACGCTAGATTCACCAAATTTTATACAATTCGTGCGGCGGTGGCTTATAACATGTGCATAAATTTTCAGCTCAGTCGTATACGGCATTTAGACGCTATTGGACTATAAGTAATTTGGATCCATAGAGCATAATGATAAAGAATTTTTGTTTGTGTCCCTGTAAAAAAAAAAAAAAAAAAAAAAAAAAAAAGAAAGAAAAACTATAAGTCCTAGATTCACCAAAATCAATAGAGTACGTCTTACAGCGATCTATAACATAAGTACCAATTTTCAGCTCTTTCGATGAAAGCGTTTAGACGCTATCGTATTTGCTACATATATACACACATACATACACAGATACATACACACATACATCATCGTAAAAATTGTAAGTATGAATTAAAATTATCTCAAAACGTGCAGAAACACCAAAATCTCAAACTCGGATTTTTGAAATGATTACAATACTTTTTTCGCTATAGTGTTCGGAAAAAAAAACAAAAGGTTAAATAAACGAATCCTATTACTAGACGCGACGGAAAAAACGTTCAACCTATTATTAGATGAAGTTTACATTTTCTAACAGAACAAATATATGTATAGTTATACATATATATATATATATATATATATGTGTGTGTGTGTGTGTGTAAATTAAAATAAAATCTTTTAAGAAGTTTCTTGTGGAACAAATTTTAAAAATAATTGATGTACGGAATCTTCTCGCTAACGAAGCAATATGTCAAAGCAAGCATTTTGTTACACTGAAAAACTGTCACTAATTAGTTGAAAAGTTTATATCTTTCTTAAATCAAGGATAACACAGAAAGTAAAATGCTATTTTCCGTCAGTACACTTAGAGAGCAAAACTAATTGATTATTGTGAGAAAATTATTATTTAAAAACAAAGAAAAATTTTTAGATAACCTTTCTCTTACCAAATTATGCCTCAATAAATCATATTAGAAATTTTAAATTTATACAATTAATGGGGGTCGAGGCAAGTGAGCGCTAAGCCACATTTATAAACTTTTGAGATGAAATGAGTTGAAAGTTTAATTAAAATAATACGATGTAATGTTTTTTTTTTTTTTTTTTTTTCTAAGTAGTATTGAAGATATTTTAAATAACAATATGACATTACTTTAATGATATTACTATTATGTCCTTTGCAAATTAGTTGTCTTATCAATAATCCATAAAAATTACGAGGCTTGGCAATATTTTGATCCAATGTTAGGGGGATATTCAATCATGTGATATGGGAGTTTGTATTTTATTATGATTTTTTAAACGTAACGCGATTTTCAGTAGTCAAAAGGTAATAAGGAAAATATGATAATAGCAGTTAGGAAATATATTATTTATTATGATAAGAAATTACTATGTAGGAGAAATAACACCATTATTAGTATCAATATTCATATTATATATATAATTAGTATCATTATTCATATTATATATATTTTTATTTATTTTTAAAAATAAAAATTAATTACTGTTTTATCTAAAGAAAAGAATAAGATACATAAAATCAATTTACAAGTACGCAGTTATTTAAAATGAATACCTGACCAATCGACATGAAATGACTTCTTCCTGCCTAATACTCGAACAAAAAGAGGGAAAAAAGGAAATGGGGAAAAAAGGGGGAATCAGATGATGCTAAGATCCCGTACTCTGAAGATGGAAGACTCTCTCTCTATCTCTCTCTCTCTCTGAAGCGTGTGGAGAAAGTCGTGACAAAACTGTCATTACAATATGCTAGAACTTGAATGGTATACTGATTCAGCAAAATCTAAAATTTGCACGTGTATCTTTATCTGTGCATTAATTCGCTTAATCACAAAACTCAGTTCTATTATAATAGACAGTGGCTACTGGTTACTGATTTTTTTATCTCTATTCTTATGAAGAATAAAATTTGCCACATTTCTGAAAATGATTGTTAAATTCCAATGATGGATCATAGACTATTGCAGAATTTTGTTATTTTTATATCCAGACTCATTTGGACTTATGCCTTTTTAACCGACTTCAAAAAAGAAAGAAGGTTCTCAATTCAAAACATGTTTTTATGTTTGTTAGCTCATAACTTCTGAACGGATGTTCCTATTTTGATACTTTTTGTTTTGTTGAAAAGGTCTTGGTCTGAAATAGGTCCCATTGTAATATCTTTACGATCTAAAGAAAATACAGGGTGCCCAAAAAAAATCAGTCCCAACTCTTTTAACTGCTAAACTGCTGCAGCTATAGTGATAAAAATGGTATGTAAGATCGCAAAGTGGCCATGCAGTACAAGGTTAAACCGCTTGCTGCGCCACGTGGTGGAAAATAGCGGAGTTTGTGCTCTTATATCGAAAACGGTTCTAGATGAAAAAGTGAATTACAAAGTTGAAGAGTATGATCGATTTAGTACAAGAAGATAGTTTAGACATTCATGCTAGTGTTCCTATCTCGGAAACGGTTCAAGACAGGGGGGGAAAGGGAATTATAAAATTGCAGAGCATCATCGATTTACTTTGAAAAGATAGTTTAGACATTGATGCTAAAATTACAATGCTAAAAACGTGCATTTGTTTGTTCGCAATTTCTTACATTATGCACACTTGAGCTACATTGCACAAGTTGTAGCGTAGCTGGTGAGACATACGCTATATAGTTCAAAATACGTTTACTTAATACATTTTCTTTTGTTGTAAAAATCTTGGTCTGAAATACGTCCCATTGTAATATCTTTACAATCTAAAGAAAATAAAGCGCCGTCTGGTGAAAAACAGCGGAATTAGCGCTCCTATCTCAAAAACGGCTCAAGATGGGAGAAAAGTTAATTACGAAGTTGTAGAGCATCATCGATTTACTACGAAAAGACAGTTTTTAGACATTATTGCTAAAAATAGAATGCTTAAAACGTGCAATTGTTTGTTCGCAATTTTCTACACTGTGCACATTTGAACTACGTTGAAAACTTTGCAGCGTAGTGGATATCCCGTATACTCTGTGGTTCAATGTACAGTTACTGTAAGCGGTCACACCGATTAGCGCAAAGTCATTTTCAACCAACTTCAGAAAGGAGGGTGTTCTTAATACGAGCTATGTGTTGTTGTTGGTGTTTGTAAGCTTATGACTTCGTAAGAGATGCTCTAATTAACCAGCTTCAAAAAGGAGGAGGTTCTCAATTCAAAGCGTATGTTTTTTTGTTTTTGTTTGTTAGCTCATAACTTCTGAACGGATGATTCGATTTTGATACTTTTTGTTTTATTGTAAAGGTCTTGTTCTGAAATAGGTCCCATTGTAACATCTTTACGATCAAAAGAAAATACAGGGTGCCCAAAAAAGTCAGTCCCGACTCTCTTAACCGCTGAACAGCGGCAGCTATAGTCATAAAAGTGGTATGTAGGTATAGTAAAGTGGACACGAGCTACGCGATTCAACCGCCTACAGCACCACCTGGTAGAATACAGTGGAGTTAGCGGTCCTATCTCGGAAACGGTTCAAGACAGGGGGAAAAGTGAATTATAAAATTGCAGAGCATCATCGATTGAGTACGAAAAGATAGTTTAGACATTAATATTAAAAACAGAACGATTAAAACGTGCATTTGTTTGTTCACAATTTCCTATTTTGTGCACACTTGAACAACATTCCATATGTTGTAGCGTAGTGGGTGACATTTATGCTATGTAAAATTAAAATTATGGTTATTGTAAGCGGTCACATAGATTAACGCATAAACGTCGTTTTAAATCGACTTCATAAAGGAAGAGGTTCTCAATACAAACCATATTTCTCATTGTTGTTGTTGTTGTTGAAATTTGTTAGCTTATAACTTCGTGAGAGATGATTTAATTTTAATACTTTTTTTGTTGTCGTAATGATCTCGGCCAGAAATTGGTTTCATTATGATATCATTAAGATATAAACAAATTACAGGATACTCACAAAAGTCTGTTCTCACTCTAACTGCTGAACGCATGCAGCTACCCTGGTAAAAGCAGTATGTAAGTATCGATGTTGAAACTTCTGACCGACAGCTGCATTGCATATTTTGCTCTTTGTCTGAACTTTACGATGCGCAATTTTCAGCACAGCGGGTGGCACGTATTCACTGTAAAGTTCAATATATATGCCTAACAGAATTTTTGGTTACGAATACAGCGTATCCGTTCTTTACATTTCTAAAGACTTTTTAATTTAACGTATGTTCACTCAATAGATTTTTTTTTGCTTATATCCGATATAGGCAAGAAAAGTGACACAACTTAAAAATGCAGCATTTGAGAAAAATCAACTTAAAAATAACTTGACTAGAATAAAATCGGCACAACTGTCCCTCGAGTGGATAACTTTCTAGATGGAAATGTAACTTTTTTGTTCACATTGGGTGCATTTCATGTATTTTTCAGTGACATAAACCATTTTTTGAGTTATGTCACTTTTCTTGGAAGTTGTGATTTGTGAAACTGCCGTCGAACGTCACTGATATTCTGCTATATGAATAAGTTTTCACTGAAAAGAGAAAAATAAAATCTTTTTGTAAAAAAAATAGAACCGACTCCAAAAAGCAACTACTACTGAAACAACTAAAAAAAAATTGTATGAAATGAAACTGTAAATTGGATTGAAAAAATTTAAGTTTTATTTCATACATTTTTTTTTTTTTTTTAGTTGTTTCAATAGTAGTTGCTTTTTGGAGTCGGTTCTATTTTTTTTTTACAAAAAGATTTTATTATAAAAATTCTTTAATAATCAATTTTCCGTATCAATCATCAATCCAAGCACTTTCAAAACCATCAGAATTTTATATTACATTCATAACCTAAATATACGAATTTAGGGGATAGGATCTGGCTGTAATGAGATTGGTATATGGAAACCAAGTTATCTTGCTCAAGAATAGTGTTTACAGCATCTTCTGAAAATTGTTTGACATAGTGTCGTGTTTCAATGCCAGTCAATAAGGGGGATGGGACTTTATGTAATGGGACAAGACTTTAAATAATCTTATTGACTCTCTCTCTGTGTGATTTTATGAAACTCACATATTCATGAAATATTGTTTGCAGATATCTCGGGATGTTTTACCAATCTTATCTATATAAATTAAAGTATTTTGTTTTAATACAGACATTTTGCAGTTGGATTTATATCGCCTCGCTTGTGTGCTTTATATACATCCAAAATCACTTAAAATTTCTCAAGGAGTGTTTTTTTTTTTTTTTTTTTTTTTTTTTAAGTTATCTTATTTTAATAAAATTGAACATAATCTATACATCGTATAAGCATATTAAAACCAAAGTAACTTTTAAAATGAGATAAAAACACTAAAATTTTAAAAGATGAATTTTAATTAAAAATTACGAAAACACGAAGACAGACGTTTCAGCTAAACACTAGCCCTCCTCAGTGTCATAAACATACAAAGCACAACATTTACAATTTGGTTATAAAACATCAAAACAAAATTAGGTACTCTGGCGGAACAGCTTTAACCTCATTCAGTGCAGAAAGCTGTAATTTAGTAAAGGCGCCCTCTAGGAAAATGCAGGACTCGTACATGTTTACATTTGAAGCTAAGATTTTTATGTTGTTAAAATCAGGACTATGATCAGTATCGAGAGAATGAATTACGAGTTTCGATCTTACATCACCTGTTTTAAATGAGCGTTTATGTTCCTTTAATCTTATTTCACCTGTTCTGCCAGTTTCACCGGTATAAGCAGAATTACAATTTTTGCAAGGGCTACTGTAGATTACAAATAAACGTTTAAAAATCTGAACTTCAAATGTGAATTCGTACGAGTCCCGTATTTTTCTAGAGGGCGCCTTTACTAAATTACAGCTTTCTGCCCTGAACGATGTTAAAGCTGTCCCGAGAACCTAATTTTGTTTTCATGTTTTATATTTCTATTGTAAATGTTGTGCTTTGTATGATTATGACACTGAGGAGGGCTAGTCTTTAGCCGAAACGTCTGTCTTGTGTTTTCATGTTTTTTAACTAAAATGTATCTTTTAAAATTTTAGTGTTTTTATCTCATTTTAAAAGTTATTTTGGTTTAATATATTTATGAGACATAATAAAATATAGTTAATATGTTTATGTTTAATTTTATTAAAATAAGATAACATATATTATTATCATGACTTAATATGAACATGTCCATATTATATGCATATTTAATCATTAAATTTAATGTAATGTCAAGATTATTTTTATTATTATTATTATTACTTTTACACTCTTATATTTATTGAAACATTTGTCTATAAATCTGAATTTAAAAAAATAAAATAAAATAAAATAAAATTTTATCGAAAAATATAACTAAAACTTTTAAAGTCGCTTAAAAAAATACACTAGTTTAAAATTATCCGTGCTATTAGCATCTAATCGTTCAAAGAAGCGAGAAATATGTGAATGCAATGCATTATAAATTATAATATGTTTCTTGATCGTTAAGCAAAGATGGGTAAACCAAAAATGCGCATAGCAAATATTCACTTAATGGTGTAATCGTAGCTAAGTGTAATCGTAGTGAAAAATTTAATATGATATTGTAAAATACGTGAAGAGATTAAAACAACTCGAGCGAGACAGAAGTAGCATAAAAATTGTACACGATAACACATACCAAAATGAGTAAAATGTTAAGGTTTAATCTAAAGTAATAAGTAGTTTATCTGGTAAGAAAAGGCAGTTTTTGGATATTTTAATGTGGCCACAGGTAGTAAAATTTGTAACTGCGTAACTTGTATGAAAGTACATTTCAACATGAGGAAAATTGTTAAAATGCAAAAGATTTCCTTAGATGCATTTTTTTAAGAATTAAAAAAAAATGTATTTAAAAAAAAAAAAAAAAAATAATAATAAAAATAAAAATAAATAAATAAATAAAAATAAATAAATAAATAAAAATAAATAAATAAATAAAAATAAATAAAGCAATTCAATCAATTAATATATTTTTTTTTTTTTTCGTAAAAAATAAAGATAGTAAAACTTTGTATGAAAATCTTAAATATAAAATTATAGATTACTCGGGCTTATTAAATAACGATGAATCTAATTAATTAAATTTTACTTAACTTCTAAACATAAAATAACAGTATTTAACTTAATTGTTTACATTTAAAAAATGCAATCACACATTTAGTAAATAGCTTGTGAGGTTGAGACGTTAGAACGTCACCACAGTTGTTTCAATTAAGCTGGATCCAGCAAAGTAGGAAGTGGGGACGGTTAAAATCACTCCGTCGCCAGTGGCTCGGTGACGGTTGAGGTCGAGCTAGTTTTGTGTCGGCAGGGTGCTGCATTAAAAGACTTAGATTTTGAATATTAGTTAAATTAGAAGTGACTTTTAAAAGTACGGATTGAAATGTAGTGAAAGGAGGGTGCAGGAAGAAGTATAAAAATAGAGATGGTTTTAGTAGATGGTGTGGATGTTGGAGGATCGATAGTGGATGTTGGAGGATCTTATAGCGAATGTGATGATTCTTATTTTGGTGAATATCGAAAGTAGAGTAGAGGAGATTTAGTGGCGTGAAGTTAAGTAGCGTTGAGTGTTGGTGAGTGTCTATTAGTTTTCGGAAGGTTCAAGCTGGGATAGAAGGGAATCCTCTGTCCCATAGTGAAGCAGTATTAGTGAAGTACGAGTGCAATCGTCTCTACACCTTCGGCTATCTGCTGTGGTGAGATATTTAAGATTATCTACTTAAATTGTTGATTCATATATTTTGATTAAGTAAAACGTTGACTGAGCTAAGCTTTAGTACCAGGCCGCCCTCCCATTGATCTGCTCAAATAAACTTTAGTTATTGTTATTTAAAGTCTTGTGTTCTCTTAGTAATCTAATTAAGTAAGTAAGATGGAGTTTGCAGGAACGCAAACTCCACAAGCTATTTTTTATTTTTTAATAGTAATTCATAGCTATTGATTTAGGATTCGTAACTAAAAATAAGCGGAATCAATAAATAAGTTATTTAATTTCTCAAGAAATAAGAGAAATTACACTGCTCTGCATGAAAATTGGTCCCAACACTATTTTTGAAAAAGACCTCCTGATTCCGAATACAACGCCAATTTTGCACTATCACCCACCGCTTTTTAGGGACGCCCCCCTATTTGTGTCACTTTTCGGTAACTTTATGGCTATAAATTTTATTTGTAAGGGGGTGGGTGGGTATTTTAGCTGTTAAATATATTTTGATGGGCTACAGAGTTGGAAAATTCTAAAACATGAACATTTACAGCAAGGAAAATAATTAGGGGGGGGGGGGGTAATTTGCCACTGAATATTATATTTATTTTGTTTTATTAATCTGTTCTTCTTCTTATTTATTATTTATTATACATTACATTTTTTTCTTCTTAAGTGTTAAAATAAATCTTTTCCATTCTCCAAATCAAATTCATGGCCATAAAATTACCTAACAGTGATAAAAATTGGGTGAAGGCCTGGCATCTCCAGAAAACGGTGAGTGATTGGACAAAATAGGGCTCATATTTGGACGCAGAAGGTTAGTTTACATAAGAATCAGCAGGAATAATAGTATCAGGGCTCGAAAATAAAACTTTTTTGCAGCGCAGAGTTACTAACTATATCATGACCGGATTTATATGCCTTTAACATTAAAAAATAAGTAAATAAATAAATAAATAAAAGTATTTTTATTAGCCTAATTGATCTTCTTCCTGTACTTAGTCCCTCTTAAAAAAAACAAATAATGTTAGATGTCGAATTGTTACGCTCTAAGCGTTTTTAATGAAGCGTTCTTAGCAAAACACTTTTACAAGAATGATGAATTAGAAATCCTACTTTGTGAATTTTTTGCTTTGCATACTGACTGAAGATGCGAAATTGCTCTATTTTATGTTTTGAAATAATGAAACTTGTCAGGTGCTTAAAAGAAACGGGTCATCTGGAAGAATTTCCCCGAAATATAGGGCTTTCTTGACCTTCAGAAGCATGTTACTTTTGTGCAAAATGTAACGGAGGATATGAGACTGGCCTTACTTGGTCCATTCGAAGTGTAAGACGTCATCTGCCAAAATAAATAATCTATGAAATGTAGAGTTGGGTTGTTACTCTGTTTCGGTTCAGTGTCTTTTATTTAAAATTAGTTTGCATACTTTTGCCTCAAAGAGTATGAACATTATAACATGGCCTTTCAAATATTATTATTATTATTATTATTATTATTATTATTATTATTATTATTATTTATATTTTATTTATTTTATTTATTTATTTATATTTATTTATTTATCTTTTGAAATACAACTTTTTTTCCCTTAAAAAAATGCAACTATAGTTTAATATATTTTTTTTTTTTTTTGTGATTTTTTTAATTTTTAGCGGAATTTTTGCGCATCCGATATAATAAAATTTGAATGTTACGAGGAGGATTAAAGAGCAATTTTTATGTTTTATTTTGCATAGTAAGTACTGGATTTATAATACTTTTGACTTCCTTTTTCTGGGCGGATTTACATGTGGTGTGCTGTCTAAGACATGATTTCTCATTTTTAAGTACTTCCTTGTCAATCTGATTGCTAGCAAAATATTTTGGGCACTGTATCTCATCAAATGGTGTAGGGAATTTCATATTAGGTAAAACCAAAAATAGTTTGATGTTTAATTGTTTTTCATTCTGGAAAGCAGTTAAAAATTCATTTCACTGTTCTGCTGTAAATTTCCATATTTATTAAAAATGCTATAACTCAACTACTGTTGAGTAAATCAGAACCAACTTTTATATGTAAGAAAACTTCTATTGTAAAACTTTGATGATTTCTTGTGGATGCATATAGTATGACAGACAGTGCTGCTATAATGTAATTAGAGGAAAAGTTAAATCTCAGCTTTGATAGTGTATAAGTATGTATAATTAGATATGCGATATATCTATTACGGGCTCATTCAATCAAGGTGCTTATCATTGAAAGGGTGAATCTGTTATGCTGCAATTTTCCCATTTTTCTGGAAGGCTTTATCTTAGCTTCTCTAGTTTATATATTCATCAAACCTGATACGTGTGATAATAGTTATGCAAAACTGCATTCATTCATTGAATTCATGTCAAAGTGCAAATCTTACTGCTATTCTGCGATTTAACTGATTTTTGATATGCTATATGTAATAACTACTGTATTGTTTTAATATGCGCCAAATATTATATGTGTGTTGGCTGTAATGAAAATTATGTTGATTAAGTTTGGGTTCATGCTGAGTTTATACCAGCCGACCGTGATGCGTTTAATGCAAAATCTCCCTTCACATACAAAATACTATTAAAAAAAAAAAAAAAAAAAAAAAATGTTAACTTACTTTAAGCGCACATTACATGTCATTCTATTTCCTAGTTTTATGCTCCATTAAAGAAATTTTCAACTATTGTTTTTATAATCGATATCTAATAATCGAATGATTATATTATATTCATTAGTGGCATTTCCCATGAAATTAATATATTAGAATGTATTAGAATAACTATGTTTTGCGATGACAATAATATATATTTTGATCGTGTTTTAAAAATAACAATATATATATATATATATATATATATATCATATGTGATTTACATATTTATTTTTATTTTAAATCTGCGACAACATTTAAGTTATGTGTAAACCAATAATAACAAATAATTATTAAACGATGCTGTATCCATAATATACGGTGTGTATAATTATCAATACCAGTCAATATTTCATGGTGTATATATATATATATATTTACAATTAATTAACACAGTCATATTTACTAAAATTTTTACCAATATTTATTTCTTTTATATAATATGAATAAAACTAATTAAACCAATTGGTCCATCTATGAAATACACCACAAAATACGATTGACATATTTGCAACTATTATGTTAGTAATTCATAAGAAAAGAATTACATTTATAAATATATTTAAAAATTCGTTTGAAACTAAAGAATTATTGTATATTTAATTTCATTAAAATTTTCTTTAAAGCCTTTAATTTTCAGTTTTTTTTTTTTTTTTTTTTTTTTTTTTTTTTTTTTTTTAGCTTTCCTCTTATAGAAAAAAAAGTCAAGAGTGTAATGTGGTATTTTTACTTTTAAACGAACTTTTATTTCTTTTCTTTTTACGAAATTCACTTATATATAATCTTCGAATTTTCTTAATGAGGGAAACATGGTAGTTTTATTTTTGTTATTCTGCTAATTAGGAGAGGGTAACAAGAGTGAACTGCTAATTGTGTTAATTGATTTTAATGAATTGCCCACAAAGTCTTGTTAAAAGGAGAAGTGACATTATAACTTGAGTTCATAGATTAAATAATACATTTTGGAATCCTTTACATGTAAAAAAAAGCTTAAGGAAAGCTAATGTAAAAATATTTAAAATACAAAATTAAATAGAACCTTATTTTATCATTTCAGTAAATGGTAATATAAGAAATATTGCACATTTGATTCAATAAAATAATTTACAAAATATACAATTCTAAACTAAACATAACGATTTTATGATCAAGGTGATTTTTTTTATTATTTTTCTTCTCTTAAAAATAATAACTATTTGCGTTTGTGATTAATTATAATAATTCTCTCTACAAAAAAAAAAAAAAAAAAAAAAAAAAAAAAAGATTTTTCGGAAAAGGTTACTTAATCATTAGAAGTTTTCATTGAAATTTTGTTTAAATATGATATATATGTTTAAATATTATATATATGTATATATAATTTAATTGTTACTTATACTTAGAAAAAAAAATCTTTGATTTAAAAATACCTTTGTATTCAATTAATCTGTTGTCTAATAAAGCGAATATGCCAAAGCAGATTTTCTGTAACAATAATAAGCTGCCACCAATTAGTTGAAAACTTTATCCCAGATGTCTAAGATTAAAGTTTCCCAGAAATATTAGAATGACATAAGACTTCCACACTAAGAATTAATTTATTGTTTCGGCAGTATCCTTATTTCTAAACGAAAACTTTTACAAGAATTATTAATTAATTTGTTAAACTACATTTAACTTTATTACGAAAATATGTATGGTTAAAACCAAAATATATGTATATTACCAAAAAATATATAGCTATTTTAATATTATTTGAAATACCTGAGAAAACATTTGGAACGAAAAATGTATCCAGAGATAAAGCATACAAGTGTAACTTTTCAGAGCAAATGTTTTATTTTTTCTTCTTTATTTTTACAATCCTTTTGCATGTTTCTTTGCAAGTATCAGTAATCGCTTTATGATACTTCAATACAGTATTAATAATATAAAGCACTAAATGTAAGTACTGTTTTTAATAATACAGTTTGGTATTAACTCTTTTCTTTCAAAAAAAAAATGGAAATGGTGTTCGTTACTTTGGTCTACAGTTATAAGAAAAAATTAATTTTTTTTATTCAAAATTTTAAGCATTTAAAGCAGCAAAGTTTAAACAATATTTAAAAAAAAAAAAGAAAGAAAGAAAGAAAGAAAATCAAATGCACGGCATATATCAAGTTTCAAATCAAGTCAAATTCTTGCCAAAATTTGTGTGGTGCTCCAGTTTCGATTCAGGCAATAGCCACTGTGACACAGTCTTTTAAATGTGCTGATCTGGAAGTACGAAGATAGTCTTTTACAAGCCAACCCCTACTCCCATAAAATAAATAAATAAATAATTGCACGGAATTATTTTCGGAGATCATAGCGACCAAAGATCAGGATAACAGCCGTCTAGGAAATATATTAGACTAAGTAAACGTTGTGGTAGCATATTATCTTTGTTGTTGAGACTTATAGTATATATATTACTAGGGTGCGCATTCAATACCAAATTTCATAACAAAATGGGTAACTGAGGATGATTTTCATCGGCCATGCGACAAATGAAACAGTCAGTTCCATTCGGTTTCCCACACTTAGCTTATTTCGATCGTTGTATTTACCACATTTTGTCTACTACTGCTAATTTAGAACATCCTTCTTCGCTGTCTTTCTCCTGTCAAGTCGGACGATACAGTGAAAAATGTTTGACACAAAAAAAAGAGAGGAGGAGAGTGACTAAATGATCTTCAAGGGTTAAAACTTAAAAAGCATTCATCGCATGATTTCGATGTTGGTTAATTGCTCCGATAAGGGATGCGTACTCGAGTGAGATCTATGTTCTTAGGGTTCCACACTTCAGTGAGAAAATATAGTGTTGAACCTACCTGTAGCAGAAAAATATTTGGTCATCTTCTAGACTAAGGTAAAACGTTACAAGCTTGGTGTATGCCGTGTAAAAAGGAATTAATAAATAATTTTAAGGACTAGAATGAAAATTTCATTACAATATCTCTATCTCTATTATTCTTATCTCTAAAATCCATTATAATATCTGTATATCTCTATGGTATTTATGTATCTTTTACATAAATACCATAGTTAACCTTTTTTCCGTTTTTCTCGGGAGACGTCAAATCGAAAATTTTCAAAATTTTTTTTAATATGCATTTAACGTAGAAAGTAAATATAACCAATTTCTATATTAAAACTGTAGCGATAATTCTGGTATTTTGAACGCATTTTTCAATTTTTATGGAATTTCTGAAATTTATTGTATTTCTGATATAATAAGCTCAATCCATTTGGCTAATAAATATGTAAAGGAAATTTTTAAAAGCTTGTGCATACACAGTAATATATATATATATATATATATATATATATATAGGGGAAAGTTGGACAAAACGGGATACCATTCTTTTTTTTTTTTTTTTCCTACGGAACATATGTCGAAGAATACCACACATTGTTTTTTTTTTTTATAATTACAACATTTATTGAAGCATACAAAAAACATATTTTTAACTAATTGTAATGATTGTAAAATAGTAAAAAAAGGTATTTACCAAACTCTTACACATCCCGTTTTAGCATACCTCGGTTTGTTAAAACGGGATAGGGATTTTAATGTTTAATTTCTTGTGTAAAACTAACTGACAGAAAACTGTAAAGCAAAATTTCCACTTGAAAGAACAATGTCTTCAGTAATCAAAGACTTAAAATAAGAGTTTTTTATGTTTTTATTTACAAAATGGGAAAGAAGACCTTTTATTTAGGCCTATAGCAGAATAAAGTCGCATAAAAATGCATTAGAACAAGCTTCGTGAGCCCATTCTTGGCATCCAGAACATTGTATCCAACCTTCACCAGCCTTAGAATCGACGTACAGGGTATTACAATATATGCAGGTTTCTCCTCCCTCTTTTTCATCTTCAGACAATGACGACATGCATTCTTGGCTGCTTGCTGAAGGTTTATTAAACTTTTCTATGTTTTGACTTTTAACATCAGGATTAGGCGTTCTTTTGGATTATTTTATAGGCCTACTTTCAAGTTCGGCTGGATATGGTAGCTCTTTTTCTTCCTCTTTTCCATTTTCTTTTCTTATAAACTTCTTTTGGAATTTTTAGAAGGATTTCTTAGAAGCTTTTTCTTTAATTTTCTTGGTTCTTTCTTGTAATTTTATCATCCTTTCTATTTCTTCCATTTCCAACTTACTCTTATATGGAGATGATGTTATTACTTCAGTTTCTTTTTTCTCTTATCAGCTTTGTGTTCTTGGCGAGGTCCTTTTACTTGAGGTACAGGTAGAACAAACTTTGGAGAGATGGAAAAGGGTAGCTTAGGTCGATAACAAGAGAGTTATAATCATTTCTTCCCCGAGGATGTTGCAGGTTGGTCTGTCCGTAGGCTGTCTCTTGACAGGTTTGTTGGCTGGTCTGTTCCTACGATGTCCCTTGAGAAAAGTATATAAAAAACTGTATCCCGTTTTATCCAACTCATAAGTGTCCCGTTTTGTCCAACTCCGATTTTTTTCTATATAAACATGGCTGCTGCCTAAATGTGAAAGGAAAATTAGATAGACGACACATGAGAATATTCGTTAATAAATGCTTAATGAAATATAATATTGATCGCAATTGTATTCCCATATATGTAGGCAGAAGATTGTCGAAAACAACGCTCGTAAATGCAGAAAATGCCAAAAAAACAGAATAAAAAAGCTTTAAGAACTACATTTTTCCATCAACTAGTGGTCTCGAGAAGGGACGATTTGAGAATGATGTAATGATGGCCGAGACCAAATTTATGTCGTCATCCGCTCGATAGCAGTACTAGCCGGGTCCCTAGGCGACGTATCCCGTTTTGTGCGACTATCCCGTTTTATCAAACTTTCCGCTATATATATATATATATATATATATATATATATATGTATATATATATATGTACTGCTGTTTGTAAAAAATGCAACACCATGAACAAATCATCAGAATTAAATGAAATTTGCAGCAAATGTCAATTGTAGGATGTTATACAAAATAGTAAAGTTTCAGAGCCACCGCGCACGTGTGGCGTGCGCAGCGCCCTCTGAACTGATGCTGAAAGCGTATAAATAGAGGGCTGTGGCGGGACGTTGAAAATTGTTAATGATTATTTGTTAGTGGCGAACGTTTAGGGAGACCTAAGTATGCCTCCACGACGATAGAAGCAGGAATTCTAACAACTTACGGAGTTTGAACGGGGGAGGATTATCAGCCTTCGAGAAAGAGGATTTTCCTATCGCGCAATAGGAACTCGTGTGCAGCGGAACAGTTCCACAGTGATGCGAGTTTGGAAGCAGTGGACCGACGAGCACCGAACAACTCGAAAAACTGGCAGTGGACGATGGAAGGTGATGTCAGCGCTCGATGATCGACACCTGCTCCGCATGGAGGTGAATGACCGTACAGGCAGTTGGCAGCACGTTGGTCTACTGCTACAGGTGTACTAATGTCGGCGTCGTCAATTCGTCGACGTCTGCTGCACCGTGGACTGCGTGCAAGGGCACCTTTATACAGGATCCCCCTCACGGCAAACCATTGACGGCTGCGTCTGAATGGGCTCATGAGCACAGAGTTTGGCAAGCTGATTGGCAACAAGTTGTCTTTTCAGCTGAATCACGCTTCAATTTGTGGGACCATGATGGCCGCGTTCGTGTTATACGCTATGCCGGTCAACGCAGCCTTCCAGAGTACGTTATCGAACGACATAGTGGCCGAACACCCGGATTTATGGTCTAGGGTGCGATTTCGTATCATGGACGATTCAATTTGCTACGAATTGAGGGTGATCTCAATAGCAACATGTACATTCGTTAAGTACAACAGCCCGAAGTCTTTTCCTTCCTTCAAGGCATCCCTGGAGCTATCTTTCAGCAGGATAATGCACGACCTCAAGTTGTCTGTATTGTCCAGATCTTCTTTGATACA
This sequence comes from Salticus scenicus, assembly GCA_963930645.1. Classification (NCBI taxonomy): domain Eukaryota; kingdom Metazoa; phylum Arthropoda; class Arachnida; order Araneae; family Salticidae; genus Salticus; species Salticus scenicus. The sequence goes on along the minus strand of OZ005649.1, from coordinate 268,338,744 downwards.
GAATGTGTTCAACCGTTGCTCCGGCCAGCGCGTTCTCCTGATTTCGCACCAATGAAAACGACTTATTAATCGTTGAAAATCGAGTGGCCCACTACCACCTCACCAGTAACTACGGTCTCTGAACTATGGCATCCTGTTGAAGCTTCATGAAGGGCTGTATCCGAATATATGTCATCCAATCGCTGTTCGATTCAATGCCTAGGCAAATAAGCGCAGTTATTGCTCCCAGATATCGCTGCTTTATGCACTGTTTTCTCAGGGTATATTACTCAAAACTTCCTGAAAATTTAATAAATTGTTCTTCCTACTACAATGCATGTGCCCAATAAATATCATTCTTATATTCGCATTCCTTCTTAATGTTGCAATTTTAATGAACAGCAGTATATATATATATATATATATTTGGAATAAATGCTCAAAATTAATAGTTATTTTATATACATTTGTTTTTCGGATTGCAGTATGTTGTGTCTAATGTCGTTTTGTCAGGTTTTCTAAAAATGCCATTTTATTAGTTTAGTACACGTAATACAAACAAACAAACAAACAATTTCTTTTTTGCAGTTTTTTACAGAAAACTTTATATGCCCATAAATATATGCACCAGTCTCATATGCATAAATGCAGATAATAATAAGAAGCCTCATATTCAAGTGCTAAACCCAGAGTGCATTTTATGCATTAATTTATACAGGAAAATCTCAAACACTTTTTTTTTTTTAATAGGTCTTCTGTTTGCTTTCGGGGAAAACCATTTGCTGAAATATATGAACTGTAACATGTTTTTTACATGAGAAAAATTTTACGATAATTGTCAAAACTTTCCTATATATTTGACAAAATGTCTGAAATCGAATGTATCAAATCATTAATAGAAAGGAAGTCTATATTAAACAACAAATGGTTAATTGAGTTTTTCTTTAAAATTCTTTTATTGTAAATGAATGTTAACATCTATTAATTTTATGTCGGCAAGTATTTTAATCTAAATGCATATTATATACTAAAAATTTAAACTTTTAAAAGTCTTAATAGTTTCTATTTTATTCAATTCACACTACATTGTAATATTCATGCTATTTAATCATCAAATCTTCATGTTATTGATTCGAGAAGACTACTTTTTGAAAATACTGTTGGTATTAAGTGCAAATAGTGGCATAAGCGGTGCCCGAATACTGCGTGGGCTAAACTGTTAAGGAGTTAAAAAATGCAAAGTACTGAATACAATATAAACAGAAATTCCCAGTGAAAGATTTAATTTTTCTGCAAATGATTTCTAAATTGCAAAAACAATAAATATTCAAAGTTATTTTCGCCTCGTTATAAACTCTATAAATAGTAATACCAAACAAGATTTTATTTAAATATCTTCATTAAGTATATATGTATAAATATGTCGCGAGTTTCACAGGACATGAGACTCGTGACTATTTGAATTTTTAATATTTTTATTGTAAAAGAAAATAATTAATATATATATATATATATATATATATCGGAAAAAGCTTCCGTATCGTTACTTTCACTCAAATGCACTGCATGTAATTAAAATTATTATATTTTGTAATTTTATCTCTCTCATTATTATTTTAGATATAAGACTTTGCTTTATAGTCCTTTAATTTTTCAGTCCTCCCCCCCCCCCTTTTTTTTTTTCTTTTTTGCTTATCATATTAATAGTTTTTTTTTCTTTAATCTAAAAAATGTTTATTAAAACGTAGAGATAAGTTTAAGCATCAGGCTCGTATTAAAAGGGAAAAAAATAGTATGTGGGTTAAGTTGCTACATCTGATTTTTTTTCATCTTAAAGATAAAAAAATGTGCTGTAAAAACATCATTGTTATATGGAATTAAAATCCGACACAATTTTTTTTTTTTGTGTGTGTATTCATAGAAAGATTCTCTTACATTAGTTTTTTTCTGAATATACTAGAAAAATTTACATTTTTTTTCTTGCTTTTTCTTTTAATAATTTTTTTCTTTTGAAACTTTATGGATGTAATGAGTTTCAATCAAGTGCATTTTTATATGCGGGAATTTTATTATTAAGTTTATTCGAAAACATTATATTAAATATTCAATTTATTAAAATTATTATCATACATACAGCTTGTTATTAATAAAAATTTTCACTTTTAGGTAACGTTTGAGGAAATTATTAAAGCATCTCAACTATGAATCCATGAAGGTTGAAATTTTAACTACAAATGTTGGAAGGTAAGTAAGAAGAATGTTTTATTATATATATATATATATATATATATATATATATATATATATATATTACGAAAACAGATTCCTAAAATTAAGTAATTTACAGTCTAAGAAAAAATGAAATTTAATATATTGTAACTTAATGAAAATATAAATTATAATGTAGCTTTAAGTGGTAAAAAAGCGAAATGTATGTCTTTTATATATAAAAATATTGAAAATGAAATATTCGAAATTGAGATAGACAATCTATTACATGGAGCTTAATTTTATTTACAGAGCAACACTCTAATAACTTTTCGTAAAACTCGGACCGTTTACTGAGCTACATTCTAATAAAATTTCGAAAATATCGGACTGTTTACTGAGCTACACTCTAGTAAATTTCCATAAATCTCGAACCGTTTACTGAGCTACACTCTGATAAATTTTCGTAAAAATCGGAATTGACCGTTAAATTATACGGACAGATCCCTTTTTTGAGAAAATATTCCAGTTCCCGTATTTGTAACAAATATATGTAAAATTCGGAGTTTTGACAATTTACTAATCGCCATATCCCTTCTTTGAGATAAAAAATCATGAGAGATTTATGGGCATAACATTATTTTTAAGGTCAGTAACTGGAGCAATTTTGGCGGATATTGACTCTAATCTAGCGTGATTTTTTTTTTCTTCTTTTATAGTGCATGCTGAATAAACTTTTTTAAAACATAAAGCAGAAAATGTGAATAAAATTTTGTTAAATAAATGTAAATAAAAGATGATACGCGATACAGATATTCCTACATAATGTCATAAATAATAATTTAAGTGTTAATGAAGTCATTCATCACTTCTTTTAAACTTAAAATCTAGAACAATAAGTAAATTAAATAAAAACAAACTAAGTTATATGAAAGAAAAAACTGTAAATGGATTTGTTGGCTAGTTCAAAAATAGAATACAAATTTTTGTCAAAAATTAAACCAAATATTTTATGGGATAACTTGAAATACTTATTTTTCAAAAGAAAGAATCATTTTAGTTAATATGACATGTAGCGCTATTCTTTAACTAAAGCATTTTAATCTTCTTTACTGATTCGATATACATATATTGAAACATTGTACTTATAATTTAAAATGCAAAATATGTTATTCCGTACCTACAAACAACGTCTACTTTAACATTGCGACACTATTCAGGCAAGAAGATGCAAAACGACACTTAAATCAAAATAATCTGATGATTTTTCAAAAATATGGATGACACCGGTATCACAGGTACCTCTACAAATAAACTATATATATATATATCACGTTTTCACTGGCTATAAGCTAGAACTAGCAAAATGCAATATATAGCAAATATGCAATACAGAAAACTTTAAAAAATAAAGAAAGCAATTTTATATATTAGTATGTTATAAACGAATTGTTTTAATATTCTTTACATTGTAAAAAGAACAAATATGATTTAAAAAAAAAAAAAAAAAAAAAGTTTTCGCTATATTTTAAGAACAAGTATACAAAGCAGTAATTTTTGCTGTATAAATTATTACTTTGTGAACATACATTTAATTATAGTAAACGCGAGAATAGCTTTTCATCTTGCACTAATTATGTTCTTCTGTAATTACCGTTTTTACACAAAAAACTTATTTTTAAACTTCTTACTGAACGTATACTGTGTTATTCATAGTAACATTTACTTACCTTTAAGCGCGTTATTTTACAAAAGAATTGTTTAGCTAACTTTGCTTTATTTGTTTATAAATGGTATTTCCTTTTATTTTTTATTTTTTTTCTTTCACCCATAAGGTAAAGAAAGTATTGTTTTTAGGTAAAATTTTGGAAATAGAGTTTTTGTTATATTCATACGCTTTGAGGCCCCTGAATAAAAAAATTAGTTTTTAGCGGTTGGTCTGTGTGTGTGTGTGTGTGTGAATATGTGTCTATCTGTGTGTCTGTGTGTCTCTATTATCAGCATATCTCAAAAACAAATCACAGCAGAAAATCCAAACTTGGTATTCTAAATGTGTATCATATAGGAATGCTATACTATACTTTTCATTGAGATAAAGCAAATGGTTCGTGTACTGGGGTACACGATTAATTATTTAGTAATTATTTAATAATAATTTAGTAAATATTTATTAATTATTTATTACTTAGTAATTATTTAGTAATTATTTAATTTCACATGAAATAATTTTAAAGGCAGGGATAGCTTATAAGTATAATCTACTGTTTTGTTCTCTTCTATCTTCTATTTATCGGATATGAGTTAAACGTAGAGATTTTTAGAACAATCCCTTTTATTCTGCTGTTGATCATTATTCTGTTACACCGTTCAATTTTCCAAATAAAAGCCTTCACTTAGTCATTCTGCTTTCCCCTTTCCTTCATCTTCATTACAATTACAGTGAAAGAATCAGCTATTCTATAAAATTTAATTATCTGAGAAAGAAATTTGTTTGAATTCTATAGAAAGTTCGCAATAGTTGCATATTTTCAGCAACCTCTTGATTACTCTTTTTTACTGCAGTAAATTAACAAAACATAAGTGAAAAACCAGATTATTAAAACTAATTATTTTATTTTAAATCTCTAAAAGGGCGGAGAGTTGGTTACTCATTTAAATTTTAATGCATGAGGTAAAAATGTATGTGCACTCCTGTACAATTGGTGTCATTTAAATGGAAATATTTACCCCATTCGAAAGCACTTTAACTATACTGCTTGACTATATAGTTTTCAAAGTAATATCTCTGATACTAGATAGATCCTTCCAGCAGCGTGAGTGGAATCTCTCATAAGAACATCGAAACATGGAACTAGAGAATCACTTTGCAACCTGTAACTTAGACTATTTTTATAAAGATAGTGACACCCAAATGAGACACATCGAACTTTCACATCTTCCAAATCTTCTGAACAAGTACATTGAACTATTCGCCATAAGCATTGCCACCTGAGCTAACCTTCGACACTGTTTGGCATCTAAACGCTATTTCGAGCATTTGATCATGTGAGGCTTCACATTCTTTCCTGTTTAACGTAAATATCAAAATGTGCGATTTTTGGAAACTGGTATACTAATACGCAATATATATTATTTTGTACATGTAAAAAAAAAAAAAAAAAAAATGTTCAGTGGGAATCGAAAACGCATTCTTAAACATTTCAATATTTGTGCTATAATTTTCTTATTTGAAAATTTTGTATTATTCAGAAATTTAGGGGTATATTAAACAAATATATACTTAAATATTTTAGGAAATTTGATTATTATTTGATTTTTTTTTTCGGAAATTAGTATATTTGTTACCGTTAAAGCTCAAAATCCGTTAATATGCAGATTACCTAGCTAATATGCAGATTAACTAAAATGACCCGTTAAAATGCGGAATCAAGAGTTTTCCGCATTTTAACTAGGTAATCTGCACATTAGCGGCTTCTGTGTCATTAAAGTTCAAATGTTTCTTTCGAGCCTTAGTTTTTTTTACATTCATTATGACGTCAAACAGTCATGTGATACAGATACGCGAATCAGAGATTAGTCTGTGACGCGATTGACCTTCAAACACAAACTAAAACTTTAATCCCTTCCGATGAACAGTAAATGCAAATCGTGAAGAATTGAAGCTATGATATTAGCTTTCTTGTTATGAGCATGACCAACACAAAAATTAAAGTAACAAGTAAGTTATAATTGCTTAGATTTTATTTCTTCTCTTTTTTTAATTCTGTCAATATAAGTTTGATAAGGGTCTGCATTTTATTAATGAAATCTAATCTTAATTAAATGCTCTCTCTCGTGAAACTTCATTTTGAATTATAAATATTAATTTTACAGCGCAGTAATTATTTCCTCCCGAAATAAAACTATTAAACCACAACTTTTTAAAACTAATTTATTTTAAAATTGATTTTAATTACTATTACTTACTGGGGGGGGGGGGGCAAGAAACAGATATAATATTAATTTTTAACTCTTTAAAATATGGCATTCAATATTATGGCATTATTTAATAAGTACTTAATATGAAATATTTATGTATTTTCAGCATTTCATTACATTTTTTTTTTCAATTTCAAGTTTCTTTTATATATTTTATATATCATGATTATATTTTTAATTTTGTTCGCTTTTTCAGATAATTTAGTTGTATTTTATCACATAAAATGTGTTAATAATTTTTTTTTATTTTATTTATTTTTTTATTTTTTTTTAAATTAATATATTTGCTAAACTTGTAAAGATAGATGTATGCTGCAAAATATAGTTAAATAAAGCATTGGAAAACTGTCATTTTAATTTTCATGCTTTCTAAAAATTATTAAAGCAGTTTTAATTATTTGAAGTACTTCCTAAAAAATGCTTCTGATTTGTCTAATTTAATATTTCTTTAGCGAATTAAAAATTGGTGCATAACATAAAATAAAAAAAAATAAAAAAAAATAGTAATAGCAATATAAGTTGTTAATAATTTTTTTTTTTTTATTTAAATGGTTAAATATTTTTATTTTGAAAAGAAATCGTTACTGTAGAACAATTCTAACATACATTTATAAAATAGAATTTATTGAAAGCTATTAAAGTTATTATATTTCATATTAAAAATGCATAACATCTTCAAACTTATATTGATAGAATAAAAAAGATGAAATAAATAAAACAAATATAACTTTAAAAGACATTAAAATTTAAACACATACAGATTAAAATAACTAAAGGAAAAAAAAAAAAAAAAAAAAAAAAACTAATATATATTTTTTTTTTTTCCCGAATGAAAAAAAACAAATACTACACAGCATACTCTAAAATTACAACGCCAGAGATCTTATTTTCACTTTAACGAGTGCCTAGTAGGTAATGTGCATATTATCTAGGTAATTCACAGATTACCTAGGTAATTTGAGAAATGAAACAATTTTCCTCACTTTAACGGATCACCCTAGTTAATGTACAGATTACCTAGCTAATCTGTAGATTAACTGTTTTCTGCACTTTAGCGGTAACATATTCATTGTTACGAAAAACATAAAATATGCTTTATTGTAAAAAAAAAAAAAAAAAAAAAAAAAAGATGATTTTAAGAAATTGTAAATACTTCACGTTTAAGTTAGAAACATTTTCTACGTTCTCAAATTTCTAGTTTTCCAACAAACTGAGAGATGTTTATTTATAAATTATGAAATAATAAGCAGTACAAAAATAAATTTTATATATACATATATATTGCACAAGTTATACATAATCTACATTATCTTTACCATTAACAAATTCATGTTTTGCCTGAAAGTCTAAAAAAATATTTTGTACTTGGAGGTATAAGTATTGTTTATAAAATGATAGAATGACGAATGGATGATTAATTATACACATTATGTCAGTATTTTTTTTTTTTTTTTTTTTTTTTTTTTTTGAACTGTAAAAGGGATGACATCTAGTTTTAATGTATTAAAATTTATACTAAGAATTGAAAAACATTCAATTGTTTATTATAATAAAATCTATGTTATTTGCTGAAATAAAACATAATCAGTTAATAAATATTAGAAAAAATGTCATATGATATCAATACATCTGTTTATTAAGTCACGAAAATTTGTCATAAAATTATTCGTGTTCCTTTTAAGTTATTTTCCACGTGATTTCATTTACACAGTAATAGATTCCCGGCAAAATTGTCCTGAAATTTTCATTTCAGTAGTATATTTTTCTTGTCCTGAATTATCGTTCCATTTACGAGTTTGTAGTGATCCTTCAATAAATAATTTAGTACCTTTTTTAGCATAGTTTTTTATTACGGATACTAAACCTTCATTAAATATCACCACTCTATGCCATTCGGTTTTTTCTTTTTTTTTCACCGTTAACGCGATCTTTCCAAGTTTCGGTAGTAGCTAAAGAAAGGTTAGCTATTTCTTTTCCTTCGCCTGTAGTTCTAATTTCAGGATCGCGTCCTAAATTGCCTATTAATGTTGCATTATTTAAGCTACCTGCCATAGATTACCTATTTTTAAAATATTATTATTGTATATATTGTAAATATTGTCCTAATACTGCATTAAAACCTATACCTTTAGCACACCTTTTATATTCGAAATAAACGCCAGAAACTGTGCGTGAAATTAAAGAAAGTAGTTAAAAATCTTTAGATAACAAGTATTTGCAAAATATTTTATGTAATTTTGTTGACTGATTTACTTTAATAACTTTATTTAAATCAGATGATATCTTTACAAATAAATAGACCTATTTTAATATATATATATATGTATCCGAAAACAAATCACTGCAGCTACACTATGAATCACTTTTACAATGACACTGGGTGAACTCGGCCATCCAAGTACTTAATCATTATGCAAATTAAATATATGCCAATTATGCATTTTTAAATACATTTTTAAAGAAAATAATTATTAAATATTAGATTATAATTTGAACGTAAATAAATATTTTTCTTTACTTTTACGACAATAACATGATTGTATAAAATGTCTGGCGCACTCATAATAAAAAGGAATTATTTAAAGTTGCTCCAGTGTCTCTAAGGCATATGGAGGAAGATAAATATGTCTGGAAAGTGTCTGCATTCAGATACTACATTGTAATTTGTCGTTGTCTGACAAAAATGTTAAGATTGTCGTTTTTATTTTCACTACCCGACTACCGTAGATAATGGGAGTATTATATTCGGCAAAAAAAATCGATAGCGAGTTTTCATCTGATTAACATGTTTTAAAGTCTCGTGAGTAAAAAAGTGGTTTTCCGCAATTGATCAGTATGTGTGTGACTGTACATGCATGTAGGAAAATGTTTGTCTATCCTATCTTCGAAACTAATAAAGATAGAACGACAAAACTTTTGAATTGAGCCAGGTTTGGTGTACCTATATATTTTCCCATTTGTCAAGTTTAGGTGAATATGGGTATCTCAAAAATGGCTCTAACAATTTTCTTGAAAATTGGTACATAAAACCTTTGTCATGTATCCTTTCGCATCCATTACGTAATTATTACACCACATAAGTATAGCTATCAAGTCCATTAATAATTAGTAGCCATCCTTTTGTTTCAAATGGTGGCTACTTGAGAAAAAAGAAGAAATCAACCAACCTTTCCTAATGAGACAGAAGTATTTGTTTTTTCAATTGATACCTATGTAGTTACCGAATCATTGGGTGGAACATTGCGGAGGATTAAAATTGTTATAGCATGTTTCAAATACACCCCAGTGGGTGAATTCCAGACTATCCACATTTATCAAATTCGTAGCTTTATTGCAAAGTTAATTCCGCAAAACCTTAATACCAACCCCATATAATTCATTAAAGTAACATAAAAAACGCCTATGAGATGCCAACAGTATGCAAATTTCATTACACTATTAAGAGTAGTGTACACAAAACACTTATAATTTTACCGTTTTTATTTGCAATCAGTACAATATTTAAACTTAGTGCATACTACAAATAGCAAATAAAATGTAGAAAGCATTAATCAAACTAACGGTAATTATTATAAATATATACGGTGTATAAAAGATTATGTGACACACTATATTGAGGATATGTTTAAAATGACCACAGTCATTTTTACTATATGTTCGCAGAAATATGTGTTTATTTTAAGTAATAATGAAGTAAAAACCATACTTTAATAAATCGCTACAACTGCGAAAGTTATTACAAAATATAACTTTTCAACCTCTCACCATTTTGGTCGAGAATGTAAAAATTTACATTTTTCAAATAAAAATAATATATATATATATATATATATATATATATATATATATATATATATATATATTAATTCAAAATATTCGTTAACCCGAAATTAAAAGCGATATTCATTGAATATATTCAATAAATAATTGAAACGGAATAGTAATCTTTAATTTAAAAGCATTAAGCTTTCCTTTAAGTTCTTTAAATTTCAGTTCTTTTGATTTCCTTCTGTAATAAAACCTAGAGTGTAATATAACACCTTAGTTTGAAGAAATGTACTTTTTCTTTTTCTTTTTCTTTTTTTTTTTTTTTTTTTTTTTTTTTTTAACAAGATTTAATTTTAAACATATATTCAAGTTTCCCTAACGAGGGAAACAAAAGTAGTCTTATTCTTGTTATTCTGCTAATTAAGAGAGAGTAACAAGGCAAAATTGCTTATGGTGTCAGTTATTTTAAATAAACTTTCCACAAAATCTTGTTAAAGGGAAAGGAAACATTTCAACGTGAAATCGTAGGTTAAGGAAGGCATTTTGGATATTTTGTATGGAATAGTATAGTTCTAAGGAAAAGTAAAATATTTAAAATGGCAAATCATTTTAAAATTTAGATAATGAGTATTCTAAAAAATAAAGATTTGGTCAGATAAAACAGTACGTAAACGACATAATTATTAAAATAATTTTATAAAATTCTTAATTATTTTTATTATATTTCTTAAGTTTAAAAAAAAAAATAAAATAACTTTGACGATTTATGTTCTTATACATTTCTTTAAAATAAATAAATAAACAATATTCAGATATAATTTTCTTCATAATAATCATATTTAAATATATAGTTTCGACAGAAAGTGTCCTTTCTTATTTTAATTTATCTGTTTTTGTTAAATATTGTAGAAAAAAATTATTTTTAATCAGAAGCTCCGTAGAATAAGGGCCCACCTGCTCAAAGCTAGTACACGTGAAGTGCTGTGCGTCGGCCTAGCCGTTCGGATTTTTCCGTGGTCTTCTCCGAAACTTGCGTGAATGCGAACTAGGACACCTTTGAAAGACCCCCACAGAGGATAATCCCCCTCAGACCTAGAACCCTAGGGCAATGAATTGGCCTAACTACCAAACGCCAACACCAACGCCGTAGAATAAGGATAATAATCACCTTTATCTCTGAACATGTATGCAGATTAAATTTTTATGTTCAAAAACTGTAAATAAATCTTCCAGAAGCTTACTTTCACGATCCATGTTTAAAGTTTCATACTAAAAAAAAAAATAATCTTTATTTTATGTAAAGTTTTATTTTTATAATTGTAAATATTATTTGTTTATTAATATCTTTCTATCAATGTGGAAATCATTATACTTAAAAAAAAAAAAAAAAAATGCTGATATTGCATTCGCTTGCATTCGAGCTTTTTGTAATAATACCACACACATTTGGCATGAAGCCGGCATGAACCTTTGTAAAATAGTTAGGTTTATGACATGTGTAATGATTTATAGAATAAGTATACTAATCCATAATAATATCAGAGTACTTAATTATTGGTAATTGGTAATGTAGTAATTTCTACAGGGAATCACTGTGTTAAATTATAAAATTCAGTCGTTTATATAAGACAGAAGACAGTTCCGAGTTTCACCGCTGGTACCATATTAGTACCAAAATCCTTATATTACATTTGCATATATTCTCTTGGATTACTTACTATCGAGTTACTACTATGTAAAAAATGTTGAATTCTCAATACAATGCTTGTCATCTGCAGTTTACAACCGTTAAGTGTTCCTTTAAGATCTTCAATTTTCGGTCCTTTTGATTTTCTCTTACAATAAAGTCTGCATAAATATTAATGGTAAATGAAAATTTCATCTAAAAGTATCTCCGAACTAATATATTTAATAATCAGGCACATATTTGTGAAAAATATAAATCAATGACCAACAGCAAAAGGCTCTATGTCAAAGACAGTACGCAGTTTTGATGTTATGGTAGCAAAAAGAGCTTTGAACATCACTTATATCTAGTCCAAGAATTCTGTATTCTTTTCTTAAATTGTTGAAGATTTTGTGCCTTCCAACTACATTTATATATTTTCGCACTCAGTTCCAAAAAGAAACCTTTAGTTGGTCTTTACTGAGGCATATTAAATGAATTTACATTTTTTGGCACAAAAGGGACATTTTGAGTTTGGAGTAATGTTTGAATCATTTTGTATAATGGGCTGAAGCTGTATCAATCCATAATAAGAAACTCCTTTTTCAGTTACGGCTAAATATATAAGGTCATTATATTCTTTTCAAATTATTTCATAAATGTATATTTTATGTTGAGAGGAGTTCTATATTTATTTTAAGAATAATAAATGTTATTTTAAGATACCTGGGACTTCAAAAGATTGAAGTAAATCTTATTATCAAAACAAACATCCTGCCTCCGAAACTTCTGTTTAACCAACAGCAGTTAGATTTGTTAGATTTTATTTTGTCTTTCATATAGGATACAGGTTTTTTGTTTCTTTTATGTTTTGATTCCTGTTGATTTTAAATACGTATAGATGCATTGTGAGCACATGAACCTTCCAGAAGCATCATTCAGGCTCAAATTGTCCTTGTCATAAAAAAAAAATCTTCTATTTCAATTTTTTTTTCTTATATTTTCTGTTTTTTTGACCACTTAACATTTTTATTTCCACTGTTTTACAATTTGAAAAAACATACGCTGTTTTTCTTGGAACTCTTTCAGAAGAGAAATACTTCCTACAGTAAGACATTCCCAGATTCTCAAGTAACTTTTTACCTGCAAATAAAATTTGAGTCAATCCGGCATTATTTTTTTTTAAATTCATGTTGATTAGAAACAAACTGTATAATTTTTTATAAATAAAATATCTTAACCTAAATTACATGCATAAAAATGTATTATAGCAGATGCTTATACGCAGGATTACTTAATCATCTGAGTCAACAATCAACTTACTATTTAAGTCTAATTAAATTTCATAAGTATACGAAAGCATTTAGAATTTTGATTTTGCACTCTCCTGAAAAAAAAAAAAAAAAAAAAAACTGACCTGGATAGAATGCGTTTACGCAGGATTTGTTTATTAGATGACTTTTAAAAAATTATGTCTTAATCTGAAACACACAAAATTTTTAAACATATTATTTACTTGTCATAGTTATTTAGGCATGGATCTATGAACTATTACAATAGAATAATATAGGTTGTAACAACTCGTATAACTGAGAAAACTGTGTGTAGATACTTTGTTTTAACCTACTGAACGCATACATCTCTTTCTCTCTCTCTCTCTCTCTCTCTCTCTCTCTCTCTCTCTCTCTCTCTTTTATTTTTATTTTTTTTTTCAACGAAACGTGTCGATTTAATTGCTTTAATAACCCGATTTATGGTAAAAATCTTACAAATAAATCAGGAGCTTTTGAGAAGAAAAACAATAGTTCGCTTTGTCGAAAGATACCGAACATGCAATCAGATTTACTTACACTGTTCAAATAGTGCTTTTAAAACTGCTAAGATATTATTTTTACAATTTAAAATACCTTACACTATTAGTTAATCTTTAAAAAAAATCAATATTTTATTAAAAGTGTTACTTTCGACTTTTTTTCCGGAAATCATCATATAAATATGCGGTTGGTGTCAGTCGACTGGGAATAACATCTATTTATTAATGCAGTTGTTTAAATATGCTTAAGGATCGTATACATATTAAAACTTGCAACCCTTATTTTTGAATGGTAACACTCATTTTTGACTGCATATTCGAATTTCTGAGATGAAAGCAGTTTGGAAAAATGTGCTATTTATATACTTGCAATTAATCCTTGATAGAGTTAACTGCAAAAACGTGTTAGCGGTCAGTCCGTATAATTACAAAAAATAAATTATAATCTCAAATAAAAGGTAAATTATTCATTAAGATTCTTGTTTATTGTATTTCTATATTAAACTATATGAATAGCTATTTTAATTCTGAATAAACAAGACGCTCAAAAATGAATAATTATGTAAATATTTAAAATTAATATGCTGTATTACTTTTATTTTTAAGTATAGATTCGTAATAAATACGATGTTCAGACTTTATTTTGCTTCAACAGAAAAGTCATTATTCTTCCACAAAATAAATAAATAAATAAAATAATCTACCAATAATTTAACGAAATTCTAACATTAACGTCTTCTTCATTCTAGGATTTCTATAAGATTCAGAAACTGTAAAACATGACTTTCTGCATCTTTATATGACGGTTTGTGGCAAAATTAGTCGAGAATCGCGTTTTCTTTCTTTTTTTTTTTTTTTTTTTTTTTTTTTTTCATGACTGTTCATAGAGAAGCACCATTTCTCGCCTTAGGGACAATACCATTATAAAGTATAAAAATTTAATATGAGTATTTTTCAAATTATCGTCAATAACTCTAAAACTAATGGTTGAACCATGGACATTTGATAATTTAAAACGAAATTAGTAATTTTTGTTTTCAATTTTATCAAAAACAAATAAATTAGTAATTTTTGTTTTCAATTTGATCAAAAACAAATAAATTAGTAAATCTTAGTAACAAAAAAGAAATTTCTTAGATATCACCTATAGAGTGAAAAGTTCTCTTTATTTTAACATTTAGTTTTAATATTTTCTGATATGTTAATCGTCTACATTCTTCATGGGAAATAATTATAATTAATAATATTTTAATAAATACATTGTAAAGCATGAATTTGCAAATGAATATATAGAAGACTATTTTGTGATAACCGCAACAAACTACGTCTCTTTTTCTTTTCTTTTCTTTTTTTTTTTTTTTTTTCAGTTTGCGTTTCATTACAGTCGTTATGAAAATATCAGCTATGTTATTAAAAAAGAATATTTGGAAAGACAGTTTTATTGACACTTATATAAAGGTAAATTTGTAGAGTAATAATCAGTGTTGCCAGATTCAATTCAATAATTTTGAGAAGTGATATATGATATATATAATAGATTATCAATCTTCGAAGTGATTAAGAAAACGTTACAATTAACAATTATTAGTGATTATTGAATAAAAAATCCGCCTAACCTGGCAACACTGGTATTTAGTGTAATGTTTGTTTTCCAAAAATAGCATCACAATATGCAATATATTTTGGGGATGTGGACTTTTGAAAATTATTTAATAAACAAGACATTCTTATGAGTTATAATTTCATTATACGAAAATTTTATTTTACCTCAAAATTATGTGTATAATTAATAAAATATTTAAACATTGATCTTATTTAGAAAAATAATATTTTCATTGTTGCGAAAATATAAAGATGCTTCATTGCAAAAAGAAGAAAAATCTGATAATTTCAAGAAGTTATAAAGTATTCTTCTTTAAATGAAAACCTACTTTTACTTTCTCAAAATTATTGGTTTCCGATAAACTGAAAGATGTTTATTCACAAAATATAAGATAATGAGCACAAAAAAGTATGTATATATATATATATATATATATATATATATATATATATATATATATATATATATATATATATATATATATATATATATACATATATATATATATATATAATTGTTTTATTGTAGTTATTATGATTTTTTTCTCACAAAGTATAATGTATACATTGCTGTTAACAAAAGTAATCTCTTATTATCCCTGGATGTAGAAAAAAATTATTTGATGCTTGCTGATGTATGTATGATATGTAAAAATATATTATGTATGATTATAAAACTGCAGCTTGGGTTTCTTTCATAATTTCAAAAAGTGATAAAATATATTCTTTTAAATTTTTTTATTAAATATATTAAATATATTAAAAAATAATCTCTTGATTGCCGTATATATTTTTTATTTAACGAATTAATATTTAACACTATCACATTAGTTTAATAAGATAATGCTATATATAAATATATTTACTTTCAGATAATGCTTCCAGATAATGCTATACACAAATATTTATATTTTGAAAGATTTTTTTTTTTCATGCTTATTTTTACACAAAGGATATTACAATAATTTAATTATATTACTCATATTTCAATTGCAATGCATGTACTCCAATCCAATGAGAGTTTTACATAATTAAATTTTATAGCATTACTAAAGTTATTTACTAAACTTTGTTTTAGAAAATAATTCGTATTACTTTAAAATTTAATTAGTAAAGTACATTAGAACACAGAGACGATTTCTGTTTTTATTATATAAAAAATTCTTTTTTCTTATGTTCAAATACGATTTTAGGCAATGATTATAAATTTCTGCTAATATACAATTAGTTTAGTTTAGAGATATACAGTGCTCGTCATCAATATACCTATTCTTGATATTTGAGTTTCATTATCTTGACATAAAATATTTTTAATCGGCTTTTAAAAATATCGCAGCTTTCCTAAAATTTCATTCCCATTTTATTATATTAACTTCATTATCCTCAATAAGAAATATCTCTTGAGCAATTTTTAGTGTTTAAATGCTAAAATATTACATAAAAAAATATTGTTTTAGGATAGTGGTGACAATACAAGTAACTGAGCATAAAAGTTTAGCTGTGAGGTCTGCTTTTATTCATTAATGCATATACTTTTGCATATATTAATAATATATAATAGATATCCTTTTTTATACATTAATGATGTATAATGTATGTACATATTGTATAACGACATACTTTCATATACATTATATATTATTATATATGCATTTTTAAATTGCAAATAAAATTAATTCAATTTAATACTACCAGGGGTGTTTTATTCAATAGGTACAAAATAATAAAAAAAAAAAAAAAAAAGTGTGTTTGCTGCTTGTCAAAACATACTTACCCAAATGGTAAGTAAGGGTTATATGAAAAGTGACATAACAGTTAATTACATTTACATGTTTATTTTTCTGAATATTTTTTTAAAGTGTAGAAAATTTTATTTATCTTACTTTTTAAGTGTGGTTTCTAGATTAATATTTATCCTGCCGTTTAATATTTCGGTTTTAAATTCGTCTGTACATTGAAATTACATTTATTTGCATGTATTTCCCATACAAGTGCTCCACAAGGATTTTCCGTAAATTTAGATCAGACGAGCATGCTTGTCATAATATTAGTGTTATGTAATTAAATATTAATACATCTAATATTTTAATGTGGTTGGTAGAAAACCATCGATAATTAGAGAATTCTTACATTAAAAAGTGTACTTTCGAGGCGAAATTGCCTTGTAAATTAGAATAAATTTGTGACTAGTACAATAATGAAATCGTTCCTGTTCATCTTTAATGAAGTGAAAGAAAGAGTCCCTCTCCTACAGAATGCGCTGCATAAATCTCCCACCATCAAAATTTCTTCTATGGAAATTTCTGTTTTTCTTTTCTCCGATCTCTCTAATAGTGTTTAAACATAATAGGTGTATCCAGATTAATTTTCTTTCGCTTCTGAATATGATCTCCACACACACACACCAAAAAAAAAAAGTATAAGAGGTTCTATATCTCATACATATGTTATTTTGAAAATGAAAATATCGTTTTAAAATATAAACTCTATCTTAGTATATGCACATGTTCTTTTTAGTAAATTCCAGTCTCTTAACTTTATGCTCTATCTTTAATTTGGAGCAGAGATCCTTTCTCCCTCTATAGAATAAGATATCGATTTTTAGCTCTGATTAGGTTTCTTTAACTAACTTGCACACACTTGATTAATTTCATTGTCGTATTTTGTTGGATTCGATGCAATTGTTAAAATGTGTTTTCCTTCTCTTTCAGTCAGTTTTTTTTTTACTACTGCTTCTTCTTATTAAGCTTTGTGATCATCTATTTGGAACAAAATATTGGATCAACTGGCTGGTTTGCAATAAAGGTATGACATTTACCTACACTACGAAGAGCTTCGACGTAAGATTTTACAACAGTAGAAAGTTCCTCAACATATGGCATTGTCGAAGCAAATAACGAAAGGTATTTTTTTTTTTTTAATGTGCATACAAACTGTAGAAAATAGCGTAGTAGATAAAAAAAAATCCATTTTTTCATTTCTGTGCACTCATTCATTTTTGTCCTTTCTGATTTTACATCAGAATATCATTTCGTAATGCAATAATATGATTTGTAATCTAATATCACGCAATATCCGAAATTTTAAGGTTTCGACGGAAAATACAAGGATAGATACATTTATGAAAATCAGTGCATATAAAATATTTCATTACAAAAAATGAATATTATTGAAATTATATATTCTATTTTTAAATATTACGCGG
The DNA here is from genome assembly GCA_963930645.1 of Salticus scenicus. NCBI lineage: Eukaryota > Metazoa > Arthropoda > Arachnida > Araneae > Salticidae > Salticus > Salticus scenicus. The sequence goes on along the minus strand of OZ005649.1, from coordinate 268,320,525 downwards.
TAAAAATATGTATATTGTATATACACAATCTTATACGATTAACTTGATTGCTTAACTAAACCGCGAATACATCAAATAAAACATTTGAAGTTTAATATGTAATAAAAAATTTATGAAATTATTCTCTTATTTTTATTATAAAACTGAACGTCTTTTAATAAATATGATGTAAGAAGTACATTTTAATATTACTATTAAATATCAATTATAGTAATATTAAATTAAATATAATTTAATTTAATATTACTATTTAATAATTACTATTTAAGTTATACATTTTCTAAAAGCAATGCAAATTATAAGCAAGTTCAAATTATAAAAAAGAAAGAATAAAAAAAAAAAAAGATACAAATATAGAAACTACGATTTAAATTGTGTTTTATCACTACAAAATGCCGTTCACACTTTATGGAAAACGTTTTATAATTTTCTTTTCCTATTTTGAAATTTTAGATTAAAAAAAATAACAGCTTCAGACTAAACATCTGTTACTTTTATCTTTTGACTGGGATGTAAAAATAAAAGATTGATTTTGAAAATGGCTCCTACAATTGATAGATGGTTCAAAAATTGCGTAACTGCCCTTTCCGAGAAGAAATATTCGTATCACTAATTTATAAAGCGATGTAAATATCGTGGTTATCTCATTTCTAAAAAAAGTATATATAATATATTAAATTTGAAACGAAAAAAAAAAATCTAATTGCAAGTAAAAATGTAAACATGACTACAAAACTTTATTCGAAGGCTTTTCAAACGCAAGGAAATACCAAGAAAGCGACGTCTTAAATCCTAAAAGAAAATTCGCCACTCAAAGATCCATTGCATCAAAACTAGGATTGTCATCTGACACTTTAAGCAAAATCATTGGTAAATATTTGAAGCTCAAAAATATGTTTAAATCCAAAGTTCAAATGCTTTTGCCAAAGCATATTGCTTAAAATAAAACAAATTAAAGGAAATCATATGAAATACAGCAAACTGCAGAAAAATGGAAATTTATAGTAACACTCGATGAGATATGGGCATATATAAGTGACTGTAATAATAATAATAATAATAATAATAATAATAAAATTCTATTGCTCAGTGGACAGGAATGACCGTACGAAATGGTTTCGTCAGTATACATGAAAAATTCCCAAAGGGATTCATGATAGTTTCTGGATTTTCTTAAAACGGAAAAAAAAAAAAAAAAAAAAAAAAAAAACGCCTCATGTAAAGCCAAAATTAATTCACTCTACTACCAGTACAGTATTTAAGAACCAAATTTCGAAAAAGAAATTCCAGCTTTATATGAAAGGACATTGATAAAATAAAGCTTCATATAGACAAAGCCTCTAGACAGAAGTCTAAATCAGATGTAAGAAGGAATCAGCAAAGAAAGTATCAGAATCAGAAACAAAATGTATCCCATTTAATGAAATACCTGTAAAATCACCTGATGCTTTTGCGCTTTTAATTTATTAAAATGAGTCTTAAGAAAACGGCATCAAAGAATTATGAACAGACTTTGAAAAATGTTACAAGAGGAAAGGTAAAAAATTGACATGACAGTACATAGAAAAGTTAACTTTCATGGAAAATTTCGTGCTAGAGCTATTGCCAATAACCATGACAAAGGATAGAAACAAAACAACGAAAAAATACGGTATTTTTACTTAAAACTTAAGTACTAAAATCCTTTCCATAAAATTTGAACGACCTTCTGTATTATATTATATTAAGTAGAAATCCTGAGATTCTACTGTCGAAAGTTCAATTTATTATCCAGGTCCTTATAGCTGAAAAAGAAGGCCGTTGAAACAAAAAGAACTAATAGTTCGCAGTAAAACATATTTATTTTATTTTATAGAGGTTTCATAAGAAAATCAACAGTACATTAATAGTGGAATTTCAGCATGACCATCAGTTACGAGAATGCAAAAGATAGGGGTGAGAGAGAGAGCTACGGGGTCACATGTTATACTGTCAACAGTTGTAGAGCGAATTCTAAAGTTGACTCTATTGCAATTAAGATCAGACTGCTGAATTACGCCAAGAATTTTGAAAAAGTGCCAAATTTTATAGCCAAAGATATTCCTTTGTTTGTAGAATAATTTAATGTAAATATTTTGAATTTAGCACGACCGTTAAAGAACTAACGCCAATCATCAATGCCAAACTTTATCGCCAGAAGGCCCATTGAGTAGTGGAGACATTCAGACTACAAATTATTGCACATCTTGTCATAAAAAATATAAATTACTCTATAATGATATTAGAACGGAAATGTATCGCTTAATTTAGCTTCGAATAAATAAACTTACGCAATTTAAAAGAATGAAAATGTAATTATGTATCCAACGGCTTATAACTGAAAATAATATTACTTTTATATTTTATTTATTAAATGATTTAGGAAAGATTATAATTTTGAGAGATGTCATTTAAAAGGAATATGTTTTTTGTTCTCAGACGATTTATTAATAGCATAAGGGATAAAGTATTATTAGAATTAAGATATTTATTATAGACAACAGCGAATAAATAAAAGTAATTTAGAATTTCGTTATCTATTTTTATTAGCCATTTAATTTATTGAAAATATAATAATTACTTATTGCCTTTATTTAAAGTTATAATTAAAACTCATATATGTGACGGAACGACTTCACATATTTCTCCCCAGCGACGAGGGAAAAAAATGAATCGTCAAAATGGCCGAAAAGTATAAAAAAATAAAACGCTCTCTCTCACCTTCACAACAGTGTAATACAATTCCAAAAATTTCTGCATACCATTGTGGAACATGTAAAGTAATCTTTTGTTAAACAATAAAAAAAAAAAAAAATGTGGCATATAACAATAAATTTGAAAAAAAAATCAATAATAATGAGATATGGAACAATGAGACATATTCAATCATCGTGATGTTAAAGTGACATTCTGAAACAAATCACATAATCAATAAATTATATAAATATGATATATAACATGTGTAAAATATTAAAAATAATCATTCATTACAGTGTATTTATGGTTGATACTAAGGAAAAGGAAATCAGTAACAAGAAATATGAAAACAAATAATTTTTGTATTTTGTTAATTTTCAAAAAAAAAAAAAAAATTAATATTGCATTAATATGAAAAAACAAAAAAAAAAAATCAAACATTTTTGATTAAAAAGACCATTATCGTACACGTGAAAATTAAATTCTAACAAAGTGAGCCAGAGAGTGTATAATAGAACAATAGCTATAACAGATATGATGGTTTTGTGATGCCTAACTGAACATAGCGTACTGAACAATATATGTGAAGCAGAAGAGGCTTCATGTTGTGCAAAGATGACAACCAGAATTCTGCAAAGTGACATAATGAAATGTCCCTTGTATGTGTAAAAATGTGTAGAAAAAAAAAATCTAGCCCTATGTCACAATAAAAGCGCACATGTAAGAGTTCAAGAAAAATTATTTTATTTTATTTTATTTTAACTTTTATCTATTTTTATGCCTTCTAATTTATTTATTTTTTATTTTTATTTTTATTTTTTTATATAAATTTATGAACCAACTTTATTTCAATAGCTTGTGTTGGTCAAAAAAAAAAAAAAAAAAAATTAAAATTTACCCGAATGAAATAATTTCCTTTTCCTGAATAAAATTTTAATAAATGAATTAGCATTTGAATTTCTCAAAAGAAAACATGATGTCAATAAAAATTTAATTTTTAATGCATAAACTCTGAGTAGACCTGAAATAGGTGATAAGGATACAACTCATAAAAACTGTCAAAAACAGCAAAAAAAAATCTAAATACACTATTGTTTTTATAATTACAGTTGAACTATTATTTTATCGAGCCCAATTAATATTCAACATCTTTCTTAAAAAGGATACTGTATGTTATACAGATAATTCCATAATACAAAAGTCAGTAAGAAATAGTCTTTAACAAAAAAAAAGAAGAGTGAACCAGCCACATACTATAAGCACAGACTACTTCTTACAACGCACAGATGATTTCAAGGCCATTTAAAATACATCTGTGGTGCAAACCTTACAAAAAGGAATTATTTTAATTAAGAAATTTTAAATAATTAAATATTTAATTTAACCTGAACGAAAACTCTCTGCAAGAGTTTTTACTCTTTACACAAGAAAAGAAAAAAAAAATTTTAAAAACGTACAGACTATATACGGAAATTTCACTTTTTATGTATTTCTTTGAAAAACAAATAGGCTCTAAAAAAAATAACAGAGTTTATTGCAAGTTAACAAAAATTATTTACTTTTGTGTATGTGTGTATTATTATTGTAATTAGTCTTTTGTAAAAATTCGTGTGAAAATTTAATAAAAGAAAATGTAATTTTCTCCACATGTGAACCAATGAAATAGCAACTAAATAGGTCAGATAAAATTTTGTGAGAGTGTGTATGTGTGTCAAACATTGGGTTGTGAGGCCAAGTTTGAGAATAATGAAGAAAAGCATGGAAAACATGCATGTGAAAGACAATGGAATACTATTGGATAAATTTGCATTATGACTGACAAACTGAGCAGCCAGCCAATAATACAATAAATTTCTGACCCAAAAGAAAACATATACAAGAACACATGTAGAAACATAAGGAAAAAAAATATTCTTTTTGGTGTGTGTGTGTGTGTGTGTGTGTGTGTGTGTGTGTGAATTATTAATTATAAAGTGTTTGCAAACGTTAAAATAAACTGATCATGTTATTCAAATGAGATAAAAAAAAAAATAGTGTGAATTTGTTAAAAATGCATCTTGTGAAAGAGGTGATGTGTTCACGCATAGTATCAAACGAAACTTTGATAACCAAGGAAAATATAATTAGGAAAAATATACAATCCAAATATTTCCAAAAGTCACATACATCCTCATGTTATTTATTTAAAATTTAGTAAGTAATTTTATATCAATATCTTTTTTATTTATTATTATTTTCATTATTTTCATTATTTATTTTTGTCACCCGAAATATTTATAGAACATGTGTTAATGAATTATAAGTGTCTATGAAAGCCAATAAAACATAACCTTCAAAAATTGTTGTGAAAGTGTGAAATCCCCTACACAATTACAAGTGTTGAAACCAATATAATGGTCAAAATCCGTAGATTATAGAAGTCATTAATATATTGACAACCAGAGCAACACAATTGTGCTTAGAGGGTAAATGTGTATATGTGAAAATTAAAAAAAACTAAATGGGTGATATGTTAAAATATTTAAACAATATTGTAAAAAAATGAATATCAACTGAAATAATTTGAAATATTAAAAATTCAGTATATGTCTGTAAGTGTTCCAAGAAATATTAAAATTGAAAAAATTAAAAAAATGCCACAAAAATAAATTTCCATTGCCGCAGATGAAAGCGCTAAAATTGTGAATTTAACGTGCACTGAAAATTATAAACAAAAAGTAAAAGCAAAAAGTCATGACTAAAATAACAGTATTATCTACTGAACTGAGCATATATGAACTGAGATGAGCTGAGCTGAGGCCTCAAAAATTAAAAATGCGCATAAAGTAGATATACACAATAGCTTCAAAGGCTATATAAATTGCTCAGTAAAATAATAAAAAGACTCGAGTACAAGAAGTGTAATCTCACTTCAAAAAGGTGAATAAAAAAATTTTCACCAAATCAGCTGATAAAAAGAACAGTAAAATAAATCTGTTCACACATGTGCCATAAAATGTTTTTCCTTTTTTTTAAACTGCAATTATTCAGCAGTGGGCCCAATTCGATGTTAAAGTAAGCTTACCATATATGTATTGTCATAATTATTAGCTAGCAATAGAAGAGAAATATTCCTATATATATACGATATATATATTGAACATAAACCAATAAACAAACATGAAATAGTGAATAAATGCGATAAAAATATATCATATGTACAGTAAAAAAATAAAAAAAACTTCTCTTCAATCAGCGTATTTGAACTGAATGAGGAAAAAAAATCACTATTATTATTATTAAAACTTAATAAAACTCAGAACGGCGAGATGTTTATTTCTGTTACAAAAAAAAATCAAGCAGACTTCCTTTTTCTCTTTATTTTTTTTTTTTTTATCATATCACGATTGCTCTTAAATTTTTTTGTACGAAAAATGAACGAAATAAAACTATTATGCATATAAAATAAATTTCGTATGGAAGGTAACTAAGAGTTAAAATTTTAGAAGATGATGATAGGTGTCATCTTACAAAGTTGAATGAATGTGAAAAGAAATGTGTGAAATGTAAAATTAAATTAGATGTCAAATTTCACGACCAGCATAATAATATCTGGGTTTACGCGATATCATCTAACCGACAAAAATATAGATTGTGTTATAAAATTTCTCAATGTTTATGAAATTAGAAAAAATAATAATTAAAACATTTGTGTCAAAATGTAACATTTTAGTTAAAATGGGCAAAGAAAACACTGTGTTATGTTATTATAAAAATTAAAACTTGAAAAATATACGACAACTAAAAAAATATTAGAATGAAATTATGTTTATGTGTTTAGGTATCTAAGATATACAACCAACTCCCTTTCTGTATAAGTGATTGTACATGATTATATAAGAATGCCTGGTAAGTATAATAAATAAAACATTGAACCTTATGTTCAAGACTAACAAATTTGTTAGGTTTACATGAAAGTCAATGTACATAATATCCGAAAAAATTAGAAAAGAAATATGTAAATTTGGAAAATTGTGTGTTAAATTTATTTAGGACACTTGCATGCAACAAGATACGGCCAGTATAGATTCATAAAATATATTATGTACTGGATTTACATATTGTCCTGAATACATATAGTGTTAAAAATGAAAATTGTCGGAGATACAACTAATTGATTAATATTTATGCTCAATATTTTAATATATTTATTTATTCTGTCACTGTGTGAGTATGTACCTATGCGTTGTGAGAAAGATCTTTTTATAGAAACAATATTAGTAAACAATAAGAAAAAAAATGTACCCTAAATAAAAACAATTCCATTCGATTTCTGTAAAAAGTTAAATTTTATGTAAAATTTAAATAGTAAAAAAAAATGTAAGTTAATTGTAGTCATACTCAAATTAAATGAAGTTTAATGTAAAATCATGCAAACAAAGACAATCAATGCAGGTCCCCTCATCAAGAAAAATTTGGCCAGAAATTCAAGATAAGGAAAACAGCACCGAATGTCAACAACACAAGTGCCATTAGCAGCGCTACTAATGCACATTGTGGCACAAAATTACACAAACTTAAATCTTAACATATTAATTGTGCCTCTTTTAATTCAAGGACTTAAATTAAATGTATAAACCTAAATTATTTTAGTTTAATTATTTTAAAATTAAAGGGTAAATAATGGTATATAGAAAAGGTGTAGTGTTTTGACAGTTAGATTTGAAACACAGTGATGCACAAAAATTATCCAGGCTTAATTTCCAAGAAACAAAATGTAAATATATTTGATTTAATATAACCATGGTAAGAATAATAACCCCTTACATTTAAAATGAAAAAATGAATATCACTAATTTATGTAAAGATGTGAAAGTTAAAAATGTAAAACATTACGTAAAAAAAGTGAGAAAAGAACAAAAATCAATGAAATTTTCTAAAATATATTTCTAAATTTTGCCCTAAAAAAAGACCTTAAAAAGCAATAAAAATATAAATTTATGGAACAAAAATACGGGAATACCTGAAATTATCACCCTATTTATTTTATTTATTTATTAATTTGTTATGCAGTGGCAGTTCCAAGTAGGTTAAAATCAGTGAACAAAAAAATATATGTGTGTAAAAAGAGGAGAAATAGGTGTCAAGATACCGACTGATATCAAAACAAAATTTTGCGACACATCTCCCAAAAGTAAATAAAAAGTATGTGTAATTCCAACCCGCCTGGAAAACACCAACATGAGAAATAACTTCAAGTTTAGTTCTTAAAGTAAAAATATTAATTAAATTCAATTAATAAACAGAGTGATAATTATTTTGCAATAAAATATATATACAAAACATTAAATTAACAAACAAGAACGAATTTTATTAAGCATTTGATTAAAAGATAAGAAATTTACCTCATGGAAAATTCAACACCTTAAATACAATAAATATTGCGATATTAATGAATTAAAAAAACAAAGCTTCGCTAAAATTCTGCAAACATTACATCATTTTATGTAATTACTTAATTCCCTTTTTTATTTATTTATTTATTTATTTATTTACACATGTATATTCACTGTGATAAACAAACCAATTCTATATTAAATTTAAGTTGTCAAAATAATATGAAAAATTACTTTTACACATCATATAGAAAATTAATTTATTCCAAACCCATTTAATAAATATTACCAGCAAAACAACATTTTAATTTAGTAAAAATATATGAAACATTTTTATTTTTATTTATTTTTTTATTTTTTTTTTAAATATAAAAGTTTTAAGATGGAAAAAATATTACCTACAATAATACGTCCTGCTAAAGAACAGTTGTTGAGAAAAATTTCAGTCTTACTCCACAGTTAATACTTGCAAAATAACAGTTCTTTCAAAAATTTTTTAGCCATAATCCAAGGTTAGAAATCACAATGTTCTGAGAATTATTTTAAGTTTCGGGAACATCACAATTGTTTCTATTCATAATACAGCAAAAATAATGCACAATTAATTTTGCATAAGATTTGGCTTATTCACCAGTGTAGTTTTGTCGAAGTCCGCACAACATAACGCGTTTTTTTTTTTTTTTTTTTTTTTAAATCTATATATTAATTTTCTTTCACAAAAAGCAATCACTAAAAACATACAAATGTGGCCTTTCTCCTGTATGAGTGCATAAATAAATGTATATCACCTACACACGACATATCTGCTGTTGAGAACATATAACCATTAATAGTAAAACTTGTAAAACTTTCTTTGCGTAGACAGCTGGCAAAAAAAACGAGCACTAAAAATATAGATGGCTTTTCCACTGACTTCATTTGAATCTTTTAAAGTGGAGAAACATAAATAAATTGGAGCATCTGAGAGACACTGTAGAAATCAGCATACCGGCAATGTCGATCACTATACGAGGAGAATATCGCAAATCAGCGTCATAGGGAGAAAATCCAACGTGAGAGGTTTCGGGGCACGCACATATTAAAAATTTCCGCTTCGGCCAGTTTCACCGAATGAGTCTAGGGGGAAAAAATCACATTGTAGAAATGCGGTACTTCTGTCCTATGTCATCGAGTAGATCGGAAGATAAGGGTCGCGCGCTGACATTTCATCCCATCGGGTAAGCTTCAGATGATGAGTCAAATTAATCAAACAGTTCTTTAGTTGAGAAAAAAGTATCTCTATACGTCAGTCTTTTATCCTTTAAAAGAAAACAGCTGTGATGATATATTAACTAATTTATTTAAGTAACTGCCCCTCTCCCTCACCAATGCATCTCGAACTGGTTGGTCACTGATCTGGCACCATATTTATATTAAGTAGAAATCCTGAGATTCTACTGTCGAAAGTTCAATTTATTATACAGGTCCTTATAGCTGAAAAAGAAGGCCGTTGAAACAAAAAGAACTAATAGTTCGCAGTAAAACATATTTATTTTATTTTATAGAGGTTTCATAAGAAAATCAACAGTACATTAATAGTGGAATTTCAGCATGACCATAAGTTACGAGAATGCAAAAGATAGGGGTGAGAGAGAGAGCTACGGGGTCACATGTTATACTGTCAACAGTTGTAGAGCGAATTCTAAAGTTGACTCTATTGCAATTAAGATCAGACTGCTGAATTACGCCAAGAATTTTGAAAAAGTGCCAAATTTTATAGCCAAAGATATTCCTTTGTTTGTAGAATAATTTAATGTAAATATTTTGAATTTAGCACGACAGTTAAAGAACTAACGCCAATCATCAATGCCAAACTTTATCGCCAGAAGGCCCGTTGAGTAGTGGAGACATTCAGACTACAAATTATTGCACATCTTGTCATAAAAAATATAAATTACTCTATAATGATATTAGAACGGAAATGTATTGCTTAATTTAGCTTCGAATAAATAAACTTACTCAATTTAAAAGAATGAAAATGTAATTATGTATCCAACGGCTTATAACTGGAAATAATATTATTTTTATATTTTATTTATTAAATGATTTAGGAAAGATTATAATTTTGAGAGATGTCATTTAAAAGGAATATGTTTTTTGTTCTCAGACGATTTATTAATAGCATAAGGGATAAAGTATTATTAGAATTAAGATATTTATTATAGACAACAGCGAATAAATAAAAGTAATTTAGAATTTCGTTATCTATTTTTATTAGCCATTTAATTTATTGAAAATATAATAATTACATATTGCCTTTATTTAAAGTTATAATTAAAACTCATATATGTGAAGGAACCACTTCATATATAATTAGCATAAAAATACTTTAAAAAAAATACTATAATAATTTGTAAGCATAGATAAAGTTCTAATTTTTAAATAAAATACCAAAATAACTTTTCTATTACGAAAAGTTAAAATTCACAATTCAAACAAAATTAAATACCCAACTAAATGTTCAATAAGACTTATAATCTTTAAGCGATATATAATTTGCAAAATTATTTCATACATATCTATGCCTTATGCTTTTTTTTTATTGAAAAGCAAAAACAAAATCATTAGACAAATTATTACGCAGCTATCGTTAAAGAATATTTAGTATCAACTTTTAACTTTATACAGAACGCTTAATCTCTTATGTTATTTCAGAAAGTAATATTGTTATTATTTTTTTTTTTGCTTATAAATAACGAATATATAAAATGGAAATGGGAAAGCCATTTAGCTTATTCATTCAAGTACATCTTTATTCAACTGATCAAACATATGGTGTCAGCATATCAGTTTATTAAGTTACGAAAGTTCTTTCCAAAATTAAACGTGTACGTTCTAAGTTATTTTCCGCGTGATTCGATTTACGCAAAAATAGATTCTAGGCTAAGGTTTCCAATATCCTTTTTCATCCGAAATAAGCGAAAGAAACTGTGCGTGAAATTAAAGAAAGTTTTCTTCATATAACAAGTATTTGCAAGACACATTAAGTAATTTGGTTTGAGTCAATGATTTATTTTAATAAGTTTATTAAAATCAGTTGATAATTTTACGTATGTGTAGGTCTACATGGTGTAAGCTAAAGTTAAATTAAAAATTCTTAAATATATAGTAATATATTTTGCAAAATTCCCTTATACAAATACTTCTCAAAATAAATACTAAAATATAATCAATTCATTTTCAACCATTCAGATATATTAGAATTTGCATAATGAGGTATAGAATTTCCTAAAAAATAAAAAATAAACAAAATCACACTTGAAGCAGTTTATTTTATATATGATTGTGAAAATTAGTATAAATATCATAGAATGTTAACCATTAAAATTAAAATATTTTTTCTTTATAGGTTTCAAATAAATAAATAAATTTACAATCTATAAGTTTAAAATTGAATATTTAATTTACAATAAAGAAAATCCAACATGTAATTTCAATATGTTTTTGAAATATGTGTTTGAAATATGTGTAAATAAATACTTAACTTATTAACTAGTGTTGCCAGATCCGGCAGTCTTTCTATTCAATAAACATCAATAATTTTGACATGTGATATTTGATATGCATAATATTCTACTAATCTTCAAAGTAATTAGGCAAACGTTACAATTAAAAATTATTGATGATTGTTGAATAAACAATCCGCCTGAAATGGCAACACTGCTACTGACAAAAAAAAAAAAAAAAAAAAAAAGAGATTTTTTTTTTTTTTTTTAAGTTGGCTTCTGCAAAACAAATATTAACAGCTATTGTATTTTAGACAAACACTTTTTATGTAATATAATATTTTGCAACCGAAATTCTTCAAGTTTATTACAAATATCCTAATTTCCTTTGGGAAAAAAAAAAAAAAAAAAAAAAAAAAAAAAAAAAACTATTAAATTACACGTAATTTTTTTTTTATTTGTTAAAGACAGATTTAAATATTAATCGGTGAATATTTCTTTTAATTCCATCTGAATATCTCGATAGAGAGGCCTTTTTCATTGTCTCATAAAGTATTCAATTAATCTAATAAACAGAATAAAATAAAAACGATATTTTTTTTTTTTTTTTTTTTTTTTATTGCACTAGAAATGTGAATATTAAAATCACTTCAGCAAATCTGAAGAGTAGCATAAATTATCTATAACAGTATATATATATATATATATATGTATATATATTATTTAAAGAATTGTTAAGATGCATATTTTTTCAAGACATACCATTAAAAAAATGAATTGTTGAAACATTTTTACAATAAAAAAAATATTACTTTTATTTAAAGATTTTTTTTTTTCCAACATTAAATTTATATTATTTCAGCTTTTGTAAGAAAAAAAAAGTGCATGATAATTCTTACAAAATCAATCGTCGTTTTCGTAATAACTTTTTTTTTTTTTTTTTTTTTTTTTTTTTTTTTTCCCATTTAACTAATAAAAATATATTCGTTTTTTTTTTTTTTTTTTTTCTTTTTTTTGCATCACTTATACAAAATGTAAAAGCTCTCAAGGAAAATAGTCTGTGCATTTTTAAATTTTAGAAATAAAATTTCAATTTCTCTGCAAAGAAGGAAATAGGGGTAAGTCATATCTAGAGCAAAATATAAATGAATAAATAAAATAAATGAACAAATTAGAAAATTCATAAATGTATATATATTAGGGTGACACTTAAATAAGGGGACATTTATTTTTAAATATTATATATATATATATATATATATTGAAATCCGATAAGCATTCACTCTATTTTCTTTTTCTTTTCATTATTCTTTTTTCTATTTGACACTAAACACTTTCTAGGAAATATCAGCTCTCTGGGATAAAGTTAACACGTGCTGAATTGACGAGAAAATTCTACTGCGTTTAATTTGTATAGGTTGATTCGTTTGAGTTTTTTTAATCGTTGCTTAGAAGGAACTCATTTTATTATGCTATCTTATTATTATATTATATTATTACAATTTTTATCTATGAATCATATACTAAAAACCATATGCAAAATCTGTGAATCATGCATAAAATAAATATTAATTAGCTTATTATTATTTTAATAATGTTTATTCAAATATTAAAATGATAAAAATAAATATAATATAAAAATGAACGATCAAACGAAAAATAAAATAATAATAATAATATGAAAAATGTGGATGTGTGCTTAGACAATTTTGCTGCCGACTGTAGATTCGATATGACTTAAAAAAAAAAAAAAAAAAAAAAAAAAAAAAAAAAAATCCCAAATAAAATAATAATATCCCATTTTTTTTTTTCTAGTTTTTCAATAAAGCAAATTTAAATCGTTTATATTAGAATTCTAATTTCTAATTTCAATTTAAAAAAAAAATATTTATTTCAGCTGCTAAGTTAAAAAATCTTAAAATTAAATAAAAATATTATAATAATAAAAAACAAACATTTTATAAAATTTTGTGTAACTAAATTATCATAGTACCATACATAACACAAATTCCATAATTATTAAATTTATCTACCAAATAAATAAATGAAAATAAATAACGTTCATTTTATTTATAATGAATGGAAAGTCTAAAAAATATATAATTCTACCTTACAAAAATGTGTAATTTAATAAGATGTCGTCCAATAAAATCAATAAAGTGCACTATCACCTCACTGTTATTATTATTATTATTATTATTATTTTACTGAAAGGTGCATTTCAAGTGTATTAGATTAAATTATTGTAGTCGATATCTCTAGAATAATTGAAGCCAAAATTCGGCTGCTAAACTGGGTTAAATTTAATACAGTGAAATATGCATTAACTCAAAGAAAAAATAATATACGTTTCATGTCTTGAAAAATCGTTTGAAATGAAGTAGTTATCTTTAACGTAAAATCATTAAGTTTTTTTTCGAGTTCTTTATTTTATTTTTATTTTTATTTTTATATTTCTCTCTTAAAATAAAATTCAGAGAGTAAAATATTATTTTTTGTTTGAAGTAAGCTTTAATTCTCTTGTTTTAACAAGATTTAATTTTAAACAAATATTCGAATTTGCATAACGAGGGAAAAATGGTGGTTTTATACTTTTATTATACTAATTAGGAGAAGCTAACATGAGCGAATTGCTATTGGCGTCAGTTGATTTTAACGAATTACCGTATAAGTCTTGTTAAAAGGAAAAGTTTCATTGTAGCGTGAGTTCAGTGGTTAAAAAAGACATTTCGATTATTTATTTATTTTCAAATGTATTATACATTTTAACTTATAAGGAATTTTTTTTAAATAATACTAAATCATGAAATTTTAAATAAACAATGTAATTCTAATTCTAATTATGAATACGGTTTTTTCATGTAATTCATAGATTTATTGTTATTTCTTAGTTAAAAAAAATTGTCCATGTACCCTGTAATACCTTTATTTATAGAAAAATGACAATTGGAATTTGTTTTCATGAACGCATATATGTATTTCATATGAAGTAAAAGTGTTGTTTACTATTTTTCAATTTATGACAAAACATTTCCCCAAAAAATCAGGAGCTTCTGAAAAGAAGGATAAAATTCCTTTTTGTCTGAAAAAACTAAATTTGTGAACAGATTGATTTTCAACTTTCAATACTGTATATAAAAGTGATAAAAATTTATTTTCATAATTCAAATCATTTTACCCTGTTACTTAAATTCCCAGAAAAATAAAGACCATGTTTAGGAATAAACATGAATGAACATGGAAATAATAAATATTTATATAAATAAAATTTCATTTAAAACATTGTTTATATAAGTATGTGATTATGTTCGATTATCTATAACTATGTATTAAACTGTAAAAGGTTGTCAGTTATAGTATAAATCAATTATATTATAAATTATTTTCTCTCAAACAGTAGGAAAGACCGCTGATATTTTGCATAGATTTTAGTTTTTGATGTTTCTAAATTTTTGGCCAATATTTAAAGACATTCAGATGAATGCACAAGAAAACCTAGTTCTTTAGAAAGTCTAAAAAGAAAAGTATAATTCAACAATAAAATAAGCGTTTAAACAATTTAAAAAAACTTAGAGCTTGAAACTATGCCAACTAGCCTCGGATGCAGGGTTGGTTGGCATACCAGTAGGGTGTGAGTTATCATAAACTGATATCGATACTTAGGCTGAGCACAGCAATTTTCGTGAAGAAATATTTTCTCGAAACATCATATTATAAATAATTGCAAGATAAAAAGTACTTTTTATACACCACATTTTTAATTTTTCTTTTGAATCATATAAACTTGACAGTTTTATGTATTCATAAATACTTTTTTATTTATTTTTTATTTATTTTTCTTTTTTATGAATTACCCCATAAACATGAAAGAAAATGATCAAATGCGTAATAAATAGAGCAATTATAAGAAATTTTCAAACATTTATTTTATGAATAAAAGTATTAAAGTAATGCATTGTCATCGTGTTCCAAGCTATTCTAAAAGTTTCAAACGTCTAGCTAATCGAAAAGTTAGTTAAAAATCGATTGCGAGATTTGTACTGGACAAACAAGCAAGAAAGCGAGTTAATAAAAACATGGTAAAATATTTGGCTAAAATTTCCTGCTTAAATGTACAGAAAAATAGTGATATCATTAAGAAAATAAATTCTACCTACTTATATCTACCTATATTTATTCAAATAGAAGTAGCTCATTGTGTGAAATGAACCGTGAATGTAGGAGCTGCACTCTCATTTATTTGAACAGGTGTATTTATAACTTTTGCCAATTTTACATTGGTAATACAAAACTGAACCTTTCTCGCCTCGCCATCTAAAGGTTTTCTCATTATTGACTATGTTGGACGTGCAAACCTCATCCCCATCGGTTTCGTCATTTTTTCTAAAGTTATGGCAGGATTGGTGTTTGACGAAATGGAAGCCATTCATATTGCATTCACGGTGTTCAGGACGTGTTTAATTCCATGGAGGATTCGTTGTTGGTATTGTTTAATGTGTCCTTTCGACACCTTTCTCAGGTGCTCCAAGATTCGTAGGTACTCTTGAAAATAGACCTTTCGCCATTGTCTTGGTAGGATGTTGAAGGTGAGCATCTTTAGCTTTTGAAGTATCATTAAGGAAAGCCAAGCTTTGCCAGAGTTATATTTTAATTATGTCAACTGATCTCACACCTAACTCTAGCAACTAGTCTCACAGGATATCCGACTTAAGATGGATACCAGATGGATACCAATGAATAAAAAAAAAAAAAAAAAAAAAAAGTTTATGATACGTACATTCAACAACAGTTATCCACTGTTCCGAAAACCAACAAAAGCAGCGCCCCACTCTTATCTACAAATTCACCAGACCAACACATATATATATATATATGTTTTAAATGAAATTTTGTATATAAGATATGTTGATGATATTCTAATTGGATATGAACAAGAAGAATCTAAACTGAATTTTAAATTTTACCCAAATAATCTAATTTTAATAGAAACTACACCTAACAATGATAATAGTGTTAATTTCTTAGACCTTAATATTTGTATTAATAATGAAGCAATCGTAATTAAAATCTATGATAAACGTGATGCTTTTAAATTTAAAATTAATCGAATTTCTCCTTGGTCTTTTTGTTTACATAAAAATATATTCAGAAATATTATAATTAACCAACTAATTCGATGCAGTCGAATTTTTACTTATAGTTATGACAGTGACTCTTTTGTAGTTAATTTTATACAAATTGCCATAGATAATAATTATCCTCTTTATTTTCTGTTAAAAATTCTTAAACAATATTACCAATTAGATTATCTTACTTGCAAATCACGTTTTTTGAATCGTTTATCAATTCGATTTTAAGGTTTCTTCCTTTCATTAACTGTAACTTTCATTAACTGTTTGTTTCTACGTTTGAATTGTGTTGAATGGGTGGCATATTGCTTCATGATTTTTCTTGTATGTCGTTTTAAATTATGATTTGGTTTTTCTTATACATTTTTTTAAATGTGTTTATTTGGGATGCATTCCTTATTTTGCCAATTTCATGCAAGTTTATTCTGAGTTTTGACACAGTATCTGGTATCCGGGAGTGTTGACCGGTCGTAAAACATGTTTCACCGGCGTGGGGTGGTCTCAACTCCTCCCTGCCATTTAGATACTTTTGTCTCCATTTTTTCTTTCGCTCCTCTTCAGTTACTTATGTTGATGTTTTTCTTTTTCATTCTATTTAGATTTATATTGTACATTAGCAAGGAACAGCATTGCGCTCATCTAATGTTACTTTTTGTATTTAAAATTAAAGTTTCCACATTCCTACATTTGTACAATATATATATATATATATATATATATATATTGTACGGTGAAAATTTATACACAAGTCAGAAAAATGATAAAACACAGAATTTTATTTTACGATGCTTATAAGCCTATTAAATTTATGCAACAGAGTACTATGAATACATTCTCCTCTAGTAAAATGACAGCTCATGACTTCCACAATGACAGGAAATAAAAGCTGTGTGCCAACTAGACCCTTTTGCCAACTAATTTCAGTCTCTCCTAGTTCAATGTTAAAGAATAAATAGACTTTTTCCCTCCTTCGAGTTCTTGGTAATAAAAAATACTGTTTATATCTATTCAAATCATAATAATGAAAAGTTTTAATAGTTCTCTTTATTTATCTCTAGAAAAGTGAGTACTCTCAATTTGATCATTAAAAAAAATTTCAAAGCATTGAAAGCCGTTATTAATAATGTTTCTGACATTTTGGTTTGTGGTGGTTAAATTCTAGCCGTTTTTCCCTAAATCTTTTAAACATAGTAATTTCTAGATTCTACTAAAGTATCAAAAATATTTATTAAATATATGTAGAAGTAACCACATAATCATTTTCTATATAATGGTCTAAATATGATCAAAACCGGAAATAAATTGATAATCTACCTTACTATATTACCTGCATGTTGATCCATAAATGAGCGAAACCTGTTTCTTACTATTTTCGAAATTTAAATATATACATATATATATATATATATATATATATATATATATATATTTCACAGAATTGCTTGTAAGTTTCGCAAAGTAATATCAAAAGTATTTGTCTGCTTGCGAAAGCTCCTACTAATTCCCTTGTACCAAATCTTAGAAATTCCAAGAAGATATGTACTAAAATGTTTTAGAGAGGATACTAACACTGTCAAACGATCTACCTTCTTTTTTTTTTTTTTTTTTATTCGATGAAAATAATAAATGAAATAATAACTTTTCCCTTTTTATGTGTTGTGATATTTTCATTTTGCTAACTTTGGAGCTCACGATGAACAATAGTTGTGGAAAGAATTATGTATTGTATTTTTAATTACATTTTTAATTATAACTTTTCTTATAGTAGATACTAAAAATTTATAAATAGTCAACATATTTAAAATTAGTCGTCACTTACTTTTGATTAAAATTTCTGAATTTTATGTGAGTCAGTGTAGTTTGTGTAACCATCAAAGACCTCTTTTATCTTCCAAAAAAGCTTTAACATATGTATTTTAAAAATAAAAATTTAAGAAACTTTAACAAAGTAAGAAGCACCTTTAAAAAATACTTTGAATTTTCCAGCCCATAAACATATATATAAGAATTGATTTATATGTACAGGCTCAAATTTCCAATAATAGAAAAGTCTTGTGATGAAAAAATATTATTTACCTTTTATCTTTTACCTTTTATTTTATATATATATATTTTTTCATTTTTCCCTATATCTTTTTATTTTATTTTATTTTTATTTAATAAACTTCAATAACTTAATAGTACTGACGAGATTTTGTACAAATGTGTCATATTTAAAAAAATAAATAAATAAATAAGCTTTTATGCATTTAAATAATTTTTTCAAAAATCTTTATGCTTATCTTCTGTGTGTATTACACTAAATAGGCTTTTTATGTTATATATTGTTTTGGTAGTTCACCATTTTACATTTTTCTATTAAATTTTTTGCCTTGCATTTTTACTTAAAGGAAAATTCTGGCAATTAGTTGAAATCAGTTTAAATAAAATAAAATTTTTAGTTTTAATAATAATAATAAAAATCATAAACACTTAAAAAAATATATATATTGTTTTGCAATTTTATTATTTCACAACTTTGTTTCTGTACATGCACAAACAAACACGCATATATATGTATGTGTATCTTTTGTGAAACATTTATTTTTCTTATTTTTTTTTTTTTTTTTAGAAATATTTTTTCGGGGAATCGCTCGTCTAACGAAGCTAATATGTCAAAACAGACTATGTCTATCTATAAAAAACTGCCATCAATTAGTTAAAAACTTCTTTTCTGGTGTCTAAGAATAAAGTTTCTTATAAAGATTTGGATGGCAAAAAACTTTCACATTGTGATTAAATATATTGTTTCGGAAGTATCCTTATTTCTAAATGAGTCTTTTACAAGTTTTATTAGTTTAATTATTTTCCAGCAGTTAATATATTTGCAAAAATATCTTAGATACAAGTTTATTGAATATTTAAAAGTTTCCTATTTTTATTATATTACCTATTTTAATACCTATTATATCACCTATTATATTACCTATTTTTAAAATTAGAATTTTATTTTAAAATACATTTTTTATGACACAAAAGTATAAAAATTAATAATAATAATAACGAATAGTATTTAGGGAACTGTTATTTACTACAATAAGCAATTAAATAAAAATAATATAGCTGTTTTCTTATACCTTTTGTAATTGTTACTAATACCGTTTGTAAAACTAGGTGCGATATTAACTATTTATTAATATACATTATCCGATCGGAAAATATTAACTAATTTTAACACTTTTTACATCATGTTGTCATTTTATTATAAAAGACTTTCTGCTTTATAACGATTTATAATAGAATATAATGCGTTCTTCGACCCACCTTGACGACCGAGGGGGAGCGGAAATGTTTCCAACTTTGCCAAGAATGAAAAGAGAAAGAGTTATGTAATTACAGATTCACTCAACATAGTCTCCTTGAAGACTGATACACTCCTTACCGCATTGTTTTAACATTTGTAGACCATTAAAATAATAATCATTTTTTTTTTTCTGAAACCGGCTTTCAGCAGCACTTTTGACGTTAGAAATGTCCTCGATTCTTTGTTTTTTTTTTCAAATTACACTGCTCTGCATGAAATTCGGCCCCAACACCATTTTTTCAAATTCGTATGTAAAATGACCTCCTGACTTCGAATATCACACCTATTTTGCCCTATCACCCACGGGTTTTGAGGCAATGTACCATTATTTCTTATCAGTTTTTGGTAATTCTATGGCTATAAATTTGATTTGTAGGGAGGGCTTTTAACTCTTAAATACCTTCTGAATTGCCACAGAAGTCACACTCTAAAAAATGAACATTTGCAGCAAAGTGAAAATTTAGGGGGGATTTGATTCTGAAATTCTGAATTACATTTATTAAATTTTATTAACCAATTATTATTATTATTCATTATGCATTATATATACATACATATTTTTCCAAGTCTTAAAATAACAATTTTCCATTCTCCCAATCAAATTCATGGCTATAAAATTACTAAACAGTGATAAAAATTGGGGGAGGGTGTGGCGCCCCGAGAAAAACGTGGGGTGATTGGACAAAATGGGGGTCATATTCGAATTCAGGAAGTCATTTTACATAAGAATCAGCAAAAACAGTATCAGTGCTCGATTTTTGTTTCTTTACAACGCACTGTTAGGAAACAGAAAATAACAAAAAGAGGCTAGATCAGGTGAATATGTACTAATTTGGAACCCTGGGTATTTAATTTATCTCGAACAACTTTAAAAGTTGGTTCAGGTTCATTATCATGACAAAACAGAATTCTCTGGTGAATACTCCCGGCGCTTCTTCATAATTGCTTTTTTTTAGTTGGTCTAGAAGGTTAGCATAATATTCTCCAGTTATAATGGTGCTTTGTTGTAAGAAGTCCACAATATAATTGCCTGTTTGTCGCGGAAAATGGCCGTCATGACTTTTTTAAGACCCTGTGGCACCATTCTTTTGATTGTTCCTTTCTATCAGGATCATGCAAGAGAAGCCATGATTTGTCTTCTGACACTAACGTATACAGAAAGCTTGAAAAGGGGTCACGATGGCTTTGGATGCATCAACACGTTCCGTTCCTTCTTTGTTCAAACATTTCGGCAGAAGTGAAAAAAAAATGTAAAAATCAGAGAGACTTGATATTTGTACAATTACATATCGATACATTTAGCTTTTATTTGCCACCAAACGTATTCTCCTATTTCAACCCGAAATGGGCAAAGTCGGGAACATTTCAGCCTCCACTCGTACATCAATATTAATAAGTGGTATATATATATATATATATATATTGTAGTATCTTGGAGAGCGGCAGAGAATTATTGACTTGACTAATTAGAACAAGAAATTTATATTTTTTCCAAATTTTAATTTAACTAGATTAATTTTTAGAAATTTACAATATATACAAATTTTGCTGTATTTCATCTATATGAAAGGGTTTTCAATAAGAGAGTGAGTTCTACAGTATATGGCTGGAAGGAATATCAGATAAAGTCCACAGTGGTTTTCACCCGTCCATGACCGCTTCTGCAGTCTTTTCCGGAAAATAATATGAGTTCGTAACCTTTCCCTAGGTCTAGCCCGACCTGCTCTGGGAATCCTGCCTTTCCAAACTCCGGCAGTGAACTCCCGTTTTCAGTCTCTCATCGTAAAAATTACAGTTCGTATTGGGCGTGTTTTTCTGAAAACAAAATCTCAGACGCAGGCCCTGATTCGCTCGAAATTCCATCATCGGTTCTGACGCGTTGAATTCTTCTCGAAGGAAAAGTTCTCAAGGCACGCGGCTTCCCACGTTCATCAAAGGGAAACGGACATACCTTTCTACAAAGGAGAGATGTTCCGCTGCGAGCCGTTAGGCCCCAGACTGTCTGCTTCTTTATACTGAAATGTCTCTTTCAATGATATATTATAGTCGGAGTCTCTGCCTTTACAGCTCCCCTCCCCTTAAAGAAAAATTCGGGGCCATTTTGGGGCCGAATTTTCATCAGAAGAAGCTGAAATTAGGATATTCAAATTCACTTCTAAAAGAGGCAATAGTCCCTACAAATTGGAATATCTACCAGAAAAATATAATGTTGATTTTTCAACAAAACCAAAATAATTAAACACTACCTTAATAATTTTTACACTTAAAATATATACTTCTCTGATTATACTGATTAATTTAAAAACACCAAAAAGAAAAAATTTTAATTTTGAAAATTTAACTTGCTTATTTACAATACAAAAAATTTCTTTTGCTTTTAAAGTTACATTCGACTTAAACAGTCTACGTGAGCTATTTCACGCCCTGGCCGGTGTATTACAGTGTAATCATATGGCTGCAGAGTTAATGCCCATCTCATTAATCGAGGGTTTTTCCCAGCATTTCTCTTCAACCAGACTAATGGATCGTGATCTGTTTCAATAGTGAATTTTTGTCCATCTAAGTAGTGCTTTAACTTTTTTATAGCGAATATTATCGCAGCACACTCTTTTTCTGTCGTAGTGTAATTTCTTTCGGGAGCAGTAAATTTCCTGCTCAAGTATAAGATAGGGTGCTCTTCCTTTTCTATTCTCTGAGCGAGGATTACCCCAACCCCTAAGTCTGATGCATCGGTCTGTACGATAAAGGGGTGCTCGTAGTTCGGAGCATAAATAATAGGTTGGTCTGTTAATTTCCGTTTTACTTCCTCGAATGCTTTTTGCATTTCAGCGGACCATTCTATGCTTTCTTTGCGATTTCTTTCTTTGCGATAGAAATTTACAATATATACAAATTTTGCTGTATTTCATCTATATGAAAGGGTTTTCAATAAGAGAGTGAGTTCTACAGTATATGGCTGGAAGGAATATCAGATAAAGTCCACAGTGGTTTTCACCCGTCCGTGACCGCTTCTGCAGTCTTTTCCGGAAAATAATATGATAGTCTAAGATCCCGCTGCAAAATTGCTACATTCATCGAGTATGTAATCAAAATCAGATTTTTATATTCAATTATAAAAGGGACAATATGTTTTGGCCGGGTTGCCTAATAAAATGTGGCCGCTAGTATTTTTAATTAAATTAATATTAATTGACTTTTTGGAGAGAAATTTCATTCATTTGTTATTGAAATAAACTATACTCCACATCACAGACATATACATAGTGAACTTGAAAAGTAATGGTTGCCGTTGCGCGTTTGGCCGCTACCTCTTCGCAGCCAGGTGCAAACAGGTAGTTTTTTGGGGCGTTTATACGTTCATGGCGTATATTCATCATTTATGTATCAAATTAAAGCTAATTCTTTTCTGCACATGGTAAACTTCGTCTGCCAATGTAAAAGTGGCCGCAAGTAAGGGTTGCCAGCTGTTAAAGATTGCTTAGAATGAAAATTAGCGCGCTACATCGTTCGTCAGACAAGGATGGCGATAGCCAATTGTACGCGTTTTTGAAGCTTTTGCGCATGCGTCGATTGATAGTGTTCGCAACTATTCAGCTGCATTTTCATCAGCGTTGCTAGACTTGAGGATTTTTCTCGATTTCGGGGATCTCTGAAGCTTCGGGGAAAATGTTTGGGGGCAGAGATTTCGTTGTGCGCAGTTTGGGGAAATGATTTTTTTTTTTTTTTTCTTGGGGGGGGGATATTGGGTTTTCTTTAAAATTGGCAATTACTTTTACTTAAAATCCGCACCGAAAAAAAAAAAAAAAATGTGTATCAGATGAAAATGCATTGATTCTGGATTCTATTTCTGAAATAGAAAAGTAATGTGTTGAAAGATTTTTTTTTTTTTTTTTCGAAAAATAGCTTTATTTGGGGAAAAAAAATGTGAGCTTAAATTTATTAAATATTCTTTAATTTCTTTTTTATAGTCACTTACGATTTAGCAATAGCCAAATTGGCTATGCAAATTCAAAATACTAAAAAACCTGAATTCGATAATGTATTTATTAATTTAGGCGCATTTCATATGCAAATGGCATACTTCAAAGCCATAGGTAAATATATTGACTCCAGTGGGTTAATAGAGATTTTGGTAGAAGCTGAGGCACTAGCGGGAGGATCAATGAATAGTTTATTGGATAGCAAACACTTTAATTGGTGTAAACGGCTACATCCTTTGGCTTCTGGTGCCTTGCAAGTTCTTCATTTTGAAATTTTTTTATCAGAAATTGAAAGTGATTTTGAAACATTAAATGAAGATTTAGAAGCGGTAAGAAATACTTCCTGTGAAATTAATGAAAGCATTGTTCTAACTGACTCCCTGCGAAAAATACTAGAGGATTACAAACAGTTTCGCGAAGTCACACTGCAGGGTGGCCATGGAAAGACTGCTCAATATTATTTGCGATACACAGAACTCGTCAATATATATCTTCGATTTTCTAGAAGTATTCGTTGCAGTAATTTTGAGCTTTACCTTGATTCTCTCTTCGAGATGTGTCATTACTTCTTTGCGTTCAATCTACCAAATTACTCCAAATGGGCTACTATGTATTTAAATAATTTAATCAAGCTGAAAATTGAGAACTCAACTCTGGTTATGGAATTTCGTGAAGGCGCCTTTGGTATTAGGCGCACAAAATCATGCTTAAGTAGATCGCCTGTGGACCTGACTTTAGAACAGACGATTAATGCTGATGCTGGTAATACCTTGACTGGTGTTAGCCATTTTACAAACTCTATATCTGCACGACAAAGATGGGCTCTTAGCCACAGCATGAGGGCTAAAATCTTATCAGTAGTAAAAACAGAAATAGGGTTATCACAGGCTGATGATACATCACATTCCCTACAAAAGAGTCGAATTGAAAAAGATAACAAAACTTTGGACAGCATTATTGAAACCATAAAGAAAACAATGAATCCTTTTTCTGAAAACCTGGACAAAAATATTTTGTTCAATCTTTCAACTGGTAAGGCGGCATCTTTAGATGTTGCAAATTGTTTACTGAACAGCAAGTCATTGGGTCAAGAACAAAAGTTGAAATTTTTTTCAGAATGTTTTGAAGATCGTACAAGATTTGTGAAATCAATTAGACGTAATAAAATACATAATTTTGCATCTGATTGTGTAAAAAAAAGGATCAAGAGTAACACCGGAGACAACAAAGCTTTAATTAAAATGGAACGAGACATTTTTGGACGGCTGTTGGCAATAGCTATAGATAACAAGATTGACATTGAGTACTGTTTGTCATATCCTCTTGCACCAATACCGCCTGCACTATCCCATTGTTCAGGCTGCATGCTCAAAACGGACAAGTCTGCTTTAAGTAAACAATTAACATCCCAGATTGTATCAGCCAATCCTGGACAAATTGATATAAAAATTATTGATGGTTTCTACTATTTGTATGAGATTGGCTCTACTTTGCCGCAAGCATTTGGAAAGCTAGCTGAATCGATATTGGTGAAGCTTTGTTCAAAAAGCGCTCGCGAAGTACATATCATATTTGATAGATATTTAACGCCTTCAATCAAAGATTGTGAAAGACAAGATCGACAGGAAATTGATATTCCATATACAATTAATGGTCCGTTACAAACGAGACCCAGTGATTTTACAAAAAGGTTAAAGAATTTTCGTTTTAAAGAAGCTCTAGTTAAATTTTTAGCTTCTCACTGGGATAACAACTCTTTTGTTTCAGTATTAGGAAACAAAAAATTTTTTATTTCTGTTGGAGAACAATGTTTTTCATAGTGCTCTTCTGGAAATTGCGTTGTGAAACAAGAGGAAACTGAATTAGAATGCCAACATGAGGAAGCAGATACGAGAATAGTATTTCATATAAGCAAAGTAGGTAAAGAGTCTAAAATATTTTGTGAAAGCAAGTGACACTGATATTTTAATAATTCTACTAGGTAATCTGCACAAATTTCCTCATTTACAAATTTGGTTGGCAAATAGTACATCCAAAAAAAAGAATAGTAAAGACGAAATATTTATAAATTGTACGGAATTGTCAAAAAAATTGAGCCCAACTTTATGTATTGCGTTGCCAGCGTTCCACGCATTCACAGGTTGTGACTATACGACTGCATTCTTCAATAAAGGGAAAGTAAGGCCCTATAACATTTTTGTTAAACACCCGAGAATTCAACAAGTTTTCGCATCTTTGACTGACCCTAATGACATTTTTGACGAAAGTAAAACTGCTGTAGTCCAAGAGTTTACGTGCCTTATGTATGGTATCGTTGACTGCCAAAATGTTAATACTGGAAGATTCATTTTGTTCAATAAGACGTATGCTACAAAAAAAAAAAAAAAAAAAAAAAAACAATGAAAAGTTTTTGAAAAAACTTAAGGGCTTCAACTCAACTCATATTCTACGTTGCTGGAAATCTTTAAAGCAAAAATTGTTGCGGACGATCTTTGTTAATTCGATGTGGCTAAATGCTACTGAGCCGAATTGTATTAAGTTTAACGCAGAAAATGATGGGTGGATCCTAGATGGTTTTCTCAAACCAACATGGTTCTTAGGAGATTCAGCGCCAATGCAAGTTGAAAGTGAGCTATATAATTCTATTATCATTCGTACTGATAATGAAGAGGATTTTGATATTTGTGACGATGAAAGTGATGGCTG
This sequence comes from Salticus scenicus, assembly GCA_963930645.1. Classification (NCBI taxonomy): domain Eukaryota; kingdom Metazoa; phylum Arthropoda; class Arachnida; order Araneae; family Salticidae; genus Salticus; species Salticus scenicus. Next base: position 268,293,792 of record OZ005649.1, on the reverse strand, counting down.
CAATGAAAGTGAGAGTAGCGATGATTCAGATTTTGAATAAATTATATAAAAATGTAATATAGGTTTCAATAAATATTTAATCATTTTTTCAATGTTCCGTTTAATTTGTATACCTCAAGTAATTTGTCCTATTTACTGAATATTTAATTAATATGCAATCTATAATAAAAATAAATAAATAAATAAATAAATAAAATCGAATATTTCCTAAAACATTACAGGTATAATATAAACTTCGTCTATATGAATAACCAGGGTTATTATTTTTCATAAATATTTATTATATGTTCTAATTATATAGAGAAAAGACAATTTGATTATTTATTGAGAAATAAATGTTTTATATTTATAGGGAATTTTAAATGTAACCACACAAAAATTTATTAATTATATTTCTTTTGGAGTTCTGAAATTCTTTTCTACAACAGTTTGTGCCATTGGTTGAGAACACTATCAATCGACGCATGCGCAAAAGCTTCAAAAACGCGTACAATTGGCTATCGCCATCCTTGTCTGACGAACGATGTAGCGCGCTAATTTTCATTCTAAGCAATTTTTAACAGCTGGCAACCCTTACTTGCGGCCACTTTTACATTGGCAGACGAAGTTTACCATGTGCAGAAAAGAATTAGCTTTAATTTGATACATAAATGATGAATATACGCCATGAACGTATAAACGCCCCAAAAAACTACCTGTTTGCACCTGGCTGCGAAGAGGTAGCGGCCAAACGCGCAACGGCAACCATTACTTTTCAAGTTCACTATGTATATGTCTGTGATGTGGAGTATAGTTTATTTCAATAACAAATGAATGAAATTTCTCTCCAAAAAGTCAAATAATATTAATTTAATTAAAAATACTAGCGGCCACATTTTATTAGGCAACCCGGCCAAAACATATTGTCCCTTTTATAATTGAATATAAAAATCTGATTTTGATTACATACTCGATGAATGTAGCAATTTTGCAGCCGGATCTTAGACTATGAGTTCGTAACCTTTCCCTAGGTCTAGCCCGACCTGCTCTGGGAATCATGCCTTTCCAAACTCCGGCAGTGAACTCCCGTTTTCAGTCTCTCATCGTAAAAATTACAGTTCGTATTGGGCGTGTATTTCTGAAAACAAAATCTCAGACGCAGGCCCTGATTCGCTCGAAATTCCATCATCCGTTCTGACGCGTTGAATTCTTCTCGAAAGAAAAGTTCTCAAGGCACGCGGCTTCCCACGTTCATCAAAGGGAAACGGACATACCTTTCTACAAAGGAGAGATGTTCCGCTGCGAGCCGTTAGGCCCCAGACTGTCTGCTTCTTTGTACTGAGATTTCTCTTTCAATGATATATTGGAGTCGGAGTCTCTGCCTTTACAATATATATATATATATATATATGTGTGTGTATATAACATTTTGCACTGGTAGTTTTAAAACCAGTTTCAAAAATCTAATAAAATTAACAATGAAATGTGGAAATAAAAATATATATATATATATATATATATATGTATGTATTAATATGTATATATATATATATATATATATATATAACATTTTGCATTGGTAGTTTTAAAACCAGTTTCATTAATCTAATAAAATTAACAATGAAATGTGGAAATCAAAATTTATATATACATATATATATATATATATATATATAAATTTTGTATGTGTGTGTGTGTGTGTGTGTTCTTTTACTTAAAATATTATATATATATATATATAATATTTTAGGTAAAAGAACATACAAGGTAAAGAAATTAAAATTATTAGAGTAATTTATTTTTTATTGAATTAAGTCAAATGAATTAAGCAATAAAATAAAGTTTGTGAATTTGCAAAATAAAAAAACGTTTTTCTTAATAAAGTCTATTTAAAAAGCATTGAGTGAATGCGTGTTTGTGATTAAATTGTCGCTCTGTGGTCACTTTTTGTCCATTAAAGCTTAAAATCGGGATCTACCCCTTAAAGTTGCATCCAAACATCTAGGCACAGCATTCACAATCTGTTTGAAACTGCATTTAAAACCTTGAGTTTAGATGGAAGCACTAACTTTAGACATCTTATATCATCATCATCATCATCAATTTCAGACTTTTATTAATGCAGGATGAAGTCCTTTCCTAGATGTTTCCAATCTGCCCTATTTTCTGTAGTTGATCTCTATGCTGCTCCTGCAGACTTCACAATATCGACCCTCCAACGCAACTGTCGCCTCTTCATCGGTCTTGTCTTACCTCCCGGTACTCAAAATAGGACCTTGATGGACCATCTATCATCGTTTGTTCTAGATAGGTACACAGCATAGCTCCATATTTAAATTTTAACTCTATCATCAGTAACCTTGGTTTGCCCTAATCCAAGTGTTTCGCTTTCTGTCTCTTCGGCTTAGTCCTAACATGCACCCTTATCTGTGTTCGATGCAGATTGCCTCAATATTCAGGCAGCTTACTCGTCACAACCCTGTGTTACCAGTTGTAATTGCGTAACATCCCACTCTATGCCTCTGTTACTCAGCTATAGGTGATAACATTTCTCAACATGGTTGAGGAAAATAAGTTCCCTCAATAATGTTGTGCATTCTTACACAAAATGTTTTAGAGAGTGGCGGCATTTTTCAACTACGCTGATCACTCTATTAAAATAACAAATCTGGAAAATAAGTCTCATTGAATTGTTTAATTAGTTCACCAGTAACAAGCAAATTAAAAAAAAATTCCACAATCGAAACTCCACTGCCTATATGAAACAAATTTCTTTATTTTAAAAATGTGAATGCTTAGAAAACTACGATCGTTGAAAATAAATGAAAAGATATATATATATATATGTGTGTGTGTGTGTGTGTGTGTGTGTGTGAAAATACTTATGAATTAAATTAATTTAGTATCCATTCCCTTGTAAGAAATTTATTCGACGAAATTTTGAACTAAATTTTCTTTAACTTTCTACAACACATGTTGAAAGTTAACAGCAGTATATAATGCTACATAATTTGTAATTTTCCTTTGCACGCGTATATTTAATTATTGCAAGCGCGAAAATTTATTTTTTTCATACAAATTATATTATCTTGGGATAAGATTTTTATTTATTTTTTCCCTTACTCAAACTACTGAATAATTCATGTTAACATTTACATTATTTTAAACATAATATTTCACAAAATATTTAGAAAACTGTGGTTTATAGTCTATACAAATAGATTTTCTTTTTCTATTTTCAAAATACAAGTGAAATTTACTATTTTCAAAAATCATGTATGACAATTAAAATATATATATCTATCTATATTAATAAAATCAGAGTTTTGTCTGTAAATTTGTCAGAATCGAAAAATTTTGCGATATCTTCAGGTTTCACACACCATGAAAGCCTAAAATGACTTCAGAAAATTTTGCCTATGTGTGTGTGTGTGTGTGTCATCGAGTCTGTATGTCGCTTTTTTTGTCCGGGCATCACTTAAGAACGGCTAGACGGAATTCTACGGCGCTTGGTAGAAATTTAGAACTTTACCCAACTTAAAATTATATCTATCAACTTTTCAGAAATTTCCCCCCGTTCCCTCCTGGGGGGCAAAAGAGAAAAACACGTTTGTCCGGGCATCACTTGAGAACGGTTGGACTGAATTCAACAGCGCTTGGCAGACACTTAGATCTTTATCCAACTTAAAATTATATCTATCAACTTTTTAGAAATTCCCCCCCCCCTTCCGTTTTCCCCTGGGGGGCAAAAGAAAAAAACACGTTTGTCCGGGCATCACTTGAGAACGGCGGGACGGAATTCAACAGAGCTCGACAGAAACTTAGATTTTTATCTAACATAAAATTATATTTATCAACTCTTCAGAAATATCGCCCCGTTACCCTCTGGGAGCAAAAGACAAAAACACGTTTGTACGGGCATCACTTGAGAACGGCTAGACTGAATTCAACAGCGCTTGGCAGAAACTTAGATCTTTACCGAACTTAAAATTATATCTGTAAACTTTTCAGAAATCCACTACGTTCTTCCCTGGGGGGCAAAAGACAAAAAAAAGTTTGTCCGGGCATCACCTGAGAACGGCTGAAATGCATTCAACGGCGCTTGGTGGGAAACTTAGAACTTTACCCAACTTAAAATTATACCTATCAACTTTTCAGAAATTCCCCCTTTTACCCCCTTGGGGGCAAAAGACAAAAACATGTTTGTCCGGGCATCACTTGAGAACGGCTGGACTGAATTCAACAGCGCTTGGCAGAAACTTAGATCTTTATCCAACTTAAAATTATATATATCAACTTTTCCGAAAAACCCCCCCCGTTCCCCCTGCGGGAGAAAAAGGCAAAAACACGTTTGTAAGCATAACTCGGCTTCTAATTTCTTTATAATAAAGAAATTCCACAGGGAGAGACTAGACATACGTACAAATAAAACATCATCTGCGATTTAGGAATTTCCGATTTTTAAAGGAAGAAAGGGAGAAAATCGATTTTCGGCGGGAAATTTTGAAAATTCCTGATTTGAGTCGAACTCTACCAAAAATGGAATAAAGATGAAGATGTTAAAAAAAGACTATACGACTTTCTTAGAATATTTCGTAAAACACATTTTTGATTTTGTGTGATGTGTTTTTTTTATTTTTATTTATTTTTTTTTTTTGGGGGGGGGGGGGGAAGTATGTGTTACAAATGGCAAATTCGAGACAAACATTTAGCGCTAAATTTTTCCTGGAAAATTTATGAGAGCTGCTTTATATGCAACCGGCACCTAAAGAAACGGGATTTATCGAAATACCCCTTCCCCCCCAGCGGGACAGGAAGCAAAAAAAAAAAAAAAAAAAAACGTTTGTAAGCATAACTCGACCCTAAATTACATCACGGTGAAGAAATTGCACATGATGAGACTAGACTTGAGTATAAATAAAACATTATGTACGATTTTAGAATTCTTGATTCTTAAAGGAGGAGGGAAAATCGTTTTTCGAGGGGGAAATTTAAGAAATTCCGGATTTTTTAGTAGAGCTCTACTAAAGATATTACAAAGATATTGAAAATAGCCACGTGTCTTCTTTAGAATATTTTAAAAAACACATTTTCGTTTTTTTGTGATTTTTCGACTTTTTTTTCTTTTGAGGGAGGGGGGTTGCAAATTCAAGTCCCCCCACACCCTCCTTTAGCGCTAAATTTGTCTTGGGAAATCTATGGGATCTGTGGTCACGAAATTTGGAGCGCAAACTGTTTATATGTATCTGACACTTATTGTAACGAGATTTTACGAAATTCACCCACTTACCATCTTGGGGTCAGGGGGGGGGGGCTATAAACACGCGTAAAAACACGTTATTCTGTTTGAATTCGCTTTACATTATCTTAGAATGATGCGTTTTGGTGTGTGGATGTTGAATAGGTATATGCATTATGTACTTTGGTGAGATTTCGCAAAACTTCTAACTTAGCCGCTGGGGAAGGTGAAGTAAGAAGCGGGTAAGTTGCTGCCGACGGCAGTGTGGACGTGAAATCCTCACGTTGCGAGCGGGAAAAACCTCTACGGAACACAGAGGAAACTTTAACTTAGATTATTAATAATGTAATGGAATTTTGACAACTCATTTGAGTATAGTGCTCAGCGAAGCGGGCAAAGCCTGCTAGTATATATATATATTATATTAACAGTCCTTTTCTGGAAATAATTTAACTAAGTTTCACTCTTAATTTAAAAAATATATATGATTTGCATCTATTCGAAAAAGAATGACTTAGAGTATTATTCTGTAATATCTTATTTGGTAATTAAATGATTAGATTAGAATAGCACAAATGAAAATTTAACAGAATAAATAACTAATAAGTACAAAATTTTACATAAACACCATAAAATGTGATAAATTGCAACAATAGTTTCGGGTCAAAAGAAGACACGGATTCTTCGTCAGGTGGAAAATGTAGAAACGGTACTTTTAAACGCCAGTTCTGTGGTGCTTTTTTTTTTTTTACATAGAAATGACTATCATGTAGAAACAAGGTGTTAACTTGTTTCTTAAAATATTAATCATAAGATAAAAATAAGATAAAAATATTAATAATAAGAAAAAAAAAAAAAAAAAACTGTCCTATGTCATACAAATTAGTTTTTACTTCAAAAACTGTAGACATGTAATTTATTTAATATTACCATAACATTTTGAAAATTATTTTTATAACATGATATTAATTAGAGAAACTAAAGAATTACAATTTGTGACATAATTTAGACTTAGCAAAATAAAGCCCATTAAGACTAAAAACTCTTTAAAATTAACAGCTTTGTAATAAAACAGATGTTAAAACAGAGGTACGCATAACTAATTTAATTGCGTATAATTTAATAATTAAGTACATTAAAACTACTCAGAAGAGGTATGTATTCATTTAAAACGAATAGGGGTGATTAGATAAAGTTAAAAGGATGAACTAAGGTCACCATTTACTTAAAGAAAATAATTAAATACTATAAATAAATTAACCCTAATAATTTTCAAAACTATACCAATAAAAGATGCATCTCTAATGAAAACTCAAAGAAAAAATGAAAATGACACTCTTTTTTAACACGCTTTTATAAGCTTCACCTGTATGTATGTTTGTATGTTTGTAACCACTCTGGGAGCAAACAAAAATCTATATTGTAAAAAAAGACTTTCCGTACATGAGCGCCCTGGCTGTGAGGTAGAGCGCCGTGCTACGAACCTAAATGTCTAGCGTTCGAGCCCAGTCAGGGGAGATTTTTAAAAATGGTTTTTGTTTAATTCTAAATTATTTTAATTAAAGATTTAAATGTATGTAAATATTATGGTGTGCCACTCACCCGATTTTCTCTTACTTTGCATTTTAATACTAAGATAGATATTTTGTGGTTTTTAGTTCACATTTCTATAAAAGCTTGTTCTTTAATTTTTTTTTAAACTATAATATTATTATGTCGCTATTGTTAATAATTACAATTTAAATATTTACTTTTAAAATTTATAATATTAACTTTAACTTTGATAATTTTTTCTTCAAAATTATACGGTTGAATATGAAAGTAAATCTTATTAAGACTAAATATATATATATATATATATATATATATATATATATATATATAAGTGTTTTATTTTGTTCTAGATTACAAAATAATTGATATTTTAGGGACGATTTTTTTTTTTATCGAAAAAGAAATAATTAAAAAAATAACATACTTATGAAGTGAATACATGTATATAAAATTTTATGAAAGTTTGCTTATCTGGCATGTAGATTTGTAATTTGGCGTTCCTTTAAAGTTTCGACGACATTCCTTCTTTGGTAGTTAGAAAAGTTTTCACTTATACAAGTCAGTGATTGTTTATTATAGCTATTTGTGAATAAATAATCATGAACTATATATATATATATATATATATATATATATATATTGTTTTTTGTATTTGTTGTGATAAAAATGATTTTTCGCAAGTGAAAACTCCGTATTCACTTCACCATGCCAATTTTCTGAATTATTGAAAAAAATATTTCGTAAAATATATATTCATTCTTGAAATCCTAAATACGTGTTTTCAGATCCATTCTTATAAATGTTTTCATGTAGAAATCTCTTCCAACATTTTTTGCTATTTATCGCATTCGTATGTGTAATTTACTAATTATAAGTATAAATTAATGCTCCTGTTATTAATAACAGTTAAATTGTCAACTAATCATCACTTTTTTCCCCTATTATTTATTTTTTCAACATGTATTACAGTTTCTATTTTACCTTTTTATAATTAAAAAAAAAAAAAAAAAAAAAAAAAAAATCCTAACACATCCCGAAAATTATATTTCATAGTATGATTTTCTGCGTTGATTAAATAGAAATTGTTGATTAATTTTTTTTTCTAGGGTAAATTAAAATACCACCAGAAATTTCAATCATAACATTTCTCATACATATGAAATAATATTGAATAATTTAATAAATTACACAGGCCTGTGAAACCATACTTTTCAATTTTTTGTGCCTGTGTTGAGTGTTTTTAATGAGTTTTGTTGCGCTGAATTAAGAATTCGCCTAGAGACTAATTCAAATATCAAATTCGAACTAATAACAAATTTAAAACTAATAACAAATTCAAATCAGTTTATGTACAAAATACTTTAAAATCGGCTATTATTATATTTAAAATGTTTTTCATTATACTGAAACTCCTTTTAGAGAATTTTACGTTGTACTCGGCTTGAAGTCCATGTTGGGGGGAGGGAGAGGTGGGATTCTCTACGCAGCATCCAAAAATAATGTGCTAACATGTTAACACGCTATCGTCTCTGATATCTTCTCAGCATTTCTTTGGTACCTCGATGAAATAGCTCTCCTTGTTCTTCACACACATCACCCATATTTTCTTAGAAATAACTTAGATGGAATATGTAAAAGTGGAGCTTTAGGCTCACACAACCCCAGTTTTTGTCAAAACAGTACGTGATGGAAATTTTTGAATATTATTTTTTTACTCAGCATCCAAAAATACATCAGAAATTCATATCACCTTGAAAAAAAAAATATATATATGTATGGTCGACCAGTGTTATTAATGTTATTATTAATTATTATTAAATATAGCTATTGTATATTTTACGGTTGTAAAATCTACCTTCTATGTTAGCAGAGCGTAATCAGAATATATTACCACAACCGGTATTCTTTACTTTATATATATATATATATATATATATATATATATTTAAGATTTTTCTCTATTTTTTTTTTTCTAAGGATACATTTATATTTCCTTTTTTAATTCTTTTTGCTTTAAGCAGTAGGATATTACTTTAATAATTTTCTAGAACATGACTGCAATTCCTTTTTACTGCAGGGACAATGTGCAAAAGGAATATCTATATTTGTTTCAGAAAAGAACATAGTAAGGTAAATTATACTTTATGTTGATAGTTAACAAAATTATCCTATTGACACTCAAAAATTGAAAATTTATGCAATTCGAATAAAAATAATATTTTAATATGAAAAATAATATTGACACTACAATTTAAATAATGGAAAAAAGAAGATATTTACGTAATAGTTTGTTAAGAATTTTATTGTTGCACAAAATATAGGCAAAGCGCTTTTTTTTTCAAGTGTTTAAAAAAAACATAGAATACAGAAAAAAAAATAAAGAAAGAATAAAATCGATAATTTAGAAAAAAGTTCTAGATATTCCATGCTTAAATATGAATCCCTTTTTTTACTTTCCTGAAATTATTGGTTACCAATGAATTGAGACATATTTATTCAACAAATGTAAGATAATGAGGTCGAAAAAAGAAAAAAAAAAAAATGTTTTCATATTACATTGCCATTAAGTATTAAAAACTCTTTTTATTTCTGAAATTCGAAAAAGAAGTAATTTGTGCCGTCAGATGAAGATGTAACGTGTATGTGAACAAAATGGATGAATGTTTAAAATACAGTATTTAGTATCTTTTATAATTTTCAAAGTTATAAGTTCCCTGTACTTTATGATATTTATATTAAAGATAAAAAAAAATGCTATTTAATAAAATTAAAACTATTCTATAAATTGAATTACAATATCATTATATTACTGATATTTCGGAAATAACTACAGCTAAAAAATTATATTGTATGTGTTTAGAGAATATTTTTTTAAATTATTTATTGCAAAGAAATGTTTATGTTAAGCTATACCTTATCTAACTTCACCATTTTTTTTTAACCAATATTCTCGAATAGGGAATAAGTTATTTTAAGTCTACACTATGCAAAGTTTTATTTTCAGCTCGTAGAAAAATACACATTGTCTTTGAAATTTAAAGCATTTTCTCATTTTACGTAACTTTTAAATTCTACTGTATGTTGAAAATTTACCCAGTTAAAGCTATGCCTCATTACATTTAGTTACTTGTTTTTGTCATATAAATTAAAGACAGACAAATGTTTGCCATTACGTAGTTTTAAAATAAAACTATAATAACGAGATGTGAGTTGTTTTAGCGTTAATTCCACTTAAAGATATATATATATATACATATATATATTAAATGATCTTATTTTTAGTTTAATATTTTAAACATGCATTTTAATATATTAAATTTTATAGGTTTAAATGGTCATATTTCATTTCAATTTAGTACAACTAAATGAAACTATGAAAAGTATATCACATTATGTTTTAATGCTGGTCATTCCATTCATTGAGAGAGCTACGATTTGGTTTAAGTATCCAAGCATACGCCCCTCATATTGTAGGGGCGATTTATTTTTCTTCATAGATTGTTGTAACAACTAAATTATAGTTTTGATGTTTCAAGTTTTATGCATAGCACTATGACAGTTTTATATGATTAAATTTATGAGTTGTCTGAATTCCTAAATTTAAGTTTACCGAAAAATTAATATTATTTTTAAATTTACTAATTACGAACTATTAAGAAATGTATGCCACCAAGAATCATTTGTATATTGTTAGAGACATTTTAATGTAACTAAAAAAGTTATACAGAGTATAATCAGGAATTATAACTTTATAAAAAAAATAAAATAAAATAAAATAAAAAATCCTTATGTGTGCACAAATCATTGTTTGATATGCATTTAAAAGTTCTCCTAACATTTAATTATAAACTTTAAAAAACAACCATATGACTTCCATTATCCACTATTACACGTATTATAAGCGTTTTTTGGAGTTATTATATGCATTTTTCTAATTTTTCCAGTAAGAGAAACTTGATACACGTATAAAGATAGGTAAAACAGAGTTTACATGTCGAATTATGAGAAAGGGTATCTAAAAGGGATTAATGAAACAATTTTCAAGAAAATCGTTAGAACCGTTTTTGAAATAACTACTTTTACCAAAACTTGGTATTCTCAAATATTGACTGGAAAACAATAATTAGATACACAGGGATATTTAAAAGAGGGTTAATATGGTAAATTGGAAAAAAAAAATCCGTACAACCATTTTTTAAGGAACGCACTTGCGAGACCAGAAATTCAGCTATTTATACAGGACACCTATCAATTTTCCTGAACCAACCAACTATATCATTCAAAGGGCATCTAATAGAGTGCTTATATAGCAGCTTTGAAGAAAATCATACAAGCCGTTTTTTGAGATACGGAATTGTGGTCCTATTTCCGGTTTCCGATGACCCACTTCCGGTTTTCCAATTTTCTCCAATATTTGGAAACGCCATCTGTACACCAGACCTGTATCAGCTGTGAAGTTTCGTAGTTCAATCTTTATTAGTTTCGGGGATATGATAACCAGAAAATTCCACACACACACACATACATACGCTCTGACCAATTGCCATTAACTACTTTTTTGGACTCAGGAAACCTTAAACGTATAAATCAGGTGAAAACTTGACATCGAATTTTTGGACCGAATACAGTACTTCCATTATCTACGGTAGTAGGGCAATGGAAGTAGAATGTGAATAAACAATTTTGTACGTTTAACCGATTGAACTTCATACATTTTGCAGAAAAAATATCAAGTAGAAGATCCAGATCTGTCGACATTCAGCATTTAATAGAAACAAATATTTTTTAAATTCATATTTGTAAGAGCTTCCTTAATCTTTAAATAAAATTTTTAATTCATATTATGAAAATTAAGCTTTGTTGTAAGAGCTTCATTAATCTTTAAATAAAAATTTTAATTCATATTATGAAAATTAAGCTCTGTTGTAAGAGCTTCATTAATCTTTAAATAAAAATAAATCTGTGCGATGCATTATACTCATAAAGATATACTGTAAAAAATATCTGTAAATTTACTGAAATATTTGTCCAGAATCTCTGTAAATTTACAATAATCTTAGTTAAAATAAATAATCGAGATTCTCTATCCCTATTCTCGATCTTTATCTAATTTCCAGTGAATGTTTCTACAACAGAAAAATCATTATAAATCGGAAATATATTGCTGCCAATAATTAATTAATCTAACTTTACTTATATGTAAAGCAGTTTTTTAAGCACCTCCGTTTATTACTTTCTTCTCTCTTCAATAGAAGAAAGTATTGGATTCGTAAAAATTTTCGATTTCGGGTTTTTGATGGATTTACACGTTTTGAGAGGTGTAGAACACGATTTTACCATTTTTAGAAAATGTCTGTCTGTCTGTCTGTCTGTCTGTCTGTCTGTCTGTCTGTGTGTGTGTGACAAAATTTTGTGGCAACTTTATCTCTGGAACTACTGCACAGAATTTCATACAAATTGGTATGTAGTTGCACCTTGACATAAATTAGTGCCTATCAACTTTTGGTAAAAATCGTCTTACAGGTTGCGTTGCCATCCCGCTTTTTCTAAATTTTCAACAGGGTGATAAAGGCAAAAAATTTCAAGATGGGTATCTTTCGAAAGGTCTCGTCAGTACCTTTAAAACGAATGGTTGAACTATAAATCTGTGATAATTTAAAACAAAGTTATCGATTTTTTTACTTTTTACGAAAAAAAAACTTAGAAAAAAATTTTTTTTTTTTTTTTCTCCCCTTAATTTTATCAAACTCCCACGGTTTCCGTGTTCTGACAAACTTAAACTAATTTTTGCTTTTTTCCCCTAATTTTGTCAAAGTCCTACGGTTTCCGTGTCTTGACAAACTTTAACATATTTTTGCATTTTTCCCCTAATTTTTTCAAAGTTCCACGGTTTCCGAGTTTTGACAAACTTTGACAAAATTTTGGGTAAAATGTGAAAATTATTCTAAATTTGTCAAAACACGGAAACCGTGGGACTTTGACAAAATTGGGGGTAAAATGTGAAAATTTGTTTAAGTCCCACTTTTTTTTTTTTTTTTTTCCTCTCCCCTTAATTCTATCAAACTCCCACGGTTTCCGTGTTCTGACAAACTTAAACTAATTTTCATATTTTACCCAAAATTTTGTCAAAGTCCCACTTTTTTTTTTTTTTTTTAAATTATTGTTGCTGAGTGAATTTGTATAGGAAAAGATAGAAGAAAGTAATGTGGTGGCCACAACATACTAGTTTTTATCTGTAATTTTATATAGGACGTAAAATAAATCATTACCGGTAGTTTTCAGTTGAAATTTTTAACAGTGTAGCTATGCCTAGACTAAAACAATATTTTAATTTTGCTTCATCACTAATTTGATCTCAGGTTTTTTTTTTTTTTTTTTTTTTTTTTTTTTTTTTTTTTTTTTACAAAACATGATTATAATAATTAGCTACTTTCTGAAAATATCTGCAACTGATTACTGTCTATTTACTTATAGAAGTGTACACAGCAGTATATGTAACGTAAATCTTACATGATTTATGTAATTTGCATGACACATTTTAATGATACATGATTTATGAAATTTACATGATTTATATATATCGTACACGAATTACATAGATTTAATTTACCGTATATATATTGGCACACTTCGGACGAAACATGTAGTGTAATTTCGTACAGATTTTCTTTAGAGTGTAGGTGTGGAAAAGAGGGGAAAAAAAAGAAACATATCAAATCTTTCACAAAAGTCAATTCCAAATCACTAAATGTAAATTTCATAACGACTATTAAACGAGCTTGAGTTTTACTGACCCATTAATATTAATCTATACAAAGTATTTATTTATAACAATAGCAAAGGTTGAATTTATATTATAAAACATATTCCGTTGTTTCACTATTTAGAAATTATAATTGTGTAGAAGAAATATTAATAATACATATTTTGTAACACTGTACTTCATCTTATTTTAACTGAAAAGACTATGTTCACAATTACAGGAAACCTTTTTTTTTTTTTTTTTTTTTTATGTTACTGAAATTATGTTTTTTCATAATTATAAATTTTATGAAAAAGCATAAATATTTTCAGTTTAATTGAATAAAAAATCGAAAAGTAAATTTATATATACATGTATATACAGAAAAAAAAAGAGAAAGAAACTGTATTTTTCATTGCCATTTAATATTATTTTACGTGTGACATAAAAAATTATCGAAAACAAAAAAAATAAAACAAGAGGCACATAAATATTTTTCTTGCTTTTAAAATTAAGATTAAAAAATAAATAAATAAATAAATTCGGTCAAAGACATAATTTAGTTTTGTACGGAGGACTATTAATTTAAATCAGTATATTTTTATTATTATTTTTTTTTTTATGTTTATTTTTGAATCTTTAATTTTAATTTTTTTAATATTTTTTTATCTTTTTTTTTGACCGTAAAACTGGGCCATGTACTTTTTAAAATGACTGAATTGAATTGAAATCCACATTTAGTTACCACCTAAATTCCATACTTTAGTTAATTTTAAAAGCTCACATTCGCGTATCGAAGAATTATATGCATCTCTGGATTCCGAAAAATCGCTCCTTTCATTTGGTACCACATTTGTAACGGTATGACTGGATCTTAACTGACGGTAGGACTCAAATTTATTTTGGTGTTAAAGAAAATTAGTCGACAAAAATTGACGACAACGTTTTTACCCAGATTGATACTAATAGTCCTCCTAGTCCTAATAATCATAATCTATAATAATCCTCGTTATATTTCGTAATAAGGATAAAGCTAAATATTTTACGAACATTTACATACTTCTAAAAACTATAATAATACAATAAAAAATTAAAAAAAAAAAAAAAAAAAATAGCATTTTTAAAAGAATGCTCTGAAAATTCAAACTACGTATTCTATAAAGAAATAACCTCGTACTGATATTTAATTGAGAAAACCATTTCACAGATCTGTGTGACTTATACTATCAAATTTAAATATGTAAAGCCGTTAAATATATCGCTACATAGTGATCTTTGAACTAAGTTTTAATACAGGGTTGCCAAATTACTACAAATAAAAAATACGTTTTATACCAATATTCATAAAATAATAATAATAATAATAATAATCAAGCAATATCAATCTTTAAGATAAAGATAGCTTGATATCACAAGTCATTTCAAAAAGGAATATTGTTACTATTTATTTTACTTATAATTAATGAAATGCATGAATGGGAAATAAGAAAGTCATTTAACTTATCCATACCAATATAGTATTATTCAAATGATCGACCATATGGTGTTAGCATATCAGCTTATTAAGTTACGAAAGTTCTTTCCAAAGTTAAACGTGTTCTTTCTAAATTATTTTCCGCGTGATTTGATTTACGTAGAAATAGATGTCTGGCAAAAGTTCTCAATACTCTCTTATATCCGATATAAGCGAAAGAAACTGTGCGTGAAATTAAAGAAAGTTTTCTTCAGATAACAAGCATTTTCAAGACTTTCGAAGTAAGTCGGTATATGCATTGATTTATTTTAATAAGATTATTTAAATCACAGTTGATATTTTTAGAAAATAGATTTATACACATCTAATGTTACAGTTTGTTTGGTCACAGTGCTATTTCTTACGTTATTAAGAAAATGTTTACGTATATATTTTGTAATTGCATGCGGTTTTTTTATTTACATGCGGTTACGATTTATGACATACGTATTCTAAGGGGCACTACATTTAAAAAAAAGAAAAAGAAAATGGTAGCTTTTTGTGGTGGATCTCTCTCTCTCTCTCTCAATATATATATATATATATATATATAATGTTATATATATATTAGGGTGGTTCGAAAAATCGATTTTTTTATTTCGGAATCACGTTACCTCTCAAAAGTTGTAGTTTGGTATCCTAAATTGGGAAAAACAAACAAAAAAAAATCTAAGTTGGCATCTTCAGTTCACGCATGAGGCTGAAAGTTTGAAAAAATATGTTAAAAATTGAAATTTTCAAAAAATAATAAAATTAGTTTTTTTTTTGAAATTTTTTATAATGCAACAGCCATAAATTGTTAGTATATAGCGTAATTTCAACTTAAAAAAAATAAAAAATAATAACTTTTAGATGATATATTCTGTTCGCGCATGAGGCTTAAAATATGAAAAAAATGTCAAAAACTGAACACGAACAGTAACTGACCGGCAAGAGCTAAGTTGCGCCGCGCCGTCGAATTCTTATTCCACCGCCGACTTGTCTAGACAGTAGACACATTCTCTCTGCTCTCACTTTGTCAGTCACTTAGTAGCCGCTAAGCAAGCAGCATCTTTAATTTGTAACTGTAAGTGAATCAAAAAGTGCAGCATGTTTTCCATTGAGTGGGTTATTTTGTAAAGTTATTGGAGATTTTTAGGCTCAAGTTTTGTTATATTGCTCTCCGTTCTCCAAATAATAAATAATGGGACCCCCGAAAACTTCTAAACGCTTAAGTGTTTGTCCGTTTTTCGGTGCACCAAAAGCGTTAAGTCGAAGTGTTTTACCCACATGTGCAGATGTTTTGTTAGTTTCTTTTGAAGAAACATCAAAATCTGTAAAAAACGAATATTTTTCAAAGATTTCAGATTGCATTGATGCTCAAATAGAAGAACTGTACAGTAACGCTTCTATACCAATGGTCAGTCTGGAACGTATTGTTAAAATGATAAAGGATTACTATAATAAGTACTACACTTTAAGAAAGTCATTTAGTCGTGATAAAGATAAATTTAACTTCAACACTAAACTCAATCACTTTGTTAATGAAGCGAAGTCCAAACTTTTTGATGTTGCTTCCTGCAAGTGTGTAATGAATTTTGCGTGTTCGTGTGGTAAGAAGCCTATCTCTTGTAGCTGTAAAGTAATTATAGATTGTAAATGTGATAAAGGAAATAATATCCCTATTATTGAGAGAGAATTTTGTACGACCAGCGAAATGGCCGTTTAAAATATATTGGCACTTTAGATAGAGTAGAGACTAATAAGATCGAAAAAAAAAAGAGGTAAAAGAAAAACGAGATTGCTGAGCCTGATATTAAAGCTAGCAAAAGAGATACTCTTATAGATTCTGACCAAAATGGCCAGTTTGAGAGTCACGAAGCAAAATGTGATAGTTTGCGGTCAACATCGCAAATGCGAATTAAGCTTCCTGCAACAGCATTAATAAGCGATAGATATGGTATATCCGAGAGAGTCACTGCTGCTATTGCTTCCTGTGTTTTGCAAGATGTAGGCTTGATAAATGAAGGAGATATGTCTCTAGTAATAGATAAGAGTAAGATCAGACGAGAAAAACATAAAATTCGATACTCTTTACAATCTGACTCACTAAATGTAGAGTTAACATGGACTATATTTTGACGGGAGAAAAGATGACACTTATTATCAGGAAAAGAATGGTAACAAAATGCATCGCAGACTAAAGAAAGAGAAGCACATCATCTGGGTTCAAAAGCTTGGTGTAAAGTATCTGGGACATTTGACACCTCCAAGGGCCACTGGAAGTGAAATAGCTAATAGCATTTTTTGCTATTTAGAAAACAATAACTTTGATTATGTTAAGCTTGTTGCAATTGGATGTGACGGAACAGCGACTAACACAGGATGGAAAAATGGTGTTATTCGTAACCTTGAGCTTAAACTTGGTCGTCCTTTACAATGGTTTATATGTTTATTACATTTCAACGAACTTCCGTTCAGGCATTTGTTTGAAAGTGTAGATGTTGATACTAGAGGACTCACAAGTTTCTCAGGACAAATTGGCAAGAAATTAACTGACTGTGAAAAACTCCCTGTTGCTAATTTTGAAACGTGTAATAGTGAGGAGATAAATCTGACCAAAACTGACTTAAGCAAGAACCAACAGTATTTACTTAATATTTATCGAGCAGTCAAGACAAGAGCATGTGCGCCAGATCTCTCTGTGAAAGATCCTGGTTCTCTTAGTAACTCTAGGTGGTTAACTTGTGCAAATAGGATCTTAAGACTATATATTTCTGAAGTAAAACCTTCTGACGAAATTAAACTGCTGGTCAGCTATATTATGAAGATATACGCTCCAGTATGGTTTGGAATTAAAATGCATCCCACTGTAAAGTTTGGAGCAGTTCACGTGTTTCAATTAGTACAGAAGACAAGACAGCTGCCCGACAGGGTACGTAAAATGATTGATCCTGTCATTCAGAGGAATGCGTATTTTTGTCATCCCGAAAATCTTTTAATTTCAATGGTACTAGATGAGAGATCGCACGTGAGACAGCTAGCTTTTCGAAGATTGCTGAAAGCAAGAAAACAAGAACCAAAAGGGAAATCGGTGCGAACTTGTTAACCACCGACCATCAATTTTGCTGCTTCAAATTACATTGAACTTATTGATTGGTCCAAGTGCAAACTTACACCTCCTCCAATAATGAACAATGTGTCAACACAAAGCCTAGAAGTACTTATTATTACTAATGTTCTCTCAGAGTTCGAGCTAATTAAATTTCTTTGCCACACGCAAAGTGTCGAAAGAATTGTAAAGCTCGTAACAGAATCTTGTAATAAAGTATGTGGAGAAGAGCACAGGGATGGTTTCATAAGGACAACTTTGATCTCAAGGTCAACTATGCCATCATTTGACTATAAATCTCAATTTAAAATAATGTCCAACACAGCTGAGGAATCTTAAAGACACAAAAAATAGGTAAAATCTATAAACCATTCTGTAATTATCTATGGCATGCAATGTTATTATATATATATAAATGTATATGTGCAACTACACTTGTACGTATAATACTGTAATAAAAGGTTATAGTCAACAAATTTAGAATTTTTAAAATACTTTTGAACGTTAATATGTCATGTATGTATTATTGTATATTAAACAGGTAAATTGCAAATTTTAGGCGATTTTAGCCCAATTTAAGGCGTATGCGCGAACTAAAGATATTATGTAAAAGCTATAAAATATTTTTTTAGGTTCAAACTACGCTATAAACTGACAATTTATGGCTGTTGCAGGATAAAAAAATACAAAAAAAACTAATTTCGTTATTTTTTGAAAATTTCAATTTTTAACATATTTTTTCAAATTTTCAGCCTCATTCGCGAACTGAAGATGTCAACTTAGATTTTTTTTTTTTTTTTTTAACCCAATTGAGGATATCAAACTACAATTTTTGAGAGGTAACGCTATTCCGAAATAAAAAAATCGATTTTTTCGAGCCACCCTAATATTTATAACATGAAAACTTAAGTTTAAAAAGTCAGTAACAAAAGTATATATATATATATATATATATATTTTAATGAAATATTGAAGATTTAAAGATAAAATATTTGGAGAAACTTATCGTCTTTTTTTTTTTTTAATTAGAAATAAAAGTCTGTTTCAGGAGTTGTTTTAAAATTGAAAAGAAAAAAAGTATTTTTTTATTGTGGGTGTGTATATATTTTTCTTCTGTTTTATATTATATATATATATATATATATATGAAATTATAATATATGTTTTCAGTCATAATATTTTTAAATAAGTAACAAAAATAACTAAAGAAAAACTTACGAGAAAATTAATTAATGTGAAACAATTCATAAGTAAAACTAATTGCAAAAACATAAAATAAATGATTTAAACTGTCAAAAATGCCCCATATGACTTGAGACATATGTGTGGGGATAAAGCATGCTTTTATTGATCAAATTATCCCCCTAGGCAGACAGTTTAATAAAAAAGCACATATATGGCTAAATAATAGATCGATAAAATAAAATGAATAAAATAATATGGAAAATACTCTTGTCTTTTCCATATTATTTTATTCTTAAAATAATATGGAAAAGACAAATATTATTCTTAGTCTTAAATGGATAAGGCAGAAAAATGATCAAACATTTACATAAACAGTAGCATGTATTTCATAATAACGCCAGCAAGACAGCTAACCAGAATACGAAACAATCGAAAAAATACGATATATATATATTAGGGTGGGCCGAAAATGCACTTTTGCACAAACTTTCGAAATCGATGAGGCTTGGGGGCGGAAAAGTTGTGTATTGGGTTGCTCAGTAACCATGTAAAATTTTTTTTGAAATCGAACAATATCTTCAGGTGGCGCCGGGGCCTTAAAAATCTGGAAATTTGACTAAAACAGACCTTTTTCTTCTAAAAACACGATTTTTTGCATTTTCGAAATAGATTACGCTCTAGTGCGGAAATGTTTAGTATTGAGTTGCTTAGTAGCCATGTAATTTTTTTTTTTTAAATCAAACAATATCTTCAGGTGTCGCCAGCGCCTTTAAAATTGGAAATTTTAACGAAAACAGACCTTTTTTCTAAAAACATGATTTTTTTTTTAATTTTCGAAATAGATTAGGCTTTATTGCGGAAATGTTTAGTATTGAGTTGCTCAGTAATCGTGTAAGTTTTTTTTAAAAACAAACAATATCTTCACGTGGCGCCGGCGCCTTAAAATCGGAGATTTTATTCAAAACAGACATATATTTTCATGAAAAGAGAATTCCTTATCAGTTTTCTATTTCACCCCCCTTCTTCTACTAAATGAAATGCTCTCGCACCTGCAGTCCACGTGACAGTCCACGTGACCCCCAGTGGTACAGGATTGTCTCTTACATTCCTTATCAGTTTTCTATTCCATCCCCCCTTCTTCTACTAAATGAAATGCTCTCGCACCTGCAGTCCACGTGACAGTCAGTGTGATAATATGCAACACAGTTATCATTTAGTTCAGTCTAGTACAGAAGCAATCAACTAATAAGCTTACTTTATGTCGTTTGTTCATCGAAGAGCAGTCTCTTTAGATATTTAAATGTCATTAACTAGTTAGTTATAGTTATACTTCTGTCACAATGGCCGGTTGTCATTCAACTAGAAAAGTTACAGATTGTTTTGTTTTTGGTTTGCCAGAAGAGCTGAAACCTAACGTCTTACCAACTTACAGTCAAGTTATGAAATTTTACTTCCTTATAAGAGAACAAGTGAAATCTTCAAATCACGGCAAAGATCCAGCTTTTACTGACATTGCCAATGTTGTTGCTGAGAGGGTAGCTGATTTGTGGAAGAAGTCCTCGATTCCTACTATTTCTCATTGCAGAATTGTGCGCATCCTTAAATCATATCATGCTAAGTATAAAAATATCCTGAAAAGTAAAAACAAGTCTACGGAATCCTATAGGAACAAAGTAAAGGAATTTTTGGAAGACGCCGAGAAAACTCTCTTTGACATTGCCACATGCAAATGTCATTCTTTTAAAGCATGCTCCTGTGAAAAGGATAGAAAAGTGCCACATTTAGAACAACCATTTTTGATTGATCAACGAACCGTCAGAAAAATGATTATCGGGGGCATTGATTTAAAAGTAACTGAAAAGCTGCTCCGAAAGCAAAATAGGCAATCCAAGACAGTGTTGAAAGCTGCTACAAGTGAACAGCAGTTCCAAACACCAAAGTCTATGTTCGAGTCGCCTGAGTTCGAGGATTGTGAGAACGAAGAATTTGAATATGAAACGCGTAATGATGAAGAATACACTCCTCCTAGATCCAGAGAGAACCATTCCAGAAAAACGAAAAGAGAGACCAAGGTAATCAGCCAGATGAGGATAAAACTGCCAAACACAGCACTCGCCTGCGATAGTGCAGGGATTGGAGACAGGCCTGCAGCGAAAATTATTTCTGCAGTTCTTGAAGATGTCGGAATGATTTCTGATAATAATCGTTCCAAAGTTACAGATAAAAATAAAATAAGAAGAGAGAGAATGAGAAAACGAAAGGAACTACAATGTAAAGGAAAACCAGAAGAGCTTCAAGCCCTCTTTTTTGACGGACGAAAAGATAAAACTTTAGCAGATCAAATCAAGGGAAACAAAAAGCACAGGACAACGGTTATTGAAGAACATGTAGTTTTAATACAAGAACCTGGATCTGAATATATCGGCCATGTTTCTCCAGCTAGTGGTACTGCAAAATCTATTAAGAGCAGCATCGCTGAATATCTTTTACAGAATGATATCAACACTGAAACTCTTTTGGCAGTTGGCTGCGATGGGACAACCGTTAACACAGGTTGCAAGACTGGAGTTATACGTCTCATAGAAGAAGATGTTGGTAGACCTCTTCAATGGCTCATATGCATGTTACCCGCAAATGAGTTACCGTTGCGGCATCTTCTAAAAAAGCTTGACGGTCAAACAAGTGGTCCTGAAACCTTTTCTGGTCCAATAGGAAAAGATCTCGAAACCTATGAGCTGAAACCGGTAGTCAATTTCAAAAAGGTTGATGTCGTACAGTTAGTAGCAATATCAGAAGAGCTTCGAAAAGATCTGAGTACAGATCAACAATATATGCTGCAAATTTATGAAGCTGTAACATCAGGTTACTGCTCTGTTGCCCTAGCAGAGAAAAAACCAGGAAAGCTAGCGCACTCCCGTTGGCTAACGGCAGCATGTCGAGTTTTGCGCCTGTACATTTCAGTTACAAATGTTTCAGCAGAACTGAAAACCTTAGTAGAGTTTATAATTAAAGTGTTTGTGCCGATGTGGTTTGATATAAAATCCAAACCGCATTGCAAAGATGGTGCTAGACACTTATGGAAGATGATTAGCTTGTCACGTTATCTCCCAGATGACTTGAAGACTGTCGTGGATGGCGTAATAAGCCGAAATTCTTTTTTTGCGCATCCTGAAAATATTCTTCTTTCGATGCTTACGGATGAACGAAATTACATCCGACTGCTTGCAATACGAAGAATTTTAAAAGCCAGGGAAAATAAACAAGAAGGTATCCGGCGGTTCACTGTTCCTGTAATAAAATTCGAAGCAAAAGATTATACGGACCTAATTGATTGGCACCAATCAGTTGTTACGGAGCCACCTATGCTTCGTGCAGTCAGCAATGAAGATTTCCGAAATATTCTAAAGGAGAAAATATCTTTACTAGAAATAAAAGAGTTTCTATGCCACATCCAAGCAGTGGAGAGGGCAGTAAAAATAGTGACAGTTGCTTCAGCTTCTGTGGTGGGACAAATCGAAAGGGATGGCCTTATAAGGGCGAAATTAGAATCACAAAGAATAATTCCTTCATTTGAAAGCAAGTCGAAATACAAAAAAGGCGAAGAAGATCAGGCAACAGAAAAGTGAAATATTTAATAAAATCTCAGTGTCCATTATATGGTTGGGTGGTTGGGAGGGCACGGGTGGAACTCGATATGCAGCCACCTCCTCGTGGTGAGTTCTGGGTTATCTCAGTGAATTTCCTCTGAGATAAGCAAAGAGCTGCATTTTAAAAAAAACTTACACGGCTACTTAGCAACTCAATACTAAACATTTCCGCACTAGAGCGTTATCTATTTCGAAAATGCAAAAAATCGTGTTTTTAGAAAAAAAAGGTCTGTTTTAGTCAAAATTTCAAATTTTTAAGGCGCCGGCGCCACCTGAAGATATTGTTCGATTTCAAAAAAATTTTACATGGTTACTGAGCAACCCAATACACAACTTTTCCGCACTAGAGCGTAATCTATTTCGAAAATGCAAAAAATCGTGTTTTTAGAAGAAAAAGGTCTGTTTTAGTCAAAATTTCAAATTTTTAAGGCGCCGGCGCCACCTGAAGATATTGTTCGATTTCAAAAAAATTTTACATGGTTACTGAGCAACCCAATACACAACTTTTCCGCCCCCAAGCCTCATCGATTTCGAAAGTTTGTGCAAAAGTGCATTTTCGGCCCACCCTAATATATATATATATATATATATATATATATATATATATATATATATATATATAAGGAGAAGAAGAAGAATTAATTCACTTTTAGTATCTTTGTTCCCTTCATTTTATTTATCTTTCTTGGATTTAACTTATTACTTTCTAAGAGACCATATTTAAAATTATATTTAAAATAATATATGAACAGAATTAGTTCTATTCATTTTATATATGTATATAAAAAAAAAAAAAAAAAAAGTGTACAGTATGCTTATGAATTATGAAGCGAGCTTCATTTTAAACGTAAAACTGTAAAACTGCCAATTTTTTCAAACAGGCACGGTCTACGAGACAAAGACAAATACTGTCCGTTTTCGTAAACCATGTCTACCTCTCGCGGAACGATCCTACTCGGAAAAGGGGTGATGCGTTGAATGAGATGGGCACTTAGCCAAATGCGCTTTTCGTTCTACACGTGTTCGTTTTCTTTTTATGAGTCTTCAATATTTATTTTACCTTTTTACGCGAATTTAAAGTTATTTAAAATAAAAGGTGTAAAATAATCATGATAAAAAAATCTAATGATTTGATTTAAATACGATTTTCTGTAAATTTCTGTAAAATAGAGATCCAAAAATATGGTATTTTTATTTTAGCAGTATAATTTAAAAGAAAAAAATATATTACTTTTACTACAGGTAAAGTCTACTGTAAACGTTGTTCTTTTTCTCTTCTATTATTAATGAATTATGTAAATTTTACCTAATTTAAGTCATTTTTAATTAATTTACTACTATAATCAGTGCATGAAACAAGTGTTCAGGTATGACAGATATAGTACGAATTTAGAGATCAAGTAAGCAAATAAAAATAATTTTAACTGAAAAAAAAAAAAAGAAGAAGAAGAAAGAAAACAGGCATTTACTTTTAAGTTTACGGATTTTATTTTGCATCGAAGAATAAAACTGATCTTCTACACTTATTTAAAAATTACAAGGGGGAAAAATCAGCATTTTGCCTTTATACGAATATAACGAAGAAGTATCGCCTCAAAATTCAATAATGTCCTGAAAAGAAAAAAAAAGAAAAAAGAAACCGCAACTTATCTCTCACTCGTAAAATGTAAACATTCTCTCATCTTCTACGCTTCTACCCTATTTTAACAAAATCAATGCAGACCTCACGCATGCGCATAGGTGAGCAGGGTCACAGCTAACGAAAACAAACAATATTTAAGTTATCCAGCAAAACAAAAACAACCTCCGTATTTACTCATATTAAAAAAAAAAAATTATCAGAATTTTTCCAAAAATAAAAATTAGGAAATTATAATGTACAATGTAGAAACCTTTTAAGTTGGAAAAATGAAAGTTGGTTGGCAAGGTTTTACGTTGCACTAGTGCTGCACTTTGGGCAGATGACGAAGATCTGAGACGCAACCCTGGGGTGGTCCGGAGACATGCCATCCCAAATTTGATCTTTCCGCAGAGGACAGCTCTCTCACTTACGTGAACCAAGAGGTAGAATTTGGATGAGAATATGGAGGACAGTGCGGCCACAAGAAATTTCACGAGGAAAAAGGAAAAAAAAATATTTCTTGCAATTTGTGTACATCATAATACTACATATAGAAATCACAATTTGTTAATATACTAAAAATTAAGATTTTTTATTTTTAAATAAATGGTGAAGTAATGACGAACCTCGGTGTGTATACTGGTATTATACAACGTAACTGTGTATTTTCTGCAGCATTCAATTTTCTGGAAAAGAGTTGGCGATATTTTTTTTTTCAGAAAACAGCATAATCTTAAAAAAATTATAATTTTTCATATGGAAAATCATTATGAAGAGACAAATGTGTTATGTGAACAACTATATATATAAACTTAATTTAATTAGTGATGAATTGTTAAATAGATTAGAGAAGACTGTAATATTATAATATTACTACTGTTATTGTTAATAAACAATATAAAAAATAATAATAATTATAATTGTAACCAAAAATTGAACAAAGGTCGTATTGCTTTCGTCAGCATGTTGGAATATTGCAAAATAAAAGAAAATAACCTGGTGTGTCACTCACACGACTTTTTCTTACCCTGAAATTTAATACTATAAATACTGTTTGGAGATTAAGAAGTATGATAACGAGTACCGTTATGTAAACCTATGTTAAACAATTCAAATTGGGCTTCGGAAGAGTTTTATATAATAATTAGTTCTACCGCCCCCTCAAGCACCCGTTCCATTAATGCACATACATTTCTATAGAATTTAATTATGTTATTAAAATTAAAAGTTTACTTAAAACTATACAGAAATTTTTCACACGCAACATTCATTGAGACTTATCAATCTTAATGAAACTTTTCCAGCGACAAACTTATATTAACTTCAAAACACAACATTTGGATCTCCTAAAATTATTCTTTATTAAGTTACTCTAAGATGCCCAGACAAAGAGCAAACGTTAAAAAACCTGACTGCGGTAATCAGGAAGCCTCAAAACGTGTAAATATACAAAAAACAAACGATGAATATTTAGCTTAAAACATACATCATTTACCATATCTCTATGAGGAATTTATTTCAATTCCCGAACAGCTTTCTCGGAAATGGTAAAATATTATTAGTAAAGCACATCCACTAACAACAAATAACTAGTGTGTTGACCCACCACAGGGCTTTCTTCTATATTTTCCTATACAAATTCACTCAGTAAAAATAATTTATTAAAATTATTATTTAAAAAAAAATATCTTCCATGATAATGCAGACGATTTCCATATTACAGAAGTATTATAACACTAAATATAAAACAAAAATGTTGAATTTATTCGCAATATTACAAAAAAAAAATGTTAAAAATGAAAAAAAATCTGTAACTTTATTTAAAATTATCGCAGTGGTTCAACCATTCGTTTTAAAGGTATTGGCGAGCTCTTTCGAAAGATACCCATCATGAAAATTTACTCCCCTCGAGGGGGGATTTATCCCACATGCACAATTTTTTTTCCCAGTTGACTATATCTATTACCAAAAATATATATTCGTTTCATTTTGTTTAGTGCAGTCTACGAGGGCTGTCCGTAAGGTATCCGGATTTAATTTATAACTAAAAAAATATAATGGATATGCATACTTCAGTTTAATCCCCTTCAAAGTATCGTCCTCGAGAATCAACACACTTAACCCAACGTTGTTGCCACTTTTGGAAGAAGGATTGGAAGTCGTTCTTTAGAACGGCTAGCAGCAGTTCTATCGCTTTTTGTTTGATGGTCGTCGCATCCTCGAACCGTCGTCCTTTAAGCGTTTTCTTTAGCTCTGGAAATGCGAATTTTTTTAACCAAACATGGCATCGTTCAAATCACTTAAAAGAAAACAGTTTGAAGATGTGACGACCATCAAACAAAATGCGACCGAATAGCTGTTGGACATTCCAAAGCACGACTTCCAATCCTGCATCCAAGAGTGGCAACAACTTTGGACTAAGTGTGTTGCTTCTCGAGGACGATAGTCCGAAGGGGATTAAACTAAAGTATGTATATCCATTATATTTTTTTAGTTATAAATTAAATCCGGATACTTTACGGACAGCCCTCGTATGTTCTGGTTTCCCTTCATCATTTCAGTCTATAGATGTTAAACTCTACTTACCTGCAATTTTCCCCATAGACGTAATGCATTCGAATACTTTTGAGTGTCCCTGTACACGAATCATTTGCTTCATCTCAACGAAAAGCTTAGTGTAGCATCCCTATATGGTACACATTTAGCATACCAAGTTTGGAATTTCTGCTACTATTTGTTCTTCAGGTATGCTGATAACACACACACACAGACAGACACACAGACCATTCGCTAAAAACATACTTTTCGTATTCAGGGGACCACAGAACATGTAAATATAACAAAAACTCACGTTTGAAAATTTGACCCTAAAACAATACTTTCTCGGCCCTATGGGTAAGAGAAAGTAAAGAGTGTTATCCTAATAGGTTTCAGGAGATATGTCAACCTAGCATACTCCAGAGAGTATACAAAATGTTAAAAAGGATGGTTTATTGTTGGTTTTATCGCTTCACTGCGCTAGAGTCCTAGGCTTAGAGCTCGGAATTTCCTCTATAGGGGTCTTTAAAAAGGATCTTAGTCCGGATTTACGCGAGTTTTGGAGAAAAACATTGAAAAATCCGAATGGCTATGTCGATGAATGCTACATGGGATCGAACCCTGCATATCTCATCTACTAGTTTTGAGCGCAAAACCGCCTAAACGCTGGTGAACCTTTTTAAAAGGATACTGTATGTTTAAGCATTTGCTCCAAAAGCTATTGTATTAATCATATATATTTAAAATAATACATTTAAGTTTTTTTTTTCTTTTAATTGCTTACACAGATAATTATTCAATCTAAAATTAATGTGTGCGTTGTTAATTTTAATAATTGAAAAATAAAGCACTAGTATGTTGTGGCCACCACATGACTTTCTTCTATCTTTTCCTATACAAATTCACTCAGTAACAATAATTAAAAAAAAAAAAAAAAAAAAAAAAAAAAAAGTGGGATTTTGACAAAATTTTGGGTAAAATGTGAAAATTATTCTAAGTTTGTCAGAACACGGAAACCGTAGGACTTTGACAAAATTAGTGGAAAAAAGCAAAAATTAGTTTAAGTTTGTCAGAACACGGAAACCGTGAGAGTTTGATAGAATTAAAGGGAGAGGGGAAAAAAAAGTGGGACTTCAACAAATTTTCACATTTTACCCAAAATTTTGTCAAAGTCCAACTTTTTTTTTTTTTTTCCTCTCCCCTTAATTCTATCAAACTCCCACGGTTTCCGTGTTCTGACAAACTTAAACAAATTTTTGCATTTTTCCCCCAATTTTGCCAAAGTCCCACGGTTTCCGTGTTTTGACAAACTTAGAATAATTTTCACATTTTACCCAAAATTTTGTCAAAGTTTGTCAAAACACGGAAACCGTGGGACTTTGACAAAATTAGGGGAAAAATGCAAAAATATGTTAAAGTTTGTCAAGACACGGAAACCGTAGGACTTTGACAAAATTAGGGGAAAAAAGCAAAAACTAGTTTAAGTTTGTCAGAACACGGAAACCGTGGGAGTTTGATAAAATTAAGAGGAGAGAAAAAAAAAAATTCTAAGTTTTTTTTCGTAAAAAGTAAAAAAATCGATAATTTTGTTTTAAATTATCACAGATTTATAGTTCAACCATTCGTTTTAAAGGTACTGACAAGACCTTTCGAAAGATACCCATCTTGAAAATTTTTGCCCTATATCACCCTGTTAAAAATTTAGAAAAAGCGGGATGGCAACGCGACCTGTAAGACGATTTTTACCAAAAGTTGATAGGCACTAATTTATGTCAAGGTGCAACAACATACCAATTTGTATGAAATTCTGTGCAGTGGTTCCAGAGATACAGTTGCCACAAAATTTTGTCACACACACGCACACAGACAGACAGACAGACATTTTCTAAAAATGGTAAAATCGTGTTCTACATCTCTCGAAACGTGTAAATCCATCAAAAACCCGAAATCGAAAATTTTTACGAATCCAATACTTTCTTCTATTGAAGATAGAAGAAAGTAAAAATATATATTTACAGCATTTCAATTATATCTTAAGTTTTGATTTTTTGTATTTCATTCAGAAAACGTATTTGAATTAAGTATATTATAATAATTTTTTTATAATTATTAACATTATTATGTAACATTTATGGATTTAAATAAGTATTTCAACTTTAAAATAACACTTATAAATATAATTGATACATAACATAAGTTTAAATTAACATAACATTTATTGTATATTTTAAAAATAAGATTATTAGTGAAGGAGTTTAAAATAATAGTTAAATTATTGTATCAAAGGGAAATGACTTAAATGAGAGTCTTTAAATAAAATGAAATGCTGCAATTGTTGAAATCCGCAAAAATTACTTAACTCCTAGATTGTCTCAAATGTTATTTTAAACTAAAAACCAAGTTTTTTCTATTATCGTCGTACAATTGCTATGTTAATTAAATAAATCTTTCAAGAATTTTTCGTTAAGTTTTAATTAATGCTTGCTTATTCATTTTTTATTTACCAATTATTAATATATTTTTTTCTTTCTTTTCATATGTTCTTGCAGAGGATTTAAAAGAAAAGTTGGGTACCGGCAAACTTGTTTAACCTTCTCCAACGTCTTAAGCAGTGATGGCCTCTGTTCTTTTTTCTTCTTTTTCATGTTATAATCATAATTCTTATTATTTTTTTATGTTATACTTTGTTCATATTTGTTATATATGACATGAGAGTCTCAGAAGGAACTCAAATTAACTTTTACAAACGTAATTGTTTATTGATTAATTCATATCTTCCTTCTTAATTTTTAACATTGTAATAATTAATTATATAAATATACATGAGATAATTGATAGTTAGCCAGAACATATCCTGTACGTGTTTTGGAAAAAAGAAGAATTATGTGGGCTCTCCACCTGCATCAGAACGTGCATTTTTCACTATTTGGTAATATATTTTTTTAATGCATGTAGTGGGTCTAAGTCGTTTTTTCTTCATTCCTAAAAGATACAAGTGGGAGAGCGTAAGTATTTGATAGTATTTTAATTCAGAAATATAATTCATCAACCTGGAAAATAATTTCTGAAAGAATGGAGTAAAAGGCTGATTTTTACCAACTATGTGAAAAATACCAGAGCTGGGATTCGAACCGCGGGCCTTCCGCTAAACGCGCGGATGCTCTAACCACTGGGCTACCCTGTCTGATAACCAGCTCGGTACTTCTCACATAATTTATGTTGGCAAGGTCACCGAGTCTGCATTAAAGCAGCTATATCAAGTGACAAATTTGAATATGGCATAACTCCAAACGGCCACGAAATTTTAATTCAGAAATTTAATTCATCAACCTGGAAATTAATTTCTGAAAGAAATTATTTTATAGTATGCCAATTAACAACTATTTTAAAAATAATTTATATTTGTAATTCTCCTCAATAAAATTATTTAATCTTAGAAAGTAAATTATCAAATTTTAAATATATATTTATAGTATATATGTATCTTTTTAACCGACTTCAAAAAAAGAAGGAAGGTTCTCAATTCAAACCGTATGTTTTTTTTTTATGTTTGTTAGCTCATAACTTCTGAACGGATGCTCCGATTTTGATACTTTTTGTTTTGTTGAAAAGGTCTTGGTCTACAATAGGTCCCATTGTAATATCTTTACGATCTAAAGAAAATACAGGGTGCCCAAAAAAATCAGTCCCAACTCTTTTAACTGCTAAACGACTGCAGCTATAGTGATAAAAATGGTATGTAAGTATAGAAAAGTGGCAAACTGTACAAGGTTAAACCGCTTGCAGCGCCACCTGGTGGAAAATTGCGGAGTTAGTGTTCCTATCTCGAAAACGGTTCTAGAGAAAAAGTAAATTACAAAGCTGAAGGGTATCACCGATTTAGTACAAAAGATAGTTTAGACATTCATATTAACGTTCCTATCTCGGAAACGGTTCAAGACAGGGGGAAAAAGTGAATTATAAAATTGCAGAGCATCATCGATTTAGTACGAAAAGATAGTTTGAGATTGATGCTAAAAATACAAGGCTAAAAACGTGCATTTTTTTGTTCGCAATTTCTTACACTATACATACTTGAGCTACATTGCTCACGTTGTAACGTAGCTGCTGAGAGAAACGCTATATAGTTCAAAATGCGGTTACTTGATACTTTTTCTTTTGTTGTAGAGATCTTGGTCTAAGTAGGTCCCATTATAACTTCTTTACAATCTAAAGAAAATAAAGCGCCATCTGGTGAAAAACAGTGGAATTAGCGCTCCTATCTCAAAAACGGTTCAAGATGGGAGAAAAGTTAATTACGAAGTTGTAGAGCATCTTCGATTTACTACGAAAAAACATTATTGCTAAAAATAGAACGCTTAAAACGAGCAGTTGTTTGTTCGCAATTTCCTACATTGTGCACACTTTGCAGCGTAGCGGATGACACGTATACTCTGTGTTTCAAAGTACTGTTACTGTAAGCGGTCACATCGATTAGCGCAAAGTCGTT
Organism: Salticus scenicus; assembly: GCA_963930645.1. Classification (NCBI taxonomy): domain Eukaryota; kingdom Metazoa; phylum Arthropoda; class Arachnida; order Araneae; family Salticidae; genus Salticus; species Salticus scenicus. The sequence goes on along the minus strand of OZ005649.1, from coordinate 268,262,194 downwards.
TTCAACCAACTTCAGAAAGGAGGGTGTTATTAATTCAAGCTATGTTTGTTGTTGGTGTTTGTAAGCTTATAACTTCGTAAGAGATGCTCTAATTAACCGACTTCAAAAAGGAGGAGGTTCTCAATTCAAAGCGTATGTTTTTTGTTTTTGTTTTTGTTTGTTAGCTCATAACTTCTGAACAGATGATCCGATTTTGATACTTTTTGTTTTATTGTAAAGGTCTTGGTCTGAAATAAATCCCATTGCAAAATATTTACGATCAAAAGAAAATACAGGGTGCCCAAAAATGTCAGTCCCGACTCTTTTAACTGCTAAACAGCTGCAGCTATAGTTATAAAAGTGGTATGTAGGCATATTAAAGTGGACATGTGCTACGCGATTCAATCGTCTAAAGCGCCACCTGGTGGAAAAGAGTGGAGTTAGCGATCCTATCTCGGAAACGTTTCAAGACTGGGGAAAAAGTGAATTATAAAATTGCAGAGCACCATCGATGTAGTACGCAATGATAGTTTAGAAATTAATGCTAAAAACCGAACGCTTAAAACGTGCATTTGTTTGTTCACAATTTTCTATTTTGTGCACACTTGAATGACATTGCATATGTTGTAGCGTAGCGGGTGACATTTATGCTATGTAAAATTCAAAGTATGGTTATTGTAAGCGGTCACATCGATTAACGCAGAGACGTTTTAAACCGACATCATAAAGGAAGAGGTTCTCAATGCAAACCATGTTTCTCGTTGTTGTTGTTGAAATTTGTTAGCTTATAACTTCGTAAGAGATGATTCAATTTTAATACTTTTTTTGTTGTCGTAATGATCTTGGCCTGAAACAGGTTTCATTATGATTTCATTAAGATATAAACAAATTACAGGATACTCACAAAAATCTGTTCTCACTCTAACTGCTGAACACATGCAGCTACATTGGTAAAAGCAGTATGTATGTATTGATGTTGAAACTTCTGTCCGTCAGCTGCAATGCATATTTTGCTCATAATTTGAACTTTACGCTGCGCAATTTCCAGCGCAGCGGTGACACGTATTCACTGTAAAGTACAATATATATGCCTAACAGAATTTTCGGTTACGAATACAGCGTATCCGTCCTTTACATTTCTAAAGACTTTTTAATTTAACGTATGTTCGTTCAATAGATAGTTTTTTGCTCATATCCGATAAAGGCAAGAAAAGTAAAACAACTTAAAAGTGCAGCATTTGAGAAAAATCAACCTTAAAATAACTTGACTATAATAAAACTGGCACTCTCTCGAGTGGATAACTTTCTAGATGGAGATGTAACTTTTTTTTTCACATTGGGTGCATTTTATGTATTTTTCTGTGACATAAACCATTTTTTGAGTAATATCACTTTTCTTGGAACTTATGATTTGTGAAACTTCCGTCGAACGTCTTCTGATGCTCTGCTATATAAATAAGTTTTCACTGAAAAGAGAAAAATAAAATTTTTTTGTAAAAAAATAGAACCGACTCCAAAAAGGAACTACTGTTCAAACAAATAAAAATGAAAGAAAATTGGCAGAAAATGGAACTGTAAATTGCGCCTAAATGTATAAAATAATTTCCTTCGCCAAACAACCTATAACACTACAATTAATCATAATTTTTGAAGTCGGCGCAAAATTAAATAAAAATGATACCTTTGTTCAATACAAAAATCAAATCCTATTCAAAATACGCATCTCACATTGTTACCTGCAAAACGCAACCGAGAACTAATTTGATTAAAGAAAACAAATAAGATTTCGGAAGCAGCAAAAGTTGGCGAAGATGCTGGTATCTGACGTCCTTGGTGAAACAAAAATCGCAAAATTATCTGGCAAACATATTTAATTTCTTTGGGATATCATGATTATTTTCATAAGGCATATCAAGAGATAAATCAAGAATATGAAACAACACATCATACAATATATGTTATGAAAATATACATCTTGCGTGTATATTTTTGCCTTACGTTTTGATCCCCAAATCCAAAAGCCATCAAGGATGATAGTTATCAAATTTATACCAAATTTGCAAAGGAAACTCTAACTTCGTAGAAACATAAATACCGCATTGTGAAGAACGTTCACTGTTCTATGTAGATGCTACTAATGGACCAATTGTGTACAGTGATAAAATAATAAAGGAAACATGAAAATGGATCATTCGAAACAACAGCATTTGTTGCTACCGATCTAAAGACAAACCTTTAAAAACTAATTAAATTTTATTTAATTTTGCGCCGACTTCAAAAGTTATGATTAATTGTAGTGTTATAGGTTGTTTGGCGAAGGAAATTATTTTATACTTTTAGGCGCAATTTACAGTTCCATTTTCTGCCAATTTTCTTTCATTTTTAGTTGTTTGAACAGTAGTTCCTTTTTGGAGTCGGTTCTATTTTTTTACAAAAAGATTTTATTGATGTAAATGTCTAATCTTATACTATCCCTTTTAAAATTTTGAGTACACTATGGGCATGCAAGCTTGACATATCTTCTGATACCTTTTAAGGTTATATACATATATATTTAATTTGCAGAAACTCTACCTTTTGTGAAGATGATACAGCATTCAGGATTTTCTTTTACTTTAATACAGTTTATCTTGTTTATTAACACTGCTTATGCTACGTAATTACATCCATATGTCATTTTTTATAATTCATCATCAATGAAATTAAATTTATCCTGTAGTTAAGAATTTTCAAATACTTATGTGCGTATATGTTACTTTTCATTTTGATTACATTTAAACTTATATGCATATATATATATATATATATATATATATATATATATATATACGTATATATACAGAGAGAGAGAGAGAGAGATACCTTTATATATCTATAGCCAACAAATGCTTAGATATTTAAAATGAAATAACCCAAACCACCTGAATAATATTTTTACATACACACAATTTTTGAAATGACATTTCTACGACATTTTTCTTCTTCTTTATTTCTTTATTTCGCAATTCCAAATTTTAAATACGTTATCCCCATACGAAGTTACAATTCTTATATTTTAAATATATACAGTCCTTTATAAAATGAATGTCTTTATCAATGTATATATATATATATATATATATATATATATATATATATACAGTAAACTCTCGATTATCAGCGGTGAACGGGGAATAGACAACCGCGGATAATCGAATCGGCGGATAATCCGCAAAATGGTCAAAAACGGAATATAAATTAACACATAAAGCCTTTTGAGCAATACTATTTAATTAACAGTTAAGCATGGCCTACATATACAATTTAACATTCTAATAAAAAATTCTACTTACATTTTGCTCTATTTTTTAACAAAAAAATCGGTGAAGTTTTTTTTTTTTTTTTTTTTTTTTTTTTTTGTGTGTGTGTGTGTGTGTACTAAAACACTTTTTCTTAATTTGCGATTGCAGTTTCTTTATCAGCCTTTTGTCACAAAGTGATACATCATCCTGTTCCTCGAGATATTTTATAAGTCCATCTGCATGTGCTAGGGCTGCGTCGTGGCTCATCCTCTGCTGAGTTTTATCTCCTTCTTCCTCTTCTTCTTCACTATCTTCTGAAACTGGGTCTAATGCATGGACCTTAATTTGTTCATTTGTAAGGTGTTCAGTACCTGGATCATTGACGTCACAATTAATCTACTCTTCAATGTTTCCTTCATTGACTTTTTTCTCCTCCAGTATCAGATTTAACTAAATTTGCCTAATCATGAGCAGAAATTTCTTCCTCCTCTATAAACTCTACCAAAGTATTTTCCACATTTGGTAAAATTTTTCTCCAAGACCTTACCAATGTAGACTGCTTAACTGCCTCCCAAGCAGTGTGTATGCCATAAATGCTGTCAAGAATCGTGTAATATCTCCAAAAGCCTTGAAGGTCATTACTCTCTTCGACCTTTTTTTTGTAATAAGTTTGTTCTGTATTTTTAAATTCCCTTTTAAATTCAGACCCTTGAGGACCGCGGATAATCCGCAAAGCGGTTAATCCGACCGCCGATAATCGGGAGTCTACTGTATATATATATATATATAAGGTAAAGACACCAGTGCTCGTTACCCTTAAATTTTGCACCAGTATTCGTCCCCCTCACAAAACACATGTTAAAATAACCGTTAATTGACATCTATAGATTTGAATTCGCTCGACATAGATTCTCCGGTTCTAGGGAATCTAGTGCAGGTGGTTTCAAATCCATCCATATTAATGAACAGTTATTTTAACATGACTTTTGTGAGGGTAACGAACACTGGTGCAGATTTTAAGGGTGACAATCACTGTTGTCTTTACCTTATATATATTACGGCTTTTGCTTCTAACTTTTCCTGCGGTTCTCTTTTTCATGAATCAGAGGTTTCTTAGCTTCGAGAATGATACCTACATTTACAGAACAATTTGTTTTTCTTGGACTGAAATTTGTACGAATTTGACTATTAGGTTGTTTAACATTTAAAAATTTGACTCTGATAAATATATTATTCCTTCGCGAACTTGCGAATATTTTCACATGTTCGATGTTTTTTGGCTAAACCGTCGTTCCTAATTAGCATCACTTCAATCCGAGAAACGCTTGGGAATATTCTTCATTTTAAATTTGCTATATTATGCACATAAAAGTAAATCAAATCTTCGTCATCTTTGACCGTTTTTTCCTTCATTCTTTCTTCTTTCCTTTCCTTTCTTTTTTTTTTTTTTTTTTGTATAATTATTTTCATTTTCTTGTTTACAATTTTTTAAAAGAATTTTTTTGTCCTTTTTAACATTTGATTTCAAAGCAGGTTCTTAACGATCCTTAATCTACATGTCATGTAATCAATCAACCAACTTCTGTGTTAATAAGTTTAAAAGACTATGTTTATCTCTCCATGATGGTATAATCATCATAATTCGACACATAACATAAAAAAAAAGAACAGTTAAATTGCATTTTTTTTTTTTTTTTACATCGCTAGTACGTTACGCTTTTTTTTTTTCAAACTTTCATGAAATTTTTTCCAAAATTGTACTTTGAAATATTTTAAATTTTCAGCTATTTTTATAAATAAAATAGTAATAATAAATTTAAAACAAACAAATCGTAAGTTCCTTCGATAAAAAATTTCAAATTCTATTAAAGTATTTTCTTTTTAAAAAACTTTCAGACAAGACAAGCATTTTCTAAAAAATATATGTATTTTTTTTCTACGAAGAGTATTTTTATAATCTATTCAAGTCTACTTATTTTATGTAAAAAAAAAAAAAAAAAAAAAAACCTCTTCCTTTAATAAAGAACGCTTATTAAAAAAAAAAGTATCCGAATTAGCTTAAAATTATTTAAAACGGCATTTTTTTTTTTTTTTTTTTTTTTTTTTTTTTGTATGTTCTGATGATATAACTTTTTTATTGGCTCATAATGTATTTTATTTAGATAAGTAGGTTAAATTAAAAAAGTTTTTATACGATAAATTTTACTTAAAAAATTGTAAAGATTAAAATAATTTTAATGCATCTAAGTATTTGGATAATTTATATTTGTAACTTTCTTTTTTCCTCCCAAACTTGCGGATGTGTATTTTTAAAGACATACAAACAAAATATTCAATCGTTGAAATATTCGTACAAAAGAAAAAAACTATTTTTATCTAGAATCGTTCTTTATTCACATTATTTTATTTTGTAAAAAATAAAAATGTAATAAAACAATTAGCCTAATAAAAATAATAAACTTTCGTGAGAATTTTATTCTTTTGCTGTTAATTTACTGTTTATTTATTTATTTATTTATTTTTTATGCAATTTTAGATTTTAGAGAGTGTAGCAGCATAAAATTAAATATATGTAAGTCAAAGATAATGCAGTAAAAGAACCAGTCAATCAAATTAAATCAAAAATCAGGAAATTATTAACCTTGTACATTGCTACATTGCAATTATTCTATATCATGTATCTTTTATATTTTAATTTACATTTTTACATCTATATCAGCATCATTCTTAAAAGTATAAAGCTAAAACAATTCTAAAATATTAAGATATGTACGAATAATAAACAAGCCTTGTGTTTATATATATACATATAAATTTGAAAGTATGCTATTGAATGTTTCAGTCATATAGGATCTTTCGTTTATGGAGATAATTAAAAGTTAATTAAAAAAAAAAAAATATATATATATATATATTACTTACCGTACACTATATTGAGGACTGTAATCATGTCAAAGTATGGGTTTGAGATTTTGGTGTTTCCACACGTTTTGAGGTTCTCTGAATTCATATTTACTGTTTTTACACTTATAGTATATACATATATATATATGATATATATTTACAAAAACACACACACAAAAAAAAAAAAAAAAAATCTTCATCATTATGTTCTACGGGCCCAAATTTTTAAAGTACGATTGCCTCTAAATGCCTTACTCGACAGAGCTGAAAATGTATACAAATGTTATGATTTACTGTCACGCGAACTGTATAAATTTTGGTAAATCTAGCATTTATAGTTTTTTTTTCAGGGACACAAAGAAATATTCTTTGTCATTATGGTCTATATCGGCCCAAATTTTTTAAACTCCGATAGCGACTAAACGCCTAAATCAATTGAGCAGAAAATTTATACACATGCTGTACGTCACCGTTGCCCGACGTTCATAAATTTTAGTGAATCTAGTGCGTATAGGTTTATTACAGGGACACAAGGAAAAATTCTTTATCGCTATGCCATATGGACTCAAATTATTTAAATTGCGACTGCGTCTAATCTGATTCTTTGAATGAACTGAAAATTCATACACATGTTACAGGTCATAGTCGCACAAACCTTGGAGGTTTTGGTGAATCTAACACTTACACACTTTTACACAGGGACAAAAAGAAAAATGTTTTATCATTATTTTTTATGGGCTGAAGTTATTTAAAATGCGACAGCGTCTAAACTCTTTTCCGATTGGTCTGAAAATTTATATGTATGTTATAGGTAACCATCGCATGAACTTTATAGATTTTGATGAGTAGATTTTTCACTTATAGATTTTTACAGGGATGCAAAGAAAATTCATCATTAAGATCTATGGCATCAAATAGTTTGAAGGGCATTATCGTTAAATTAAACAACATATTGTATGAAGAAAAGTACTCATACACCCTATTATAATTTTCTCTTGCTTTAATTTATTCATACAAGCGTTAATTATTTAATGTTCGGAAAGTCGTGTGGAGTGAATCCAGATTTTTAGTTTTATTTGTTACAATTTTCATCAATGAATGATAAAATGGTGTCTGTATATAAATATTAGCACAGAATTATTTTATTTTATTTACATCAAATGAAATTTCTATGGTGTTCTAAATATTTAAAGTAAATTAATTTTATTGTAATTATATAAAACATTTCTTTCTTTCACATTTTCAGAAAAGTTTCCAAGCAAATGTAAATACTCATTTACTCTATAAAATGAAAAAAACTGTCTGCGGAACTCATTTAGAATTGTCGAGAAAATTCATTGCATCTGTATTTTCATACTTGTAAAATGCTCTTTATGTAAATGCTCCATATAAATGTGATTTTAAATGCGTTTTCATTTCATTTATAAATTTGCATGCAGTTCTATACTTAATATATAGTTTTATTCAGTATGTCTTCTTTTTTTTTTTTTTTTTTTTTTCTATACCAGAAATAAATTAAGAAATAATATTTAATAAATATTAAAATCTTTTGAACTACATTGTGGCTTCGGTAATATGTACTTTGATTTTAATGCTCGTTTAAATTCTTCCATTCTATTTCCGTTTTATCGTTTAGTTTCAAAAATGGAAAGTATATATTATAGAAGAATACCACAAACGGCCAAAAATCAATGTTTTATTTCTTTTAATATGAAATAAAAAGGTTAAGAAAAGAAAGAATGACGTTTAAACATTATTATTTGGTGTAATTTGCATCATCTTTATGGTTGAACTTTATGTTAAATTAACTGTCGAAAATACTACTTATTTTTACATTCTAGATATAAGTTTCTCTATATGTTTTAATATATATTTAATCTAGGTTTTTAATTAACTTAATCTACATTCTTTGGAGAACCAATTTTGTACTGTTTAGATTTAAATATTTAATCGAAATGTTTAAAAATATTTTAAAATAATTATGGTGAAGATTGAAAAAAAAGTAAAGAAAGGAATAAAATGAGTTAACAAACTAATGGTTTTAATATTGGGTTTAATACACAACCATTATATTGATTTTAATATGTTATAAGATCTTATGTTATACGATTTTATTTTCTACATTTATTAGAAGAGCATGAGGAACATTTAGTTTGAAAATGTGCACACCATAAAACCAATCACCATATACGGTATTTAGAAATTATAATAATAAATATAACTATTCAAAAAATGTAGAGAAGAATACATTCTTTCCATGTTAATGAACATTTAAAAGTGAAATATACTTTAAACTCATCTCTTCATTTATTAAAAAACAGAAGAAGATGATGATGTGTAACATAAAAAAGTTCCGTTCAAGAATCAAAGATTTCCGGCAAGATATTTATTTACTTGATCTTTTTAGTTTCCAAATGTTATTTGATAAATTCTATCATCTAGTACTTTCAATCTCTCTTTGAATTTCTGATGACAGCAGTCATAAATATTTGTAATGATCTATTACACAGAACTACCTTTAAAATAAGTAATAAATAAGTACAGACCTCATATTTAATAATCATTATTTGGTGGGATAGCCATAAAAAAATTAATTTTCAATACATTTTTATTTATTTTTAAATTGTCATGAACACAGACAATCGTCCTCCAATAGACAATTTGCACGTTTTCTGATTTTATTCTAATGTAATATAAAATGAAAAAGTAAGAAAATAAATACATACATTTTCTTTATTTGAAACCTAATGACTGATTTATAGCAATTTTAACATCGCACTATTTACTCTATCGAGAAAACGCAGTATAATATATCGTGACGTCACTCTTTATGACAAAAGACTGAAGTAATCGTTGTTTACATTCGATTTCGTGCTTTGCTTTGCTTTTTGAATCAGTGAAATAGGTTTTGTATGTTATAATAAAGACTGATATTAAAAAATCGTAGTATAAATATTGTATGGTACCATTTTGCACTAATACAACGGCTAAAGCTTCTCAAAATTTTTTCGTTAGCGTTCTACAGGATCCTATTAAATGAAAAAATTGGACAACCGCCATGAAAAGAAAACAATTGAATAATGGAAAATGGTGATAATGGTGTTAAATGATTATAAGACGAAAAATAAATGCTCAGAATTTACATAAATAATTGATAATTACAAAAGTTAAAACGAATTGCTGCTTACTAACCAGGCTAACAAAATGTAAACATTGAAGCATCATAAAGTGAAATTTTACAGATCAGGCAGCGTTTTGAAGTCACGTGATTTTTGGTTAATTTTAAATTAATGAGAATTTTTTTTTTGCATTTTTAATAAACTTTTTGAAATTTATGGGCCTAAAACTATGAGAAAAATATGATTTTGTTAAAATCGCCCATGTGTGCAAATTCCTCATTGTCTCTTTCACTGTAATTTTATATATGTTTTACGCACCGAATAATATAAGTCATAATAGCAGTGACGTTTCACATAATAACTGTAATGACGTGTAAAGTGATACCGTACTATAATTGATTATAGTGATGTACGTTTAACATTTTGTATTTATATATATATATATATATATATTTTTTAATTTTCAGGAAGATTTTTGCATAAAATAATGTAAATTAACTAAGCAAACAAAAGTATTTTCATTTAGTGACATGAAGTATTTTACAGGTCATTTATAATAATGTTCGTAAGCAAGCTAAACACAAGCTTGCTAAACATAAGCTAGAATAGATTATACAGATCATTTCAAAATAAAGAAATTTTTATATTTAGCATTCTGACCTAGATGTAAGTAATTATTTTGCGATATGCGTCGTTCATTGTAAAAGTTTGGTAACCCCATATTTCCTTTTTAACCTGATACCAGCCGAAAAAAATTTACGAAATTTACTTCCCAGTCGCACCGTTCTCACCTAACTATGCAATGAGTAAATCCTTCTAAAATACAGTCGAAATCGCTTTCAAATTTTTTTTATTGCATTGCGAAGCCGTGTAGGTAGTTTTACTGGTAGCAGTTAAACACAAAGGATCGTACTTCGGAAATACGAATATATACGCTTGAGGCAGATAAGGTATTAAATATGTATTTTTTTTTAAACTTAACTTTATCACAATCATTCATATTTTTTATTATAAAAACTTAGAAATTCTAATATGTGCATTAAATTCCCATAAATTTCATTCTTTTTTTTTTTTATTTCGGAGAAATAAAATTTCTAAATATTCATTATAAAAGTGAAGTTTCTAAGTTACGTAAAATTATCTTTATATTTATATATATAACATATAAATTCACTTACCTCTGATTTGTATTAAACACTGAAATATTGATAACACTGACAGAATACTTGTATTATTATTATTTTTTTTCAACACACACATTTGCTAGAATCTTCTTTTTTCAAAATCCATTTACATGGAAATAATCCACTTTAACAATGAACAACTCATACATTACTAACAGAAATTCAGCTCATATAATAGTCTTATACGGATAATAACAAATAAATAATCAGTTCCGATTCAATTCCACAAATATGATCGATACTAGTGTGAAAAACCATTGTTCTTGTAAGAATTATATTACATCAACTACACTACAGCCTATCTTTGTCTAAAGATAGTATTTTTTAAAGTATTGCTTTCGTTCTATTATGAAGTAAACATATTCCATATAAAGAAAGTGCCAAATTTCTCATTCTAGCTTTTTAATACTAGAAAGATGTATTTAAGATATAGTTAAAATAAGGATTCATTGTTAAATGATATATGTGTAAAAATCATAGGCAGCAGATGACGTAATAATCTAATTACTATAAGTTTTTAAAAACATTTTAATAACAATTTGGCTAAAAAAGAGGAGAATAAGAGCATAAATTACCAATGAGGATTGTAGTATATACGTTTGTAGTCTACAGCTATTTTAAGATACTACAGTTCATTTTCTGTAAGTTTTTATAAGTTACCCTATATAATAAATGATAATAAGATAAGTTTCTCAACTGTCGCATAGAACTATTAGAAGAGGTATACACCGACATTTAATTAAATACAATTATAACTATAACTATTGTTATTTTTTCTAGATTTTACTTTATTTTACCTACATGAAGGACAGAAAGCAGATTAGTATTAAAAATATTCTTAGATTCCAAAATTGATACTCTGAAATAAGTATGAGCACTTTCTTGAGAGACCTATTTTGTTATAGAATTTAATTTTATAATAAAGTAACTAAATGTGTAAACATACGTCTAGAATAAAAATAAATAAAAAACATTTAAATAGATTATTATAATATTGTTATATTTTAAAACTAATTGTTAAAACTAATTCAGTGTATAAAATAAAAATCGTACGTAGATAGTAATTTTGTTTAAAATTACAATTATTTTAACGCTTGCTAAAACTATCTTTTAATGTATTGTTGTTTATATAATATTTTTATATATTTACGTAATACTGTTTGCGAAGAAATGACTCTAAATATTTTCTTGTATTTATGAAAAATAAAGGTTTAACATTAAAGTATAAATATATATATTGAAATATGCACATATATTTTTAGATATAGTTTTTTTTTTCTTCACTCAGGTCCGCAATGAACAGTTATCAAAATGAGATTTCTGATAAAAAGATGAATAAATATCGACTTTAAAATCCAAGTTTATTATCTCTATTTCTTATGCTTGCAGAAGAAATATGTATCTATCAAAGAACATAATTCAACAATACATAATTTACGTTCATTTTTTCAAATCTACTGAAATATATAATAATATCATATTACTTCAGTTTGGCTCATTGCCAATGACTTCAATCTAAAATTCATAAGAATGAAAAAATAGTACCTCCAATTTTGAGATGACAATCACTTCAGGAAAGCTGTTACACCATTTCATTTTTAATGGATAACTGTCAACGTACCTTGACTGTTATTATTAATATATATATATATATATATTGTAATTTATATAAAAAATTCTGGTGTGTCACGCATTTTATTCTCTTACTCAATATATATATATATATTACATAATTAGAGTGTAATGCATATAATACAAGGTACTGTTTTTGAACATTATTGATGTATATTAAAAACAGTTTATAGATTTAAAGCGGCTTTATTAAAAATACACTACTCTGTGAAACAGAAGGACATATTTTAGAGTCTCTATTGTCCAACTAAGCCTTTGTTCGAGTAATATAAATGCATTAATAAAACAATTAAGGCTGCTTTTATACATTTTTTTTAAGATTATTAAAATAATTTTACCCAGAAAGTATTTGAAAAATATTTGACTCATTTAGGATGCACCCTCATATCATTTATAAACTGCATACCCATCAAACTGTGTACCTAAATTTAGAATATTAAAGTATTTCCAACACAAAATGATATACATTTTGAGCAATTTATAACCCTATTCACGAATATAACTCAATTCTTTTTTGTGCCCCGCTGTATGAATGATTTTTGTTTTCCATACCTATTCTAAAAGAAATATGGCGTATATATTACTCTCATTATATTTACTGCTTTAAACATGTTAAGATATGCCCGAATGAAATTTTATCCATATACATAATATTAGCGTTCTTTTCCACTTTCTGTTGCTAAAAGCAACAAATTCCCAGCCGACAAAACTTATAAATTGCAGATACCATACAAACATTTCCGTTTTCAGTTTGTTAGCATACTATAGGTTGTTATTTGTTTAATCATATACCACGAGCTTCTTCTCCAATCTCAATAAAATGTTTCATTTAATATTTTCATGTATTTTTATTTAGATACCGATTTTGAATTATCTATTTATATCTGTTTTTGAGTTTTATTGATATGACAGTGGAGCACAGATAGTCACACACACAGTCCAACCACAAAAACCCGATTTCCTGTTGCAGGGAACATAAAAACATAAGAAAAAATTAGCTTTAAAATTCCTACTCAAAAACAATATTTTCTCTGTTACACATGTTTTTTTTTTTTTTTTTTTTTTTTTTTTGTGGGTTCGGTTTAAAGTCGCACTATTGAAATTAGTGACAGTACAGGATGCGCCCCTAAGAATGTTCCGAAAACATGCCATCACAATTTTGATCCTCCATGGTGGAGATCTGCTATACATGTTAATGATTAAATAAAACTTCTATAGGCCCAGCTTCCATACTCATATGAAGTATAAAATTGCATGAGTAAATGAAAAAGTAGAAGAATGAGTTTTAAAATTTGGCAATATTTGAAAGGTCGTCAATTAAATTAGTTTATATAGATTTCAATAGTATGTTTGTTATTTAGAAATATTTATTCATGAATTCATCAAAAGTGAATATTCATTTTAAGTAAATTGGAGTGTAAAGGTTGATATTTTTATTTACCAACTATGTGAAAAATACCAGAGCCGGGAATCGAACCCGGGCACCTCCGCTTAACGCACGGATGCTGTACCACTGAGCTACCCTGGCTGACAACCAGCTAGGCATTTCTCACATAATATGCGTTGGCCAAGTCACCGAGTCTGCAAACGCAGCTGTATCAAGTGTCAATATTAATCGCAGCACAACTCCATAGAGACGAAATTTCAATTTAGAAATATTTATTCATGATGAATATTATTATGATAATTTATTCATGATGATTTGATGATTTATTCATAATATTTATTCATGATATTTATTCAATATTTATTCAATATTTATTCATGATATTTATGAATAAATATTTCTAAATTGAAATTTCGTGGTCTGTGGAGTTGTTTTGCGATTAATATTGTCACTTGATACACCTGCGTTTGCAGATTCGGTGACTTAACCAACGAATATTATGTGAGAAATGCCTAGCTGGTTTTCAGCCAGGGTAGCTCAGTGGTAGAGCATCCGTGCGTTAAGCGGAGGTGCCCGGGTTCGATTCCCGGTTCTGGTATTTTTCACATAGTTGGTAAATAAAAATATCAACCTTTACACTCCAATTTACTTAAAATGTATGTTTGCTATTTTGAAATATACTGAATATTATACTTTTATAATCAATAAAATACTTTTTTTTTTAATTCTTTAATAAGCATTTATAAATAAATGCATATGTAATATTAATAAGTACAACACTTTGAATAAACACCATAAAATTTAATAAACTCGCACCAATTGTTTCGGGTCGAAAGAACACACGATCCTTTGTCAGGCAAACAAAGTAGGCACGAGTGTTGCAGTCAAATCGGCAACGCACAAAACCATTTTAATTGAACAGCAAAAATTCATAAAGAAGAATGTAAATACCAGTGTTATCAGAATTAAGAAGTGAAAGAAGAAAAATAAGTAAATAAATAAAATTAAAAAATATAACAAAATATAACAAAATATCAAAATATCAGTTATGTGAGTAATTTCCAAGCCTCAGACAAGAACAAAGTTAAAGAAATATCATTAACAAGATTTGTTGAATTTTTAAATATGTAAAAAACATCATGGATATCCAAATGGTAAGAGGAGACGAGAGCTAAAATTGTTAGTATTATAAAAACCAAAACGATGACCATGAGCCCAGCAGTGGGAAGCAATAGAATATTTGGAAATCTCTTTAATACGAACATCCCAATGGTGCTCATTTATTCTATATTTAAACGCCTTCTAGTTTGACCAATATAACCTAAAGTGCACGACGAACACGGGATTAAATAAATACCAGAACGTTTTTTTAGTAGAAATGGGATCTTTAGGAGAAGATAATTTAATTTTGTCGACGGGTTTATAAATGACTTTAAAACCAAACAGTGAAGCAGTTCTAGATATTTTAAAAGAAAATTGTGAATAAAAAGGTAAAACAACTAGAATGAGACTAAGATAGTTCAATTTGGGAACAGAACATTTGGGATTCTTGAATTTATATAGAGCTTTATCGATAATTGAGTGATTATAGCCTCGGGAAAGAGAAAGATATTTTAAATAATTAATTTCTTTCTAAAGTCCAGACGTATCAGAACAAATGTGTAAGACACGAAGAATATAAGTATAGAAAGCAGACATTTTCTGCTGCGGTGCATGGTTAGAGAGATCATGCGGCGAAAATGTGACAGAGAATGGCTTTCTAAAGAAAGTAATTGAGAACATATCCTTGTTTTTAGACACAAAACTCTTGGCCTTACCTTGGATATTTTTATAAAATAAACGTACTTTCATCTCCTGTCTCCTCTTCCCACTTGAATATCCGTGAAGCTTTTTAAATATTTAAAAAATGGAAAATCTTGTTAATGATATTTCTTTCGTTCCGTTCTTATATGATGCTTGGAAATTGCTCACATAACATCGATTTACATTTATTTTGCTATTTTTTTTAGATTTTGTAATATTTTTTAATCTTATTTATTTATTTATTTATTTTCTTCTTTCACTTCATAATTCTAATCACACCAGTATTTATACACTGATGGAAATAAAATCCCAACACCAAGAAAAAATTATTGTACAGTAATTAAATTTCAGCAATACATTTGTCTAGGTAACATATTTAATTGATTAAAGTTTCAAGATCACAGGTAGAGCCATTGGCGAGAAGAGCCATTTCAAATGTGAAATGTTGGTACATTAGTAACCGGTGTAACCGCCAGAATTTTGAATGCAAGCATGCAAACGTGCATGCATTGTGTCGTACAGGTGTCGGATATCAGTTTGTGGGATGGAGTTCCATGCCTGTTGCACTTGGGTGGTCAATGCAGGGACGGTTAATGCTGGTTGTGGATGACGCTGGAGTTGTCGTCCAATGATGTCCCATACGTGCTCGATTGGAGAAAGATCTGGTGATCTAGCAGGCCAAGGGAACATGTCGACATTCTGTAGAGCATGTTGGGTTACAACAGCGGTATGAGGGCGAGCGTTATCCTGTTGAAAAACACCCCCTTGAATGCTGTTCATGAATGGCAGCACAACAGGTTGTATCACTAGACTGACGTACAAATTTGCAGTCAGGGTGCGTGGGATAACCACGAGAGTGCTCCTGCTGTCATACGAAATTGCTCCCCAAACCATAACTCCAGGAGTAGTCCCTGTGTGTCTAGGCCGCAGACAGGTCGCTAGCAGGCGTTCACCTGGCCTCCTTCTAACCAACACACGGCTATAACTGCGACCAAGGTAGAACCGGCTTTCATCAGAAAACACAACAGATCTCCACTCCGTCCTCCAATGAGCTCTAGCTTGACACCACTCACGTCGCAAACGGCAGTGGTTTGGAGTCAGTGGAATGCACGCTACAGGGCGTCTGGCTCGGAGCTGTCCTTGAAGAAACCGATTTGTAACAGTTCGTTGTGTCACTGTGGTGCCAACTGCAGCTCGAATTTCAGCTGCAGACGCAGTACGATTAGCCACAGCCATACGCCGAACACGGCGGTCTTCCCTCTCAGTAGTGCCACGTGGCCGCCCGGAACCCGGTCTTCTTGAGGCAGTGCCTTCCCTTGACCACTGCTGCCAACACTCAGGCACAGTGGATACATTCCTGCCAAGTCTTTCTGCAATATCGCGGAAAAAAACCCACCTTCTCGTAGCCCTACTACACGACCTCGTTCAAACTCAGTGAGCTGTTGATAATGGCTTCTTCGTCTTCTTAGAGGCATCCTTGACTAACATTAACCCACTACGTCAAATCTCAACTGTAAATAACGATCACGAACCTTACAGTGCTTATTTAAAGCAAACCTCATTTGCATGTTCATAGTTTCGCTACTAGCGCTACACTTATGCGCGTAGCTCGAAATTTGAATCGACGTCATCTTTCAGATGTATAAACACGCCTACCAAATTTTGTTTTTCTAGCACAGCTCCTTCCTGGTGTTGGGATTTTTTTTTCCATCATTGTATTTACATTCGTTTGTGTTTATTACAAATTTCATCATTTTAGAAATATTTTATAATCAAGAGACTCGGCAGAGTCTCAAGTGACGCAAGCGGAAAAACAAACGAATGCCGCGACACTCAGTGGAAACGAAAAACGAACGAAAACTGCGACACTTATATATACAGCTATTTAAAGATCAAAGAAACCGCAGAAAGCCGACACTTAATATCTCAGGAAATATGGGAGGTTATGTTCTGATATTTTCAAAATAGTCTTCCACCTTCTGTCTGATCCTACCCTGAAATCGCTATATTTCTGCGTATATTTCGAGATATGAATTGGCTCATTTAAATGGTAAATGGGCGGCGTATGTGAGGAACAAATTTTTCTCGAATATGGCTCGAACGAATGTCGTTTAATTGATATATGATATTAATCGCTTTTATCTGATGTGCATGAAGTCTCCCTTTTCCCTAGGAAAACTCTTGTTTTTTTTCTAACTCAGTTTGAAAATCGAACTATTTTTACTACGCGATGCACATATTTCTTCTGGCAATTCTCAGAATTCTCAGTAGGTGTTATTCGGTTTGGTCTTGTAGTTGGTTGGTTGGTTCAATCTGAATGCTGTCAATAAAATATTTAGCTTTTTTTTATTAAATGCAAAAAAGAAACTCCATTCTTTGTTTAAAATATCTATTATATATATACTAAATTAAATTTCACTTAAATATTTTTTTCTGTTCTGTTATGAAGAAAATATTTTAGATTTTAAAATTTCACATTTCGTCAAAAAATTATTTCGATAATATTTTAAATAAGGAACTATTTTATAATTATGGTGCTTCTATTTCATAATTGCTAATAATAAATTTAAATTTTTTTAAGGAGAAAATATTTCAATGTATTCATCCGCCAGTAAAATGTAAAAAGCAAATTTCTGATTGGCAACACTACTAACAAAACAACGCTACGCTAATTAGTTTGTTTTGTTATTTACTTCGCGTTCGCTTACCCTTTTTCTAAATGTTCTTACATAATTTTTAAAACTGTCTGTTGGATTACATTGGGATTACATTTACTTAAATATATTTCAGGTAAGAATTAGTATTTTAATAATTTTATTTTATTCTTTATATGCATTGTGCTATTGTCCAGCTTTTATAAACTTTGTACATTTAGCTTCTCAGTTTTTTTTTTTTTTTTTTTTTTTTTCAGCATTTTTATGTTTCAGATGTATATTTGTTCTTTTTTCATACACTGAAAATTGAAATAAATATTTATTAGTCTAATGCAATAGATTTTGTCATCAAAATTCTAGTATTTCATTTCGATATCTTGTCTTTGCGTACAGTTCTAGCTTTTTTGTATTTTTGCTAATTTCGCCCCTGAATTTTAAAATTTTTCCAAAATTCCTCTTTTATTAAAACATGTGTACCATGAATCAATAACTCATGATAAAAATTATAGTAATAAAACATTAGCAGAATTTTCTGAATCTATCCGCAGAAAAATAAAGTCAGTCGGCCTTAATCCCAAACACAAACACACTCAAACCATGAAGGCCGAACCACGTCTGGTATCGCTAGGAATAATAGCAATTCATAAAATTAATTTGTAGTTGCAAATTTTACATAAATTAAGACTATACAATATAGTAATCTAGAGATACAATAAAATTGTACTTTTAAGCATAAACATTTGTTTCTTTTAAACATTTGTTTCTTTTTAAGCATAAACATTTTTTTCTTTTGTTGTTAAATTGATCTGCAAAGTTTTAAACAATCTTATAACTTTTTATATTCACTGTATGTTTTTCATATTCACTGCATGTATGTATGTAAACTGTATGTTTTTTGCTTTTCTGTTTTTCTTTAAAAAAAAAAGTTCATGAAATTATGATTATTCCTAGTAGTAGAATTTTCTTTGCAGCAATGTAAAACTTGTCCATAATCCAGAAATGCCAGACCAAGTTTGGTATCGCAAAAAGTATTAACAATTCATAAAACATGTAAAATTTGCATCTTCATACAAAGAAAAAATATTAATAATTTACGACAAATACAGTAATCTAGAGACAAAATCTAATATGGCCGTTCCTATTCGGACCATCGGTGCGATTAGTGTGAAGGCTATTCAGTCCGCTTCCTTGTTGCGCTGGTCATAATAACGATTTTGCTTGTTTGATCTTGAATTTTTCTCTTTAATATACTAACAGGGTTCCCACGGGTCAGGGAAAACCTGGAAAAGTCAGGGAATTTGAAATTACTGAGAAAGGTCAAGAAAAATTGTAAATATTGCCCAAAAACCTGGGAAAATGATGATATAAACCTGGAAAATGCATTTTAAACATTCAATTTATATCACAAGCCACGTTACTATGTTGTCTTTTATGTTGCAAGCTATGTTTTGTTTTATATCGTGAGCTATCTTTTATGTCACAAACCAAATTTTGTGACTGGAATTTTCTAAAAATAGACCTGGAAAAGTCACGGAATTTTATTTTTGAAATTTAGTGGGAACCCTATACTAATTATTTTGCTTGTTTCGACTGCAAATTCAAACTTTTAACATTTTAAAAGTGTATAATGCGATTGATCTACAATCCATGTTTATTTCAACATTGCTGTCAACATTATAAATAAATAAGTACAAAAAAATCCTTTTCTGAAAAATCATACTTATATTTGTATAGAAAATTGAGTTTAGTTTGCATTGAATTATATCAGAACGGTTTAATTGCTAAAAAAATAAAAAATATATAAAAAAAAAAAGGAAAGACGCAAAAGAAATAAAAAAAAAACAAATAACATCAATGTAGTTGAATATGAAGATTTATTTATACATATTCATAAACAAACATATTGCGAAGATTTTTTCAAAGATTGAAAATACTCATTTACTAAGATCTGTTTTCATGTTGCATTTTTTTGTTTTTATTATTCCATTTTCGAAGTCTTTATTATTTTCATTTTTGCTTTATAAAAATTAATTTTGAGTTATTGTCCTTTTTATGAAGAATTTTAGCCTCATTTAGAGTACAAAATCTCTGTGAAAATAAATCTCTACCCCACTCCCGCACTCAAAAAAAAGTAAACAAGATAATTTATAACTTTAAAACTTTTAAAAATATGAAGCCACGAATATAATTATTATTAAACAAAAACCTTACTTCATCTTTATTGATGTAACCTTTTTAGCGGCGAAGTACTTTCAAATCAGCCCCCCCCCCCTTATTTGAAAATACTTCGCCGCTAAAAAGGTTACATCAATAAAGCTGAAGTAAGGTTTTTGTTTAATAATAATTAAGATAATTTTTCATGCACGGGTACGAGACACATTATATTATTTCTAAATTTTACTCTTTTATCAGTGCTAATTTATTCTCCTTGGAAAAGATGGTCCAAATAGCTTGTACACTAATTATATCAGAACGGTTTAATTGCTAAAAAAATAAAAAATATAAAAAAAAAAAAAAAGAAAAGACGCAAAAGAAATAAAAAAAACAAATAACATCAATGTAGTTGAATATGAAGATTTATTTATACATATTCATAAACAAACATATTGCGAAGATTTTTTCAAAGATTGAAAATACTCATTTACTAAGATCTGTTTTCATGTTGCATTTTTTTGTTTTTATTATTCCATTTTCGATGTCTTTATTATTTTCATTTTTGCTTTATAAAAATTAATTTTGAGTTATTGTCCTTTTTATGAAGAATTTTAGCCTCATTTAGAGTACAAAATCTCTGTGAAAATAATTAATCTCTACCCCACTCCCGCACTCAAAAAAAAGTAAACAAGATAATTTATAACTTTTAAACTTTTAAAAATATGAAGCCACGAATATAATTATTATTAAACAAAAACCTTACTTCAGCTTTATTGATGTAACCTTTTTAGCGGCGAAGTACTTTCAAATCAGCCCCACCCCCCCTTATTTGAAAATACTTCGCCGCTAAAAAGGTTACATCAATAAAGCTGAAGTAAGGTTTTTGTTTAATAATAATTAAGATAATTTTTCATGCACGGGTACGAGACACATTATATTATTTCTAAATTTTACTCTTTTATCAGTGCTAATTTATTCTCCTTGGAAAAGATGGTCCAAATAGCTTGTACACTAATCGCACCGACGATCCGATTAGCCACTTCGATAAAATATATAAAGTATTTAGATGGATAATATTCCATTACATAATCTTACGGTATTTTTTCTTAAATCTCTTCCTATAAATTTTGAATTGGAAAGTCATTTTCTTAAAACTAAATTAAGAATTTTATTATTACTATGGTAACTTATTTTTGATTTATTCATTGATTTTACTGAGCAAAGAGCATACTGAGTATCGACACTTTTTAATAGTAACCTTTTTGTATCGGAACTTCGTTTAATTGTCTCGGAATTTTGTTTTTCTTCATGTGTCAGCCACTCATATATGTTTATTGTAATGCAACCAAGGTGAATGATTTTTTTAAATGCATTTTTGAAATTTAAAAATTAATTTTTGAGTGCATTTTATTATTATTAAATTAATGGAATTATTTAGGGGAAAAAATTGTTCATGGTAGTGATGCAGTACAGATTTTCATGCATTTTCCGATCCTTGTCCGATCAATTTAGGGGTATCCAGTGATGTTTTTTTGGTTTTAATATCGGGATACTAACCGCTCCGGTACAGATTTTTATGCATTTTCTGATTTGTGTGCTATGAATTAGAGGTATTCAGTGATGATATTTTTTAGTTTTTATATTAGAATACTGAACGCTGCAGCACAGATTTTCATCAGGGCTTGAAATTAGTGGTAGTTAGTTGTATTTTGCAAATAAATATTTCATTTTGATGACCATAATTTTATACTTAATCATCACTTTGACGCCTAACATTCTTTTTCCCCCTTCAGTGTGCAGTTATAATGTGTGATGAAAATAAAGGCACTAGCAACGAAGTAGTAGAATTGAATTCCTAGCTTTCTTGTAAAAATATTTGCTCTAACACATTTTTAAAATGGAAAAAAATAACTAGATAAGGTATCAGTATTTTAATTAATTTATGTTTATGTATAATGTTTATGCACATGTTTCTATGTGTAAATGACAATTTTGAAATGGCACCTTAGTACAACATAATTGCAACTAAGAAAATAATATTAGTTGCCTTTTGGCTCCCAACTTACTGATTCTAATTTTGACCCCTGATTTTCATGCATTTTCAGATTCATGTACGACGAATAAGCTGAATCCAGTGATTTTATTTATTTTTTATTTTGTGATTTCTTCTGTACATATCTTCATGCATTTTCAAATTCATGCAAGGATGTAATTTTGAAAATTTGTGGAAAATCTTCATGTTATACATCATTTATAACACTATATTTTATGTGCTAAAGCTTAAAAGCTCTCTGATTTTTTTTTTTTTTTTTTTTTAAGTGAAGTAGCGCAAATTTCTATTAATGTTTTGAATGTTTGCTTTATTAATTTTAAAAATATGCTTAATTTATTTCAGTGAATTTCAAAACAAACACACCAGAGTGAAACAATTTATTTTCTTAAAATGTATTTTTGATGTTTTGTAATAATTCTGAGTATCAGTTCGCACTATCGACTCATCTGGTAAGCTGTACATTGGCAACAGCAATGGGTGGCTTATTTTATCGTATAGCTGTTCCTCATTCTGATTTTGAATAAACATAACAAATTGCTTTATGCTAAAGCTGCATGTTTGTTTACATTTGCATTAGCAAATAAAGTACGGTGAATATTTTGATTTAAAATATATATTATCATAAAATTTGATTTTTTTTTTTTTTTGCACAAATATTCGTATTTTTCTGACATGCTATTAAATTATGGTTTTATATACACAATTTAGATTAATTTGAATTTTGTAGTTATAAAAAAAAAATATATATATATATAGGAAATTGCTTTTAATGTTTTATATTAAACAATGAACAGGGGATATAAAAACACGCTAATGGTTGTACATACATACTGATTGTAATTTACTCTTGTAATAAGAAATCAATTTATAAATTATATTAACAAACACATGTTCTATAACAACATGTAATTTTCAGTAATGCTGGTATTGAAAAAATATTTTCCAAATTTTCTTTCACTCAGAATAAATAAAGAAATATTTTGGTTTAGATAGATTAGCATATTAGCAAAGTTAGTTATGTGCCATAGAATACTTCGGGAGAAAAATAACATGTGAATGACAAATTTATTCTGTAAATACCATAAAAAAAGGATTGTATAATAGTATAGTATTTCATTAAAATTTATTTTTTATGTAATTTATTTTTTGCTTCAATTATTTACTCATGTATTTTTTACAGGAATCATTTTTATTTGTATGAATGGATAGTTTTAATTTCTTGCATAAGTTTATATTGTCTAATGTGTCAAAATATTATAAATTTTTTGTAAATTTAACTTTTATAAATACTTTTAAATAGAAATTAGACAACATTGAATAACATTAGTGAATTAAAAATGTTTAGTACAGGATAACCATATAAATATATCTGGTTAAGAAAGTTATTCTTTAGCCTTGAAACAACTATATATATATATATATATATTAATCAAACATAGTTCTTGGTATGTTCATTTTAAAAATTTCTGATTAATTACTTACATATTGAATACTTATGTAAATTTTATGGATTATTATAGATTAAAATTCTTATGTGTATCATTTCTTAAGTTTTTGCCGCTTATTGCCACTTACTGGCAGAAACTAGTTTCTGCGATGCCAGTTTTAACTAGTTATAACCAGTGGTTTTAACTGCCCTGGCAGAAACTTGCCAGCCCTGTTTCATTCACGCAATGTTGCCTAGTGTCGGTGGAAAGTGGGAGTGGATCAAGGGAAATTGTTGTATACTTGTTGAAATAATGGTGGCTGAATGTTTAACCACTTCACCGGCCATCCCGAGATAACTCGAGAGAAACGTAGCCTTTCACATACTACAGTGGCCGGTGAAGTGGTTAATATGTTCTGTTTTGAAGTGAAAAGTTGAAATGATTATTTCCATCTAATAGCAGGCATGTAAAAATATGTTGGTGATTTATCATTGTAATAAAAAACATAATATATATATATATATATATATATATATATATATATATATATATATACATTTAGTGGTGATCTATTCACATGTTTCCAGTTTAAAGTTTAATTACAACCACTTTGATTACATTTTTACAAATCCCCCCTAACGATCGGCAAACAAACGCCTCACAAAAGCCTTGGGATTTCTAATCATTTTCCGTCTGCAACAAATGTAATTGAAATGTGATTGAATGCAAAATTTATATGTTTCATGAATTGTTAAAACTTTTTGCAATACCAAACTGTGTCTGGCATTTCAGGATCATAGACAAGTTTTACTTTGCTCCAAAGAAAATTCTAGTACTAGAAATAATTATAATTTCATGAACTTTTTTTTTCTTAGAAAAACAGAAAAGCAAAAAAACATACAGTTTACATACATACATACAGTGAATACGAAAAACATAAGTTGTAAGATTGTTTAAAACTTCGCAGATCAATTTAACAACAAAAGAAACAAATGTTTATGCTTAAAAATACACTTTTATTGTATTTCTAGATCAGGGCCCGAAATTTCAACTCAGATTACACTCGTCAAAAAAAAAAAAAAAAAAAAAAAAAAAAAAAAAAAAAAATTACTCGCCATAAATTAGGGTTGTCATTTTTTTTTCTTTTTTACGCATTTTGTATTTTTTATTTTTCCCAACTATTTGAAATGCTTTTTCAAATATGCCTAAAATTATATTCCGTAAAATTCCTATAGTAACCCTTCTTTTTTCAAGGGGAAATTTGTCAAAACTAGGTGAGGGGTTATATTCGGAAGTTTTCGGAAAAGTACGACGATTTCGGAAGGGGGGAGGTTATAATCGGAAGTTTCACAATCTTTTTCTAGAAGTATTATTAATTTTATTCATGTTATAATACATATTAATGGTTTCTAAATTGTATTAACAATATAATAATACTCATTATTATTTATTAAAGTTTATTAATAATAAAAATTTTTTATTAATCTATACAACTTTCAGGATAATCTGTCCAATGAAATTGCACGAAATGCATGCTTATCCAATAGAATTCCTTGCCTTGCTTAGCAATGACGTAAAACGATCGCAGTGTGTTCGCCAATGACGATAATTTTAACTCTGGCAACCCTATCAGAAGGGAGGCTAGCACAGACGCACTTGCACACACAAGTCCCGGCAGCTGAAAACAATGGTTGCTTTGCCGTAATACCAGGAGGCCTAACCCTAACGTCTATGATGCAGCCGCTGGATGCTTACATAATTAAGCTGTTAAAAGACCGATTGCATTTTTTTTTTAATGACGTATCTAAATTATTTTGTATATTTCTACTTTTGAGTATTTTTATCAGTGCCTCAATGCAATCTTAAAAAAAAAAAAAAACTTCTATATAAAAAAAACGAAGATTTGCCACTTTTTTTGCTAGTGTAAGCCTAGAAAAATTTTAAACAGATATGATTTAATTGTATAAATTAAAAATATGATCAGGAGTCCTGTTTTTTCAAGTTTTTCTTATACTATTTCTGAATCATAAAAATTCAAAAGTCACCAAGGGGAGCTACATTAAGGATGCCTGTACCATGATCAGGTTTACATATTTCATTATGTG
Organism: Salticus scenicus; assembly: GCA_963930645.1. Classification (NCBI taxonomy): domain Eukaryota; kingdom Metazoa; phylum Arthropoda; class Arachnida; order Araneae; family Salticidae; genus Salticus; species Salticus scenicus. Next base: position 268,236,512 of record OZ005649.1, on the reverse strand, counting down.
TGAAGATGTTGTCATTTTATGGTTGATCGATTAAATAAAAAAAAATATAGAAAATAACGTGAAAGAAAATATTATGTGCACCACATATAGTGTTGTTCATATGTAATTGGGATTCAAATATAAAATGGCTACTTCAATCTTTTTGAAACTGTCATCTGATAAGCACTCAAATGGAAGGCCACTGGTAAGCAATCGTCACAGGCAATAGGGAGAGACACCCGAGAGAGTGCGAATGAGTGGGTCGCTGCCGAAGGCAGCGGGGAACCAAAGCGAGCTTTAAAGTGCTTCATGATTTCTTTAAATTTTATTTTTGTTTGTAAAGCGATATAGAAAAGAGTTTCCTTTAAATATAGTGACCAGCGAAGCGAGAAAAGCCTTCATTGATTCACTACCTTCATTGATTCCATGAATTAAAAAATGGTCGTATAAATGTAAAAAATGTTGAGTTTTTCTGTATATATAATGGAAATTTTGTGATTACGATAATTTTTGACATAATACTCAAAGTTGAACCAAAGTTATACAGCAAATTTATCTTACAAATATCTTAGATAAGTTTGTTAACTACGTTGCTTTGCAGTTTGTTTTCAAGTGGTGGCTACATGAAAATTTCAAATCCACATTGAAAAAAGTTTAGTTAAGACTGTATTTGCTTGAATTTTGATGCTTACATTGACCACATAAGGGTCTCAACCAAGTATTTATTAATAAATTGTATCTGCCATTTTTAACAAAATGACCGATATGTTAAGTACGGCCATTTCAAATCAGGCTACCACTTTTAAATTTATCATCAGAATAACTTTTGAAATACTGAATCAGTTGAAGTTGGACATTGAACTTATCACACAAATATCTTGGATGAATTTTGTTCTAGCATTTAGTTTCCAAGTTGCAGCCACTTGAAAATGTGCCACCACGATAACTTTTAGAGTACTAAACTGGTTCGAATCAAATTTGGGGAGTGAACTTACAATTCAAATATCTTGGATAAGTTTGCTAGGCAGCTTGCTCCACCATTTTGTTTCCAAGTGGCAGCCACTTAATTTTTTTTCATTACAATAACTTTTGTAATACTGAATCAGTTCAAATCAAATTTGCACAGTTGATATATCATTCAAATATGTTTGATAAGTTCACTGGGCATCTCAGTCACTCTGTCCTTTTGTTTCTAAATGGTGGCCACTTGAAAATTATCACAATAACTTTTGAAATGATTTGCTTAAAACTGCATATATACATAGCCCTCATTAATAAATCCACCAAGTCCATTAATATATTGTAGCTGCCATTTTGAAAACAGTGGTGGCAACTTCATAAGAAAAGATAAATCAACCTAAACTTCTTATGGTCGAAAGGACTTAATTTAATAGTTTGATTAATAACCTATAAAAAGTAATGATATCAGTACAAAAACCCTTAACGGGTTAAAAGTTTGTGACGCAGCTACTTTATCGCTATAAGAATTTGAAATATGGGTCTTAAAAATAATGATATCAAATTTTAAGTGACGCTTTGCTATTAGTTAAAATATACATAGATTTTCTTATTTGATCATTTGCTTTTTTCTTTTATTTTATATTTACAATGCAAACATATTTTTAACTTCAAGATAAGACAAATATATAAAATATACTCACTGATGCATTTTCATTTCAATTTCAAAATAACAGTTTTAAAAGGAATGATATCAAAATTCCAGTGACGCCTCAATGTCACTTTAAAAAATTTGTTTTTAGACTCCACTAAAATTACCTTTGTTTTGTCTAATAAAGTATATTTACACATTGAAACAGTGCTTTTAATTTTCAAATATATACTGTCAAATAATCACACTTTCACTGAGTTTGCATTATAAATTGAAATTATTTATTTCAATAAATCGATTTGTCTTTTGCGTCACGATATCCAAAACTGTGATTAAAATTTATGTTAATGTTACTTTGTATCATAGTATCCAACTAAGTCAAAATTTGTGTAAAGAGATAATGTGATGCAAAGAAAACAGTTGCACAAATTTTACTTACAGTTTTGGATAGCGTGACGCAAAAGACAAATCGATTTATTGAAATAAATAATTTCAATTTATAATGCAAACTCAGTGAAAGTGTGATTATTTGACAGTATATATTTGAAAATTAAAAGCACTGTTTCAATGTGTAAATATACTTTATTAGACAAAACAAAGGTAATTTTAGTGGAGTCTAAAAACAAATTTTTTAAAGTGACATTGAGGCGTCACTGGAATTTTGATATCATTCCTTTTAAAACTATTATTTTGAAATTGAAATGAAAATGCATCAGTGAGTATATTTTATATATTTGTCTTATCTTGAAGTTAAAAATATGTTTGCATTGTAAATATAAAAAAAAAGGAAAAAACCAAATGATCAAATAAGAAAATCTATATATATTTTAACTAATAGCAAAGCGTCACTTAAAATTTGATATCATTATTTTTAAGACCCATATTTCACATTCTTATAGCGATAAAGTAGCTGCGTCACAAACTTTTAACCCGTTAAGGGTTTTTGTACTGATATATCTACATACATAATTTGAAAATATCTCAAAAACTAATTCTTGATTCCATTATTAAATAATGACATAGTATATTTGAATTAAGTTTATTAAGATATCGTAGTATATTTAATGTCTTATTATAGTTTTTTTTTTTTTCAATTCCCTAATTATTAAAATAGAGACAACATAAAATTATGTATTTAATAGAGTTAAACACTGTGTAAACAAATTGTTACAAAATTATTTTATGTTACATTGGCAGTTATCTTTTTTTTTTTTTTTTTTTTTTTGAAATACCATAAGTCAGAAATCTGCTTCATTTATTGTGCAACCACGTTTGACACGCGCAGCATAGAGGACGATTCTAAAAATTTGGAGGGATGTCAGATTAACTAATAGGTTTGGATTTGTTAAACATCCGAGTCATTATGCATTCCCTTATCACTTATTTTTTCTCCATTACAAGGGCTAGCACACCTATTTTATCACTGGACATGTTGAGTTAGCACAAGTACATAGGCTCCCACAGTCGCAATAAACATAGTCGATTTCTAACTTTCTATTAGGACTGCTCGAATTATGAACAACATTAAATAGTTACGTTTATTTGTTTTAAAATTATTAATTTAAATATAGTATGAGGGAAATACATTATACTTTTTTTAAAAATATTGTATTAAGTAATAATACATTAAGTAATATTGTAATAAACAATATGTCTGCAGTTGGAACCCATTCCTATTTTTAGATACTGGTATTTTTTCACAAAGATGATGACCGTACTTAATCACATAGAAAATTGTTACAAATACTAAAATAGATTTACATAAAAATATATCTGTATCGAAAAATCAGATGGATTAGTTAACTTTCATTTCTATAAAAACCTAAGTAAATTAGATTATCTTTGAATTTCTCAAATGATTTTTCAATAATTTATAAGCAAATACATCTTTTTTTTTTTTTTTTTTTTTTTTTTTTTTCTTTTCGGAAAATGAATGAAATATGCTTTTAATTTATAATAGTTCTAACAGAATAAAACTATTTTAAAAGGAAAAGACCGTGAAATGTTACGTAAAAAACTTCAAAAATGTTTTATGTTCAAGAATAACACACTCATTTAAAAGCCTGAAATTTAAAATTAAGTGATATTTGAAATTATATTGTTTTGTCAATATTTATTATTATTATTATTTTGCAATTACGGTGAATTTTTGCAAACAATTTATACATTGTAAATTTTATTACTGAATAGAATAATTTGGATAAAAATCAGATGCAGAGATATTATAGTGTACGGGCTATACAACCTATACAACCAATACAAACCTTTCAGAAATTAATAGTGATTATATGTATTAACTAGAAAACTTTGCACTATTTAAATGAGTTATCAAAATCCCATATCATTATTAATAATCTAAGTTAATGTTCTCGCTGTGTTCGGCAGAGGTTTTTCCCGCTCGCAACGTGAAGATTCCGGGTCCCCACTGCCTTCAGCAGACACTTTCCCGTTTCTTATTTCCTCTTCCCCAGCGGGTAAGTTCGAAGTTTTGCGAAATCCCGCAGATCCCATAGGTTTCCCAATACAAATTTACCGCGAAAAGGGGAGTCTCGAATTTGCTCCTTAAATAAATAAATAAATAAAATAAAAAATAAATAAAAATAAACATAAATAAATAAATAAATAATCGAAAATCACAAAAAAACGAAAATGTGTTTTTAGAAATATCCTAATAAGATGCATGGCAGTTTTCAATACATTTGTACCATTTTTGGTAAAGCTCTACTGAAAAACCGGAATTTCTGAAATCCCCCCCCCCCGAAAAACGATTTACCCCCTACCTCCTGCAAGAATCAAGGATTCCAAAATCATCCATAATATTTTATTTATACTCTAGTCTAGTCTTCTCATGTGCAATATATTTACCGTGATGCAATTTGGGGCCAAGTTATACTTACAAACATTTTTGAGAAACTTCAATAAATCCCCTTACTTTAGGTGATGGATACATATAAAAAATCCAAGCACCAAACTTCGTGACCACAGCTCTTATAAACTTCCCAAGACAAATTTAACGCTAAAAAGAGTGTCTCGAATTTGCCCTTCGTAACACATACTAGCCACCCCCAACCCTACCCCATTCCCTCAAAAAAAAAAAAAAAAAAAAAAAAACGGCAGATCGTAAAAAATCGAAAACATCTTTTGGAAATATCCTAAAGAAGACGCATGGCTGCTTTCAAAATCTTTGTTCCATTTTTAGTAGAGTTTTATTTAAAAATCCAGAATTAGCAAATTTCCTAGCCAAAAATCGATTTTCCCTCTCCCTTCTCTTAAATATCAAAATTTTCTAAATTGCAGATAATGTACTATTTGTATTCATGTGTAGTCTCTTCATGTGCAATTTCTTCACTGTGAAGTATTTTGGAGCCGAGTTATGCTTACCAAGGTGTTCTTACCTTTTGTTTCCCGCAAGGGGGGAACGGGGTAATTTCGATAAATTCCATTATTTAAGCGACGGATACATATAACCAATCCAAATACCAAAATTCGTGACCGCAGCTCCCATAGATTTCTCAGGACAGATTTAGAGCTAAAAGGGATGTTCAGATTTCCCCACTTCGTAACCCCTCCCCCCCCAAAAAAAAAAAAAATAATAATAAAAATAAATAAATAAATAAATTCTTCTTTAGTATCTTTCAAAAAATTTTAGTATATTTAATATTGACACATTTCAATGCATATATACGCAAAATTGTATAATTTTAAGTAATAAATTCGAAGACTGGTTTTCAACATCCACCATCCCCTTAATTTAATAAAAACTATTGCTAAATATAGTTGATACACATACGTATTTATTATGAATATTCGAAGTCCAGAAAGTGTAGTTTGCTTACAAAAATGTGTAATTTTTATGATTAAAGTAATCTTACATCATGCCATGTAAACAACCTTAATAAAACATTTTTAACCCTTAACTACTGTGACTAAAATTCTCTCACAACTACTGTGAGCGGTCTCATAGACCGCTTGATTAAAACTTATTTAAAACGTCGAATAAATGGTAAGCTATTGATTGTATGCTATTATTTATCTACTAAATTGTTTAATTTATCTTTTTTTAATTATTATTTTTTTTTTAAAGGCAATTTTGGAGAACTTAAACGGGTATCCCGACATATGAACGTGCAAGAGAATACCGATAGGGCAACATTGCATCGATGATCATGAATTATATAATTTTAAACTCGCTAGTGTAACTCGCTAGTGTTCTCACTAGTGTAACAAAAAAATATAGATATAGTAAAAAAGTATTATTATATGTGGAAAATATTGCACTATAAAAAAGTATTATTAGTTCCATTAAAAACACATAGTTGCAAACTAATCCGGATTATAGCTAACACAACTTCTCAGTTGAAACTTTTTCAAAATACACAAATATAATGTATATATGTTGAAATAAAAAATAAAAATAAAAATAGTGGTAGTCAACATCCGGAGTAGTTGGCATCGGTATTTAAATAAAACAGTAAATAAAATGAAACTTGCATACACACTTTTTTTATTTTTGTTATATAAATTTAAAAGTTCCAGAATTTCATTCTGTGTGAGATACACCAGACGTTTTCTTGAACAAGTCGAAGCCATTTTTTTTCATAAAATTACAAAAAATATCATTAATATATCTAGAGAAACAATACTACTCATCGGACAAAAACAGACTCGTATCTGCTGTCAGCGGTCTCACATACCGCTAGAAAAAAGAAAAGTAGAAAAAAAAATAACTGAACCCCGTTCGCTGAACGACAAGTGGTGACCTTGGCCGATGGTTTTAGGAAGGTTGAAAAGAGGGCCTGGATCATTACCTATTTTGAGGAGTGTTAATGAGGGCTAGAAAATGGCGAGCGGTCTGTCAGACCGATGACAGCAGTTAAGGGTTAATATTCTAAATTGTATAAAAAGTATCCGTGAGTGCAAAAAAACTTTCAATCATTTCTATTAAAAATAAAATTAACAAAAGATTTATTGCCAATAAAAGTACTTTTCTAGAAATACCGCTAAAAGCACCTTTCCCATAATGAAAATTATACTTCGCTAACCATGCATAGATAAGTATTTGATCTCTTTCTTTCCTTTGCGTAATATATTTATAAAACAGGAGAAAACGAAACTATATTTTGACGATGGAAGATCGTAAAAACTTAATTTAGGAACATTTGATGAGAATCATTTTATATAAAATGTTTCCTATTTTTTTTTCAAATAGGAAACATTTATGTGATAACTATAAAAAAGTATAATAAAATCTTTATAGCTTCTTCTTTTTCACATAAATTTTATAAAACAGTTTCAGTTTTCATCTTCTCTACTTTAAAATTTCCTTTAAAATTCACCACTAAAAATGAAAATTACTTTGAAGTAAAGAATTTCATTACTAAAATTTCCACTGTAACTTCCACAGTTTATATTTTGTACATCAAAGATTTACTTTAATTCTTATATCATAAATTTTGACTAAAATTCTTTATATATATATATATAATATATATATAATAAAAAAAATAACCATATTCAAATTCATAAATAAATATCCTCAATTTCACGTGTTTTAGCATGTATACATATACATATGCGTGAGTGTGAATCTAAGCTTGAAAACTCACATTTCATCACAGATAAATATATCTCTAAAAAAAACTTCGTTTTATATGCTTATATAAGATTTGAATTTATGTAGAAACATATTTTAAGATAATTTCCGCTATGATTTTTTATGATATAATTTTATAAAACGTACTTTGCAATGCTATTTTCAAATATGTTTAATGTATTAAGATGTCTTTAATTACATTGTTACAAAATTGTAAATAATTGTGTTTATTTTCGTATAAATTCTTTCAAAGAGGCTTAGTAAGTTGATAAAGTGCTAATTTTGTGCATTTCTAGTCGTTTTAGCGTTAAAATAGCCTTGTTTTCCCTTAAAAACGCATTAAAAAGCCCCAATAAGGCAGGTAATGGGTTTGGCGCCAAATTTGGCGACTTTCTCCCAACTTGGCGATTTTTTGGCGACCTTGGCGAGAAAATCCTTATATGGGATATACCAAATATGGAAGCTGTAAGTTGATTGGTTGACCACTTTCTAGAGTTTTCTCGAAAAATCTGGGTTCCATGGAACAGTATATAAGGAGCGCTTCCTCGCCAAGGCAGTTAGTTCAGTTCAGATCTCGGCCAGCTTCGCTAATGCCTGTATTGTTTGAGCCTCTTTGAAAGAGACTTACTTTAAGTGTTATTGCTATACAGTTTGTACTGTGGATTTGCTATTGACAGCTATTGTATAAGCTGTGTTTACTAGTTGAATTGAAGCTGATACTTGGTTTATAGACCTGCATTTTTCTGGAACTTTCTGTGAATAAATTACTGATATTTTGTACGTTTGGCCTTTCATTCTCGGACAACTCACGAACCCCCAAGTACGCAACATTTCTGGTGTCAGAAGTGGGATTGTCTGTGAATGGTTATAACTAGAGCACAGGAGAAAATGGAAACATCGCAAAGAGAATTGAAAGACGGTTTGACTGAAGAAATGAAGGAAATGAAAGCAGTTCAGGAAAAGATGGAAGCCACTTTGACCGAAGAAATTAAATCTAATCAAGATGAGATGAAGAGAGAGCTTTCAACGGCGAAAGAATCAATAGAGGGTAAATTAACGGCGATGGAAAATAGAATGGATGGGATAGAAGAGAAAGTTATGAAAGTAGAAAGAAATTTTGAAAAGAGAATTATGAAGATAGAAAAGAATTTTGAGGAGAAAGTAAAGAAATTTTTGATCAGGAACTGAAAGGAAGGTTTTCAGAGATAGAAGATAAATTGAAGAGAATAGAAGAAGATCTGGAGAGAAAAGTGGAAGAAAAGTTAGAATCCATGCCCCAGGAAACTGAAAAGAAAGAGAGAAGAATCCAGAATCAGGAATTTATTAAGCTATCTACCTACGACGGCAGTTCCTCCTGGCATGTATATAAGACGCAGTTTTCCATGGTTGCTGAATCTAACGGCTGGGACTCTACCGCCAAGTCAGTCCACTTAGCAGCAGCATTACGGGAGGATGCAGCCGAAATCCTGAGAAATGTTTCTAAAGAAGAAAGGAACGACTTCGAGGCCCTGACTAGAGCACTGGAGCTACGGTTCGGAGAGAAGTGTTCTAAGGACTATAGTCGCCTTCAGCTAAAATCTCGTTGCCAGAAAACGGGCGAAAGTTTGCAAGAGCTGGCAGCGGACATTCAGAGACTGTCACACCTAGCATTCTCAGACTGTCATGCTGACACTCGAAACGACTTAGCTCTTCAGTACTTTATCGATGCTGTTCGTGATCCAGAAATTCAAAAAGCGCTGAGACTCTCCAATATCAGAGACGTAGAATCAGCTTTAGGCTATGCACTTAGGATAGAGGCAGCCCAGCAAGCCTCCCGTAAAGACCGCCATGCCATACGAGCAGTCTCATTAAATGATACGCCTGCTGGTGAAAATGAAATGAAGAGAAGTATCGAAGAGATCTTAAAGAGATTGCGCAGCCTGGAGAATAATAAGGAAATAAAGGACCGGAAGATAAAGTGCTGGGGCTGTGGAGGGGATGGTCACGTGAAGAGGAACTGTCCTGTACAACCAACTATAGGAAATCACCCGTCTTCACCATCACTACAGGGAAACTAAGAGGAGGCCATCTCGCGGGGCGGAGGTCGCCTGAAATTAAAGAGCCCCAATTTACAGTATTTCATGTTTCATCGATGAGTGGCGGCGATAATGGACTTCACGTCTATGGCCAAGTTAACAACACCACCTGCCGGATGATTCTGGACACAGGAGCCAACGTGACCATCATTAGAACGGATTTGGCCCAAGAACTAAAAGAGAAGATAGTCTGGACTCCTCCCTGCGTTAAACTCCAGACTGTGACCGGAGACGAAATCAAAATATATGGAAAAATGAACCTGACTATCACTTTTGGGAATGCCAGTTACCATCATATGGCATATGTGGCTGATATAAGAGATCCATTAATCATTGGAATTGATTTCCTGAGAAAATTTAACTTTCAATTGGACTTCAAGAATAATGCACTGCATTCGAGTTCGGAAGACATCGCTGTGTTCAACACTGAAAATCAAGACATTCAGACAATTTGCCAGATAACAGCCAAGTCTGAAATTTCCATCCCTCCACACACAGAGACAATAGTTTCAGGAACAACTCCCACAAAGCAATACTTCCGCTATGGACTGATTGAATACCCAAATACAGACAATAGCTCAAGAGGAGTTCTGGTAGCTTCATCTCTAGTTGATCTCTCAAAGAATACTATTCCTGTGAGAGTCACAAACATCAGCGATAAGGTCCGGACAGTGAAGAAGGATGAGGTGTTAGCAACCTACACTCCTGTTAGATTCATCAACCGCCCCACGCAATCAACCGAATCCAAGTCTTCTGAACAATTAATGACGGAATTACTCAAGAATGCAGAGTTAGGAAAGGAACAGAGATGTGCTGCGGAGAAGCTACTCCAAGAATTTAAAGACCTTTTTTCTCGAACACCTGAAGACGTCGGAAGAACGAACATCACCCAGCACAGAATTGATACAGGAAATCATCGTCCAATCAAACAACATCCAAGAAGACTTCCATTTGCTAAACAGGAAGAGGTCACTGAACTTCTAAGTGAAATGCAGCACAATGATGTCATCGAGACATCAACGAGTCCTTGGGCCTCTCCCATAGTACTGGTGCGGAAAAAGGATGGTTCAACAAGATTTTGCGTGGATTATCGTCGTTTGAATGACGTCACGAAGAAAGACAGTTACCCTCTTCCCAGAATTGACGACACATTAGACACACTTGCTGGCAATAAATGGTTCTCGACTTTGGATCTGAAGAGCGGTTACTGGCAAGTAGAGTTACATCCTGATGATCGTGAGAAGACTGCATTCACCACGGGACAAGGACTGTGGCAATTTAAAGTTATGCCGTTCGGATTATGTAATGCACCTGCCACCTTCGAACGCCTGATGGAAACAGTGCTAAAAGGACTTTCCTATGAAGCCTGTCTGGTGTATTTGGATGATATTATCATTGTGGGGCGCACCTTTGAAGACCATCTACGAAACATCCGAAAGGTGCTGGAGAAACTCAGAATGGCTAACCTCAAATTGAATCCAGGCAAGTGTAACTTGTTCCGTCGTGAAGTTAGCTACCTCGGCCATATCATCTCTGCCGAAGGTGTGAGAACTGATCCTGAGAAGATCTCTGCAGTCGAGAACTGGAGTCGCCCTGAAAATGTACACCAACTACGAAGTTTCCTGGGGTTATGCACTTACTACAGGAAGTTTGTCAAGGGTTTCTCAAATATTGCCAGACCACTCCACAAGCTGACGGAAGCCAAACAGAAGTTCCTGTGGACAGATGAATGTGAAAATGCGTTCAAGCGACTTAAAGAGGCCTTAACATCATCGCCTATCTTGACGTATCCACAGCCCGACAGACAGTTCATACTTGATACAGATGCCAGCCATGAGAGTGTTGGTGCTGTTCTGTCGCAGGAAATTGATGGTCAAGAACATGTCATTGCCTATTGGAGTAAATGCTTGTCTATACCAGAGCGAAATTACTGTACCACCAGGAAAGAGCTACTCGCTATCGTAAAAGCCATAGAACATTTCCATCATTACCTCTATGGCAGAAGATTCCTGCTCCGGACTGACCATGCATCTTTAACGTGGTTGCTCCAGTTCAAGAACCCGGAAGGATAGATTGCCAGGTGAATACAACGCCTCCAGGAATATGACTTCGAGATACGTCATCGTAAAGGAACTCTACATGGTAATGCAGATGCCTTGTCACGGAAGCCCTGCTCGGAAAGCTGCAAGTACTGCTCTAGAGCCGAACAGAAATACCTGCCGATAAATCCGGTTGCCTGCCAAGTTACTGTCTCAACACCATCAGAACAAGATACCGATCCCTGGAGTGATGAAGAACTTAGACAAGCCCAGATGGAAGATCCTGACATAAAGCCAATATTACAGCTGAAGGAGACGACCAGCAACAGACCTACCTGGCAGGACATTTCCAGATTCAGTCCCATTACGAAAAGTTCTTGGGCACTTTGGGACTCTCTTCATATCAGAAACGGCGTATTATACAGAAAGTGGGAAAAGCTTCAGATGGCAGACTGTATTACCAAGATCAAAAATTCCAGCTGTTTTAAAACAACTGCATAGTAGCTCTACCGGAGGCCATTTTGGGGTAATGAAGACTCTGCAGAAAGTTCGGGAACGCTTCTACTGGTGCAAGGCAAAGGAGGATGTGGAGAAATGGTGTAAATCCTGTGATGCTTGTGCGGCACGTAAAGGCCCGCAGAAACGAAGTCGAGGAAGACTGCAACGGTATAAAGTGGGAGCACCATTTGAACGGATTGCAATCGACATCTTGGGTCCTTTGCCACGGACCTCCAGTGGAAATAAATACATCCTCGTCGTGATGGACTATTTCACCAAGTGGCCTGAGGCTTATCCCATTCCCAATCAAGAGGCATGCACAGTCGCAGAGGTCCTAGTGCAGCAATGGGTGTCAAGGTACGGCACGCCCCTACAACTTCATACCGACCAAGTTAGGAACTTTTCCTCTAAAGTTTTCAAAGGACTGTGTCAACTACTCGGCATAGACAAAACCCGGACAACACCCTTACATCCCCAGTCGGACGGCATGGTCGAGAGGTTCAATCGTACCATCCTGAATAACCTCTCACTTCTAGTATCAAGGAACCAGCAAGATTGGGACTTGAAGTTGCCATTGTTCCTGCTGGCTTATCGAAGTGCTGTCCATGAAACCACCGGCTATACTCCAGCCCAGATGCTGTTCGGACGTGAACTTCGTCTCCCTTGTGATCTCCTGTTTGGTTGTCCACCCGATGCGCCTTCATCGCCCGAGGAGTACATCCAAGATCTCCAGGCACGATTTGAGGACGTACACAACTTTGCTCGGGAGCGGATTAACATGGCAACGGAGAAAATGAAGACAAGGTACGATCTAAAGGCTACGCAACATGAGTTCCAGAAAGGAGAGAAGGTCTGGTTGTGGAATCCTTTTCGACGCAAAGGACTCTCTCCCAAGTTACAGTGCAACTGGGACGGACCGTACACAGTCTTAAAAAGGCTGAATGATGTAGTGGTGCGGATCACTAAAACACCTTCATCAAAACCGAAGGTGGTGCACTATAACAGGCTAGCCAAATACCACAATTACCGGTAATATTAAAATTAAATATGTAAATACTGATAAAATTTGCGCATGCGCACTGTAAATATTTGTATATAAATATTTGTACATATTTGTGAATTTTGTAAATATTTCTCACTTAATTTATATTTCTATGTTATCTTTATGAGCCACTTAGTTTTTGTATTTTAGATTGTGTAAATTTGTTTACTTTCGCCTCTTGACCAAGGGTTGCACTGCCCGGGACGTGCAGTCCTTGGGAGGGGGGCAGTGTTACAAAATTGTAAATAATTGTGTTTATTTTCGTATAAATTCTTTCAAAGAGGCTTAGTAAGTTGATAAAGTGCTAATTTTGTGCATTTCTAGTCGTTTTAGCGTTAAAATAACCTTGTTTTCTCTTAAAAACGCATTAAAAAGCCCCAATAAGGCAGGTAATGGGTTTGCGCCAAATTTGGCGACTTTCTCCCACCTTGGCGATTTTTTTGGCGACCTTGGCGAGAAAATCCTTATATGGGATATACCAAATATGGAAGCTGTAAGTTGATTGGTTGACCACTTTCTAGAGTTTTCTCGAAAAATCTGGGTTCCATGGAACAGTATATAAGGAGCGCTTCCTCGCCAAGGCAGTTAGTTCAGTTCAGATCTCGGCCAGCTTCGCTAATTCCTGTACTGTTTGAGCCTCTTTGAAAGAGACTTGCTTTAAGTGTTATTGCTATACAGTTTGTACGGTGGATTTGCTATTGACAGCTGTTGTATAATCTGTGTTTACTAGTTGAATTGAAGCTGATACTTGATTTATAGACCTGCATTTTACTGGAACTTTCTGTGAATAAATTACTGATTTTTTGTACGTTTGGCCTTTCTTTCTCGGACAACTCACGAACCCCCAAGTACGCAACAATATACATATTGAAATTGATAATATATTCCCAACTTATATGGGGCATTTTCCAAAATAGTAACGATACACATATTATGTTATATAATAGACTAATACGTTTTAAGAAAAGTAAATAATAAAACATTACATAACCATGTAAATAACAAAAACTAAATATATATATATGTATATATATATATATATATATATATATACTGAAATCTAGTTATTATAATAAATAAATTGATTTATAAAGAAAATAATCAGTAATTTACTATTGATTTACGCATTTATTGCATCGAATTGGAGAGAAGTTTGCTTATGCTTCTACCGTCAGCAGCAAAATTATTGAAGCATAGGTCTAAATTTTTCATATATTTACTTTTTACTTTGATTGTTAATTTTTATTACCAACTTAATTTTTTTTAAAACAGCATAAAATCTAAAATCATGATTTGATACATGTTTACTTAACAAAACAGTATTAGGTGCACATATTTTAAATACGAAGTATTGCTAGTGCTTCAATAATTTTGCTGCCTACTGTAAGTAAAAAGCTTTCTATTTAATCATTGTTGCATAGTGACAATTGAGTGTAGTATTTCATTGAAAAATGAGACGCAGTAACATATATCCCTCCTACCTCTCGAAAATGGAAATTACAAAAATAATCAGAATAATAAGATTATAAGATTAATATAATACATTTTCAAAAAAACAAACAAACATATAATTTAAAAAATAAATATTTAATTTGCGTAAAAAAGGTATATAAATATATGAATTACAATTACACTTAAATTATAAATTGATAATATAATTGTATCATGATGGTGTAAAATTATGTAGATTATAATTACACCCAAGCAAAAGTCCAGGAACATTTTGTATTTACAAACATATTTACTTTTTACTTTCCAAACATACATATGTTAGGAAAGTATTGTAAAAAATCCGACTTTGAATTTTTGGGGTTTCAACACGTTTTGAGGTTCCCTGAGTTCTGAAAATTGGTACAGTCAGTAGTAAAAGTATCCGAGCACTAGCAAAAATTCTTTTATAAAAAAAGTACACTTAATACTGTTTTGTTAAATAAATCCTTGTCGAATCTTGTTCTTAGACTTACTAAGAACAGGATTCGACAAGGATTTATTGGTAAATCTACCACTTAGTTATTTATTTTTTTTTTTTTTACAGGGAAACAAAGAAAAATCCTTTACCATCGTGGTCTATGGGGCCAATTTTGTTAAAGTGCGATAGCGTCTAAATGCCCTATTTAATGGAGCTGAAAATTCACGTTATATCTTTATAATATAATATGTTATAAATTTATGTTTGCTGAAAAAGCATGTTATATGTCACCTTCGTACAAACTTTATAGATTTTAGTGAATTTTACAGGGACACAAAGAAATATTCTTTATCGTCATGACCTAAACACCTTATTCAAAAGCACCTATGTCTAAACACTTTATTCTATTGAGCTAAAAAATTATGCACAAGTTATAGATCTCGGTTGTGCAAACTGCATACATTTTGGTAAATCTAGAATGTATGTTTTTTTTTTTTTTTTTTTTTTTTTTTTACAGGGACACAACGAAAAATTCTTTATCATTATGCCCTATGAGCTCAAATTGTTTAAAATGCGATAGCGTCTAAACGCCTTATTCGATTGAGTTTAATGTTTAAACACATTTTACAGGTCATCGTTGCATGAACTGAATAAAGTTCTAGAGAAATGAATAAAGTTCTCTAGAAAATCTAGAATATATAGTTTTTTTTTTTTTTTTTTTTTTTTTTTTTAAGGAATACAACGAAAAATTCTTTATTATTATACTATATGGTTCAAATTCTTTAAAGTGCGATAGCGTCTAAACATTATATCCGATTGAGCCGAAAATTTATTTTCAACTTACAGACGATCCCCTTACAAAAAATGTATGAATACAAGAGAATCTAGCACTTATAGTTGTTTCACAGGCACGCAATGAAAAATTCTTTAATATTGTGTCTTTTGGGTTCAAATTATTTAAAGTGTAACAGCGTCTAAACTCTTCATCCGATTGAACTGAAAATTTATATAAAAGTTATAGAGCCACCGTCGCACGAACTATAAAATTTTGATGAGTCTCACTTACAGATTTTTACGGGGACACAATGAAAATTTCTTTATCTTTATGATCTATGGACTGAAACTATTTGAAGGGAAATAGCGTTAATTTAAACTACATACTATATAGAGAAAAATAATGAAATACCGTATTATAATTTTCCTTTCATTTATTTAATGGCCTCTCTTATTATAATTTATTTATACAACTGTTAATTACTTAATATTCGAAAAGTTAAGTGGAGACACTCCCGATATAGATATGTATATATATATATATATATATATATATATATATATTTCAGTAAACAATTATATACTAACAACATTTTTAAACATACATACGCAGTTAAAAATTATTTAAGCAAAAAACACTTCTTTATATGAAGAATGGAAATAACAATAATAATAATAATAATAATAACTAAAATAACAATATACAACATATTATTCAAAGGAAAATCAAATGAAAATATGAAATAATAAACATACACATAAATATCTCCTGGGAGCTTAAAAGCAGTTTTCCGTAGCAATGTCAAAACGTACAAAATTCTAAAAAGTCATACTCTGTTCGAATAAATTTATTGGTTAAACCTAGATATTTTCTAGAATTAGATCTTTGTGAATAAATTTATGGATGAAGTATTGTTTTAGATGTGACTTTTAACGAGATCATGACTTTCGGTAACGTTTTTCTCATCGTGACTCAATTGAAAAGTATTTTAGATGAAGTTTGGATACGTTGATTTTTCATGTGTTTCTCTAGTATGATATAATTCAGTAGAGAAACATTCAGCGCAAGAAAGCTTTCTTCCGAGATGTTTTGTAGGGCATATCAGAAAAGTTTACGAGTGCGTTCTGGAGGGAGGTTGGTTGGTTGGTTGGAGGATTAAGGCCGATTGACTCCTTATGTGTCCTAGGCCTATAGGGGGAATGCCCTCCGTGGGGGTCTTTCTAAGGGGTCCTAGCCCGTATTTACGCGAGTTTCGGAGGAAACCACGGAAAACTCCGAACGGCTAGGTCGATGAGCGCGACCTGGGATCGAACCCGGCACCTCCCATCTACCAGCTTTGAGCGCAGAACCGCTCGGCCGCTGGTGGGCCCCCTCTGGAGGGAGGTCTGTTTCCCATTGAAATTACTTCAATCCAGGCAATTACACGTTTGTAATATATTCATATTTATTTGTTGGCAGTGTGCTAGTGTTTTTAGCGAAAAAGCGCTCCACAAATATTTGTATCATTTTGCATAATATAATTGAACAATAAAATAAGAGAGTAGTAATATCCCCCCCCCCCCATACTTAAGTTTATATATTATATATATCAAATGTGTGTTGGAATTTGTATTTTTATTAAGGAATTTGAAATGAGGAAGCTTTTTTTTTTTTTTTTTTTTTTTTTTGCCGTCTTTTACAGGCTTGGAATAAATTTGGCACATTTCGTTAGCACCTGCTACAAGTCAATATGACGATAAACAGTTTTTATGCTCTCCTTCAAAAAAAGAAAAGAGATGTTTATGCTTTGCAATTTGTCTCCTATTTGATCCAGAAACTTGATGCTTGGTGTGAAAATTCTCCATCAAAGTTTTTTTTATAACATTAAAATTTTATAACATTATAAATTGTTGCTATTAAAGAAAAGGTGGAGGTAAAAGTTTTACTAAAGAAAAGTGGAGATATATTGATTAATGGCAAAACTGATTTTCAGAAACTTTATATATATATATATATATATATATACTCTATAACAAAAAAAGTGACGCACCAAGAAAAATTAATGCAAACTGGACACAAATTGACACCCATACAGGTTTTAATGGAATGAAGCACCAATTCATCATTATCGTTGATCCTACGTGCAACTGTTACTTCAGAGACTTCAAATACCCTTAATAGGCGGCTCAGTGGGGTTGAGCTCAGTCCCCGTATCTCTCTACCACTGAGGACGTTTGGAGTATCATAAAAATGGTCCGACAACCAGCTCGGGATTTCACCAGTATAACGCAACAATTGGACAGAATTTGGCAGGTTATTTAAGAGGAGAACATTTGCCATCTCTATTAACTAATACCAAGCTGAATAACTGCGTGCATAAGGGCCAGAAGTGGACCAACGCGTTATTGACTTGTTTACTTTGTGAGGCCCATTCTCTTGATTAAATCATTCAAATTTTCTGAAACTGTAATCAATTGTTTTTTTTTTCCACATGTACATCACATTTACAAATTTTTGTCCCATTCGGACCACCCATTTCACCCCACCTACCAACTTTGTCCCCACTTCTTCTTGGTGCGTTTTTTTTTTTTGTTTTTTTTTTTGTTATAGAGTATATATGTATATATGAAAATTCTTCATTTATGTTCATATTCACTGTACTATTAAAATGTGACTTAATCCCCTGAAACGGGGTTAAATTAGTAAAATTGAAGGGATTTTGTTCTACAAATTTGAATCTGCTTTACCCCTTGAACTGAAATAACGAGTCAAATCGTCAGGAATTTTCCGACAATAATTTTGTTCTTATATGTATATATAACAATAAACATTCATACAAATGTGTGAAACAAATAATATTTTTAATAATAACAAATTATTTGAGCAACAAAACCCTAAATTTCTATATCAATCCCTCCTCTTAAATCTAAGAAAATTAAATTGTCTGCGTGAGCAGTGCTGTCTGAAAATAAATTGCAGTTCAAGGGGTTAAAGTATAATCCTGATATTTTCATAAATCTCATTCTTTATCTTATAGCATAACAGTTAAGATTATCACAAATGGAAGTTATTAAAAATATGATAATTTATAAAGTTAAAAGTACTTTTTAAATATTTAGTTTTGTTGTCTCTTTTGCTTTTATTAAATCAGTTGTTTTCGTATGAATCTAGGGAATACTCGTACTTTAGTAAATATCTTTTAAAAGTTCTAAATTTTTATTTCAAACTACATATTAAGCTCAACTAATTTAGAGAGCAAGGTAAATACATATGTTTTCTTTACACTATTTACTGAAATGAAGAAATTGCTTCCGCTAAAATATTCAGTTAAAATTAATTTAGTTACAGATCAGCATACAGTAAAACCACAAACAACAGAACAGAAAAGTGTTAGTTTAACCTTTTGCCAGACGCGCCAATTTCCATCAGATGAAGTTTACAAAATATACAACACATAGAAAACATTCAAATATTTATTATTATTTTATTGTTGCGTATAGAATTGTATACAGTTAAACAAACATCAATTATATTTTATAACAATTTGAAAGACATTTTCTCAGTGCACTTACATCTGCTTTGTTATAATATGTTTGTTATAATAATTTAACAAAAGTTAAAGTTAAACATAAAGAAATGCAAACTTCGCTTTTCTGTTCAGTTTTTAATAAACTATCTTATAAATTACATCGTTTCGTAAATACATGCATTAGTAAAGTTAAAGTTGTTTTGAATTTTATTCATATATATCTATATCATAGAAGAGTCAATTTCAGACTTTACATATATATATATATTGTTTGTTCTGATATTTCCTTGAATATATTTATTTTTTATATTTGAATATGTTGAAAATTAATTTATTTTGAGATTTTTTTTTTCCGTATAAAAAATCTCGTTAATTGCTACTTATCTGTCATATTAATTCTGTCATATACGAAAAATTTTATTTCATCTTCAATAATATCACTATTACTGCTTTCGTGTAGATGTTTTATGACATGAGCTTTGTTTTCTGAAAAATATATTTTCATTTTGGATATTATTTTATTTATAATCCCTTTACTAATACCAAAGTTGAAATACATTTCCCAAGTAAGTGCACGTTATAAGTACAATGCAAGAAATGTCAGAAATCAATACGTGGGATTCAATAAACGGATATTGGATGGTTGGTTGGTTGTCGTGTTATGGACAAGGAGGGGGAAAACAATACAACACTATATTGGACCGAAGGTTTTAAACACGGCTTCAGCTATATCAAGGCAAATGTCCGAGTAGAGATCTTCTTCTAGACAGTCACTAATCTGTTGCAAAGTGGATAAGATGGCATGACAGGAGAAGAGATGTTCGGGCCACAGTTTCTGAAGTGCAGGTACTTTTTAGTTTCATCTTTTTGGATTTTCATCCCTTTCAGGTGGCGTATTCTGAGTCCGGTAAGGGTGTTCGCCAGAGTCCTGCTTGTGTCTAGTTCCCAGATTTGATGTTTAAGTTTCACTCCCTTATCCTTCAATCTTTACTTTTCCACTGCATTAATATTGTTACAAAATTGTAAATAATTGTATTTACTTTTGTATAAATTCTTTCAAAGAGGCTTAGTAAGTAGATAAAGTGCTAATTTTGTGCATTTCTAGTCGGTTTAGAGTTGAAATAGCCTTATTTTCCCTTAAAAACGCATTAAAAAGCCCCAATAAGGCAGGCAATGGATTTGACGCCAAATTTGGCGACTTTTTTCACCTTGGCGATTTTTTGGCGACCTTGGCGAGAAAATCCTTATTAGGGATATACCAAATATGGAAGCTCTAATCCCATTGACTGATGAGATATGGAGATTTCTGGAACGTTCCACACTTTTCTACAGGGGTATATAAGCCTGTTTTCTTCGCCAAGACTAGTCAGTCAGTTCAGTTCTCAACCAGCTTCGCTAATGCTTGCATTGTTTTGAGCCTCTTTGAAAGAGACTTGCTTTAAGTGTTATTGCTATTCAGTTTGTACTGTGGATTTGCTATTGACAGCTGTTGTTTAAGCTGTGTTTACTGGTTGAATTGAAGCTGATACTTGGTTTATAGACCTGTATTTTTCTGGAACTTTCTGTGAATAAATTATTGAATTTTTGTAAGTTTTGCCTTTCATTCTCGGACAGCTCACGAACCCCCAAGTACGCAACAATATCATAAAGCGTTACAACATAGGGTAGTTTATGATTGTTGAGCTTTCATGCCTCTTTCGCTAAAGGCATCCGCGGTCTCATTTTCATCAATTTCAACATGTGCTGGCACCAGTGGCGTATTCATGGGGAGGGGGCTGATGGGGCTGCAGTCTCCCCCCCCCCGAAATTCGAGGCAAATATCATGTCTAATTGCTAAAGTTTTATAAGAAAAAAGTAAATGTTGACCAAAAAAAAAATAATAATAATTTTAGTTGTTTAAGCAAATTCTTGCAAGTTTTTATTAGTTTATGAGGATTTGGTACCATTATGTTAAAGTTTAGCACAGGCAGGGCAAAAAATCTATTTCTACACGACCGCAATTTCTTACCCCGGCTGGCGAACATTCGGAAAATTCTAATATTGGTATTAAATTATATTAATAAATCTAGTTATCTGTATTACAAGCCATTTGTGTGGTATAATAAGCACAAAGGAATATCCAGCCCTATTTGTTTTATTCATATATAGAGCAATAGAGCATGAACTGAAAATTCTTAAGCTTTCTTTTGCTTGTATGTTTCCTGTATAAAATAGCATAAATATCACAACTGGTTAGTGTACAAAGGCACCCAAAAGAATGTCAAGGCATTGCATTTTATGAGAGGCATTTTTTGTGCAATATCATATTTAAAACATTTTTATGTAATATTATATTTAAATCATAATAAAATTACATCTATAGTTGATATGCTAAAAAAAATTGTTTTCTACAGAATATGATATGCTGGCGTTGAGATTTATAGGGCTACATTAAAGTAATCCGCCACATTAAGTGTTACAGTTGAAATTTACCAGAATGGCATTTCTGTCTGTGTTAAGCGTTTTTAATGCTTTTCAATAGTGTTTAAGAGTGATTATAAATTCAGTTAGTCTCATGGAATTGCATTTACGTTTATGTCAAGCATTTTTAACACTTTCCAACAACGTTTAAGAGTGATCATAAATTCAGTTAGTTTATCTGTCTGTTAGTTTATCTGTCTGAAAATTTCTTGTTATCCTCTAACAGCACAAAATATTCCAAAAACGTAATAATCATATAACATCGAAACATTAAGAATATTTCAGAAAAGATTCGAAACGTTCCGTTTGCTTTCCGATTAGTTTCAAAAACGTAGAAATGTCCGCGATCGTAACAAAAACTAAAATACGTAACAGAAAGCTTTCAATAACTGAATGGATAGAACATCGAAATGGACGAATGTTTCAGAAAGGTATCAGAGAGCATACTTAAATGTGTTGCGTTTTTGATAGATTGTAAGCTTTTTGCAACATAACTGAAACATTCTGTGCTGTATGGGTCTTACAAATGGTGTTCCTTACAGTAATTGTTTCAAAATTAGATTTTGCTAGTAATCCACCACTTTCATTCAGCAAAGGACTACAGACATGTAAGTAATTGACCATCTCAATTTTCAGTTAAAAAATAATAATCATAAATCTATACTATTATATAAAGAGCAAAAAATTGTATGTTTGTGGAGGGTAATCTCTGAAACTACTGAACCGATTTAAAAACTTCTTTCACCGACCAAAAGCTACACTATCCCTGATTGTTATAGGCTATATTTAATTTTGATAAAATAAATTTTAGTTTAAAATCTGAGCATTTTAATTAAAATCCCCATAAAGCCATAATAGAAATGGAAATAATGAAATATTAAAAAATTAGCTGCTGCCAACATAAAAGAAATATTTAGTACATGTTCATTTTGTTTTTAAAATATCTTGACATGAAAAGAAAAGAAATATATTTGCACGTGAATTAAATTGAAATTCATATAAAGCTTTGTGAAATGTTAAACTTATACGTTAAATCTGACGTCATTATAGATTTAAAAGTATTTATTTTTCTAATAATATAATTTCATATGATATAATATAATATATAGATCTAAGCATTAATGTTTAAACTGATGTGTGTAAACGAAATTAGAATTAAAAAATAAATAAACAAATAAAAAAAAAATTAGAAATTCTAACTTCTAAATCTTCTAAACTTTTATTAAAGTATTTATTTTAATGATTTTAATTTATTTTAATGATTTTAATTTATAATTGTTGCCAAAAAAATTTACGCGTTAATTTATTTTTCGACTTTTAATAAAATATATTTTCACGCGAATAATAATATAAAAAGTAAATAATAATAAAAAACATATATCATCTGCATTTCATTATGCATTTTTTAAAAGAATAATTGAGAAGTTTAAATTTATTTGGCGACTATTTTTAGCAACTAACAGTTATGGCAAGTAGCTCAATATACATAGCGCATACAGCCATTACTGAAATTCAAATAGCATTTAATTATTTGAGTTACATTATGTTGATTAGAAACCTATTTAATCTATCTATGCTCTATACTAATATATAAAGAGGAAAGGTTTATATGTAAATGTAGAGAACGATCGCTAGAATTAAAAATCCAATTTTTTTTTTTCTTTCAACTAATCAAAAGTAACACTGTCTCTAAGTGCTAGAGGCTATAATAAATTTTGGAAAAATACATTTTTTAATTCAAATTTTCAATATTTTAATTAAAAACAAAGCATAGATTTTATATCTGTCGTCCTTGGCGATTTTTGTATTTGGCGATCGAAAGCGCAATACGAAAATCTGTATATTTTCGTATTAAATACGAGATCTATGTTTTTACTTCAATTATTCCACTACCTACGGTAGTGGAAGTTTTATATTCGGTCCGAAAATTCGATATAGAGTTTCACCTGATTTACACGTTTTAAGGCCTCCTGAGTCCAAAAAAGTAGTTTTTGGCAATGGGGCAGTGTGTGTGTATGTGTGTACGCATGTGTGGAATCTTCTGGCTGTCATATCTCCGAAACTAATAAAGATAGAACTACGGAACTTCACAATTCATTCAAGTCTGGAGTACAGATAAATTTTCCAAATTTTCGTAAAAATTGAAAAATTGGAATTGGTTCATCGAACACCGGAAATGGGACCGTAAGCCCGTATCACAAAAACAGATCTTCAAAGTTGCTCAAAAACAACCTATTAGATGCCTTTTGAATGATATAGTTGGTTAGTTCAGGAAAATTGATAGGCGTCCTCTATGAACAGCTGGATTTCAGATATCGCAAGTGCGCTCCTTTAAAAACGCCTGTGCGGATTTTTTTCAAACTCGCCATGTTAACTTCCTATTAAATATCCTTTTGTATGTAATTATTGTTTTTAGGTCAATAATTGAGAATGCTAAGTTTTGGTAAAAGTTGGTATCCCAAAAACGGTTCTAACGTTTTCTTGAAAATTGTTTCATTAATCCAACTTAGATAACCTTTCTCAAGTATTACGTGCTTATTAATATATATAATGACCCTCATCTGTCATGAACGAATCCGGTTAGTACCGCTTCAAAACTGAAAGTTTTGGCAGCCATTATTATTATTATTTTTTTTTTTTTTTCTGTTTGTTCAACTTACGGAAACATACATATAATATATTTTGTATCACACCTATTCTTATTTCCTTTAATACCTTGAAAAACTATTCAATTGGAATGTTTAAAGGTATATAAATTAAATATAATGGATCACTGGCACGGAGTAAAAAGACAGGAGAAGAAGGTAACGCTGAAATTTTGTGATGTTGTTTTCTAATGTTTACAGATGGCGCCAGCGTGCAATCCTTCCTTCTCTCCAGCTTCCGCAATGTTATTCAATGGGGAAATGTCTTGTTTCAATTATTTTTTTTAAAATAATATCAAGCTGAAAAAATTTCGATTGAAAGCAAATTTCATTAAATAGAGTATTCTAACCAACATGTTTTTTTTAAGAGCCATTTTATACTAATTTTACTTTGAAAGAAAGCTTTTAAAAAACGACGATTCTTATGAACCGAAGCTAGCTAAAACAGACAGTTTGGAGGAAGGAGAATGGATGAAAATTTGTAAAGAAAAAAAATAAACTTACTTTAGGTGCAGAAAACACGAACTCGGCCTTTATTTTTCTCCTAGGGCTTTTTTTTTTGTTTTTCTTATCACTATCATAGCCTGTTTTACAACTAGGAACGAAGCATTTATTTGAAACATCTGAATTATGCAGTTTTAAGAACTTACAAACAAATTAAATTGCTTAAAATAAAAAATTTTAAATGTACTTCAGCAAAATTCTATTGAAAACAACAGTATATCCGCGCCGAAGTAGGGAGGAATGACAAGTGGCGCCCTCAATATTTACCAAAAATTTAGATCACAGTTTCGTAGCTTTCTCCCATTGGACCTTCAACTCCTATTAATATTACTCCGTGATCACTGGCTATTATAAACAACACAATTCCTGATAAAAACAAACCAAAACGGTTGCCATTCAGAAAATACAAATTCCAAGTGGACGACTCTTTAATTCCGAATGAATGACTCTTTAACCGTTTTATTTAAAAAAAAAAAAAAAAAAACTCTTAAAATATTTCAGGAACATATTAAAGCCTTAAAACTCTTAAAATATTTGTAGAAACATATTTAAAGCCTTTAATTATTTTTATCAAGCTTCAATTTTTTTTTTTTTTTTTATAAGATATAATATGCTTTCACGGACAAAAAAAAAAAAATAAAAATAATAAAATATTAAATTAGCTCATGCATATGAGAAAATGACATCTATAAAATAATAATAATAATAATAATTTTAAAGTTGTCGAAGAGATAAATAGAATGTGACATTTTCGCACGGTCTTAGTAATAAATGAATTAATAGAGTTCTAACAGATGACGTCACGAGCATGTTTGCTGAGGGACAGTTGACCCCACTGACCCATTTTATCATTGCGGAATAGTGTTACAAATTTATTGTAACACAAAGTTGTAAATGTATTTGTAAAAGCATAAGAATATTCGACTACTAAGCTTCCTAAGTCATGGAAAAAGTAGCACTGTCCTTCAGCAAAGTACGGTTTCTAAGAAGAAAGTCACGTGGTTGTTAGAACCTAATTGAAGTGAGAAATAAATAAAATGAAATGATCATTTTTCAACTTTGTGCAGCGATTTTCTTTTTAAAGAAATGCTGTGTATTTCTTTAATTGATATTTCATATATATCTTAACACTTTTGCGACCGCTGACGTAGATTCACGTCATTTGGATATCTGTAACTCTACCAGTGGGCGTTTCTTTCAGGGTTTTTATGTTACTTATTTCTGAAGAATATACCCAGTATTCAAATTTGTACAGTCAAATGTAATATTGTTGCGTGCTCGGGGGTTCGTAAGTTGTCCGAGAATGAAAGGCGAGGCTTGCAAAAATCCAGTAATTTATTCACAGAAAGTTCCGGAAAAATACAGGTCTATAAACCAAGAACCAAGCATCAACTTCATTTCAACCAGTAAACACAGATTAATTAACAACTGTCAACTGTAAATCCACAGTACTAACTGTATAGCAATAGCACTTAAAGCAAGATTCATTCAAAGAGGTTTAGAACTCCTTCAAATGCAATGCAAGCATTAGCGAAACTGCCTGACTCTGATTTCAGACTGAACTGAACTGACTGCCTTGGAGAAAAAAGCAGTCCTTGTATACCCCTGTAGAAAAGTGTGGAATGTTCCAGAAATTTCTGTATCTCAGCCAATCATATTTCAGCGTCCATATTTGGCATATCCCTAATAAAGATTTTCTCGCCAAGGTCACCAAAAAATCGCCAAGTAGGGAAAAAGTTGCCAAATTTGGTGCCAAATCCATTACCTGCCTTATTGGAGATTTCTAATGCGTTTTTAAGGGAAAATTACGCTTTCTTACTCTTATAATAATATAATATGCATTATTTTTAACGCTAAAACAACTAGAAATGCCGAAAATTAACATTTTAACGACTTACTAAGCCTCTTTGAAAGAATTTCTTCAAAAATGAATACAATTATTTACAAACTCGCAACAATATGGATATAAATAATTTGATTAGGAAGAATTATAATAATAATAATGACCCTCTTCTGTCAGGAACGATTCCGGTTTAGACCGCTTCAAAACAGAGACTTTTGGTAGCCTTTTTTTTTTTTTTTTTTTTTTTTTTAGAAATGCTATGTATTTTTATTTCTATTTTATTTTTTTTGAATCTGCATAAATGTTTCATCATTAGAAAGATCTTTCAAAATTGAACATTTATTGTGCTTACACTTTTCCCTTAATCTCAATATGTAAAAGGATTTCAACGAAAGTTTATAACTACCATTGCAATTCTAAAATACCCATGGAGGATAAAATTAAAATGTAGTATAAAATTCAGTCATAAAAATTATGGACTAATAGTTATTACGTCATTTTATTGCAATCATGATAATGTACTTATCTGATATAAACAAACAGTTGATTGTGACGTCATATTTATCAAATTAGTTAAAATAAATAACGTTACAAATAAGGTACCTAAGGTTACTTTGTTACAAATATGGTACACTTTCACTTGGTACCTTATTTGTAACGAAGTTTTGATTAGATATTTTAGAATTAATTAAAATATGAAAATAATTTCAAAATTGGACATTTAAATTTATGATTGTTGCCAAAAATTTACCAGTTATTGTTATATGTATATATATATATATATATATATATATATATATATATATTGAGAGGGGAGGGAGGGGCATAAGATAAAATAATGTTTTCACGCGAAAAATTAAAAAATAAAAAACATTAAATTTCCCCATGCATATAAAAAATACTTATTAACACGAGTCGAAGAAGGAAGCGAAATAAGTACTGAGTTATATTACGATAAATACGATATATAATATACGTTATGTTAGACCTATCGTCCAGGGTTAGGAGGTATTTTAGTTAAAATAAATAGTTTGTTCGTTCGGTGCAACTTTCACATTAGCTCCGTCAGGTACAACTTTCATATTAGTCCCGTTAGGTGCAACTTGCACATTAGTCCCATTTAAATATAGTGTCCAGCGAAGCTTGCAAAGCATTCGTTGATTCACCACCTTAACTGATTTCACATTCCGTCATTTTTGACGGGGTTATGTACTAGTTACAGGAATATTAACAGTCATCCTGATTAGGTAGTTCAGTTTCAGATCTCGGAAATTCGTGTTTAAAAAAATAAGTATCTATTATTTTTTTTTCTTTCCCTTATTTTTTAACTCGCTTTATAAACTCTGTTGTATGTGTCTTTTATACGTGTATCAAGTTTCTCTCACTGAAAAATCTCAAAAAATGCATATAACATCTCCAAAAAATTGTATATAATACGTGTAATAGTGGGTAATGGAAGCAGAGCCTGATTAAAGGGGAAGCTCGCTCATACCGGAATATTTTTACAATTATTATTTACTTCATGTCGTAGAAATTCCACGCTTTGACGAGGAAATATTTTTTATAAAAAATGAACGGCGTAAAACAATCCAATTTACTCACCGTTATTAGACACCGGAATTCTTTTAAAATAATTTTTAATGAAAATTTTCTGTTTATTATCGGAGGAAAGTATTTGTTAAAAAATAACGGTGTAAGTATAAATAATGTGTGAAGAGCGAGCTTCCCCCTTAACCAGGCCCTGAATGGAAGTCGTGTGGTTCTTTCACACCAGATTCTGTAATAGTATATATTGTACGAATATCGTTTCATATTACTGATTTCTCCCTTAATATACATTATTAAAATAACCATGAATTATGGAAAAAATGAAATATATTTGCGAGATGAACGAATAAATAATAATTAAAGCTATTATGACGTCAATTTCATCAAAAACATTTTCATGGCATATGTTTATTTTTTAATATTTTTTATTCATGAGTAAAGAAATGTTTCTTTTTATGAAATAAATAAATAAATAAATAAATAACATTAAGTAAAAATTGCCAACATTTAACAACTAATTAAAAAATAATAATAATTATAAAATTATATTTTGACTTTTCAGTTAATAGTATTGCCTGACTATAACATATAAATTGATATCTTTCTTGATTTTTTACATGTCAATCCATGTTTAACTAAAATTTGTTCATCCGTGCGAAGCCGGACGGGTCAACTAGTAAATAAATAAAATTAATAAGATTAATAAATTGAAAAAAAAATGCTCAAATTAAAAGCTATCCGCATTTGTAATGATCGATAGATGGCGCTCTCTGAACTGCAGTTGTTAGTAAATATAATAGCCACGTGTATTTATTATTGTCTTTCTCCGCCATTACATCATGGAAAATCGATTGCATAATATGATGAAATGCAGTGGTGTGATAATTTCACCTTCGCCCACCAGAGGGCGAGCATTTTGTGAACGCCGCACCTCTGATTTCGAGAGTATTCCAAAACAAGAACTGAAAAGTTTGGTACGAAAATGTGGCAACACGTGTGCGTATGCGAATCAAGATGGACTAACGTTTCAATTCTATATGTTGTTTTTAAAATACTTTACTTGATGTTAATTTATGTGTTGGTTATGTATTTTATGTTTGTGTCGTAAGTAAATTTAAGATGTTTAAAAGTAAACAAAGCGTGATCAGTGTCTTAATGTGTCTCAAGATGATTTTACAGGAAGAAAAGAACCAGGTGTAAAAAAGAAGACGCCACAATTGGCGCAGCCGCCAAGGATATGTAAAATAGCAAGTGCATTTATGGATTATTTCATGATAGTGATGAAAAAAAAAGGTATGTTTTTTTTTAATGTTCCATCAAGAGTCATATTTTGTATAAGTTTTATGTTTAAATAATTAGGATTGAGCATTTAGATATTTTGTTCCGATTTTTTTCCGATTTCCAACAAGGTAAAGAATAGGTAAATGGAAATTGAATATTTCGTAATGTTGAAATAATAATAATTCTAGTGTTTGAAAAATGAAAAATAGAAATATATTTGTTTATTTGTATTTAAAAAGCCGGAAAATATTAAAAAGAATGGTGAAAAGAATATATTTTTATGCTATTCAAGATCATTGTTATTAATTTCTGTGTGTTCTTTTTATTAATCACGTGATTTAGAATAAATAACTGTTTCATTAAAGCAGATTGTGGAAAAAAAAGAGTTCTGTTTTGATTTATTTGTTCTGTTTTATTGAATGATTGTTTATTTGTTAGACGTTGATAATGATTTATCTTTATTTATCTTTATTATTATGGGAATATTAATGAAATATCTCAGTAAAATCTAGTGAATTATTCTTGTGAACGTCCGGTTTTGTTTATTTTTTTTTTACTTTGAGGAATGAATCGGAAATTGTTTTTTTTTTTTTCTGTTTAAAAGTAAGTTTGATTAAAGGTTGCTATAGCAACATTATTTCTAATTTATTGAAAGCTGGTTATGTAATAAAGTGTATTCTGATTTATTTAATGAAAGAGTTGATTGTGTAATTTTTTTTTTTAATTTGTTATTTCGATACATATTTTTTTTCTCCTTTTTTGTATGCATTCCGACTTAATGATTATTTTATTTAATTTGGGGGAAAATGTTGTTTAAGATAAAAACTAAGATGTCAAACCTGGCGTTCTTAGGGGGGAAACAATAGGGTTTGTGATTATAAATATAAGAAAATTTATTTTATTCACGGAAAATTTGAACTTGATTTGATTTCATCCATCCGAAGATGGCATTTTTGGGTAAAGGGAATAAAAAAGATTTGCAAGAAGTTGCTACTGAGCTTGGAGTGGAAGGAGCTCAACATTTAAAGTTATATGAGTTAAGAGATGCTATTTTGGCTTCAAAGAATTACGATGAAGAATTTGTTAAAGAAACATTAGCGAACGTACTTGAAGCACGAAAGAGGAAAGAAGAGATGGAGGAACGCATAAGAAGGGAAGAAATAGAGGAAACGGAAGAGGAAAGAAGAGATGGAGGAACGCATAAGAAGGGAAGAAATAGAGGAACGTAAGAGAAAAGAAGAGATGGAGGAACGCATAAGAAGAGAAGAAATAGAGGAACGTAAGAGAAAAGATGAATTGGAAAAAATGCGTTTGGAAAATGCAAGAATAGAACTTGAGAAGAAAGGAATTACAAATGAAACTTCTGAGAAAACGCGCGTAAAATTACATAACATCTTACAAAAATTTGATCCTAAAACATGCGAAATTAGTCTGTATTTAGTTCTTTTTGAGCGGCAGGCAAAACGTGCCGAAATTAAAAGAGTTGATTGGGTTTCTCATCTCATTGGGCTACTGCCATACGAAATCGCGGAAGTTATAGCTCGGGAAGACGAAGAAATCACGAATGATTACGGAAAAGTAAAAGAGTTATTGTTAAAGAGATATAAACTTACTCCTGAAAAATTTCGACAACTTTTCATTAAGCATACTAAAAAAGCTGATATCACATGGAGAGATTTTGCTTACGAGTTGAAAAACTATTTTACTGAATGGATTCGGGGATTAGAAGTTAACACAATTGACGAATTATATGATTTGATTATTACAGATCAAATTAAAAGAAAAGTACCTCCGGAAATTAAAGAACATTTCATCGATGAATGGTCATTGTTTAAGTCATCTGATTTTATTTCCAGTAAATTAGATGATTATGAAAATGTCAAAATCACTTTCAATAAAAAACCGAAAGAAATTTCTCATAAAGAAAATTGGAATCTTCCATCCAAAGGGGCGAATTTCGGAAATAACAATAAAGATGAGAAAAGAGTTTTTACTAAGCCACAGCAAGAACAAAGAGACATTCGTCCGAAATTCTCCTGCTATTTGTGTGGAAAGGAAGGCCAAATGAAAAAATCCTGCCCCAAATTGAATTCAGCAAGTACATCTAACGTGAAAACAAACAAAAAGAGTCAAGAAAGTAAGGGCCTTAATAAGGTCAGTGTTAATCTAAATAGCGCTTGTTTCGAGTGGGAATTTCCAGTCAACGAGAAAGATGGCGAGCTTCTGAAAGTGGATTTAGGAATCGGAAGCCAAAAATTTCAAGGCATCGTTGACAGTGGTGCAGAAATCACCGTACTACGAAAATCAGTTGTACCTGAGGAACGCTTACAGTCAAGTGGGAAAATTTTTTGAGAACTGCTATAGGTAATCCAGTGGAAGCACAACTTGTGTCAGTTCCGCTAAGTCTTCATACAGATGAAGAAATCATTCCATATGTTGAAGTGCATGCTGCAGTAGTAGAAGGGCTGCATGAGGAAGCTTTAATCACTCCCAGGGTATATGAATGGTTGAAGGAACAAAAGCGTTCTTATTTGGGAGATGATACAGGAATCACTTCAGTAAAAGAAGCTAATGAACAATCCTTGTTCAGTGTGGAGGGAAGGTCTCCCGAAAACATTTCTTTAGGGGATAAAGTGAATATCCCGAAGAAAGAAGTCGATGAACAATCCTTGTTCCATGTGAAAGGAAGAAATCCTGGAAATTCAGGGGTTGAGGTTAATATCACCCCAGAGGAAGAAAACAATAAACCGTCCTTGTTCAAAGTGGAGGGAAGGTCTCCCGGAAACTATTCTTCAGAAGAAGAGGTTGAAGTAATCACAATAAATGAAGTTGGTGAACAATCCTTGTTCAGTGTACCTGAGAATAATTCAAACGACAATTATCTTGGGGATGAGGCAATTAGTACCCCACTCACAGAAGATAATGAAAAGTGTATGTTCTGTATGGAGGGAGAAAGTCACGAGACTATTCGAAAGGCAAAGCTAAACAACAGCGAGTCGCATCATCCAGAAACCAAAGTCTTTAATAACTCAGTAGTTAAACAGACATTGACCGAAACCGATAGTAAGGATGAAAGAAATGAAAATATCCCTGTTCCGCAAGCACAAGTGTTTAGGGATGAGCAGTTAGCCTGTCCTACATTGAAAAGGTGCTTCGAAGAAGCTAGGCAACATAAAAATGGTTACTGGATTGAAAGAGGTTTATTATATCATATGGGTAAAGTAGGCGGACAGAAATATATTCAATTGGTCGTACCGGCAAGCAGAAGAAAGGACATTTTGAAATTAGCTCATGAAACTCCTACTGGTGGACATCTGGCAGCTAAGAAGACCAGAGACGGAATTGCAATGTCTTTCTGGTGGGAAGGAATGCCAAAAGAAGTCAAACAATTATGTGCTTCGTGTCATGATTGTCAAATGCGCAGGAAAGGAAAAGTAAACGATAGAACACCTATCGAAGCTGTTGGAAGACCGGAACTCCCATTTCAAGTGGTTAATGCCGATATTTAAGCCCAATAGAGCCAAAGTCATCACGTGGCCATCAGTATGTACTGTGCGTTATGGACCAGCATAGTCGTTGGCCGGAAGCAATACCTCTGAAGTCTTTAACAACAAGGGCAGCCTGTGATGCATTTATAGAAATATTTGCACGAACTGGAATTCCTCGAGTAATTGCAATGGATAACGGAAGAAATTTTGCCGCACAGCTGACAAAAGAGTTTTTAAAACGATTAGGATGTGTTCCTAAATTTTCCACTCCAGTTTATCCACAATCGAATGGTTTGGTTGAAAGATGGATAGGAACTATGAAATCCATGCTACATCATGCAATTAATTCACAAGGTCGAAGCTGGGATAAACAGTTGCCATTCTTGTTATGGGCATACAGAGAAGTGCCTAACGCTACAACGGGTGTTGCTCCATTCCTACTAGTTCATGGGCGACCACCTGTAGGACCTCTAGCCATCCTCAAATCAAGTTGGGAAGATGAAGTCGTACTTCCTCAAGGGATTGGAGAATCTGTAGCTGACTACCTGTTGAATCTCCGGAAACGTTTAGAAGACGCGGCACAGTATGCGAATAGCATAGCTCAAGAACAGCAGCAGAAATATGTACATTATCATAATTTACGGTCAAAAGATACCAAATTTTCTGTTGGGGATGAAGTTGTAGTGTTAATCCCTGATTCAACAAATCGTCTTTGTTCAAAATGGAAAGGACCAGGAGAAATAGTAGAAAAGAAATCTCCACATTCTTTTTATGTCAAACTACCTGATGGAAGTGTTCGACATCTTCATCAAAATAAATTGCGTAAATATATTCAACCTGTCAGAGCTGTAGGAATTATTTACGAAACAGATGAAGAGTTTGGAGATATACAACATGCGCCCGTAGAATCACGGCAAGTAACAGATGAAGAATTAAAAGCTGATATAAAATCAAACTCGATATCAGCAAAGCAACATAAACAGCTGTTGAATCTGATTAAAGAATATCTAACAATATTTGATGGGGAATTAAAGAAAGCCAAAGTTCCTCCACATGTTATCCAGTTAAAGTCTGGAGTAGAGAGGAAACAACCTCATCTTTATAAAGTTCCAGAAATATTAAGATCTAATATAGAAAAACAGATAACAGAATTATTGGAAAAAGACCTGATAGAACCCTCTTCAGCAGAAATAGCATATCCATTGGTATGTGTAGCCAAGAAAGATGGAACTGTCCGACTTTGCGTGGACTACAGAGAGCTGAACTCAGTTAGCAAAATTCCACCTTTTCCTATGCAGAATTCAGAAAATCTTAGATTTAAGGCTGGTGGAGCTCGTTACTTGACAACTTTAGATATCCTTAAGGGATATTGGGAAATACCCTTAGCAGAGCAAAGCCGAGAATTAACCAGTTTTGTATCTCCAAAGGGTCAGTATCAGTGGAAGGTGATGCCATTTGGGTTATCTGGAGCACCAGCAACATTCCAAAGAATAATGAATCAAGTATTACGACCTCATAGTGACTACGCCGAAAGTTTTCTTGATGATATTATATTTTCTTCAAGCTGGGAAGATCATCTTAATCATATTAAATCCATTTTAGAAACTCTGAAAAAATTGAATTTTTCGGCAAATTTAAAGAAATGCTCGTTTGCGATGTCGAAAGTAAAATAATTAGGACATGTCGTAGGCTCAGGAGAGCACGGCCCAGATCCGGACAAGATATCAGTTATTAAAGATTTGAAAGCCCCTAAAACTAAGAAAACATTGAAGTCACTCCTAGGATTATTTAACTATTACAGAGACTATGTGCCTCGGTATGCAATTATAGCAAAACCTTTAACGGACTTAACTAGAAAAACTGTGCCAAACGACCTTGCATGGTCAGAAGAAGCCGAAAGCGCATTGAATTCGTTAAAGAATTGTTTGTGCTCTATAACACCTCTGTATACACCTGATATGACGAAACCTTTTGAAATCGATACTGATGCTTCAGTGACCGGAATTGGAGCCTGTCTAATGCAGAGAGATGAGCAGAATAAACTGAAACCTATAACTTTTGCAAGCCAAAAACTGACCCCTGCTCAATCAAAGTGGAGCACTATTGAAAGGGAAGCTTATGCTGTAATATGGGCATTAGGTAAATTCGAAATGTGGACTTATGGAACCACTATTATCTTACACACGGACCATAACCCCTTAAAATATTTGACAGAAACAGTTCCTAAGAACGCCAGATTACAAAGATGGGCATTGGCTCTATCTCGCTATCAAGTGACTATTGCTCATAAGCCAGGAAGCAGTAATACTATTGCAGATGCTTTATCACGCATTCATGAATAAAGTCATAAGTTAGTTTAATATTGTATTTATTATTACATATATATATATATATATATATATATATATATATATATATATGTGTGTTTATTTTGTTCTTATATTCAAGTATATTAATTCATTAAGATTATTTAAAGTGCATAAGAAAATCCATGTCAGGATAAATGTTTATTTATATATATATATTATATATATATTTTATTTCTATTATTTGTTTAAATGTTACTTATTTTATACCATAGAAAATATTTAAATTTTAAGTGAAATATAAATGTTATGGCTCTTGATGGAACATCGCATATTAGGTCAAAGATGAGACAATAATTAAAAATTTAAAAGGACAATTAGACTTTCATGAACATTTATTCAAAGATGAAACAATAATTAAGAATTTAAAAGGACAATTAGACTTTCATGAACAGTATATACTTTATCCACAAATTTTTGTTAGTAGTTTCACTGTGAAGGCCATTGTCCCTCAAGTGAAACTGGAGGGAAGGTGTGAACGCCGCACCTCTGATTTCGAGAGTATTCCAAAACAAGAACTGAAAAGTTTGGTACGAAAATGTGGCAACACGTGTGCGTATGCGAATCAAGATGGACTAACGTTTCAATTCTATATGTTGTTTTTAAAATACTTTACTTGATGTTAATTTATGTGTTGGTTATGTATTTTATGTTTGTGCCGTAAGTAAATTTAAGATGTTTAAAAGTAAACAAAGCGTGATCAGTGTCTTAATGTGTCTCAAGATGATTTTACAGGAAGAAAAGAACCAGGTGCAAAAAAGAAGTCGCCACACATTTCATTACAATCGCGGATTGCTAAAATATATATTTCAATAATATTTCAATATAAATCTCTATATATTAAAAAAAAAAAAGTAACTGTCCCTGGCGTCAATTTTTTTTTTTGTCTACGATAGCATCTTCTCGGGAAGGGCAAAGTGCTCTGCATCATGAGAGGTATCAGTGTATTCCGACTGTTTCAAGGAAGGCATTTCAGCTGCTTAGAAATTTCTATCATTTTAATTACCGAAGTTATTAACAAAAACGTAGGATTTATAAAGGTACTTTATTTGCCACCGGAGAAAAAAGTTTCTCTTATGACGTTTTTTCTGTGTTGCTGACGTCATTTTCCTCAGGAAAATTAAAATGTGATCAATGGTGTAAATAAGAAAAATTTAAAAATTGGCATCTTTGAGATGCTCGAGAGAAGAATAAAATTATTTAGAATAGCAAAATATGAAAATAACCGATATTTTAAAAATATTAAGTAAAATTTAATAAAAATGAAATGAAAATTAGTTTATATTTTTATTTTATTTTACATTATTATTTTATATTATTAGCTAAGTTTGTATTATTAGTTTTTATTTTAACGTTAGGCGAAAAAGATTTAGTAATGAATAAAATGATTATGTTAAACAACGATTGGTATACGCAAACGAAGTGATGACTTCACTGGCCGTTCGTGGATGCAAGAAAAATATTTCCTATGTTAAACGCCCATTGGATTTTTTGTAAAAAAATATTAAAAATCGAGGAAAATTATTTCCCGATTTTAATCCCCATATTTTGATAGGTATGTATTAGTTAGGAACAACTATAGAATTTCCCCACAGCTGAATTTGGCGATTTATTTTTGGCGATTATGACTAAATCATAAATCTAAAAATCATATAGCATAAATGATAAAATCATAAGCTAAATTATAAATCATAAAATCATAAATCCAAAATAAATAGCATGCAGGCTGCCATATTATATTGCAAACAGTTCAGAACGACATTGTTATCGTTCAATCGGCGCCAAAGAAAAATCGCCAAATTCAGCTGTGGGGAAATACTATAATTGTACCATTAGGATCATGTGCATGCGTTAGATTAAGTTGTTTTTGTTGTAAAATTGATAAAATTTGAATTTTTGATTTCAAAACCCTAGAAAAAAAATGGCAAACTTCCATATTCGACTGAAAACATAAACATTTCATTTCAAAGGATGATATTTACACAATAAATATCCAACTAATATACTATTTAAAAGGAAAATGATAAATATTCTATCACAACTTGAAGTCAAATTTGTTTTCAAATGTCTAAATAAATAAAGTATCCGGTATAAGATACTAATATGTTGCAGCGGAATAGATTTGATATCGGTCATCCTTGGCAGAAAAAAAAAATATCGCCAAATTATCTGGCGAACATAATTTAATTCCTTTCAAAAATCATGGTTATTTTAACAACTTATATTAAGAGAGTAATGAATAATATGAAACAATATTTCGTACAATACATATTACGAAAATATACATCTGGCATGTATATTTTCGTATTACGTTTTTGATCGCCAAAAAACAAAAAATGCCAAGGACGACAGAGTTTTGAAATTTAAAATAAAAATTTTGACAATTTGACAGCAAAATAACTAAATCTAACACATGCACATGATAACTAATACACATATACACACAAATATGGGGATTAAAATCGGGAAATATTTTTTCTCTTTTTTCAATAATTTTTTACAAAAAATCCAATGGGCGATTAACATAGGAAATCATTTTCTTGCATCCACGGACGGTCAGTGACATCACACTTCGCTTGCGTATAGAATTAGAGTTAAGAAATTAGAGGCCCAGAAATTTTGAAAATGAAATTTACGAGACAACATAGATTAGTTTATATAAAAATTTAGCTTTTTTTTAACTCAAAACATATGTAAAATGATGGATGTTTACGATGACCAATTTAGCGATTTTTAAAATTTTGAAATGAAGAAACTCGTACGTTTTTCATCAAGGAATTCATTTACGCAACCACAATAGCCATTTTAACTCTAGCCATGCCTTAAATATAGAGAAAAATTATAAAATAGTGCAATAATAATAATAATAATAATAATAATTATAGCCTATTTTTGTTTTTTAAGCATTGATGTAAAACTTTGCAGAAAACAGAATTTAATTTAATACAACAGGACTTTTTTTTTGTCTATTTTTCCATGCAATGGAATAAATTAACTGCATTGCTAAAATATTTTAGTGACACCTAATACAGGACCTCACTGGCAGATTTTAAATTTTTCATTTATTTTGACGATGACTTAAATTATCTATCTCAGTTATGCATGTCAAGATTTTTGCGAGAAAAGTCTAAGCTACTTCGGTGCGAAATTTAAAATTTCGCCAAGAGGTTAACTGTACCATTGCTTTAGCACAATTTTTTTTTTCAATTTTATTTTAAATATTTTTTAATTTAATTCAAGAGGGAAAAAAAGAAGAACATTTTTTATTTGGTCTAAATGTACAAAATATCGCCAGGTAAAATATTATCCGTATTATTAGAAAGAAAATAGCTAAAGTAGTTTTCCCTGTATCATTGATACCTCTATAAATTAAATTAAATTAAATTATCCAATATCATAATATTTCATTCTCCACACGCATTTTTTATTTTCTAAATTCAATATTACATAATATATATGTAAAAAATCAAGGTGTAATCAATATATATCCAAAAGATGTAGCCAACAAATATTCAGTAGCCATCATTAACACAAGTTCAGGAGATATCGGCAGACTATGATCAATATATACCAGTAGATATCGCCAACAATAATAATTATTCAGAAGATGTCGCCAACAAGTATTCTGGAGCCATCATGAATATTTATTCAGAAAATATTGTCAACAAATATTCAAAAGCCATCCAATTTATGAATGGTGAGGGTCTATCTCGAATACTTCAAACCGGCAATTCGTTTTTACAATATAATCAAGGATGAATTTTTCACTTATCAGTAGGTTTCGAAAAATGTGATTTTTTTTCTCTTTTTTTTCCCCGATTTAACTTAGTATTTAATAGTTTAAGGGTAAAATCAGATATTAACGGGCATCTTGGCAAATTCATGGCGACAATGCAAAATCGCTATCTGAAAGAAATTGCCCTGTCGTACTACTAAAAATGAAATGTTTAAAATAATTGCACTAATCCCATACGATATTTGTTTTCAATGGATCTGACTAAATCATATTCTTGAAAAAATGCACTTAAAAATGTTGCATCTTAACTGTTGTAAGCATAATTTTAAACCTTGCTGCACACTGGAAATAAATGCAGAGTGTTACATATTGCCCTAAATTAACAAAAAATTCAATAGTAAAAAATAAAGGCATTAGAAAAAATAAATTCATAATTTCTTTAATCAAGGTATAATACCCGAAAAATTCATCGTCAAATAGTGACAAAAATTTAACAAGTGGATCGTATACTAAAGCTGTAACGCTAAATCGTTTAGATGTTAATAATTTCTCTCTGTTCTAAACAGTTAGTGCTATCATTCTTTATTTTGTATGTCTAGCTTTCTACCATATGTTTTCTCTCAAAATAATGGTAATTTGTTATTAAATTGTCGAACGTTAAAACAGATTTTTCGCGTATTATAAACGATATAATATTAAATATTGTGTATTTCAATGTGATACCAAATATAGTGGATTTCTATAATATTGTTCAACTTTTCTCTTGTGTTATGTATTATTAATATTCCAATTCAATGAAAGGCAAAGTTACGAATAGTCGGGTAGAATCCAGCATGGGTTAATGAGCAAAGCAAGTCGGGGTGAGGGAAAGCCTTCCTCGGGGGTTGGTGAGAGGAGCGAGCAGGGGGCAGAGCCCCCTAGTATACTAAAAAAACCCCATAAATTTATACTAATAATTAATACCATTTGTCTTGTTAATCAAAATTTGCAGCCCATTATTTGGGAATTCTAGACCGTCGCCAGTTGTCATTGTGTTGGTCTGTGTAACGTTAAACACACTCATTCATTCATCTTTTTTTTTTTTTTTTTTCAAAAATGAGCATTCTCTTTCGCAAATCCTTGAAATCATCGGATCTAAACACTGAACTATGAGAGTCAAACAAGAAAGCTTCAAAAGCTGAGAAAATGAAATAAATGTGCTGTATTCATAAAAGTTATTGTTACGAAATTGTAAATAATTGTGTTCATTTTTGTATAAATTCTTTCAAAGAGGCTTAGTAAGTTGATAAAGTGCTAATTATGTGCATGTCTAGTCGTTGTAGCGTCTAAATAGCCTTATTTTCCCTTAAAAACGCATTAAAAAGCCCCAGTAATACAGGTAATGGATTTGGCGCCAAATTTGGCGACTTTTTCCCACCTTGGCGATTTTTTTGGCGACCTTGGCGAGAAAACCCTTATATGGGATATACCAAATATGGAAGCTGTAAGTTGATTGGTTGACCACTTTCTAGAGTTTTCTCGAAAAATCTGGGCTCCATGGAACAGCATATAAGGAGCGCTTCCGGTTTGTATTGTGAATTGTATATATATGTGAATATTGTATATGTATATGGGATTCAATTCACATATTGTATATGTGAATTGGGAATATACAGTTTGTATTGTGGATTTGCTGTTGACAGCTGTTGTTTAAGCTGTGTTTACTGTTTGAATTGAAGCTGATACTTGGTTTATAGACCTACATTTTTCTGGAATTTTCTGTGAATAAATTACTGAATTTTTGTACGTTTGGCCTTTCATTCTCAGACAACTCACGAACCCCCAAGTACGCAACATTTCTGGTGTCAGAAGTGGGATTGTCTGTGAATGGTGATAACGAGGGCTATGGAGCAAGAGATGAAAAAACTTCTAGAAGCCTTAGCTACCCAGATAAATGAAATGAAAGCCGGACAGGAAAAGATGGAAACCGGATTGATAGAGAAAATGGAAACAGGACTGGAAAAGATGGAAACTGGACAAAAAGAGATGAAAGATAGCCTGAGTCAAGAGATGAAAGAAATGAAGGTAGCACAAGAGAAAATGGAAACATCGCAAAGAGAGTTGAAAGACGGTTTGACTGAAGAAATGAAAGTAGCACAAGAGAAAATGGAAACATCGCAAAGAGAATTGAAAGACGGTTTGACTGAAGAAATGAAGCATATGAAAAGCAGTTTGGGTGAAGTTCAGGAAGAAATTAAATCTAATCAAGATGAGATGAAGAGAGAGCTTTCAACGGTGAAAGAATCAATCGAGGGTAAATTAACGGTGATGGAAAATAGAATGGATGGAATAGAAGAGAAAGTTATAAAGATAGAAGAAAATTTTGAAGAGAAAGTTATAAAGATAGAAGAAAATTTTGAAGAGAAAGTTTTGAAAATTGAAGAGAGTTTTGAAGAGAAAGCTATGAAGATAGAAGAAAATGTTATGAAAGTAGAAAGGAATTTTGAAGAGAGTGTTACGAAAATAGAACGGAGTTTCGAGGAGAAAGTTAAAGAAAATTTTGATCAGGAACTGAAAGGAAGGTTTTCAGAGATAGAAGGTAAACTGAAGAGAATGGAGGAAGATCTTGAGAGAAAAATGAGAGAAGAGTGGAGCGGAGAGGTAATAGGGAATGAACTGCAGAGCAAGATTCGGAATCTCGAAGAAAAGTTAGAATCCAAGCCCCAGGAAACTGAAAAGAAAGAGAGAAGAAGCCAGAATCACGAATTTATTAAGCTATCTACCTACGACGGCAGTTCCTCCTGGCATGTATATAAGACGCAGTTTTCCATCGTAGCTGAAGCTAACGGCTGGGACTCTACCGCCAAGTCGGTCCACTTAGCAGCAGCATTACGGGGAGATGCAGCCGAGATACTGAGAAATGTTTCTAAAGAAGAAAGGAACGACTTCGAGGCCTTGACTAGAGCACTGGAGCTACGGTTTGGAGAGAAGTGTTCTAAGGACTATAGTCGCCTCCAGCTAAAGTCCCGTTACCAGAAAACGGGCGAAAGTTTGCAAGAGCTGGCAGCGGACATTCAGAGATTGTCACACCTAGCATTCTCAGACTGTCATGCTGACACTCGAAACGACTTAGCTCTTCAGTACTTTATCGATGCTGTTCGTGATCCAGAAATTCAAAAAGCGCTGAGACTCTCCAACATCAGAGACGTAGAATCAGCTTTAGGCTATGCACTTAGGATAGAGGCA
The DNA here is from genome assembly GCA_963930645.1 of Salticus scenicus. Taxonomy (NCBI): domain Eukaryota; kingdom Metazoa; phylum Arthropoda; class Arachnida; order Araneae; family Salticidae; genus Salticus; species Salticus scenicus. The sequence goes on along the minus strand of OZ005649.1, from coordinate 268,194,389 downwards.
GCCCAACAAGCCTCCCGTAAAGACCGCCATACCATAAGAGCAGTCTCATTAAACGATACGCCTGCTGGTGAAAATGAAATGAAGAGAAGTATCGAAGAGATCTTAAAGAGATTGCGCAGCCTGGAGAATAAAAAGGAAATAAAGGACCGGAAGATAAAGTGCTGGGGCTGTGGAGGGGATGGTCACGTGAAGAGGAACTGCCCTGTACGACCAACTGTAGGAAATCACCCGGCTTCACCATCACTGCAGGGAAACTAAGAGGAGGCCATCTCGCGGGGCGGAGGTTGCCTAAAATTAAAGAGCCCCAATTTACAGTATTTCATGTTTCATCGATGAGTGGCGGCGATAATGGACTTCACGTCTATGGCCAAATCAACAACGCCACCTGCCGGATGATTCTGGACACGGGAGCCAACGTGACCATCATTAGAACGGATTTGGCTCAAGAACTAAAAGAGAAGATCATCTGGACGCCGCCTTGTGTTAAACTCCAAACTGTGACCGGAGACGAAATCAAAATATATGGAAAAATGAACTTGACCATCACTTTTGGGAATGCCAGTTACCATCATATGGCATATGTGGCTGATATAAGAGATCCGTTAATCATTGGAATTGATTTCCTGAGAAAATTTAACTTTCAATTGGACTTCAAGAATAATGAACTGCATTCGAGTTCGGAAGACATCGCTGTGTTCAACACTGAAAATCAAGACATTCAGACAATTTGCCAGATAACAGCCAAGTCTGAAATTTCCATCCCTCCACACACAGAGATAATAGTTTCAGGAACACCACCTACAAAGCAATACTTCCGCTATGGACTGATTGAATACCCGAATACAGACAATAGCCCAAGAGGAGTTCTGGTAGCTTCATCTCTGGTTGATCTCTCAAAGAATACTATTCCTGTGAGAGTCGCAAACATCAGCGATAAGGTCCGAACAGTGAAGAAGGATGAGGTGTTAGCAGCCTGCACTCCTGTAACATGCATCAACCGCCCCACGCAATCAACTGAATCCAAGTCTTATGAACAGTTAATAAAGGAATTACTCAAGAATGCGGAGTTAGGAAAGGAACAGAGATGTGCTGCAGAGAAGCTACTCCAAGAATTTAAAGACCTTTTTTCTCGAACACCTGAAGACGTCGGGAGAACGAACATCACCCAGCACAGAATTGATACAGGAAATCATCCTCCAATCAAACAACATCCAAGAAGACTTCCCTTTGCTAAACAGGAAGAGGTCACTGAACTTCTAAGTGAAATGCAGCACAATGATGTCATCGAGCCATCAACGAGTCCTTGGGCCTCTCCCATAGTACTGGTGCGGAAAAAGGATGGTTCAACAAGATTTTGTGTGGATTACCGTCGTTTGAATGACATCACGAAGAAAGACAGTTACCCTCTTCCCAGAATTGACGACACATTAGACACACTTGCTGGCAATAAATGGTTCTCGACGTTGGATCTGAAGAGCGGTTACTGGCAAGTAGAATTACATCCTGATGATCGTGAGAAGACTGCATTCACCACGGGACAAGGACTGTGGCAATTTAAAGTTATGCCGTTCGGATTATGTAATGCTCCTGCCACCTTTGAACGCCTGATGGAGACAGTGCTAAAAGGACTTTCCTATGAAGCTTGTCTGGTGTATTTGGATGATATTATCATTGTGGGGCGCACCTTTGAAGACCATCTACGAAACATCCGAAAGGTGCTGGAGAAACTCAGAATGGCTAACCTCAAATTGAATCCAGGCAAGTGTAACTTGTTCCGTCGTGAAGTGAGCTACCTCGGCCATATCATCTCTGCCGAAGGTGTGAGAACTGATCCTGAGAAGATCTCTGCAGTCGAGAACTGGAGTCGCCCTGAAAATGTACACCAACTACGAAGTTTCCTGGGGTTATGCACTTACTACAGGAAGTTTGTCAAGGGTTTCTCAAATATTGCCAGACCACTCCACAAGCTGACGGAAGCCAAACAGAAGTTCCTGTGGACAGATGAATGTGAGAACGCGTTCAATCGACTTAAAGAGGCCTTAACATCATCGCCTATCTTGACATATCCACAGTCCGACAGACAGTTCATACTTGATACAGATGCCAGCCATGAGAGTGTCGGTGCTGTTCTGTCGCAGGAAATTGACGGTCAAGAACATGTCATTGCCTATTGGAGTAAATGCCTGTCTAAACCGGAGCGAAATTACTGTACCACCAGGAAAGAGCTACTCGCCATCGTAAAAGCCATAGAACATTTCCATCATTATCTGTATGGCAGAAGATTCCTGCTCCGGACTGACCATGCATCTTTAACGTGGTTGCTCCAGTTCAGGAACCCGGAAGGACAGATTGCCAGGTGGATACAACGCCTGCAGGAATATGACTTCGAGATACGTCATCGTAAAGGGACTCTACATGGTAATGCAGATGCCTTGTCACGGAAGCCCTGCTCGGAAAGCTGCAAGTACTGCTCTAGAGCCGAACAGAAATACCTGCCGATAAATCCGGTTGCCTGCCAAGTTACTGTTGCAACACCATCAGAACAAGATCCCGACCCATGGAGTGACGAAGAATTTAGAAAAGCCCAGATGGAAGATCCTGACGTAAAGCCTATATTACAACTGAAGGAGACGACCAGCAACAGACCTACCTGGCAGGAAATTTCCAGATTTAGTCCCATTACGAAAAGTTATTGGGCACTTTGGGACTCTCTTCATATCAGAAACGGCGTCTTATACAGAAAGTGGGAATCTGAGGATGGGAAAAGCTTCAGATGGCAGATTTTATTACCAAGATCAAAAATTCCAGCTGTTTAAGAACAACTGCATAGTAGCTCTACCGGAGGCCATTTTGGGGTAATGAAGACTCTGCAGAAAGTTCGGGAACGCTTCTACTGGTGCAAGGCAAAGGAGGATGTGGAGAAATGGTCTAAATCCTGTGATGCTTGTGCGGCACGTAAAGGCCCGCAGAAACGAAGTCGAGGAAGACTGCAACGGTATAACGTGGGAGCACCATTTGAACGGATTGCAATCGATATCTTGGGTCCTCTGCCACGGACCTCCAGTGGGAATAAATACATCCTCGTCGTGATGGACTATTTCACCAAGTGGCCTGAGGCATATCCCATTCCCAATCAAGAGGCATGCACAGTCGCAGAAGTCCTAGTGCAGCAATGGGTGTCAAGGTACGGCACGCCCCTACAACTTCATACCGACCAAGGTAGGAACTTTACCTCTGATGTTTTCAAAGGACTGTGTGAACTACTCGGCATAGACAAAACCCGGACAACACCCTTACATCCCCAGTCGGACGGCATGGTCGAGAGGTTCAATCGTACCATCCTGAATAACCTCTCCCTTCTAGTATCAAGGAACCAGCAAGATTGGGACTTGAAGTTGCCATTGTTCCTGCTGGCTTATCGAAGTGCTGTCCATGAAACCACCGGCTATACTCCAGCCCAAATGCTGTTTGGACGTGAACTTCGTCTCCCTTGTGATCTCCTGTTTGGTTGTCCACCCGATGCGCCTTCATCGCCCGAGGAGTACATCCAAGATCTCCAGGCACGATTTGAGGACGTTCACAACTTTGCTCGGGAGCGAATTCACATTGCATCGGAGAAAATGAAGACAAGGTACGATCTAAAGGCTACGCAACATGAGTTTCAGGAAGGAGAGAAGGTCTGGTTCTGGAATCCTGTTCGACGCAAAGGACTCTCTTCCAAGCTACAGTGCAACTGGGACGGACCATACACAGTCTTAAAAAGGCTGAATGATGTAGTGGTGCGGATCATTAAAACACCTTCATCAAAACCGAAGGTGGTGCACTATAATAGGCTAGCCAGGTACCACAAGTAACGGTAAAATTAAAATTTAAAATGTAAATACTTGTAAAATTTGCGCATGCGCACTGTAAATATTTGTATATAAATATTTGTACATATTTGTGAATTTTGTAAATATTTCCCACTTAATTTATATTTCTGTGTTATCTTTATGTGCAACTTAGTTTTTGTGTTTTAGATTGTGTAAATTTGTTTAGTTTCGCCTCTTGACCAAGGGTTGCACTGCCCGGGACGTGCAGTCCTTGGGAGGGGGGCAGTGTTACGAAATTGTAAATAATTGTGTTCATTTTTGTATAAATTCTTTCAAAGAGGCTTAGTAAGTTGATAAAGTGCTAATTATGTGCATGTCTAGTCGTTCTAGCGTCTAAATAGCCTTATTTTCCCTTAAAAACGCATTAAAAAGCCCCAGTAATACAGGTAATGGATTTGGCGCCAAATTTGGCGACTTTTTCCCACCTTGGCGATTTTTTTGGCGACCTTGGCGAGAAAACCCTTATATGGGATATACCAAATATGGAAGCTGTAAGTTGATTGGTTGACCACTTTCTAGAGTTTTCTCGAAAAATCTGGGCTCCATGGAACAGCATATAAGGAGCGCTTCCTCGCCAAGGCAGTCAGTTCAGTTCAGATCTCAGCCAGCTTCGCTAGTGCTTGCATTGCTCTTAAGCCTCTTTGAGAGAGACTTGCTTTATGTGTTATTACTATACAGTTTGTACTGTGGATTTGCTGTTGACAGCTGTTGTTTAAGCTGTGTTTACTGTTTGAATTGAAGCTGATACTTGGTTTATAGACCTACATTTTTCTGGAATTTTCTGTGAATAAATTACTGAATTTTTGTACGTTTGGCCTTTCATTCTCAGACAACTCACGAACCCCCAAGTACGCAACATTATTTATGAGTTTCCCTCTACCGGACTTCGTATTAAGTATATGAATTAGACATAAATGCAAAAGTTTACTTTTATCAAGAAGATTTCGTTTTAGAATTAATTTATTCATTATATTATTTAAGAATATCAAAAAATGATATTTGCAGAAATTAAAAAGTATTGACTAATATTACCAATTACCAAAAAATAATACTAGTGAACTGAGTCCGACAATTCCCGGGGGTCAGGTCGCCTGGGCGAATACATATATACTATGTGTAAACAGTTATGACAGACTGATGAAAACAGTTTATGCATATATACACTACCTACCAATAAGTATTTGGGCAATTTAAAATTTAGACGTTTACTCGAATATCAAGAAAAATTCTTTAGGAATATTTTTGAAAATTTGGGAATATAAAGAACATGTTATACCTCATATATTTCAACAACAGTTTTCTAATAAAGAGGAAAATGAGATCAGTCAAAAATTAAACAAAAGTAGAAATTATTTGGATCACCCTGTAGAAAGTAATGCTTGAAATGAGTTTTAACTATAGCACGTGATTAAGAAAATTCCTCTAATTTTCTGTATAAATTTTTATGAGGCTACCAGATACATTTATGGAGATATAACGGTTTCTAAGAATTGTTAATAAAATTACCACTTTTTTTTTTTTTTACTTCCTTATACAAAGTATAAGGAAGTATAGTACACTGATTCAAAAAGCTACCGTCCACTCAGCTTCCTCTTACTGAGACAACAGTACTCAGTTAGCCTCAATTCTTATCTCCTAACAATAATCTACCAACAATCTTCAAAATTAAATAACTAATTTATTTAATTACTTACTTTAATTAATTAATTTTTTTTTTATTTTATTATTATTTAATTTTATTTAAAAATTAATTTTATTATTTATTTTATTTTATTTTTATTTTTACGAGGATGTGGCGGTGTCTGGTCCTCGTTAATATGTGATGCACCGTCAAGTGCTCGATGGGGTCGTTTAGCAGTCATCGGGCTACCAACGCGGGGTACCATTCCCCTGTGGTGGATCAAAATTGCGATTATCCCTCTTTCTCTCCTCCATTCGACCTCTTTGCGCATAGTAATTTCCCTCGCAATTAAGTGTATTTAGGCCTTGCCACTTCAAAACTTCTAAATTTTCGCTATGCGCCCTAAAACTATCTTCCATCCACCAGTGGCTTCATGTATTCATTTTTTTTCCTTTTTTTTAATAATCTCATTGTTCCTTACTCGTTCAGCTTGTCTTTCTTAAATCTTAAGTGTTGTCCCCTTCCCCTTTTTAAATTGTCTCCACTTTCGGTTTTAATTCTTGTGTGCACTACTAACTTTAGCGGCTCCCCCAGTGTTTTTTTTCTTCCTCCCTGCCTAAATTCAAAATTGTTTTAATTTTGTTGAATTCCGGTTATTTCGACTCTCAGCTAGTAAGTGCACTTATTCCAAATTCCTTAACATCCAGGAGCGCGTTTGTGTGTTTCCGCCGTAGCTATCTTGGAGGGTGTGGTGTGCAAATCGAGCTATGTGTCCAAAGCAGAAGTCGATACCCTGCACTTTCTGAGCTCTGGTGTTCTAGTCACATTGCTGCCCAGAAGTGATGTAGCAGTTCGATCTAGTTCCTGAAGATGATGGATGAAGTCTGAACGAAGAATCTTCGGACACAGCTCGCTCTAATTAGCTACTAGATTACTGTCTGGTGTAGGCAGCTTCCATGCGGTGATCTGGCTATTTCTTAACTCCGGCGGACGGCATCCAACCCGTTAAGCTTGGTCGAGCCCAGGCAGGCAGGGGCCGTCCAAAGATTTCTAAGGAAGTATAGTAATCCCGATTTGCGAAATGGATATTTTATTTCGCATAGCTCAAAAACAAACTATCGTAGAATGTTGCAAAAGTATACGTGTGACTCTCATGATGTCTAGTTGCATACCTGCAACTTTGGTTTTAATACGAGCTCCCGTTTCAAAGATATCAACGATTTTACACGAATTTTCGTGACGTCTGTATATAAATATAAGTGTGTGCGTGTGTGTGTATCTCGCATTACTAAAAAACGGTTAGACGTAGAACGTTGAAAACTGGTATTTATAGGTTTGTTGTAGCATCTACAATAGTTGTGCACCTCTGTTTTTAAACTTTCTGTGGTTTTCCATTTTGTAGTTATTTAGTAAAATTACAATCATAATGACAAAAAATAAAAAGTTTTGGCTATTATAGCTGACCTACCATCATAGAGAATTCAAAAGAAGCTAATAATACAGCCAGTAATGATATTGTTATGAAAGATGAAGAAGTTTTGTGAGTAGAAAGTTATGCTTAATGATATACACTGGTTCTAGTCGAAGAATGCATTTTATTTAATGAATATTTAGTCTGTAGATAGAACCCTTAATGACAGTGTTATGAAAGTTGTCGACATTTTAACGAATAGAAAGTAATTTCTTAAATATATAAGCAGGTTCTTGTCGTCAAATGCATTTTATTTAATGAATATTTAGCGCGTAGATAGAGCCTGTAATGTTATTGTTATTAAAGTTGTCGAGAATTTAGCGTGTAGAAATCGATTCTTTAAAACATAAGTAGATTCTAGTCCATGAATGCACTTTATTTGATAAATACTCAGCGCTTAGATATAGCCCGTAATGATATTGTTATGAAAGTTGGTGACATTTTTGTGTGCAGAAAATAATTCTTAAAGACATAAGCAGATTCTAGTTGACGAATGCACTTCACTTAATGAATATTCAGTCCGTGGATAGAGCCTGTCATGATATTGATAAATACGTTGTCGACATTTTACCGTGTAGAAAGTATTTCTTAAAGAAATAAGCAGGTTCTAGTCGAAGAATACACCTTATTTTATTAATATTCAGTAAACAGTTGAATAAATATGCTTTTTATGCTAAAAAAATTAATATTTTTGAAACAATACAATGAAATGGTCAATTTTACAACAGAAATCAAATAAACTTTTTTAAATACACTTCAGAGCATAAATTTTACTAAATCAGGAACAACCGAATATTTCGAAGTCTGAATGGAATTTGGATTCCTCGAGAGTGCTGTCAGTGGTTTATGGAATATTCAAGGTAGTGCACAAGAAACCAATGCGTGACTACAAAATTTCATGAACTAGACTCCAATGGAGGTTAGAGTTTCTAAATTTTGTGATTACCTTATTACAATTTTTCGCCACGTTTGAATGCCTAATTTCACGCTAAGTCAAACCCCATTTTCGTTGAAATAAAAACTTTCATCTGTTTCCACTTTTACTGTAATACTGTATAGAAAGTAACACGTAAAGATATAGACAATTTCTAGCCTACAATCATCAACAATCACTCTTCTCTCTCTTTTTTTTTTTTTTTTTTTTTTTTTTTTGAGAGTCATTTATAGAACTTCTGAAGAATTTAGTTATGCGCTATAAACCAATGAATATTTCCGGGATATTCCAGAAGTCTGTTCTTATTAAAGTTAGAAATTCCAAACTCGGGCAAACCTAAACTACACATTTTCGCCAAATTCAGTTGCCAAGTCACCAAATTCGATGCCGAATCACCACATTCGATGCAAAGACCAAAAATCTATACAGGCTACTAATTTGCGGCTTCGTGAGATTAGCGATAAAATTTTGCGACAGATATATTTTTTTCTGGAAACCCTTTCTCAATTTTAACTGAGTTAATTATTTTGGTAAAATTTATCTTTTCTTGCCAGTAATTTTTGCCATAGAGAACAAAACTGTGCCATCTATACTCTAATGATTTTTATTATACTCTAATCTGTGCATTTGCCAATGAGAAGATCTGTAATAAGCCGTGGGTGTTATTTAGTCCTGAAAAAACTACTACATTTGTCTCGAGGGTATATATAATCGTATTATCGTGACTTTTTTAGTTGGAGAAACAGTTTTTTTTCCTTCTTGTTTTGTTTTCGTTTTAAGGAATGTTCGTGGAGTTTATTTACGAATCGGTTACATCACAGAAAACTGTCAATGTTTTCATAACAATATGCATATTCATATGGTTGTATAAGGATGTCATGTGGTCCCCACATTAGATTTTTTAATTATAACACGTAGGGTTACATTAGTATACACATTCATATATACACATGTACAGTCGGAGAAAAAAAATACGCAACACATATACTTTATCTTTAGTATTTATAGAGTTATAATAAAAAATGTGTTAGGGGTTATCTGTAAATGTAGAAAAATTAAATTAAGATCCTATAAAAAATAGACAAAATTTTAATGTTTTACACCGGAAATCTTTCAGGAAAAAAGAATTATATAATTTAATAAAAACATTTACATTTTCCAGTTTCTTAATTAACCAGAATTCAGTTTTTTAGATTTGAATATACTTCAGTACTTTTTTAGATAATTTCCAAAATTTCCTCCCCCTTCTTTCCTTTAAGATTGAGGCTAAAAAAACGCAGGGGGTGGGGTTAAAAAACATGTTTTAAAACAAACTCTGCCTCAAATAATCTCAGGATCTCAATTTTTTAATGTGTCGGTTATGTACGTGTATGCAACATGAACTATAAAGGGATTTTGTGAAATTACTCCTAACCCCTGGCGGGGCAAAAAAACACGTTTTCAAGGTTAAATGTGCTCCATAGTATCTTTGAATGGCAAATTTAGGTGTGTGGGTTTTGATTAAATGTACTTAATATGCAATTTGATGTGATTTGGCAAATCTCCCCACTTCAACCGCGAGGAAGGGGGAACAAAATGCAGGCAAGGCGCTATCGAAGGCATTGTTTCTCCAGACTCGAAGTGCGGCATGTGGGAAAACCGCAACTGAAGGTACCGAAAACTTTAAGTTAGATGTTGACTGAATTCAATGTTTTTTTTATTATTATTATTAATATATATATATATATTTTTTTTGATATGGTATTTTGAGAAATCATTTCAATATAATGACCAGCGAAGCGGGCAAAGCCTGCTAGTATAAAATAAAATAAGATAAAATATTTTGTTCAATTTATTAATTATTAATCCTAAAATATTTCAAATGTATTTTCTAAATAAATAAATAAATAAGAGCTAATTTATTTTTTATGAAAAAGTCATATATACAGGGTGAGTTTGACATAATCTGCCAAACGAAAGTAGGTGATAGAACAGTCCATGGGGAGCATAAAACACCATAGAAACCCTGTCCTATCTCTAAACGTTTCCGAGTTATGGTAGATAGGAAAAAAAATCTGTTTTTTTTCATCCCGTCTGAAAAAACCCCAAATTTGTGAGCTTTCTGAAAGACTTATATGCAAAATAGGCACATATTTGGAAAGAGCAGAAAAAATCCTATCGGGTGACACCATTTACATCAGGATACATTAATTTTACGGCGATCTACACGTGCTAATACATTGGCAAAGTTTAAAATCGAGTTGTCGCCAAATTCTTTAACTGGCAATTCTGCAAACACCGTTCCAGCTACAATCGGTCAAATTTATCAAAAACTTCTCCATTCCACAAGCTTTATAATGAGCCCACAATAAACCATATCGGGGTTCTAGATCAGGAAAAATTTTGAAATTTCCTTTCCTTTGAAATACATTCATCACTGAACTCGACGTTCGACGAGAAGGAGACTAACGGGTGCCATTGTCGTTCCTGATTTCATGTCCGCCTTCAGCCCGCTGTTTTGTCAGAGGCAAAAAAGAAAGTTTTAAAGACAAACATGAAAAGTAACAGTTGTATTAAGTTTACAAACAGAATGGAATGGAAAGAAAAGAAGTATGACATTTCTCACGTCTTTCACAAAGGAATATGAAAAAAAAAAAAAAAAGACGCATCTTTCACAAAGGAATATGCAAAAAAATGACGTATCTCACGTTTATGATTAAAGCAGATATGCATTTGAAAGGATGTGTGAAATTTATTGCTGCTGCTGAAATTGGTCACCCCCACACCTGATACATGCCCTTGCCCGCTTACGAACGGAAACCACCAGAGCCTAATTAAGGGGGAAGCACACATTATTTATACTTACAACGTTATTTTTTAACAAATACTTTCCTCCTATAATAAACAGAAAATTCTCATTAAAAATTATTTTAAAAGAATTCTGGTGTCTAATAACGGTGAGTAAATTGGATTGTTTTACACCGTTCCTTTTTTATAAAAAATATTTCCTCGTCAAAGCGTGTTATTTCTATGACATGAAGTAAAAAATAATTGTAAAAATATTCCGGTGAGAGCGGAGATATTGTGTGCTTCCTCCTTAATCAGGCTCTGGAAACCACAGTAACTCTTAGCGAAAGCTCATCCCTCATTTTATTATTGCATCATCGAGCCGGCTGCTTAAATCTAGCAAACTGACTACTTCTGTGCGGTACACTTCTTGCTTCAGGAAACCCCAAACATAGAAGTCCTATGGAGTGGGATCTGGCGATCTAGGTGGCCAAGGAATTGGTCCATTACGACCAATCCATCGTAGATACTGCTGAGTCAAGAAGTCCCGAACGGCATTGGAAGAATGTGCAGGGGCCCCATCGTGTTGGAAAACCATTTACACTCATTCTTGTACAAGAATGACATCAAGTAATCCTGGAAGATGATGTTCCAGAAACTCCAATTATGTATTGCTTGTCAGATGACCTTGGAACACATGTGGAACTATCAAGTGGTCGCCAACCACTACGGCCTATGGACAGAATTGCTGTATATTTTTTTAAGTCCGTATTGATTATAGATTTTGTACAGGGACATGCCAAATTTTTCTTATCGTTACCGGACACGGGGTAAATTTCGCTTAAATGTATTTTAACGCCGTTACTCTGCATCGAACGAAATGAAATTAGCGTACATTACTGTAATGCTTAAACTCATGTTTCCTACAGAAAATATGCGTGCTTAGGCTTCATAATTAATGTACAGAACCTTAAAAAAATGTTCTGACATTATCACATAATCATCCAAATTATGGCAAATTCTGAACAATTATTCGGGAAGACGTACAATAGGTAGAATAGTTTTTACTGGTGTATACATACAGTGTTTATGGTTCGTTTTCAGAAAAACACAAAAGAATTTCGTAGCATCAGAACCTGTGGGCGAATTTTTATTGATGTTCATTTTAACGCGTTTATGCTTCATTCGATAAAATGGAATTAGCATACATCATAAACATTCTTAAAAGAATGTTCTGAAAAAAAAAATAGTTATGCATAGACTAATTTATTTACAGAACCACCGAAAAAAATTTTGTGCCAATAAGGTCTATAGATCGTATTTCTTAAAAGTGTGTTTTAAAATGGTTACACACCATTACATATAATGAAATGTTATTATAATGTTGAAAAGCATGTTTTTATGAGAAAAATTGCGGTCGTAGAATTGTTAATTAGTTTATTGGGTTATACAAAATAATTCCGATATGTTATATAATCCTTTTGTATGAAATTTGGTACAAGTATTTATGAGTTGAAGGAATTAATATAAGAAGGAATGAGAAGGAATGAGGTATAGCGAGGCGGGGGATTTAGGGGATGGCAGCCCCCCTCAGATACGCATATGTTTATGTAGCGAGTCAATATATATAATATATTATATAAAAAATAATAAATAAAAACGATCTGTTCAGTAATGCGGGATGCAAATAAGTCGTTGAGGCTCCCGACCTGCAGATCCAATAGTAATATGTCTTCTTGGATTTATTCTTCAGTGGGTCGCGCTGATCGATCTACCATTCGGATTTTTTCGTGGTTTTCTCTAACTCTCGCGTAAATATGGACTATGACCCAATTAGAAAGACCCCACACACACTGCGTGTATTCCTCCTATTGGCATAGGATCGTAGTGTAGTCAATCGGCCTTAAGCCTGACAATCAACCATGAAAACAAATAATAAATTAATATAGGGGAAAAAAAATGTGAATTTAAATTCCTTTTTAAAATCTCTATTCATAATAAATGAAAATTAAGTTATTAACAGATTTTTCTTTCTTTCTTTCTTTTTCTTTTTTTTTTTTTTTTTTTTTTTTTAAGCACTGACGAAAACAATCCATCAAAAAGTTATCTAAATAATGCAGAATATATATATATATATATATATATATATATATATATATATATTTATTTTCCTAAGTAATAATATTTTTATATAAAATTCTTTTTAAACGTAAAATAAAGTGTAACTTGTAATATATAATTTAACAAAATAAAATATTAAATGCTGTAAATAAAATTAAATGATAAATTTACAAATAATTTGAAGAAAGGTAATAGGTAATTTACTCATGAATAATAATTACTAATTTATACATATGTATGTATATATTATGTGAAAATTGATTATATTCCTTCTGTATATTTACATTAACATTCTTTCTGAAAATATAAAAACTAATAAACAATAGTTGCTATTTCTTACGATAACGAACTTTAATATTTTCTATAATCATGTTATTCATTATTTTTTAAATAATTCAAAACACACTAAAAATAGATAGTACAATACGTTTGTCTCTTAAAGTTGTTTAAAATTTGATAAAGTTGCAAGATGCTTTTTATTTTTTGTACTTGTTTTTATAACTTTTTTCCCAATTTAATATACATCAAAATGTAATTTTTATAAATTTATAAAAAGAAAACATCAAGGGGAAAAATAGAGATTTTTGAGTGCAAAGGCTGGCATATAGCTTAAATAAAAAGAGAAAATTTCAAAGAGAAATATGTCAAAAATGCAAATATTTGAAAGAAAGAAATTTTATTACATAAAAAGTTTTAAAATATATTTTGAGAAGCATCTGCTGCTATTGTTTCATCCATGATAAAATCAATATTTTTAAAAAGTAATTTTGAACTACTGTTACTGTATTTTTCTTTAGCAAAATTTAGCACAAACTGCACTAAAAATTAATTATTTAAAAAATATATATTTTAATTGCAGAAAAAACTATATTTAAAATGACATGAAAAGAATTAAATGTATATTTTAAAATAAAGAAAATATGTAATGTTTTAAAAAACATTTTGAAATTTTAAATATATGCAAAAAAGAAAAAAAAAAAGAGTCATAAATAGAAAAAAATGAAAAAATGAAATAGTTCTGTCGGAAGACATGTAGGGATATAGAATGTAACAATATAAATAAACCGCTAGCTACAGACAATATAATTTTAAAGTATTTTCTAAAGTAATGTTTTAATTCAATCTTAAATTTCTTCCATATAATTTTTCGTATCAAAAGATGACATATATTTTACAAGAACCATATTCCACAGATATAATATTTTTATTACTATAAAAAATATATATATATATATATTAATACTGAAAATAATATGATATATGTATTTTTTTTTATGCACTAAAATTTTATGTAAAATAATAATAGTAATAATAGAATATTTACAAAAAAAAAAAAAAAAATGTCGATTGAAACGTTTTTAGATATACATTATCTAACAATAAGTATACGAATATTTTCGAATTTAGACGTTTTGTCAAATATCTAGAGAAGTTCTTGAGGAATAATCTTGAAACATTGGTAGTGTAAAGAACATATAATACCTTATACATTTAAAGCAAAAGTTGTGTCGTGAAGAGGAAAAGGGGACGAGAAAAAATTAAACAAAAGTCAAAGTATTTTGGATCACCCTGTAAAAAGTAATACTTTCAATGTGTTTTGGCTGTAGCAGGTGATTTTGAAGATGTTTCTCATTATCTATATAAACTTGTATGAGGTTACCACATGTATACATGGAATTATAAAGGTTTAAAAAGTAAATTGAAAAAAAAAAATCCGCTTTTTAAATTATAACACGTAGGTATTAGATCCAGAGCAAAATCCTTTTTAGAAAATTTCTCATACTACATTAGACAATCAGAATGCAAAAATGTTAAAAATGTTACAAAATTTCAGCCGTTTTACTAAATAATGTTTAACTACGCATGCGGTAGCTTTTAAAAGATTTCATTTGAATAATTTAATAGCCAAAACTATTGAACAACTTATATGAAAACCTCAAATAGAATGAACAGAATTTCAGTTCTTAAAAAAACAAAGAAATAAAAGGAAGATAATGTTTTTTTTTTTTTTTTTTTTTTTTTTTTTAAATCAATATTTATTTACAATCAGTGGACACTGTAAGGCAATTGGCCATGGATTGAATAAAAATAAAAAAGTTAGTAAATTACCTTAAAGTTCAGCTTTTATTTTGAGAGAACTAAACTTCTGTTCATTCTGTCTTTCACAACTAATTGAATTTACCTGATATTTGTTTGGGGTTTTCATATAAGTTGTTCAGTATTTTTGACTATTAAATTATACATTTTTTTTTTAAAGCTAAAGCATGTGTAGTTAAATATTATTTAGTAAAATAGTTCATACTTTGTAGGATATTGAACATTTTTTTTTCATTGTGATTGCAGTATGTTCTGTCTAATGAAGTATGCCAAATTTTCTGAAAATGTTTTTCCACTTGGTCTAACAACACACATGTTATAATTTAATGTGGAAATTGTATTGTCTGTCACATTCACTTTGTATGATTTAATAATAAATATATTGAAAATTGTTTCAGAGAATTTTTTTAATAATGTCTCCCAGGAAAACAATTATGTATGGTAGCCATGATATTTGTTTAGAAAAAAAATATATCATTAGACTGGTTTTAATAATATGATTAAAGACATGTTTTTTTTTAGTTGTTTTAACTTTTGGAAATATAGAAGATATAATATGAATAAATTCTTTATAACTAACTATATTTAAATACATTGAGACCTATATTATATATTTATAATATCTGTAATATTAACGTTGAATGTTAACTAATCAATAAATTTTAGATTACATCTTATCATTTTTTGTAATGTGAAGAGCATTTCTAATGCAGTTTTTTAATCACACATAATAGTTATTATTAATATTATTATTATTATTATTATTATTATTAGTTTTTCCCTAAACTTTTGTAACTCATCATTGTTTTATTTTAAATAATAAATTTTAAAATGTAAGTCAAAAGTTTTGTTTTTGTAATAATAATACCTACACTTAAGCATTTTATTTGCAAAGACATTTAGCATTTTATAAATTTTAAAAATTTCTATTTGAATAATTTATTATTTTTTAATTTAATTTAAAAAAAAAATAAGAAACTTTTTTTAAAATTGTATTTATTTGCAAATTATTTTACAATTCACCATTATATACATGATTTAATGTTAGAATTTCTGAAATAAATAAATAATAAATAACAGCCTCTTTAACTACCCCCCCCCCATTTATGTATGTATATATATATATATATATATAACACAGACCTTTTTATTTCATTTTATTTATTTACTGAGTAAAATATCTAAATTTATTCGAAACTACATTTTATCGATAACAGTGGAAAAAAAATATTTCTGAAGTTAGAAAAAGGAAAAAGAAAAGAAAAATATAAACCATTAAATAAAATAAATCTAAAAGTTAAAGAATTTTTAAAGTGCAACGGCAAAAATCACAAGATATTATTTTTTTTTCTTCATTTTAGAAGGATGGAAATAAGAATTTTTTTCTTAAAAGTTTTACTGGGTGATAAGTTAATCTTATTAAAAGTAAAGTTTTTCTTAAAACCACTTTAAGTTTTTATTTCATATTACTTTATTTTTCGGTAGCTGTTAGTAAAATGAATCAAAA
Source organism: Salticus scenicus (assembly GCA_963930645.1). NCBI lineage: Eukaryota > Metazoa > Arthropoda > Arachnida > Araneae > Salticidae > Salticus > Salticus scenicus. The sequence goes on along the minus strand of OZ005649.1, from coordinate 268,178,000 downwards.
AGATTAGATTTTTTTACTAAAAAAATGATTAAAAAAAAAAAAAAAAATAGGTATTTAATTTAAAAATATATCAAAATATCAAAACTAGTACTTAGAAAAAAAAAAACACTGAAACTTTTAATAAATTCCCACAAATATGACGTTTAAAAAGAGTTATTCCTAAAAATAGTTTAATATCAGTATTTGTATGCAGAAAACATGCTTAAAATACAACAGTGTTATATTTTTGCACATCTAACATAATAATACAGCTTATTGTAATTAAAAGAAAAAATCAATAAATTCATTAAATCTGTCGTTTTTATATTCCCAATGATTTATGCATATTCAACGAACATCATAATATGTTAATATTTAAATGAAAAATTATAGAACAATATCTAATTTGTTTACTTATTTATTTTTATTTTTTTTTAAATTCTGTTTTAGAAATTAAATGTTCAATAAAAAATAAAAAATAAATAAAAAAATAAAAAAAACTTTGTTATTATGTTACATATAGAAAAAAAAAAAAAAAAAAAAATCATCTAACTGATTTTTTTATGTGTACTGGGAAACCGGATTTATTTGATAATGGGCTATCTTCTAAACTATTGACCTTAGAATTATATTTACAATTACAAAAGTTTTACGGATGATATGTAAATTACATTTAATAAAGACGGAAATTTTATTTAAGGAAATGAACATAACTAAATTTTACTGCAAAAAAATTCAATTGTTTTAATTAGTCTTACAATTAAAAGTCATTTACAAAAAAGATCATATTCTAAACATAATATTAACATAAAAATAGAAACATTTTTGTCAAATTATTACTATTTTAATAACAGGAGTCTTGGTGTTGGAATAATAAAAACTTGGATAAACTACTACGTCAGAAACGCCAAAGAAAAATATTTGAGATGCATACAGCTGTTTCGGTAGCCTTAAGCGTACCGTCTTTAGTAGAAAAAGAACTTTCGCTCTGCAAGCGTACTGTCTTTTTGCACTGAAGACGGTACGCTTAATGCTAGCGAAACATCTGTATGCATCTCAAATATTTTTCTTTGGCGTTTCTGACGTAGTAGTTTATCCGGGTTTTTATTATTACTCTTTTGTCCCCTATAAATTCGATGAAAATTTTCTATTTAAGGAGTTGTACACAACTTAAATATTATATATATATATATATATCTTTAAACCTCTTTTATGTTGCTCGATTTTCTTACTAACCTCTTTATAAATATAGTATTTACTGTATTATATTTATTGCACATTTAATTATTTATATTTTTACTTTCTAAATTGGTTTTTACCTTTTTTATCAAACAAATAAAACTGTTTGGCTAGATGTAGCTATGGTAAGATGATTGGTTCATAGTTGGATGTTGGATGTGTCTAGTTCAAACAGCGGCAGTGAAATCGTTTATTTAATTTTTCTATAAATATTCTTCCAAAACGTTCGCCATATATATGTACCAATGCTCAGAATGGTTGGAATTAAATGGATTCTAATCGAATATTTGTTTCTTTTTTGGTTGCAAAAGTGGTAGATATTAAGAGTAATTTTTAAGAAAAAAAACAATATCGGGAAAAACAAGCAGGCTTGGGTAGTTGATATTTATGATTTCGTTGAAATTTTCAAGATATGTTATCTAAAACTCTTGTATTTTTTTTTTTCCAAACATTGTTTTGAATCCGGTCGCATCCTTCTATTAACTTTAAAAGCAGAATTGCTAAAGTTATGGCGATTTACACACTGACTTAATTATATTATGCGTCTTTAATATTTTCCCACTACATTTAAAAGTGATTATAATTGTTTTTCGTCTACGTCTCTGGCTTCTCGTCTAATTCTCAGCTGTCTAATTTTCATAAATGCAATTTAAAGGCCTTAAAATTTTTATGTGTCATTCAAGTTTATCATAAAATGTTCTTTATTGAAAACGGTATAAATTTTATATATGCTGAAGCTAAAAAAAAAAATAAAATAATAATAAACATGTGTATTTTCGCCTAAAACTTCCTTACACAATAGTACTTCAGAATTTTATATTGTGCGGCGCCGTCTGTTACCATAAAAATCATATATATTCCTAAAACTATTGTTTTCCATTTCTTAAAAGAAAAAAAAAAATATTTTAAATTTAACAAATTCTCAGAGTTTATTATTCCTTAAAAATTAACTTTTATCACTTGAAAACTTAGTTTAGAAAAGATGAAAATAAATATTTAAAATCATTTTTTTTTAAATCTAATTATCATATTTTCTGATATTTCATGTCCATAATACACTCTGATGGAAAAAATTCCCAACACCAAGGAAAAATTATTCTACAGTAATGGAATTTCAGCAATACATTTGTCTAGGTAACATATTTAATTGATTAAAGTTTCAAGATCACAGGTAGAGCCATTGGCGAGAAGAGCCATTTCAAATGTGAAATGTTGGTACATTAGTAACCGGTGTAACCGCCAGAATTTTTAATGCAAGCATGCAAACGTGCATGCATTGTGTCGTACAGGTGTCGGATATCAGTTTGTGGAATGGAGTTCCATGCCTGTTGCACTTGGGCGGTCAATGCAGGGACGGTTAATGCTGGTTGTGGATGACGCTGGAATTGTCGTCCAATGATGTCCCATACGTGCTCGATTGGAGAAAGATCTGGTGATCTAGCAGGCCAAGGCAACATGTCGACACTCTGTAGAGCATGTTGGGTTACAACAGCGGTATGAGGGCGAGCGTTATCCTGTTGGAAAACACCCCCTTGAATGCTGTTCATGAATGGCAGCACAACAGGTTGTATCACTAGACTGACGTACAAATTTGCAGTCAGGGTGCGTGGGATAACCACGAGTGTGCTCCTGCTGTCATACGAAATTGCTCCCCAAACCATAACTCCAGGAGTAGGCCCTGTGTGTCTAGGCCGCAGACAGGTCGCTAGCAGGCGTTCACCTGGCCTCCTTCTAACCAACATATGGCTATCACTGCGACCAAGGCAGAACCGGCTTTCATCAGAAAACACAACAAATCTCCACTCCGTCCTCCAATGAGCTCTAGCTTGACACCACTCACGTCGCAAACGGCAGTAGTTTGGAGTCAGTAGAATGCACGCAACAGGGCGTCTGGCTCGGAGCTGTCCTTGAAGTAACCGATTTGTAGCAGTTCGTTGTGTTACTGTGGTGCCAACTGCAGCTCGAATTTCAGCTGCAGACGCAGTACGATTAGCCACAGCGATACGCCGAACACGGCGGTCTTCCCTCTCAGTAGTGCCACGTGGCCGCCCGGATCCCGGTCTTCTTGAGGCAGTACCTTCCCTTGACCACTGCTGCCAACACTCATGCACAGTGGATACATTCCTGCCAAGTCTTTCTGCAATATCGCGGAAAGAAAACCCACCTTCTCGTACCCCTACTACACGACCTCGTTCAAACTCAGTGAGCTGTTGATAGTGGCTTCTTCGTCTTCTTAGAGGCATCCTTGACTAACATTAACCCACTATGTCAAATCTCAACTGTAAATAACGATTACGATCCTTACAGCGCTTATTTAAAGCAAACCTCATTTGCATGTTCATAGTGTCGCTACTAGCGCCACACTTATGCGCGTACCTCGAAATTTGAATCGACGTCATCTTTCAGATGTATAAACACGCCTACCAAATTTCGTTTATCTAGCACAGCTCCTTCCTGGTGTTGGGATTTTTTTTTCCATCAGTGTATTATAGACAAAATAGTTTAGAAAGAATAACCTTAAAATATTGATATTTTATAGGAGTAAAAATTTATATAGTATAATTTATTATAAGAAATTTACTGAACAAATTAACTTGCTAAAATATTAGATTCATTCTTATTTTTTATTTATTTGTATAGCAGTATACTTTTGTTGAAAGGTACTATTTTGATAGAATAAAGTACTATAATTTTGTTATTCACCTATTTTTAAGTAGCATACACTATTTCTAAGAGTAAATAAAATTATAACTATGTAATATAAAGGAAACACAAAACATTAGTAAAATTTATTTTAAATTAAATTATTTTGCCTCATAAATTTATGTGATTTTAAAAATATTTTTTTATAAAATTAAAAAAAAAAAAAAAAACCTATGATATATACACATATTTTAAAACTGTATGCTGTGAAAAGATTTATGTTGCACATGATCCGTCAAATTTTCGCGGGTATTAACTAGTTTATTAGTAAAACGCGTATTAACTTATTGTCCTATTTTTATTTTCCATGTTACACAATACTGTGACAGGGAAACATTTCTGTATGAAGCCTTGCATTAGTTTATGATGACATGTCATCGGGATGCAACCGACTCCTCATAGAAGTTCTGAAACGTGAAACTGAGATATTCTGTATCTTTCAGTATGTCATAACCAAAATGCATTGTTAGTTCAACCAAATACCATATAAATGTAGCTTAAAAAAACATAATTTAGTTAACTGCAACATTTTTATTCTTATTTAATATGCACATTTTTACATATTGAATACACACACACACACACACACACACACACATACATATATATATATATATATATATATATATATATATACATGTACATATAATATGTGCAAAGAATAATCTTAAAACATCTTCATTAATAATCTAATGTTTGAACAATACCTAGATAATAACATAATATTCTAACTAATGATAAAAATCAATTAATAAAAGGGAAAAATAACTTTGATTTAAAAAAACATGTTAAGTATAAAAACATCTTAATTTCAATGGATTAATTTTAATCTGACTTCACTACTCAAATATTAAAAAAAAAAAGTATTTTTTGAGGATAATATCTAGAATGAACTTTGTAAAAAAATAATTAACATTCTCCGTAATGAGGATATTATTTTGTATTTTAAACATCCTTTTTGAAATTTTTATGATTTATAGGTATATAATAAGTATTTTTCTTCGTATCTGTTTTTTCTTTCTTTTAATATTTAATATTTAATATTTAAAATGAAAAACTTATTTTTAACTTATTTTTTCTTTTTCTACAGTTAAAACATATATTTCGAAAATTTTATTTAACTGTTTAAGATTAAATCTTTTATATCATAATAAAATAAAATAAACTTTCATCCCTCTAAATATAAATTATATTATTCTTCTTTTAATTTAACAACGCAAGAAAAGAACACAGTTCTCTTACATTGTGAATACTTTTCAAATATTTCTGTAAGTTATATCGTTTAATAACAAATATATTTATCTCTATGATGACACATAAAAATGCACATCATTTGCATTAATTATATATAGAGAGAGAGACAAAAAAAGTACTAACTATTTTTCAAACATCTATTTCAAAAATTAACCTATGAATATGTTTGAGAGAAGAAGAAGAAGAAAAAAAAAAAAGAAGCAAAGAAGAAAAATTATCATAACACATTTTTTTTTTACTTTTTCTTACCCATGAGGTAAACAAAGTATAGTTTTTAGGTACATTTTCGAAATTGAGGTTTTTTTTTTTTTGCACGTTTTGAGGTCCCCTGAATCCAGAAAACACATTTTTAGCGATTGGTCTGTGTGTGTGTGTCTGTCTGCTATCAGCATATCGCAAAAATAAAAAATAGCAGAATGTCCGAACTTGGTATTCTAAATATGTATCATATAGGAACGTTGCACTAAACTTTTCGTTGAGATCAAGAAAATGGTTCGTGCACAGGGACATCCAATAGAATTAAAATACTGTAGAGAAATTTCTGGTAAGTACAGTGTAACATCTATAAGCTGACTTAAACAAAACGGAATAAACAAAATTTATTACAAGCATAAAAGCACATTTTGTGTACATCGTTCAATGGGAATCATTCATTATTCATTTACAATTTCCCTATATTATACGCATTTAGAATACCGCGTTTGGAATTTCTGCTACTATTTGTTCTTGAAATATGCTGATAACAGACACACAGAAAGACCATTCGCTAAAATCATGATCTTCGTATTCAGGGGACCTCAGAACAAGTAAATGTAACAACAGCTCACTTTCGAAAATTTGACCCTAAAACAATACTTTCTCTACCGTAAGGGTAAGAGAAAGTAGAAAAAAAAGACTGTGGAAAAGGGGCGGTATTAACAATCCTCCGGAATAGGTTGGCAGCTCTGTGTACAGATTAGAGAAGTCGTATTCATTATTCCTTTCAATAATTTCTTTTACTTCAGGAAGTTTTTAAGAAACTATACTGCTGTTCATTAAAATTGCAACACCAAGAAGGAATGCGAATATAAGAATGATATTTATTGGGCACATGCACTATAGTAGGAAGAACAATTGATTAAATTTTTGGGAAGTTTTGAGTAATATATCCTGAGAAAACAGTGCATAAAGCAGCGACCTCTGGTAGCAATAACTACACTTATCTGCCTAGCCATTGAATCGAACAGCGATTGGATGACATATTCAGATACAGCCCTTCATGAAGCTTCAACAGGATGTCGTAGTTCATAGACCGTAGTTACTGGTGAGTGGTAGCGGGCCACTCGCTTTTCAATGATTAATAAGTCGTTTTCATTGGTGCGAGATTAGGAGAACGCGCTGGTGGGAGCAACGGTTGAACACATTCTGTATAAAGAAGGTCCGGACAATACAGACAACTTGCGGTCGTGCATTATCCTACTGAAAGGTAGCTCCAGGGATGCATTGAAGGAAGGGAACGACTTCGGTCTGTAGCACTTCACGCACGTACCTGTTGCTATTGAGCTCACCCTCAATTCGTAGCAAATTGAATTGTCCATGATACGAAATCGCACCCCAGACCTCTGTGCTCATGAGCCCATTGCAGACGCAGCAACCGATGGTTTGCCGTGAGGTGGATCCTGTATAAAGGTACCCTTGCACGCAGTCCACGGTGCATCAGACGTCGACGAATTGACGAAGCCGACATTAGTACACCTGTAACAGTAAATCAACGTGCTGCCAACTGCCTGGAGGAAGCTATACGGTCATTAACCGCCTTGCGGAGCAGGTGTCGATCGTCAAGCGCTGACGTCACCTTTCGTCGTCCACTGCCAGTTTTTCGAGTTGTTCGGTGCTCGTAGGTCCACTGCTTCCAAACTCGCATCACTGTGGAACTGTTCCGCTGCACACGAGCTATTATTGCGCGATAGGAAAATCCTCCTTCTCGAAGGCCGATAATCCTCCCCCGTTCAAATTCCGTAAGTTGCTGGAATTTCTCCTTCTTCCGTCGTGTAGGCATACTTAGGTCTCACTAAACGTTCGCCACTAACAAATAATCATTAACAATTTTCAACGTCCCGCGACAGCCCTCTATTTATACGCTTTCAGCATGAGTTCAGAGGGCGCTGCGCACGCCACGCATGCGCGGTGGCTCTGAAACTTCACTATTTTGCATAACATACTATAATTGACATTTGCTGCAAACTTCATTTAATTCTGATGATTTCTTCATGGTGTTGCATTTTTTACAAACAGCAGTGTAATTTGGGAAGAGAAAGTCATTGTTGGAGAATTTATAAATCATTTTAGATTTGCGAATGGCATTGTATTGCTTGCTTCATCACTTGAGGATTTCCAAGAAATGTTTCAAGATTTAAAGAAAGAAAGAAATATCGTTGGATTGAAAATGATCTTTAGTAAGACAAAAAAATATGTCGAATTACTGTGTATCTTCACGAAACGTCATTGTTGATATGGATAAATTAGAAACGGTATACTACAGTTATACATAATCTAAGCTTAATCATTCCGATGAATGGAAACGTCATTAAAGAAATTTACAACAGAGTTAACTTGCATGCAGAGCATTCGGAAGAAATAGCACTATACTCTATCGCAACCTCTCAGTTTGTTTCAAAAGAAAGTATTTGATCAGTGTGTTTTGCCTGTATTAACTTATGCTTCAAAAACTTGGGTATTAACGTATAAAACTGTACAAAGGCTTCAAAGAATCGACAGAAGCATGAAGAGATTCATGTTAGAATTCACACGAAGAGACAAAAAGCAAAACAATTGGATCAGATAGCAAACCAAAATGACTGATGTCATTTGTAGGGTAAAAATTATAATATGGAGGTGCCTGGACACCTTGCCATAAAAGCGATCATAGATGGACAAGCGATTTGGCCTTGGTGTTGAAGGACCGGTTTCGCCAGGTCAATTTTTTCCTCTTCGGAAAATAAATTCGTTTTTCGTCACCCGTCAGAGTTCGATGCCAAAATGATTTATTTTCGTGGCATTGAATCAGCATTTCACAAGTGACTTGTTTTTGACGTTCATTCAGATCACGTGAGACTCATTTACCGAGTTTATCCATCTTTCCTATTGCTCGTAAACGTCTGCTGATTGTTTCTTGTGACACATGTAATGCTTTTGCTAACAGCTGTTGCGTTTCAGTTGGGTCATCATCCAGTAACACATGCAATTGCTCTTGTTCGCGTTTTTGAGGTCTACCAGAGTGCTCACTGTCTTTCACATTGAAATCACCACTTTTAAATAGTCGAAACCATGTCTCCCATGTTCTAATCGATGGAGCGTGTTCACCATATGTTCCTACAAGCAAACAATGACTTTCAACAGCCTTTTTCTTTTGAATAAACAAGAAAAACAATGCATGCCGAAAATGTTCTTTTCAGGCACAAAACTCGACATGATCACTGAACGATAAAACAAAGATGCTAGTTTTTGGCGGAATCAACTTGTTTGTGTTTGTAGTATATATGTCACACAAACAAAATGACGTATGTGTCAACCGGAAAAAAATTATTCATGCATATACGATTCAAAGAATTGTTTGACATCATGAAATAGTGCATATGTTTGATTATCGCACTGGTTATTTCTAACATCTTCATCCGAAAACCTATGAAAATACAGATGTTTATAATTAAAATTATTTTTATTTTATTTATTTATTACTATTATTTTTATTTTTTTTAACTGCGCCCGATATGTCATATATTTATTTCACATTTGTCTCAAAAATGTCTTAAATTTGTCATAGAGATATAATTCTTTGTTACTTTGAATGTACAGTAAACGAAACATTTGGCTGTGTAACGTTTAAGTGGTCTCTTGGGACATCCTGTACGCACACACGCACACACACACACGTATATATATATATATATATGTGTGTGTGTTTATATGTGTATCATTGCGATATGAAACATTTCTGCTGTTCCGTTTAAAAATAAAATGCTAAGTTTATTTGACCAATTATTAATATTTATTGAAAACATAATTTAAAAAAAGAAAAAAAAAGTTCTAAAAAGTTCTACTAGACTTAATGGCGCATAACAAAATGATCGATGTTAAAACATAATATATCTAACATAATATAGAATTAGTATTTTTATGTTTTATGAACTTATTTAAGTTTTTTTAATGTGCAAAAAATCACGTTATCATACCCTATCACGTTCTTGTAGATCTTTTCGAGAACGTCCACGTTTCTGTGGATTAGACTAAAAACCAATGTCGTTGCTACAAACATATATTAAAATATAAAAATAGTATTTTTATCTTTACTTTGGAGTAATACATAAAGGGGTGGATGGAGTATGAACAAGTGCACTGTAATAAATATGTCCTATTTGCTGCCAGAATTCAGATTTGAGAAGATACGCGTAATTTACGAAAAAATTACGCTGTCAGAACGTATTTTCTCAAATTACAGAGAAATTCTGGCAGCAAATAGGACGTATTTTTTACACTGTAGAAAACAAAATAACCTCAAAATTGGAAGAGAATATATTTGGGAAAAATAAAATTTTACGCTTTATTTGAGACAAATTAAAAAAAAAAAAAAAAAAAAAAAAAAAGATAATTTAAAATATTAGATGTAATTTTGTATAAGGACCACCAAATGCAGCTTTGGCGGTTTCCTTTCTAAAATCTCTAAATTATAGTAATATAATTGACGAAATTAAAGAAATATTATATATCTATATATATATATATATATATATATAGGGTAACTGAACCAGTGAATGACACTTTTAGAGCAATCTCTGATGTTTTTAATGTTCTAGTCATCAGAAAATATTTTTTAGAAATCTTAAGTTAATACATATAGCGTGGAAGACATTCAGAACCATATATATGCTATAATATATACATTTAATAACAATTTTTATTATTATTATTTTAATGAATTTTTATTTGACACCCACTCAATGTTCCAGTAATTAACACTTCCAGTTTTTCCTTTTATTAGTAATTGGTCCCCTATGTTCCAGTGTTTGACAGTGCTAGTTATTAATTTTACTAGTTATTAGCACCATATGCTCCAGTGTTTGACATAAAATATTAAAATTCTTATATGTAAAATATATGATTTTATTATTTTTTCGTATTTATTATTTATTTCAGGATAGATATCAATTACTGAAGCATGGCAATCACTGGAGCACCTACCATATATATAATTAAATTTTTTATAATTATTAATGTAAAAAAAATAAATAAGGTTAATGTTAGTAAGATTAAAAGTAACGTTAATGATTAAAAAAAAAAATCATGTATATATTAAAAAAAATAAAAACTGATAGTTTTCTGTCATTGAGATCAATTGAGATATCATCAAATTGACAGCATAAGTGTTAAAAGCGAATATTCCTTGCCAAGATATTATGCAAGCAACAAGTTTTGAAATACCAACCGCTAGACGGAAGATGACGGCTAAGTAAATAAATGTTTGGACACTTTGGATATGAGATACGTTTTTTCAAAATTCTAGAGACCTACTTCGTGGTTTCTTTTACAAATTGAAGAGTGATTTTTTTTTCTTTTTTTCTTTTTTTTCTTTTTTATCTCATATATTTCAGTAAAGTTTTTACCCCCTTTTTTTACCGTGGACAGAAAAGGGAATATGTAAACTAAAAATAATGTTTGTACTTCTTTGTAAAAAACAAATAAAATAAGTTTGAAATATGTTTCAGTTGTAGCTTAGGGTTAGGAGGCTCCTTTCAATTATATATTTATTTGCATTAGAAAACGCACGTATATTGAGAGATATATAAGTATTTTACTAAAAATGCCGAACATATTTTTTCCGTTGTTACTGAAAAAGTTTTGACATCAATACTATATCAGTTTTGAATTTTTTACATTCTACGATAGGGAAAATATTCTGAAATCAAAATATTAAAATTCTGATTATCTTATGAAATATGAGATTTCTTTTGCAAATATTAATCAAACATCAATAATATTCCCATTACATTATTTATTAGACATTGCTTGACGAATTAGAATTTAAATTATGATTACACAATAAGAATAGCAATCCGAATGAATAATAAATATATCAAAACTAAACTTAATTTTCGCATGCATAAGATAAAATTAAATCGTACTTACATTCTCTCGCATTTCCATCGAAACAAGAAGATTGAAACAAAAAGAAACCAGATATCAAAAAATATGAATCCGAATTAATTATGGATTCTTGAATATAAAGACAAACTTTTCATTCAGAATATTTGTTAAAAACAACAGACTATCATCATTTTCTCAGAATTCTTATATCAACTAAGTTTTAAAAATAGTTTCGAATTGTACGTATTTTTATTGTACATGTTTTTTTTTTTTTTTTTTTTTTTTTTTTTTTTTTACTTGAATGACAAACAAAAGCAAACGAATAAAACAGTTCCCTTTCATTCACTCTGCGAACGGTGTGCTGATGCCGGCATATCCGCTGAGTTCGATTCAACAGACCGAATACATATATATAGATTGTCTGAAATTGGAGAAACAAATATCGTGGAACTTCAATATATAATACCGACAAAATAAATGTAATATCGATTACTAAAAAATGAAAAAAAAATAAATAAATAAATAAGAGGTTTTATTCAAATTTTAATTTTGAATCAAGTGTTCTTAATGCTGTGTGTAAATTGGTTTAAAATAAAAGCCTGAAAAAGTCCTTTATTGTTTTGCTTCATTTAAAAAGTACTGGAAATTCAACCTGTCGACGATATCGTACACAATATTCATGATATTTGATTACATTTTTGACAAAATAGTATTTGTCGAATACATTATATAAAAGCAATTTTGTACTGCTTGAGAAAATGAGGTAAATCATTATTTAATATAGAAAATCACACAATTAATATTTTTTATTTTCTGATTGGTTAGTTTATCTTTGCAATCGTATTTAAATTTTTCTTAAAAGATATTGCATTTGTTTTAAAAATCTGCATATTCAAGAAAAAAAGCTTACGATAAAGTCTGATACCACATATTATGTGCTATCTATTGATTATTTCCAGGACAAAACCTACAATGAAATATATTAAATGTCCTTTAACCATAAGCATATCATTTAAGCGTCCTTTAAACAAATCGTTTAATCATTTTGGAAAATAGATGAAGTATTTCTTTAAAAATTCATACCTGTATTCAACCCTGTATATATATATATACAGGGTCTGTACATAAATCTGTAGCCATTTTAAAAATTCATAACTATTCAATGAATTTATAGAGTTGAACGTGATTTGCGAAAAAATCAATCTTGTGAAGGGAGATTTTTTATTGAACTATTTGTCGATACAGATCGCTGGGCGTAACAGGATCTAACATTTTTATGAACAACTTTATTTATTTTCATGCAAATGTTTACAAGCATATAAATCTTATTCTATGTGTCCATCGTCATCACAAATTACACTTACAAACGAGTTATAACACACCTTACAGCAGATTCAGTCGGCAATTCTTACCTATGAAAAAACATCTTCACCATTAACGTTTTATCCACCAAGTTAGAGTCGAATTTAAAATTCCATGTATTTACAAGTAGGAGGCAAAATGAGAAAAAAATTGTTTTAATCGCAAAGTTGTGCAAATTATAGGACTTTCTTTTGCATATTTTTCTTTCACATCTGAGTCAAAAATTTAACTATTTGTCCAATTACAGTCGACAAGAAATTTAATATATATATATATATATATATATATATATATATATATATATATATATATATATATACTAGCAGACCCGGCCACGCGTTGCTGCGGCTAAGTAATACGTGGATTAAATGTATTTACTTTTATGTCGAAAGAAAATGAACTCGTATTTTTTCTTTTTGGCAACAATTAAACTTATGGAACTCACAGATATTTTGGAGCAACTTTAATAAAGGTCTATAATTAACAAATAATTGCAATAAAACAATATTGTGACAATAAATTGAGATAAAAACTATCCTATCTCTCAAGTTGGACCAAACTGCACACAGTGTGCAAAATTTCATTAAAATCGGTTCCTTAGTTTAGGAGTTTACACCGGACAAATATCGTGACACGTAATTTATATATATATACAGATATATATATATATATATTAACCAAAAGCAATTCCCCTCCATGAAAATGATATTTTTCGCAAACGGCGTTTAATTCAATCAATTCTTTCAATAATTATGAATTTTTTAAATATCTACAGACGTATGGGACACCCTACACACAAACACACACACACACACACACATATATATATATATATCTTACACACCTGCAAATATACTTACATATTCATGTGTGTATGTGTGCTGGAAGATAATAATCAAATATATGTACACAACTGAAATGACCAGAATTTTTTCACAAAAGTATATATATAATTTGCTAAACTGTAATATATTCTACTCCATATAAATCGAGCTATATACGTTTATATTAGTTTATTAAGACTATAACTAATAAGAACATAAAAAAAGAATCTTTAATGCATGTATTCAATGTTCTGATATGAATCTAGATATCATACTTTATCCAGAAAATGCCTGGGATTTGGCACGGGTCCCAGATGGCTTCAGTCAGTAAAGCTTGATTACATGGAATCTTTTATTGCATTTAGACCAATCACTGCTTTGGAGGTTTTTGTTGTAAGTGACTTTCTTCAGAACTGAATGAAGGAATTTTATTTTGCCGTTAAGTATTATTAACACAAAAGCGACACAATTCTTTGTTCACCATACTTAAAAAAGAAATAGAATTCTGAAAAGTGTTTTTAGTGCCTATAAAAAAAGTTTTTTTTTTCAATTTATAATTATCAAAAATATATTTCTAAAAAAATTATTGTTTACATAATATGGCAAAAAATATTCTTTCATATTATATGATGGTTTGTATTTTAAATTCCAATTCCATAAAATTCCATTTAAGAAAATAATAAATATAAGTAATCTAAGTAATATGATGTAATAGAGGTTAAACACAATGTTAAAAAAGTATTAAGAAATAAATTTGAAAGTATTTACCTATGTATTTACTTATTTCTTTGTATACATGTATACAGATGTGTGTCAATATATATATATATATATATATATTATATATGTCATATTAAAATGGACAGCCACACGTTAAAATAATTAAAGTGCAGTCAGTGAACCAAGTGGTGGTTTTATTAACTCGAGATGTTACAGCATTCACGCGAAGGTGAGCAATCCTTGTAAACTTACATCTTAAAAAACCTAACTTCAGACGAACAACCTAACAACTAGCAAGTAGCCACTCGCCTGAGACTGACTGAATATTCCTTTTCGCGGGAGCGATCACGTGATGCTGAAAATGCTCTAATTGGCTTAGGGGAGTCATACGATACCAAGAGGGGGAGGGGGTTGAGAATATTCTGGATTACATTTGCATTGCGCAATATAATAAATAACAAATTTGTTTCATCGGAAAATAAAATAAAAATAAATAACTTTAAGAATTGAGAATAAGTTAAAGAATTTGCAATTAATGAAATATTTTAGAAAATTAATTAATAAAGAATTAATTAGGGCGCTATCAGTGGATTAGTGGGAGGTAGGAATATTTAAATTTGAGAAATGAAGCTATAATTTTAAGGGGGCTTTTAATTATATTTCTTATATATATATATATATATATATATACCAGGCCATGCGTTGCTGTGGCTAAGTTATACGTTGAATTATATTGCAGTAAACTACTCAATACAGTCAAATTATTATTTACGAATGAAGACGAAAACGTTGTAGCCAATGTAAAAACCCACGGGATTAGATTTGAACTTTAGGTCAAAATTTAGAAGCGATTTATAAAAAAATTCGCAGATTTGATATTAAGTTCAAATTAATTTTATTGTAGGGTCTTATAAATTTTAATGGAGAAGTGAAATATATTATTTCTAATGCTAAAATGTATTATTTCTAATTATAAAATTGCTAAAATGACTATTATATAAATTAATTTATATTAAAATTCTATTAAAATAAAAGTGTAAAAGAAGCAGACGATTTTAAAAATCAACTTTATGGATGAGTGAAATATGTCTAAAGCTATTTTGGATTAAAATGCTAAAATGACTAATATGTAATTTAATTTTTTTTTTTTTTAATTCGATTAAAATAAAAGTATAAAAGATGTAGACGATTTTAAAATCAAGTTATGTCATAGATATAGTAAAAAGACATAGATTGATAATGGAGGAAGAAAAAGTGGTTCATTTCTACTCCGAAAAAGACGGCCATTTTGACCAGAATGACCTTCGACCTTTTTAGCAAACCTAGCTTGTTAATTAATGCACAAAATTTAATAAATTTGTTATATTTCATCTTGACAAATTTGTGCCTATCAACTTTTAGCGCATATCGGTCAACAGATGTTCGCTGTGGTCCCATCTTATCACAATTTTTAATACAGCAGCACAGGGAAAGATTTCCAGTAAATATACCCAGAAAGAATTATTTTCAACCAACCTTAGTCAAATAAAAACTCTCATTTATAAGGTAAAACAAGGCGATATTGCGCACATTGAGGATCGGACATTAGATGTAGTATGCGAACGCTGCTACTCCAAATAGTTTCACAATTATACAATAGCATTAGTAGAGTGCCCACTTGAATGTAAATATTGATTGTTTCGAACGTCTAATATAAAAACGTGGTTATTTTGTCTTATTTTCCAATTTAAATGCTTGGACTTTCATATCAGTTTTTAGAAACTTTCACAGAATTGCAGTAGTGAAATATAATTTTCAATTAAAATATTTCACATAAGCTAATCATCTAGACTAATGGCACGAACACATGTAGTTCTCTACCAAATGGGAATAATTATTGAATAAAAGACTGCACACTCTCTTTTCCCAAAATGGTAGGAAAATAAGTTTGCTACTTAGAAAAGGTTGCGCATTGGTTCCATTATATTTGTATTAGTAGAAATTACGCAGCTTATTGGTAATGATAAGACAATGAGAATGAGTATATTCAATGGAACTGTAGCAGGAAACAACTTTCATGAGTGACCGGACTATTTTAGTTCTTTCGAGACGGCGCATCTTTTGGAGACCTTCACCACAATCCAAAATTGTATATTATTCTGGAGCGCCAACAATCGACAAAAGCAACACTTGTGGTGTTATTTATTTCTTGAGTGCAGTGTTAGCCTGCGGAAAATTTATCACAAATTATTTAAAGGTTTTGTATATTCGTTTAGTTTTGCAATATTTTCAAGCCTAATGCTTAATTTCTGTGCCGCTGCCGGCGACATAAACTGAAGGGATAAAACTGGATGCAAACAAGAAATATCAATCTCCTTAAAATTCTTTTAAGGACTGCAATATTCTAATTTTCAATAAAATAAAATTAATGTAAATATTTTTTTAAGTTCAAACAAGAATATTTCAAACCAAGTGAAATTTAGGTTTTTTGTTTTAACATTTTTTACGGAAGATTTTGCCAAAATAACTTTAATAAATAATAAACGGTGGTGCATTCTGGGCTTAGAAGTGGGTGGTAAAAGCCATATATCATTCCACATAGGATATGGTATTCTTCTTTTTGTCTTAGAAATTCATTGCACACAACCTGTCTAATCCATATCGAATGAGTTCAATTGCTGCAGGTGTTTACACGAAAGCTGCAGCATTTACAAGAATAAGTGCAACTGTTGTAGGCAACAACAGATTAGGCCATCAAACAAGAAAACATTCAAAATGAAAATGAAATGTACTACTTTTGAAATAAAGTTATTATCTAACAACTTAATATTATTTTGTAATTTAATCTAGTCACGTTCCTTTTTCCTTATTATTTAATTTTATTTCTGTAAATAAAGATTTTATTTTTTTTTTAAATTTCTTTAAATTGTCTAATTTTTAATTGTTGTTTTGAAATATGAACTCCTAATACAAAAATATTTGTTAAACAAAATACCTGTGATTTAGTGTTTGGAAACATATTAAGACAAAGAATATTTACAAAACTAAATTCAAAACTGGTGTACAACCGATATTGAAACTTTAAAACTTCTTCACACACCATAAAATTGAAGACAGCACAACCGGTGTCCAAAGGACGTGGCCTTTCTTCTTCAGGTAAAAAAACACGTGGGGGGGACAACTAACCAATAGGAAGCATCTAGCAAGACCAATCAGAGAGGAATACGACCATAAAACAGAAAAACAAAAGAAATAAACACACATACACACAGAAAAAAGGAAAAAAAAAAAAAAATTCCTACTTTACTTTATTTATTTCTCCCTTTTTCCTACTGGTTAGTTGTGCTGCTCCTCCCCCTCTGGTTTTCACAGTGTTTCAGTCTTGCTTTTGCCTCCAAGGCAAAACAAGACTGAAAGCGAAGATAATTTTAATAATAATCTTCGTGGGGTTTTTTTGCACTTGAAGAAGGAAGGTAACATCCTTTCGAAACTGGTTGCGTTGTCTTCAATTTTATGGTGTGTGAAGAAGTTTTAAAATTTAAATAAAGAATATTTACTTTACTACTGACTCATACACGGTTCAAGATTTTGAGGTTCAATAATTTTCCAGTTCCTTTTTGACTTTTTTTTCTTCTCCATATTAAATGCTTCCTGAAGGTTATAAATAAATTAAAGATAAATGGAAGCTTCTTCACTTGAAATAATCTAAGCATTCTAAAGCAGAACAATTAAAAAAAAAAAAACTTTAATATTTCCCCTGTTGCAATTTTACTGGTGATAATCACCTAACCTTTAAAAAACAGTGGGGTAAATATTATCATACATTTTAAAACATCCAACTATTTTACAAAGACAGAAAGTATATCAGAGATACGTAGTGTAATACTAGCATGCTTTTAAATACACACACACACACACACACACACACACACACACACACACACACATATATATATATATTCTATAGGACGAAATTTTCCATAGGACGAAATAATTTTAAACACCGAGTCGTCAAATTCCTTTTTTCGAAAATACAGTAAGCTGTTAAATTAACACATGTAACTACTTTAATGATGAAGGATATCTGTCATGAAAAATACATTATAAACTTCACATCTATAGTATTGAAACAAAAAATACCTTTTACAGTTTTGTTGAAAATTTAGTTGAACAAAATTACCCCATGAGCATAATGGACTCATTTAAACCTATAACAGAAAAAAAAGAAAAGATTTCTTTTTTCGATATTTAGAGTTATAATTTTGTGAGAAGAAAATATTCTGCATTTACGACATAAGATAAATTTCATTAATAATAATTTGAATAAATTATTTGTAATTGCGTCAATCTGTGTAGAAAATGTTTCAATTGTGTAGAAATTGTGTAAATTTGCTTTGTTAATAAAACTTTGATAATATTTTTAATAATAATTTCGTTCTATATAGATTATGGCATATTTTAAACATATTTGATTTTAATAAATTTTATTTGTTGCTTTTTTTTTTTTTTTTTTTTTTTTTTTTTTAGTCTCCCTCCATTTAATACTAAAAATGAAAATGTCAGTTAGAATAAAAGTTTTAAAAACTATCAAGCAAAATTACTTCCTTTTTAATTTTCGGTGCCAATAATATTTATTCACATTTTCAGTAATTAACGTACGAGAGCTCTTGAAAATTTATTCACCTTTTAAAATGCTTTATGCTTCTTTCCGTTCTTCCTAAAATAATTGCATTTTATTTTATTCATATATGAATGCTTCCGATTGTAATTTTTTAAGTGCTCTTCTTCCCCTCTTAAGAGATTTTTGTTTTCTCGCTTTTTTCTTTGCATTTTAATTTACTGCTCTTATTTTTCCGCACCGAGAAACCTTTAAGTGTTTTAAACGCATTAAACTGCCACTAATTTCAATTTACGTTTTGACTCAAAATCGATAAAATAATAATTTTAACTATGCAAACCCATTTAATCCAAAATGGAAAATGTGATGCATAAAATCACTTATATAGTTGGAAATACTGAGTGCTTAATTTTAATTAACATTTATTAGAATGATTCAACACATTCAAAAACTTATAATTTATTAAACAAAATACGTACATTTTATTATTATTTATTTATTTTTATTTATTTATTTTATGTTTGTATTAGACAGACATTCAAAACAAAATGAAAAAAAAAAAGATCTCGGCATTAATAATTGCATTTTGACACAGTGTTCCTTTAACGCTTTTTACTTCCATTACCCTACTACCGTAGGTAATGGAAGTATTGTATTCAGTCTGAAAATTCGATATCGGGTTTTCACCTGATTTACACGTTTTAAGGTCCCCTGAGTCCAAAAAAGTGGTTTTTGGCAATTGGTCAGTGTGTATGTATGTGTGTGTGTGTGTGTGTGTGTGTGTATGTATGTGGAGAATCTTCTGGCTATTATAGCTCAGAAACTAATAAAGATAGAGCTACGAAACTTTAGAATTGAAATACGTCTGGTCTACAGATGAAATTTCCAAATTTTGGTGAAAATTGAAAAACCGGAAGTGGGACATCGGAAACCGGAAGTGGGACCGTAAGTCCGTATCTCAAAAACGGCTCTAACGATTTTCTTCAAACTTGCTATATAAACACTCTATTAGATGTCCTTTCGAATGATATAGTTGGTTGGTTCAGGAAAATTGATAGGCGTCCCTTTTAAAGAGCTCAATTTCAGGCCTCGCAAAGGCGTTCCTTTAAAAACGGTTGTACGGATTTTTTTCAAACTCGCCATTTTAACTCACTTTTAAATATGCTTTTGTATGTAATTATTGTTTTCCTGTCAATAATTGATTTTAACCGGAAGTGGAACATCGGAAACCGGAAGTGGGACCGTAAGTCCGTATCTCAAAAACGGCTCTAACGATTTTCTTCAAATTTTCTATATAAACACTCTATTAGATGTCCTTTCGAATGATATAGTTGGTTAGTTCAGGAAAATTGATAGGCGTCCTGTATAAATAGCTCAATTTCAGGTCTCCCAAGGGCGTTCCTTTAAAAACAGCTGTACGGATTTTTTTCAAACTCGCCATATTAACTCACTTTTAAATATCCTATTGTATGTAATTATTGTTTTCCGGTCAATAATTGATTTTTTTTTTTTTTAAGTTGGTATCTCAAAAACGGCTCTAACGATTTTCTCTTTAGTTCACTTTTATGTTTTCTGATCGCATTATCTCTCAAAAATGCATATAATATGTGTAATAGTGGGTAATGGAAGTCGTGTGGTTGTTTCACACCAGATTTTTTATACATCTCTCTACATATAACAGGGGTGATTGTGACTCAAAGGTAAAACCCCCTGAAAATTAGAGCCTCAAATTACAAAAAACCCAAAATATTAAATAAAAAAATTATACAGACACGACATTATTTCATTATTTAAAACATGAAAATCTGACATTGACAGATTTTAATTTAGTGCCAGAGGCCTACTGCTAAACTTGTTAATATCGACAAATTCTTCTTTAGTTAATTCGTGACGATCTAAATTCCATGATAAAGTTTTCATTAAATCAAACCAATGTGTTTCAGCTGCAGATATTGTAACAAATAACGTTGGAAGTCCAAACTGTCTTATAGCCGCAAAACAACGTTTTTTCTCTTTTTCCCAATGAGGGGGAGGTGTGCCTTGGGGGGACTCACGTCAAAGGTGTGCCTTGGGGGGGACTCATGTCAAAGTTGTACCTTGGGGGGGGACTCATGTCAAAGTTGGGCCTGGGGGGGACTAATGTCAAAGTTGGGCCTGGGGGGGGACTCATGTCACAGTTGGGCCTTGGGGGGGACTCATGTCAAAGTTGTACCTTTGGGGGGGACTCATGTCAAAGTTGGGCCTGGGGGGACTCATGTCAAAGTTGGGCCTTGGGGGGACTTCATTCAATAAATCCCCATTCAATAAACCGACTGAAATAGGCCCTTAGCACTATTAAGCGTGTATTATAAAAATTCGACTGACATTGACAGATTTTAATTTAGTGCCAGAGGCCTACTGCTAAACTTGTTAATATCGACAAATTCTTCTTTAGTTAATTCGTGACGATCTAAATTCCATGATAAAGTTTTCATTAAATCAAACCAATGTGTTTCAGCTGAATATTGTAACAAATAACGTTGGAAGTCCAAACTGTCTTATAGCCGCAAAACAACGATTTTTCTCTTTTTCCCAATGAGGGGGAGGTGTGCCTTGGGGGGGACTCATGTCAAAGGTGTGCCTTGGGGGGGACTCATGTCAAAGTTGTACCTTGGGGGGGACTCATGTCAAAGTTGGGCCTGGGGGGGGACTCATGTCAAAGTTGGGCCTGGGGGGGACTCATGTCAAAGTTGGGCCTGGGAGGGGACTCATGTCAAAGCCTTGGGGGGACTTCATTCAATAAATCCCCATTCAATAAACCGACTGAAATAGGCCCTTAGCACTATTAAGAGTGTATTATAAAAATTCGACAACGCTGTACCGACTGAAATAGGGGTCCCTGGGGGGGGGACTCATGTCAAAGTTGGGCCTGGGGGGGACTCATGTCAAAGTTGGGCCTTGGGGGGACTTCATTCAATAAACCCCCATTCAATAAACCGACTGAAATAGGCCCTTAGCACTGTTAAGAGTGTATTATAAAAATTCGACAACGCTGTACCGACTGAAATAGGGGTACCTTGGGGGGGACTCATGTCAAAGTTGGGCCTTGGGGGGACTTCATTCAATAAATCCCCATTCAATAAACCGACTGAAATAGGCCTCTAGCACTAATTAAGAGTGACCTATAAAAATTCGACAACTGTACCAACTGAAATAGGCCTCTAGCACTAATAATCAAACTATTTAGGCCAGAAGCCCTTAATACTTTTAAAACTCACATATCACCTGGATAAAAAATGAACAACCAATGCAAGAAAAAATAACTTTATAGGAAATATAAAAACACAGATGGGTTAGAGTAAAAACCCTGAAATCAGGAAGTAAATTATTCGTTATCTTTTTAGAAATATTTTATTTGCTGTAATCATCGAATTTTTAAAATACCTTTTAATATTCACACTCAGAAAAAGAAGATACCGCCTTCTTCTGGAATGGATAAATGATCATTTTCTAAATCCTTAAACTAGAAATATAGATTACCGGGCTACGCACATAAGGCACGCCAATAAACTGAATAGAAGAAATGGTCGAGAATTTGTAATCTACGCATTTCTAGATGGTGAAACAGTATTCTGAATATTCTGAATATTCTGAATCTTTTGTATTACGAGAAATGATCGCTTGATTTTCTAGAATTGGGTCATAAATTAAGATTATAGCTGCTGAAACCCGCCTCTTGTATTCACATTCATTTAGAGATATTTTCAACTAGATTTGTCGTCGACAGTATAGGCAAACGCTCAAGAACTGTAATAGAGATCTCTAGAATTCGCTTTCGAAGGGGAGTAGAAAATATTTTATAAGAAACTTATAAGGATGATATGGAACGATTTTTTCTAGAGCCACAGTTTAGATTCTATATGGCAGTGATAGAATTTTTTCTCACTGTATTGGCGTGCCTTATACTCATAGCTTGGAAATCTATATTTCTAGTTTAGGGATTTAGCAAAGGACCACTTATTCGTTCTAGATGAAAGTGGCATATTTATTTTTTTCTCAGTGCAGAGTGGCCTAAAAAATTTTTTCTTGTTGGAAAGTTCTTTCCGATATCGTTAATGAACGGAATGCAAACAATATTTATATAGAGACTGATGAAAACTCAGAATAATAATTTTCCAAAAAGAAAACAGGGCCAACAGGCACTGACATGGAACATCTTGGCAATGTTATGAAATATATGATTGATACCAGACAAAATTGTAAATTTCCCCTTCCTTATGCGATATTATTCTCATTCTTCCTTTAAAACGGAAGCATCCACTTTCAGACAGCAATTCTTTAATTGGCTTTTAATGTTTGCTGAAAATGTGTGATACCGAAAGTGAACGTTATTTACACGTAAAGAATTATAGTCTTCGGGATGTATTGAAGGGTAAAGCAGTTATTTATTATTTGAATGGTATGTTGGATATATTGCTTAATACAGGCAACTGATCCTTCTACGTAGATTAAACAATTTCCACTGCGTTCTAAAAACGAAACCGTGTGATATGAATTTACTACCAATTGCATACTAGAACTATACTTTTTAGAAATATTTGAGCTATAGGCCCTACCACCTGTTAGTGATGAGAAATGTTGTCAAGAGCTTCAAACTTTTGTCCTTCCTGAACTGCAGAAATTATATTGCTTTGACACTTCAGCGTTTATGTAAAATACAGAATAATCATAAATTATCCAACAGTAAAGTTATTTTAATGGCTTATATTTTTTTTCTTTCTTTCTTTCTTGTAATGAAAGAGTTTTTAGCCAATGTTTTTCAGTTAAAGATTCACCCTGTGTTTCCTACATACTGCATATGTCTTTTGGCTGAAACTCTTTTTTAACTCCGCCATGTATGCTGGTTAAAAATATCAGATCTTTGAAAGAGAGCATAAAACAGAATGTTATCGCATTGTAAAATGACAGTTTATGCGCTGCAGTAGATAATGCTATACAGTTTCACGCGAGTATGAAAACGTAAATGATGAGTAATAAAAAAATATATTCCATGAATTCAATTATGCACAATATTTAAGAACATAACAAAAACCTTCTCTGTCTGCGACTAGTATATCTAATTTAGTTAATGAATTTAAGTAGTGACCCTCTTTCACAGTCTGTGTTTGAAATTTTGCACCATGCCTTTCTTTGCTTCAGTTTCAGACAATTCCAAACGCCTACAGTTGTGTTATAATATCTAGCTTGTACTTACTAGATGCACCTTCAGTATCTTACGTCCCGTGAACTGCGAATAGTGATCCACAACTACGCTTCTGAGAATACTTATAAAGAAGAAAAGTATTAAAAAATTTTAAAAAGGTTTTTTTTTTAACCCTTAATTGGTATACAAATAAATTTGTGATGAGAGCTCCTTTATAAAATAAATTTTAGTTTTAATTCATAATTTATTTTTAAAAAATTGACTTAAATATGTTTAAAGATTAAAAATAAATAAATAAACAAATAAACTTTTATTTATATGTGAAAAACATTCATCATGTATTAAACATGTAAAAGGTTTTTAAATCTACGATTTTTAAATTCTATACTCTAACTCCACAAAATTCCACTAATTCCACGAATCAATTAAAATGAAATACAATTAAACATTTCCTATGTTGTTACACTTTTTTTGTTTTATAAAGATCGATCTTTTTGATGCAATTTCTTAGTTTTACCTAATTTTTACAACCTTTTTTTTAATAACGCTGTAAACAATAGAATAATTATGATATGACCTTGACATGACTGCATTTTACATTTAATTATTAATCTATTGGTTGCCCCTAAAAGACTGAAACACGGTTTAAAGTGTACTAGTATCGTTCAGTGGTAGAAACTCGACCACTTTTTTCTAAAGCATGGCAAATCAAAATTATTGCTTTCTCCTAAACGGAATTAAATTGCAACACAGCTGCGGCAATTGTTTGTCTATATGCACTCAAACTGCATCAGCAGAGTTTTACTTAATATATTTCTCTCAGTTTGGTACACTGTAGATGTTGAGCCTTTCCTGAAATGAGAGGAAATCACAATGCAGAATCGTCCACTGTTCGGTAATATAGCCTAAAAGCTAATCGGCACAATGCCAAACCACGGTCCAACCAACTATCAAATTCGGTTAAATTGATTCCATTGGTTTATAAAGTACAGTGTTTAAACTCAGAAAGACAGATATTTTCTAAAAATGGTCAAACTGAGTTCGGGAAATCTCAAAACGTGAAACTTCATCGAAAATCAAAAAGCTATTTTTTTCTAAATCTTATGCTTTCTTCTTATATATGCAGAGGATATAATAATAAATCTACATTTTTAAAAATATGTAGTCAATAACAGTTAAATAAAATGTAAGGAAGTCTGAAAACGTGTAAGTTCATCGAACACCGGAAGTCAAATTTGTTTCTGTATCTTCTACTTTTTTATTACACATGCAGAAGCTAGTATAATAAATGCAATTTTAAATAATAAGTAGTTGATTTCAGTTAACTGAAATACAAAGAAATCTCAAAAAGTGTAAATTGATCGAAAACCGAAAATCAAAAATTTTTTTTCCCAAATTTTATACGTCTTATATATTCAGAAGATATAGCAATAAATCCTTTTTTTTTTTTTTTTTTTTTTTTTTTTTTAATAAGTAGCCAATTTCAGTTAATTGGGATGAATTATGTTTTAGTTTAAAAATATTATTTAATTTAGAGCTGCCATAAATCACAAAATAAATAAATAAAATAAATAAAATAAAATAAAATAAAATAAAATAAAATAAATAAATAAAAAGGAGAGAAAGAAAATAATTAGATCTTACATAAATTAGGGGAAAAAACAGAACTTTTATAAATGAAATCCTTTTTTAATTTACGTTAATTTTCAACAGTATAAACTTTCGATCTAACACTCACTCACTCAAATTTTTACCATTCTAATAGCTGTTTTCTCTTAGGGAAAAAAAATCGGTAGTTTAAGTTATAGTGATACTACATCTAGACAAATTACTTTGTACGTCTATAGATTTATTTGAGTTTTAAAAAATTGCTAGATTTAACAACTTTCTATTTTAAGTATTTTTTTATGTAAAAGAATACGTGTATAAAATGGAAAATGGAAAAATGCATAAATTATAGAAGAATTTTTAAATACCTTCTTAACATCGTAAGAAAATAAATTTTGTATTTTGCAAATCTGGTTAATCATATCTTCGGAGTGATAAACTTTTCAACCCTCTACGCACATAATTAATACGTTACAAATATACCACAAATCCCATGCTTGTCTATTATAGATGAGAGATAAGTAGGAAATGTAATATTTAAACGTGTTTAAAATAAATTACAATGTAAGACTTCGTTTTTAAAAATTTGTTCCGTTAAAATTAAAACAGTTACAGATTTTTAAATTTTTATACGATCTCTGTAGACAAATTTGTTGACCAAAACATATTTTAATTTTTGTGCAAGAACATCATTAAAAAAAAAAAAAAAAAAAAAAAAAAAAAAAAAAAAAACTGCATGCATGCATTTCTAAAACCGAGCGAGTTATACTTAACAGAAATTTAATGCATTGTATAATGGCCCCATTTACATAATAACCTAAAGCTGTTAAAACGTTGCGTGGAGGTGACATTATTTGGTATTGATATTCATGACATTATTAGGTACTGATATTGATAATCACTATGAACATGACAGACGAACCCTTATTTCTATGTGGGATTATGATATTCTTTATATTTTGTATTGAGTATTCCCTAAATTAGGAAATTTATACTAGCTATATACATACATACAGTCGGTAATAAGAGTATCCAAACACCAGCAAAAATTCCTATATAAAAAATGTAGAGTTAATACTGTTTTGTTAAATAAATCCTTGATGAATCATGTTCTTAGACTGACTAAGAACAGGAATCGACAAGGATTTATTTAATAAAACAGTATTAACTCTACTTTTTTTGCATAGGAATTTTTGCTAGTGTTCGGATGTTTTTGTTACCGACTGTACATACATGCATACATACATGCATTCATATATATATGTGTGTGTGTGTGCATTTAGAATCACGGTAGTGTTTTGGTAAATGAGATTTAAATTGCCTACGAATTCGATATGAAAATTTTAAATATGTTTGATTATGTGTTGCGTGATAATTATTAAATAATATAATTTTAATCGTTATCATATAAGTTATTGTGGACAACATTTTTTAACCACATTTCTTGCGGCCATGGAAGCCTCTGCGCAGGTGCGGACTCAATGAGTGTAATGTAGGGGTGATAACCTTTGTCGTTGAGATTCAATAAATGATTAAAAAAAATACTGAATGTCTAGATGTTTATGAACTTGTCATTCAATTTGGCACCATTTCAAGGTTTTGGAATCTTTCTCGCTGCTAGGCGTAGTTAACATGGTTACACTATATGTACTCTACTTCATGCACAATGTACAACGAGGTTACTATGTCACTCCAAATTCATTTAAACAATCATCAAGCATTAGGCACTTTGTCAAATGAAGATTGCATGTACTTATTAGTCATTTTATTTTTCAGATTTTTATAAAGGTTGTTTGAAGGGTATCTGTCACATACAGAAGATTGTTATTCCGAACTAGATGTACTCCGCTCCATTCCAAAGTTTAGTAGTGTTTAATTAGTAATGTTAGTCAGTAGTGTTAGTTAATTCCATGGATCAAAGAGGCCAATTAACTTGCCAGATTAATCTCCAGATTTCATACCTAGTTTTCGTTTTACATAGTTTACTCAAAATGAAAATGTGCAAGTCACAATGGAAAACATTGTTGAGTTACGCTGATTGATTCTAAAAATTTGTGAAGAAATATCTCCTGCCATTATTCCAAAAGTAGTATATATATATATATATATATATATATATATATATATATTCATGCATATTACTTACAAACTTTGAATAAACACCATAAAATGCAATAAACTCGCAACAATTGTTTCGGGTCGAAAAACACACGACCCTTCATCAGGCGAATAAAGTAAGCACGAGTGCTGCAGTCAAAGCGGCAACGCACCCTGCGTTGTGCGTTGCCGCTTTGACTGCAGCACTCGTGCTTACTTTATTCGCCTGATGAAGGGTCGTGTGTTTTTCGACCCGAAACAATTGTTGCGAGTTTATTGCATTTTATGGTGTTTATTCAAAGTTTGTAAGTAATATTTTTACAACGCCAGTTTATTGATGCTTCTTTATTAAATTCATGCATAGTTGTTAATAGAGAAAATGTTCAACATCTCATTTAGAATTTAACAATAAAATAAAATAAAATAAAATGTTTATTTTCAAAACAGTTAATTAGCGTTTCCAGTGTATGTCGATTGCTCAAAATGCAATAGAAGGCTCACAGGAAGAAAAATCACATATACTATGGTCTGAATTGCGATTAATACTTATTACATGCGATGCAGCTATTTTGTATTTTTAAGAAGTACTGTATAAGTATGCACCACTTCTTAAATTTACTTAAACTAAATAATAATAATAATTAAAAAAATCATTATTTTTTTTTTTATGTATGAATGTCAACTTATCATGGTTTTTCTTCATAATACTATATTTTAATAGTATTCTTTTATCAAAATCATTAGCAATTAAAGAATAAGAATGTTGCAATTTATGAATAATGCTATAATTTTTTTTTTCATTTCAAAATAACTTGGCAGCAATGCTGATGTCACTGGCAGAGTAATTGTTGCGCGCTGTAGTGCCGAGTGTGAGCATTTACAAAATTTTATTTCAACGATTGTATCACCTCTGTTTCTGCATAACTTTTGATAGATTAAAAAGGTTTAAAATGTTTTATGTCTATGTTTGCAGAATAATGCTTACTTTCTAACCACTTGAACACAAAAATTTAAGTTACAGAACCCTTTCTGCAAATATAGAGAAAGCACTAGTAGCATATTTAGTTTGAAATAAAATATATTAAAATCGACAGTTAACGGTTTTTGGTATTTTTTCTATAGTATAAATCATTCAGGTTCTTTTAGGGGATATGAGAAGGGGGCGTACAATCTTCAAGAAATGCACGGTAGAATAGTTCCAGAAAATGTATTTTAAAAATATATATACAGTTGTTTTACGCATAATTATACGTGAATATTTATGGTAAATATTTTTCTACGCATTTAAACATCTATATTAGTAAAAATTTTCTTCAAAATATAAATATATACAAAATGAAATCGCATCAACATCAGAACTCTATCGCAAGGAATGGAAATTATATTAGTGTTCGTAACCGACATAGAGATGAATCCTAGACCATCACAAACTACCTGTTGCATAGATCTAGTGCGACATAAACCCACTAAAACTTAACCATTACTATAACAACAGTGTAATCATGCAGGAAAAACAGTAATCTAATCAGTAATTTGCATTTAAACCCCACACACACACATATTTGTGTTATAACATTTTAACAATAATTGGATTTTTTCTATAAATCATGAAATCTGTTATAAAATGAGCTTAAGGAAAAAAAAAAGTAAGCCTATGAGAGAAACTCCAACGAAAAGCCGAATAGCAAAAGAAGTAATCCGTACTTTTAGATTTAATCAAACCTTTTGAAACCATTTAATGTGATCTCATGAATTATTTAAATCAATCACAGATATTTTTCATTATTCATTTGAATAGGTTTTTTTTTTTTTTTTTTTTTTTTTTTTTTTAATTTTTAAACAATATTTTAAATAGATTTTTTTTTCTTTTTTGTTGCAAAAAATCAAAGTAATTAATATTGACTTATAAATGCATAAAACAACAACAACAAAAAAATAAATAAATAAATAAATAAATAAATAATAATAATAATAATTTAAAAACTAAATGTAAAATACAATAAAGTTTAAAATAAATATTAATGATTTGACTTATTTATGTATCTGTGTACAGTTAAAGAATTCTATAATTTATTCTCCATTTTATGAAACAAAATAAAATTTATGTAAATATATAAAAATACTTTTAACATTTCTTAGTTGAGATGGGTTAAATTTTGTGCAATGTTAACACGTAAAAGAACAATAAATATTTATATCATTTCTTAGAAATAGAAAAAAAAAAATCAAGATATTGAAATGTATCAGGATATACAAATTTACAATACTTGAACTCAATAGAGTCTAATAAACCTCTTAACTCATCTTGAACGTCTTTTACTCTGAAAACGTGTAGTCAGAATTAAATTTCCTTTCTCTCTCTATATATATAAAAAAATTTACTGTCACTGGCGTCAAATTTTTTTGTCTGCGACAGCATCTTCTAGCGGAAGACAGGGTCCTTCGCGTCATACGAGGAATCAATGTGTTCCGAATACTCCAAGGTCGACATTTCCGCTGCTTAGAAATTTCTATCATTTTAATTAAAGAAGGTATTAACTAAAAGCGACAGGTTTATGAAGGTACTCTGTTTGCCATTTTCAAGAAAGTTTCTCCCAGTGACGTTGTTCTTGTGTCATGAAGTTATTTTACACAGGAAAATTAAAATATGATGCATGGTTGTACGTAGGTAGGTAGGTAGGTTCGATTTAACGTCGCACTAGTACTGCGCTATGGGTAACTGGCGACGGTCTGGAGTGCACCCCTAGAGATGTTCCGGTCACATGCCATCACAATTTTGATCCTTCCCAGAAGGGAACCCCCCCCTGCTTTGGTGATTAATCAAGTTCACTATGGAATGTCCCCTATTTAAAATGACGCACAACTAGTTTGTGTGCAGGGACATAAATAAAATACCAGTGTGTTGTATTTTGAGACAGACATTTTTAAAATCACATTTAAATAACTTTCTACTATAAAAATCATAAAAAAATTGACATATATGCTTAATATTCTAAAATAATGTTTTGTATAGAATATGAAATGATTAACCTTCGGATTTACAGAGCTACACGAAAATATTCAGATATATTATGGCCTTCAATTATAATCTAACGGCTGCATATTCTTTGGTGTTTATACTTTTTAATCTCTTTCCAACAATGTCTAAGAGTGATTTAAAATTCAATCAGTCTGTCTGTATGCTTTTTAGTCCTTCTGTCTGTATGTTGTGTGATAACATAGGCAAGGAATATTGAAAGCTATACTATACTACAAGTACGTACTGTTCGAAAGTGTTAATAATAAATGCATGATTTTTCGTTCTTTTTTTTTTTTTTCTTCTTCTTTTTCTGAAATAAAAACAGAGATAATTACATCTACTGTTTAGTTTGACGTAAAATTTATCAAGTAATTTGTGATTATGTATTTAGTAGCTGCAATCCAATTAATTCAATAATCAATGTAAAATTCAACAATTAATGCAATGTACGTACTATAAAATTCCACTTTCTGAAATTTCGCCTTTTTCAGTTTTATAATAAAGAACTAAAAGTTTAAAAAAATCATTTTTTTTGTAAAATAAGACACATTTTAACTGCTATGAATTTTCTAAATATGAAAATGAGATTTTAAAATATACATTATTTAATGAATAATAGTAGGGATTATTTTCTCTATCGGTTAAATATTAGATTTGAATGACGTTGATGCTCGCTGATAACTAGAATTAAGGGGAAAAAATCATAAATATAAATCATATTAAAATGTAGCCTTAAATGATAATTAAAACTACAATAATTTATGTACATGCTTTTTTTAAGCAAAAAAAAGTGAATTACAAAAATATATAAATAACACAGTTCCTTTGTACTACACGAAAACATTTAAAATATGTTGATCGCCCCACAAGTTCCTGAAAGATTGTCTGGTTGAAATCGGATTAGTCTTTCTGAATAATTGATTGCAGTTCCCCATTGTCATTAGTAACCTACCCTTGACATAGCTTTGGCTAATGACAACGACAATAAACGGTTTTCCCTTGTCGACTTCACTAGCATATTATAAGGGTTTGTGTAGAATTAAAATAATTTTGACCAGTAGAGAATAATATTATCAAGAGGATAGAATCGTTTTAGGAAAGCTATGAAGAACTGGAAATATTCTTACTACAACAAAAAAGCATGCAATGTACATTGAAGAAATTATGAAACCGCTGAATTTTTAATAAGATAAACTAATAATCTATTACTACTAAAACAAATGTTAACGAATTTTTAAATCAATACATAGATAGAATTTTATTCTTTACATATGTATAATTTTTATACAAATATTATATATATAAACTCATGTTTGTGAAAATTGCAACACCATGAAGGAATGCGAATATCATAATGATATTTATTTGGCTCATACATTATAGTAAGAAGAACAATTGATTAAAATTTCAGGAAATTTGGAGTAATATGTACTGAGAAAACAGTACATAAAGCAACGCCCTCTGTGAGCAAAAACTCCCTTTATCTGCCTAGGCATTGAATCAAACAGCAATTGGTTGACATGTACGGGTAAAGAACTTCATGAAGCTTCAACATGATGCCACAATTCATCGATCGTAGTTACTGGTGAGTGGTGGGGGGTCAGTCACTTTTCAATGATTAAACAGTCATTTTCATTGGTGCGAGATCAGGAGAACACGCTGGCCAGAGCAACAGTCGAACACATTCTGTATTAAGGAAGGTCCGGACTATACTGAAAACTTGCGGTCGTGCATTATCCTGCTTAAATGTGGCGCGGTGGGGGCCTTGAATATAGAGAGGAGGTGCGGGTGTTAACTCACCAGAAATTTAATGACTGCATTTCAGAGTGCCGGGAATGCGAACAAGAAGTAATCGAGACGTGTATCCAATGGGACCCCATAACATCACTGCATATGGTGGACAGTGTGACGATGTTGAATCCCAGCTGGCATTGTGCATTATTGACAATGCCATTAAGTACGGATAAGGCAATCTTGATGCTGTAAACAGGATTGTGATTTATCTGAAAGGCGACTTCACGCCATCCCTGCGTCCAGGTTCGTCATTAATCACACATTAAAGGCGCTCGTATCAGTGATGCAGTTTTGAGTGTAATCAAAATTTTGGTAGCTGCATACTGGGTCACCACCTGGAGTGATGTTATGTGGTACCAATGGATTCACGTCTCGACCACCTCTTGTTTAGATTCCCGCCACTCTGAATACCAGCCATTACATTTCTGACGAGTTAAGGACCTTTGCTGTGCCGTAAATTCAAGGCCTACGAAATGCAATACTTAAGCAGGACGATGCACGATCGCAGGTTGTAAATGTTGTCCGGATCATCCTTGATGCAGGATATGTTCGACTGTTGCTCTGGCCAGTGCGTTCTCCTGATCTTGCACCAATGAAAATGACTGTTTAATCGTTGAAAAGCGACTGGCCCCCACTGTTTACCAGTAACTACGATCGATGAATTATGGAATCGTATTGAAACTTCATGAAGTGCTTTACCTGCACATGTCATCCAATCGCTGTTTTATTCAATGCCTAGGCAGATAAAGGGAGTTATTTCTCACAGAGGGCGCTGCTTTATGTACCGTTTTCTCAGTACATGTTACTCCAAACTTTCTGAAATTTTAATCAATTGTATGAGTCCAATAAATATCATTATGATATTCGCATTCCTTCATGGTGTTGCAATTTTCACAAACATGAGTTTATAAATATATGTGTATATATTAATAGATAAGACAAACAAATTCATATATATATATATATATATATATATATATATGTATGTATGTATATATATATACATATATGTTAAATAATTATGGTTAATAAGCTAAAAAAGTGCTAACAAATCATTTTATGTAATTTGGACTTAGAAAAAAAATTAAATGTTAAATTTATAAAATAATATAAATCGGATGAAGAAGTCATTGATATTAAAGTGTTTCTAACATGAATAATTTCTAATATGCTGGTCTTATAAATAAAAATATCTAAATAAAAAATAAAAAATTCTGTTTAATTTTATTTTTGTCTAAAATCAGCAGTCTTATGGAGAAAATGTTTTAACTAGCTCAAATAAAGGTACTATCATAGTGAATAATGAATTATTGCAAGATTATCTAATGGCGGATAAGTATTTAGAACATATAGCATTTTATTCAAACAAAATATTTGCAAGAAAAAAAAAAGTCATTTCTTCTCATTTAATTATTCAATGTAAAAGCAACTGGATATAGTAAATAAAAAAAAAATATTTTATGTGTGTGATGCTATTAATAAAAAAAGAATTTAAGATAGCAGAATAAATCATAGATATATAACTTCACATAGACTATAACCTAAAACTGTAACTCCAGATAATACTGCGGATTTTTTATGAAATTCAATATTATATCTTTATAGATTCATGGTTCTTATTACAACAAAAAAAGAGACAAAAGGAGTTTTAGTATTGAATTTAGAATCATAATATTGTTTTTTTTAATCATAAAATTGAGTTCACATTTGATAATAATTATTTAAATGTATTTAAAAAATCGAACAGAGGTTTCACACTGACAACATTTAAAATAATTATATTTAAAAAATTATCTGAAATGCCATTGTTAAAAAATACTGAATCCAATTATCCATATTTTAGAAAGACAGTGCAAATTAGTTTGTAATGAAAATCTTCAGCTTCTCATCATTCAGTACATACAAACAGTTAGCATTTCATACAGATCAAAGTCAGTTATTATTGCTATTATTAGTATTATATACTTGTAATTGTGTAAAGTATCCGTCAGAAAATTTATTAAAATTATTCTCTGTGAATTTTACTCAGTTAAGTTAGCATGCAATTATGTGGCAGGAAGGGCGATAATATTAATGAGAAAACTAGAGGAATATCATTTTCAAAGTGTGTGAATCATTTAGTTTTCTTCTTTTTTTCCTAGTTTAATTAGTTGTATTTTTTGATACAGCAGTAAAAAATAAATAAATAAATAAAACATCTAATACCGAAATAAAATAGTTGATATGTTTATTTATTTATTTGTTTATTTATTTTTATTTATTTATTTATTTATTTTATTTTATTTTATTTTTTAAAATTACAAAGCTATACTTTCACTAAATGATTTTCATATAATTCTTTTATGAATGGCTTTTATTTATTTATTTATTTTTTTCTTTTGAACTACAATTTTAAAATAGTTAGTATTTGTTAATTAATATTAGTTCATGGACGATGTTTAATGTATAAATTAATATTTACAATAAATTAAGGTAATTATGTTACTTTAAATGCTGTATGCTAAAATAATGCTTTATTCTGTGAAAATACAATCATACTTTTGCTTATAAAATTGTCAGAACAAAAAAAAAAAAAAAAAAAAAAAAAAAAAAAAGCAATATCTGCACGTTTCACACACCATGAAAGCCAAACGTGACTCCAGAACAGATTTATGCGCTTGCGTTTGTGTATAGATCGTTGTGTCTGTATGTCTGTAACGCTATATTTGTCCGGGTATCACACAAGAGCGACTATACTGAATACAGTGACATTTAGCAGGAATTTAGGTCATTACCAAACTTAAAAATAAATAAATAAATAAATAAAATAAATACATATAGATAAAAAAAAAAAAAAAAAAAAAAAAAGATCGGATTTAAAGGTATGGGGGAAAAAACTGCCTGCGCATGCGCCCTGAGGCTTTTGTCACTAAAACGCAATGAATGGGAAAACAATTGCGTTTATCTTTAACGTTTTCGACATCAAGGAACGCCAAAATGGTTTTCGAATATTTTCTCTGTATTCATGGGAGGGGTGGAAGTGTATAGAATATTTTTTATTCGACCGGGTGTCACCTGAAACTGAACAGAATGCAAAGACACTTGACTCAGGTTTATGTTTGAACCGAACTTAAAACTATAAAATCGAATCTTTCAAAAATTTAATTAGATTTACAGATACACGAGTAAAAGACTCTTCTCTAACCAATAAATTTATATCTTGGTATTCCAATACTTTAAATTGACTATATTTGACAAGAAACTCGACATTATAATCGTTGTCATTTTGTTGTTTGATGTAAACTCGGCGTTATTTTACGCAGACGATACCTTTCGTTATTTCTAAAAGTTCTTTTTAAAATGTATATTTCACTTTAAAAATTAGATTGTTTGTATATAAAACATACTTTATCGCAAGCAATGGTCATTCCCAGATTAGTTTTTTTTTTCAAATTTTATTATTTTATGCTTTTTAAGCAAAATGCTTATAAATGCTATATTTATTTCTTGAGTTTAAAAAGTAACAATTTCCTTTATTATCTGAAAAAATTAAACAAATGAGTAAATAAATAAATAAACAGAAGGTTTCTGCTGACATCCTTCTAAACAGAATTTAATTTAGTGCGACAGGATTTATTTTGATCTATTCTTCTCTATAAAGGCATGCAGGAACTGTGTTTCATTCCCTAGTATCACTAACTATATTAATTTCATAAAATTTCTTTGCTATAACTCTAGCATAGGATCCCATAGGCGGGTTTTCAATTTATGTTGTCATTTTGGCGATTAATTAAAATGGTTGTCGCAACTGAGTAAGTTTCTTGGCAAGAAACGACTGAGCTACTTCAGTGCTAAATTTCAAATTTTACCAAGTGGTTCTATACTGAAGCTGTTATATTTCTATAGAACGATTTTTCTCAATTTTATTATAATGATTTTTTTTTTCAAATGTGTGTACGTTAAGTTTTTCGACATAAAAATAAAACTATTTACTTATTTATTTATTCATTTTTGGCTCATGAATAATAGAATGCTTGATATATAGTTTTTAGATTTTAATATTTTTTTATTAGTAAAATTTTATCACACCGTTTGTTTACTTTCAGAAATTTCCATTTCCTTTATTATAGTTAAGCCTTTTCCAGCTTTTTTCATTTATTTTAATTCATTAAATTTGCCAAAATTATTTTGGAAACATTAACTTTATTTTTAGTAAAAACATGTTTGCATGTTCATTTTTTCTTTCGACATAAAAAGAAACAGAAAATTCAAGATTGAACACTACATATGGCAATAACGAAAAACCGCTGTTTGAAAGAAATAGTCTAGACTTTGAGCCTGCCCAGCCTGAGAGCGAAAGACCAATTAAATAATTAAGAAGCACAGCGCCACACCTTTTTAATCACGTGACATATCGTCACGTAGAGGGAAAATCCTGTGGTCTCTTTTCAATTTCCCTCATATAAAAGTTCCTACATCCCCAAATAAATGCCTTTTCTCTTTCTGCTGTTGCTAAATAAACTTGTACTATGTCATATTTAAAATATTGTACTGGCTCCTCTCCTGTGTGGAAACCCCGGCATTATATTATTAAAATAAAGGTGACTAGTTAAATTGAGTTGATTGATTAGTGGATAATTTAAGATGAACACGACTGCTTAAAATCAAAAGAATGTTCCAGTAAGACCTTATATATATAGAATATACTAAAGTGTTAAATCATAAATAATCTTAAAATAATAAAGTGTAATTTTTTTTTTTCACGTTAAATGGCGGTAGCATACAATGCACATGTTGAAACTTAAACTATAAACTAAATAATACGATTAAAAGTTATTAAAATTCATCTTGTTAGAATGATTGTTGTGATCTTTATTAAATTAATAACAATCATTTAATGAATTCAGTAATTTCCCTTAAATAAAACCTTTATCGATTAATCGTTACTTTACTAGTTAATATTTTACTTATTAGTATTGTTCGGATGGCAACCTGCTAATTTTTACTATCTCAGTTTGGTTACGTTTGACATGTGGATTTTTTAAAAATATTTTTACTTGTTTCAATGCATGTTTGTGTTGAGGATTTATCTCATTCTTTTTTCATTTGGTTTTGTTGCAAGATAGAAATTTTAACTGTATATTTGGTTTGAATTAGCTATACAGTTTTCATTAATCTTGCGTATTATTGCTCATAGAAATGCAAGTTTCCTGACGTGCGAATATTTCTATTTTTCAGCATTTAGTGTTCCAATTCTCATTTCAAGAATTCTTTTTTGGATTTGATATCTTTGATATTTTTTAATCCTTTTCTCATTTCCGATTACCTTTTTGATAACGTTGAGGGTTTAAGTATGATAACTTTAATTGAATATGCAAACATTTCTCTCATCGATAGGCTTAGTGGTATGGTTATAGAAGTTCACTTCTGCGTAAGAAAGTTAAAATAATTTAACTATTAATTGGCATTGTAATTAAATAAAAAAAAAAAACTTTGAAAACTTTTAAAATGAACTAAAACCTCTTTTAATTTTGTAATCTGGTATTTTCCTTTATCTTTTGATTGCTGAGTATTATGACGGTATTAAATTATTCAATTTATATATATATATATATATTATATTAATTAATGGGAATTATACTTATATCTAGATTATTGCATTAACTGAAAATAAAATAGAACTGAATAACGGAATATGTAATTTTTTTCTCATGTTTTGCTCGCTTTATCTTTTAATGTAACAGAAAAAGAAAGAAAAAATATTGAAAACAAATAATTGCAGGTCTATTGATAAAAGTTAAAATTGTACTTTTGCTAATTGAAAAATGATTTGTATGTTAAGTAATATTAATCTAACAGAAAAAACCCAGTTTTTTAAATGACTTTTAGGACAGTACCCTCTTGCTGACATTTAAATTTTTGTTCCATTTTGGCGATGAATTAAAATGACTATTGCAGCAACGTTAGAAAAAACCTTAACCATAAACCACCGAGCTACTTCGGGCCAAATTTAAAATTTCGCCAAGTGGGACTATTAAAGCTACTTCAAATTATAGTTGTTTCTCTATTTTACAACACACATATGTTAAGGGATTCCTTGTTATTAACACCGGATTCAAATATCGCAATGGATTCCGCATTTGACGAAAATTCAATGCAAAAAAAAGTAATATATTTTCGAAACAGTTGAATATATAAAAAAAAAGGTACCGTTTTACATAGAAATCCCTTCGCGACTTTATTTTTACTAGCAATTGTACTTGTGTTTCGGAACGCAATTCTCAAGAGATATTATGTTTTTTGTGAGTTCAGAAATTTTATTTTCAAATCTGTGCATAAAGAATTATGCAAATAAAAAGCTGTATATCTATGTACATATATACATATAAATATATATACACTAATTTCCATAAATAAATGAATATATATATATATATATATTTATTTATTTAATTATTTAAAACATATCTATATACAAACATACATACATATACGTACACACACACATATATGTACATATATACACTCATTGACATAAAGATTTGCGCATCAAGAAAGAGTTGTCAGAATGAAACGAAATTTTACATACGCGTTAAAACAAGTAAGTGATTATTGAAATTTTATTTTTCCGACTGAGTGAAAATAATGCCTGGACCGGGAATCGAACCCCGGATCTTTGACTTACAAGGTCAATGCTCTACCACTGAGCTATCCAGGCCGACATCCCGGTCTGCATTACTCACTCAGACAACCTCACTCAGTAAGTGATTATACTCACTCAGTAAGTGATTATAAAATCAAAGCAAAATTATCATTTATTGCAGTAAGAATTACAAAAAAATGTAAGATTTCATACCCTGTTCGACCACTTCTAGCATGAATGCACGATGCGACACGGACGAGCATTGAGGAGGTATGCAAGTCCCGAATGACGTCCTGCAGCATCTCATTCAGCAGTTGCTTTAAACATGCCTCTTAAGTCGACCAAATGCTTTAACTAAGATAAATATTTCTTTTCTAATAATATACTGCGAATAATAATTAAAGTCTGGTGAGAAGCAAAGGCACAACAGCTAGTCTTATGATATCACAATAAGTTTAAGAATCTTAAAGTATATTTTAAATAAATGATTATTATTTTCGTTTTTAAAATAAAGATTTATCACCAACGTAATATACTAAATTTGAAAAAAGTTACTTTGGTCACTTGTTTTCAATTTTATTTATAGCGTAAAAGTAGAAAATGAAGAAATGTAATCTATATATTAATAGGCAAGCATAAAATTTGTAGTCCCTTTTTAACATATTAATTATGGTAGCAGAGGGTTGAAAATGGTATCATTCGAAAGGTATGGTTAGCCGGAAGGTGCGAATGCAAATATTATTTTCTTGCGATGTCAAGAAGGTATTTAAAAATACATTTATTTTTTATGCATTTCCCCCCATTTTTCCCTTTTATACACGTATTCCTTTACATTAAAAAATACCTAAATGTAGAAAGTTGTTAAATCTGGCAATTTCATAAAGCTCAAATAAAACCACAGTAATTTTATAATGTAGCATCACTATACGCAAGCGAAGTGATGACGTCACTGTCTGTCCATGGAGCCATGAAAAAGAGTTTCTATGTTAATCGACCATTGGATTTTTTGTAAAAAAATATTTAAAAATAACGGAAATTATTCCGAATTTTAATTCCGATATTTGGGTATAGTTATATATAAGTTACTTTCTACATGTGTTTGATTAAGTTATTTTTTCTGTAAAATTGATAAAATTTTAATTTAAAATCACAAAACTCCAGAAAAAAAAATGGCAAACTTCCAGTTTCGAATGTAAACATAAACATTTCATTTCAAAGGGTAATATTTAAACAATAAATATTCAAGTAATATACTAAATAAAAGGAAAATGGATTTGTTACTAACTGCTGCATGTATAAGTAGACGATACGGAAAAAATTCCGATTTCCGTTTTTTGCTGAATTTACATGTTTTGAGCTTTCTTTACGTTTCAATTAACTGAAATTGGCTACTTATTTTTTAAAAAGTTGTCATTATTGTTAGCTTTCGTGGGTAGAAGAAGCAAGTAGAAGATACCTTAAAATTTTGATTTCCGGTTTTCGATGAATTTACACGTTTGAGATTTCCTTGCATTTTAATTAAGTGAAATTGACTACTTATTTTTATTTTTTTAAAAGTGGATTTATTATTCTTTCCTCTGCATATATAAGTAGAAAATATATGATTCAGAAAAGTTTTAGATTTTCGGTTTTCGATAAAGTTACACGTTTTGAAATTTCCCGAACTCAATTCGACCATTTTTGAAAAATATCTTTTTTTTTTTTTTTTTTTTTTTTTGTTCAAACACTGTACTTTATGAACCAATCGAATTAATTTAACAGAATTTGATACTTGGTTGGGCCTTGGTTTGACATGGTACCTATTAGCTTCTGGGCTGTATCACACAACAAGGGGCGTTTTCACGTTGCGATTTTCTCTCATTTCAGGAAAGGCTAACATCTACAGAGAGAAATAGTTATATTAAGTAAAACTCTGCTGATTCAGTTAGAGTGAATATCGGCAAACAATTGCCGCAGCTGTGTTGCAATTGCATTCCGTTTAGGACAAGGCAATAACTTTGCTTTGCCTCGCTTTGCAAAAACAATGGTCGAGTTTCGACCACTGGGCGATACTAGTTAACTTAATTATTCACTGAGAAAAATATAAATTTTTCAATAGAAAGCTTCATTTTACTTAATAGAATTTTTTTTAGTAGAAATTTAATAAATTAAATTAATTTAAATTTTAATGTATACTTTTATTCACTTGATTCAATTAAATTTACCCTCGAGAATCATTATGTAACTCTAAGAGGATCATACAATTCGAGTCTAGTACATAAAAATTCCGCAATTCAAAGTATTTCTCAATGCATCTGAAAAATGGCAATTAATTTTTAAAAAAGCCGTGTTTAAATCTTAATGTTTCCAGTAAACAAAATGACTTAATTTTTAATGATCAAAATAAAATTTCTCTAGTTTCACTTTCATTTGTAAGCTTTTAATTAGTGTAAAGATCATTAATTAAGTTAGAAATTGATGCACTTCACATTCAATTCTCGAATATATTTATTTCAATTAAATTGCTTGTTGTTATTGTAGAAACTCAAATTTAAATAAAGTGAATATCTGAAATCACATTTTTAAATTGATTTCTTATATCTGTATATATTTCTTTTCTACCTCGAACTCCATGATGAAATATAAATGAAATTTCGGTGGTAATTAGCTGTCATTATTTGGATGATTCTGCATAAGTGAGTACAAATGTCTAAAGAGAAAAAAAAAATTATATTTTGTCTCGTTTGAAAATACAGTCTTTTGAATCTTATTGCACTATTTTTCGAAAAATAAAGTAATTTATTAGTTGGACAGAAATGTTTTGTGAGTAATATATATTGCATTAGTGCACTAATCTAAAAAAATAATGAATATAAAGCACAACATGCAGAATTAATAATTAATTAATAAGCGTTTCAGGCGGCATTAGTTAGTTGCTGGATAATATTATTTACTGTATATTTTCACTTTCTGAAAAAATTACATTATTTTAAATTTATCAGTATACTTTCCAAACAAAAGATGACTAAAATAATTATGCAGAAAGTAAAACAATATTAAAATTTTGCCGTAAATTAGGATTTATTATGGAATAATCGATTTATTTATTTATTACACTGAGAAAACATTCTGTAACTGACATCTGGACTCTAAATTGTGGCTCTGGTAAAAATAGTTTCTTCTCATTGTTATAAATTCTAGTCCCCTTTGAAAACGAGTTCTGGAAATCTCTATTAGAATTTTTGAGGTGAAACTTATTTAAAAAAATGTCTATAAAAATTTACTTCAAGAGGCGAGTTTTAGCGAATATGATCTTGGTTTATGATCCAAATCTAGAAAATCAAGAGAAAATTTCTGTCAATACAAAGGAATCATGATATTCAGAATACTGTTTCACTGTCTAGAAATTTATAGACTTAAAATTCTCGATCATTTCCTCTATTCGGCTTATTGATGTGTCTTATACGCATAGCTCAGAAATTTATATTTCTAGTTTACGGATTAAGAAAATGACCACTTATCCGTTCTAAAAAAAAGACAGTATACATTTATGTATCTTTTTTCTTATAGTACGAGAGCTAGATACTCTCTCGAACAGCGTGCGGGTTACCTGGCTGCCAGTAAACGTTGCGTTTATTAGTGCGCATCACACCTTTACAGGTAAAAATATTGATTTTTAAACAATTTTAAGAAGAATGTTTTCTTTTTCACTAACTTCTAAACACTATTAGAAACATGAATTTATTATTGCCAGACATTTTTATTATTGACAATAATATGAAAGATGCTATTTTTTATAAACTAACAAGAGTAAATATCAAACCATTTTAGTATGTTTATACATTTAATATTAGTTTATTTGTATATAAATAAGTACAGAAATTATTTGCCAGACATTAGTTCGGTTGTTTACTCAACAGCCAGACCGATTTATTGCTGTAAAAAATGTATATATGTAGAAGAGTTTAGCTATTAGTAGTTTATCGCTGTCTGTTTGAGAAAGATACCAACGAAGTGATGACGTCACTGGCCGTTCGTGGATGCAAGAAAAAGATTTCCTACCCATTGGATTTTTTGTAAAAAATGACTAAAAATCGAGGAAAATTATTTAACGATTTTAATCCCCATATTCAGGTATAGATATGTCTCATTTATCATGTGCATGCGTTAGATTGAGTTGTTTTTATTGTAAAATTGATAAAATTTGCATTTTAAATTTCAAAACTCTAGAAAAAAAAAAAAAAGACAAACTTCCATATTCGATTGAAAACATAAACATTTCATTTCAAAGGATGATATTTACACAATAAATATCCAACTAATATACTAATTAAAAGGAAAATGATAAATATTCTATCCTAATTTGAAGTCAAATTTGTTTTCAAATGTCTAAATAAAGTATCTGATGTAAGATACTAATATGTTGCAGCGGAATAGATTTGATATCGGTTATCCTTGGCAGAAAAAAAAATATATCGCCAAATTATTTGGGGAACATAATTTAATTCCTTTCAAAAATCATGGTTATTTTAGCAACTTAGATTAAGAGAGTAATGAATAATATGAAACAATATTTCGTACAATACATATTATGAAAATATACATCTGGCATGTATATTTTCGTATTACGTTTTTGATCTCCAAATACAAAAACGCCAAGGATAACAGAGTTTTGAAATTTAAAATTAAAATTTTGTCAATTTGACAGCAAAATAACTCAATCTAACACATGCAAATGATAACTAATATATATATATATATATATATATATATATATATATATATACACCCAAATATGGAGATTAAAATCGGGAAATAATTTTCCTCGATTTTTAATAATTTTTTACAAAAAATCCAATGGGCTATTAACATAGAAATTTTTTTCTTGCATCCATGGATGGTCAG
This sequence comes from Salticus scenicus, assembly GCA_963930645.1. Classification (NCBI taxonomy): domain Eukaryota; kingdom Metazoa; phylum Arthropoda; class Arachnida; order Araneae; family Salticidae; genus Salticus; species Salticus scenicus. Next base: position 268,133,996 of record OZ005649.1, on the reverse strand, counting down.
TGACGTCACACTTCGCTTGCGTATTGTTGCTATCTTTCTCACACAAACAGCGATGACCTACTAATAGCTAAACTCTTCTGCATACATACTTTTTTTACAGCACTAAATCGGTCTGGCTGTTGAGTAAACAACTGTGTTAATGTCTGGCAAATTAATTTTGTACTTATTTATATATAAATAAAATAATATTAAAATGTCAGACATTCTAAAATGGTTTGAAATTTATTCTTTTTTGTTTATAAAAAATAGCATCTTTCACATTATTGTCAATAACAAAAATGTCTGGCAATAATAAATTCATGTTTCTAATAGCGTTTAGACGTTAGTGAAAAAGAAAACATTCTTCTTAGAATTATTTAAAAATCAATATTTTTACCTGTAAAGGTGCGATGCGCACTAATAAACGCAACGTTTACTGGCAGCCAGGTAGCCCATACGCTGTTCGAGAGAGCATAGGGAAAGATATATTAAAGAACCAGCTTTCTTAAAATTCTCTCTCGAAAGCGTTGCTGGCTCTTTGACTATTATTAGTGTAGTTATTTCTTAGATGTGGATTCGTGGTATTAATAATACGACACATATTACAATTTTCTTTTAAAAATTTATTTTCTTTGCATTAATATATATATATATATATATATATATATACATTTTTTTTTTTTTTTTTCTAAAAAAATTCTGTTTCTGTTGTTAGGATTTATAATTAAGTTATTTTCAGTCAGACAATGCAGACAATTTAATTTTCTTAGTTTTAAGAGGAGGGATTGATATAGAAACTTACGGTTTTGTTGCTTAAATAATTTGTTATTATTAAAAATAATATTTGTTTCACACTTTTATATGAATGTTTATTGTTATACAATACATATAAGAACATAATTAGTTTTTGGATATTCATGACGAGCTGGACTCGTCATTTCAGTTCAAGCGGTTAATTTATCGATATTTGACATAATAAAAAAGTTTTTGACTGTAAAAGATATTTTAAACTGATTGAAAAAATGAACTCATATTTCTATTTATACCCAGTTTCTTCGATTCATACTAAACTAGAGCAAAATGCAGCATATAACAAATATATGGGAATAAAAAGGAAGAAGTAAATTACAGGAGAGGGAATATCATATAAAGTTTTAGTAATAAATCGTAAAATGTGACAGAGTGTACCAGTTTCCGTGGCTTAAATACTTAAATTTTTAAATTCTTTTTTAATTTATCGGACATTTACATAATCTATGATAAAAATCATAAAATTAAAGTAAATAAAGTTTTACACTTATTTTGTTTTGACATTCATCAGTCATTAATTATTTAAATATAATTCCTGAGAAGATTAATATTCGTTTTTTTCGTTCCTAATCCATATTAGATGTTTGTCATCATTCAAAACCCTTTTCCATTATTCTTTTCGATAAACACATTTAAAATATACAAACAATTCTTATTTACGTTCGAAAACGTGTATTACCTTAAAAAATAAACAAATAAATAAATAAATAAATAAAATAAAGACGAATGATATTCTTCAGAAAGCATCTGTAGATTAGACAACATGTTCTTACATATCATGAGAAAATTCTAAGATGTGTTTCACTTACATTCGCAATCTTTACTGCTAATAAAATAAGAAGTTTCTAGGCGTAAAGTAGAACGCTGGTGAACGTGCATTGAAAATTATTGTTGATATTGTTCGTTTCTATATATATCTGGCTATTCCCTTACGTTCATTACTACAAAAATGCAAACGGAGCATTTAAATACTTGAAATAACTCAAGGATTGAATAAGGTTTGACAATTAGTTAAAGCGATTATAACATATGTAAAATAGTTTTTAGTAAAAAGAAAGAAAGAAAATAAGAATTTATTTTTATTTATTTATTTTTTTTTTTTTACTGTTTAAAGTTTTTTTATTTCACTCCCAATTCTGATATTTTATCTTAATGAAACAAAAAAAAAAAAAAAAAAAAAAAAAAATCAACAATTCATAAATTTTATCTTATTAAAAGAATATACGAGCATTTTCTTCAAACATTCACCAAATTAATCTAATTCAAACTTTCTAAATACATAAATTGTTTTTCAAATAATTTTTAATTAATTCATATTTAGCTTAAATGTTGATGTTTTTAGAAATTACAATGCCTATTTATTTATATAACAGTAATTTCTAGAATAATTTTTAACGTAGATTATTTATGAATTCGAACAAAATATACACCAGCACGAACTAGAAATTTAAAAACTATACATAACACAATTTTGTTTTATTTTGTTTTGTTTTTAACTTAAAACAAATTCGAGCTGCTTATCATGTATTTAACAATATATATAAAAATTCAAGTATTATAAGTTAATAGATAAATAAATAAATAATAATACTAGCAATAAAAATAAAATAAATAAATAACGATTAAATAAATAAATAAAAATAATTTGTTGGCTGTATATTTGTGGATATAAAGCTAGTTTGTTTCATCTATGAAATAATAAACTAATGATAGTAAAAAAAAAAACTGTCTCACTACTTTTTAGTTGAAAATGTTAATGACGAGAGTAACTCAAACAACATGGTAATAAAAAATTTCTTTTTCTTTCTATAAATTGAACATGCAAAATCTATTAAAATATACTCCTTCTTTCTTCATCCTTTTTATTTAAAATGACTAATATAGAAAATTAAAAAGTTTAGTAACACAAGATATATAGTCGAAAAATGATTAATTCTTTGATTAATTTTAAATAAGTACATATACAAGTGAAATTTTTAAACATATATTTTATTAAAAGCTTTTATTGTAGAAATGCATAATGTTAAATATATATATATATATATATATATATATATATATATATATATATATATATATATATATATATAATGTATTATACTAGTTTAAAAAAAAAAAAAAAAAAAAAAAATAAAAAAAAAAAAAAAGAAAGAAGATTTATATCTTATATATAAACGACATATATTTAAAATAAATAAATAAACAAATAAATAAATAAATTTCAAATTGTGTCTGATATAATGTCATTTCATTATAATTCACATCATTATATATAATGTTATTTATAAACATGCGGTTTTGCAAATAATTAATTAATTTAAAATAATTGTTTATGAATTATCTCAGATTTGGTTATTGTTGCATTCTTATTTCGATAAAATTATAGTTAAACACATAAGTTTATGTATTATATCGTTATTTAAAAGAAAAAAAAAACAGGATTTTGATCTTTAATTGAAATTTGTTTATAACATTAACTTCCTTAAACGTAAATAGTCTTGAGGGAATAATGTATTTCCGGAAACTTTAAAAATCGATTGATCTAATCTGGGACACTTGCCAAATCCATGACTTTGTTTTCCATAAAATTAAGAGAATGTATGAGATTCACCTTGAATTTTCACAAGGAAAATGTTTAAATATTTTTAGAATAGAATATTAGAACAAGGAATATAATGGTAGTACTTTGAATTTAAAACAATAATTTACTATTTAACAATATTGTTGTTTAACTATAAACTATATGTATTCATAAGCGATATAATATTTATATTGCATAAGTAAAGAAGCAAAATATTGCTTACTATTATGTATATATAATATTTGTCTCTTAATTTTACACCTTTACTAAAATTTTCTTTATTTGGTATTACACATTTTCATTATACGATATACAGAATCAAACATTTTGCAGTGCATTATATATATAGATATTTTTTGTGGGTAAAAGCCATATTTAAAAAACTTCTGTAGTATTTAATATTTAGCATATGTCTATTATGATACTCTTTTATTAAATAAATAAAATATTTCATATAAACAAATGCGTGAATTTCCAAAGATATTACTCGAAAGTTAATTTACTCCTAAAGTCTTAGTAAAGCGTTTAATATGTCTTGATTACAAATTAAATTACTAAAATAAGTACTCGTCAATATAGCACTTTTCATGCAGCTGTTTTACATCCAAACAGCATTTATTCGTTAGTTTACAAGACACTTTTTATTACATATTTTTTATCGTATAGAGATTATTCTATATTTTAAATTATATTTTTTGTGAAAAGATTTTGCTAGATTTACTTTCAAATATTTATTTGTTGCATAAATTGATAAATTATATGCAAATACTATGAATATCAATGAATATTGTAAACATAATCTCAATGATATACTTTTGCCATAACTATAAGAATGGATATAGAAATATATATTTTCGTCCGTAGTCTTTATAATGCTATTTAAATTATTTTATTTAAAGTCGTAATGATTTTAATAAATATACTCTATAAAAAAAAAAAAAAAAAAAAAAAAAAAAAACGACGCACCAACAAGAGTAATGCAAACGGGAAAAAAATTGACATACATACAGGTTTCGATGAAAATGCAAAATTTAAAAATTTGGCTGCCATCGAATGAGCATGCGACGCTACTACACATCTCATTGAGACTCATTGAAACCTTTGGACAGCCCCTGCCTGCCTGGACGTGCCAAGCTTAACGGGTTGGATGCTGTCCGCCGGAGCGAATAAATCGCCGGATCACTGCATGATAGCCGCCTACTGCCAGACAGTAATCTAGACGCAACAGAGAATGAGCTGTGTCCTATGGCTCGTTCAGACTTCTAACATCGATCAGGAGATGACCACTCTTCAGCTAAGGAACAGGGTGACATCACAAGACAGCTCTGGTACGACAGGGTTGCGACATCTTCTTCTGGACACATAATGCGTGACTGACACACCACACCTCCAGATCGCACAAGGTAGGAAGCGCACAGTCACGCTACCTGGATGCGAGAATTTAGAATATGTGCACACTATCCGTGAGCTACACATCTCAACTGCGCAACTGGCAGAATATTAAAAATGAGAAATTTTCATGCCAGGTCCTAAATTCTTCGATAATTTCATTCCATCTTCTCAGAAAGACAGTAAATATCAGAGATATGCTTTGTATCGCGAATCAATAGAGATCGCTACTAATATGAACATTTCCAACGATAGTGACGCAACGGGTCCACCTCATGCTGAATGCTATATGAAAACATCGTTTCAGTAGAGACAAAGACTCCAACACAGAAGTTGTCGCCGCTGAGAAAATCTGGGCGCCCAGCAGAAAATGTTCCGGCATCAAATAAGGCAAGTGATAAAGGTTTATCTCTAATAAAGTTTTACATTTTATTCATATAGTTATATAACGTCTAATACCTCCTTTTTTGAAATTGTATATTCCCATAATACAGAGGAAAATTAATTGAGTAATATTTTAAAGTGATGCACAATCTTTATTTATTTATTTATTATTATTATTTTTTTTTTTTTTGATTAAAGAAAACCAAAATCGAAAACTAACATCGCTCTAATATCAGTTATCAAAAATGTTATTATGACACTTCTAAAACGTTTGTACGATTTCGTTTAATGTGTAAAAAACGTAAATAAATGAAAATATAATATAAATATATATAAAAATAATATAAAGTTATTTTAAAGGAAATCCTAAAAATGTAAATACAAAAATACACAACAGTAAATAAAAATTTCAAATGTCTTAATTTTATTGTGTGATATTTCTTCGGTGAAAAACTGTTCTTTTATACAAACAAATGTTCTTATTTCTCAATATTAAACCAGTGTAATATCCATATTCGGTGCAAATTATCAAAAGAAAGTACGAGCAACTACAGTTTGCTGCAAAATTATTCGAGCACTAGCAATAATCCTTGCCAAAAATAAGTACACTTAATACAGCTTTGTTAAATAAATCCTTGTCGAGTCATGTTCTTAATCAGTCTAAGAACATGATTCGACAAGGATTTACTTAGCAAAACAGTCTTATTTGTACTTTTTAAATATAGGAATTATTGGCTAGTGCTCGAATAATTTTGCAGCCGACTGTAGTTGTCATTATGAAACATTTAGATTTTGTATCAGTATAGTGTAACACTTATATACTTCATGTAACTTATCCGCAACATGTAAAAATTGTATTACTGTTAAAATTTTGAGAACTCTTTTTAACTATACTATCTACTAATAAGTATTTGGACACTTTCAAATTTACATGTTTTGTCAAAAATCTTGAGGAGTTACGATGAGACTTTGGAAGTATATAGAACACGTTGTATCTCACTTATTTCAGCAAAAGTTTTGCCCTGAAGAGAAAAACGGAACCAATAAAAAGTTTAAAAAAATCAAAATGTTTTACATCACTCTGTAAAAAGTAATTCTTGAAATGCGTTTCGGCTGTTGCATGTGAGTACGAAGATTGTTCTATTTACCTATATAATTTTTTATGAGGCTACCACATATGCTCATTGAGAGATAATGGTTTCTTAAAAAATTTGAAGAAAAAAAACCACTTTTTTAATTATAATACGTAACATATTAGACCCAGTGTAAAGTCATTTTTAAGAAACTTGGCGTACTACATTAGACACAGCATATTACAATCAAAATGCAAAAATATTAAATACCTTACGAAAAATGAGTACTTTTACTTAATAAATTTCAAAAATTATTTCACAAGCTTAAAAAAGAAATCATTTGCATAATTTAATAGCCAAAAGTAGAACTGCATATTTGAAAGCTCCAAACAAATATCATATATATTCAATATGTTATGATTTACAGAATGGACCGAATTCAGAGATTTTTCAAAAAGAATGAAAGATGGTGGGGGGTTTATCAATAATTATTTACAATCATCAAACACTGTATTACCATTGGTTCTTGAATGAATCAAAATGAAATTGTGAGTAAAATCTTTATAGTTTAGCTTTTTTTTGTGAGGAACTAAAATTATGTTAATTCTATCTCTTCTAACTTTTTGTATGTGCAAAATATTTGTTTGAGGTTTTCATATAAGTAGCTCAATACCTTCAGCTATTAAACAGTACAAATGATTTTTTTAAAAGCTTGCACATGCGTAGTTAAAAATTATTCAGTAAAAATGCTCAATTTTGTAAGATATTTAGCATTTTTGCATTTCGATCTAATTACGCTGTGTCTAATGTAGTATGCTAAATTTTCTAAAAATGCACTTTCTTTGCATTGGGTCTTAATACTCTACGTGTTATATTAAAAAAAAATGAAAATTCTTTCGCAAATAAATAATAATAATAATAAAAAAGGCTATATCTCCATTCATATATGTGGTAGCTTCATAAAATGTGATACAGATAATTAGCAATATTCTCATAATCGCATGGTACAGCCAAAACGCATTTCAATCATCACTTTTTACAGGATGATCCAAAACAATTTTATTTTTGTTTAATTTTTTACTGGTCCTCTTTTACTCTTCAGGACAAAATATTTGCTGAAATCTATTATGTATAATGTGTTTTTCGTATTTCCAATGTGTCAAGATAATTTCTGCAGAAATTGTCTAGATATTTGACAAAACGTCTAAATTCGAAAGTGTCCAAATAGTTTTTGGCCGATAGTATAATCCAGTAATCCATTACTTTTCTGATTTATTACGTTTTTATAAGAACTACTACAACTTCTCTTCTTTTTTTTCCCTTCCTAGAATTAAGCATATGCATTTATAATTTGTTTTAGAATCAAATAAAATATAATGCTTGCAATGTTGAAAAGTGCAATAGATTTGTGGTAAATTTTGTTAAGAATTTGTAATTATAAAATTTATTTCTAAAGAACTTTCAGACTTATACAATATTACGTTCCACAATGAATGTCAGATTTCAATTAGTATTTACCATAATAAGTGATTTTGTTATTATTATGACACTATATCAAAAGGTATACATGTCAAAATCTGAATTTTGCAATCGTATGATATAACATATTTTTATGGTAATCTTAAAATGTGCAACTAAAATAAGCAGATCTTGTCTTTTAGTCGTAGTATTGATATGAAACTTTTTGTAATAAAATTACTGCAATAATAAATTTTCTTCATTAGAACCATTTTCTTTCTTTCTTTTTTTTTTTTTTTTAACAATATAAACACTTTTAACAATTAAATGCCTTCTCCTAAGTAAAAATAAAATTTTGTTGCAATTTAAAAACTGTTATTTAACAAGCGAAGGTTACACATTTATTTGAAAATATAAGAGAAATTAAAACTTTAATTATCCCCATATTAATAATATACATATGTATATTCCGAGTTTGCATGTTTTATGATACATTATCTGAGGAATTCAAAATTGAATTCAAACTAGTCTTTTAGAATAATTAACTGCTATTTGCTATCATCATTAACATCCCAGAAATGACCTTGCATTGACTAATGACCACAACGTTAAATACTTCTCCAGCTTCAATTCGATAGATAATTTAAAGGCTATTTTTGGGGAAAAAATAATGTCGGCCTATGGAGATACACAAAATGGGATCAGCAGATGAGTATTTAAAATTCTACAAAGATATTTTAAACAGAACAAGTTTTCTAAAAGATTCTTTGAATATTTTAATTATTAGTTTATTTAGAGGAAAACAAATTCCTAAAAAGATTCTTTACAATGAAATACATGCAATACCTTATAAAATTGCAAAGTATAGCAATTGTTACACCATATTAAATTAAAAAAACAAAAATGAGAAGACTAAACTATTTAATATTTATGCGTTAATATTAGTTTGATTAATTTAAGTATATATTTTTTTATTACATTACGTTCTTGTATACGTACAGTCGGTAACAGAAATGTCCCAACACTAGCAAAAAATTCCTTTATAAAAAAAAGTAGAGTTAATATTGTTTTGTTGAATAAATCCTTGTCGAATCATGTTCTTAGTCTAAGAACATAATTCGATAAAGATTTATTTAACAAAACCGTATGAAGTGTACTTTTTTTGCATAGGAATTTTTGCTAGTGTTTGAACACTTTTGTTACCGACTGTCCTGGATTGCATTGCGGGGCTGGATTGTATTAGTTATGTTGATGATGTTGTCTTCAAAACCAAGGAGAAGTTTCGTATGCTGTTTCCTGTATCGTGCAAAACGCCCTTAAGAAAGTTTAGTCGGTGTTCTTCCAGTGGTCTTTCTATGAGCCATGCGAAGACATACAGGATTGCCTTTAATAGAAAGAGGACCATTAATTTAAAAATAAAGTTCTTTGGTCAGAACCTTACTTATTTAAGTGAGGTTAATTATCTTGGTGTCGATTTAGATGAGAAGCCCAACTAAAGAGTCATCTCGATTATTGCATTTCTAGGGCTAAAAGTGTTTTTTGCGCCTGTTGGAATGCCATGGTAGGTCATGTGGTCTTAGTCTTACGGTTATCCGCTGGATTTGCTCCATGATTATTGGTCCTATGATGACTTATGTCTCTATTGCCTTGTGGTCTAAGACTAGGCTTGACACAAGGATCTTTATAAGATTCAGAGGATGGTGTGTTACGATGACTGGTTTTACGAGGACAATACCAACTGGAACTTTAGAGTTACTCTTTGTTAATCCTATTGCCTAACTTTGACTATATTGCTAGGCCTGTGGAGCTCCTGAAGCCCTAAAGGTTAGCAAGTTTATTGGTCTCCTTACGGGACACTGTAACTTGAAGAGACATCTTCATGTCATGGGTATTGCTAATGGCCCATTTTCTAGGGGTTGAAAGTACAAGGAGGAAACTTTAACACATATTTTGTGTGAATGTAGTCTTTTCTCTACTTACAGCTTTAAGTACTTGGGGTGGCATTTAATTGATACTTTGGAGCTTCAGGACATTCCGGTTAGGTGTCTGCTGGGCTTCCTTTCTGTAACAGGTCTTTTTAAAGAACATGTTTTTTTTTTTTTTTTTTTTTTTTTTTTTTTTTTAGGTAGTACGATAGACGTCTTGTCGCGGTGCGTCTTGTCTAGGTCTCTTGCGAATCATCCAGCTATAATTCATTCATAATTCATTCAAGGTCTTAATTCCTTTTCGCCATCCAGACTTCTCATTCCAACGCACACAATAGGTTCTCTGTTTGCACTTAAGATTTCTCAAGGAGTTAATTTTAATTTATTTTTTAACTCCTGGTGCTTCACGATGAATTATCTTTGCTCATGAGGGGATTTTATTTAGAGATAATGTAAATTAAAAAACGCTTGACTTCTTTTCTGAAAAAAAAATCTTCATTTTTGTACATATTTAGTAGAGGTAAGCATTGATTCCGACCGCAAGCAGATACTCCGAAGCACTACGTTGACTGTAACGTCAGTGGGTTATGGAGGCGGATGAGCCATCCACTCCCCAGAGGATCAAAACTGAGTTGTTACAAAACCGCAGTGAGCAAACATTTGCCAATTTCCCATAGAGTACAATACTTTTTCTGTAAAACTTTTTATTTCATGCATCAATTATAAAAACTCCATTTAACTGCATTCTCACTAAAAAAAAAATCAAAGTAAGAAGCTATTGAATTAATGTCACTTTTATTATAAAAGTGTATTTCATTATTATTTCTCTTTTGGTGATATAACTAGATAAGTCAATCGTTTTTTTTTACAAAATAAGTTTTCTTATCAACAATTTTCGATATATCTTGTCCAAATTGTCAAGATCAATTTTATTAAGAAAAGAAGTACTTAACTTATATTTAAAAATCAGAAACAAAATATTTTTAAATTTTTACATTGTTCAATAATATGGCAAAATTATTTTTTATAACAGTAGAATTTTGTCTTATAAAAGAATATATTATCTAGTATTTAAGTATTTTCTTAGTGACAAATTTCGTCAAACAATGATTTTTAATTGATGCAGTGAAATTTATTGTTGTAAACTCTAACGATTTATGTAAATAAAGTGTATGATGATATTTTTTTTTTTACTTACTATTTTAAAAACCATTTAAAATCAAACTGTTTAATATTTTCTTTTTATAGTTCCATTTTTTTCTAAAATCGGCAATAATACTGTTCACATGTATAGAGATATTGATTTTATGGTATATTTTATTCATAGTGTTTTGGTAAAAGTAAACAAATAAATGAAGATGATTTTTTTAAAACAAACTGCACCTATTCTGTAATAAAAAGATTATAATGTGTAATAATGTTATATATATATATATATATAAACAAGATTGTTCATTGCAAACAGTAGAAATATCATTTCATGTCTCCGAAAATTTACTAAATGTTTATTTTCGCTTTAGGTATGTTTATATATATATATAGATAGATAGATAGATAGATAGATAGATAGATATGTTGTTCAATAGATAAATATATTTTAAATGTATTATAACAGTACATTTTATTATTAATTCCATATATGTAGACTATATGCGATTATGCAGAAGAAAGTCATTCCATTTTATAGCTTTCGAAACTTTGTTAACACTTTCTCACTGAAAACACTTTCTTTAAAAAACTCCCATATACACCGCAATTGTCAGCAATATTCTTCTTTGAAATAATAATAATAATAATAATAATAATAATAATAATAATATAAAAAAAAAGCTGGTGTGAAACAACCACACGACTTCCATCACCCACTATTAAACGTATTATAGGCATTTTTTGTCGATAATATGGTCAGAAAGCATACAATTGACCAAACGGTGTCGAAACCTAACATTTTCCCGTAAATAAAAACTTCATACACATGTAAAGACTAGGGTATAAAACAAAGCTTACATATAGCGAGGTAAAAAACAAGAAAAAAAAATAGTAGAGTTATTTTTTTAAACACCTATTTCCGAGATCTAAAATTAACCTACCTAAGCAGGATGAATGTTAATTTCCATCTACTAACCACGTATTACATGAGTAAGGAATGGATTTATATAATAATTTTTAAGAAAACCGTTAGAGTCATTTTTGAAATACCAACATTTACCAAAACTCAAATATTGACCGGAAAACAATAATTACATACAAAAGGATATTTAAAAGTGACTTAGTTTGGCGAGTTTGAAAAAAATCCCGACAGCCATTTTTAAAAGAACGCGCTTGCGAGACCTGAATTTGAGCTATTCGTACAGGACGCCTATCATTTTTAAGTAACTAACAAACTATATCATTCGGAAGGACATCTAATAGAGTGTTTATATAGAAATTTGGAGAAAATCGTTAGAGTCGTTTTTGAGATACGGACTAACGGTCCAGCTTCCTGTTTCCGATGTCCCACTTAAAGTTTTTCAGTTTTCACCAAAATTTGGAATATTCATCTTTACATCAGAGCTGTTTCAATCTGAAGTTTTGTAGTTCTATCTTTATAAGTTTCGGAGGTATGATAGGCAGAAGATTCCCCACATACACACATACATGCATACATACAAACATATACACACACTGACCAATAGCCAAAAACCATTTTTTTTTACTCAGGGGACCTTAAAACGTATAAATCAGGTGAAATCTCGATATCGAATTTTTGGACTGAATACAATAATTAGTAGGGTAATTGAAGTAAAAACATATTGACGAATTTAAACTAAAAATTTAGTTAAGATAGGTTACGTCTTCTTCATAAAATATAATATTAAAGAAAATGCAATTTAAGAAAAATCTTCTAAAATTTTTGCATCTCATTTATATTTATGAAAATTTTAAAATATCTTTTATGTATATTTTTTTTCGTATTATTTAATTATATATATTTTTTTCCTTTTTTAGTTTATAGAGAAACAATTTGAATTGTCCAAAGAAAAAAATAAAATTATAAAAAAAAAAAAGTATTAATTACAGTTGCAAAAATTAATTATTTGACATTATTTACTTTAAAACCGTAAATTGAAATTACAAATGAGAATTTTATTTTATTTTACGTCTGAGCATTCCGGATAAAATTTTATAAAATGCTAACACGCCAACTCTAAGATTTCTTTAAACATCATTGTTTTATTATTATGAAAGTTTATCTGTCTCATGCGTTATTATGTGTGAGGAATTTTTATTGCATAATATCTCATATATATATATATATATATATATATATATATATATATATATATCATAAGAGCAACGGTGTATAATTTATGCATATAGAAAAAGTATGAAAGAGAAAGAAAGAAAAATGAGAAAGGCGGCAATTTTCCCTTTTTTTTAATTTGGTAAAATGTTATTTGACTTTTCATCAAATGTGCTACAAATGGGGAAATTCTATGTATTGTATTGATTTAAACAAACTTGCAAACGATATAATTTAGAGAAATAAACAGAATAATGGATCAATAGATAAATGAAGAACTGAAGAAAAACATTCAACAGCGGCAAAAAAGCAAAAGAAACTTCTTTTTTTGACAGTTAAAAAAAAAAAAAAATAACTATATGAAGATTATACAAGCAGTTTATTTATAAAAATATATAATTTGATTGAAAACAGACTCACACATTTCGTTATGATCCATTAATATACGTAATTTAATTAATCATTCCTTCATGTTAACATCTCATTTAGCTTGCTTTTGTTTAAATAACTGCCTGATTAATATAATAATTCATTCATAAGTAGCTTATCTACATTAAAGTTGCTTCATAAAATTAGATTTAGTTAATCAATGATTTATGCACGCAGGTATGTAATTAATCATTTATTACTTTACACGCCGTAAAAAGATGGATATACTAATCATAATAGCACAGTCTTGAAAATAATTTTGATTAAACTTAGCAGGTCGCGTTCATAAGCTAAACTTTTAATTAAGAGAGAACTGCCATGATACACGCATCTTAATAATTTCTTTCAATTTTTTTTTTATTTTTCCTTTCGAATTGAAAAGTCATGTTATTAACTGTATTTTACAGGAAAAATATCTAAATATGTGTATTAAAGTACATTCTTTGTTTGTACATCTTGTTATACAGTTAACTATATTGACCTGTGTATTACTTTACATAGATTGATAATAATATCATAGAGATTCAATTTCCCTGTTACTACTTAAAGTTAAAAATATCTACTAACTTCTTTAACTTGGCGTTGTTTATATTAATTAACAACTTCATCATAATTTTGTGACCAAATGTATCCCATTAATAAGACTTTTATCTTTTACGATTCTAAAATTAAAAATAATTATAATAATCTGCTGATTTTCGATATTTCTACCTCGACATATAAAGGAGAAAAATGACATAAAAAAAAAAAAAGAAGAAGAAGAAGAAGAAGAAGAATAAATATATATATATATATAAACTACGAACCAACACAGAAAAAAAAAAAGAAAGAAAAAGTTCAAACAAAGAATGAGGGAGAAGAAAAAAAAAAAAATCGAGAAATAAGCAAACATCTGGTACGTGCATTCTGAATGTACTTCTGTGATATATTTCAAAATAAAATACTTTGAATTGGCGAATAATGATATTTAGTGTTCGCCTTATTGAAATAAAGGAAAAAAAAATCAATATTTCGGCTAAAATAGTTGGGTTGAAGGAAGATTGAATTCTTTTCAAAAAATAAATAAAGAGATAAATAAAAGACATCGAAGGATGCAAAACTTCTGATTTTTTCCCCCGACTGCTTATTAAAATACAATGAATGGATCTTTATAATCTTAAAAACTAATTCTGGAAGTAAATTTAAAAAAAAAAAAAAGAGTATTTTGAATGAATGAATACAAAGGATAGTTTTAGAGTCACAGATGAAGTTAGAAAATTATTTAGAAAAAGAAATTACATTCCTATGAAAGTTAAATACTTTCATAAAGAAAAAGAAAAAGTCAATTTCAGAAAATATTGATAAATTTTTCCATGATAATTAACGTTTTAAGATAATTACCGTAAGAAGATATTTATCGTAAAATAATATATCATTTAATGCTTACTAATGAATTATTATATTTAGTGTTTTTTAATATAAAACGGTACATTTACGTATTTTATAAATCTAATTGATATTATTAATATTTATGTCAATGCATTTTAATTTAAATAAAGAATGAATAGCAATTTTCCCTATTGTCTTTTTCACTTTTTTAAGGACGATTTTACCACGCGTGTATTAAGTACTAGCAGGCTACGCCCGTTTCGCTGGTCATTGTATTTAAATGAATTCTCGAAAAAATTGAATTAATATTTATTTTTTTTACACCACATTATAGACAAAAACTTAAAATAAATAAATAAATAAATAAACTGAAATTGCTCCAACCCTCGCTTCGGGTATCCGCTGTCTACGGCAGCTCTTTTCCCACCCGCACTGCATCAGGTCTAGGTTTCCCATGCCTGCAGAAATATATTTCCCGGGCTCTTCAATCTGGATATTTATCGACGATAGGAGGGGAGGATCTGCTACTATTTAAGAACTACGATTTTAAAGATAACTGTATCTCAGCATCTATTAAATATTTTAATTTTGAAACATGTATTTAATAGCAAATGCTATTTACACTATATTACGATTTGATTCCGACCAATAAAATAAAATAAAATAAAATAAAAAGTATATATATAAACAAATAAATTTTAATCAATTTAATCCTTTTTGCTATGTATATACTGCCATTTTTCCCGATAAATACCGTAAAAAAATAAAAAAAAATTAATAAATAAAAGTTTTTTCTTTTAAAGGAATTAATTAAAAAATGAAAAATAAGAAGTTGTTCTACTATAAAAAACTAAACATAACTGCTATAAATGCGTTTTTAAATTTAAAACTAATTATACTTAATTTTTTCTACTGCATTACGATTTTATTTTCGATAAATATAACACAGAAAAAAAAAAGTTCTCCTTTAAATAAACGTATTAAATAAAAAGTAGTTGCGTAATAGCCGTTGCTAAGATACGCAGACGATTGAAGCAAAAGAATAAATCTATGAAAAATGAAACAAAGAAGCCAATATTTAAAATCGGAAAAACATTAATTAAAAAAATTCAAATTCAAAATTCAAAAAAATCTCGATGAGGTGCGCACCTGCAGGGTCCCAGGTACCTATATGCCAAATTTGGAAGCTCTGCGATCAGTAGTGTGAGCACCAGAGCGCAGACAGACACACGCACAGACATAGACACACAGACACTTCTCTTTATTTATATAGATGCTTTCCGGGAAGGAAGGTGGGATAATTCATAGAGGAAGGATAAATTCTCCGCCCTACTACACTCCAAACCTCGCTTCTTTCAATATTCAAGAATAATATCTCGCTGAAAACAACTCGCTTGGGATAGCGTAACCCAGTTTCGGAACGAAGGTCAAATTCATTTTGTAATAAAGAGAATTGTAAATATATATATATATATATATGTATGTGTGTGTGTGTGTGTGTGTTTCATTTGAGTATAAGATGAGGATATGTGGATAGCATATTAAATATATATGATTAACAAAGCCGTCATAAAAAGTAATAGTGATAGTAATAATAATAATAATAATAATTTTAATGTACATAGAGAATATTTATCCAGTTAAAGTTAGAAAATATGTATTTTTTTAAACAAATCTCTAAAATAAGTCTATTTTTATGCAAATGTTTTTAAACGCAAAATAAGTAAATAATATATATATTAATTAAAATTCTTTAAAACTAATAGAGATTAATTTAACTAATAGAATAGGATTCTATCTAAATTAATTAAAATTATTTCTTAAAAATAATCAACTATTATTATAAAATGCATAAAATAATTTGAAAATAAATTTACCGTATAAACAATCATTTTTACAGACTGCTTAATTTTACTATTCCTAAATATTTATTAAAAAAAAAAAAAAAAAGTAAACTGACTTTAAAGATTTAGTTATCGAAACTTTGTAAAAGTTTTGCTAATTTGTAATAATAACAGTATTTACGTACGTTTAAATTATCAGATTCTAATTAGACTATACGCTGCTTAGTTTACAAGTAATTTATTAAAAAACACACTGTGAGGAAAATATTAAAGGTTTTGGGGATTATTTTATGCATTATATTTATTGATAGTTTAATGCATGGATTTTAGTTGTTGCAAAGAAAATGGATTTTAATTCTCGCTTAAATCATGGGTATTGCCTATTTGAAGGGACATTTTTATTTAATAACTAGCAGGCTACGCCCGCTTCGCTGGTCACTATATTTAAATGAATTTTCGAAAGAATTGAATTAATATTTATTTTTTTACACCACATTAGAGACAAAAACTTAAGAAAAAAAAATGAAGAATAAAAAAGAAACTGAAATTACTCCAAACCTTGCTTCGGGTACCCGCTGTCTACGGCAGCTTTTTCCCGCCCGTGCTGCATCGAGGGGTCCAGGTTCCCACTGTCTGCAGAAAGATCTTTCCCGGGCACTTCAATCTGGATATTTTTCGACGACAGGGGGGATTTGCTACTATTTAAGAACTGCGATTTTAAAGATGACTGTATCTCAGCATCTATTAAATATTTCAGTTTTGAACCATTTATATTGCCCATGCTATTTGCACTATATTATGATTTGATTCTGACCAATGTAATAAAATAAAATAAAATAAAAAGTAGATTAATATGTATATATATATATATATATATATATATATAAACAAATAAATTTTAATCATTTTAATCCTTTTTACTAATATACTACCACTTTTCCCGATAAATACTGTAAATAAATAAAAAATGATTGAATAAAAGTTTTTTCTTTTAAAGGAATTAATTAAAAAATGAAAAATAAGAAGTTGTTCTACTATAAAAAATTAAACATATCTGTTATAAATACGTTTTTAAATTTAAAACTAATTATACTTAATTTTTTCTACTGCATTGCGATTTTATTTTCAATAAATATAACAAATTTAAAAAAAAAATCGCCTTCAAATGAATGTATTACATAAAAATAAGTTGCGTAATAGCCGTTGCTAAGATACGCAGACGATTGAAGCAAAACAATAATTCTATGAAAATTGAACAAAGAAGCCAATATTTAAAATCGGAAAAACATTAATTTAAAAAATTCAAATTTGAAATTTGAAAAAATCTCGATGAGGTGCACTCCTGCAGGGTCCCAGGTACCTATATCCCAAAATCTAAAAATTTAATATATTTAATTTTTCTACTGTATGTGTATAACTATTTGATTTCAATAAATATAACAAAAAAGATTTCTTCCTCAAATGAATTTAAATAAATAAATAGTTTAATAGCCGTTGCTAAGATACGCAGACTTTTGAAACGAAAGAAATTTCTGAAAAAGGAAACATTGAAGCCAATTTTTATTACACAAACACTATAATTTAAAAATAGTAATGGATACTAATATGTAAAAGACCTTACGATTTGGCTACACTGCCATATACTAGGTTAAGGTGAAATATATATAACATTTTTGTTCTAATAAATATAAAAGTAAAAAAGTTAAACATATCTATATTCAAGCCAGGATATATGGTTATCCAAAATTTCTAGTAAATTCAATTATTAAATCGTATTTCTGATTTAATCATCTTTCCTTGTCTATAGTGTTTACATTAATTAAAAAAAAAGTACATTTGTGTATTTTTTACCCCCAAAAATATATAAAAAATGAAAGACAATAAAAAAAGGTGGAGGTTAGGTGGGCAGATGTTAGATTAAGGAGGATTGGTGGTGTGGTTTGGCTGGATGGTTGGGAGATATTATGATTCTCGCGTATTTATATATATATATATATATATATATATATATATATATATATATATTGTATGTGCATATGTATATATATGCATATGTATTTAATTAAAAAAAAGTGTATACTTTATAGATTCTTAAAAAAAAAAAAATTATGATAATTCTAAAGTTTTTTATTATTATATTATTGACTTTCAAATTAGTTAATTTGACCATGGAAACATTTATCAACTCTACAATTAATATATATATATATATATAATAAAATAAAATAAATAAATAAATAACTAAATTAATTTAAAAATTAATCTCAATTTTAATTACATATTGCATTGTGTTCTTTTATTAACTCTAAATTGGATTTCAAATGATAGCATTTGATTAGATTTTATTCAGCACACACACACACACACACAAAAAATAATAATAATAAATAAAAAAATTGTACACTCCAAAAGACTTACTCACTAGTTTCATTTTACGTTTCAACAAATAACACTTTTGAGTTTCCAAATTTTCGTAAATCAAATTAATCTCAATTTTTAATGAAAATTTAATTTTTAATTATCACTTTTAGGTTAATTATCAGAAATCAAACAGTTCACTCAACTTTATCGTTCAGTTGACGAATACATTTCCAAAAATAAATTAATCGTTCAGTTATTTTTACAATTCCAAATTTAACTGTGAATTTAACTGTATACAGCCACATGTTTGTTTAGTGATCAAGCTACTTATACCAGTTTTTCATGTGTAATGTATGTTAAACTTTAGTTTTATTAATTATTACTAGTATTTCATTTAACTATTATTATTAGTATTTCAATTAATAAGTTTGAAATTGCTGCTTGAATTTAAATCTCATTTGGTTTTTCACATATTATTCTTTCAGTTTAAACTTTTTTTTTTTTTTTTTTTTTGTGTGTGTGTGTGCATTATTGTGTATAGCTTGTTGTAAATGTTCAGCAATTTGCATACTACAAGACAGAAATAACACCTATTTTACATGCAATATTCATTCTATACCCTTGAAAACGTCATGAATTTGCATGTTTCAGTTTAAGGTTGCTAGATATTCGTAATCTTTTTTTTGTATTTTTTCTGTTTCATCTTATTCAATGTTCTTGTTTTCATCTATTCAATATTTGAAAAGGTTCTCCATATATATATATGTGTGTGTGTGTGTGTGTGCATAATTTCATTCATTTACGCATAATTACAGGTTTTCGTTTAATGCATGTTACTACCATATTAAATAATATTTTTAAACTTCTTATGCATTTTCAATCATTCTAATTTTCAGTTACATTTTATTCAATAAAATTCTCTTGGTTTCCATATAAACTTATATATATAATCAAAAGCTAATAAATACCAAAAATTAACAAAAGTTAAATACTCAGTTGAAAATTTAATACAGCAAAGCGCAAAATGCAGCATTAGGTAATAAAACATTTACTTAAATAAAAATGAAATTGAGAAACGTATTTTTGAAATTCCATAATGCATGAAGATCTTTATCAGGGAGGATCGTCTCCAATGCAGGTACGGAAATTTCGAGAAGTTTCTAAAAGAATGTAGGTAGTTAATCCGAAAAAAAAAAAAAAATCTTGAACCCCCAACTTTTCGAAGAAAAAAGCAGAAAAATTACACAGTAATTGGCTAAAAAATAAAATACAAAATTATATTAAAAAAAAAAAAAAAAAAAAAAAATACGTATATAAATATAGGTAGCACACTAAATAAAAGAAAAAACAATAAAAAATGTAAAAATAAATAAAAATAAAATAAAATCCACTCTCTCGTCTCAAACCAAAAATAGCAAACCATCTTCGTCTGGTTGGGGAACTTAAGAGTGCTTCAATCTCGCACGAAACACACCTCTATATAGTGTTTACAACGTAAACGAAGAGAGTAAAATTTAATGATTAAATTATACTTATGACTCCTAAGAACCATATGCAGATTTTAAATGTTACAAAGTAAGAAAGGCGGTTAACTGTTAATGATTAAAATATTTTTAAGATTCTCAAGAATCATATGGAGAACTGAATATATAATTTCGCTTCTAGAAATATTTCGATCAATGCTCTTAACATATATATATATATATATATTTACATGCACACACAAATTTATATATATGACTATATAAATATATATATATATATATATATAGAGAGAGAGAGAGAGAGAGAGTTCGTAAAAGTATCTTTTAAATGCTGTCAAATATTTTATTAATTTATAAAATGTAAAAAGACATTTGAAAAAAAATCAGTAAATATTCTCGAATCATATTCAAAAATATATTTTACTGTAAAGAAAAAAAAAATCCTGTGAGAAATACATTAACTTTAACCCTTAAATAGGTTTTTGTTTCCTTCCTTTTTGAGTGAATATCATATATTGTATTTCAGAAAGGAATCTCTTTAAACTACTTTTGTACGTAATTTCAATGTAATTTATATTAGTTCAAACATAGTTTCCAAGAATTCAATATAAAAGTTTTAGATAAATATCAAATATTATGCTTACCCTTACAAGAAATTATAATAATAATAATTCTCGATTGCTAAAACTGGATCATATTAAAGTATTTACTCACATGAGGTTCTTTCATTAAATTTGACGTTAATGGATTTTTAAAAGATGGATGATTTAAGATTAGTTTTCAATCTACAAGATTCTGCTTATGATTTTTTTTTTTTCAAAAAGATGAATAATATTGCAACCGTTTTCATAAATTAACAATAAATCAAAAATTTCAAAGAGACATTTGTTATGCATTTACTAAGGAAATTTGTGTATAGGTATATTAATTTTGAACGTTTTTGATAAAACACATTATATATATATATACATTATTCTGCATTCGAAATTCTTATATCCATTTCAGTTTTTAACAATGGTCTTTCTAATGTTACGAAACTTAATTTTAATAAAAATTATTGATTATGTAAAATATTAAGTAAAATAACAATTTTTTTATTGGTATAAAAAATATATTGTAGTTATTTAATTTCTTCGTTGTTTATAATGATAATAATAATAATAATAATAATAAATAAAAAAAATTGTACTCGTTAAAATAATACAAAATAGTCATTTAAAAATAAGTTTTAAATTATTCGTTAAAGTATTGTTTAAGGAAATGTTTGTTTCAAAATTGAACAAACAGGTTCTAAAAAAATTTAGACATCTTTTGGAAAATTCGATAATTTTTTTGTAATATTATGCGACTGTTACATGATGTCTCTAAAATTTAGAATACAGACGAAAAAGTTCTAAAATCTAAACATTTTATTAATATATAATTTAATACATATTGATAGTCTTAACATTTTATTTAATATAATATCAATTATTTTGCATTAAAATTTTCACCATGAGTACTATATTTATTACAACTAAATTTAAATAATTAAAATTCGAATTATTTTGAAATTTATAACTTATTATTTTGACAAAATTTCCACTTGAAAAAGTTAAAATCTTATTGGAAATTACAATATTAAACATTCGTTTCAACAAGTACCAATGTAGAATATGCTTTCAAAGTAAAATGGAACTGAAGGGCAATATTTAGTAATGTAAAAAGTTTTGAAAGTAAGTTTTTTTTTTTTTTTTTTTTTTTTTATGTATTCTGAAGGGAAATCCCCCCTTAAAAGTACTTTTTTTGTGTGTGTGTGTGTGTGTGTATTTTGAAGCTCTTTGTAATTTTTTCCCCTTGAATTCAGTTTCTTGAAAAATTAAACTATGCAGGTGTGATTTATAACAACATTTATTCACATTTAATTTAAATATTTCTATTTTTCACAAAATGCATTATATTATATTTATACATTTATTATCCAAGTATAATTTATATATATATATATATATATATATAGTTTTCAATACCTTGTCTTAAAGGTACATTTTTGTAAAACTTCTGTAAAATAGTCAAATTAATAATTTATTTAAAAAATTAAGACTTAAAGTTTTATTATTTTTAGTAGAATCTGTTCTTCCAAGACTGCATTTTGTTATATTTGCCTATCAAAACTTTTAAAAAAGCATCAAAGTGTAATAAAAATTTAGCTTTAAAAATTTTTTCTGCAAGATTGAATTATGATCTATTAAACAGATTCATATATTTTTAAAATATACATATTCAACTGTGCATCTTTTATGTATTTTAACTTAAATAATGATTAAAGAAAAACGAAATAAATTTTGGTAAAAGCTCATGATATATTTTTTATTAATTATTTTCTTTTTATCCAAATAAGTACACCTAATAATCATGGCAAGTTCAAAAATATTCTTGGAAAATTTCACTATTTATTGTTGAGTATTTAATTTGTGTTTTGGTTTATGTTAGGTTGTCAAAAATGTAATTTAGGTTGGTAACTATGTGTTTAGTTTTGTTGTTTATACCATCGTAGAAGTGATATTCTATATCGAGAAAAGATATCTTTCATTGAACGAAGAACGAACATTAAAATGTATGTATTTTGAAGAAGACACAGAAATTCTCGAAATGTTAGCTCAGCTCAAGGGGACGCAGCCCCGAAGAAAACCGCTGTGTTTATATTGCACAACATGTTTGTGGATGTGAGAGAGTCAATTGAATACGACAAGGGGACTGCTACTCACTCTCAAAGACTGCGCAGGTTCGGTATTTTATGCTGAGAGACTGCAATCAGCATCCATCAACATGGAAAATTGTAACATTTCCGATGAGAGTTGTCATACCATTCTTACTGAATATTTAGAAATGCAGAGTCAGCGAGTACATTGTATCCAATATTCTAACAACGGGCACTGTCAATTGAGAAAGAAGATTTATGGAAGTCTTATTGATGTAGTTCGTGTAGATTCGCATTTCTTAATATATATATCACGGGAGACGGAATCTTTTTTTTTTACGGCCCTCAGACGAAGCTCTAACCTTCGGGTTCAGAGTACGTTTCATCTCTTACACGAAAAAAAAAAATATATATATATATAAATAAATAAGTAAATAAACTGAATCGCTCTAAAGACAAAGCCATGATTGGAGTTTATATTCTGATTTCATTCCAGAACGGAAAATCGTGCTCAAAGTGAATTATTACCTGACTAGCAAAACGAACTCTACCAAAGATGGCAAGGTCCAGGGGAAATAGTCAAACAAAGAAATCCTCATTCATTTGTAGTGAAATTGGCAGATGGTACACTCAATGTCGTACCCCAGAATAAATTACATCTATATTTAGCAAAAGTGTTGAGAATGCAGAAAATACAGAATTTGTAAACGTAGAAGGAACTCCAATATTGGATCAGAAGAATGAGGAATTTCAGAAAGCAATAAGAACAATCAACCCAGAAGGGTTGACCATAGATCAGATCCGAGAGTTGAAAGATCTACACACATAAGGTAACACAAACAGTGATTTGCAACATCTAAGAAAACTGCAAAAGTTGGAAAGCATCGGATTGAACTTATAGAAGAAGTAATTCGTAAGTAACCACATAGATATCCTGTACCAGCTGTTTACCATAAACAAATTGACCGCCAAATAAAAGAATCCCTAGAGGCTGGATTGATTGAACGATCAGTAGCAGATATAGCATACCCAATAGTATGTTTTGCTAAAAAGAATGCTACAGTACGATTATATGTAGACTATAGAGCGCTGAATACAACAACGAAACCTACTCCATTCTCGATCAAAGACATGGATGGACTGATATATGTAGCCGGCAAACTCCTTGACTAATTTAGATATACTCCAAGGATAATGGCAGATACCATATGAAGAAGGCAGTAAAATACTGACAACGTTCACAACTCACAATGATACTTATCAGTGGAAAGTAATGACATTTGGATTGGTAGAAACAGCAGCAACGTTTCAACGAGATATTAATATAGTTCTAAAAGATCACAAAGACTCAAACTTATATAGATGACATTATAATTTTCTCGCAAACATTTGAAGAGCATTTAATGCACCTAGATAAAGTCCTATCTGAGTTAGGAAATGAAGAGTTATCAGTGAAACATACGAAATGTACATTTGCTGCTAAAACTCTAAATTATTTGGGACACATAATTGGAGATGGTAGTCATGGGCCAGATACAGAAAAATAAAATTAATAGCTAAATTACAACCATCTACTACGAAAAATGGTGTACGTAGAATATTAAGCTTAATGAACTTTTACCGGTCTTACAAACGAGGCTTTGCACAAACAGCAATACCACTAACGGAACTAACAAGAAAAGGTTCACGAACTCAGAATATTTTATGGGAAGCACGTTATCAAAAGCCTTATGCCAAGCGACATCCTTGTCAACGCCAGATTTTAGCAAACCATTTCAGTTACATACTGATGCGTCGAAAATTGCAGTTGGATGTTGTTTTACTCAGAAAGACACACAAAATAATTGGAAACTGTTAGCCTTTGCAAGTCAGAGACTTACATTAAGCCAACAGAAATGGTCGACTATAGAGAAAGAAGCGTGGGTCATCTTATTTGGACTCAACAAGTTTTATAAATGGATTATAGCCAACAAAGTGGAAATGATATCAGATCATATTCCATTCAAGTTTCTATTAGAGACCACACCGAAAAGTGCCAGGTTAACTACATGGGTTGTATATTTACAAAAGTGGAGACACATTATTATTTGCTGTAAAGGGGCTCATAATGTTACAGCTGATACTTTATCTTGAATGAAAATAGAGAAATAAATCCAACCATGAAATCAAAGAGCTTAAAATAACAGAACTATTGGACATTATGCAAACATAACTATAATTTATGAGTATCATGAGCTTTGAACATATTATTATTCGCATATGTATTATGTATATTTTATACAACTTAATGCTTTGAAATGTTGAGGAAATTGTGTTATGATAAATTATTTTCTTTAAAAGACTCCAGGTTACACGAATTTAATTGGTATATTTCCTTATGCTATCTCTTAGGGTAATGGAAAAGGATAAATTAAAGATTTATATATATATATATATTTGGCGGGGCGTGTCACGGCTGTGATGAAAATTAACAGCCAAGAGATTCCGTGAGATATTTTTCTTAGCCAAGGTAGCATAACAACTAAATTAGAATTATCGTAAAGAGTAAATAAAACGAAGTGATTAAAAACATGAAAAAAGGCCACATAATAAAAATTAAAGTTGTTCCATAGTTTATTAAATTGAAATAAAATTGAATTTAGAAAATAAAAAACGCTCATGCGCCCAGGATAAAAATAAGAAAAATAAGAATGTGATAGTAACTGTATTTTTTTTCTTTATTTGGGATTTCCATTAGTGTTTTGAAAGGATAGAATAGAAACGGAAACACTTAATATTTTTCCTGGAGCTCTTTTAAAAGTAAAATCTGAACTGAAGTGGTTTTTAGAAGAATAAATTAGAGATAGAAAACTCGATCTATGTTATTTTCAATTAAAGTGAAGTATAAAAATGTATTAAGTTATTTTCCATTAAAGTGAAGTATGCAACACACAGTTCACTTCAACAACTTTTTTAAACCAGATGTGACCTCGTGTTATTTCTTCTTTTTCTTCGAATTAAAATGAAAGGCCAAAAATTTGAAAATACATTTGAAGGAATTTCTTCATTAAGAAGTGCAATATTTACTTCATCCACATCTAAGAAATTTGCTTAAGAGTGACTTTAGAATGTTTCCAGTAAACGCTGTGACCATTGGTTAAAGTGTGTTGCAGCCGACGAATATTTTGAGGAAAATGTTATATAAACGTATTTAAATTCGATAAAAATACAATTTAAATCACGTCATGAAACTTTTTGTATCTACTTCGTATATTAAATATTCTGTTAAAAAATCATTTGACTCAATTTCTGATGTTTATAAACTTCAAATTATTATTTAAAATTTAAAATATTGTTCACCATTAACGTATGCGGAAATAAAAAGTAAATTTAATTTATTTCTTAATATTTCTCTTTGGTTTCATAGCCTCACTAAATTCATGATACTAAAGTGGGAAAAGAAAGAGATAAAAAGGGAATGGACGAATGATTTTTTTTTTTCTTTTTTTTTTTTTTTTAACTGCAATCAAATGAACTATATAATTTTATTTAATATCGTAAAATATTGATATAAATTTGGATTCAGAAGATTATTTGTCAGTTAAGAAAAAAAAAGGAAGAAAGAATTATAAAAATATTTTAAGTTTTTAAAAGCGTTTGAATTAGTACAAAATAAAATATAACATTGCATAAAGTTAAATAGGTTCTTTTATATTTTGCTAGAGATTCAAGAAATAAATGAAAATAATATTACTGCTCTTTGCACACATTTCTTAGACTGCTGTGTGATTCCTGGATAATTTATACAAAGAAATATTGATTTTTATTTATTTACTTATTTACTTATTTGCATTGGTATATTTGATTCTCCTTTTATTTTTATCAACAGCTTTTGTTTTGACAGATGTCATCTAATTTCTGGCTCTCTTTCAAATATCTAACTTTCACGTAAGGTAAAATGAAACACTGCCCTGAAAAAATAAATCGAGGTCTGATACTATTTTTGTTGATTCTTATGTAAAATGACCTCCTGAATCCGAATATGACTCCCATTTTGTGCAGTCACCCATGATTTTTTTAGAAACACCACATCTCCTTCAATTTCTTTCCCTGTTCAATGATTTTATGACCAAGAATTTGATTTGAAGAATGAAAAATAATTACTTTAACACCTAAAAACAATATATATATCTATATATAACGTTAAAAAAATTATTTAATAATAACAGATTAAAAAGTACAAGATATGTAAAACATAATTTCAGTGGCAAATCACCCGCAAAAGTTTTCCCTTGTCGCAGATTTTGAGTTTTCCAACTCTATATCCCCTCAGAAGATATTTATCGGTTAAAATAATCTTCCCCATTCCTAAAAATCAAATTTATTGCCATAAAATTAACGAAAAATGATAAAAATAGGGGGCTATTTCTAAAAATTATTATTTTTTTCTTTTCACCTTTCCGAGCATTTCACAAATTTTGCTGTAAATGTTTAATTACAGTATGCATCTTAAAACTAAACGTAATAACAGAATGACGTATTTACATTATACTTCTTTGTGAATTCTTATATTTGATGAAAAATATTTAATTGAAACATTAATTTCGGGGTAAGAACACAATAATCAGAAGTAGGACTTTTCCCTTTCGCAAAATGATTATTGAATGAATCGTGTATTTGTAATTTAGGTTCCGGGAGAATTTCATAACCTGCTGTATATTACGGTAATTGGCCATTGTTCTGATTGGCTGAAACTATGGCTCAGCGTTAGTGTGGTACCTAAACCGCGAAATTTGAAATTTGGCAACGAAGTAGCTCTGACGCTTCTCACCAAAGTCCTTAGTTGCGCATTTTCTATAGCTATTTTAATTCATCGCCAAAATGACAACAGAAATTGAAAAGTCCCCAAAGATCTCCATAGTAAAGTTCTTAAAAATTGTCGCCAATCGAAGTATACTTATTTATACGATTAAACTTTTCAGTTTTTTAAACCATTTAAATATAGTGTATCAGCAAAGCGGGCAAAGCTTGTTAATATATATATCTCAACAATTAGTACATAATCTTATATATTAAAACACAAGCGATATTCTATAAGACCAAAATCGCACGATTTGAGCATGCGCGGAGGCTGTTCCTGTTTTTAGACGAAACCGGTGACTAATCGCTGAGAGTCTCTTCGGATTTCTAGAGCGAGCGACTGAACCAATCAGAATACGGATTAAGCTCATGCCTTCTCGAGACTCGAGATGCGTGTTTACACGGACATTGAATTTCAGTAGCCGTCTCTGTTGTAAGTATTAGCTTTTGTAAGTATTCTAATTAGATTATTTTGTTTATTTAGAGTGTTCTATTTTTTATTTTAGCATTTTAATTCTGTATTTACCGTTTGCATTCTAACTTTTTTATGCTCTGTTTACGTTAAATTGTATAGTGATGTTAGATTCTCGCATGCTCTGTTTACGTTAAATTGTATAGTGATGTTAGATTCTCATGATATCAGCGAGATCATTCCTGATGGTAATAGCCATACTAATTAGATTATTTCGTTTATTTAGAATGTTTCATTTTTAGTTTCAGAACTTTTTCTTTTCTGAATTACAGTTCGTATAGCGATGTTAGATTCTTACGATATTCGCGAGATCATTCCTGACGGGAATTGCTTATTTAGAGCACTATCTGTATTTATTTATGGCACTGAAGATAATCATTCAGTTATTCGCCACAAAGTTGTCAAACATGTAGTTGACAACTGGATTATGTATGGTGATTTCATTATCGGAGATGAATCATATAGCGAAGCGATTTCTAATGCCAGCGACTATTTTAGTATTATGACCAAAGATGGAACGCATAGTAGTCATGTAGAACTGAATGCAGCTACCATAATTTATAATATTTTTATCACTATTTTTCACTCCCATGATGGTAGTGTTACAGAGTTGGGTGTAAATGATAGAGGGAAAATATTAGTAAATTTATTGTATGAAGGAGATGGATATAAGGGCCACTATACAGTTTTGCTTAAAAAAGACAAGAAACAGAAACGACGAGTAAAAAATCAAACATATTATGCTAAAAGAAAAATGTTAAATCCCAAACCATATAAAATTCAATATGGTTGTGCTATTTCCGAAGATATTTCTTATTTACCCCCATTCAGTTTAGGCGATTTAGATAATAAATGCGCTTATTGTAATGCATTGTATTTTTCACCCGAAAAGAATTCAGCTGGCTATTTTAGTCTATGTTGTTGCAACAGAAAATTTAAATTACCTGAAGTTTGTATTTTGTATGAAATTAGAAATTTATTTATGGGAAATTGTGACAAGTCAAAAAACTTCAGGGAGAACATTTAACAATATAATAATTCATTATCATTTGTATCATTTGGTGCCAATTTAAAATTACCCGTTGGTCATGGT
Source organism: Salticus scenicus (assembly GCA_963930645.1). Classification (NCBI taxonomy): domain Eukaryota; kingdom Metazoa; phylum Arthropoda; class Arachnida; order Araneae; family Salticidae; genus Salticus; species Salticus scenicus. Next base: position 268,104,544 of record OZ005649.1, on the reverse strand, counting down.
CCCTACTGCTTTAAAATTCTTGGTACAGTGCACCATAAAATTTCACCTTTGTATCCAGAAAAATTGTGCCAAGCTTCTTATGGCCAGTTATACATTTTAGAATTTTCTGAAGCCAATGAGATTAGATTAGAAAATGCTGCAAATAGTTCCTTAAGAACAGACACGCTTGAATTTCTAAATCAGGTTTTACTTAATTGTAACCCTTATGTAAAGTGTTACAAAACAATGCACCAAAAATACGTGAGGAACGGGAATTAGCCTTAAAGGAAAATAGAGAGGAAATCAATTTTGTCATGCGGTTTTATCATGAACCTCAGTCTGATCATCGCCGTTACAATGAGCCAACGTGTTCGGAAGTTGCAGCAGTTTTTGAATCCCACGATGGCGCTCCACCATCTCATAGGTACATAAATGTTTATGCTAAAGATGGTGGGTTGAAAAAATTGGATTTTGATAGTATGCACTGTGATCCAATGTCATATGTACTAATTTGGCCTGAACCAGGCTGGCATATTTCAATGCCAGCTGGAGGAGAAAGGAAAACTAATGTTCGTCAAAATATTTCAATGCGAGAATATGTATCTTATAGGCTTATGATTCGAGGATGTTCCCCTAAAGGAAATTCCAATCCAATAATTAATGCTGGGAAATTAACTCAACAACTGATTGTCGATTATTACTGTCGCATCGAAGGAGATAGATTAAAATATATTCGTAATCAACAGGCAAAATTACGAGTCGACACATATGCTGGCCTTGCAGACGCTTTGTTTGCACGTGCTGAGCAAGAAAAATTGAGAGCGGGGCGCATTGTTATTTTACCTTCTTCTTTCACTGGTAGTCCTCGAAACATGATTCAAAATTATCAAGATGCTATGGCAATGGTAAGAACATTTGGTAAGCCAGATCTTTTCTTGACATTTACATGTAACCCTTTATGGCCAGAAATCACAAATAATATACATTCGTTTGAAACTGCTAATAACAGACCAGATGTTACTGTGCGTGTTTTTTATACAAAAGTTGAAGAACTTTTACGTTTGATTAACCAACCACAAATATTTGGCAAAGTACAAACATATTTATATACAGTTGAATTTCAAAAGAGGGGTTTGCCTCATATTCACTTACTAGCTGGAACCCGTCGAATTCGACGGTCACTTTATCGACTGTAATGTTTCAAAAATTGTTGCATCGTTATTTAAATGTATTTCAAGTTAAAACATCTAATATAATTTACGACATTTCACTTAAAAAAGAAATTCGGAAAAAGGCTTATAAATAGAAATGAACCTTAAATTTGTACGATTTCATATCTTTAACTCGATTTTGTTTGAATTCCTATTTTTAAATAAAAACATCTAAAAAAAAATAATCAGCTGTAACAAAAAACTTTCAAGATTTTCCTAATTTTACTCTAAAAATGATCAAAAGAATGTTAGGAGTAACAGACAGAACGGGTATTAACAACTTACCTTTTTATAAACAGCATAAGACTAAGATAATGACTCGACAAATAATTACTTAACAAAACAGTATTAGACGCACATTGTTTAAATAGGAATTATTGCTAGCAGTTCAATAATTAAAAGAAATAATAATAATAATAACTATATAACTCCAAAACTTACCAATCGTTGCTGCCTTTGTTGAGTCTTAAGAATTGTTTAATACTTTTTTTCTGCATCTAGAAGTAAACTCTGAAATAACCACTAAAATAACACCCCTCCTCCTTTTATACCCGGGCTTGGGACCGGCGTTGGCGGAGTTACACTCACACATGCAAAATTACACTCATTCATACAGACAAACAATAAAGACATAAATAATCTACTAAGGTAATATAAAAGGTAATCTACTAATATAAAAGTTACAGATTTATACCAAAAAAAAAAAAACAAAAATAAAACAACAACGATTCTGTTTGGGAAAGATTTAATGTAATCCACAGATAGCATTTTTTTCAATGCACTGGGGGGAGGGGGGCATTAACACCCTTAAAATTATATATATATATATTAAAATGTAAAATCCTCAGACACAGGTATTACAAAATAGCCATAAATGTCATCACAGGAAACTAAAAAAAAACCTGAAAAAGAAAAAATATTGCATTATTATTCAAATAAATATACACAGATTCAAAATAGGGTGGCTAATATTAGAACACTTCTAAATTTCCTGACTATTTTTACCATTTTCCCTCACTTATGCTGTTTATTTCTGCATTTTTAAAATAATGTTTATAGGTATAAGAAAACTGAAAGCAACTGGCGACTTATTTTAATGCAATCTTAAACTCCTCTTATTTAACGTTAATGATTTCTAAGAATATATTTAAATAAGGCTTCCCCTCAACATGGCAAGTTTTCCGAAATATAAATATAGTCAAATAGAATTGGAAATCTGCTTACCAATCATACTGCAGCAAAGTATTTTAAACATGTCGCCACTTTCTTTAGACTAAATTGATATTACAACCGGTTACTGAATCTACAAAATTTAGACTTTAGTTTCCCCTCCCTCTCCACACAGAAAAAAAAAATCCATTGGATGACCTTTATTCATATTTTCTTTTCTCAAATTTAGACTCACCCACTTATGCAACAGGCACACGCACTGTTTGCATAAATATAAGTATCAAATGAGTATAAACAAATACAACAGGCAAACGCTCTGCTTGTGTGAATATACTTTGAAATGAACGTAAATAAATGCAACAGGCAAATGCACTGTTTGCATAAATATATACGTGAAATAAATATAAACAAATGCAATAGGCAAACGCACTACTTGCATGAATAAACTTTAAAATGAACATACAGAAATGCAACAGGCAAACGCACTATTTGCATAAATATATGCATGAAATGAACATAAAGAAGTGCAACAGGCATACGCACTGTTTACATAAATATAATGATCAAATGAGTATAGACAAATACAACAGGCAAACGCACTGCTTGCATGAATATACTTTAAAATGAACATAAAGAAATGCAACAGGCAAATGCACTGTTTACATAAATATAAGCATCAAATGAGTATAAACAAATACAACAGGCAAACGCACTGTTTGCATGAATATACTTTGAAATGAATGTAAAGAAATGCAACAGGCAAATGCACTGTTTGCATAAATATATACGTGAAATAAATATAAACAAATGCAACAGGCAAACGCACTACTTGCATGAATATACTTTGAAATGAATATAAAGAAATGCAAACAGACAAATGCACTGTTTGCATGAATATACTCTGAAATGAGTATTAAAAAAAAAAAAATGCAATAGGCAAACGCACTATATGCATGGATATATAACATTGCAACACCTCCTTATATTTTAGTACTGTGCGAAACCTTAAATTTTGAATGATCGAATTAAAAACACCCTTGCCTTATAAGTTTCCATAAATAAATATGCACTAATGGTTATTTCAACACTTCTTTATATACAACATTAAGAGTTGTATTACCTTCTGGAATTATCTGAACTTTTAAATTGCTAAATGATCGCACTCTAGACATCGCTACATACAATTGACCATGGATAAATACAGGCTGTGGTAAATAAATGCCTACACGATCTAATGTTTGCCCTTGTATATAATATATATTATGTACTAATTTTTGAGATATATATAGATATATATTATATGTTAAGAATTCAACTTAACAATTAGTACATAATATATAATATATATTATGTACTAATTGTTAAGTTGAATTCGAATTCTTTAAAAGTTTTTCAAATACACCATGAGTCTATACATTTTGTTAATAAAACTAAATTGAACAATGATTTTATAAATCGAATAACAAATTGTAAATTGAATTTAAATTAAATTTATACAAAAGAAAAATAATCTGTTTAGTATTGATACAATATTTAAAGAAATTTTTAAAATCCGTTTTTAAAATTTGTAATTATATTGTAAGTTAGATTTATTTATCATTTATTTATTCATTTATTCATTTTGACTTTTAATTAATTTCTGAATAAAGCATTTTTTTTTTTTTTTTTTTTTCGTTTACAAGCATAAAAAAATATTTAATTTTCTAATAATGAGCTGTGTTTTCGCAAAATTTAAATCCCAGTTTTCATCACAAAATTAAAAAACTTATTTATATTGAAACAGTGAAAGGTTTCTAAAGCAAGAATTTTCAAGATAGATTTAGATTTTAAAGATTTAGTAATTAGTTTTACTATATTTTATTTTCATATTCAAATTTTTATATTATTTTGAATAATCTTATGGGTGTTTATTTACAAAGATTATTTCACGGAATACTTAAAGAAATATATATATTTTTTAAATTTTTTTAAGCAACTTTAGAGAAAAAAAAATATATTTTCTAATGTATAATTATTTTAAAAAAATACTGACTGATAATATAAGATGCAGGAAATCTTTTCAAAATGTCATACATTTTACTATGTAACGCAAAATATGCAGAATATATGTATATATGCAGAAGAAAATCATTTTATTTTATGGCATTCGTAACCTGTTTTGCAGTGATCAAAATTTCTTCGTGGAACCAATTCCGTTCTAGAAATATTTATGTATAGCGTAACTCGCAACAGTATTTTAGCTTTAAAAATATATTGACCTCTTTTGAAACGAAAAACGTACAAGGTCGAATTTTCGGCATAAAATAAAATATTTAGATAACCAGAAAATTTATGAAAAGTTTCAGATTGAATTTAAATATATGAAATTTAATATATATTGTTTTATTTCATGTGACATATTTTGGTACAAGTCTATTTATTCACTTATTTTGGCATACAGAGAAATAACTACAAGATAAAAATAACTTTTTATGTAACACGTCTTTAAACTTTCTGTTGAATCATATAAACTTGACAATTCTATGTATTAATAATATATATATATATATATATATATATATATATATATATATATATATATATATTTATATATATATTAATTAATTATCATTATTATTATTATTATTATTTTATGAATTATCCCATCAACTTGAAAGAAAATGATCGAATGCGTAATAAAGAAAGCAATTATAAGAACTTTTCAAATATTTATTAATTGAATAAAAGTATTAAAAGAATGCATTGTCATCGTGTTCTAAGCTATTCTAAAAGTTTCATATGTCTAGCTAGTCGGAAAGTTAGTTAAAATTCGATTGCAAGATTTGTACTGGACAAACAAACAAGAAAACGAGTTATCAAAAACATGGTAAAATAGCTTTAGAGTAGTGTAGAAAAATTTAATTAATTACAATTTGTAAAGGATACAAACTACAGATTAGAAACTTGCTGCTGTTTAAAAGTGTGCATTCTTTATGTAATTGTATAGCTATCTGGAATATAACAGTTTTTTTTTTTTTAATTTATTTAATCTGCCCAGATGCCAAGTTAAACAATAGAAGACAGAGCTTAGGACATAGCAACTGCTTTGCCGTTTGGTTCGCTCACTGCATGACCTAATTCAACACATGTTTCGTAAGTCTTTCATTGATATAACGAACTATTTTTACTAAAACTAGGTATAGTACATATATATGCATGACATAATATTATAAGTAGATTAACTGTAACAGAACATTTTCGAGAGAATTATGCGAAATTAAAGCTAAACACTTTAATATAAAATTTTTAAACTATGTTACATGACTTTTTATAGTTATAAATCATAAAAAAAAAAAAGAGAAAAATCAAGATTTTTTGAGAAATAACGATTTTTTATGTTAAACAGTACATAATAAAACATTGCACTACTTATTTATAATTTAAATTGAATAAATTTTTGCTCAGCTAAATTTTGTCTTTCTCGCTAAAAATACTACCCCATTCATTTATTGTTCTAAATTGAACGCTCATGTTTAATAATGTTGTGTATATCACGTATAACATCATGTATATCACGTATATGTATAGGAAAATGCGCCACATGAAAAACAAAAGTTATAGACCTTATAATTAAAAAACAAAATGCAGTAAAATATAACACAGAAACAAATTATTTAAATAAATTACGTTTATATATTTATAGGGGTGGTAGAATTTATAAAAATTTCTTTTTGAAAATTCTGCAAATATGTATTAATTATTTTTCCTAGACCTTTTTCAGACTCTCTCTCTTCGTTTTGGTCTCATATGTAACATGAAAAAGGATTAAAAAAACTTATAAATCATTGTTTTATTTATATATTTATTTATTTTTAACTCCAGCATGTTTTGATCATAAATGAAATATTAATTTTATACTAATTAATTTTCAATTTTTAAATATCAATAACTGAATCAAATATTTTTAATTTCAGAAGAGTTCTTATATATGTATAGATATAATTATTTGGATTTTAAAAAAATGCTTGGTGATATACTGTGTGTTTTACGAAATACATTTTACTTTGAAATAAATAGCTCTAAAGCGATGAAACTTAGACACAAGGAAACTTTTTTTTTTTTTTTTTTTTTTTTTTTTTTTTTTTTTTAAGTTATAAGAATCTTGTACAGAATCTTCAAAAATTTATTTATAAATTACGGAGATAGATGGAGCTAAAATATCATTAGAATATGTAGGCTATAAATGGTAGTTATTGCGTTCATATTAAAATAGTTTCAAAATGTTCATTTCCATAATGTACACATGTCACAAACGTAGAATGGAACTGTCAGTTACTCTTTTTAGTTTGTTACCGTAAATCGAAGAACAAGCTTCATAAATAGCCCTCTCCTCCTTGTCGAGTGTTATAGGTTTATTGGGGCAAAGAGTGACATCCAGTGTGCTGCATAGAATGTAACCATAGCAGGTGAGGTCGGATAAATATGGAGACCAGTTCATGAATTTACTCTCGACTGTCGAAAAGTTCAAGGAAATAACTCTATCATTAAAGTATTTACCCAAAAAGTCACAATCGTCTTCTCTAAACATACCACATCCGGCATAAGCAACCCCGTGTCTGGTCTGTTATATGGCTTTTGTTGATAGGTGACAATTTTTTTCAAAATTGTAATACGCCGGATAGTCTTTTTCGTTTGAAAATTTAAATGTTCCGTCAACCTGTAAGAAAATGTGCCCAAAAATCCCTTTAAAAGAGCTTAAACGGCAATGTAAATTAAAAACGCGCTCTGACTGTCTGAGTAATTTCTGTAGGGATACGTAACGCTTTGTGTAACACAATCTATCATTGCAAATTGCAATAAATATTTTGAGGTCACTGTATCAATTTTTTACGTTTTATTAATTGTCATATAATTATACAATTGGTTTCATTATTTTATCTATCACCACTATAAAATAATTTATTTTTAAATTTAAGGGTTCCACTTGATTTACCTGTATATATAATATATATAAAGTATATATATGATATCATGATGTTTACATATGTGATAGCATAACGTGATGTCATGAAATCTCTTAATACCACTCTATGTTTCTTATCGTTCACTATTCAGGTTCCGATACCTATCTGCAGCTATGATTTAAAAATATAGCAGCAAAATTATTGAAGCACACATCAACATTTTTCATATTTCTTTTTAGTTTGATCGCTAATTTTTATCACTTTTTATTTATAAAAAGTATAAATACTAAGATCATGAATCGACAAATATTTACTTAACAACATTAGGTGTCCATTTTTTAAATATTGAAAATATTGAAAATATCATTGAAAAAAATATTTTAAAACTTGATATTTGTTTTATAAAAAACTATAAAAAAGAACTTCAGTGTAGGCGTTAAAAAAAAAAAAAAAAAAAAAAAAAACTTTGAATAAACACCATATAACGCAAGAATTCGCAACGGGTTTTTCGGGTCAAAGAAAAACACGACACTAAAATGTAGGCGCGAAGGCTACAATACAAACAAAACAGCAATGACAAAACCAATTGAAGTGAGGAGAAAAATAAAAAATACTGATATAAATAAAATAAATAGGAATAACATAAAATACGAATATAAATAAAAAATACTGATGTGACCACAATCATAAAATGAAAGAAGAAAATAAATAAATTAATAAAATAAAAAAATAACTAAAATCTAAAAAATTTAAATTAAACAAAAACCCAAGCTTTGTGAGTGATTTCCAAGCATCAGACAAGAACAGAGTGGAATAAATATCTTTTACAAGATTTTTCAAATTTTTCAATAAGTATATAGTGTATTAAAAGATTCCTGAGCATCGAAATGGGAAGAGAAGATAGGAGAATATATTATGTTAGTTTTAAGAAAATCAAATTAACCATGAGCTCAGTAAAGGGAAGCAATAGAAGATTTGGAAATCTCTGCATTACGAACATGTCGACGGATCTCATTTAGTCTGCATTTCAAACGTCTCGAATGCTCTTATTACACACAACGAGATTTCGCACATTTTTGGAGCCAATTTCGTTGTCTCAAATCACCTCAACGCCCAGTGTACTAGGAATTGGGAAGACGAACAAGATTTTCTGGCTAGTCAGAAAAAGTTGTTCCTACGAACAACTTTTCCTACTGTGATGAAACAATGCGAAGAAAGCTCCTTGCGCGACGAGAACAGACAGCGCTGGCGGGAATTCATTCACGGTTATTCTCTTATCTCTAACACGTCGTCGTTCCCGTTAAATTAGTATGCCTTGCCTTGTACTGTACACCGTGCAACTCAGTTTTTCGAAAAAAATTTGGTTCACCTATTGTAACCCTCTTTCGGATATCGGCTTCCAAAAACTGGAGTAAAAATTAGCTGAAATGAAAGTTGCATGAAACAACGTTGTATGTGTAATAGGAGCATTAGTTTGACCAATATAACGTAAATTACACGAAGAACAAGGAAATATAAAAATAAGAGTTTCCACTTAAATTAATAACCTCTTAAAGATCCTATAATAACTGGAAATCAGTCAGGTATTATTTAATAAGCTGATATAATGAATGATAGCCAATAAATTATATTGCAGGCAAATGCAGGCATTTGAAAATTTTATAAAACATATATTTCTAAATATAAAATGCAAACTTTCTGAAATATATTTTACTTTTCACATTCTATCTAGTAATAAAAGAAATAAAATTAAGAAATTTAAACAAAAAATGTTCCATTTCATAAAACGAAACTTTTGTGTAATAGAAACTTTTAGTATTAAGTTAGTTTTATTTATTTATTTATTTATTTATTTATCTATTTATTTTGAGAAGAATCATTTAATTTGTCTGCAATGTGACTTTTTTACTAAACATTATATATATGTATTAAAGAAACTCCGACTAAAAAATCATCAAAGCGGATAAAACTATATATATACAAACTTTTTAGTTATTTTAAGGTACATATATACATATTAATAGCCGTGTAGTTTGTTTTCTCTACATTTCTCTAAGTTTTTCGATTTTCTACGAATTGATTGTCTACTTGTATATTTCATTGATATTAGCTTTATGATTTATGAAAGCTTTATGTTTTATGAAAAGTTATAGCAAAGTTGACAATTCATCAGACACAACAACTATTTTCTTTTACAGAAAAAGCATTGTTTTCAAGAAATAATAATAATAATAATAATAACTAGATTTTTGTTTAAATGTAAATGATGTCTAAATCAGCATACAACATCTCTTTCACAAACCATCCCTATTTTGACCAATCATTACGATATTTTTCTTATATAGTACGATTGGGGAAAGTATATAATTTAAAACATGTAGAATAACCAAAATAAAAATACCTTTATTATTTTAAATGAAGTAAATAAATTTGTGTGTTTAAACAATATTTGATTAAATGAATATAATCTACTTTTTCTATATTTATACATACAGTGCTTGACAGTTTTTATTTACATTTAATATTTAAATTAGAAAGAGTTGGTATGGTGTAAAGCAGTCTAAAAATTTTGTCACCCACACCCATATACACACACACACACACACACACATATATATATATATATATATATATATATATATATAAGCTTTTTAGTTATTTTAAGGTGCATATATACATATTAATAGCCGTGTAGTTTATTTCTCTACGTTTCTCTAAGTTTTCCATATTATTTTTTTTTTTTTTTTTTTTATTTTATCGATCTATTATTTAGCCATATATGTGCTTTTTTATTAAACTGTCTGCTTAGGGGGAGAATTTGATCAATAAAAGCATGCTTTATCCCCACACATATGTCTCAAGTCATATGGGGCATTTTTGACAGTTTAAATCATTTATTTTATGTTTTTGCAATTAGTTTTACTTATGAATTGTTTCACATTAATTAATTTTCTCGTAAGGTTTTCTTTAGTTATTTTTGTTACTTATTTACAACTATTATGACTGAAAACATATATTACAATTTCATATATATATATAATATATAATATACACATGTAACTAAACCGCAGGTTACCTCTATTGCTAATGTGTTAAAGAAAGAAATACAGGCAATTAACAAAAACGAACATCCTTAAATACATAAGTGTAATATTTTATTTTAAATCTCAATATCTGTGAAAGATTAAAAGTACTTTTATATTATAAATTATATTTAAAAAATGTAGTAAGCCTAATCTTAAAACATAAATATTTTTATACACATTAAAAATTATTATATTTAAATATATATATATATCAATTAAAAAAAATTACAGTAAAATATCTAAAATATTTTTACTATGTATTATACTAAACATTAGGTCGCAGTTAAAGAAGTATTTTTTCCCCCGAAACTTTCTGTATACTTTCCAAAACACGCTTTTGATGACATAAGAATTTTTCATTCACTTACATTAGTGTCAAAAGTATTGTCCATTAATCAAAACTGTCTCAAAATGTAAAACTATTTCTAGGGCTATGTGTTCTATTTGACATTCATGCCAAATCGAAGAATAATTAACAAAAGGATAAGCTGAAATTTTCTAAACGGAAAACCTATGTTTGTAATTTTTATGTGTTTTGAATATATATATTTATATATATACATATATTATGAAAATCTTTTCAAACATTGCATGAGATGAAATCAATCATCACATGAAGAACGATAAAGAACACAAATTATATATTTCTTAAAAAAAAAAAAAAATATATATATATATATATATATATTTTTTTTAATGAAGGCATACGACCTACAATAATTTTTCAACGACTGTAATTGAACGTTGCCTGCAAATAGGAGTTATTTCTGTCACACTGTATACAATTGTCAAAATTGTACAGTATGTAAAGTCCGATAGCATCTGAAAGGAAGTGTAAATAATTATAAACTCAATATATATGTATATCTTAGAGTGTTTCTTAAATGAGGGGTTTTTTTATTCTGAAATCTGATACGCATTCTCTTTATTTTTTGCTATTTGACTCTAAATACATTTTACCAAAGTATCAGCTATCTTTCATAATGTTAACACATACTCAATTGACGGGAATATCCTAATATCTATAATATTTGAACAGTCTGTGAATGAAAGACGGAATCTTACAAAGGCTTAAAAGTTTATTTATAGAACATTTTAGAAGATTACAGTTCTGTAGACCAAGCATCAACTTCAGATCCACCAGAAAACTATCTCAATTAACTGCTGACAACATCAAAATCACAGCATAAACTTTACCAAACCATTAACCCAGAGCAATACGTTATAATCAAACAGTAACAACAGACAATGTCAGTAGCTTATAACATTAACCGGTTGGCGTAGAACTGAACGACTCGTCGGAAGAGGTTTTCTTTTATGGCATCTTATTAATCGAAAAATTTCTAGCAACTCCTGTACTAATCGAGGTAGAGCTTAGATATTTGGTATATTGATAATAAGGATTTTTCTCGCCAAGTTCGTCAAAAATGTTGCCAAAGAGGAAAAAAATCGGCAAATTTTGTACCAATGTCACTACTTACCCTAGTGGAGATTTTAACGTTTTTTTTTTTTTTTTTTTTTTAATAGAAAAATGGGCTATTTTAACGTGGAAATAAGCCAGAAATGCAGAAAATTAACAATTTATAACCTGATTAAGCCTCTTTGGATGAAATTACATAAAAATAACTACTATTATTCACAAATTTGTAACAATATATGCGTATGTGTATGCGTGTACCGAGTACTATTAATAACTCCTTAATTGCAGTAGTTTCTTAATGATATTGTATAATGTAATAATTTTTTATCATTATTTTGACATTTTTGATTTAAAACTCATTTTAAGTTAATGAGCGAAATTTCAAGTGGTTCATTATTTTCAATGTAAAATGACGAAAATGGTTTGGTATAAGATGCCGGTAGTTTTACATTGAGAAAAAATGGCTTGTTGTCATCGTTATAGTTTACCTTATATCTGAGCAATAATTTTAACAAAACAATAAAAAAAGATTTTAGATATTATTCTACTTTAGTTTTATCAATGACAATGTAATATATATATATTAAACTTATGTTTCATAATAACGTGTATTTTACATTTAGTTTTCTTAAAAAAAAAAAAAAAAAAAAAAAACTTACCCGAATATTGGTGTAAGATGCCGAAACGAAAGGGATAGATAAAACATTTAATCCAAAACTTATATAGTGAAATACTTTTTTATACTTACATTTTATATAATACTCAAAACTATAAACTTTCACAAGAAATCAATGAATAAGTGATTCCATGTCAAATCAACACCTCTAAAAACCTGAACCCATTAGATTTTTATAAAATTGGACTCATTTGTTTGTTCTATAGAGATATGAATGTATATCAATTAATGAATCCCTATCTCATGTAGATTTTGATATACAGATATAAAAATGAAAGTCGTGCTGTGGTAGGCATGCTGTGGCCACCACAAGTCTTTCCTCTATATTTTCCTATACAAATTCACTCAATAACAATAAAAAAAATAATAATACGATTTTTTTCCAAGTTTTTTTTCGTTAAAAGTAAAAAAAAAAAAAAAAAAAAAAAAAAAAAAATCGATAACTTTGTTTTAAATTATCACATATTTATAGTTCAACCATTCATTTTAAAGGTATTGACGAAACCTTTCGAAAGATACCCATCTTGAAAATTTACCCCATCCCGGGGGTACTTCACCCCAGGGGTGGAAGCGATGCCCCCACATGTACAATTTTTTTTTACTAATTAACTACTACTATTATCAATAATTTATATTAATTTTACAATCACAGGTTAAGAATAACTCTCATAATGTACATTTATACGGAATTTTGTCCTATACTGCCATGTTAAAAATTTAGAAAAAATACGATCACAGCGCCACCTGTTGCGCGATTGATCCCCAAATCTAATCAGCACCAGTTTATGTCAGGGACCAACTAAATAACAAGTTTGTTAAATTTCGATTAAAAAAAAAAAAAAAAAAAATACGATTTTTTTTTCTAAGTTTTTTTTCGTTAAAAGTAAAAAAAATCGATAACTTTGTTTTGAATTATCACAGATTTATAGTTCAACCATTCGTTTTAAAGGCATTGGCGAGACCTTTCGAAAGATACCCATCTTGAAAATGTACTCCCCTCGAGGGGGGACGTCCCCCAGAGGGGGTGGCGAGGTTACTACACATACAAATTTGTTTTTCCAGTTGACTATCTCTATTATAAATAATTCTTGTAAATTTCATAACGATTACTAAAAAATAATTCTCTTTATGCACATTTATACAAATTTTGTCCTATATCACCATGTTAAAAATTTAGAACGCAACCTGTGAGACAATTTTTACCAAAAGTTGATAGGCACTAATTTATGTCAAGGTGCAACTACATACCAACTTGTATGAAATTCTGTGCAGTAGTTCCTGAGATACAGTTCCCACAAAATTTTGTCACACACACACACACACAGACAGACAGACAGACATTTTCTAAAAATGGTCGAATCGTGTTCTACAGCTCTCAAAACGTGTAAATCGATCAAAAACCCGAGGTCGAAGATTGTTACGAATCCAATACTTTCTTCTATTGAATATAGAAGAAAGTAAAAAACTATCCTGATATATGAGACCGTAGCTATCATACCGTTTACGGAAACTGAATAAAAGTTTGGGTCAAGGTATTTTGAGGTATGCGCTCAAGAATCATATAAAAAGCAACAGTTAAGTTCTAAAAGTTACGGTTACAGTGACAAAATTTCAAAATATTCAATTAGCAACACCTTTTATTGATTGGAATGAGATCTCCATAGCAAAGAACCATAAATAGCTTTGGAAGGTTTCTGTAGCACAAAAATCGCCAGCGCTAGGCAGACTAAGAAGAAAATGGAAAACAACTGTGATGTGCTTAGCAGAGCACGACTTTCATTTTTTTAATGCCGTCACATTTCGCACTGAGTCTTCGGCTCTGACTAAAGTCTACTGATTGTGCTTCGAAACGAGGAAAAAAGACCATGGTATTCTTAATTTCATATAAAGCTACTGAATAACATCTAATTTCGTGGTTAGTCGTAAGACACCGTCATGATTGACGTCATAGCCCTAGTTGGAAAATAAGGCATAGTGTAATACGTGATGTGTATCTTGCTTCTCGCTCTGTGAACAATATGTCGTTTGCAGTGAAACAACGTGGGGAAATTGTAAAATTTATTACTTGAACGGAAAAAATGCCGCAGAAACATTGCGTCTTTGGATGTGTATCGTAGACACCATGGACAACGCTGAAGCCCGTGATTTTCAACTAGTGCGATGATGTCAGTTATAACGGTGTCTTACGACTAACCTTGAAATTAGAGCCCTTATTCAATAGCCTTACATGAAATTAAGAATATCATGGTCTTTTCTTATCGTTTGGATGCACAATCAGTAGACTTTAGTCAGAGCCGAAGACTCAGTGCGAAATGTGACGTCATTAAAAAAAATGAAAGTCGTGATGTGGTAGGCATATCATAGTTGTTTTTCTTTTCTTCTTAGTCTGCCTAGCGCTGGCGATTTTCGTGTTACAGGTACCGTTCCAACGCTATTTGTGTTTGTTTGTTTGTTTCTTTTTTTTTTCTTTTTTTTTTTTTTTTTTTTTTTTTTGTGGAGATCCGATTCCAATTAAAAAAAATTAGGTGTTGCCAATTGAAATTTTTGAAAGTTTGTTAGAGTTTAACTGTTGTTTTTTATATGGTTCTTGAGCGCATACCTCAAAATACCTTACACCAAACTTTTATCCAGTTTCTGTAAATCGTATGATAGCTACGGTCTCATACAACGGGATTTTAAATATATATAATCACCCTGTACAAGACTGCAATGATGGGTAAAAGTGCAATTTTTTAAAATTCTTCTACTACAAATGTACTCATATTTTATTTCATATTTAGCTTTGAGATATAATATGCATATCAATAGAAAGTTTATAAAACAGGCTTTCAAATGATATATCAGCATAAATTTGTAAAAATTTTGATTTTGAGGTTTTTTAACTTTAACTTTCAATATCTCAAAAAGTACATACTTAATTTTCTTTTAAAAAACTATAGGTTATTCTTGCGCTTAGTTTCTATAATTATTGTGAATGCTGAGTTACAAATTAAATTCAATCATCCATCAGTATTTTCATTCTAACATAACGTAAGTTTAAAAAAAAAATGCAAATATAATGCAATACACAATGTACAGTCGGTAACGAAAGTGTCCGAACACTAGCAAAAATTCCTATGTAAAAAAAGTACACTTCATACGGTTTTGTTAAATAAATCCTTATCGAATCATTGTCTTTCACTGACTAAGAACAGGATTCAACAAGGATTTATTTACAAAACCGTATGAAGTGTACTTTTTTTATATAGGAATTTTTGCCAGTGTTCGGACACTTTTGTTACCGACTGTAAGTGTAATTTAGTTTTAATTTACAATTGTTCGCATTCAATATTTGTACCCTATCTATCAGGGATTAATGATAATTGGGACTTAAGAACTGTTTAACGCCTCGGAAAAAAAATATAAAATAATGGCTTTATAACAAATAGAGTAATTTTTGGAAAGTTATTATTATTATTAATGTTTTGCTTTTACTATTATTATTAATATTCTGCGTCAAAAGAAGTTAATACAGTGAAGACACATACAAAAAAAAAAAAAAAAAAAAAAAGTTAGTATTGCGTTATTTAAGGGAAGCTTTTCAACAATTGAAGGATGAGTATCCATACATTAAAATTGGATTTTTTTACATTTCCAGAACTAAAACCAAAAAACTGGAAATGGGACACATTCTGTGTTTGCCATATGCATGAAAATGTTACATTAATGCTGGTTTAGTGCAATTTGTAGGAACTAGGATAAAGAAGAAAATAATCAATTAAATGCGTACAATAATTGCATAATCTTTATTGGTTTGTAATCCGTATAAATGACACTGGAAAAACTGAAAAAATGTTCAATGGTCGCGCATCATTTAAATTAACTGTAAAGATTGTGCACCACAGCAAAATGCTCCAAATATTTGTAAATGTATTTGTACTAAGTTTTTTTTTTTTTTTTTTTTTTAGAAAATGGGGGAAAAAATGTTTTATTATTATTACTTAATTATTTTAAATTCAGATTTTAATATGATTGTAAGTTATTTATATTTTCAGCCCACCCACTCGCTCGCACATTGATACTAGTTGATCGATCTCTAGTGTTTACGCATTAAATTGTTGCATTTAGAAGCACATTTAACAGGAATGCTCAATCTGCAGAATAACATTCAAAACTGGAAGCTTTCAACATCTAATTTTCCTTTTTTTTTTTTTTTTTTTTTTTTAATACAACATAATTTTTAATTACAAAAACCTTTTAATTAACTATTTTCTTTTTAGAAAATTTCTATACATGCGAAATTTAACTTACACAAATGAATATCATAAGATATTTTATATACAATTTCAGTACGGAAATACCGATGGAACGTTGCATTTTAATTTATAACTCAGTATCACATGGCCGTCGCATGTTGATATTCACAATAATCATAGACATTAAACGTAAGACTAACATATAATATTTAAAAGAAAATTAAATTTGTACTTTTTTAAGATATTGAAAATCAAATGTAAAAATGTTTGACCTTAAAATGAAAAGTTTTAAAGTATATGCATGTGACATATCATATGAAAGCCTGTATTACAAGATTTCTTATTATACCAACCTTATATCTCTATTTTGATTAGGAAACAGAACTTGAGTGCAATTGTAGTAGAACAATTTTGAAAATTTACATTTTTTACTTATTTTTGCAGCCTTGTACATGAAAAACTAAAAGAGATAGGGGTTAAAAATTGACATATATTCATTTTTATATAGAACAAATAAATGAGTCCGATTTCATTAAAATCTGAGGGATGTCAGGTTAAATATGCAGCTTTTATGTGTTGATTTCACATGAAACGTAACAAGAAATATAACCAACACGTTATTTTACAGAAATATAAAACTAAAACTAAGGCGTTTTTTCCCAATTTAGCCTATTTTTTAACAAAGTTAAACTGCTTTTATGACTCAGTTTGTCTATCTGCCCGTCTATTCTTCGTAACGTCCGTAAATATCTATAGAAGTCCTTGAAACGGATGTACTAATTTTGTACTGTACGGTGCATAATTATAATTAACCTGACATTTGTTCTTCTCAAATACATTTTTTTTTTCATAATATGATTTTATTAGCAATAAAGTTGTCAAAACCATACAAAAATGTACACATGCATTAATGACTGTGGTTAGAAATTGCTAGAATAGCATTTTTTTTTTTTTTTAATACTTTTCAAACATTTTTCAATGATGCTACTTCGGTTAGTGTATCCGTCGGTGCGTTATCCCGCGCTTTATTTTTTTTAAATATTTATGGAAAGTTTTGCAACTGATTAAAAAATTTGCAAGTTTACTCTTGTATTTTATTATTATTATTATTATTGAATGTTTTATAAATATCATAATTGATTTGTGTGGAGAAAATTTCAAAATATTTTCTGTTCATTATATTGTAAAAAATATATATATATATATATATATATATATATATATACTTAAGCCCATTTTTTGTATTGTGCACAACATGAGAAATTAACATACAATTTTCAGGTGTGAATTTTTCCCTGTACAACTAATTATTATTGGCTTCATTTTTTGGTTTACTTGATCCTTCAAAGTTATTAATGTGTATTTTGCGATGCAAATGAAAAATGGTCAATGTATATTTTTAGTATAATGAAATATATATATATACTAGCAGGCAACGCCCGCTTCGCTGGTCCCTATTTTTAAATGAATCACTATAATGAATTCTCAAAATTGCATTCATTTTTATCACATGAAAAAAAAGAGAAACAAAATCTGAGTAGGAAAAATGTCGCACAGGGTTCTCACTGCCTTCGGAAAAAATTCCCAAAATGCTCTAACTCTTATTTCTATTATTTTCCCACTTCGCCCCCCCCCCACCCCCTGTCTATCCTAATAATTTTACAAATTTGAAAATATCCGCAATCGATTTGTAAGTATCAAAAACCTCTATGCACCAGTTTTGAACGATATATCTCTATTTTTATTTTTTTACCGCTCTACTCCCCCCCTTCCCGCCCTCCCAATAATTTTAAACAATTCGAAAATATCCGCAATCGATTTGTAGGTATTGGAAACCTCTATGTACCAATTTTGAATGATCTAACTCTATTTTCTTTTTTTTTGCCCCTCTGCCCCCCCTTCCCGGCCCTCCTAATAACTTTACACTTTCGAAAAAATCCCCATTCGACTTGCAGGCCTCTAAAATCTATCTGTACCGATTTTGAACGGCCTAACTGCATTTCTATTTGTTTTTGACCATAGCCCCCCCCTTCCCGCCCCACGTAATAATTTTAAAAATTCGAAAGTATCTGCAATCGATTTGTAAGTATCGAAAACATCTATATACCAATTTTGAACGATCTAACTCTATTTTTATTTTTTTGCCCCCCCCCCTCTCCCCTCCCCCTTTCCCGGCCCTCCTAATAACTTTACACTTTCGAAAATATCCCCATTCGACTTGCAGGCATCTAAAACCTAACTGTACCAATTTTGAACGGCCTAACTGTATTTCTATTTGTTTTTGTCCCATAGCCCCCCCCCCTTCCCGCCCCTCCTAATAATTTTACAAATTCGAAAATATCCGAAATCGATTTGTAGGTATCGAAAACCTCTATATACCAATTTTGAACGATCTAACTCTCTTTTTATTTTTTGCCCCCCCCTCTCCCCCCCTGCTGCCCCACCTGGGGGCTGAATTTCTAAAATTCCAGAAATTGGTTTTTAGATATTTGCATTAGCTATATTTTAGAGCAAAAACTTCACGCATATCTATTTTTTTGTTTGAGATATATAGGATTATGCGAAATCACGTTTTTACGCATGTGAAATCACGTTTTGCCCCCCCGCCCCCCTTGGGGACCGAATTTTGAAAATTCCAGAAATTAGTTTTTTGACATTTGTATTAGCTATATTTTAAAGCAAAAATTTTACGGATATCTGTTTTTTTGTTTGAGATATGAAGGATTTTGTGAAATCACGTTTTGCCCCCCCTCCCCCCCTTGGGGGGCGAATTTTGTAAAATCGCTTCTTAGTGGATGCCTACGTCATAGAAAGAACATTGTCACAAAATTTCATGCTTCTAGGTCCAGGGGTTTGGTCTGGGCGTTGATAGATCACCCCCTCACTCACTAACTCACTCAGGAAGTGTTCTTTTATATATATAGATTAGTACACCATATTGAGGGAAATCAGTTTTAAGCTAGATGCAGTGCTACATAACCGCAATATTTTTTTTATAATTTTTCTTTAGATATAGAACTTGAAATTGTTTCTTTGACATTTCTTTTACAATTGTTTAACAATTATATATATTTTTACTTTCTTTTATATTCAATAGAAGAAAGTATAGGATTCGAAAAAATTTTCGTACTCGGGTTTTTGATGGATTTACACGTTTTGAGAGCTGTAGAACACGATTTGACCATTTTTAGAAAATGTCTGTCTGTCTGTATGTGTGTGTGTGAGTGTTACAAAATTTTGTGGCAACTGTATCTCAAGAACTACTGCACATAAATTTCATACAAATTGGTATGTAGTTACACCTTGACAAAAATTAGTTCCTATTAACTTTTGGTAAAAAGTGTGTAACATGTTGCGTTGCCTTCCCGCTTTTTCTAAATTTTTAACATTGTTGTATAGGGCAAAAGTTTGTGCAAATGTGCATAAAGAGAATTATTTTTTAATAATTATTATGGATTTTACAAGAATTATTTATAATAGAGATAGTCAACTGGGAAAAACATTTTGCGTATGTAGGAGCATCGCCCCCCCCTCCCTGGTGGGGAAGTCACCCTTTGAAGGGAATAAATTTTCATGATGGATATCTTTCAAAAGAGGTCGCCAATATCTTGAAAATGAAGGGTTGAACCATCGATCTGTGATAATTTAAAACAAAGTTATCGATTTTTATTTTTACACTTTTAACTTTTTTTTTTTTTTTTTTTTTTTTTTTATGTAATATCTAGAATAAAAAGAAAATTTTTTGGATATTTAGTGTTAGTGTTATACTACTTCTCTAATATGGAAATCGTGCTGCATTATCATGGAAGATAATTGTATTAAATAATGATTTTAATAAATTACTTTTACTGAGGGAGTTTTTACTAAGAAAATATAGAAGAATGTCATGTGGTGGCCACAACATTCTAGTTATCTTTTTTTTTTTTTTTTTTTTTTTTTTTTTTTTTTCCTTTTTGACAGTATACATGACCACATGAAAGTAATCTTGTAAATATCAGTTCTTTAAAATTAAAATCGTAAAGATATCTTCTGAAATTTTTCCTTTATAAAAACAACAAAACATATTTAAGGCATCATTACGAATTTCAATACATAAAATGCAAGAATGTAACTAGCAACTAAAGTATAAAATGTTTATAAACTACGTAAAATATTAACTATGCAAAACTATTAAAATTTATTCAAAAGTGAAACGATGTAACAGACAAGTAAACTGTAAATATTTATAAACTATGCATATTGTATGACTTTTCTTTACAGTTTCTGTGTGAATGCGTTCATGTTAAGTAGGGAAGTCTGTTTATTTTTAATATTTTTGAAAATAACATTCCTTCTAACTTTAAAACGTTGCTTTGTCACGCTGCTAACGTTGCTTTCATGCATTCAAAATAAGTTTTATCATTCTTGATATTTACTTTTAGAAGATGTTTTTAAAAATATAAAGACCAATTCATTCTTTTGCAACAAACATACGGATAAAGTCGAAAAATCTACAATCTGCAATATCTTATATATATATATCTTTTAATTCCGCCTTTTTTCCACCCAACTCTTTCATCCGAAATGTGGTTTTTTTTTTCTTTTATTTCAATAAAATGAACTTTAGAAATCATTCTTCGCCAATACATTTTTTTAAACGTGCATTGAAACTACATTTTTAAGCACATTAATAATCAGATGTTTCCTAAAAATTGTTCTTTCATATTTTAAAATTGCTTTTTCATATTTTGTTTATTAAAATTGCTTTTTCATATTTTGTTTGTGCTGTTTATTGAAATAAAATTCTTTACCTTGACTCCGGTTTATATATATATATATATACACTGATCGAAAAAAAAAAAACCAACACCAGGAAGGAGCTGTGCTAGATAAACGAAATTTGGTAGGCGTGTTTATACATCTGAAAGATGACGTCGATTCAAATTTCGAGCTACGCGCATAAGTGTGGCGCTAGTAGGTAAACTATGAACATGCAAATGAGGTTTGCTTTAAATAAGCGCTGTAGGGTTCGTGATCGTTATTTACAGTTGAGATTTGACGTAGTAGGTTAATGTTAGTCAAGGATGCCTCTAAGAAGACGAAGAAACCATTATCAACAGCTCACTGAGTTTGAACGAGGTCGTGTAGTAGGGCTACGAGGAGGTGGGTTTTCTTTCCGCGATATTGCAGGAAGACTTGGAAGGAATGCATCCACTGTGCATGAGTGTTGGCAGCAGTGGTCAAGGGAAGGTACTGCCTCAAGAAGACCGGGTTCCAGACGGCCACGTGGCACTACTGAGAGGGAAGACCGCCGTGTTCGGCGTATGGCTGTGGCTAATCGTACTGCGTCTGCTGCTGAAATTCGAGCTGCAGTTGGCACCACAGTGACACAACGAACTGTTACAAATCGGTTACTTCAAGGACAGCTCCGAGCCAGACGCCCTGTAGCGTGCAATCCACTGACTCCAAACCACTGCCGTTTGCGACGTGAGTGGTGTCAAGCTAGAGCTCATTGGAGGACGGAGTGGAGATCTGTTGTGTTTTCTGATGAAAGCCGGTTCTGCCTTGATCGCAGTGATAGCTGTGTGTTGGTTAAAGGAGGCCACGTGAACGCCTGCTAGCGACCTGTCTGCGGCCTAGACACACAGGGCCTACTCCTGGAGTTATGGTTTGGGGAGCAATTTCGTATGACAGCAGGAGCACTCTCGTGGTTATCCCACGCAACCTGACTGCAAATTTGTACGTCAGTCTAGTGATACAATCTGTTGTGCTGCCATTCATGAACAGCATTCAAGGGGGTGTTTTCCAACAGGATAACGCTCGCCCTCATACCGCTGTTGTAACCCAACATGCTCTACAGAGTGTCGACATGTTGCCTTGGCCTGCTAGATCACCAGATCTTTCTCCAATCGAGCACGTATGGGACATTATTGGACGACAACTCCAGCGTCATCCACAATCAGCATTAGCCATCCCTGCATTGACCGACCAAGTGCAACAGGCATGGAACTCCATCCCACAAACTGATATCCGACACCTGTACGACACAATGCATGCACGTTTGCATGCTTGCATTCAAAATTCTGGCGGTTACACCGGTTACTAATGTACCAACATTTCACATTTGAAATGGCTCTTCTCGCCAATGGCTCTACCTGTGATATTGAAACATTAATCAATTAAATATGTTGCCTAGACAAATGTATTGCTGAAATTTCATTACTGTACAATAATTTTTTCCTGGTGTTGGGATTTTTTTTTTTCGATCAGTGTATATATTATTTACACATTAATTTAAGTATATTTGTATAAAAAAGGGCGTCAAAAGCAGCACTTAAAATTAAGCAAATATTATATAATTTTGAATAGAAAGTAATAAAAATGTTTAAGAGCTTAAGATAAGTGGGCGTGGTTAACAAAAAGAAATACAACAACAACTAATTAAATTATCGAAAAAACATTTGTAAAAATAACACATCGTGTGAAAAATACCCTTCCGCGTCCTCTTCAGTGGGTAGGAGCAGCAGAACAGACAATTATTAAGAAAATTAACCTAACAAGCTTCAGACCTAACAAGCTTCAGAAACATGGCGAAACCAGCATACTCCCAAAAAAGCTAATAACAATGAAATTTTATCAATAGTGAAATAGATATAACTGAAGCAATTTTGTATGATAAAATTAAGTCAATTCAAATTATAATTAAAAATATAGTCGATATGCGTGATAAAATTAACTTAATAAAGGACAATCTAGTTCACACTGTTCCCAGCCAGATCTGAAAGGCAAAAATATATAGTAATAAATTCGATTTATGGCAAAGTTAAAGTGTAGAAAAAGAAAACAGGACTACATAACAGAAATATTATATTCACAGTCAGTGTCCTAATACTGTCACGGTCTTATCCGGCTGTCATGTCTCATAGTCCATCCATTCCAAGTCGCTCGATCTCCAGTAGCTGCATTTCCATACGCAGGCGTTCCTCACGTTGGACTTTGGCCAGGAGTCTTCATCAGCAAAAACCACAAGACACCAAGTACCATAGGTGAAGAAACATTGCCGCTGCTATTACTCAATCGCAAACATCTATTAAAAATATTGGTGTAAAACTTCATAAAATTCAATGGATAGTTATTATTATAAAAAAGATTAGAAGCAAGTTTAAAAACTTGTTTATTATAATTTGAATGCCTTTTACATATCTTATGGAATCTGTTTAGTTGACCAATGAAAATGTTAATGTAGATTTTTCATAACTATTGTCTATACACCAAACATAACTTGAATTTTTAAATTTGTTTTTTAACAAGTCATAAATAAGTTTTAAATAAAACTGAAATTTTATGTCGAAACGTTTATTAACACTGCCAATAGTACAACAAATATATCTGACCTTTATTGGGTTTTTATGGAATTATGGAGTTAAAAACAAAAAAGGCATTTTTCTATGGTTTGGTAAAATAAAGTGTTTATTAAATAAGATTTTGCATTTCTTAATATAAGCAGAACATTTATTTTACATAGAATTGCTGTCCAGATTATATTTTTAATAGTATTTTAGGTTATTTAACTTTGAAAATATTTTTTCAACATAAAATTCTTTTCAAATAATAGCGTAATTATTGGCAGCTTTATCAGTAGGTAAAAAATGAAATTTGCCTGATTTTAATTAATGAAACCCAAATCATCTTTATTTAATTTTTGATAAACGTAATTGATTTGATTTAAGTTTAAATCAATAAATTAAAGTATTTGATTATTTAGTATTTCCATTCTACAAAAGCTTTAAACGGTACATTAAATTTATAAGCTGTTTTCAGTATAAAGTTATTAACATCTTTACAAATAGGATTTCTATAGGATTTCTATAGTAGTTAGGTCTGAATTTTGTGCCAAGACCCATAAGATGTCTTAAATTTTTATTTTTAATAATATTCAGATTACCCGTTATTATATTTTCATAATCTTCATTGATAAAATCTTAAAAACTCGCATTATGGTAACTACATTTATCTTTATCATTAATATCATTAATATTTGTAAAGGCTAAACTCCTGCAAATAAAAACTCTGCAACTGAAAGGTTGTGTGTATTTATAGGTAATTTTAATGGGATAATTCTTTAATGGAAAATAAGTTGCTGTATGTTCTAAAATTACTATTCATATTTAAATTATTAAATTACTTTTATTGAAAAAGCAGAATGACGTTTAGTATATTATTATTATGGTTCGAAGATTTTAAATTAAAATTCAATAAGTCATTTATTAAATCTTTTAATTGTTTATTTTTGAAATTATATTTTACAGCAAAAATTTTCATTTTCTTAAGTTTACTAATTTTTAATTCAAAAATACGGTTTTTAACAGTTTTAACGTTATAATTATTTAAGAAATCACTTTAAATATTTTTTAACCAGATACATGCATCCAAATAATTATTGTTTTTGCTATTATTACGGGAAACGCTTTTACCTCTTTGTATTTTAATAAGATTATTTATTTCAAACAAAACCCCATAAATATTATCAATTTGATTAGCATTAAGATTATTTAAATTAGTATTTAGACCATAAGCATATAAAGTTCGGTGATTAAATATAAAACCATTTAAGGTTTTTTTTTTTTTTGTAAATGAATTACAGATTGATAGAGATTTATTTTTCAGTCTTTGACATTTTTGTTTTAATATTAATTTCGTAACAATTCACAATAAAATTTACAAACAAGTACATGGTATCGGAATGGGTACCAATTATTCCTGTACATCTGCTAATTTATTTCTATTTTTTTTACGGATATACCTATGTTATTAATTTCAACAAGACATTAAACACTTTTCGATATATAGATGATATTTTAGACTTAAATTTTGATTTTACAGACTTTTTTAAAAGCATATACCCTTCCTGTTTACATTTAAATAAAGCTAATGGTAAAGATGACTGTGTTAATTCCTTAGATATTTTTCTTGATGTTCAGCAAAAAAATTTAAATCTAGATCTATATGATAAAAATAAAAAAAAATCATTTAATTGTTAGAGCATGCCTCATTGGAACAGCAATTTGCCCCAAAAAATCTACATTAACATTTTAATTGGTCAACTAAACAGATTCTACAACATATGTAATAGTCATTCAAATTGTAAAAAATATTTTTTTTTAATTTGCTTCTAATCTTTTTTATAATAATAACTATCCATTGAATTCTATAAAGTTTTACACCAATAATATTAATAGATGTTTGCAATTCAAGTAATAGCAGCGGCAGTGCTTCTTCTCTTATGGTGCATGGTGTCTTGTGGTGTTTGCTGATGAAGACTGCTGGCAAAGTCCAACGTAAGGAACGGCTCCTGTCGGAAATGCAGCAACACTGTAAAAAAAAACATGCCCTATTTGCTGCCAGAAATTCTCTGTAATTTGAGAAAATACGCGTAATTTACGAAAAAATTACGTTGTAAAAACGTATTTTTTGTAATCACAGAAAAATTCTGGCAGCAATTAGGACATATTTTTTACAGTGACTGGAGATCGAGCGACTTGAAATTGATGGACTGTGAGATTTGAAAGTCGGTTAAGACCGTACCACTATTAGGCCACTGACTGTGAATGCACCTATTTTGCTATATAGTCCTGTTTCTTTTTCTGCAATTTAACTTTGCCGTAATCCAATGTATTGCTATATCTTTTTGCATTTCAGGTACGGGTGGGAACATGACGAGCTAGCATGTTCCTTAATAAGTTACTCTTATAACGCATATCGACTATATTTTTAATTACAATTTTAATTGACTTAATTTTATCATACAAAATTGCTTCAGTTATATCTATTTCACTATTAATAAAATTTCATTGTTATTAGCTTTTTTGGGAGTATGCTGGTTTCGCCATGTTTCTGAAACTTGTTAGGTCTTTTTAATTTTCTTTATAATTGTCTGTTCTGCTTCTCCTACCCACTGAAGAGGACACGGAAGGGTGTTTTTCACACGATGTGTTATTTTTACAAATGTTTTTTCGATAATTTAATTAGTTGTTGTTGTATTTCTTTTTGTTAAACACGCCCACTTATATTAAACTCTTAAACCTTTTTATCACTTTCTATTTAAAATTATATATATATATTTATATATTTTTTTCTGGTTTTGATAATTTTTTAAAGATATTTTCAATTTTTATATTATATTGCAATAGTCGAAAACTATTTGATTAATGAAAAAAAAATTAATGTCTGTATCGTTCCAGATATTTTTTAGCACATTTTTTCAAACGTTTTTTATACTTATTATAATAAAATAAAATAGACATCTCTACACAATAAAAGAAACATTTTTCTTATATATGTATATATATATATATTTTAAATCATGCTTTATTTATTTTTTTAACTATTCATTATAATTTTGCTTCCTTTACGGAAGATTATTTTTTTTTTCTTTAAACATCTACTTTAAATATTACAATTCCACATAATTTTATAAAGCTTAAATTGCCTGGTAAAAAATAAAAAATCAAATAATCAAATAAAATAAATAAATAAAATAAAATAAAATAATTAAATAAATAAATAAAAATAAATAAAATAAATATTTAATTATTTATTTAAATATTTTCACTATTCACACTTGCACCAGAATACACAAATGCGCAAACATACGCACTTACACACACACACACGCATATATATATATATATATATATATATATATATGTACAAATATTATCTATCTATCTATTTACTTGATTTACCATGCTGCTTTTTGCACAACTTTGATGTATTATTGTTAATTCTTAAAATATTATCTTCATGTTGATTTATATTACCATTTCTTGCATTGTTTAAACATACAAAAAAATTTTTTAGCATTTCATTATTATTTATTGATTTCCTCAAAGATTTAGTTTATTTTGGTTAAATTTTTTCATAAACAGGGATTTAGCTTTTATTTATCACTAGATTTAGCTTTGTGTATTCAAGATTTTTTTCCAGTTCTTCGTGTAATCCTTGGTTACAACTACTGCAATGTTTGAAAATGTTTTCCATATATACATATATATCCAAGTGGTATCATTTCTTTTTATACAATGCTTGGAAAAGATATTCATATTATATATATACTTATGTGTGTGTGTGTGTGTATCTATGTATGTGTGTCTGTGTGCGTGTATACGTGTGCATGCCTTTATTTATAAATTAAAATACAATTCAAAAATATGTATCGTAAACTGCCTTCTGTTTCTGAAGGTAGAAAAAAAAAATCCTGAGTTATGTAATAAAGGGATAGATAAATTAAAATGTGATATAATAATACTTAAAATTTAGCTTAATTTAAATTTACTGGTAAACACATGAATGTATTCTTTTTTTTTTTTTTTTTTTTTTTTTTTTGAAAAAAAAAAAAAAAAAATCTTTGAAAAAAATCTGTAAGATAGCTAAATATTTTTTATTTATGTTATTCTTAATCCTGTTATAAGTAAGCATTTAAAGACAGCATCACGAAAAATGCAATTAATATCTACTAGAAGCAATTTGATTAAAAATTTAAGTAACTTTTATATTGCAGATTTATAAAAAAATTTATTTAAAAAAAAAAAAAAACTTTTCAGATATAGAATATAGGCTTTTTTGTTTATTGAAATTGTTCCAGTTCGTTCTCATTATAATAACCATTCGATTTTGTTTTTTTTTCTTTCGTTTCTTTTTTTCTTTTTCTTTTTTTTGTAACAAATTTGAACTCGGTTTAGGATTCTTAGAAAGAACCCTCAAGG
Organism: Salticus scenicus; assembly: GCA_963930645.1. Classification (NCBI taxonomy): domain Eukaryota; kingdom Metazoa; phylum Arthropoda; class Arachnida; order Araneae; family Salticidae; genus Salticus; species Salticus scenicus. The sequence goes on along the minus strand of OZ005649.1, from coordinate 268,076,080 downwards.
GAGAAGTGGTATTGCACCATGAGTTATGAATTTCATGTGGGCAATTGGCCTTAATACCAACACCGCAGTTTAGGTTTATTCGGCCGTAATTCGGGTACTCTACATTATTTTACATAATTTAACATTGCATTTATCCTTTTGAAAAAATAATACTATTAAAATACTACCTGTTTTACAGAAATTTATTTAAGGTTTCCATTTACAAGCACGTCATTTGTTTTAATACTTATAAGGTTCCCAAGGTCAAAAATTTTGAAAACACTCTTCTACCATTATTATTTCGATAAATGTATTATATTAATAAATTTCTTCTTAAATGAATGTTTTACACGTGAGAAGAAAATTATTTTAAGATAATAGTGGCGAAAGATTTTTTATGAAATTTCGAGACGTGGGTATTTGTCGAAAATTAGAAACTGATGGCATTTCAACACTTACTTCTTATATTACTTTGAAACAGATTACTCAGATAAAATAAAAATTTGAATTTTGCCACACATCACTATTATTTTTATTAAAATATAAAATACTAATGTACTACAACAACGGGTCTATTACATATTATTCAGTTTCACCAAAGGGAAAAAAATGAAAGGTAATGTTTGATCTCAATTTAACGATAAAACACATAAAAATATTTAAATATAAAAAATTAAAACATTTTAGGCAATAATTTTCACTTCATAATTATAAACTTTGTCGTTCGTACTGCTTAAAGACAATGTGAAAAAATAATAAAAGTAAAGTTTATATTAAGTTACAAAATGGGCATTCTTTTTTTTTTAAATCCAAATTCAAATCTCTTACAATAATTAACAATACACTAACAAGGGTCATTACCATATGCTTCTGATTGCATTTTATTCTTATTTGTAAGCAATCCCTGATTTTGGAAATGTTTATAGAAGGATTGTATTTCAGATCATTTCTTTATTTACCTCTTTTTGAAAAAGATAACACAGGCAGCCGTTAAAAAAAAAAAAAAAAAAAAAAAAGATTTCTAAGAATCGCAAATGAATTTAAAAGGAAACAATTGCAGCAGATGTTTAAAAATTCGGATACAACTAAAATACCAATTGATAAGGAACAAAAGAAAACGTTTAAAAAAATTATTTATACTTTTACACTTTTCAAAGTTTTTCATTGTCTTATTTTTTTAAAGAAATATATTCTCTCATTTTACCGAAATTAAAATTAATTTTCTAGTTTTAAAATGAAACTTTACTCAGTATGTTAGATGTATATAATTTATAGAAGAATTTTTAATACATAGTTGAAGTATATTTTTCAGTATTTTAAAATTTGTTTGATGTTTCATTATTTTTTGCGAATACCAACTGATAAAGTAATTGTATCTCTAATAAAGTATATATATATGTATATATATATATATATACATATATATATATATATATATATATATATATATATATATATATATATATATATATATATATATATATAGTGTTACTTTATTGATTCGCTTGTTTTGCAGGCTGTTAATTAATAAATATGGTTTCTTTACATTAGTGTATTTCGTCCACTGATAAATGTTTTTTTAATCTTATTGGTCATTGGTGTTTCAGTGATCTTGTATCTGTTGCTTGGCTTCTACTATGCTTAATAGATCATCATTATTATATATATATATATATATATATATATATATATATATATATATATATATATATATAACCATAATAAAATTGTAAATTTTTAACAACTGATCAAAAACAATTCATCATAGAACTACAGTCTATTTAGCAGATATTGTGTGTGCTTCATTTAAAGACAAAAGTTATCTTGTACATCTTTTAAATAAAATTATGGAGTACGTGGAGTATTTTGAAACAATATATTTTTCTAGGTCTTAATTAGTTATAATGGAACTGAATGAGACTTTTTCCCACGTACCATACATAACTATTTTTAGCATGATTTAAAACCTTTGGGAAGTTTAAACATATATACGACAAGAATTCTTCCCCATTATTTGCAGCCATTCATGTGATATGCTTATTTTCACGGATTTTGTATATTATATTAGCACAGTACGAAACCCATATAAGTGGAAGGTTGCTGATAGTGACTCTAGGAACACCATAACGAACTATATGCTTTGCAGTGAGCCCCGAAATCACCCAATAGCTACAATATTGAGAATATCTGAAAATTATTACGTTATAGATGGTATAAAACAGACCTGCATCCTGTGACACCCAATCGCTGTGCTGGACTTCCAAATAACTTCTTAATGCGCATTATTTTTAAAATAGTTTCAAATATTTTTAGAGTCCTTAACATGTGCTGCGGTACAGTTAAGATAGCACATTGAGCACCCGCATTGCATTAGATGAATATAGCAATACCACTTTAGTTCAGTTTAAATAATTTTGAATGTTAAATATTTGGTTTAGAATGTGATTAGATTTATATAGGACATTTGGCTATTTTTCCATAAGCCACATATATGTTCATTGCACTTCAGAGGAGTTTCGTATTAAAATTAAATTAATACTGGATAAAGCACATTTGATCGATTTCAGTGAAATTAGAACATAACGATTTAACTGTAGAACACATGTACCCTATTTTAACTTGATTCCAGAATTAATGAACAACAAATAAAAACATATATATGCAGGGTCATGATTTATCAATAAGTTAAAAAAAAAAAAAAAAAAAAAAAAAAAAAAAAAAAAAAAAACTGAAATAAATGTTTTGTGTATCATCATGTTCCAAGAATTCACGCCTAGAAAATATAAAAGCAAATTTTTATACGTATAAACGAATACAAAAAAACGCCTTCCTAGTATAAATAAACACTACATTTGTAAATTTAAATAACCTCCTTAACTTGTTAACAAAAATAAACTTTTTCGATATACTTTAATGTACCGAACAAAGCATTTCAGTTTCGCAAGATTATTTAATAGAGCACAGCTACTTTAAACCGTTTAGCCTATAAAAACTGCTTGATTTGTGAAAATATACCACATATCATCCATAATCTTATCTTCCAAATAATATGTTAATATATAAATTTATGAATATATGTTTTAATACTGCACTTTTTTCTTTATCATAAACGTAAGATAGAATTTAATCAAAAAATATTTCCTTTTCTGAAAATGTAATTTTCAGTTAAAACTTAAAAAGTTATTTAAAATTTAAATATTTTAAAAATTGAAAGCTATTTTATGACATAAAAAAAAATATATTGAAATACTAAATTAATTTTAAAATAAAAACAATATGTAATCAATGCATGCACTTGGTTCAGAAAAACAGTAAAGAAAACAGCGATGTTAAAAAAGTTTTTTGAATCACTCAAGCAAAATATTAATAAATTAATAAATGATTCCATACAATAGTTTTTTTTTTTTATTTTTTCTAAAGTACTTTTCTTTAAGTTACATCTATGAACTCTCTAACTTTTCCTTTTACAAATTTATTATGTCTAAATTCAAGAGGTGTATGAAACCAAAAACATTTCCAAGCTACAGCTTTATATGCTTAAATAATATAAAAGATTGTTATCTGAAATTGGCACAGTGTCGCAGTCTCAGAAGTATAATATATCTGTTAAAGGAGATCATTTTTCGAACGTATTACTTTCGGTGAGATATAGTTGTTTTATAAATTAAATAGTACCAATTTTATGACTTCGTTTAATATTTATTGTTTCATTGTATGGTAGTGAAAATAAATAAATTAGTTTTACATTATTTCAGAAGTTTTTTTTTTTTTTTTTTTTTTTTTTTAACTTGAAAAAATCAAGGAATAAGTAGGGAAATCATTTGGAATATTAAATTACATTTTTAACACATCGTAAATGAAGTTTGAATACCACAGCTATAAACAAACGCTTAACTTAATTATTACATTTCATAATTTAAAATAATTGTACTTATTTTTAAGTAAAATCCACTAAAATTTAAGGTAAAGAAAAAAAAATAACAGCCTAGAGTTTTTGTCAAAAAACCCAAATTAAATTACTTACTATATAAATAGAAATATGAATCAAAGAATAAAATTGGAATGAAATTTATGAAAAAGAAAAATAGACTTAAGATTTTCGTGTTGCTTTAAAGAAATGTCTGTAAAAGAGAGAGAGGAGACAATTCTTAATACCTTAGAACGACGAAACTTCTGAATCGAGACAGGTCTGATGTACAGATGAATTTTCCAAATTTTGGTGAGAATTGGAAAACCGCAAGCGGGACCGTAAGTTCATATCTCAAAAAAAGGCTCTAACGAATATCTTCAAAGTTGCCACATAAATACTCTATTAGATGTCCTTTCGAATGATATAGTTGGCTAGTTCAGGAAAATTGATCGTGTCCTGTATGAATAGATCAATTTCAGGTCTTGCAAGTGCGTTCCTTTAAAAACCGCAATCCGGATTTTTTTTTTTTTTTTCAAACTCAACATAATTACCACCTTTTAAATATCCTTTTGTATGTAATTATTGTTTTCCTGTCAATAATTGAGTATACAAAGTTATGGTAAAAGCAGGTATCTAAAAAATGGCTCTAAAGATGTTCTTGAAAACTGTTACGTAAATCCATTTTAGATATTCTTTCTCATGTATTACGTGGTTATTACAGGAAAATTAACAGTCATCCTGCTCAGGTAGGTCATTTTTAGATCTCGGAAATTGATGTTTCAAAAAAATAACTGTACATTTATTTTTCTTATTTTTTAACTCACTATGTAAATTTTGATTTATATAACTTTGCACGTTTATTATTTTCTCTTACCTGAAATATTTTAGGTTTTTACTTCGTTAGTTCAAATTTATGCTCTATGATCACATTATCTTTTCTGATCACATCTCCAAAAAATGCATATAATACGTGTAATAGTGGCTAATGGAAGTCGCGTGGTTGTTTTATAATAGATTGTTTTTCTTATATTATATACTTTCAAAGGTATCTGATGCCTTAATCCTAAGTTTTTATCAAATTCTTTAGATCCACCTTCGTATTAACCGAAATTCAACGGTATATTTCAACCTGCGGACTAAGGGTTAACAATGAATGCTATTTTTTCTGAAGTTGAAGGTAGGTCCCATAGACTTGTCGTCTGAAAAACCCTTTATTTATATGATTTTACTTAAACCATTCACATCATTCTGGGAAAAGCCAAGTTTCTGTCATATTTTTTAAAGGGCAAAGTGTCGATCAACTATGAACGCCATTTTCCCTGACTACCCAGCAATCATAGAAGTGTAATATTGGTATCAAAAAGACATCATTTGTCCGGCACGCGGGTTGTGATTTCGATGCAAGAAGTTCATGTGTCGAAAGTGTCCAATTAATCGATATCCTCACGAATACGTAAAATGATTAACGATCTGGTGTCAGACACCTAACACAATATTGAGCGTCCCCGAAACTCCCGATGCATAATCCATAAAAGTATATGCGATTTTCGAAATCACCGACACGGAACTGTTTTAAAATTGGCGCCTAACTGATTACAGTGACATATTTTGGTTATCGTAGTAGATTTTTTTTTGACAGTTATAATTTTAAAATGTGAAACCCTTTCAATTGAAAGGTTAGCCTGTAACTTCCCTAATGATAATTGGCCGTATACAAATTTGTATGATTTTGTAATACTATAAGTTCGCAGTTTCGTACCACACAAACAAGTTTATTTATAAATGTTTCTAAAAGGCATTGAAAAAAAAAAAACAATCCAGCATAATGATACAATATCGATTATATTTTGATTGCCTAAACCTGATGGTAAAAAGTCATCATGTCTCTGGTATCAGAATAATATCTTGCATTCAGAACTTTGATAGAGACTTGTAAAACTGCCAGGTATCAGATAATTATCTCATAACAACTATTTGATACTTATGTTTTACTGCGTAAAAATATTATATTTTTGGTACCATACAGACACGGCTTAGGTGTTTTAACTTTATGTGTCACGAAAAAAAATCTGAATGTTACACAAGAAAATAGAAATATATGACAAATCTGATGCGTCTGGTACCATATCGTAAATTTTCTGGTACATATGTGTTTGCTGGATATGGTAATATGTCAGGTGATTGTGTCATTTTGAGAAACCATTAACTTCAACTTAAAATAAAAATACATTTGAACCATTTCTAACAAATTTAGGTTATTGTCATATTTTGTAATGGGTGTAGTGAAAGTTAACAGAGAGTGATAACTGTCCTAAAAATTAGTAAAAGTCCGATACGTTATTCGTTTCAATGATTTATTTCGAATACACCCAACTTATACCATAATGTGTGAAACTGGCGTTTAAAGGGCAACCGCAACAAAAACACAAATTTTCTTGAAGATAAGTAAAAGTCCAATCGATTTTGCACCAAAAAAGAACACTTAACATCAGACTTTTCTCAAATTAGTTATATCCAATTCCATGTACATACCAGTACCATGTACATACCATTCCATGTACAAACCAGATTTCTGCCATATTTTGCAAAGGGGGTATGAAAGGTTTAACAATGAACGTGAACTTTCCTCAAGATAAAAATAAATGTTTTTAAGTTTCTTACATCAACATGACTTAACCCCAAAATTTCATCAAAGCCGTTACATTCATTTCCAAATAAACGAAAGTTATTTTGTCTTATTTTGAAACTAGCGAATGAAAGGTTAAGAACGAATCAATATTTTTGTGTAGATAAGGACAATAAAGTCTGCACCCAAAAAATACGCAAAACAAAATTTTCATCAAAATCATTTTATCCCTTTCCGAGTAAATCCAATCTCTGTCATATTTTTAAACAGGCAGATATAGAGTTAACAGTGAACGTGTATTTTCCTGAAAATAAGAAAAAGTTTAAACAATTTTGCACCCCAAAACGCATTTAACCTAAATTTTCATAAAAATCATAATACTCATTTCCGAATAAATCCATATTCTGTTATACTTTGAAAGCGGCTGATAAAAGTTTAAAAACCAGTTTAAATTTCCTAAATATGATGATAAATCTAATTGATTTTGCACCCCAGAAACTTTTGATTCCATCCTTCATCAAAATCGTTATATGTATTCTTGGATAAACCCAATTTCTGTCATATTGTGCAACAGGAGAATAAAGGGTTAACAGTGAATGGAAATTTTTCTGAAGATAAGGATAATTCTAACGTATTTTTCATTCCAAAATTCACATAACCTCAAACTTTACTCAAAATCGTTATGTGCATTGTCGAGTAAACTCGATTTCTGCATTAATTTCAAACAGGCGGATAAAGAGACTATATATATATATATATATATATACATATATATCAAGTCATGTGATTAGCTCTATTAATATAAGAGAATGATATATAATTGTTCATATTTTTTTTATAGTATATTTTACTTAAAATAATTACATTTTTACCTTTCATTTACTCATATTTTTTTCCAACTTTAGTTTTTCTTTGAACATTACCGTGGCAGGAGAGACATTTTTTTTTTTCCCGCAGAGGATCAAAAATTGTGATATCCTATCTTCAAACCACTCTTTGTAGAGAATCCGAGACTACCGCCAATTGCCTGCTGTGTAACTAGAGTATGACGTTAAACCCACTTATCTGAACTACAACTTTGACGTCGTATATTCTTTTAAATCACTTTTTTGGCTCCCTTCTTTCCAACTGGTTATGTTATTATAATATTTAGGCAATCGCTTGTGGGTTCAAAAGAGGTGGATTTGATTCCTGCGCTAGCCCTGGGTGTTTGTTCCATGTCTTTTTGTTAAATTCCTATCAAGTACTAAATGTACTCATCTCGATAATAAATTACAAGCAAGCTTCGACGCATGCATGCAGTTCTGGTCTATACGTAATCAATAAACAAACAAATAAGCATAAAAGTCTACGTACAGGTTTGTTATAATTGGAGTTCACCTATTGAGAAGGCTCTGAAACCAGGTCTATCGTAACAAATGAAATAAAATTTAACTCACATGTTGTATACAGTAAGCAGCAAAAATATGCGAGCAGTAGCGAAAATTCCTGTATAAAAAAGTACACTTAATACAGTTTTGATAAATAAATATTCGTCGATTTCTGTCCTTAGTCAGTCTAAGAACATGATTCGACAGGGATTTATTTAACAAAACAGTATTAAGTGCACTTATATATATATATATATATATATATATATATATATATATATATATTGCTAGTGCTCGGATTATTGCTAGTGCTCGGATACTTTTGTTGCCGACTGTAAGTAATTCGTTTTGCTAAAATCGGAAATCGAAAATATGACTTGTATTTTAAATTTGTTAGTATTTTTTTTTTTAAATAAATAATTTACATATTACCATTTCAAACCAGTGTTTCTGTGAATTTATTGTCATTCCTAATGTATTTTATGGACTATATCTAGAAAGAATTAAAAAAAAAAAAATAGTTTAACCTGTTTTAAATTTCTCCCTGTCATCAGTTCCTCTCAAAAACAAATTTAGTTTTCTATAATAAGCTTTCTTTGATAGGGATCAACCAATCAAGTTGTCAAAAAATTTAACATGTGTGACATCTAAAAATGACAGCTATGTGATTTGATTTTAATTTTCACTGCTTTTACTTTTACTTTTATTTATTTATTTATTTATTTTGTAAACGTGAAATTTAAGAACTTGGGAAATTGTGTCATATAATATTACGTTCACGTTTTATCATAAATTTCATTCATCAATCTTATTCACATACGTTTTTTTTTAATAAAAAATAAATACATACTTGACCGATTTTATGTTATGTAAAATATAACTATATGTACATAAAAATTTGACTACTTTTAGGCTTTAAAATCCTGCTTATAAAAATTGGGAGTATTTTGTTACCACAATTTAACTAGGAGTTTTTAAATTATAAATTAATATTATTTTTTTGCAAAGAAAATATTATACTTTTCACTTAAATTTTTAACTCATTCTTAAAGGTTTTTGAATTATATGTATATATATTATTATATGTATGTGTACGGTATGTGTACCGTATGTATGTGTATGGCAATGGTAAGTATGTGTATTAATTCAATTATAATGCAAATTCAATTATTCATAGATTGTAAAATTTAAGAGTATTTCTTTTTTATATATATATATAAGAATTATACACGTGTTTTTATTTTTAAAACTGAATTAAAAATCATAGATAGAGTACATATGTGTTACTTAGGGACAAGCATAGAGAATTAGATCATTAAAAGCGATAAAATTGTCAATAAGGAAACTTTGAATTTTTACTTTTTCATATGTTAATATATATATACTTAGGAGATTATACAATAAAAATATATACATACATATATATATATATATATATATATATATATATATATATATAAGTGTTACAAATATCTTCCTTAGATTCAAATTAATTTCTACACAACAGTTAGTCTGTTCGGGTAGAAGCAACCTTTGCCCAGTTTATACGCCCCCATCCGAACATTCCAGTTCTTCGATGTCAAAATATTAATTACGTTTTGTGGAGTTTTTAGTCTGTGTTATTATTTTTTTTTCCCACATTTGTGATTTTTCTTTTATACTTTACTTTACTTTTATATATAAATATATATTTATTTTCTTTCCACTCTCACCCTAGTTTTTCACCATGCAAAACTGTAGTGGTGCGATTCCTATTTTATAAATTTACTTCTAATTATTTTTTTCTAATCTGTACAAGAAATTAATGAATTTAATTGAAAATGAATTAAGGGATAGGTGGGGAGAGTGGCCAATAGGTTGAACCAAATTCGGTTCAACCATTCAATTCAATTCCATTGGTTGAACTAAATTCGGCCCCTCTCCTATATATACGAGCACTTCTGCAGATTCAGTATCCTTTTCGCACTGATGACGGCACGCTTAAAGCTGCCGAAACAGCTGTATGCATTTCCAATATTTTTCTTTGGCGTTTCAGACGTAGTAGTTTTATTCGAGTTTTAACACTACTACTATTGCGTTCTACTGCGTTCTATAAACCATATTTTAATAAGTTTACCTTGCACAAATCTTAACGAAATTGAAATGTAGTTTTCTTATTTTCAAAAGAATGGTTTATATAGAATATGGTATGATTGGCATTAAAACTTACAAGACTACGCAAATTATTCAGTTATATTAAGGGTTATGGTAAGAAATTTAATGAATAACATTTTCGTTTCCATTAAGCGTTTTTAATACGTTTTATAACTTTTTAAGTGTGTATTTGATTTTTGAAATAGTGTATCTGCCTCTCCGACTGTCCGTCTGCCAGCTTTCAACGTCCCTAAATAATTTCAGAATTTCTTGAAAACGATATGTGTTATTCAAGTTCACTATGAAATGTTTTCTACTTTAAAAGGCATTAACATGGTTTTTATATCTACTTTGTGTAGAGGAACACCTACAGGAAATGACAATGTGCATTGCGTTTTAGGAGAAACATTTTTATTAATCTCATTTAAATAACTTTCTGCTAAAAAAATCATAAACTAATTAACATTTATTGTGAATAAAGTAAAGTAATGTTACACGTAGAATAGGACATGCTTTATTTTTAGATTTATAGGACTGCACTAAAATATTCAGATGCATTAAGTTCTGTAATTTGAAATTAAAGACTGAATTTCTGTTTGTGTCAAACATTTTTAACACATTCCAGCAATGTTTAAGAGTGATTATGAATTGAGTTAATCTATATATATATCTGTCTTTCTGTCTGTTCATTGTGGGAGAATGTAGGTAAAGAACTCTGAAGGTTATACAATACAACTTGCAAATATAGTCTTAAAGTGATAATAATCAATCGATGCTCAACGCATGATTTTTCGTTCTCATTATAATAATAATAATTATTATTTTTTTTTAAATCCAAAAATCTTAAAGACATTCTTCATTAGATTAGAGTGTTATACTCATTCTCTTTAATATTATAATCCTTAACTAAATTTTCTAAAGAGAACATTAAAAAATGTTTACAAAAATAAGAATATATATATATATATATATATAAGTAAAGTAACAAAAAATAACAAAAAATTATATATATATATATATATATATATATATAAGTAAAGTTACAAAAATAAGAATATATATATATATATATATATATATATATATATATATAAGTAAGTAAATAAATAAATAAATAAATAAATAAATAATAAATAAATAATATTAGTTTGATAATTTTGCATGCCTATAAAAACGTTAATGAAATAGTCTATTCAATGTAATTCTTTTTTGCATTTAACTAGTGATGAATATATGCCAAGAAATAAAATATAAATCGTCACTTTTGCGAAATAAAATGTAGTCCATTTAATGAATAATAACAAGAACGAAAAATCATACAGTACGCATTGATTATTCACGCTTTCCAAATGCACGTATTTGTTGTATCAAATAACTTTCAGTATTCTTTGCCTACGTTATCACATAGCAGATAGACAGAACGACTTAAAATTATACAGATTGACTAATTTAATTTAAAACCACTCATACGCATTGTTGGAAAGTGTTAAAAAGTCTTATAGCAAAAGAAACCCGGCCGTTAGGTTATAATTACAGCCTTTACTATATCTGAATATTTTAGTGTAGCTCTGTAAATCTGAAGGTTAAGCATATCATACTCTATACAAAACATTATTTTAGAATATTAACAATACATGTCAATTTCTTGATGTTTTTACAGTAGAAAGTTATTTCAATGTGTCTTGTATGTCCTAAATCGCAATGCAAAATATATGTCCTAAAACGCAATGCATTGGCCTTTTTTTTCTTTGGTTATCCATGTACACAAAGTAGTTATACAGGACATATTAATGCTATTTTAAATAGGGAATATCTCATAGTGAACTTCATTAATATATATTTACAAACGCTGGGGGTGGGAGACAGACACATAGTAAGATAGACAATTGGACAGACAGTTAAACAAATTAAAATCTTATTCACACTTTAAAATTGTTAGAAAGCGTTAAAAACGCTTAATGTAAACGAAGATGCAGTTCCAGAAAGTTTTTATTAATAGCTCTTAATGTTACTGAATATTTTTATAGGGCCCTGTAAGGCTAATACTAATCATACTATATTCTATAGAAAGCATTCTTTTGTGCATATGAATACCATATTTAAATTTTAGTAAGCTTCGTGCAAAGTAATGTTATTAAATTTTGTTTGTAGAAATACCTCTCATAGAACTCAATGCTTTGGAATACTTTCAAGAGTCCCTGTACGCAAACCCGTGGTGGTATTTACTCCATTTTATACAGGAAACACCCTATAATGAACTTGAATAACATATTTCAATTTCATTTTGATTTATGTACAGGAAAAATATTAAAATATAACTTATAGAAATACATCTCATAAAACACAGTGCTTCGGAATATTTTCAGGTATCCCTGTACACAAACCAATAGAGCGATTCACTCCATTTTCAATAGGAAGCATCCGATAGTGAAATTGAATAACATATATTAGTTTAAAGATATTTCATAAATATTTACTGGAGTTAGAGTGCGGACAGACAGATACACAAATTGAAATCGTATTCACACTTAAATATTGTTAGAAATTGTTAAAAATGCTTAATGTAAAAGAAAGTAAAATTCCAGCAAATTTTTATTAGAAGCTCTTAATGAACATAATATTTTTGAATGGCCTTGTAAATCTAATGCTTATCACAGTATATTATATAGAAAGCAGTCTTTCGTGAATATGAATAACATATTTCAATTTCATTAAGTTTTGTGCAAAGTAATGTTATTAAAATTTGTTTGTAGAAATAACTTTTATAGAACATAATACTTTGGAATACTTCCGAGTGTCCCTGTACGCAAACCAGCCATACTTTGTGCTCCATTCTGCATAGGAAATTTTCGATAGTGAACTTGAATAACATATTTGACTTTCATTAAGATTTGTGTACGGTAAATGTATTAAAATATGGTTTATACAAATACATCTCATAGAACACAATGCTTTGGAATACTTTCGGGTGTCTCTGTACACAAACCAAAAGAGGTATTCACTCAATTTTCAATAAGGATCATCGATAGTTAATTTGAATAACATATATAAGATTCAAGATATTCCATAAATATTTACGGGAGTTAGAGTGAAGAGAGACAGGCAAACAGACAGACAGATGGACAGACGAACAGACAGACATACACAAATTGAGATCATATTAACACTTAAAAATTGCAAGAAAGTGTTAAGAACGCTTAACAAAAACGAAAGTGCAATTCCAGTAATTTTTCCTTAATAGCCTTTAATACAACTGAATATTTTTGTGTTGCCTGTAAATCTAATGGTGATGATATTATATTCTGTAGAAAACATTCGTTTGCGCATATAAATAATATATTTCAATTTCATTATCTTTGTGCAAAGTAAATTTATTAAAATTTGGTTTATAGAAATACCTCTCATAGAACGCAATATTTTGAAATAATTTCGAGTGTCCCTGTGCACAAACCAGTGGTGGTATTTACTCCTTTTTTTATATGAAACATTCGATAGTAATCATGAATAACATATTTGAATTTCATTAAAATTTGTGTGCATAAAAGGTATTAAAATATGGTTTATAGAAATACCCCTCATAGAACACAATGCTTTGGAATAATTTCGGGTGTTCCTTTACACAAAACTGTAGAAATATTACCTCCATTTTAAATAGGGAACATTATTTCGTGAACTGAAATAACATATATCACTTACAAGAAATTCTATAATTATTTACGAGAGTTAGAGCATGGACAGACAGACAAACAAACCGAAATCATTAACACTTTTCAATCTTGTTGGAAAGAGTTAAAAATGAAATTACGTAAATCGAGAAAAGATTCCTAAAATTTAGAAACACATTTTTATTCTTAAACATTTATATATAAAGTATCGTAAGAAAACAAATCTATTTTTTTTTTAAATCAATGAAAGTTCATTAGGTTTCTTTTATCTTTTCTTTGAGATTTGGTAAAACAATTTAACCAGAATGAATATATATATATATATATATATATATATATATATAGAGAGAGAGAGAGAGAGAGATAGATAGATATATATATATTTAATAAGATATTAATGCAAATTTTATTTGTGTTTCAAACTTTATTATTATTATTATTATTTTTTTGTTACAGTGGACTTTACTAAAATTACAAATTAATAAATACACTAATTATTATGAAGATACCAGGTGAGAATTTTTTGATACAGTAGTTGAATTTTTCATAATGTTTTACAATAAATACCACTGAAAAGCATTTAAATTCGGATTTTATTTTTAGATTATTTTTTAATAATAAAATAAACGAAGATAGCAAAGAACAACATAGTATTGAAAACACTTTATCTCCTGATCAATGAAAATATTCAAGAATCATGAAATTTAATAAGAAGCTTTTTGTATAATTTATTATATATTTCACAATCACTATATTGTTTCATTTTTAAAATTAGATATTATATCAAACAATTTATTCCAGTGTATTAGAGGGTCAAAATAAAGAATAAATTTCAGAGCCACGACTTTTTACAAATAAGATCTAGTAGAAAGAAAAACTTAACCAAATGAAAAAAAAAATATATATATATATATATATATATAGTTTTTTTTTTTTTTTTTTTTTTTTTTTTTTCACATTTGTCGTTTTATGTCTCTTTCTGCTTGGAACAATGCATTATTGTTCCCGAACACAACCTTTTGATGCAAGATCCATACAGTGCGTTAAGAAATTATAAGACCACAACGTATTGATGCATTTCTGAAGAAGAAAGCATAATATGCAAAATTTTAGTTGTGTATTTAAAAGTGATAAGAAAACGCATCCTATACTAATTCCAACTTTTAAAATTAAATTAAATTTCATTGAAACGTATTCATATTTCTAAAAATTAAAGACTGTGACTGTTAAGAAATTATAAGACCACCTGAGAAAATTAGCATATTATACATGACGTGAAACTCAATATAAAGCGCATGCGTCAGTATTTTGTAAAAGCATTACCTAAGAAGCAAAGGCTTAGGTTTTGAATGCGTTATCTACGATTAATTTGACGATGCCTCGAGGTAAAAAAATATCGGAGAGCGAAGTGAGAAAAATTTTATTTTATAAGGTTCTGGTAAATCTGAAAGAGATATTGCGAAGTTAATGAACCGTTCTAAAACTGCCATTCATAATGCCGTAATTAG
Organism: Salticus scenicus; assembly: GCA_963930645.1. Taxonomy (NCBI): domain Eukaryota; kingdom Metazoa; phylum Arthropoda; class Arachnida; order Araneae; family Salticidae; genus Salticus; species Salticus scenicus. Next base: position 268,060,889 of record OZ005649.1, on the reverse strand, counting down.
AAAAGATTATTCAATCAAAATAAAATGATCTGGTAGAAAAAAATATTTTGACAGCACGTGATAATAGACAAATTTTTCGACTGTCGACTAAAAAAGATCTTTCAAATCGTGAAATATCGAAACGTTTCAGCAAGAAAACTTCACATGTAACAGTCTGGAAGAGTCTTAAATTAAATATTAATACGAAATTTATGAAATTCAAGAAAAAAAAAAACAAAATTATTGAAATGCCACTGAAAAGAAAGATTAAAATGGGCTAAAAATGTCATGTCATGGAATGATGAGTGGAAACAAATTATATTTTCTGATGAAAAGAAATTTAACCTTGATGGTCCCGATGGTTACAAACACTATTGGCATGACTTGAGGAAGGAACCAAAAGAATGCTTCAGTCGACAAATGTGTAGAGGATCAGTAATGATTTGGGGAGCTTTCAGTTATGAGGGGTTGTGTGATTTACAGCGGATTTCGGGTCATATGAACTCTACACAATATCAGTCAATGTTATATGATCATATGATACCGTTTGGACCTTTATTAGGTGGTGCTAACTGGATGTTTCAACAGGACAATGCTGCTTGTCATACATCTAAATCCACACAGGAGTGGTTTAAAAAAGAATAAAATAATGTTTTCCCATGGCCAAGTCGAAGTTCAGACTTGAACCCCATGTAAAACCTATGGGGTATATTATCTCGCAAAGTTTATGCTAATAATAAGCAATTTTCATCTGCCAATGAACTGGAAGTAGCCATTGTAAAAGAATGGTACAATATTTCTGTAACTGAACTTTATCACCTGGTTACTTCAATGAAAAACAGAGTGTTTGAAGTCATCAGAAAAATGGAGGACCAATATCATATTAATTTTTTATACAAATTTGTTTTTTGACAAGTGGTTTTATATTTTCTTAACAACTTATTTTTCGTTTTTCTAATATATATTTCAATTAAACATCAATTGCATTATACCAAGTTATTGCAAACTAATTATAAAAAAATATAGAGCAATATGTTATTTTATGTATTTAAATTACGATTAGAATCTTTATTTTTCTTATAACTTACAAAATTAAAGTGGTCTTATAATTTCTTAACGGACTGTAGTTTCTTAGGTTGAACAAGACTTCAATTTAGAGAACGTATGGCAATGGCACAGTTCTCTGATGTTTTCTAAAATAAAAAAAATCGATAAGAATAACACTATTCACGTCCAAAAACACTTTTTGCATGTTTGTATAAGTGCAACCCGAGTGTACCTCTCTCAGGAATGTGTACCTTAATTGTTTTCTCTACGAGTGAATTGGGTTACTCCATATCACTTTGGCAAAATGCATCACTTTGTAATCAAAAAGAGGGTAATCAGGTTCTAAAGAGCCACTTATCACTGGCCAAGGATTTTTTCAAGGATTGTTTTTAAAACTGATTATACGGTATAACAAAAGCGTCGATACCGATAGCGACTATGTAAAAAGAATGCAAAATATGTATATTTAGTAATGCCGTTAAAGTTTCTGTCTTTAATCAAGCTTTCTTCCTAAAAAGCCTAATACTTATTTTCAGAACGCCGTTTATATTTAATATTCTTTATACCTGTATTTACTAATACACGTAAGTAATTCAGTTTTATACTTATATGGGAATTAGAATATATATATATATATATATATATATATTGTTCCGTACTTGAGGGTTCTTAAGTTATTACAGAATAAAAGGCGAACTTTGCAGAGGCTGAAAACTTTACTTACAGAAAATTCGAGAAGATTACAGGTCTATAATCCAAGTATCAATTTCATTTCTACTAGTAAATACAGTTTAAATAACAGCTGACATCAACAATTCAAAGTATAGACTGTATCAGTGTATACAGCAAGGCTGTAAGCAAAGAGGCTAGTCAGGAGAGCACTTTATACTAAGGCAGTTGTCGCGAGACTGACTGTTTGGCCGCATTGGGCCTCCTTTTTATACCCTCTATAAAACCGAGAATGTTCTGGTAACTCGTAGAATATTGGAGTTAGACCTACCATATTTGATAGATCGATAATAAGGATTTTCTCTTCATGGCTGCCAAAAATGTCGTTACGAGCGAAAAAGTCGTCAAATTTAGCGCCAAATAGAATATTAGAGTTAAGCCTTCCATATTAGGTATATAGATAATAAGGATTTTTCTCGGCAAGGTCGCCAAAAAAGTCGCGAAAGAGTGAAAAAGTCGCCAAATCCATTACCTGCCTTATTGAAGCTTTCTAATGAGTTTTTAAATGAAAATTAGCTATTTTAGCGCAAAAAAGAGCTAGAAATGCAGGAAATTAACATTTTATCACCTTATTAAATCTCTCTGAATGAATTTACATAAAAATAAGTACGAATTAAGGACAAATTAGTGACACCGCCCCCCCCCTCGCAAGGACTGAACCTCCCGGAAGGTACAACCCTTGGTCAGCAGGCGAAACTAAACAAACTATACAATCTAAAATACAAAAACTAAGTTTTATATAACAATAAAATGACAATACAGATTGCAAAATTAAGTGAGAAATATTTACAAAAATTACAAATAAGCACAAATATTTATATACAATTATTTGCATTACACATATACAAATTTAACACATATTTGCATTTCAAATTTGAACATTACCGTTAACTGTGGTATGTGGCTAACCGATCATAATGAATCACCTTTGGTTTTAATGAAGGTGTTTTAGTAATACTTACCACAATGTCATTCAGTCTTTATAAGACTGTGTAGGAACCGTCTCAGTTACACTGTAGCTTGGGAGAGAGTCCTTTGCATCTAACAGTATTCCCCAACCAAAATTTGTCGGCATCCTTTAATTCTTATTGTGTAGCATTTAGATCATACCTTGTCTTTGCTTTCTCAGTTGCCATGTGAATCCGCTCCCGAGAAAAGTTGTGTGCGTCTTCAAATCCCGCCTTGAGATCTTGAATGTATTCCTTGGGTGATGAAGGCGCATCTGGTGAATAAACAAACAGGCGATGGCGTGGGAGACGAAGTTTACGTCCAAACGACATCGGAGCAAGAGTATAGCCGGTGGTTTCATGGGTAGCACTTCGATTGCCCAGCAGGAACAACGGTAAATTCAAGTCCAAATCTTGCTAGTTCCTTTATTATAGAAGAGAGATGTTATGAATAACCGCACCATCCTGAAGGATGGTGCGGTTAAACCTGACCGTTCCGTCTGACTGGGGATTTAGGGGTGTTGCCTAGGTTTTGTCTATGCCTAGTCGCTGACATAATCCTTTGAAAACAGCAGAGGTAAAGTTCGTACCTTGATCGGTATGAAGTTGTAGGATTCTGCCACACCATGACGCCCATTGCTTCGCTAGAACCTCTGCAACTGTGCATGCCTCTTGATCGGGAATGGGATACGCCTCAGGACACTTGGTGAAATAGTCCATCATAACAAAGATGTACTTATCCCCTCGGGAAGGCCTTGGCAAAAGACACATATGTCGGGAGCAATCCGTTCAAATGGTGTTCCCACGTTATACCAGTGTAGTCTTCCTCGGCCTCGTTTCTTTGGGCTTTTACGTGTCGCACAGCCATCACAGGATATGCAAAATGTCTCTACGTCCTCTCTTGCTTTGCACCAGTAGAATCGTTCCTGAACTCTCTGGATAGTTTTCGTCACTCCAAAATGGCTGCCGGTAGAGCTACTCAGGAGCTGCTCTAGAGTGTCCGGAATCTTTGATCTTGGAAGCAAGATCTGCCATCTGAATTTCCGTTCATCGTTAGATTCCCATTTTCTGTACAATAAGCCTTTTCTCACATGCAAAGAGTTCCAGAGTGTCAAATAACTTTTTGTAATGAGGCTATATGTGGAAATGTCCTGCCTCTTAGGTCTGTTGCTGGTCGTTTCCTTCAATGTGATATTGGCTTTATGTCAGGATCTTCCAACTGGGCTTGTCTAACTTCCTCATCACTCTTGTTTCAATCTTCTTTCAATAGCACTGAGACTGTAGCTTGGCGAGCAACCGGTTTTACGACTCGGTAATTGTTTTCAGACTTAGAGCAGTACTTGCGATCATCAGCGGGAGGCTTCAGTATCAAGGCATCTGGATTTACCTGAAGAGTTCCTTCCCGATGACTTATTTCAAAGGACTTCTTGGTAGTCCTTTCAGATTGTCTTAATTGGCAGTTTCCTTTGGTATGCCCATGTCTTCCCCATCCCCAGCATTTAGTGCTCGAAATCTTCGTTTCTTTCTTACTTTCAAGGCTGCGTAGTCCACTCATAAGATCTGACAGAATTTTCTTGATCTCTTTAAGGTAGACTTGAGAGTCATCAAAATTGACTGCTGTGCTGCTGTGGCGGTCTTTACGGGAGGCTTGTTGTACTGCCTCAATCTTCAGGTCATACACTAAAGCTGATTCTACATCCTTGACGCTGGAGGATCCAAGTGCTTTTTGAATCTCTGGATCTTGCATGGTGTCGACGAAGTATTTTTTGGCCAAATCATTGCGAGTTTCAGGGTGATAGTCCAAGAAAGCTAGATGTGATGGTCTCTGAATATTTGATGCCAGTTCTTGTAAACTTTACCCTTGTATCTGATGACGAGACTTTAACAAGAGTCGACTATATTCTTTAGACCATTTTCCTCCAAAACGAGGCTCCAGTGCTCCAGTGCTTCCAGTGCTCCAGGGCCTCGAAGTCATTTCGCTGCTCTTTGGAAGGGTCTCCAGATTATCAGCTGCATCGCCCCGTAATGATGCGACCAGATAAGCAATCTTGGCAGTAGAGTCCCAGCCGTTAGCTTCAGATATGATGGAAAACTGTGTCTTGACTGCTAGCCAGGAGGATCTGCCATCGTAGCTGGGTAGCTTAATTGGTTCTTGATTCTGTATTTTTTTACCTATCTTTCATCTTCCTGGGGTACGGATGTTAAATTTTCTTCTACTTTTCTATCAATATCTTCCCCCATTCTCTTTATTGTGCTTTCTGTCTCTGAAAGCATTCCTTTCAGTTTTCGATAAAAATTTTCTTTAACTTTTTCTTCAAAACTCTCTTCTATCTTCATAACACTATTTTCAACCTTCGTAATTTTATCTTCTATTTTCATAACTTTATCTTCCACTCCATATAGTATGTTTTTCATTACTGTTAATGTACTCTCTATTATTTCTTTCACTGTTGAAAGTTCTCTCTTCACCTCGTCTTCATTTGATTTTAATTTTTCTTGAATGGATTTGCTTTCTTCGGTCAATCTGGTTTCCATCGTTTCCTGTACTGTTTCCATCTTTTTATTTCTTTCATTTCTTAACACAAACTGTCTTTCATTTGTTTCATTTCTTCAGCCTAACTATCTCTCATCTCTTTTTGCCCCGTTTCCATACTATTTTTAATTTCACTCATCTGGGCAACTAATCCTTTGAGAAATTTCTTCATATCATGTTCCATACCTCCAGTTATTACCGTTCACAGACAATCCCACTTTTGACACCAGAAATTGTTGTGTACTTGGGAATTCATAAGTTGTCCTAAAATGAAAGGCGCACCTTTCAGAGGCTGGAAACTTTACGACAGAAACTTTACAGAAAATCGACAAGATTACATGTCCATAAACCAAGTAAGCTTAAATAACAGCTTAAAACAACAAATTCACAGTATAAACTGTATCAGAGCATTAACTCACAGAAAAACTGAAATCAAAGAGACTAGTCAGGAGAGTACTTTATCGTAAGCCAGTTGGCGAGAGACTGACTGCATGGCCGCATTAGGTCTCGTTTTATACCTCTCTATAAAACTAAGAATGTTCTGGTAGCTCGTAGAATATTAGAGTTAAGCCTTCCATATTAGGTATATCGATAATAAGGATTTTCTCGGCAAGGTCGCCAAAAAAGTCGCGAAGGATTGAAAAAGTCGCCAAATCCATTACCTGCCTTATTGAAGCTTTCTAATGTGTTTTTAAGGGGAAATTAACTGTTTTAACGCGAAATAGAACTGGAAATGCTGAAAATTGACATTTTATCACCTGACTAAACCTTTCTGAATGGATTTACATAAAAATAACTACGAATTATTTACAAATTCGTAACAATTGTACATATACAAATTGTCTATAGTTTAAAGTTGTGATGCATTTTGCAAATGAATTTCAATATATTTTTTGACAAATTTATATTGTTTAAATTCAAAACACCAAAAATCATTCTTATTTAATGATATACAAAAAACGTAATTTCATAAATGTAAAACAAATTATATGCTACAGAACAAATCCAATCAAAATCATCTATTTGTGAATAACCATCCCGATTAAGCAATCTCTTCAACAAAATAAATTGCGGTAAAATCCGCTAATTCGTCTGCTATTTACAATACTTCAGACAAAAACTTCAAATTCCATCTGTCAGATTATTATTATTATTATTTTATCTGTAAAGATTATTTTATTTATAAAATAATTAATATCTAAAAAATTTTTCATAAGAAATAGAAGAAACATAGTTATTAAACAAACATAAAAAAAAAAAAAAAAATCTCCATTTAAATTGTTCCAACTATTTGCAGTTGCAATGTCACACACATACATGCACACTGACACACAAGAAGAAAAACAATGTGTTCAAACTTAGGGATTTCTCTTTCTGTATCATGGGCTAAAATGCGTTCCTTTAATCTAGTTTTTAAAAATATAACAATGTGAATCTCTAAATTTTCTGTATTCATACAAATATATTAAATTTACGATTTCATTTTATAAGACATCACTTCACTAAATTACTTCCGCTAAAATATATCGAAATGTAAAAGTTAAAATAAAAGAGATTTTGGAAAAAATCACAACACTAAACAAATATTTTGTTTTCTCGTTTCTTTGTAAACAATTCCTACGGATTTTTAAAAATGTGTTTTGTTCTATATTGTATTATATTACTTTTGGTGGAGATATTTTTATAAAAAAAAAAAAAGCAATTATAGTGATTAAACAATCATTTGTAAAAGAGGTTCTTCACATATATTGGTTTTATTTATAGTTTCAAAAAATTTAATAATTAAATATAATATTTTCTATAAATGAAATTTCTATTAAAATATCCAACGAAATTCTAAATTATAGTTTATACCTAATCACATTTCTCTCTCTATAATACAATATCTTAATTTAAATAATATTTTATCTGTTAATAAATTAAATAAATCTGTTCAGAATAAAAACGTATTTTATAAAATTAATAATTTATTTCTTGTAATCTAAATGATTTTTTATTAAATAACAGTCTTTCAGAGTTAGTACATTCCAAAAGTAAATCGTTTTATAAAATAAAAAAAAATATTATTTTCATGTATTTACCGTTGTTTATTCTATAAATTAAAATTCATTCTTTTAAATTGAGTAAGTTTATTTATCATAGCTAAATATAGCACAAAATTTCCGTTGTAACATCATTAAAGAGTGATTTAAATTTCTAAATGGCAGGATGTAGTCTCTCCGGCGCCCAACCGAGAAACTATTTTTTTGGCAAGACAATTTGGCATAAGTGATTGGCATAAACTTTTTTAATGAATTCTCTAAATTCAAAATATTTATTCCATTTTAATCGATAGACAAAAGAAGTATTTGGCTACGAAATTGGCATTTTTTTTCTAACTCTTGCCGTATTTCGCGCAGTCTGCTTAAGACTGCCACCAAGCGAACTACTACACTTCGCTCCTAAACTCCGATGTATTTGTACGATATCCGAAGCCCTCTCTCTCTCACCCAATTTTCCTCAACTTGTGAATGTCTTTTAGAATGTATTCTATAGCTTTTTAAGGTATTATGAAATATTTCCTTCCCATGCTAAGGTGTTATGCTTTAAATAAAATGCTTTATTACAAAATAATTTATCTTTTCCTTCACAGCTTGATTTTCTGTGGGACCTGGTGTTCATTTGTGGACATTATTAATAGTGCAAAAATCTTCTCTAAATAATTCCGAAGAAAAAAATGTTGTAATGTTATGTATATGTTGAGAAGGCCACTTATTTTCTTTTTCAACAAAACAAGTGTTTTTACAATAAGGTTATATCAGTTCTTCTTTAAAAACTGAACAATTGCAGACAATAATTTATTTTATAACACCCCTCTCTCTCCCTTTTACCTTTTAACCACTCTGAAGATATCCTAGGCACCAATATATTTAGATGAGACTTCTTGCCCTATTAATACTGCCCACAAACGAATTCCAGGTCCAACTGAAAATCAAGCCGTGAAGGAGAAGACAAATTATTCTGTAATAAAATACTTTATTTAAAGCATCCCATTTAGCATGGAAATGAAATATTTTATAATATCTTAAAAGGCTATAGAACACAGTCTAAAAGTTATTCACAGGTTGAGGAAAATTGGGTGTGAGAGAGAGGGCTTCGGATATCGTACAAATAAATCAGAGGTTAGGAGCAATGTGTATTAGTTCGCTTAGTGACAGTCTTAAGCAGACTGCACGAAATACGCCAAGAATTAGAAAAATATCGCCAATTTCATAGCCAAACACATACTTTTGTCTCTAGAATAAAAATAGAATAAGTATTTTGAATTTAGAGAGTTTGTTATAAAAATTTATGCCAATCACTTATGCAAAATTTTCTTGCCACAAAAATCGTTTGTTGGTTGGGCGCCGGAGCGACTACACCCTGTCATTAAGAAATGTAAATCGCCCTTTAATGATGTTACAACGGACAAGTATTACACAGTTTAGCTATAATAAATACACTTACTTAATTTAAAAGAATGAATTTATAGAATAAGCAACAGTTAATACATGAAAACAATATTTTTTATTTTATTTTATAAAATGATTTAGCTTTGGAAGATAAGAATTTTAAAAGACCGTTATTTAATAAAAATTCATTTAGATTACAAGGAATAAAATGTTAATTTTAAAGAATAAGTTTTAATTCTGAACAGATTTATTTAATTGATTAGCAGATGAAATATTAGTAAAATTAATATATTTATTTATAGAGAGACCAATGTGATTAGATATAAACAATAATTTAGGATTTCGTTAGATATGTTAATAGAAATTCTATTTATGGACAATATTGTATTTAATTATTGAATTTATTTGAAAATATAAATAAAACCAATATATCTAAATAAGCTCCTTCAAGGCATTCTAGTAAACCCTACTGTACTTTAATTGCTCCAACAGTTTTATGTTACAATTCCAGGAACATATATGTAGATCAACACGTGAAAAAAAACACAAAGTCTTCAAACTTGGAGCATAACTCTTTTTGTACCATGGGCTAAAATGTGTTCCTTTACCTATCTGTATTCATACAAATGGATTGTATTTATGATTGAATTTTTAAAAAGATCACTCCACTAAATTACTTCCGCTAAAATACATCGAAATGTAAAAGATAAATAAAAGATATTTTGGAAAAACTCGCAACACTCTAATTTCTTTCTAAACTATAGCTACAGATTTTTATAAATGTGTTTTGTTTAGTATTGTACTGCGTTACTTTAAGCGAAGATAAAAAATAGGATATATTTTAATTACAGTAAAAATCGAGACAGTATGCATTAAAATATACAATTAAGATATTCAAATATACACAACATAAATTTAAACGTTTCGAGACTTATTTTAGGCTCTTTTTTTACGATATTTATCAACTTTTAATTGAATTTGAAGAATATAGTATACAGTAGGCAACAAAATTATTCGAGCGCAAGCAACCTATATAAAAGTTTACACTTAATACTCTTTTGTTAAATAAATCCTTGTCGAATAATGTTCTTAGTCAGCCTAAGAACTGACGTTAAAACCAACCAGCACAACCAAAAAAATATATAAATAAATAAATAAATAATAATATTAATAATAATTATGATGATAATAGTCACATGGCGTGCCACTCACGCGACTTTTTCTTATTCTGCATTCCAATACTATAAAGGTCGATTGCATATTAGGCTTTAAGATCAATAAGATAAGATAATAAAAGTTCAGTGTACTTTAAAAATAATTTAAAATAGATTTAGTAACAGTTTAGTTTGATGTATAATTCTTGTTGAATGGGGTACTGCTGCCGTTTAATTAGAGTGCCTTATTATTAATATTGTTTAGCAAGACTGTTATTAATACACTTTGGAACTTGCCAATCTTGATAAAATTTTTAAATGGCAACGTAATACGAACTTCAAAATACCAATTTTGAATTTCCTGCAGTTATTTGTTTATAAATCATGCTGATAACAGATATATATAGAGAGATCAACCATTAAAAATTCGATTCTCGTAACCATGACATGTCAAAACGGGATGTTATATAAAAAAAAAGGTTAAAAACAAAGCTTTTTTAAAAAAAAAAAAAAAAAAAAACTTTGTTTGCAGTATGGGTATGAAAAATTTATTTACTTTCCTGATCAGTAATCGTCCACACAGGAAAATGTAGCAAAACACTTCCATGAATTACATTCAATGGAGAAGAACGTTTAGCTCAATTTAGGGTAGTAACGTATTGTCTATAAACAATATGCACTATGATCAATATTCTGTACTTAAATTTAGTCTTACTTGAAAATCATTCATTACAAAACCAATATCATTTGCATTGTTTTCTAAGTTTATCCCGAATATATCTAAATACTTTCCATACCACAATCTATACAAAACCTTCTTTTATGCATATAAAGAATTTTGTTCATTCCGTTGTGGCTAAGCCAAAGTACTTACAAGAAATTTCCACTTAGCTATAATGCATTTCAGATCTGTTGTATGTCCTTGCACACAAACCGTTTTCTTTATCTCAACAGAAAGTTTATTGTAGCATACATATGATACACAATTAGAATACCGGGTTTCGACTTTATGCTACTATTTGTTCTTGAGATATACTGATAACAAACACACACATATACACACACACACACACACACATATATATATATAGATATATATATCTGTGTGTGTGTGTGTACAGACATACAGATTTCGAAAAATTGACCCAAAAACTGTACTTTCTATGCCGTATACAGTGTGACCATAATAAAACTAGGCCTATTCAGAGCACTCTGTAGCTCTAACTGAAATGAATATTGAGTAAAAAATTTATTTGTATATAGACATTTTAAAGGATGCGCTCTAAGGATCTACAAATTAATAGTAATAATAATAATAATAATAATAATAATAAAGTCTTAATATTTTCCCTCCGAGGGGACATACATGAAAAAAATCAAACAAGAATTATAGTTAAAATGCTTGAAAAGATTTGTAATAAATAAACGTGTTATATTTCAAGCCATATCGACATTTAAAACTGCTATTCTTACATTTTGGATCATTATAACAGTACAAATAATAATAGCCGTAGTATTGCAAGCGAAGATGAAGACAATCTGACAAGCATAAACATATGAATCGAGCATTGGTTATGGGACTATTTAAAAAATTATGTATTTAAAAGCAATGTTGCAACTTTGGCTGAATTAAGGACCGTACAACGAAGCATGTGCGGATGATCACTGGCGACCAGTTGCGATCAGCTGTTGAGCACATCGGCTGCAGATTTTACAGATGAATGATGCGGCCAACATTGAACAATATGATCTTCATCCATAAACAGTGCAACTTGTAACAAGTAACAATAAAATTTGTAATAAATAAAGTAGTTTGTGTTTTAATTTGTAGCTTGTTCGTATTTTGGTGCATGTCGCATCGGAGGGGAAATTTTTAAATTTTTAAATTTTTATTTTATTTACTTATTTTTATTTTTATTTTATTTATTTTTATTTTATTTTATTTATTTTTATTTTTATTTTTATTTTTATTTTTATTTTATTTTTTGCAGATCCCTAGAGCGCTTCCTTTGAAAGGTCTCTATACAAATTTTTGACTCAATATCCGTTTTAGTTAGAGCTACAGAGTGCTCTTAATAGGCCAAGTTTAATTACGGTCACCCTGTTTATGGGTAAGAGAAATTAAAACAGAGTAAATCTCAGTTTTTCAAGTGGGGAATGCTATAGGCAACATATAAATCTTAAACTGTGTAAAAATACAAGCAAAAAACTTTAAGGTTTTTAAATGCATGATAAGACGAAACCGGAAGTTGCTAAAATCTTTCATATTCCCACAAATGCCTTCCATCGTTGATGTCCCAATGTCATTAACATAATAGCACAGGTTGCTTTGTACTACATTTATGGAGTCTTCCATTTATGTGAAAAGATATTTATCTACATAAACGTAAAGTTATAAATATCTAGTTTTTATTGATGCATTAGCACGGTATGTAGGAATTAAAAAGTTATTTTGACGACATTTATCACATGGAAATCTATTTTATGTTTGTTTTATCCCAATGTTTTTCATTTACGTGTAAATAAATATAATTTTATTTAGAAAAATAATAATTCGTAAAAATTTGATTTTAATATAAATACTTTAATAAGGATTTTAATGTTTTTGAGATTTTGGTTTTACCAGGAGATTTTTACGAGCTCAATTTAAGGTTATTATACAATTTTCAATCCATATCTTTTATAACTGTTGTAATTTCGAAAGGTAAAAGTAAATTCAGATTCTTTCAACCATTTTCCACCTTTCTGTATTTTTGGCGCTTTTCGAGGTTTAATAGATCATGAAAATACACACAATGTTTATTAGAATCCATTTACTTAACTATAAATTTTTAAAGCTTTTTTTTTTTACACTTAATTATATTTTTTGAATTAACATTAATTTTTGCCACGTTGTACTGTAATTTTTTGGGCTTTATTTTGTCTGAATTTCTCTCTAAGCTCGGATACTTTTTTGTAGTTTTAAACTATAAACACTAATTTTCATTGCTTAAACTACAGTGCGACAATAAATTATATATTTAAGTAAAACTAATTATTATTTTTTGTTTAAATAATACAAAATGAATAAAATAACAAATGCAAATAGTTACAAAAAAAAAAAAAAAAAAACTAAATGTTTTGATGAAAACAAAAATAATACTAAATAATACCTGAAACATGTATAACGCTTAAAATCGTAATCAAATTTTGAAGTTAGTTTGTGCAATTAATTTGGTGGAATACAGCCTGAAGCACTGCGATTCGTTTCTAATTAAAATGCAATCATGAAGAATTTTTAAATTAACTTTCAATTTCAAAAGCCAATTGCATGAAAGCAAATTATTTCATGAAAATTTTAAGTAGCGCGCGCACACTCACAAACATATATATACATATTGCAATTTTATTCTAATAGTAAATGTGCGTGAAGTGTCTTGCATTTTCTAAAGTGAATAGTTCTTCTTAATTAATTAAGACGATTTTATAATTATTTTTAAACTATAATTTAAATGTATACGTTTTAAAATAAATAAGTTATGTACAGTCGGGGGAAAAAAAACGCAACACTCAACGTAACTTCGTTGCTAATCGATGTAGAAAAATGTAATAGGTACCATTCGACGGGGAATTGTGAGTAGTTTCATAAAATGAACTGAAATTTTGAATTGGGGGTCGTCTACATATTAAAACGCGCACCAACTTTGATTTTTTCAATGGTAATGCCCCATTTTTCATTGATATTTGAATTTCTGGGATCGCGACAACGCGAAAAAGTATATTGGTTGTATATTTTACTTATTTTTTCACAGAGTTATAAGCGTTCAAAGTTTGAAGGTGCTAATGTTAAATTCATATTTCAAACTTTTATTAATATCTTCACAAAAAATAACTTGATCGATATAATTTTTTTTTTACGAGATATAGTGAAGAAACCCAAACATAATCCATCATTACTTTTGATTCTAAAAAATATTTTTAATTCTGAAAAAAATTAATAAATTCATATTCATAAAAATTATGAATTATGACCTATATTAATTTTTACATAAAATGAATCCTAATGCTGAAAAATATGGGTGTGCAAATTTGCAGCTCATTCCAATTATTAGTTTTCGAGATATTTATAAATCTTTCTTTTGGAGTGGTTTAGGGGGCCGTCTCTTATAAAGTTTTGCATGCGATAACGAATCAAATCTTAAAAAAGAAAAAAGAAAATTAAACAAAATATTTTTTTTTTTTTATTTACGGGTCAAATTATATAACAACAACGTCAAACGCAAAGAAATGAAACAAAAATGAGGATTTTTAGACATTAATGTTAGAATCAAGAATTCCTGTTTTCTAAAGAAGACAAGCCCCGCCTTCATCGTTCTTCAAAACAAAACAATACAAAAAAGAAAAGTAAATGTGTTATTGAGTGGGGAATTCGTGTTAAACTCCTTATTTTATATTGATAAAAATATGCACAAGTGGTATTTTTACTTCATCGATTACTAGTGATAAATTTTGAATGTTTTAAATGAACTCTAGAAGAAAAAATTAACTAAATAGGCGGGGTTTACTGTTTTAAATAGAAAAATAGGTTTAATGTAAAAATTGTCTATTAGAAAAAAACGAATGGAATTGGAATGCAAGGCACACTTGTAAAATCTTTTCTTAACTACCGTCGTAGTTAAACTCATTTGCTTTATTTTTATTTATTTATTTATTTATTTTGTAGGTGGGAGGATTATTATTTTAAAGATACTTAAGTCTTTAAAATTTTATTAATATATTTTAACTTTATATATTTTTAAAAATATACTTTAACTTTTATAATTATTTTTATCGCTTTTTGCGACCACAGGATTTTGTCTTTTTGACTATAAGATCCGCCTACAGGCCTTATCCTCTCAAAATAAAATATTTCAGAGCAACTCTTCTGTATTCACAATTATATTACAAATGGGTACACAATATAATTATATTCTTTCTAATCAATATATTTCTATCCATAGTACATTTTATGGCAAAAATATGAACACTGAGTACACATCTAAGAAATACGTAACACACAAATTACGAAAGAAACGCCCAGTGACAGAGTTACAGATTTTCAAATGACTTGAATCTACGTCAACGGTCGCGAAAGGGTTAATTAAGAAATTATATTTTCATAGAAATTATAAAACGAATCGTACAGTTCCAGAGAGTTCAACTGACCCAAAACTGGTGAGTGCTATCAAAATTGTTTAATATTTACTTCATGAACCCTTACAATAATTTATCCGAAAAGATTTATTTTATGCATTGTATCTATATTATTTCATTTCGTATATTATGTTACACCTACGAAAGAAAATTTAAGCTTTATTGGTGATCAGTACAGTCATAATACACACTTTTACTTGAAATATATTGCACATTTTTCAGAGAGTACCGTCTGGACCAGTCGCAAGTGTAATGTATTTAAACAGACCTAAGAAATTATGTAAAAAAGTACTGAAGTATATACAAATCTAAAAAACTGAATTATGGATAATTAAGAAACTAGAAGATGTAATATTTTTATTAATTATTATAATTCTTTCTTTTTTGAAAGATTTCCGGTGTGAAACATTAAAATTTTGTCTATTTTTTATAGGATCTTACTTTTATTTTTCTACCTTTACAGATAACCCCCTAACACATTTTTGATTATAACTCTATAAATACTAAAGTTAAAGTATACAAACAGTATACTTTTCCGCACTGCCAGACTCTCAGAAATTCGAATATGAAGTCAAAATTGGGTGTTGCTATTGAAAAAAAATCAAAGTTGGCGCTCATTTTAATATGTAGATGACCCCTAATTCAAAATTTGACGACATTTTCACAAAGTGCATTTAATTTCCTGTTGCATTATGCCTATTAGATTTTCCTGCGTCAATTAATAACGCAATTACAGCGGGTGTTGCGTTTTTTTTCCCCCGGCTGTACCATTAAAAATAAATATTAATAGTCGTAGCATAAAACAAATACACATCGAAATTTATTCTTTTTTCACTCTATTTATAGTTATTTGTACATTTTGATAGC
The DNA here is from genome assembly GCA_963930645.1 of Salticus scenicus. Lineage (NCBI taxonomy): Eukaryota > Metazoa > Arthropoda > Arachnida > Araneae > Salticidae > Salticus > Salticus scenicus. The sequence goes on along the minus strand of OZ005649.1, from coordinate 268,045,030 downwards.
TTTTGATATAAAACAAAAGGTAATTTAGGAGAGCCTGCGCTGAAATTCAGCTGAAGGATATAAAAAATCTAAATATTATTTTTTTGATGCTCTATAGCGGAATAATATTCAATTGAATCGTTTGCGGTGCACTGTAATTAGTATTTTATGATATAAAACAACGACTGTAATAAAACTATGAGAGCTATTTTGCGCAATTTCTTCTTAGAGGGTAGGTGTGATTCCGCACATGGATAGGAAAGATTGCGCTTAATTGTAACTACAAATAAAGTTTTAACAATAATAAATGAACTTAATGACATTGCTGTAAGGATTTTATAAATAAATATTTTTGTATTAGAAATGGATATTTAAATTTGTAATTACAAAAATTAGAAAAAAAAGAAATTTAAAAATAATACTAAAATTTTATTAAAAGAAAAAAGAATCATAAAAGCACAAGACCAGATAATACTAGAATATACTATGTGACATGTTTAACTTAAAATAATAATAATAATAATAATAATTTTCAGTTTGAATGTTTTTTTTTTTTTTTTTTTTTTTTTTTTTTTTTTTTTTTTGCTTACGTAATATACCGCCACAATTGTTGAAATTGTTGTTGTAAATAGTACAACTTTCATGCAATCACCTGCTATAAAAAGATTCCTGACAATTAAGTTAACCTATTCCAGACGGATTGCACACTACAGATACAATCAGTGTTGCAAAATTTATGACATTTCTTATTCAGTAGTCACCAATAATTTTGACGAGTTGTGTTTGACATATGTGACAAGCGATTAATCTTTGATTAGATTGGGGATATATTACAATATATAATTTGCCAGAAGTATTGAGTGAAAAAGCCTCTAAATTTGGTAACATTGTGTACTGCGATTTAAGAACCAAAAAGACGGATAGTACACCATGTGTGCAATGATATACCTCTGGTTCCGCTGTCTTTTAAGCCCAGAATTATCTCACAGTTTATTATTTATTGAATGTATTTTCCATACCTACCAACATACAAACTAACATTCCGTAGTATTATTGGTATATGCACTTTTCTCACAGCAGCTTTCCTTTACTCTTTCACCGCTTTTCTATAAAAAAGCGGTAATTAAATAAATAAATAAATAAATAAATAAAAATGCTACAAAATATTAATTATAATGTTGACAGGCATGATTCAGTGAAAAAGCCTCTAAATTTGGTAACATTGTGTACTTCGATTTAAGAACCAAAAAGATGGATAGTACACCATGTGTGCAATGATATACCTCTGATTCCGCTCTCTTTTAAGAGCAGAATTGTCTCACAGTTTATTATTTATTAAATTTATTTTCCATACCTACCAACATACAAACTAACATTCCGTAGTATTATTGGTATATGCACTTTTCTCACATCAGTTTTCCTTTACTCTTTCACCGCTTTTCTATAAAAAAGCGGTAATTAAATAGATAAATAAATAAATAAATAAAAATGCTACAAAATATTAATTAGAATGTTGACAGGCATGTTATTTTCTCAAAACTTTCACACAAAAATCTTCAAAACTACAAATCCTATGTTTCTCCTGAGGTTTAGAATCTTCTCGTTTAAACTAAAACCTTTAAGTTAGTTGAATTTACTTTATTGAAATTTAGACGATTACAGACTTAAAAAAGAAATTTCGAAGACGGGCGTATTTTGTTAGCATTCAATTTTAGAGATTCTATTTAAGCAGTCGACAACTTAAAAAAATATAGCATTACACTTGAAAATATCGTAAAACTAATCAGACATACTATAACATTCAATAATTTAAAATGATTTTCTCATAGGCTAACACTGAAACTCAAAAGGTAAATACACTCAAAGTTGTGGCTTTTGTCTACCATAAATACTCCTGAATGTGTTAAATTTTGTGTTCTGGGGACGATCTAAAAAAAGAGAAGAAGAAGAGAGTGAGAGAGACAGATCTCTAATGGAATAAACTAGTTCAGTCCCTTCTCGAAGTTCTCTTCTCCTATAGTTCCATGCAGCAAACAAATTCCTCCTTATTGTCTTGTCATTATGAATAAACTGCATAATTATTCCTAGTATAGACTTAAATGAAAAATGCGCAATCTTTCCCAAACAGCAAATGCACAAACTCTCTCATTTCAGTAGAAGAGGTTGCGCAGCAGTTTTTTCAATAATTATTCGCTTTTGTACAGAAATGTTGGCGTTCGTACTATTCGTATAGATCAACGATTTTCCTGCCACTGACGAGATAACTAGTTTCCTGTATTTCCTCAATTCTCACTCATGATGCCACCAGCTGTGCGGCAACTATGCCACACCCTTAGCTAGTGATTAGTTATAAAACAGGCAACAGATGGTCGACAGTAGTAGGTGGTAGTGAAAGAGTTAATAGCTTATCGGAAATCACTTGATTTAAAAGTATTTTGCACAACACTCATTCTATAGAAATTCATAGGAAGTGATATGAAAATTCAAGAATTTATTTTTTGGAAAGACGACAAAATAACCATTTTTTATATCAACATGCGCATTCAAGCGCAAACAATAAACATACGCATTCAAGTCGATACTCAATTATTGCTGCTATGCAACTATCTGGAACAGCAGCGCTGGCACTTTTCTCCTTTTATATATAGTAAGTAGGTATATATATATATATATATAATAAGGAATTATGAAACGTAGTAAAAGGATACAAGATCACTGATACGGATCAACGGATACAAGATCACTGAAACTACGTAGACCAACAAGAATGGATGTCCTTCAAATAGGAGAAGCTCAGAAAGGTGTAAAAATTCATCAGGGAAGACCTTTTCGACCCTTGAAAACCAATTTATGATTTCGATAACTAGTTTACACTCATGTCCATAAATTAAGGATAATTCAGATTCACACTGAAATCGAACTTTAGTGCAAAAATTTCACCTGTAGAAATATCACACACATCTTCGAGAATAATATGCAAATTATAGGAAGCCATCAGATGACACCGATATGATGTTACAATGACGAAAGTGTAAGAAGGGGGTAGATAAGAAATGGGAGCAAAGAAGGAAAATTGTTCACAAGCGTTCTGTGTGCCGCTCAGTGCCACAACCGAATGGTTATGACACAGAGGACGCATGCAGATAATTTTTTACGTGGTAGAATTATCGGCCGACTAGAATGTGGGCGTACTCAGATAGAGGTATCGGGGGAACTTAGAATCGCCCAAAGTGTCATCTCGAGGCTTTGGCAACGATTCCAAAATGATGGAAATGCCAGTCGACGTTACAGTACTGGTCGTCCCCAAGTTACAATGCCGAATGACCACCGGCATTTGGTAGTAACTGCCAAAATAAGCAGATAAAGCACAGCATCAGACGTGTCTCGTCAGCTGCCTGCAGCCACGATTGCCACAGTTTCAAGATAAATCGTGTATAAATGTTTGGGAGATATTGGTCTATATCCTCGTAGACCTGTTAGATGTGTTCCACTCACGGCAATGCACTGTGCCAGCGGTTAACTTGGAGTAGAGAACATGTAATGTGGACAGCGGCTCAGTGAGCTTGTGTGATGTTTTCCGACAAGTCCAGGTTTAGCTTGCAGTGTGATTCACGCCAGACTTTCATATGTAGAACGTCAGGTAGCCGTTACCACCAAAACAATATCATTGAACGCATTACTGTGGGGCAGGAGTGCTCGTTTGGGAGGGGAGGGGGCATATTGGGCACCAGAACAGTTCTACATGTTCAGATCGGAAGACTGATAGGCCAGATTTATCGGGACATCATTCGGGAGCAACATGTACGTTTGTTTAGGGGTGCCATGAGCCCAGAATTTGTGTTTATGGATGACAATGCGTGTCCTTACCATGCAAACGTTGTAAACGGATGCCTACAATCTGAAGCTATCACCCGCATGGAATGGCCAGCATTCTCACCTGACTAGAATCCGATAGAGCATGTGTAGGACATGCTTTTACGACGAGTTGTAGTCCGCCAGCCTCCTCCTACATGTGTACCGGAACTTCGGAGAGCATTGCTTACTGAATAGAGTAATCTTCCCTAAGATGAAATCAATAATTTAATACTCAGCATTACTAAGCGTTGAAAGGACTGTATTTCATCATCTGAGAGACATACAATGTATTAACCATCATACCAACCATGTAATGTTAAGTTTTTGTAAGGGAGATATTTTTTGTAATTGCTTCAGGGAGCAAAAATCGTACTTTTTATAAATGGTATCCTACATAAACCACCTTTTTTTGTTCTTGATCTTTTGTTTAATAAATGGACTTTATGAATAAATCTTGTTTCTTTTGCTTCTGAATCTTTATTTGCCTCAGCTAGCATTATCCTTAATTTATGGACATGAGTGTAGTTCACTATAATAGTCAACACTTGCGGACTCTCTGATTATGTATATACATACATACACACACACACACACAAACATATGTATGTGTATATAATTAGGATCTTTATAAGTATTTACAGCATTAACACACCTCTTTCTTTTTATCTTCCTTAATAGTCTGAATATAGCTCTACTTATCTCCCTAACAGTATTTGAAATTTAACAAATCGTGTTTTTTCTCTATTCGTTTCAGCATAACATTTAAATAAATAAAAATGTAAACATGAAATTTGAAGGATATGTTCGTTATGCCATGGTACGCACGCAACATTTTTTTTTATCTTGCATTTAAATATTAAAAATACATATTATATATTAAGGGTCAAGATATGAAATATTATATATGAATATATTTCTTTTTTTCAAAATGCAAAATACATTTTGAAACAGCTTTATTAAAAACGTATTTCTATAAAAGTGTAGCTACCGATTCTCTTAAATCCGCTTATTTGAGTAAAACACCTGTATTAAAAAATATGTTTGTTAGTAAATAAAAAAAAAATACAAATTATTCAGACAAATTTTACAAAAAATATACCTTTAAGCTTACCAACCTTCGTCAAATTTTTCTAGTGGTACGCATTTTCTCTTAAAATACCAAAATGGAATTTCATCCAATAAATTGTTTCAAAGTTATGTTGATAAAAGACTTACATACCATTCCCTAAAAAATGAAATTTGACATTCATAAGACTTCAAAATGCACAGAAAATTGGAAATTAAACAGTCTACTATATGAGTATATGACAGAAATTATATTCCTTAGAAAATTTCTTGCACTTGGTATACGGAAAATAAAGTAATGTACTTCTATGAATTACATTTCACAAAAAAGAGTGTTTTCACTTTAATAGAAATAGGCCCGTATATTGTCTGTAAATAATGCAAACGCCACAAACTGTACTTAAATTTAGCAGTAGGAAAAATTCATAACGCAAGTTGTGGCTCTAGAAATTTATTTTCATATCCTTAATAAATGCGAATTTTCTGGTTTGGATCTTACAAAAACGGTAAATAGCTTTTGTATCATATAATATTTTCACGTTTCGAAACATGTTTTTACATTTAAAAATATATTTACTGCAGTCTAACTACGTTAAGTTTTACCTAATGTTATGTGTCTTAAATTTCATGGTATGTCCCAGTACATGAATACTTTGTGCGAATTTAAGAAAAAGTTTTAAATTACATCTTTACAAAATACAGCTTTAGAATATTGGTTTGGATTTCCTTTTAGTGTTTTGTTTTTAGTTATAGTTACAAAAGACACGTATAAGCACAGACCAACTACTGAAAATCTGATTTTTTTTTGGAGAATTAGACCTAAAACATGTAAATTTATCAAAAACTCAGTTTCAAAATTCGACCCCATAGAACAATACTTTACCATACGTAGGTAATCGAAAGTAAACACTAATTTTGAACCTATCTTTTTAAAGATTCTGTTCAAATCGATAACTGTCCACGTTTTCGTGCTCTTTAATAAATTCCAGACGGAAATCTGTACTTTTTGCTGGATGAGTGGTTACCACACTGTTCAGTGTCATCTAGGTCACGTATCATGGTCTTTTTACTCAGTCCTTACTCACATTTTCACAATGGTTTTTGTTTTTCTAAGCGACCAACTGTCTAAAAATAAAATCACCTTGCCATTGATTTGTTTTTATTCGTTCTACTGATAATGTAATGTAATCGACACATTTTTCATTTTTCCTTTCATTTTCCATTTATCATTTTCCCTTTACTAAATGGCCAACAGTCTTTTTGAGATGTCCATACATGTCTATGATAGTCGAATATGAAAGATTATTTATCCTCTTCAAGGTTTGAAAACCCCGTTACCAAGCCCGTGTTTTCCCTGTCATCCTTCTTGAATTGATAAAAATAAATGTGAAATATATTTAAGTTAAGTATTTAAAATTTTTTTTTAAAGATAGAAATTTGAACTTTATGTGATCGATACAAAATGTTTGCTTCCAAGATTTCAAATTAACACTATGTAATTTTTTAAAATACAATTTTTGCACAAGTTCTTAACTATGTAGTATTTAAGATAAATAAACTACAGATTACTAATTTACATCAATCAAATAATTTGCTTGCAGAAAAACTTATCACTTCACAACTTTTGGCAGTTATTATAGTTTCTAATTTTATATATATTTATTTAGCTTCTGTCAGTATATGAGGCTGCTAAATCAACAGATCTCATCTGTGGTGCATATCTAAGCTAAAATATAATGACATCAAAATGTTATCTTTTCTCCCTTAAAACCAATTCTATTATAATATAGTTATTAAAGAAACAATCTATATTTTTCTAATTATGATTGACCAGGACATGTTGGAGTATATTTAAAATTCAATTCATATGCTCTTTGTATTTAAACCAAATTTATATTTTCTAGTGTCAGAAAAAATAAATGCATTTAAGAAATATTTCTTAAGCAAAATTAATACTTAACTGATAACTCTTCTTTGTATTATTATTATAAATATTGAAAAAAAAAAGCCCTTTCTGTAGATTGTGAATATATATATATATATATATATATATATATAAGAATAGATTATCAATAAATAAAATTAAATACCCCCCCCCCAGAAGAAAAAAACAAAACACTGAGATCTTTATCAGGGAGGCCCCTCAGTGTAGGGGTCAAAGAGAAATTTCTAAATATGTATATATATTCATTTCTCTCTCTCTCTCTCTCTCTTTTTTTTTTTTTTTTTTTTTTTTAAAGGATTACGCAAAAAAAAAAAAAGGCTAATTTTATCAAGTAAATATAAACGGAACAAAATATCTTTTTATTTAAAAATTGACCTTTAAACAATTTTAATCAGTGTTACTTAATTATAAAGATTAAGGTTTTTAAGAATAATTTCGTTTATTCATTCATTCAATTATTTATTTATTTATTTATTTCTACAAAGAAATTCTTAATTGTAAGGTTAATATATTTGTTTTTAATAGTCAATGTATTGTTAATATTTCTATTTAAGTGTAAAAATATACTTTTTTATCTCTTACGAAATGGCTTTGTATTATGATATAAGTTTTCAACTTAAGTGAAGATAATACTGAAATTCGTATTTTTTATTTTAGAGTAATTTTTAAATATAGGTTTCAAATGAAAGGAAACATAGTGTATTATTCAATTTTAGGATGACTAAAATAAATGTATAACTTATAACTCAAATAAATGTTTCGAAACCGAATCGCTGTTTTATTATTGTTATTATTATTGTTAACATGCCATTTGAAATGATTAACATAAAAAAAAAAAAAAAATACAGTGTTAAATATATTGTAATCTGTAAAAATATATGCATGTTTATTTTTTATATTTTTATTACTTTAATAACAACGTACGAATATTTAGGGCTATAAAGTTAAAATAATACAAAGATGAGAATTAAGCCTGAAGGTTCTTCTTGGGGCATATTTTAATATTGCTAGTAGATTCATTGATGCAAGTATGCATGCTTCAGACAATGTATGTTTTAGTAGTTATGCACAGGTGCATATAAAATGTTATGTAAACAATGCAGCTCAGGGAATAATGTAACCGTCAGATGGAAAATATTTTAGTTTGTATCAAAAGTAATAAATACAGTGATATTTAATAGAAATATTTTAACCAAGCAGTAAATTTCATATCATGTATTTCAATTTAGTGTAACCCAGTTTCATGTAATATTTAAATTTTAAGCTTAGAAGCCTTATATGAGTTTTTTTTTTTTTTTTTTTTTCTAAATATAAGATTTATAATCACACTTTGTGAGATTCTTTTCTGTAGAATAATTTTTAATATTTTATAATATTTATAATTTTTAATATCTAAATATTAAAGCATATGTAAGTACAAGATATTAAATGTTACTTTTTCGTTCAATTTTCTTCTCGTGATGCTGCTATATGTTAATATTTTTAAATGAACAAACACAAAAATTATTTCTTTTCTGTATCTTATACTATTAAGTGAGCAATATGTGTATATTTCACTGATCTCGAAAACGGTAGCTCGGACAGTCACGAGATTTAACACAAAGGTGCCCCCCGAAGGATCATTGTGCACATCGAAGTCAGATTTTCGAATTTTTGATTAGTTTTTTCTTAATTAATTAAAATGTGAAAATAATACCCTTCTAATTTCTGATAAATAAGACATTTAAATTTTAACATTTTATCCATGATTTAATTGTTGCCAATTTTTTTTTCGACAAAATAATAATAATTAAAAAAAAACGTACATTCATTTAAAATGAGGAAAATAAATCAGAAATATTAGAAAATAAATTAGAAATATCAGTCGCATCGTTAGAAATAAGATACCAAATGAAAGGGAAAATTTTTGTAAATCCGATGCATTAAACAGCTTATCAATCGGATGATTAGTTTTTTCTGAATTAATTAAAATGTGAAAATCGTAACTTTCTAATTTCTGATAAATACGACATTTAAATTTTAGCATTTTATCCATGATTTAATTGTTGTATTATATTTAATTGTATATTTCACTGATCTCGAAAACGGTAGCTCGGACAGTCACGAGATTTAACACAAAGGTGCCCCCCGAAGGATCATTGTGCACATCGAAGTCAGATTTTCGAATTTTTGATTAGTTTTTTCTTAATTAATTAAAATGTGAAAATAATACCCTTCTAATTTCTGATAAATAAGACATTTAAATTTCAACATTTTATCCATGATTTAATTGTTGCCAATTTTTTTTTCGACAAAATAATAATAATTAAAAAAAAACGTACATTCATTAAAAATGAGGAAAATAAATCAGAAATATTAGAAAATAAATTAGAAATATCAGTCGCATCGTTAGAAATAAGATACCAAATGAAAGGGAAAATTTTTGTAAATCCGATGCATTAAACAGCTTATCAATCGGATGATTAGTTTTTTCTGAATTAATTACAATGTGAAAATCGTAACCTTCTAATTTCTGATAAATACGACATTCAAATTTTAGCATTTTATCCATGATTTAATTGTTGCCATTTTTTTTTCGACAAAATAATAATAATCTTATACTATTAAGTGAGCAATATGTGTATATTTCACTGATCTCGAAAACGGTAGCTCGGACAGTCACGAGATTTAACACAAAGGTGCCCCCCGAAGGGTCATTGTGCACATCAAAGTCAGATTTTCGAATTTTTGATTAGTTTTTTCTTAATTAATTAAAATGTAAAAATAATAACCTTATAATTTCTGATAAAAAAGCCATTTAAATTTTAACATTTTATCCATAATTTAATTGTTGCCAATTTTTTTTTCGACAAAATAATAATAATTAAAAAAAAAAAAAAAAAAAAAAAAAAACGTACATTTACTTAAAATGAGGAAAATAAATCAGAAATATTAGAAAATAAATTAGAAATATCAGTCGCATCGTTACAAATAAGATACCAAATGAAAGGGAAAATTTTTGTAAATCCGATGCATTAAACAGCTTATCAATCGGATGATTAGTTTTTTCTTAATTAATTAAAATGTGAAAATAGTAACCTTCTAATTTCTGATAAGTACGACATTTAAATTTTAGCATTTTATCCATGATTAATTGTTGCCAATTTTTTTTTTCGACAAAATAATAATAATCTTATACTATTAAGTGAGCAATATGTGTATATTTCACTGATCTCGAAAACGGTAGCTCGGACAGTCACGAGATTTAACACAAAGGTGCCCCCCGAAGGGTCATTGTGCACATCGAAGTCAGATTTTCGAATTTTTGATTAGTTTTTTCTTAATTAATTAAAATGTGAAAATAATACCCTTCTAATTTCTGATAAATAAGACATTTAAATTTTAACATTTTATCCATGATTTAATTGTTGCCAATTTTTTTTTCGACAAAATAATAATAATTAAAAAAAAACGTACATTCATTTAAAATGAGGAAAATAAATCAGAAATATTAGAAAATAAATTAGAAATATCAGTCGCATCGTTAGAAATAAGATACCAAATGAAAGGGAAAATTTTTGTAAATCCGATGCATTAAACAGCTTATCAATCGGATGATTAGTTTTTTCTGAATTAATTAAAATGTGAAAATCGTAACTTTCTAATTTCTGATAAATACGACATTTAAATTTTAGCATTTTATCCATGATTTAATTGTTGTATTATATTTAATTGTATATTTCACTGATCTCGAAAACGGTAGCTCGGACAGTCACGAGATTTAACACAAAGGTGCCCCCCGAAGGATCATTGTGCACATCGAAGTCAGATTTTCGAATTTTTGATTAGTTTTTTCTTAATTAATTAAAATGTGAAAATAATACCCTTCTAATTTCTGATAAATAAGACATTTAAATTTCAACATTTTATCCATGATTTAATTGTTGCCAATTTTTTTTTCGACAAAATAATAATAATTAAAAAAAAACGTACATTCATTAAAAATGAGGAAAATAAATCAGAAATATTAGAAAATAAATTAGAAATATCAGTCGCATCGTTAGAAATAAGATACCAAATGAAAGGGAAAATTTTTGTAAATCCGATGCATTAAACAGCTTATCAATCGGATGATTAGTTTTTTCTGAATTAATTACAATGTGAAAATCGTAACCTTCTAATTTCTGATAAATACGACATTCAAATTTTAGCATTTTATCCATGATTTAATTGTTGCCATTTTTTTTTCGACAAAATAATAATAATCTTATACTATTAAGTGAGCAATATGTGTATATTTCACTGATCTCGAAAACGGTAGCTCGGACAGTCACGAGATTTAACACAAAGGTGCCCCCCGAAGGGTCATTGTGCACATCGAAGTCAGATTTTCGAATTTTTGATTAGTTTTTTCTTAATTAATTAAAATGTAAAAATAATAACCTTATAATTTCTGATAAAAAAGCCATTTAAATTTTAACATTTTATCCATAATTTAATTGTTGCCAATTTTTTTTTCGACAAAATAATAATAATTAAAAAAAAAAAAAAAAAAAAAAAAAAAAAAAAAACGTACATTTACTTAAAATGAGGAAAATAAATCAGAAATATTGGAAAATAAATTAGAAATATCAGTCGCATCGTTACAAATAAGATACCAAATGAAAGGGAAAATTTTTGTAAATCCGATGCATTAAACAGCTTATCAATCGGATGATTAGTTTTTTCTTAATTAATTAAAATGTGAAAATAGTAACCTTCTAATTTCTGATAAGTACGACATTTAAATTTTAGCATTTTATCCATGATTTAATTGTTGCCAATTTTTTTTTTCGACAAAATAATAATAATCTTATACTATTAAGTGAGCAATATGTGTATATTTCACTGATCTCGAAAACGGTAGCTCGGACAGTCACGAGATTTAACACAAAGGTGCCCCCCGAAGGGTCATTGTGCACATCGAAGTCAGATTTTCGAATTTTTGATTAGTTTTTTCTTAATTAATTAAAATGTAAAAATAATAACCTTATAATTTCTGATAAAAAAGCCATTTAAATTTTAACATTTTAGCCATAATTTAATTGTTGCCAATTTTTTTTTCGTCAAAATAATAATAATTAAAAAATAAATAAATAAATAAATAAAACGTACATCTTATACTATTAAGTGAGATATTTCACTGATCTCGAAAACGAGAGCTCGGACAGTCACGAGATTTAACACAAAGGTGCCCCCCGAAGGGTCATTGTGCACATCGAAGTCAGATTTTCGAATTTTTGATTTGTTTTTTCTTAATCAATTAAAATATAAAAATAATAACCTTCTAATTTCTGATAAAAAAAGCCATTTAAATTTTAAAATTTTATCCATAATTTAATTGTTGCCAATTTTTTTTTCGACAAAATAATAATAATAATAAAAAAAAAAAAAGCGTGCATTTATTTAAAATGAGGAAAATAAATAAGAAAGATTAGAAAATAAATTAGAAATATCAGTCGCATCGTTACAAATAAGATACCAAATGAAAGGGAAAATTTTTGTAAATCCGATGCATTAAACAGCTTATCAATCGGATGATTAGTTTTTTCTTAATTAATTAAAATGTGAAAATAGTAACCTTCTAATTTCTGATAAGTACGACATTTAAATTTTAGCATTTTATCCATGATTAATTGTTGCCAATTTTTTTTTTCGACAAAATAATAATAATCTTATACTATTAAGTGAGCAATATGTGTATATTTCACTGATCTCGAAAACGGTAGCTCGGACAGTCACGAGATTTAACACAAAGGTGCCCCCCGAAGGGTCATTGTGCACATCGAAGTCAGATTTTCGAATTTTTGATTAGTTTTTTCTTAATTAATTAAAATGTAAAAATAATAACCTTATAATTTCTGATAAAAAAGCCATATAAATTTTAACATTTTAGCCATAATTTAATTGTTGCCAATTTTTTTTTCGACAAAATAATAATAATTAAAAAAATAAATAAATAAATAAATAAATAAAACGTACATCTTATACTATTAAGTGAGCAATATGTGTATATTTCACTGATCTCGAAAACGAGAGCTCGGACAGTCACGAGATTTAACACAAAGGTGCCCCCCGAAGGGTCATTGTGCACATCGAAGTCAGATTTTCGAATTTTTGATTTGTTTTTTCTTAATCAATTAAAATATAAAAATAATAACCTTCTAATTTCTGATAAAAAAGCCATTTAAATTTTAAAATTTTATCCTTAATTTAATTGTTGCCATTTTTTTTTTTCGACAAAATAATAATAATTAAAAAAAAAAAAAAAAAAAAGCGTGCATTTATTTAAAATGAGGAAAATAAATAAGAAAGATTAGAAAATAAATTAGAAATATCAGTCGCATCGTTACAAATAAGATATCAAATGAAAGGAAAAATTTTTGTAAATCCGATGCATTAAACAGCTTATCAATCGGATGATTAGTTTTTTCTTAATTAATTAAAATGTGAAAATAATAAGACATTTAAATTTTAAAATTTTATCCATAATTTAATTGTTGCCAATTTTTTTTTCGACAAAATAATAATAATTAAAAAAAATAATAATAACGTACATTTATTTAAAATGAGGAAAATAAATCAGAAAGATAAGAAAAAAAAAGAATTAGAAATATCAGTCGCATCGTTACAAATAAGATAGCAAATGAAAGGGAAAATTTTTGGAAATCCAAAGCATTAAACAGCTTATCAATCGGACAATTAGATTTTTTAAAATTAACTAAAGTATGAATTTTAGGTGGCAACAGCAGAAGATTGTATGGAAACCGTTAGGAGAAAAAAAAATGAAAAATCTGCTTCACATTAAGTCACATGATGTTTAAGTGGGATTAAAAATTGCAGTTTTCAAATTCTTTTAAATTTTCTCTCACGAACACAAAAATATAATATACAACCTGTACCCCACAAGACCAACTTGCATTTCAAATTTCATCAATTATTTTGGTTAGTAAACAAAAGTTATTATTATTTTTTTTTTCAAATTAAGTTTTATTCTATCTTCGAAAAGAATTATGTGATCATAGATATAATAATATATATAGATCTATCATCCCCATATTATCGTGCAAAGATTTTTGATGACGAAAAAAAAGCTTTGGAATCAGCCATTAAGTGGTATTGAAGGAAAAAAAGAAGAATGAATTTGAAACTATATCTGGAGCTTTTCATTCACCTTTAGTAAATACATTATTCATGAATTTTATTTACTAAAACATTCGTGTGTATTCCCGTGTATTCACTCGGGGAAAGACTGCCATATTTTGGTAGAATCGCCGTCTTTTCCCGAGTGAAAAGGAACCACTTTTTTCTCCCCAATGATCAATCTATATATTATTACTATACCTATGTATGTGATACGATACATTAATAATTTGGGTTTTAAAAGTTTTTTTAATTAGATTATTTAAACTCTATGAACCATATTTTTATTTTATCAGTTTCATTAACAGATCCTGCTGGGCGATTTTTTAAATTTTGGTGTTGAAGTACACCGAACGTTTTTCGACAAGAAATTTAATATAGCAACAGCCATTTTAATCTAAGTAGCGCATCGAATATATAAAAACATAAATGATTTATTTTTACACAAAATTTACAGAACAAATGCAGTTTTAAAGATAGGAAATTTATTTCAACAAACACTATTTTAAACCTAAAAACCATTAAAAATATAAGCAGAATATAAAGGATTCTTATGTATAAACAAAAAAGAGTCTGGTAAAATTATTAGCAAAATAGTCTTCCCCTTTTCATACAAAAAAAAAAAAAAAATCCATCGCTAATATGGCGACAAAAATTCAAAAGCCGACAGTGGAGCAACATAATAAAGTTGTGCAACACGATAATGTATACCTATTTATTTATTTTTTTATATAATAATCAGTATGCTAATTTATCATACAAATAAATGAGCCTCTGTGTGTTACTGCACTTGCACGCTGTCGAACAGAAATATTTGAAAAAATCAAATTAATATTTAAATAAATAAATAAAAATATGTTTAATGGAAAATATATATAACCATAAAAAAATTAGTTGTCTAAAATATGGCAGAAATAGCGCTCATAGCATATTGTTACAAGGTATTAAGTCTTATTGTTACAATGGATTAAGTCTAAAATGGTGACAAAAATTCAAAAGCCAAAGAGAACTATATTAAGGCTATACTATCAGGTTTACAACCCATGAATTATATATAAACACAAAAAATTAATTGTCTCATGCGACAGACGTAGCCGGTCACAGCATATTGTAATATTTGGCGTGAAACTGCTGTCATTTAATGATTGATTGGATAAACAAAATAAACATATGAAATAACGTGAAAGCAAATATTATGTTGTCTAAACCCAGTTACATTTGAGTCCAGTCCGAGTTACATGTGAACAACACGTATAGTGTTGTTCACATGTAACTGGGATTCAAATATAAAAAGGGAAACTCCAATTTTTTCGATACTATCTATTTCGAAACTGTTATATAATAAGCACCTAAATGGAAGCTCATTGGTAAACTATTGTCGCAGGTAATAGGGACAAGCGACCGAGTTGCAGTGGATGACCAAATCGCTGCCGAATGCAGCAGGGACCTGGAGCGAACTTTTGAACAATTTCAGTAATTTATTTTATTTTATTTTTATAAAGCTATATAGAAAAGAGTTTCCTTTAAATTTAGTGGCCAGCGAAGCGGGCAAAGCCTGCTAGTAAGAATTATTATAAAATAAATAAATAAATAAATAAATAAATAAAATAAAATAAAACAAGTAATTTGGCACTAAATTTCTGATATTATTTATTTATTTTTGTAATTAAGGATTTAAACTTTCGAATTATAAATATTGGTTGTGATATTTTATTACAACCAATCAATAAATTTTCATGAATTTTTAGATTAAATATTAGAAAAAAATATTTCAGATAATTTCTTGATGACACTTAAATATTAAAATTTAATATAAAGTTACTCTAATATTACTCTGTAATAAAATATCAATCAATAGTAGATTATTTTTAATGGTACAATTTTTTGCCCCTACAAATCTGAATTTAATATCTTGAAAAGTTTTATATACGAAACAAATAATTCTTAGAAAGACGAACTTTCAGACAACCTTGCGTTAAATTTGTAAAACCTTAAAATTTAAATATAAACAAAAAATAATTATTTTAATTACTTATTTATTATGTAGGAAATTCATAATTTCTTTTAAAATTTGTTAATATATGTATATATATATATATATATATATAGATATATATATATATATATATATAACAAATTAATTATGAAAATGTACCTTTTTATTTATATTATTATTATTATTATTTTTTTTTTTTTTTTGGAAAATTCTAATTTTTATAGATTTCATATTGCATTTTTAAGTGTCGGTAGTTCGTATTACATATGCGTGTAATATGCTCCACAGTACACGAAAGTAAAAAGAATGATTCAGAATGAGAGATATGCGCACAAAGCTGTAAACATATTTCAAGTACATCAATAATCACAATAATACTGTATTAAGTCGGTTATGTTTGCACAAGATTCATGCATCCATGAGTAGCATTTTCGCCATATGATGCTGTATTCGTAGTCTGGCGTAGTATGCGCAGAAAGTAGGTTTCGTAACTTGATTCGCAGCTGTGTTCTGGTCGGAGGTTACCGTGGGTGCCCCTAGTGAGATCCTTGGAGCAGCATGGGAGGCAAATGTATGCAGCATTTGCTCTGTTACCTTCTTCTGTGTAAGAGTTTCTTTTTCAGCTTTCTTTAGCATTTTTTGCTCTTTCCGACGCTGTCGAGCTTTGCTCACTTCTGATCGAGCTTTGCTCGCTTCGAGCTTTGCTCGCTTCTGATCAGCTACATTCTTGAAACGGAATGAAGTCAGAACAGTTGCCTCTGAAGTGTTTCCCTTTATCTTCCTTAATCTTTTATAAACGCAATGAGAAAGGTGGACAGACGTCTTTCATTGTGAACATTTTACGACTAAACGGGAACAGAAATGTTCTTCTATACTAAATCTTCTGAAGTTGGCTTTTCGGAAATAGACATGTTCTGTTGAACTTTAGCGTAAAGTGTTGGGTT
The DNA here is from genome assembly GCA_963930645.1 of Salticus scenicus. NCBI lineage: Eukaryota > Metazoa > Arthropoda > Arachnida > Araneae > Salticidae > Salticus > Salticus scenicus. The sequence goes on along the minus strand of OZ005649.1, from coordinate 268,028,085 downwards.
GATGTGAGCTACATTGTCTGGCAAGTGGTTTTTGATCTCGACTTCTGATGTGACTCTTGGTGGGGCTTTATTAGAAACTTCGAATAGAGCCAGATCAAAATCGTGAAATACATGGTGATTGACAGGTCAAATCCCACCGGCACGGAAGCCATTCGCAACAGTTTCAAGAGATATCGTCAATACATAAGCGTTTGCGAGCAGTTCATACACTTAGAATTGTAAAACGGCCCTTCCAGTATGTTCCCTTATCCTCTTGCCCATCTCTTGGGAGAAGTAGACACATAATGGACGGGAAAAAATCGAGATCTAAAGGCTGTATTCGATGGGTAGTATGTGAAAGAAGTGGCATAATGCCCCTCCCTGCTTCTCTGATCATTTCTATAGCCTCTGGATTTTTACTGTGCGACACATTTCCGTCGAGAATTAACAAAACCGCCTTTTTCCGTCAGGTTAAGCGAAACTAATTAAATTTTTCATTCATTCACTGAAGAGCTCGATCGGCCTCCAACCTTTTTCCTTCCTATCCAAAAGAGTTCTTGGAGGAGCTCCTGTTTCTAGCTCCGGCTTACATAACTTACGGAGAAACACCACGAATGGAGGGACAGCAGCACTGATTTTACAGACAAATCGTAGGCTGACCATATGTCCTCGAACCTCGAGGACAGTCCTCGAAAACTACCTTCGTCCCCAAAATTTTACAACACATTTGGGGACGCCGGTTATAAAATTATTAATGTTTTGTTATAATAATTTTTTATATGTATAATAAATAAGATGGAATAAGTTCTTTTAGGTGCTTTATTTCTAAAAATTTGCAATTTAAGGTGATTTATTTATTTATTATCTTGTCATCAAAATTCGAGAACACCGCCATCTTTGTCCCCAAATTCAGTGAAAATAATACGGTCACTCTCACATATGTGACGCTTTTTTCCATCTCTATAGATCTTATGGATCAAACGTGAGACTTCCCTTTTTTCGCCAAGTTTTCCCCATGTTTCTTAACCACGTCGGTTTCGAGTACGAATGAAAACCTTTCGGTGTCTCTTCAAATAGCCCTCTAACCACTCTATTCCTGCTCCTTGTTTCATTTCTTGGCGTTTATTGTCGCAATTTGGAACGGGAGATTCCAGGTTTTTTGGGTAGACAACCAATAGAACATTGCTTCCATATTCAGAACTTATTGCACTAGCTGATCGTCGATTTTAACCCCGAAATAGTCTTGTCTTCCTAATATTTTTTGAATTCATTTGCGAATTTATTCGAGTTGTCTTCATAATGCTTTAAAGTTCATTAAAATGTTGTAAGCTTTGGTAGATTCATGTAACATGGACATTTTCTCTCGCACAGCATTTATTGCCAATTCGAAGTCAGCAATTGTTCAGATTCCGCGTTTCCCTTTTGATCTTCTTTCAGCAAATGTAAATGTCATGCTAAAGTAAAAAGTAAACATACAACAAAACATAACAAGCAATTAATTAAAACATGTTTTATAAATGATATTAAATTATGATGCTCAAACACTAGTCGTAGTAAGCATGTAAATTTTTAAGATTTTATTTGGATTGGATTATTAGATAAGGTGATTTTAAAATTTGCCCCTTTTTGCACCCTTATGGGTCAAGACTTCAAACCTTTAAATTATAAACGTGGTACGATTTGAATTACATTGAACAGGTCTTAATTTGTGCTTTTTGTTTCATATATTAAGTAAAAAAAAAAAAAAATAAATAAAAAAAAAAAAGCTTCAGGAAAATATTATTTTGCTTAACAACGTATATTTGTATAAAACGTGTAATACGGGCCAGTGGTCCATATTAGATAACAGAGCATGGTTCACATTACACGCATAAACGGAGCAACTTTTTTTCCAATCATATATCGCTGTACAAATTCTCGCGCATAAAACACATGTCTGGATTGTTGAGAAAATAAATACGTTTGCTAGCATTAACGTGAGACTTATATTACAATTATATAAAAGCAGTAAATAAAGTAATACATTCATTTTAACATATCTATTACGTCAATGATCATTTATACTGAAAAAAAAATTATAATCTGAAAATGCGCGCACGCATGTACAAGTTACTTCCTGCTTTGGATATCAATAATATTCACTAAAAGCAATGGATTGACTTCGCCATCTAGTGGTAAACAGATAAATTTCCTCATGGTCCATATTACACGGCTCTCGCAATATCATGATTTTAAATAAAAAAAAATCTGGAGTGACTCCACTCGACTTTCCGAACATTGAGTAATTAACAGTTTTGTAGATAAAGTAAAGAAAGAGGAGTTGTTAAACAAACAAAAGAGAGAAAACCATAATAAAGTGTTTGAATATTTTTCTCTATATATTACACGATGTTTTATTTAACGCTACTGAACTTTGAGCCCATAGATCATAATGATAAAGAATTTTCGTTGTGTCCCTGTAAAAACCGATAAATGCTAGATTCAGCAAAATGCTTATAGTTAGAGCAACAGTGATTTATAATATTCATATAAATTTTCAGCTCAATTGAATAAGGCGTTTAGATGCTGTCGCACTTTTATCTAGTATGTTGTGGCCACCACATGACTTTCTTCTACATTGTCCTGTACAAATTCCCTCAGTAAAAATAATTTATTAAAATTATTATTTAAAAAAATTATCTTCCATGATAATGCAGATGATTTCCATATTAGAGAAGTAGTATAACACTAAATATCCAAAAAAAGTCAATGTTATTGTCAATATTACATTAATATATATATATATATATATATATATATACATTTGTTAAAAATGAAAAAAAAATCGATAACTTCATTTTAAATTATCGCAGATCTATAATTCAACCATTCGTTTTAAAGGTACTGGCGAGCTCTTTTGAAAGATACCCATTATGAACATTTACTCCCCTCGAGGGGGAAATCCCCCCCCCAGGGGAGGGGGGAGAGCGCGAGGCTCCTACACATACAAAATTTTTTCCCAGTTGGCTATCTCTATTATAAATAATTCTGGTAAAATTCATAACGATTATTAAAAAATAATTCTCTTTATGCACATTTACACAAAATTTTGTACTATACCACCATGTTAAAAATTTAGAAAAAGCGGGATGGCAACCCAACCTGTAAGACAATTTTTACGAAAAGTTGATAGGCACTAATTTATGTCAATGTGCAACTACATACCAATTTGTATGAAATTCTGTGAAGTAGTTCCTGAGATACAGTTACCAAAAAAGTTTGTCACACACACACAGACTCTGACAGACAAACAGACAGACATTTTCTAAAATTGGACAAATCGTGTTCTACAGCTCTCAAAACGTGTAAACCTATCAAAAACTCGATGTCGAAAATTTTTACGAATCCAATACGTTCTTCTATTGAAGAAAGTAAAAATTTGGTCCCACTGGCCATAATGATAAAGAATTTTTCTTTGTGTCCCTGTAAAAAAACTGTAAGTGCTAAATTCACCAAAATCTATACAGTTCGTGAATCTGTGACCTATAATATGTGTACAAATTTTTTGTTCAGATTAAATAAGCGTTTAGACGCTATCGCACTTTTAAAAATTTGGCCCCATAGGCCATAATGATAAAGAATTTTTCTTTGTGCCCCTGTAAAAAAAACTGTAAGTGCCAGATTCTCCAAACTCTATACAGATTGAATAACTGTGATCTATAATACGTGTATAATTTTTTTGCTCAATTGAATAAGGCGTTTAGATGCTATCGCACTTTTAAGATTTTGGTCCCAAGTAATTTTCCTTTGTGTCCCTGTAAAAAAAAAACTATAAGTGCTAGATTCACCAAACTCTATAGGGTTCGTACTATAGTGACTTACAACATACGCACCAACTTTCAGCTTATTCGAACAAAGCGTTTAGACGCTAGCGTGTTAACTCACAGACATACACACACACATACATACACACACACACATACATACATCATCGTAAAAATAATGAAAATGGACTCAGAATCTCGAATTCGTATTTTTGACATGATTACAATACTTTCCTCACTATAGTGTTCGGAAAGTAATATTAATGTGTATATTTTCACCAAAATTCAAATTTTATAATTATAGAGTCCCTCATTAATAATAATAATAATAGTAATAAGGTAATATATATATATATATATATATATAGATAGATAGATAGATAGATAGATATATAGATAGATAGATAGATAGATAGATAATTGTATGTTTTAATTTATTTTTGAAGACAAATCTGTTTATCACAGATTTTGTAATAGAACTTTTGTAATTAAATAAATAAATAAATAAATAATAATTTTAGTACCCTCCCCTATTTAGTTTTTGTTGAATGAAGTAGAATGGGAGCAACAGTATCAGTTCATAAATCCTGAGACCTTTATTTACTTTACACATCAAAATCTTTTTATGAGATTAAACGTAATCCAAGACTGAACTTTATCTCAAGATTCTAAACAAAAGCCATTTGTCAAATGGAATGACATTAAAGAATGGTCTTTAGTTTAGATATTGTTTCTGATTCTATTGAGAGTACGGGAGGGGGAGAGGAATTCAAAGAAACAAGTTTATGTTCGAGAAAATTTAATGCCATTTTAAATTAAAAGTTTACTGTTTTTAATAATATATAAAGTACAAATGTACGATAGAAAATGCCATTTAAATAAACGTTTAAGCAGAAATCGGTTTTTAAAGTATTAGCCCAATACCATATTGTATTTGTGGAACACAAATTAGTTTTTTATACATCGGATGACCGTATTGAAATAGTGCAATCTAAAAAAATAAAATAAAAAAAAAATAAATAAATAAATAAAAATAAAAATGTATATTTATTTGCATCTAATTTCAAATTGGAAGGACATATATGTCCACTCTATTTTCAACAAATGTTCGAAACTCGCAAATATAATTAAAAATAAGACCGAGCAATTAAGGATTTGGCGATACCAACATTGGTTTAAAGCTAATTATCAACCACTTCAAATTATGACCTATTTGTATAATAATAATAATAATAATAATAATAATAATAAAAGTGTAAAAAGAGTGATTTGTCAATACTTGGCCACAGGTCAGTAATGGATCACTTGAAAGAAAAAATCTAAAAATATTTCTAAAGCATTACCTTTTAAATGAATTTAATAATTTACCTAAATTAAATGAATTTAATAATTTAGTAATTTAATGAATTTAATAATTTAATGAATATAATAATCTACCTAAATTAAATGAATTTAATAATTTAGTAATTTAATGAATTTAATAATTTAATTAATTTAATAATTTACCTAAATATATTTTTAATATATTGGTAAATTAAAACAATGTAAAAGCACTGGGTAAACGAAAAATTAATTATCAGAAAGTGAATTAAAATAAATATAAAATTTTGAAGTGAATTGAACTGAATTGAATTATTATTATTATTATTATTATTATTTAATTTTAGTTTTATGTATTTAAAACTGTTATATTTCAATTCACAAGTATATATATATATATATATATATATATAAGATAATAATTTAGAAAAAAATACCGCATCCCCCCTCCTTTCAAGACGAGAAAAAATAATTTTCAACATTTTCAGCTCGTGGAGTAATTACTGAAATTTTGAAAATTTTGAAAAAAAAAAAAAAATAATAATAATAATAATAATAATAATAATGATTAATTGTATTTTTCGAAGATTTATACTGAAATTTAATATAAGGAAATTATACGTATTTAAATTATTTGTATTAGATTATTTGTAAACAAAAAAAAAAGTTGAGAAAGAGAATATATGTTCAGAAATGTTAATGAATACGTAAGTTAGAACCATATAAACTTTAACTGAATGAGTTATGCAATATTCAATTTAGGAATTTTATATAATAGTAATTTTTATTAAAAGAATTAATTCTAATTTTAAAATGAACTGAAATACAATCTTATAACTAATATATGCCTTACATAACGATATGCCCTACTTAACGATAATCAAAATTGGTTTAATTAAACTGTGTTTTTTCAAAACATTTATAATAAAACATTTAAGTTAATAACATAATTAATGGTTTTATCTCTCATAAATATCATTTTCATAATCCAAATTATAAATAATTAAACTCATTTTCTGTACCTCTTGTTATAATTAAATGCTGGTGTGAAAGAGTGCAATTGTTCTTATGTTTATCAAAGTATATATGTTTACTTAGATAAACTTGTTTTGCTTTAAAAGCGAGTCTACGTCATGTTAAATTTACGAGTTTAATGTCGTTTATAACTTCAGTTGTAATACATTATAAAATATAAGTGTTCCATTTATGGTTATTCGTATGTTACAAAGAGCTGCTTTCATTATGAAACATCTCGTTGCAACATATAACAGAAATCTTAAGATAATTCTGCGTCACAAAATCTTTCGAGATTAATTTACGCTAAGATTTTCAAATATATGTATTAACTGCATTTACTTTTATTCTATAGTAATATTTTTGATTATATTTTAATGTGATTAACAAGTAATTAAGGCTTATTAATATAAACAAGCTAAATATATTCACATAAAATGCTGTAAGAAAAGTTAAATATCTAAATCGTTAAATATCTAAATTATTTGAGAAGTGCAATCTATATTTTTCTTTGTAATTATTAATATTTAATTAATATTTTTCTTGTTTTTTGAAATAATTGTATAAAAATATTCATTAAAATTTTGGAATTAATTTGGATTATTTTTTTCAATAATAAACAGAAATATTAGAAAAATTGATATAGCAAAAATAATGTATCACCTTTTTTTCTGAGAAAAAACAGATCTTCTAATTACGCTAAAAGTAAACCTGATAATAAAGTTAGTTTCTTACTTTGTTAAGTTTAAATCGTATTGTATTTTTCAATAGCTACATTAAACGTGGTTAACATAAATCCCCAGCGAGTGGAAACCATTTTCAGAGACCATTTATAATGAATGTCTATTACACCGTAAAACATTAGGTAAAAATACAGCATTTTCTTAATATAAACAAGGAAATTTTATTAAATTTTTTATACCCAGCTCTGTATAAGCAAATCTGTCTTGTTTACCTAACAACTTGCTGCAAATCGATGGAGAAAGTTTTTCTTTCGCATCGGAAATGTTTAGATATGATTAATTTGCTTTATTCTCCAATTAGCCTCGAGCCTTACCTTATCGTTTGGTACGCCGCAAACAATAGACGAAACTGAATGGGCCGCTTTTGTAGTTTACAACGAGCTGTCTTCAGCAACTGTAGATCAGCAGTTCGAATCCCAGCTAAGGCTATGGCTTACGTGTTCAGTTAATTCTTCTTATGTGTATAATACTTGGGAATTATTGTGCGCACCCTATATTCATGAAAGATAATTTGTGTGGTAGATATTATAATGATAGGTATCTAAAATTTTGTTTGGACATTTTTCATCATTAAAAAAATAAGGGCTTGCTTAAATTTCATTCAAAGTGATAGTTAAAAGATGGTAACGACGGAAAAATCGCTGTCTGAAAAAAATAGTACGACCTGTCCTACAAAGGAAAAATAAATAAATTTGCTCAACGGAATATATGCAATATGTATAGAAACGGACATGTTATAGAAAAAAAGAAAGAAAGAAAGAATAAAGAGAAAAGAAAACTTTCAAAATATCCATTAACAATTATTTCTAGAATTTTGATTATAATTTGATTATATTTAATTATAATATATACCGTAAATGCAAACTGAGGGTTTGATCTATATTTGTTTTAGCATTATGCCCCCCCCGCCTTTTTTTTTGTATCGTTTTATTATCATCAGAAAAAAAAAGGGTTATTCTTTCCTCAAAACAACTTTCAAAGTTTTGTACAGTTATTTTTTTTTTTCATTGTTTAACTTACATTTCGTTCCCTATAAATTAAAAACATTCATGTTTGCTTTTATTAATAATTTCATATCTTACAATTTCTTTATATATGCAAATGTCAGTTTTTGTTTCTGTTGTTTTTATAATGTTTATAAATATATACATAAAATATTATATAAAAGGCTAAATTAGGTATACCGCCTTTTTCATGTGTTTTATTGATTTCCCCTATGAATATTTATTTATTTATAATTTTGTTTTGTTGATTATTACTGATTCTCTTTCATTGACAGATAATTATTTATTTATTTTTATTTCTTTCATATTAGATGTAATATTCTCTTCATATTAGATATCAGATTAACTTTCATTCCTTCTGTATGTTAGTTTGAAATCTGCTCTTGTATATTCTTTTTCCTTTGTGCAAACAATAAAACAAATTTACAATAAAGATGTTTTTCTTAAAAAATGCTTAGAAATTTAATAAAAAGTTATCTATTTGAAACTTAATATTATATATATATATATATATATATATATATATATAGAGAGAGAGAGAGAGAGAGAGAGAGAGAGAGAGAGAGAGAATGAATTTGTGTGACGATAGAATGTTAAATAACGAAGATATAACATTTACCGTAATTTCGTGTATATTACCCGCAGGTAATGTATAATAAAAACCTGACTTTGTATGTCCTGCGGGTTATCATCCGGTACGGGTTATCTATCGCGAACAACGAGAAGATCAACACCAGTCTCATTTTTGTTTCGAAAGTCTCGATTATTAACGCATAATAACGATGAAATTGAGGACAGTGAACAGAAACATGATGAGGAGGATAATACAGATGATGAAGGCGGAACTGTCCCAAACAATTTTGCAACATTTTAATTCTGATACAAAAGAATCCGATTTCGATGGATTTGAATGAATTTTGTAAATAAATTTATTATTAATCTATAATTTTCTTACAAATTGAATAAAGGTGTTAATCATTAGAAGTTACTGCAGTTCATAGTAATTTATATATAGAGAAATGTTAATACTATGTTATGATTATTTGCTTTTTCATTATAGTTAAGTAAATTTATTTGTTTATTTTTTATATTTAGTTATGTAGTTGTTTATTATTTGAATCTTTTCCTATTTATTATTAAAATAATAGCAATTAGTATTGAAATTATAAATAGCGATTGCCGACCATGTGATTTTAGAAGTGCGGGGTATCTTCTAGTGCGGGATATCTTTCGGTTATAATTATATTTAAATGAATTTTTTATACTGCGGGCTACCTTCCGCCAAGGGGTATATACGCGAAATTACGGTATTTAACATCCTTCCCCTCACAAAATAAAATAAAATAACAATAACAATAATAATAATAAAAGTTTTTTATTTAAAAAAAAAAAAGCTTTCACTGCGAATGTGGAAAATTTTAATTACATAGTTTAAAAGCTCCTTTGAATGGAGAGTAAAAAATAAGCAAATTGTCGGCATAAAAACGAGCTAGATTTTAGGTAATTTCCAGAGTTGAAATTTCATAAGGGATTTTCCATATGCCGCGTAATTAATTTGAGATCCAATTATTTTAACCACGTAGCAAAATTTCTTTTTTACGAAAAACACCTTATGATCTCACACATTTTAGTATATAATCAAAAATGTGTTAGAGTTACAAGCTTATAAAGGGTTTTTCACAAAAAAGAACATTTGGAGCGTGGATGAAATAAGTGGATCTTCGAATTAATTACGCGGCATATGAAAAAGAAATGCTCTGGAAAATACCTAAATCCTAGCGCTTTCTTTTCTCGACAATTTGATTAATTATAAGTCAATTCAAATGAACTTTTGACAAAAGTTTCCCAATATATCATGCGTTAAGCCTATGTAATAAAAATTTTGCACATGCACAGTAAAAACTTTTTTCATAAAAATTTTCATATTTTATGGGATAATTATTATATTCGTATTCCAATTGCTGTATATTGTTATGAAAGTGTTTTTTTTTTTTTTCAATTTATCTGAAAGTAGGAATAATTTTCGTTTAAAACTCTGTATATTATATATATATATATATATATATATAAGCTTATATCTACGTTGTTTAATATTTCATCGTCACAGAAATTTATCCACAAATTGTTTGGGTCTATATTAACATATACTAAAGTTGCAGATCATTTCTTTCACATAACGGAAAATGGTGATGGAAAAGATTATTGAGACTGCTAAATTTTTTGTTGACCACCCAATTATTGTCGTAACATAATATTCACTGAAAAACACGAGGATGACCATTTTCGTTACATATCCAGTGTTTAAAAGCATTTTATCTAGAAGTACGTTAACGTCCGTAAATTTTTCTGAACTTTTGAGCAGGAGTGGTGTGTGTGTTTGTATATATATACGTATGCACGTGAGTATGTAAGCCTGTATGTACTAAATATGAATACGTGTCATACAGTTTCTTTTTCAAATTTTTATTGTATTTGCAATTTGCAAAAATGTTTTAATCTCTTATTTATTCAGGAATAATAATTTTCAGGAATAAAAACGACTTTAGTAGTATTGAAATTGCGCCTTTACTTACGAAAAGTAACACAGATGAATAAACTTTCGATTATACACGAGAATTTTCTCGTCCTATACAATATAAAAAATAAGGGAAATTAATATTTACAAAATAAATTTAATTGCAAATCATATTAAATAACGAGTAAAGATAATAATTATATTTTATATTAAAAAGTTTAGAAAAAAAAATCGAACTTTTCAACTTTATTGTTCTTTATTTATATAATTCCATAATCTAAAATTATTATTTTTTAAACATTCTATATAAACAAAATACATTACAAAATTGCGTATTTTATTAAAACCTAAATTATAAGATAAGAATATTTTGTTTAAGTATTCTTTGATTCTGTGCATTTTCTGTCATATTTGTTGATATAGCCTTTAAAACAGCAGATGAAAACAAATAAATAAAAAATAAATAAAAACTGAAAACGCAGGTAAACTGCATGTTTTTTTTTTAATTTTTAAATTTTTAAATATTTCAAACGGAGATTATTTTCCTAACATTTAATTCTTCCATTGTAATTTATTACGTTAATAATTGCACTGAGCAGCTGAAAAAGAAAATATTATGCTCTAATTTACAAAAAATGAAAATATATATCGATCATATGATTAAATATTTATTATTATAAACTAGTATCGCCCAGTGGTCGAAATTCGACCACAAATTTATTCAAATCTCAGAATTCTTTTAAGTTAGCACTAAATAAATAAATTTAGAAATTTAAAATTTCTCTGTAAACAATGTTCTTTGTAAATACTCTTTCGTCATTAGCTAAATGATCTTGCCCACTTTGTTCTGAAATATAAAATTTTAAGCTATTGAAACGACGAAACGACAAAAGAACCAAATATTTAAATAAATAAATAAACTCACTTTTTGTTGCCTAAAGGCAAATAACAAAGAACATTTGGATTTAAATGAACATTTAATAGAAACTTTTTTGTCAGTCAAACGATAAAAGAACCAAATATTTAGATAAATAAATAAAGTCACTTTTTGTTGCCAAAAGACAAATAACAAAGAACATTTGAAGTTTCGAAAATTAAATCTTTTTTGTGGTTCCACGGACGGCCAGTGACGTCATCACTTCGCTTGCGTATAAGAATGCTATACAAATTACTGTGTCTATGGTTTTATTTGAGTTTTATGAAATTGCCAGATTTAACAACTTTCCACTTTTAGGTATTTTTTAATGTAAAGGATTACGTGTATGAAAGGGAAAAATGAGGGAAAATGCATAAAAAATAAATGTATTTTTAAATACCTTCTTGACATCGTAAGAAAATAATATTTGTATTCGCACCTTCCGGCTAACCATACCTTTCGAATGATACCATTTTCAACCCTCTACTCCCATAATTAATATGTTAAAAAGGGACTACAAATTTTATGCTTGCCTATTAATACATAGATACTTAATCATGTAATTAATGCATATTAGCCATAATGTATTTCAATTTGCGAGTATTTTCTCTTTAAAATGAATCATAAAAAAAATTATCTAACAAGTGCGAAATATTCTTCGCAATATTTTATACTATTGAACTTAAAAAAACTGTTTTGCACCAATCTGTTAAATCTATAAGTATACGTAAGCACTGCCTCTTATGTCAGTGTTTGAAAAAAATATGTTTATTAGTATGATGCTCTTTGAGGTGCAAAATATCGTGCAAAATAAGACAATTTTCAATATGATTTAAATAGCTACATTAAAATAGCTGCAAATATCGCGAAAGAAGTAATATTATGTATATACATAAATATATATCATCATCATCATCATCATTATCAGTTTCGGTATTTATAAATTCACTGCAGGATGAAAGCCTCTCCTAGGTGATTCCAATCTGCTCAGTCTTCTGTAATATATATATATATATATATATATATATATATATATATTTGAGTATATTGTTATTTATATACAGAGAGAGAGAGAGAGAAATAGATATATAGACAGAAACACTATTTTAAATGGATAGAAATGAATATGCCTGATAAGTTGAATGAGTGGGCGTGTTGAATAAAAAATTAATTTAAAAACGTTATTAAATTTGTAAATTGAAATTAGTAAAGCAAAACATTTGCAAGAAACGTTTCGTATGAATACACTATATCTTCGTCCTCTTCAATGGATGGGAGCAGTAAAAAAATATTCTGTAGTGAAATAAGATAAATTTAACAGGTTTCAAAAACATGGCGAAATCAGCATACTCCCAAGCATAAAAACTTTATTACTATTTTAAGTACAAAAGAGACTATAAATATTAAGAAAATGAAAAAAAAACAAGTATAAACATAAATTAACAAAATTATAAGTATAGTCATAACTAGTAATGTTCATAGTAGTGTAAATTATACCAGTTACGAACAAAAATACATATGTTCATATATATATATATATATATATATATATATATATATATATATATATATGCATCTTTACACTCGTCTAAGACCTGCATATAAGCATATTTATTCTTTAAAAATAGTAATTCTCATAATATTAAATGTGTATTTAAATTTTTAATTGACTAATCAGAATATGATGTTCATTAAAACAAAGTATGCTTTATTTAATTTAATTTTTCTCTTTCTTTAATTTCAATGTTCGCATAAACTACTAAAATAAAAAAAATTTAGTCAATTTAAATGTCAATTTAAATATAGAAAGACAAGATCGTGATACTTCAATGAATCTGAAATCGTATACTATTACGCTAATGCATTCATTCATTGAAAAACGTTTGTACTGAACGAACAGAAAACTTCATTTAAATGAATGAAAACAAGCGTAAAAAAAAGATCGTTGAAATAGGAGCAATTAAAATACATGAAAACGTGATTCCCATTTCGCTTTTGAGAATTTTCTTTTTCTTTTAATAGCTTAATTACTCTTAATTTCGTTAATTATGTAATAATATATAAAATCACTCAGACATTACTCGAATGCTTATTAAATACTTAACAAATGAATAGATTTATTTTAGTCGTTCCTTTTTCTCAGAATTTTTTAAGTGGTAATAACTACTTTTGATTAACTTTATATATGTATATTAGAAATTTGATTTGGTAATAAATATTTTAAAATTTTACAATTTTCTACACAAAAACTTTTTTAAATATATATATTCGCCAAAAATATATATATTATATGAACGTTTCCTTTTTAATTATTAAAAAAAAGTAATAATGATAAATTATAGAATATTTTAAAAAAGATAGGTTTCGTAAATTTTAATAAACAGATCAAGTGTTGTCCCTTATAAAATCATAATAACTTCAAAACATTTTTGGAAAGTATCAAAACGCATGATGAAAATTTAAATGCAATTGCAACAATTTTCAATTATAGCCCTCAAAGTATTTAAGTATTTTCGTGTGAGCTGAAAATCTTAATGTTAATATAATTTTATTCACTTTTTTTTTTTTTTTTTTTTTTTTTTTTTTTTTAATCAATATCAATAATAAATACCAATTTCATTATGATTTGTTAATAATAATAATAATAATAATAATAATAATAATAATAATAATAAGTTGTTGAAACTGATTTATAGACATACCTGTCAACAGAACACGATTATTGGTAATAATTTCGTGTGTCTTTCTACACAGATCAAGGATATTTACTTCGTTTTCAATATGGAACATCACATAGTGAACTTGAAAAATACATATTTGTTTAAAGAAATTGCGTTCATATTTATAGGTGTTAGATCGAAGCTTATACATCTATAACAATCTTAAAAGTATTGTTATTTGTTATTTCGCTTTACCACATTTGTCTGATTGGTGGAATGTTTATATTCAGTAAAGATTTTTTTTTCTTTAAATTGCTGTTTCTCAATTTTGTTTGGCCAATCCCACACATTCCATGAAATTCTATTGGTAAATCGGAATTCCTATATATATAGGAGTACTTTCATATAATTTCTTTATTTGCTTAAAGATAATACACAGCTGCCTGCTATCCAGTTGTTCTCTTTGGCATTGAAGACGGTGATGAGAGGTATTTATTAACACGTTCCAACAAGGTTGAAAAGTGTTAATAACTTTGGTTTGTCCGTCTGTCTACCTGTCTGTCTACCTATCCGTCTGTCTGTCCGTGCTCTAACTATCGTAAATATTCATGGAATTTCTTGAAACTGATATATGTTATTCATGTTCACTATCGGATGTTCTCTATTGAAATGGAGTGAACACCTTTACTGGTTTGTGTACAGGGACATCCGAAAGTATTCCAAAGCATTGGGTCCTATGAGATGTATTTCTATAAACCATATTTTAATACCGTTACTTTATATAAATCTTAATGAAATTGTAATATGTTATTCAAGTTAATTATCGGATGTTCTCCATGGAAAATGCGCTAAACACCGTCACCGGCTTGTATATAGGGACACCCGAAAGTATTCCTAAACATTGCGTTCTACGAGAGGTATTTCTATAAACCAAATTTGAAGAACTTCCCTTTGCACAAACCTTAATAAAACTAAAATATATTATTCAAATGAACAAAAGAATGCTTTCTATATAATACAGTATGATTAGCATTAGATTTACTGGGCCACACAAAATTACTCAGTTATATTAATGGGTGATATTGAAATTACATTTTCATTTATATTAATCTTTTTTATCCCTTTCAAAATATCTTTAACTCTTCCCAATACGATTGAAAGGTCTGTCTGTCTATCCATACTCTAACTCCCGTAAATATACATGAAATTTCTTGAAACTGATGTATGATTTTCAAATTCACTATCGAATGTTCTCTATTGAAAATGGAGTGAATATCTCTATTGGCTTGTGTACAGGGACATCCAAAAGTATTCCAAAGCATTGTGTTCTATGAGAGGTATTTTAATGAACTATATTTTATATACTTTATTTCACACAAATTTCAATGAAATTGAAATATGTTATTCAAGTTTACCATCGGATGTCGTTTATAGGAAATGGAGTAAATACCATCACTTGCTTGTGTACAGGGACACCCGAAAGTATCCCAAAGCACTCGTTCTATGAGATGTATTTTTATAAACCGAATTTTAATAACTTTTAAGAAATCTTGATAAAATTGAAATATTTTATTCATATGCACAAAAGAAATCTTTCCACAGAATGTAGTATGATTTGGTGTATATTTACAGGACCACACACACACAAAAAAATTGAGTTACATTGAAGACTTTTATTGGAAATTTACCAAAATTACATTTTGGTTTACATAAAGCGATTTAACACTATTTAATAATTTTTAAGTGTGAATGCGATTTTAATTTGTGTATCTATCTGTCCGACTCTCCATCTGTGTATTTGTCCATCTGTCCGCACCCAGCGTCCGTAAATATTTTCAGAATTTTTACAAAATTATATACGTTATACAAATCGCTACGGAATGTTCCCTATTTTAAATGGCATTAGTAGGTTGTGTGCAACTGGTTTGCGTACAGGGACACCGAAAAATGCCAATTCATTGCATTTTAGGACAAACATTTTTTAAAATTAAATGTAAAGAACTTTCTATTGTAAAAATGATAATGAAATTAACATTGATTTTTAATATGCTAAAATAATATTTTGTATAGAATATGATTTTGTTAACCTTCAGATTTACAGGGTTACAATAAAATATTCTGGTACTTTAAGGACTGCAATTAGAATATAAGGGCTACGTTAGTTCCCCATCATACTATAGGTATGGGGAACTTAGGTAATCGTGAAAAATTTCGACCTCGGTTTTTTGACTTTTTTACACGTTTTCAGGTGTGAGGAATCCGAAAATGACAAAATTTGTATGGTGTGTGTCTGTAGGGTGTCTGTTAGTGTGTCAGTCCTTTAGTGTGTTTGTCCGTTAGTGTGTTAGTCTGTTTACACGATATCTCACAAACAAATGATCGCAGAGAGGTCAGAACAGTTTTAAAATATTACTTTCGATACTGGCAAGAACCCTATTCATTTGCAA
This sequence comes from Salticus scenicus, assembly GCA_963930645.1. Classification (NCBI taxonomy): domain Eukaryota; kingdom Metazoa; phylum Arthropoda; class Arachnida; order Araneae; family Salticidae; genus Salticus; species Salticus scenicus. Next base: position 268,011,684 of record OZ005649.1, on the reverse strand, counting down.
CATTCGAATTAAAAAACTTCGTAAGTTATTAGAAATTTACGATTTTCTTAACATGGGAGAATAGGACAAAAATTCACTTAAACGTGCATTAAATGGAAACTTTTTACTGTAAAAATGTTAGACCAGTTTTAAAATATCAGTTTTGATGCCGGAATGAACATCAGTAACTATAAATATGTTACTTTTAAATTATCGCAAGTTATTGGAAATTTACGAATTTCTTAACATGGCCGTATAGGGCAAAATTTCACATAAACGTCAATTTTGAGCGATATTTCATCGTAAAAATGTCAGACTACTTTTGAAATATTATTTAGGACACTGGCATGAATAGTAATGACTATGAATTTCCCAATATAAAAATTTCGTAAGTTATTGGAAATTTACGAATTTCTTAACATGGCAGAATAGAGCAAAATTTCACATAAATGTCAATCTTAAGGAATATTTTCCTCGTAAAGATGTCAATCCACTTTCGAAATATTATTAAGGATACTGGCATGAATATCATAGACTATGAATTTCCAATTTAAAAAATTCGTAAGTTATTTGGAATTTACGATTTACTTAACATGTCAGAATAAGGCGAAATTGAGCATAGACTTCAATTTTGAGGATCATAAATACATAAGACAACTTCAAAATTGCATTTAAATATTTGTTTGAACATGATTGAATAGAAATATTCTAATAGGAAAATTTCGTAAATTATTCGTAATTTACGATTTTATCAACATAGCAAAATTGTAAATTTTTCATATAAATATGAATTTTGAGGATTATTGCATTGGAAATAGTAGCATGAAAACTAAAAAACGGCATTGACCCTGATAAAATAAATTAATAGATTAGAATAAGATAAATATATCGAAGTGAACGGTGGATAGCCAATTAGGCGGGGATTTCATCCTGTTATTGTATCGAGCTTTGGTCAAATTCATTTCTTTTAACATGATTATAATATGTCTCGCACTAGAAATTTATGAGAACATAAATATGATGGGGAACTGAGCAGAGTCCACCTATGCCAACTAGTTTTCTTGTGTGTTAAGCATTTTTAACGCTTTCTAACAATGTTTAAGAATGCTTAGGAATTCATTTAGTCTCTCTGTATGTCTTTCAGAACTATTGTCTCTCCGTTGTGTGATTACGTAGGCAAAGAGCATTGAAAGTAATACAATACAACAATTATGTACATATGGAAAGTGTTAATAATCAATGCGTACCGCATGATTTTTCCTTATTGTTTTATCTAGAGCAAAGTATCCATTGAATACAATTACTTTTATTGAGTATATAATTATTCAGTGATAGTTTTTTAATAAAATTTTCATATAGTTCATATCAATTCCTTATCATATTAATTCCATTTCATATCAATTCCTTAATAAGTTCTTTGTCCATTAGCAATTAATATTTATATGTATGTATGAATGCATACACACATACATAATATATATATATATATATACTCCCGCATACTACTTTTCATTATAAGGTTTTATGCAAAAAATCAATAATATATACAAAAATGTATATTGTAAATGTATTGTTCTATTTATTTAATTATTTTTACTCTTAAAAAGGGAAACTTTAGTTAACTGAAAAATTATTTATGTTTTCCAACAAAATGCAGATTCTTAAGAAAATTTTTAAAACCCATTTTTGTAGCTAAGAAATATATGTAATGACTTTAATGATGCGTTTTGTAAGTAGCTTCAACTTTAATGATCTGCGAGGAATATTAAAAGAGATCATGATCGACGACACATTAAAAAAAAAAAAAATGCTGATGTACTTAAATTATTGACAGTGGGACAAAAAAATAGGTCATGCTAAAGATAAGAAAGAAAATGACTAAGAGCATGTCTACTTGAATGTTCCTTGAATATCTTAACAAATGTAGTCATTAGGGATTTTTATTTTTCTTTCTATTCTATTTAAGAAACATCTAATTTCTTATAAATGCACTTAAATAAGAAAGGAAAGAAACCCGGTGTTTTATTTTTAATTTTATTTTTCCAAATTTCTATGACTTTATGTAAAAATAAAATTAATATAGACAAATGCTGAAAAATTGAGTTTTTTTTTTTTTTTTTTTTTTTTTTTTTTTTTAAGAAAATATTAGATAAATTATGGAATATTCTACTTATAAAGAAAAAAAAAACCTTGTAGATATAGAAGTGCATCTGAGTACTTTTAAAAATAAAATGACATGTTCCACCAGAAAAAAGGTTCTATTTTAGTTGCAACCAATATTTTGATGTCATAATTCACATTTTTATTAGGAACATTTTAAGAATAAGCATTATTTAATGAGAAAACTATTGGTTGCAGCTAAATTGGAACCATTTTTCTGGTAAAATGTACCATTTTATTTTTAACAGCGCAGATAGAAGTAAGTAAGCAATATGTTCTAGCACACTGGATAGGCTTGAAAGGACTATAATAATTTAGCTTTTTCGATTATACTTTATTTTTTTCTTGATCCCAAACGTGATTTTCAAAATCTATAAACATTCTTATATATATGTGTATGCAGGGTGTTCCAAAATTCCCCTACCCCTCCTAACTCGAAAATGCGTCGAAATTTAAAAAATGGCGAAACATGTATTTAAGGAATTTGAGAGATACCTCTTTTGGTGAAAAAAGTTTGGGCGGGGGGGGGGGGGGGCTACGGCTGCCGGTAGGGAGGGCAACTTTAAATTTTCAAAAAGGGAAGGTATGTCTTGTGATACATCCCTAGAAACATTTCTTCAAGACAAGGAATTTGATATAAATTGTTTCGCCCTAGGATGGTTATTAAAGAAGATACATGAGTTTATAAACTTTTGAAATGTGGAATTTATACTTGCGTATCCCAATAAATAATCACTTCAAGACAAAACTATTTATACTAAATTCACTGTTTTGAAGAAACGTTTACCGGGGTGTCACAAGACATGCCTTCAGATCAGAAATTTTAAAGTTGCATTCCCTAGCGGCAATCCTAGTACCCCCTTGCCTGGGCCCAAAAATTTGTGGGCAAAGTATGTCATGTGATACATCCCTGGAAAAGACTCTTCAAGACAATGAATTTAGTATAAATAGTTTTGTCCTGCAGTGATTAATAAAGGGGATACATAAGTATAAATCCACATTTTAAAAGCCTAAAAAGTCATGTACTTTTTTAATAATTATCGTAGGCCGAAGCTATTTATATCAAATTCATTGTCTTGAAGAGACGTTTTGAAGGATGTAGCACAAGACATGTCTTACTATTTGAAATCTTAAAGTTGCCCCCTCCTAGTGGCCCCCCCTAACCCCCCAGGGCCCAAACGTTTTTCAAAAAAGATGTCCCTCTTGCCTTCATTAAACATGTGTTTCGCCATTTATCGCAATCCCGACTCATTTTTGAATTAGGAGGGAGGGGGACTTTTGGAACACCCTGTATATGTATATATATCTATCATGTTTTGTAACTTAATATTATTAATTAAATAGAATTGAAATATTAATTCATTTGAAAGAGTACATTAATATGTACTACATCATAAGGAAATAATTTTTGTAATCTGGAAATCTGGCTAATCATACATTTCAAATATATATTTTTCTATCCTCTACTTCCATAATTAATATGTTAAAAGTGTACCACAAATTTCATGTTTGCCTATTAATATATAGATAAGTTTTGAATGGAGAAATGCATATTGTCAGATCACATTTCAAAGATCACAAGTCATATTAGAGATAAAATATGATAACTTAAATAAACAATTTACAGTTTAAATTTTGTACGTACGTATTTTCAGTTCGATTATCGTTTCATGCTAGATGTAGTATTATTAAGTTATGATACGATCGTAATTGCAACCCTGTGTCGAAACCCTGTTAAAATAATGATAACTTAAATAAACAAAAATTTACAGTTTAAATTTTGTACGTACGTATTTTCAGTTCGATTATCGTTTCATGCCAGATGTAGTATTATTAATTTATGATACGATCATAATTGCAATCCTATGTCGAAACCCTGACATGTCCGTGTCGAAACTCTGAACGAAAAAAGTATTGATTCCGACTTGGGGTTCGTGTATTGTCCGAGAATGAATGTCAGGTCTTGCAGACTTTTAGAATTTATTTGCAGAATTTTGCAGAAGATTACAAATCTATCAACCATGTATCAACTTCAATTACATCAGAAAATAGAGCTTAAATATTAGCTGACAACATAAAATATCACAGCTTAAACTCTACCATAAATATAACACACACAACATAGGTTGTGTTCAGTAGCAGAGGCTCGGTCAAGCAGATTTCTTTAGATTGCAAATGCTTGGCTTCAACTGAACTGTCGACGGCTGAAATGAGGTCTTATTTATTGTATAGCATATTTCCAGAATTTTCCAGGTATTTCATGAAATATTCGATGTAGAGCTTAGATAATCGGCATACTGATAATAAGGATTTCTTCGACAAAGTTGTCAATGGACAATAAACTCGCCAAATTCGTCGACAAGGCCATTTCTGCCCTGCTAAATCTTTTTAACGAGTTTTTATAGCAAAATAATGAGCCCTCCGGGGCCGAGTGGTTATGCAACACACTGCTAATCACTTTCGAGAGTAGAGGAGCTGGTTCGATTCCCGCCCTGGCTCTGGGTGTTTTTCCAATTCTTCGTATTGTAATTCTATCATGTGCTATCTGTCTTTACCTGACGAAGATTTACAAGTAGACTCCGAGTCAAGCATACAAATCTGATGTACATGTGTTATCAATAAATGGTAAAGTGTAATGGTAATAAAGAAAAATAATACTTCTAACTCCAAATAAAAGCAGGAACATTGAAAATTAACATTTTGAAACGTGACTAAGCCTCTTCAAATGAAATTACACAAAAATTACGACTGTTATTTACAAATTTATAACATTGCTACTCCCTGCCTTCCCAAGGACTGCACGTCCTAAGCATTATAACATTTGGAGAGGAGGTAAAAACTAAACACACTATACAGTTTATAATTCAAAATAACTAAATTGCTTACAACGATAAAATAATAATACTGATTGCAAAAGTAATTAATTAAATTATGAATAATATTTATATTAAACATATAAAATTTTAGAAATGCTGATAACCATGACTTAGGTTTAACCTATCATAATGCATTAATTCAGTTCTAATGATGGAGTTTTAGTAATCCACACGATGACGCCATTCAGCCTTTGTACGACTGTGTAAGTACCATGTGGCAACTCGGCCATAGTTGTCCCCAAAAGAGTTTTTTTTTTTTTTTTCTGTCAGCTTTCTCTCTAACCGATGAGAAGTTTTATTCACTCTTGCTGAGATCATGAACCATGAAGGTGCTGCTTTTGTAAACGAAGAAATTTTTGATTTAATTTTTATTAGTGGAAATATGAAATTTTATTGTGTTAAATGAATTGTTTAGTTGTTACTTTGTGTTTTGTTAATGAAAATTTATAGTATAAAGTTTTAATAAAAGGTAAAGAACAACAATAACTTTTTAAATAAGTTATGCACAGAACACGCATCGATAAAATCCGCCCCAATTAGACTATAGCTTAGATGAGAGTTTTATACGTCGAAATTCCACGAATATTGTTTCCTTTCTAAAATCATTATGTGTAGATTCTGTGACATACCTTATCTTCATTCTAACTGTCGCCATATGAATCTGCTCCCGAGCAAAGTTGTGCAGGTCTTCAGTTCGGCATTGAGATCTTGGATGTACACCTCATCTGGTGAACATCCAAACAGGAAATCCATAAGAAAGACAAAGTTCACATCCAATAAGCAACAGTGTTGGTGTATAGCCAGAAACTTCGTGGAGAGCACTTCGATACACTAGCAGTAGCAAAAGCAGTTTCAAGTCCGAATCTTGCCGGTTTCTTGGTACAAGAAAGGTGATGTTATTGAGGATCGTTCGGTTAAACCTGTCAACCATGCAATACGACTGGGGATGTAGAGGCGTTGTCTGATTTTTGTTTACGAGAAGTGACTGACACAGCCACTCGGCATTGACTTTAAATACAGTAGAGCTCAAGTTCGTTCCTCTATTGGTATGAAGTTGTAGGGATATGCTACACCTTGACACCCACTCCTGCACTAGTACATCCCTCTTGATCGGGAAAGAGATGCAATTAAATGTCAATAATAATAACAAACTGCACATAACCGTTTAAATAACATTTGAAATGCTTAATATTTGCTGATTACAGAATAAAGTTTTGTTTAATTTATATTTGCGATAAATTATAAAATTTTTGAAACGCAAATTAATTTAAGAAAAAGTCTTTAATAGAATTTATTGGATAATTTATTGTATAAAAAAAGTTGTATATTTGCAGTTTGTGATAAAGTAACTTTAATTAGAAGAAGAAAAGCTATATTTTAAAACTTTAGCGGAGAATTTGCCAATTTGTCTCCAGAAACATTATAATCGAAGCACAATATGCTATATTATTAAATTAATTTCTCTATATCCAGTAATTTTAGGAGAATTATTATTATTATTATTATTATTATTATTATTATTATTATTATTTTATTACTTCTGGTTAAGCAAATTCGCATACTTTTTATAACAATGATTCCATGGAAATATGCTCATCCTGTAAATATTTAGTGTTTGTACATACAGTCGGTAACAAAAGTGTCCGAACACTAGCAAAAATTCCTATGTAAAAAAAGTACACTTCACACAGTTCTGTTAAATAAATCCTTATCGAATCATGTTCTTAGACTGACTAAGAACAGGATTCGACAAGGATTTATTTAACAAAACAAATTTAAGTGTACTTGTTTTACATAGGAATTTTTGCTAGTGTTCGGACACTTTTGTTATCGACTGTACTTATAAATTTAAATATGGTTATTTAATCTAATTTAGTAAAATTTTAATTTCAAATAATGAATCATTCTAATATATATATATATATATATATATATATATATATATATATATATATATATATACTCGGAGAGTTTGGACTATGATTTTGGAACATCGGACAAGACAGCGCCAGTATTGAGCCACTACATGTGAATCATCTGCTTTTGCTCTAAAGACCTATTTCTACATCGCAGTAAGTTCAGTTCATTACAATATCTTTTTGCCTTTCAGGTCTGGGTGGGAACATGACGATCTAGCATGTCCTTTTATTAAATTATTTTTATCACAAATATCGACTTTATAGTTTTTGGATTACTATATTAATTTAGTTATGTTACTTTTATGAAGCACCAATTTTGTTATATCTAATTTTACATGAAGATTGTTATATATAATTTGCCAGCAATTTATTCTTGATTTTGTTGGGAGTATGCTAGTTTCGCCATGTTTCCGAAACCTGTTAGGCCTCTTTTAATTTAATTTATTGTCTGTTCTGCTGCTCCCACCCACTGAAGAGGAAGCGGAAGGGTGTTTTTCGCATGTAGTGTTGTTTTTTACAATTGTTCATCGTTACTATAATTCGTTACTTTTTTTTTTTTTTTTTTTTTTTTTTTTTAACGTTTTTTCTTGTTATACACGCCCACTTGTCTTCAAGTTACACCATATTTTCTAAATTGTATATATATATATATATATATGTGTGTGTATACATATATATATATATATATTATAATGATATATATATATATTGATTTTGCCGTTTAATTGCATATTTTCTTATTTATTCCCATGCAATTTAATTATTTTATTGATTAGAATGATAAAAGATCAATTAAATGTCATTAGGGTCTCTATATCATTAGGTTTGGTCACATTTTTAATTTGAGAAAATTGGTAGATCGAATATTAGGTAAATGCCTTAATTCGTAGCTCCTTCCCCAACAGATGTTAAAAAAAAAAAAAAAAAAAAAAAAAAATAGAGCTTTTCATGATACAATGTTAAATATTTGTGCATTAGCTTATTAGGGTATGGAATAATTTTACTCACTGGAAAGTTTTGTATATAGGGCCCCGTGTTTGAATTTGGAATTTCTTTAATTTTAATTCCAACAAATTTTTGGTCAATTTTAGAAAGTTCACTGCTTTTTTCTTCAAGCATTTTGTAATTTGTCATACACATATAAGGTTAATTATCCAGTGACACCCTGTTTACGTATATTATAAATTAATTTTTTTTGCAAATATATAGATCAGATAAATGTATCAGAATGTAAACATCTTTGGAGAGATTTATTCATTATTCTTATGACTGACTAAAATAATAATTAAATAATTAAAGGTTTAATTGAAGATTTTTCCTATAGCAATCATAAAAGAATGGATTCAAACTCTATTAGTGAATATTAAGCTTATTATGTAATTAATAATACAAAAAAATATTTTTTTTCAATTTAATGCTTTTTTTAAACATTTTTTTTTTAATCCTTTGAAAATGTAACCACAATGCACAAAATGTATTTCGTTCTATATATTTTAATTTATTTCATACATATTTCTTCATTTTCTAATATAAATGAAATGTTTGTCAAATTAAGATCAGCTATGAATTGTGCATATGTATTTTAAAATATTTATCTTAAATGATGTTACTCTTTATAATAAAAAGCATTTTAAATTTCCTCTCGAACCCAAACATTTCTAAAAATAATTGTATTGACCCTCAGCTTTATTTACTCACATTAAAATACTTTCTTTCTTTCTATCTTTTTTTTTTTTTTTTTTTGTTTTCCTTTTTTTTTTTTTAAGTATATTTTTCTACATTCACATTTTTAGCTCAGGAAATCCATAATATTTTATCAGAATTTTTTTTTTTTTTTAAATGAAATGTATAAATATCATTACTTTTTCAAAAGACTAAAATTACTTTTGTAATCATCAATATCATGCATGGATATATATTCTACAATAAATGATGAAATTCTATTCAAATTGTGTAATTAATTTACGCAGACTGCACAGCCCTATTAAATAATGAAGTCACGTATTCAGCGATTCAAATTCAAACATGCATTACTAATTCTTAAATGATACTACGTAGTTGAACTTGGCTGAATTCATTTCTGTAAAACAAACAGGTTGCTGTTGGAGTTATACCTTATAAAATTGTGTCACACACAAAAACTGTAATTAAAAAACAAACAAATTTTGATATTTTTAAATCTTTAAAAACGTTTTTGCAAAAATTTATAAATAACATATCCGAAGTTGAGTAAAAAATAAACCGTTTCTTATAATTTAATAAAATCTAACTCTTTAAACACACATAAATATAATAATAGTATTATAGTTACTTCTTTACACCTAATTAACAGTTAATTATACTCTCTGCCAATCTATGATTAAATTACAAAATAATTCACAAAAGAATTTTTCTGTTTATTTATATAAATATGAAGGATCATTACATTAAAAGAGACATTAGGACATCACCTGTAATTTCAACAAAATATGTTTTCATAATATACAAAGTGTTAAAAAAAAAAAAAAAAAAAAAACAGCATCTCAAAAAGTTTTATTTATTTATTTATATTTTATTTTTTGTATATCTGATTTTTTGTACATATATCCTCACACCACAACATAAATCAAAGTGATTCAAAATAGCGTCTCTCGCCAAGAACGGGCATTGATACTGTCATTTGAGATTACTCCTATAAACTATTCTCTGAAGTTATGACTTAATGGTAGTCGGTGTACGTAAAACTAGCTGTGTCTGCAATGTCCGCCATGGTCCTAAATAAAACTTCTTGCGAACACTGAGGAGTGGAAGCTATCTCCTCCGTGCAAGATCAAATCTATGATGACATAGTATTTCCGGACCATATAAAAGGGTGAGTCCTTGAATATCTGTCACCAATTACACAAAACACACCTCTAGTGCGATATAAAATCAATTCAACCATGCAATCACCTATAATTATATGAGAGATTTTGTGAACCGAAAAATTTTCACAATGCTGTGGAATTAAAGCAAATGATGCAAGCTGACAACCGCCAATGAAACTGCTGATTTGGACATGCTGAAAGGTATCTGGTTGAAATTAAAATATTTTCTTGACTTTATCTCTGCTATGAAGAACTTCACTATAACAATAAGAAGAAAAAAAAATATTTGTCATGTCAGTATTTTTTTTTTTTTTTTTTCCGTAAATTCTGATTTTACTTTTTAACACTTTATCTACCGATAGTACTTTAAAATACCATTAGTTTAAAAAACATATAAAATATAATTTCTGAAAGAAATGTCAAAAATATTAATAAGAATTGATCGTTATACCACAATTTAATCTCACCACTAGGCACTAGACGCTACGTGTAGCAGTTTCTGTTTCAGACAGGATTTTATATAGTTTTCAGGCTGTTTCTGCTCGGCATTTTTCAAAATCTTTACGTGTGTTATTACCAATTCGAATATTACTTTAAGAATCCCCCATCAATCTTAGAAAAAATGTAAGGAACATGTATAGGAATTTTATTTTATTGTATTTTACGTTCGTTTAAAATTTATTATTTTGTACCAGTGATACACTAAAGTGTCGCCTCACAAAATCCTCATTAACTACTATATTTAAGTGATATTACTGATTTCAATTGCATATTTCTCTAAAGAATACTCTTAAGTAACTAAATAAAATACCGTTTAAATACTTTTTTGCCTGTATCATAATGCAATAGATAAAGGGTTAAATAAGTTTGATGTTTACAAATCATTTCGATATTATACAGAGTGGTTATAATTAAACTTCCCCCATAAACAGCATCCTACAGATTAAACAGTTGAACGGAATGTAATGAAATTTGGTATATAGACTTTGCACGAGATGCGCATACGAAATTTCGAAAAAGAGAAAAGTCTAAAATGTAACTCAGAGGGCGCCTTTTTCGGAAAAACATTAAATTTTACACAATAAACGACCAAAACGGAGTACAGAAATAATATTAACAATCCAGAACAAGAATTATGAGTAATGAAATGTAAAACCAGGAAGAGCTGCCAGATCAAGGGAAAAAAAAATGTTGAGATTTGCATCCTTGCGAAGTCAAGAAATCAAAACAGGTTAGGGTATAAAACATTTGCTGATGTTGTCCTGTTTTATATCGATGTTTCGGGCTGTAATTATCAGAAAATAGTCAATAAATGTTAATATTGTTTTTGTATTCAGTTTTGGTTGTCTATTGTGTTGACTTTAACGTTTTTTTTTCGGAAAAGGCGCCCTCTAGTGGATATTTTGGAAGTTTTTTTTTTTTTTTTTCAAAATTCAGTAAGCGCATCTCGTATATAGTCTATATACCAAATTTCTTTGCATTCCGTTCACCTGATTGCGCTGTAGGATGCTGATTATAAGGGAAGTTTAATTATAACCTATATACACATTGTATGGACATGTAAATGCTTTCTACTTATTGATAGATATTGTATGGACATATTGTACGGACATATAAATGCTTTCTTAATATTAGAACGTAATATTTTTAAAAGTAGAAATTAATAAAAAAATCCTTATATTACGTAAAGATTTTAGCAGAATTTGTTGTTTATTTATTGTTTCGTTCATAGCATGAAAATGTAGACAGCATATAATTTAATGTTCATTTATTTTTAATTTAGCAGCCCATCTATATTATTTTTACTTACTACATCCCTTATTACATGTTGTCATACAGGGTGTCCCAAAAAGGTTCAATCGCGCTGTTTTACCCGTTACAGATAATTAGGAGATGTAAATTGAAAACAAAAAGGCCAAATTAGGATAGGAAAGACGACTACATTAAGAAAAATCTCTCCAATTAATTTTTAAAAAATTACATTTTTAAAATTTTTATACAGTCCCTCTAAGCAAATTTTGTCAATAACAACGTTTTTATTTTTCATTTAACAAGACGATTAGAAAAAAATGCATAACTATATCTTTGAAACCAACCAAATTATGATACAGAAAGAAAAAAAGTGATTTATGCCATTTATCTGTATCATTTCAAAGGTGAAAATAGGGATAATTTACAAGTTGATAACGGAAATGTTTAGATCAAAAGCATAAAGTGTCTAAAAGCATAAAGTGTCATTTAAATTAATCCTTAGAATTTTAATGTAAATGCTATGATACATTTATATATGTATATATTTATATATATATATATATATAACATGTCGCAATTTTACATTTATATTTTGATATATGGTCCCTATAATCAGAGTTTAGTTTTCAATTAAGTATAATTCATTCAGTTCTAAAGATACAAGAATGCATTTTTTGGCAATGATGTTGCTGCATTGAAAATAAAAACTTCCTAATTGACCATGTTTATATAGAGGGGTCGTATAAAAATTTTAAAAATGTAGTTTATTTTTTTTCATTTTATTTTTATTTTTTTTTATTTTTTTTTAATTAACTGGAAAATAGCGTAGTATTATTTTCTGTCTTATTTTATACAATTTTGCAATTTACACTGCCCTCTCATTTCTAACAGGTAAAGAATTAAACCGCCTTTCAATATTTTTCGAACTGTATACATAACCAGGGTGTCCTTTAAATAAGGGATTTTTTTTTTTTTTTTTTAATCCGTTACGCATACCTTCTATTTTTTTTCTATTTGTCCTAAGCATTTTTTAGCAAAGTATCAGCACTCTGAGATAATGCTATTACGTGCCCAATTGACGGGAAATTCTTGATATATATATATATATATATGGGTGATTGCCAATCTAAAGGGTAGAAACCGAAGACTAATTTGAAAATATAAAAATTTTGCCAAAAAAAAATTAAAAAAATTCCTTAATTCCTTCTTGACAACTATGAATCTAATTTACTTGATGAGCTATCTCGTTAGCTATTTTTTGGTTGGTAATTAATTAATTTGAAAATTAATGTTTCAACGGAGTGGACATCACTGACCACGGAGTGGACTCTTATAAATATTCAAGCCTGAAAGTTATGTTGCAGCTGTATCTTTTCATTCATATTGTTTTACTTGTGTTTTAGAAAATAATCAGCAAATATTTTTACTTAAATTCTTTTGAAAAATGAAAATAACAGGTAAATAATTGTTAGATCCACATATTCTTTCATTTTTTTTTTTTTTTTTTAATGTGATTGATCTGATATGTTGAAGATACTTGTATTTCCTTGCTATTTTTCCTGTTAAAACTTGGAAGATTACTTTAAGTTTCTTCTTTGATTTTGCGCATTAAAAACTTTCTTTTATTGGCTCTTTTATAACCTCGCCAATAATACATTTTTCAATTTCTTTTGAATTTGCTTCTGTGATATTTTTTTTTTCACTTTTCTCTTGGGTATTTCATATTCAGTAGCATTATTTTTGTGTTTTTCAAGCTTCCTAACTATTTTTTTTTGTTTTCTTCACGAAGCCTTTCACTGTCCTTTTTCGACTTTTATTCCACTTTCTATTCTGCTAGCTTCTTGCTGTCAGATATGGATTAATTTGTGGTAGTGTGATGTTTATGGCTGCTGAACGAGGTTCTCAGATGGTCTATCATCTCTGAGATGTTCTTCAAAGATTATGCTGTTTCTTCAATCTCTCCCTTTGATTTCTGTTTTGGTTCTTCCATTTTTTTTCTAACACTTCTTTTCATTCGTTCAGACATTTCAACTGCAGTATTCTTCCTTCTGTAATATATTTATTTTTCTTTAGCTTTTTCTTCTTCATGTCTTGCAGGATCATTCCTTATGCTCCTATTACAACCAAAGATGTTTCACGCGACTTTCATTTCATCCAATTTTTGCTCCAATTTTTGGAAGCTGTAGACCAAAAGAAGGTTACAATAGTTGAATCAAAAATTGTTCGAAAAACTGGTTTACCCGGTGTACAGTACATGTCAAGGCATACCTATTTATCGCTGTTTTAACGGGGACGACATGGGAGAGCGAAGAGTACAACGGCGAATGAATTCCCACCGGCGCTGTCTTTCTTAGGCACATAAGAAGGTTTCTTCTCACTGGTTTATCACAGTCTGACTAGAAAGAAAAAATTGTTCGTATTCCCAATTTCTATTACACTGGGTATTGACGTGATTTGAGCCAAATTAACAATTGTCTCAAATTTGTAGCGAAAACTTGCGTATAATAGGAGCATTAGTCTTTCTCTTGCTCTCTGCATACTTTTTTTTTTTTTTTGTTCTTTACGTTTTTTTGTAGTTTGGCTGGAAAGTTTCTTTTTCTTGTTATTTTTCTTGTCTTTTTGATTTTCAACTGCACCTAATTTTCTTTTTGGCTGAGTTTGAGCTAAGGTTTGTGCACATTTGTTTGTCCTGCATTGGGTTACATGTGAATTTCCATATTTCTTGAACGGTATAATAAATTTCTGCAAAGAAAACAAATATATATTTTAAGTATTGTTTTTATAAAAAAGTTATTCAATTAATAAAAATACAAAACAATTTTAGTTTTGCTGTAAAACAAAAATATTTTTAATTTTTTTTCTTCTGAAACTAAATTTAATTATATTTTTGCAATTATTTTTCTAAAGTGTTATGTCACCTTTTCTACATTTTACCTTTAAAACTTAAAAAAAAGAAAAGAAAAAAAGACATATAGTTTACATTATACCTTTTGCATTACTCTGTAAACAACACTCATAAAACTGTTCTTAAATTTATATTATACGAATTCGGTTCTTACATTTAAACCATGAAGAGAAATGCTTAACAGTTCAGTAAAAAATAGCAAATACTGCTTTAAAGAAGTTGAAATGACATTTTTAGAAAACCACGAATAAAAATATTCAAATTAGGGGGGGGGATATATTTTCATTTGCGCCTTAAGCAATCAATAGGCATACAAAAAAAAGGGGGGATAAAATTTATTTATCAAATATATTTAAATTATTTTTCAAGTGTATCTATTTTTAAGATTAATTTTGAAAGTATCCACTCCGTGGAAAGAAGTGTCCACTCCGTGATCAAATGATGTCTACGGAGTGGAAGTCCACGGAGTAGACAGAATGTCTGATTTTTAATTTTAAGGAACAAAGCAACAATGTCAGGAACAATTTTACTTTAGTGTCGAATTAAGCCTTGTAGTCATTAATTGTAATAATAATTAGATAATAAATAATCCTTATAATTACCTGTATACGTCTGACCACGGAGTGGACTGATGAGATAGCCAAATAGAGGTATCACAGATGAAATCTATTTTAACAGAACGAAATAAAGCATTGAGTTCAGTACATGTAGGTGAAAACAAAGATGGCTACACCCTATTTCTTCTCATTTATACACTGGTGACAGGCAGTTCCATCTACTGAACTTTATGGGAAATGAAATAGTTGTCCACGGAGTGGATGCATTTCATTAGGGACATTTGTTATAAATTAATTTAAAAAACAAGATTCATTTTATAACTCTAAGATTTAATAAGTATATTTTTAAGGATAACTATGTCCTGCTTAAATCAAAATGTAATTAAAAAACATTAATACTAAGCTTGAAAATAATGCTATATTCTACAGACTTTCTTTGGGACGGTCCACGGAGTGGATATTCCAGGTTTTATCGATAGAGTTCTAAGTAAAATAAAAAACATTAAAAACTTTTATAATAATATTGAACTAGAGAAAATAGTAAGAAATAGCCTAGCTGTAACTTTTTTTCTGATTGAAAATATTTTATAATTTTGAGGGCTAAGGGACATGGTTTCTACCCCTTGTGTTGGCAATGACCCATATATATATATATATATATATATATATAACATAGATATTAGGAATTTCCCATGAATTCGGCACGCGTTAACAGTATTCCAGAGAGAAGATACTTTGCCAAAAAGTTTTTAGGGTCAAATAGAAAAAAATTAGAGGGTATAAGTAACGGATTAAAAAAAAAAAAAGAAAAAAAAAAAACAAGGAAAAGAAAACAAATTGCTTCATTTAAATGACACCCTAGTATGTATGTGTATATATATATATACACACACACACATATATATATATATATATAATTTATTATAAATTGACTTATGTTTTAAACAGAAACTTCTTAAACCTATATATATATATATATATGAGTATTATAATACGAAGAGAAAATTTATATGCAAATTCCCTTAATAAATTATTAAAAAGTCAATTTATTTTAGAATTAATCATAGTAGTTTGTTTTAGCAAAACACACCATACATTAAAAATTACAACTAATAAAGGCGTATAAATGTTTGTCTTAAAAGTAAACGCAATTAAAATTCTTCAAAAAGTGTTCTCGTGTGAAGCACTTAATTAAGTTGAGAATTGATTTAATTAACTTTCAGACATCTATTAATTTTTGCTAGCTAGCTGTAGTTTAAAATTAAGAAAAGAGGCTGTATATGTTTAGAGTACAGTATGCAATCTTGTCAATATAAATTAGTTTGCTATTATTGCTATTTTCTTTTTTTGTTTACGAACCTGTATTTGTATTTTTCTAGCTTATTTCTACAAAAATATACACGACAGTTAACGAACTGACTTATTTACAATTATTATGTAAGCAGATATGCTTTGCTGTGTAATAAGTTTTAATATTAATATGCTTCAGAATGCACAGTGACATTAATGATGGAATATTTTTGATGAAATATAATTTCAGCAAGTATTGAGAACATATTTATGTAATAATCTAATAAATATTTAATATTTAATATTTAATAATTTATAATTTAATATTTCTAAATTTACAGTTTTACTTTATTTGATTAATTGTAGAATTAAATTGTTTTCTATAGAAGATCGTAAAACCATAATAAAAAATATGTGTTAACTTAATTCAATTCATATTTTGATTAACATTATGTATTATAAAAGAGTAATACGTGAATTTAAAAATATTTCATGTTAAAAGCCAAATATGTCTATATCCCAGGTTGCACATATCATTGTAATAGCCTTAAAAATAAGTCTGAACAGCGAAATAATAGTTATAAGACCGTTATTACAACGTTATGTGCTACCTGGGAACACTCTGACGGAGATTCGTGCTTAATAGTTTTATAAAGTAAAAATATCATATATTTTATGTTTGGGTTTCTGTATCTCTTAAATATTTATTTAACAGATTTTAATAGATACAAAATTAATTTTTACAGCGCCAGAATCCAATACATAACATGAATGTTACAGTCATTTATTTACATAACGCTAAATTTTGTTCAAATTCTAATTCATATCTAAGAAATTAACTTCTGTTCAAAGTTAAAATCTTTTATTTGCCAACTTTCAAACTTATATTCTTAAAGTTTATCTGAATTTCTGATCAGTAACGTATTTGTGCAAACATGTTTGGCCTACTTTCCCCTTTGTGACATTTTGTAATTTTATGACATTAAATTTATGTTTATGTAACTAACATTAAATTTGCGTTTTGCATGAACTTAAAATTTAACTTCGCATTAATATCTATATAGTTCGCATTAAATTTAATAGCTAGGAGAATATAGATTTGAAAATTAAGAAAAAGGATTCATACTATAAATACAAGTAGCAAAATTAATTTTCTTACGGCACGTGAAAGCCTTACTCACTCTTTTGATATAAAATATGTCCACTAAAACAATGCTCAGCCACTTGAATTCGAAAAAAAATATATTGGCTACTCTCTTAATCTTATTTTATAAGTATAGTAATATGGTAAAAAATGACAAATACGCTAAAATAATGACGAAAACCCAGTAAGTGATAACGGATAGGAGAATGCGGGGAAAAAAACAGTTTTAAAGTTATATAGCGTCCTCAATTTATGATCATCCAAGATTCATTTCATATTCGAATAATAGTGCTTCAAATGCCCCTTATTATTTTTTTTTGTCCTTTCGTACCTGTCTTTTTATCATAAAGTTTTGGAATGAAATGGTATTCTATGGCCATTTTGTAACCCGTTAGTAGTCGCATATTGGTCTATTCGCCGCCCATCGCTTATAAAGTCCTCTTACAGATCACCCCTTAAAAATAAAAAGGGGAAACACTGTGCAACTGACTTTGAGTGTATGTCCTCTAACATAGTATGTTTTAAAGTCATTCCTGCTATTTTTTATACAGCAAAAAACATTTTACTTCTGAAATCGGTGTATTCGATCGCGACGTGACCAGTTACTTTGATTCATTTTTCTCCCCTCTTCCGGTGTTTTAGACAGGTTATAGTTTTGCGGGAAAAGCTTGGCATGATTAAGTCCAGTTCATCTTTCTCTACTGGCTTTCTCCCGGCTTTCCCCCAACGGCTTTTCCAACAAAACAGCGGCGGGAAATACACAGGAACGTGACCACTAACGCTTTAAAAAATGACGCGGCAACTCTTGGGTCATACACTATATCTCACTAGACCGCAACATGCGGCTTAAGTTGACTTCAGAATCACTACGAGTATCCACGTCTGTATAGCAATTTCAAACAAGAAGTTGCAGATCAGGAGACAGATTTAAAAATCCCGAATTCAGAAAATATCGACCCCCCTCCCCCCCCCCTAAAAAAATGCATTTTTCACGTTTTCCTCTAAACATTACTGTGCGAAAGGTACCTTTTCCTACTAAATAGAGAACGCTCTACAATTTTGCATTGACTTTTTCCCGTATATTTAATGGATTTCGATTAATAAAAGATATTTTTGATGCATGTTGCCAAATGACACCGCAACGGAACATAATTTGTAGTGCATAACCTTTTTTAACCCACTTCAAAAAAAGAGGAGGTTCTCAATTCAGACCGTATGTTTCTTTTTCGTTTGTTTGTTTGTTTGTTAGCTCATAACTCCTGATTGGATGCTCCGTTTTTGATACTTTTTGTTTTGTTGTAAAGGTCTTGCTCTGAAACAGGTGCCATTGTAATATCCTTACGATCAAAAGAAAATGCAAGGTGCCCAAAAAAGTGAGTTCCGACTCTTTTAACTGCTAAACGGCTACAGCTATAGTCATAACAGTTGTATGTACAGTCGATAACAAAAGTGTCCGAACACTAGCAAAAATTCCTATGTAAAAAAAGCACACTTCATACGGTTTTGTTAAATAAATCCTTATGTGTTAAATAAATCCTTTACGTGTTCTTACAATGACTAAGACAAAGATTCGACAAGGATTTATTTAACAAAACCGTATGAAGTGTACTTTTTTTACATAGGAATTTTTGCTAGTGTTCGGACACTTTTGTTACCGACTGTAGGTATAGTAAGCTGGTCATGCGTAACGTTATTCAACCACCTACAGCGCCATCTGATGGAAAACAATGGAGTTAGCGTTCCTATCTCGAAAACAGTTCAAGATAGGGAAAAGAAGGGAATTACAAAGTTACAGGATATAATCGATTTAGTACGAAAAGAGAGTTTGAAGACATGAATACTAAAAATAGAATGATTAAAACGATCATTTATTTGTCCGCAATTTCCTTTTTTCTTCACACTTCAACGACATTGCATATGTTGTAGCATATTGGGTGACATTTATGCTATGTAAAATTTAAAGTATGGTTATTGTGAGCGGTCACATGGATTAACATATAGGCATTTTAAACCGACTACATAAAGGAGGAGGTTCTCAATTGAAACCATGTTTTTTGTTGTTGTATTTGAGCTTTTTTAGCTTATAACTACGTAAAAAAATGCTTTAATTTTAATACTGTTTTTTTGTTGTCGCAAAGATATTGAGCTGAAGTAGGTCTCATTATGATTTCATTAATATCTAAACAAATTACAGGGAAATCAAAATAGACCGTTCTCACTCTAACTGCTGAACGGCTGCCTCTAAACTCGTAAAAGTAATATGTAAGTATTGTAAAGGTGCCTTGCGCTACAAGATGTGATCACTTACAGCGCCACCTAGTGGGGAGATATTGGAGTTAGCGTTTCTGTCTCAAAACTTTATAAGGTATGAGAGAAAAGGTAAATTACAAAGTTGTACTGCATAATTGATTTAGTCACGAAAAAGACACCTTGTAGACATAAATGTTTAAAACAGGGTGTTTAAATGTGCATATGCTTGTTCGGAGTTTTCTACACTGTAAACAAATCAAAAAGCCTTTATTTCGATGTTGAAACTTCTGTCCGTCAGCTGTAATGCATATTTTGATCTTTGTTTGAACTTTATGCTGCACGCATTCCAGCGTAGCGGGTGATACATATTCACTGTAAAGTTCAATACATGCCTATCCGAATTTTTGGTTACGAATACAGCGTATGCATTCTTTACATCTTTAAAACATTTTTAATTTAATGCGTGGTCATTCAATATATAGTCGTTTATCATATCCGATAAAGGCAAGAAAAGTGACACAACTTAAAAATGCAGTATTTGAGAAAATCAGCTTAAAGATGAAGGCATTGACTAGAATAAAACTGACACAACTGTCTCTCGAGTGGATAATTCTTTAGATGGAGATGTAAAGTTTTTTGTTCATATTAGGGGCTTTTCATATATTTTTCAGTGACATAAACTCGAAATTACCAATTTTTGAGTTGTGATTTCTCAAATCACCGTTGAATGTCTTCTGATGGTCTGCTAACTTGAATAAATTTTCACTGAAAAGAAAAAAATAAAATCTTTTTGTAAACAAGTAGAACCGACTCTAAAAAGCAACTACTGTTCAAACAGCTGAAAATGAAAGAAAATTGATAAAAATGGAACTGTAAAATGCGCCTAAAAGTATAAAATTATTTCCTTCGCCAAGCAACCTAAATACTACAATTAAACATAACTTTTGAAGTCGGCGCAAAATTAAATAAAAATCGATTCCTTTATTCAATACAAAAATCAATTTATATTCAAAATATACATCTCACTTAAGCAACTGCAAAACACAGCCGAAAACGACTTTGATTCTAATAAACAAATAAGATTTCGTAAACTGCAAATTTGGCGGATCTGCTGGAATCTGGTGTCTTTGAAAACAAATCACCACATTATATCGGTAAACATATTTACAATACTTCGTGCAGTGTATATTATAAAACTATACATCTCGCGTGTATATTTTGCATTATGTTTTGATCGCAAATTCAAACACCGCCAAGGATGACAGTTATTAAAGTTATGCCAAGTTTACAAAGAAAATTTTAGTAACTTCGTAGAATTATTAATACCGAATTGCAAAAATGTTCACTTTAATATGTAGATGTTACATAAATGCACAGTGATAAAATGATAATTAAACATAAAAATGGAACATTCGAGACAACAACATCTGTAGCTATCGGTCTAAAAACAAATCTTTAAAAACGAATTAAATTCTATTTAATTTTGCGCTGACTTCAAAAGTTATGTTTAATTATAGTATTTAGGTTGTTTGACGAAGGAAATTATTTTATACTTTTAGGCGCAATTTACAGTTACGTTTTTACCAATTTTCTTTCATTTTTAGTTGTTTGATGAGTAGTTGCTTTTGGACTCGATTCTATTTTTTTTTTAGAAAAAATATTTTATTTACTATATATACACGCCACGTTTAAAGCAATTTCCGCTTTATATACTTCAGTAATCAGTACATCTAGAAACTATAGTAATTAATTATTTTATCTTTCGCATATATGGAAGATAAAGTGTTGTTTTAGGGTCAAAGTTTCGAAATTTGGATTTTGTTATATTAACACAAACTGAGTTCGACTAGAAACGATGATCTAATATTTAGCTGTTTGTCAGTGTGTCAGTGTGTGTGAAACAAGTCAGGATTCAGTCATACGTCAAACGGCTGTCGAATATAATTCAAGCATAAATATTAAAGGGAAGTCCAAATTCATTAATGTATATCTGTATAGCATAGGGAATATTTCCTGTATGTATATATATAGGAAAAGATTATCAATGAATAAAATAAATTATCAATGAATAAAATGAAATAAATCCCCAAATAACACTGGAATCTTCATCAGGGAGACCCTTCAGTGTAGGGGTGAAAGAGAAGTTTCTGAAAGCACAGAAGCAATTAGCTAATAACTGTCCTTAGCTCCCAACTTCTCACGAAACAGAAAACCACTATTAACTGAGAAGAAATCTGACATACATATAATTTAAAAATTACAAAAACAATTATAAAATTCCCTACAATTACAACAAATTAATATATGAAATATACAAGAATATAAGAAATTACAAAATAGAATTACAAAATGAAAACCCTCACCTGATAAACTAACCCTCTTCGGCCGACCGGGTATACTCGTCGGTAATTAAATATCGCCCTTAATTTAGGAACTAGAACAAACCGAAAGAGGAAAAAACTGGAAATTTATTCCTATATTTAAGTTTTGCATTTCCTTTTGCAGCAATTCTGCGCATTGGTTTGCAACTCTCTTTTTTTGTTTTTCTTATCTTTAAACTCATAAATTCGTTACAATAGTTACCTACATATATAAATGTACATATATATACACACACACATATATATATATATATATATATATATATATATATATTTGTTTACAGGAACATACAAAATATTTGAATTAATTACACCTGTTGACGAAATTTCCGATAAATAATCTCAACCTGTTTAGACATTTCTAAATAAAATGAGATTGAGATGATTTCTTTGAATGCAGAAAGCATTTTTCAAATAACATATTCTATAAAAACACTGATCTTTGATTTTTTGACGGCTGAGCAAAACAATCCCGACATATTACTACTACATTTAGAAACCATTTTAAGTGCACTAAATGGTGTGTAATGCACTTTTAATGTTCTCTTTCAAGTTAACTTATATAATTTCGCACGTATATAATATGTAGTTTAAATTTTTTTCACTTATATTCAGTTTGTGAATATTAGTGATTTGAGCGGAAATTGTCTGATTTATTTAAAATAAATTGTTTTTTTTTTTAATTTAGCTGTAATTTTTAAACAGAGGATTAATAATGGGGGTGGCTGTTCCCATCACGCAAAAATACTAGTTAATTAAACTGTATTATATTGTTGCTTAAAATGCAATTATAAATTTCACATACTGCACCTCAAATGTTACACCATAAAGTGTATGCTATATTTATTACGACTTTATTAATATAAGGTAGAAAACATTAGAGTAATTGCCAAACCAGATGTTTTTTTCATTTTTTTTTTAATGCTAAATTCTATTGTATTATCGATATCAAAATATCATTTTTCAAATCAATTTAAATAATTTTAAATATTTTACATCATATCATATTTTTAAATATGAAATAAAATAAATTACCGAAGCATCGCAAAACCTTTTCAGTAAAATAAACGTCATCTGTTTCTAAAACATTAAATTGGGAGAATATAATCGAATTTAAAGCTAGATTTCTTTAGTTTAAAGAGATGTTTTCAAAAAATATCTTCAAGAAAATAAAACAATAAAAGTAGTTTGTTTTATTAGTGCTTTTATTTACTCCTCTTTTTTCGTAGAAAATATATCTTATTTTTTATACAATTTCGAGTTAAAAAAAAAAAAAAAAAAAATGTTTAGTTTTAAAAATAATAAATAAATGGAAAATCATAAAAAAAAAATTAGCCTTTATTTCGTGTTCCTTTTTAAACTTCTAATGAAATATTTACAAATGCAATGATGAAAAATTATTTTTTTATATATGCATATTCTTGAAGGTTTATTGTATTTATTTCAGTTATTTATTTTCCTCTGATTTATATACAAATTAAAATTAATTACCTTTGTCTGTTTATTTTAAATTTTTGTTTGATGTATTTTAAATGTTTAGCTTATTTGTTTGTATATTGTTCACACAAATGAAATGTAGGGTAAAGTGGATAGGTTCAAACACAAAGTAAAAGTGACCTCGGCTTATAACAACTGATAAGTTGAACTTGACCTAAGGGTCAGCATGTGTGTTTATTTTATTTATTTATTTATTTATTTTATATCAGATTAAAGAAACCAAATTAAATAGTAAAAAAGAATAATTTAAAAGTTTAAAAATTTTCTTACATTTCCCTCTCCAACAAAATGCGCATCACAAAATTAGAAATTTTGAGTAAAATTTAAAGATTTTTGTAAAGGAACTGATTGGTACGAAAATTTTAATCATAAATTCAGATCTGTTCGACTTCTCAAGGCTTTCGGTTTCCCAGCGGTGTTTGCACATACCCCACGTATTTTATTCGTCAGGCAAACGTAACTAGATGTTCTTCACTTGTCGAAAACACCTCAACTACATAACGTATATTTTTTGGCTTTGATGATCAGTGCTATTAATGAAACCTAATACCCTATTTCTTTATTTTTTTTTTTCGCTTTTATTCTGCATGTTTTTTTTTTTTTTTTTTTTTTTTTTTAATTGAATATTAAAATGTTTAAGATACAAAGTGCTTAAAATAATAAATATATATAAAAAAAAAAAAAACTTTATTTGTTGTTTCTTTGTTAAACACCTAATAAAATAGTTACAAATATAATGAGTAACAATTCATTTTCTTTATATTCATTTTAAATATTAGGAATACGGAAAAGTTCGTCACTGTCTAAGGCGTTTGAGATGTTATGGTTGCATTTTGCCGTATATTGTCCTGCGGGATGCTCTGTTAAATAGCGTGACATAGAAGACAATTTTTTTGATGATCACAACATACTAGTACATACTAGTCACAACATACATACATTACATACTAGTTTTTTACGTATATTACACTATAAAGACACAAATTTATTTAATTTCACACAATTAATTCTTTGTAACATCTTTTGATAAACGTCCTAATGGATTTCGAATGTCACGAGTTATAAATAAAATAAAAGTGAAAACAAATAGATAACATATTCAATTGCTATTTATATTTTTAAATGATACCATAAAGTACCCATATATAAGAATATCCCGATGCTTATTTATTTAATAACAAATAGTTAATACGCGCATAGTTCGTATTTACATGAAAATAAAAATTATACAATAAAATTGACTCGCAAATAAAAAGATTAAAAATACTTTTTCCAGTTTGCTTCTTAATATTTATTTTTAATTAATGTTATAAAAAATACACATTATTATTATTATTATTATGATGTAGTGGACATCAATATTATAGCAAGCAAAACAAAATCTCCCCTAAAATGTGGAAATAATTGAATTATAATATGTACTGAAAATATAATATAAAGAATAGATAATAGTAATTTTGTAGCATTGTCAAAATAATAAAATTTAAAAATTCCACATTTCTCTATTATCAAATTACTTTGAACGCTTAATTTGGTAATGGGAATTATTGAAATACATTTATATTATGTTAGGAGGCAAAATATCCTTATAGTCCTTAAAAAATAATTATAGCGAAATATAAAAAATATATCGTGGAATATGATTTGAAACTTCACCGACATTTTCTACATGACAAAATGAAATTTGATTTGAATTATATTTAGGTGTACAACTTGGTCTGTACATAATCTTCAGATATGCAGTGTTGCAAATATTTAAGCGATAACATTCTTTTTTATTGTCAGATGTAGTGCTTTACTATAATATTTTACCCTGTGCAGGAAAGTTGTTCAGGAATTGAAATAAATTCCTCATAGGCATATAGTAAATAACATATGTTTTTAAGCTAAATTTCCAAAGCTTGTTTTTTTTTTTTTTTTTTTTTTTTTTTTTTTTTTTTTTGTATATTTACACGTTTTGAAGCTTCCAGATTACCGAAGTAAAGTTTTTAAAAGTTTGATCTTTGTCTCTGTCCCTTAGAGTAACTTGAAAACGAATAATTTCAGGATATCTAAATGTTGTATTTTGAAGTTGATATAAATTTGTTGCTGGAAAATTTGATCAACTTTGATAAGTTTCACGGAATATTGTGAGTGAAAGTTGCCTGAATAAAAGTCTTGTAAGTAAACTTTTAATTTTAATAACAGATTTAAATTCTATATAAATTCAGGTGTGGTAATGAAACCGAGGGAGGAGGGGAGGAGGAGGGATACAGAACTAAATATCATATAAAACTCTTCCGAAGTCTAATTTGGTTTAACATAGATTTTTATAACATTACAACTCGTTATCTTACCCCTTAATCTTCAACATGTATTTTTTGTAATAAGTTTCAGAGTAAGAGAAAGTCGTTAGAGTGACACATCACATTATTTTATATGAAATATATATATATGTTAGAAATCCTTTGTTCTTTCAATATAACACATTTTTTGGAACACCATACATTTAAATGTTATAACTGTAGTTCTTGGTATTTAATATATAGTACTATATAGAGGAGCGGTGTAGGATATGAAATAGTTGTGTAAAATGTAATGCCTTTATATCTAACTTGCAGTGCGCTGCAACCAATTGCAAGCATGACAGACGTATTCATTGGGACACATATATGAACAATAGTTGATTTTTCACGTTTCGGACTTTTTTAATGGTAAGTATTATGAATTCTGTAATCTATTTACGAAGCAGCAAAATACGTAAAAATTTCTAGTAGGGAAACTGAATTAATTAATTATTTGATTCGCATGAACTTATTCCTACCAACAAGTTGTTGAGATTGATTTATTCTCCTAGTTAGCGATTGTGGTTATATGGAATAAAAGCTATTCCATATTATTTGCGATTTTTGTAAAGATTGAATGTTAATAAATTTTTCAGTACTATTTATTTTTACTTTCCGAACACTATAGTGAGGAAAGTATTGTAATCATGTCAAAAATCCGAATTTGAGATTTTGATGTTTCTATACGTTTCAAGGTCCAATGGGTCCGTTTTCACTATTTTTGCGATGATGTATGTATGTATGTGTGTATGTATGTGTGTATGTGTGTGTGTATGTATGTGTGTATGTATGTGTGTATGTATGTGTGTATGTCTGTGAGTGAACACGCTAGCGTCTAAACGCTTTGTTCGAATAAGCTGAAAGTTGGTACGTAAGTTGTAAATCACCATAGTACGAACCCTATAGATTTTGGTGAATCTAGCACTTATAGTTTTTTTACAGGGATACAAAGAAAAATTCTTTATCATTACGGCCTATGGGACCAAAATCTTAAAAGTGCGATAGCATCTAAACGCCTTATTCAATTGAGCAAAAAATTTATACACATATTATAGGTCACAGATACTCAACCTGTATAGATTTTGGAGAATCTAGGACTTATAGTTTTCTTACAGGCACATAAAGAAAATTTCTTTATCATTATGGCCAATGGGGCCAAATTTTTAAAAGTATGATAGCGTCTAAACGCCTTATTAATATAAACAAAAAATTTGTACACATGTTATAGGTCACAGTTGCACACACGGTATAGATTTTGGTGAATCTAGCACTTACAGTTTTTTTACAGGGACACAAAGAAAAAATCTTTATGATTCTGGCCTATGGGACAAAATTTTTGCGATAGCATCTAAACGCCTTATTCAATTGAGCTGAAAATTTATATGAATATTATAAATCACTGTTGCACTAACTATAAGCATTTTGGTGAATCTAGCATTTATAGGTTTTTACAGGGACACAACGAAAAATTCTTTATCATTATGATCTATGGGCTCAAAGATCAGTAGCGTTAAATAAAACATCGTGTAATATATGGAGAAAAATACTCAAACACTCTATTATGGTTTTCTCCCTTTTGTTTGTTTAACAACTCCTCTTTCTTTACTTTATCTACAAAACTGTTAACTACTCAATGTTCGGAAAGTCGAGTGGAGTCACTCCAGATTTTTAATAATTATATTGCAGCTATTCATGATTTTCTGCAAAAGCACTACCCTATTCCATATTATCCTTTAAGGGAAGGGATGATCCATATTTCACTTCATAATTATTTCTTATTTGGTCCATATTACTCGAAAATAGTACATTTTTTTCTCAACAAAAGATATTACTTGTAAACTCTATTTGTTTTTATAACATAAAAACATCAAAACACATTAACAACACTAGAAAGTTTGCAGTAGTCGAATCCACAATGATGGCATTCCATATTCTCCTACTTTCCTCTATACAAGCATATAATAACTTATGATATTGATATATATATAACAGATCCTATATTTCAAAATATATACAGTACATTACTGGTATGATAACAGAGAGCTTTGACAATAGTTAAAGTGAAATATCTCTATGTTTTACTAAATATGAATATTAAAACTATAATCGTAAATCACATAATCAAAAACAATTGGTTAAAAAAAAAATTCATTAAAATAAACCCTAGGATTTTTTTTATTTGTTTGGAAATGAAGACAAAATTGAAGTATATTTAATAAACCAATTAATTGTTTTCTTTATTCACAGGTTTTCATTCGTTTATAAGAATATTTACTGTTTCAAAAATATCGGGCAGAGAAATTAATAGACACGTTTATTTACATCTTCATATATGATATGTACACTTTTTAGTGAAAGAAAATCATGTGTAAAGGAACTATATTTTTAACAAAAACGACAAAAAACTACTCGGATCATGTATTTTTCATTTGTTTTTAACATAAAATAAGTAAATTTAAAATATAAGCTTTATATATATATATATATATATATATTGCATAAAAAAAGTAGACGGACACTTCTTTACAATTTTTTAAAACCCCGTCTTTGTTTAATTGGAAATGTCAATTCAAATTCTTTAACATGTTTATACTTATCAATCTTCATATTTTTGACGGACAAATAAAAATATTCAATTATTTATAATTTTAATGCAGGGAAATGCAGAAAAGAGAAAATATATACATTTGCACAATATATATATATATTTTTAAAGTAGACGGACACTGGTCAAAAACTGCAATTATCTAAGTGGGTATTTCTTGCGGAATACCAGTCTTGCATGTACATATACATTTGGCATTTTGCCAATTGCTGACGTGCTTGACAAGATTGTTTTACGTAGTTAAATTTCTTGGAGATGAATGCGGCATGCCACGAAGAATTCCTCTAACTGATTACCAGAAAGGACAGATTATAGCGCTGACAAATGTTAATAAAGGATTCAGAGAAATTAGTAGGCTACTTCTAATAAGCAAAAGTAGCATCAGCGATTTTCTACATGCTCCTGAAGCCCATGGCGTAAAGAGAAAAAGTGGCCGGCCAAAGAAACTTTCGCATAGAAACCAAAGAAAATTTTCACTGAGCTGAAAAAAAACTGGAGCATCAATTCCAAAAGTTTGAATAATCACAGGAGTTACTAACGTAACTTCTCAGACAATTTATAACTACATTAAGCACTCAGAGCTCTTTCAATATAAGAAGAGAAAACATCATCCATGCTGGAAGGATCACCACGTGACAGAACGCCTACAGTGGGCTCAAAACCATATGTCTTGGACTACAGAATGGATATCTATAGATTTTTCAGATGAGAAAAAATTAATTTAGACCCCAGATGAATATCAATATTATTGTCACAGTTTGGAGAAAGAAGACGCAGTGTACTGTACTCGGCAAGTTGGTGGTGGTGACGTGATGGTGTGGCTAGCTGTAGGCTGTGGTGGAAGGACAAATTTAGTGTTCCTAAATAAGACGCAGACTCACAAAGATTATATTGAAACACTAAGCAGTGAGCTTTTGCCATTTGCGTGTGATCTTGGAGGAGAATTCTGGATTTTCCAACAAGATGGAGCGCCAATACACACCGCTAACAACGTTAAAAAATGGTTTCATGAGAACAACTTCAATATTTTACCATGGCCAGCCAAGAGTCCGGATATGAATCCTGTAGAAAACTTTTGGACTGTAATTGTTTATAAAATTTATGAGGGTGGATGCCAGTATGAATCAATTCACCAGCTCAAAGAAGCTCTCACAAACATTTGGGAAATTTTGTGTCAAAAAAAGGTTCAGAATCTCATTGATTCGATGCCTAACAGAGTATACCAACTTATTAAAGCAAATGGGAGACGAACCCCTTACTAAAAATGTTTTATTTTAGACATACAAGATGTGTCCGTCTACTTTTTAAAGAAAAATTACAGTGAAAATATGCACCATTTTTGTTTCCTGGATTTTTCCACTACATAATTCACAAGGATTGAATCTATATTCAAAAAATAATATTATATGATGCCTCAAGTATATAATTATATTAGAGAAATGAACCTCATATCTCTAATTAAATAAATAAACGGCTTTAAAATATTATAAGTAAGTGTCCGTCTACTTTTTTTATGCAGTGTGTATATATATATGGTATACTATCGTAAAAGAAAAGTATTTGGTTTCCCTACAAAGTAAACAATTTGAAGTTTCCCTTTATTTTTTTTTTTTTATTATTATTTTAAAAGATAACATTTTCGACGGTAACATTACATTTAAGATTATTTTCGTTTGTTCAATTTTCTTTCAGCTTAGAACAAATGGCTCAAAAACGGTTATATATGTGTTTTTACGTCTACTATTAGCAAAGAAATTCAATAAATGTAATTGAGAAATGTAATAGGCATTCTTTACCTTTATTTTCTTTATTTTATTCTTTGTATTTTTAATAAATTATGCGTGACTTTTTGAGTGTGTGTGTGTGCGTGTAAATAAATAAGAAATGAGTTTCCTTTTTACTTTTTTTATGTATCCACAATAGTGGAGTATTGGATCCGTAAAATCTCTCTTTTTTGTGTCTCAGCTTCTGTTATTTATTTATTTATTTATTTATTTTTAGATGCCCTGGACTTGGTTTGAACATTTATGAAAAAATGTCTGTTTATCTGTTTGTCAGTGTGCGCATGACACAAATTTGGTGATAGACCAAGAAGAAAAACAAATGCACAAGTATTGCACGAAAATCAACTGATAGTTGCATTTTGACACAATTCGTTTTCTAACAACCTTTGATGATTACTTCCTAAAATTTATCGCTTTTTTATGTATGTTTTTCTATTTACGGGAAGGTTTTTCTATTTTATCTCATATTCTATCGTATAAAATTGTATTAAAATTTGATATTTAAGATAACAAGTATGTAAAATTATGCTGATATGTTTGAGTGCATATCGACTGATCACATCTTTTAAGGTCTCACTTAAATTTCCGATCAACTGATATTTAAAAAAAAGGGGAAAATTTTGTCATGACAGAAACATTTTATATATTAAAACACATGATTGAATTTTTAGACTAAAGAAGTATCTTTTATATTAAAACAAGTGACTGGATCCAACATGGAAGCATTTGTGTAGGTGCAAAAACTTTTTAATCAACCCGAAACGATCCACATTCCTGTTAGTTGAAAAATTGGAAATGCAAACCAACTACTAAACGAACAAGCACAAAGAAAGAAAAAAAAAGACAAAAAGAAAGTTTTTTTTTTGTGTGTGTTTGTGTTTGTGTGTTTTTTACAAATTATTGCATCTAAGGTGTTTAGCAAAGGGTGTCTTAATACATACGACATAATTTAGATCGCCTTTCTTATATTATTACGGTGGCTTTTAAAATTTGTTATTTTTTAGCTGTCAGAGAAATAAAATCTCAAATTTTGATTTTTCACTTTTAATTGTAACAAATTAAAAGTAATTTATGGCAGGAAATTCAGTCTACCTCAGACCGTCAACCGTTGACCCTCTATTGTGCATAGATGATGCAGATCCTATGATTTTATTATTTTTAAGAGTATAAAGGTTAATTTAATTTTTATTTTTTAGTGATTTCAATCATAATTTAATTTTAATTTGCTGTTTTTCTGTACTCTTTTAAAAAAATTTGTAAAATCTTAAATATATTCATATATATTTATTCAACAAGTTTTTAACACTTTCCAACAAGCTTGAAAAGTGTTAATGACTTCGGTTTGTCGGTCTGTCTGACTGTCCGAGCTCTGAGTCCCGTAAATATTCATGAAATTTCTTGAAACTGATATATGTTATTCACGTTCACTATTAAATACCTCCTAAAAGGAATAGAGCACTGGTTTGTGTACAGGGACACTCGGAAGTATTCCAAAGCACTGAGATCTATGAGAAGTATTTCTATAAACCAAATTTTAATAATTTATCTTTGCACAAATTTTCATGAAATTGAAATATTTTGTTTATATGCATAAAAGAATGCTTTTCATAGGATGTATCTGATTAACATTAGATTTACAGGGCCACACAAAAAATATTCAGCTGCATTAAGGGCTTTTTTTGGAAATTTGCTGGAATTGCATTATCGTTCACATTAAGTGTTTCTTACACTTTCTAACAATTTTTAAGTGTGGATACGATTTCAATTTGTGCATCTGTCTGTTTGACTATCCACCTGTGTATCTGTCCGTCTATTTGTCCCTAGCAGCCGTAAATATTTTGAGATTTTCTTTAAAAAAAGATACATGTCACTCAAGTTCAGTATGGAATGTTCTCTATTTAAAATTACATTAATTGGTTGTGTAAAACTGATGTGTGTGTGTTCAGGGACATAAAAAAAAGCCAATGCATTGCGTTTTAGTAAAGACAAATCTATAAATCACATTTAAATAACTTTCTTCTGCTAAAATTTCAAAGAAAGTAAAATTTATTTTTAATATGCTAAAATAATGCTTTGTATAGAAATTGATATGCTCTGGTAGCACATAACGTTGTTATAACTAATTTTTCACTGTTCAGACTTATTTGCAACGCTATAACAACGTTATGTACTACCTGGGTGGTTAACATTCAGATTTGCAGGGCTACACTAAAAATTCTGATACAATTAGAATCTGAATTTTCTTTTGTGTTAAGCCTTTTTAACATTTTCAAACAATGATTAAGAGTGATTATGAATTCAATTATTTTATCTGTATGCCTTTCAGTCTGTCTGTTGTGTGATAGTGTAGGTAAAGACCATTGAAAGTTATACGATGCAATAAGTACGTACAGTTAGAAAGTCTTAATAATGAATGCATACCGCATTATTTTTCGTTCTTGTTTTATATTAGATGATGACGCTTCAAAAAAGGAAATGAAGTGGAAGGTTTCCTAAAATTTATTCATTTCAACTTTAATCCATTTATATTTAAAAAAAAAAAAAAAAAAAAAAAAAAAATCTTCAACGTTCTACTGAAAGTAAAAATACCAAAATTGTTTTTCCATAATGGATTTTTAAATTAACATTAATACCATTTTTATGGCATTGATCCATTAATGTATACATCGAAAATTGTACAAACTTATATTTTAAAAAATGAAAAACATATACAGTCGAACGTCGCTAACGTAAAACTGAAAGAGGATACAAAATTTGTTCATATTATCAGTAGTTCATGCCATCAGTAACTAATTCTCATATAACTTAACTGATCAGTAATTTGACGGGGATTGTGGAAACAGTTGATGTAATTCCCGTTAACAGTGTTCACGTTAACAATATTCGACTGTATATCTCTATTTAATTTATTAACAATATTGAAAATCATTGAATAGAATATATTTCAAAAATGAATATTGTTTATGATATTAAAATAATTAACCGTTTTGCGGAAGTCGTAACTATGCTTACCACTAACTTTATTATTATTTAATAGGAGGAGATGTGGGAGGTATGTTTTACTCTAATTTTTTTTGTCTTTAGTCATAGCTGCACACTGTTTCCTATTTGGAAACTGGTGTTGAACAGAAATTTTTTATAAGGTTATGTACCAGTTTATGTGATTGAATAACGTGAAAATTTATATAAAGTATGTCGGTATCAAAAAATCTTAAAGATTGACAGGTATATTTATTAGACGAAAAATTCAAGAAATTACTTGCTGAAGCACGTGAGTAAATACGTGAGTAATGCACGTGAGTATATTTTTTCAGGCATAAACTCCCACTGAGGTCTGAACGAGAAATCTTACAGTTGACTGCAGATCATATAATGTTAAAATAGGGGCGTTATGAATACTTCGTGAATTTATAAATAAGATGTCAACTTTCAAATTTTTATTTGTGTAATGCACAACTGTATTTTTTTTTTTTAATTTATTGCATTGTATAAATTTCCTTGAATAAATAATTTTAATTATTTCCATAAAATTGGTTTAGGCTATGACTATTGCATGAATTTTGAAACAGGTCCACTTGACACTTAAAATTTCTATCAATTATTTATTTTTAAACTGTTAAAAGTAAAAAAAAAAAAAGTGTATCACAGAGGAGAGTTTTGGAATATTTAAGTATTGTATTTAGAATCTAAATTTAACTTCAATTTTAGAAATAATAAAATGCGAAAAATGTCCCAAGGTATAACACTCTCCCCTATATCCTATATATCATTTCCATTTTACGTTTAATTTCATAGAATAAAGTACTGTATCCGTATATAATTTCAACTTCAGGTTATCACTGAATTTATCCATTTTCAGAGGTGTAGAATACGACTCTAACATATTTTTAAAATGTCTGCCTGTCCGTCTGTCTGTGTGTGTGTGACAAAATTTTTGGCAATTGTATCTCGAGAACTACTACACAGGATTTCATAAAAGTTGGCACGTAGTTTCACAACGACATATATCAGTTCCTATCAACTTTTAGTTAAAATTGTCCAAAAAATGGCGGGGCCATCCCACTTCTTTTAAATTTTAAAGATCGAGGTATAGGACTAAATTCCGGATAAATGTGCATAAAAAGAATATTTTTCTTAAGAATCTTTATGGAATTAAACACAATACTTTATAATAATTATAGTAAACTGTGAAAAAAAATGTTGGGCATGTAGGAGCATCCTTTAACCTCCTGGGGGAAGAAAGCCACAGAGGGGAGGTAAATTTTAATATTGAGCATCTTTCAAACAAGCTCGTCAATGCCTTTAAATAAATGGTTGAGTCATTGATATACCATAATTTAAAATAAAGTTATTGACTTTTATCATTAAAAAAAGTATAAAAAACAAAGTATAAAAAAGTATAAAAAAAAGTCAAGTATAAAAAAAGTCAAAAATATTTTCCAGACTAGCCTTTGAGATAAAAGCTT
The DNA here is from genome assembly GCA_963930645.1 of Salticus scenicus. Lineage (NCBI taxonomy): Eukaryota > Metazoa > Arthropoda > Arachnida > Araneae > Salticidae > Salticus > Salticus scenicus. Next base: position 267,976,949 of record OZ005649.1, on the reverse strand, counting down.
GTATAAGAATTTAAGACTTCTTTAAATAAAGTGTTTTGAATTTATATGGGGGGGGGGAAATAAAAATAATATGCGATTTTTTCCCCTTCAGAATAGTGTATTAAAACTTTTATATAAATAAATTTTAATATTTTTAGATAAATAATTAATAGATTTACATGGATAAATGGATTAAATAGCTGCATAAAATAGTGATTTATTGTTATTATTAAAGGATTTTTCTTTTAAATGCGATTTAATAGAAACATTCGCAATGTTTCTTTTTTCTTTCTTTTCTTTTCTTTCTTTTTTCTTTTCTTTTTTTAAGATGATAGCCCGCTTTATTTCTTTATTTATTGAAAGTTAATTTAAATTATCTGAAATTAAGCTCTTAAAGTGAGAAACATGGCTTTTTTTTTTTTTTTAAATATGTATCCACATTACATTAATCATGACTTTCTAAATTCCAATATAACTTCTTACAGATTTGTTAAGGTTTATTTTATTTATTTTTAAGATGAGCAACATGAAAATAACACTTGAAATTCTATAATTAAAGGATTTAGGGATATAATTAGAGTAAGCTAAATAATATTACACTCTGAGACATTTGAATTTAAATTTTAATGGTGTGTAGGGTTAGTGTTAAAGCCAGTTGACTAAAAAAGGGTCCTAGAACTGAGTGGTGTAATCTCTGAAGAAAGTCTTTCTAAGTGTTACATAGCCCTTTTTATTTCAGTTTTGGAGAAAACCATAGTAAACTCCAAATGCATATGTCGAATAAAGCGATCTGGTATCGACCTTGGCAATTTCCGTCTACTATCTTCCAGATATTTAAATTTTGATATTCCATTGATCAGAACATTGAAGAATTTTTCAATTCTATTTATAAGACTTTAATTTTTGAGATAATTTTATGCAGTGTTTCCATTGCGTTGAATTTAAGATTTGCCATCATTAAAAAAAAAAAAAAAAAAAAAAAAAAAACGAAATTTTGTTTTATATCCCATTTTATTAATGTTTGTTTTCATGTTTGAATAATGAATAGTATTAAATTATGCATCATATGATGGATTGGGCCCCACCTGTGAAAATTTACATGAGCCGCCACTGGTGGCCACAATATACTAGTACTCAGTTGGAAAAAGAATATATAAAAATATGCTTTTGACTCACCTTTGCAAAAGAATGATCAGTATTCCTTGCACCGAATACTCTTTATTTTATATTAGCTAATATAAAGGAATATATTATTCCATTAAAACAAACATGTTCATTGTGTTTCTGTTTATGTCATTTCAAGATCTAGAACTGAAGATAGAGGCGATTTTTGTCAAAAGCAACAATTTTAAAAACTCTAAAATAATCATAATGTGCATAAATATGTCACAGAAGCTTAAATGATATTTAGTATAATATACTTACAAAGAGGAAACAACCATAGTGCTATAGCCTTTAACTATATTTTTTGAATAAATAAAATTTTTACTGTAAAATTTTATATTTTTTCATTGCGATTTACATAATAAACTAATTTACACTTTTTTGATGGCAAATGAAAAAATCTGGAGTGACTCCATTCGACTTTCCGAACATTGAATAATCAATGGTTTTGTAGATAAAATAAAGAAAGAGGAGCTGTTAAATAAACAAAAGCAAGAAATTTATATTAAGGTGTTTGAGTATTTATCTTCATATAGTACACGTTGATTAATTTAACGCTATTTTACTTTGTGCATACATATTGTAATGATAAAGAATTTTTCGTTATGTCCCTGTTAAAGCCTGTAAATTCTAGATTCAACAAAATGTTTATAGTTAGTGCAGCAGTGACTGATAATATTTATAAAATGTTTTATCTCCATCGGATAAAGCATTTACACGCTATCGCACTTTGAAGTTTGAGCCCATATACCACAATGATAAAGATATATGCATTGTGTCCCTGTAAAAATAATCATAAGTGCTAGATTTTTAAAGTTCCTTAAGTTCGTGTGATGGTAATCTGTAACATGTATATGAATTTACAGTTCATTTGAATAAGTTAGTCGCTGTCGCACTTTAAATAATTTCACACTATAGGCCAAAATGGTACACAAGTATGTGTTATGTCCCTGTAAAAAAACTATAAGTGACCTATATTCACCAAAAACCCATACAAATCGTGAAACGGAGACCTATAGTAATATGTCACAGAAGTTTAAATTTTATTATAATACACTTACAAAGAGGAAACAACCATAGTGCTATATCCTTTACTATATTTTTTGAATAATGATTTTTTGTAATTTATTTTTGCTCAATTGAATAAGGCGTTTAGATGCTATCGCACTTTTAAAATTTAGTCCCATAGGCCATAAAGATAAAAAAAAAAAATTCTTTGTGTCCCTGTAAAAAACCTGTAAATGCTAGATTCACCAAAATCTATACCGTTCCTGCAACTATAACCTATAACATGTGTATAAATTTTTTGCTTAGTTTAATTAGGCGTTTAGACGCTATCGCACTTTTAAAAATTTGGCCCCGTAGGCCATTATGATAAATAATTCTTTTTTGTGTCCCTGTAAAAACACTTTAAGTGCTAGATTCACCAAAATTAATAGGGTTCGTGCTACGGTGACTTACAACATACGTACGAACTTTCAACTCATTCGAGCAACGCGTTTAGACGGTAGCGTGTTCCCTCACACACATACTTACACACATACAGTCGGTAACAAAAGTGTCTGAACACTAAAAAAAATTCCAATGTAAAAAATGAACACTTCATACGGTTTTGTTAAATAAATCCTTATCGAATCATGTTCTTAGACTGACTAAGAATAGGATTCGACAAGGATTTATTTAACAAAACCGTATGATGTGTACTTTTTTTTATATAGGAATTTTTGCTAGTGTTCGGACACTTTTGATACCGACTGTACACACACACACACACATATACATACATCATCATAAAAATAGTGATACCGGACTCGGGGCATCTCAAAACGCATAGAAACATCAAAATCTCTAATTCGGATTTTTGACATGATTACAATACTTTCCTCACATATGTATGTTCGGAAATTAAAAACGAGGATTATAAGTATAATTTTGTAATTTTCATATTCAATATATATATATATATATATATATATATATATATATATATGTATATATAATAAAATATAGCTATATGAATCTTAAACAATAACAATAAATAAATAAAAATAAACTTTTATTTATCAAACGTGAATGTCATTTGATAAAAATCCTATCAAATATCATTGGATATTCCAATAAAAGTTTTGTTAAGGAAGAGGATCATTAGTTATGGTCTTGGAAGTAGAAGGAAACACTTATTCGGTGTCTGGTTTTTCCGACAATTTGTTTTACATTTTATGTTTTCTTTTATATTTACAGCCAACTACTTTGATAGAAAGTAATTTATATTTTCTTTAGCAATTTATAATTTTTATATATTTTTTTTCAGACAGTTATAACAGGAATCATGTAGTCCTTAGTTTTTGCTACCGTTAATTTTTAACCGCAATTTTAGTCATAAAAGAAGCTTATAGTTCTAAACAAAATTTTATTCTATAAAAATTCTGGTGCAAGCGTCCCCGCAAGAGAGCGTATTCGTATGAACCCTGTATATTTATATTTTTAAACATCCTTCTGCTCGATGTTAATAGCCCTTTAAAAGGTTTCTTGAAAAAAAAAAAAAAAAGTCTTTCTCGATTTAGAAGACCTTGCAATACTGCATATCAATAAACATACATAGATATTTGTTTAAAATAAGCAAATAAATAAATAAAATGTGTTGTTTCTTTTCTTACAAAGTTTTCATTAAATATTTTATAATTTAAAAAAAAGAATAATAATTGTCTGGGGGCAGTGACAGTGGATGGAAAAATCGATATTCTAACAAGTGTCACTTATTTTATTTTTTTTTAATGTTAAGAAAATATTTATCTAACGCCATTTCGTCTATTTTTAATCAAATGTATTGGCCCACAATTTTTATTACACTTTGGTGAAAAAAATCAATAAAATATTGTACCTGAAATTTTTACACTGCAAGTGAAATTAAAAACATATGTCAGTTTTGTGTACAAATTTATATGAAAATAATTTATTGCATTTGTTGATATTATTAAATTGTTGAAACCAATTTATTTTTACTTTCTCTTACCCATAGGGTCGAGAAAGTATTGTTTTAGGGTCAAATTTTCGAACGTGAGTTTTTATTATATTTACATGTTCTGAGGTCCCCTGAATACGAAAGTGATGTTTTTAGCGAATGGTCTGTGTGTCTGTCTGTGTGCCTGTCTGTCTGTCTCTCTCTCTCTCTGTGCGTGTGTGTGTGTTATCAGCATATCACAAGAACAAATTGTAGCAGAAATTCCAAACTCGGTATGCTAAATGTGTATTATATAGGGATGCTACACTAAGCTTTTCGTTGAGATGAAGGAAATGGTTCGCATACAGGGACACTCAAAAGTATTCAAATACATAACGCATATGGGGGAAATTGCGGTTAATAGAGTTTAACATATATAGACTGCACTAAACAAAATAAAACGAATAAATATTTTTTGTAATAGAGATAGTCAACTGGGAAATAAATTTTGTGTATGTAGTCGCCCTCGAGGAGAGTAAATTTCATGATGAGTATCTTTCAAAAGAGCTCACCAATTTAAAATGAATGGTGGAACCATCGACATGCGATAATTTAAAATAAAGTTATCGATTTTTTTTTCATTTTTTAACAATATAAATAAATGAATAAAATATATATATTCTTTAAATGTAATATTGAGGATAAATTCAACCCTATAAATTCAACTAGAGTTATACGGAATAAATTCAGTATAAGACTAAATTAATTCATTTAGTGTTATACTACTTCTATAATATGGAAATTGTCTGCATTATCATGGAAGATAATTTTTTTAAATAATAATTTTAATTTTTTTTTTTCTGACTGAATTTGTATTGTAAAATATAGAAGAAAGTCGAGTGATGGCCACAACGCACTAGTTTTTTGTTGTTAGTAGATGTGATTTACTAATAATATTTTACCATTTCCAGGAAGGCTGTTTGGGAATTGAAATAAATTCCTCATAGATATATGGTAAATAATGTATGTTTTAAACTTAATATTCATCGCTTGTTTTTTGTATATTTACACGTTTTTTTTACACACCTGATTACCGTAGACAATTTTTTAACGTTTGATCTTTGTTTGTGTCTCTTAGAGTAACTTAAAAACGAATAATTTAAGGAGATCCAAATGTTGTATTTTGAAGTTAATATAAGTTTGTTGCTGGAAAAGTTTGATCAAGATTGATAAGTTTCAATGAAAGTTCCGTGTGAAAATTGTCTCTATAATTTTAAGTAATTTTTAAGTTTTAATAACATAATTAAATTCCATATAAATATAGGTGCATTAATGAAAGGGGAGGGGGGGTTGAAGGGGACGGCAGTCGCCCTCACACAGAACTAATTATCATATAAAAATCTTCCGAAGCCTGATTTGAATTTTTTAACATTAGTTTACATGACAGTACTCGTTATCTTACCTCTTAATCTCCAACCTGTATTTATAGTATTAAATTTCAGGGTAAGAGAAAGTCGTGTGAGTGATACACCAGCTAATTTAATTAAGAACTATTGCTTCATGTCAATGTTATACTGATGTTTTTATTTTTTATTTATTTTTTTATTTTTTTGAGATCGGATGTAAAAAATTCCGAAAATTAAATTTCATTCTCATAATAAATAAAGTTTAATTAGCATAGATTGTAAAAGGATTACATTTTTAACATATATTGCATATATTTATATAACATAAAAATATACCTTCATAATGAACACATTTACTTTAAACTCGATATTTCATTACCCATATATACATAAATTTAAACAATTTTAAAGCAGATTGTCAGAATTACGATTTGAAAAAAAAAAAAAAAAAAAAAAAAAAAAACGTTTGTATAATACAAACATATATAGTCATAATAATACATTTTCAACAGATTCCACATTCATTTACTATTGATTTAATATTGAAACTAGTTACTCGACTTTAATTAAATAATTTTAATTAAATAATTTTAATCATTAATTAACTTCCGTTTTAATTATTAACAATGTGTTAATCGGATTTATCAGAAAATATCTACATATAATTTGTAATACAAAAATAGACAAGATTATCTTCAATATGTTTCAATACTTCAATACCGAGAACGTGAAATCGATATCTAAGAAATATTTCTCATCCAAGCTGACGTTTCATAATTACTCACGCATTTCATATGTTAATCCAATTAATTTATCTTTATACATTTCTTTTCCGCTGCTTCCCTTATTAATTACAGATTCCTTTCTTTTTATAATTTCTAGTATTTTTCAAATAATAATTTAGATCATCATTAAGTTAATCCGACAATAAAAAACAGATTGTTAAATAATTATTCGCTTAAGTATGATTTGGAATAATTGGAAATAAATCGCATTCAGTAATTATATTACTAATTGTTTTATTCCAGAAATATAATTTGTATTGAATTTTACATGCAGTAACAGAATGTTAAATAATTAAAATTCAATGAGGCACATTAAGGTGATTTCACGCTAATTTTATGCTTATTGACTTTATAAGGACATTTTTTTTTCAATTCATATACGATTTGATATTAAATATAAAAAAAAAAAAAAAAAAAAAAAAAAAAAAAAAAAAAACTTAATAAATGTTTTATTCAATTAATTAATTTCATGTTTCAATAAATTTTTCATATTATGTTTTTATAAGGTTTTATTTTTAATTTCCTGATGTAATATAACAAAGCCTTTTTAATAACATACTTCAAAAAAAAAAAATAATAATAATAAACAAAAACAATAGTTTGATAAGTTTTTTGAACCAAATTCTATTTGCTGTTTTCTCACTGTTAGTAGGCACTACTAACAGAAGTTTTTATTTTTTTTTTTTGGCATTCAAGCCATCTTTTCTGTTTTTTTTTTTTTTTTTTTTTTTTTTTAAACCAAATTTTTGAATAACACGCTTTATTATTATCTTTTTTTTAGGATTATTTTATTTCATCATAGTTTGTAGTATAACGTCCAGGTTTTCGTAACACGCTACTATTGTCTTTTTTAAGATTGTTTTATTTCATCATAGTTTGTGGGATAACGCCTAATAAGTACTCTCAGATTGATCCATTTCTTCCATCAAATTTAATTATTGCAGACACGTATTCTCTAATTTCCTCGACAAACCCTTTTTTTTCTTTTAATATTTTATTAGATTTGTAAATTGTAGCAATTATATTATTTATCATAATTATTACCACTTTAATTCTCAACTACATAAAATAAGAAGTATCACGGTAGTTGTAATATATTTCAACACAGTATTATTAGTCAAGTTCTCAAATATGGTCATTATAAGCTAAATGTAATACAGTTAGGAAGGATGACTCAATTTGGAAATAACACAATATTATTTTCGATTTAAAATTGCGGTAAAAATTATTCTCTGGATAATTATTCAATATATTTCGTACAGTGCAGGCAATACACTTAAATATTGTTTAGAAGTAGGCAAAAAAACATTCTTATAAACTTCAAAGAGGAAATAGTCATCTTTCTCGAATTCTACTATCTGCAATAGATTTTTAAAATTAAATCCATTGTTACACATTCGATTAATAGAATCTTTAGAAAAACCTCTTGAATCCAACGATAAAAAATAAAATAGCTATATTCAGTGCCTTCATTGAAACCCCGTAAAACATCATTGCTACATATTTCCTCTAGCAAGCGTTTCACATTGAATGGTTTTTACTGAAGACGTCTTTTCTGTTGCCTGCCTGACTACCGAATCCAACTATACTATCCAAGTAGAATGGAATACTATCTTCGAGAACTAATAAAACTACTGTGATAACTAAGTACTTCTTTATAATGTAATGATTTTATTACCTAAAATTATATTATTATAAATTCATTTCTAAACATTTTCCTTTTGTATTTTATTACATTTAAATATATATACAGGGTGTTCCAAACGTTCCACCCCCTCCCCTCCTAACTCGAAAATGAGTCGGATTTATGAAAAACGGCGAAACACATGTTCAATGAATTCGTGAGGGACCTCTTTTGGTGTAAAAAGTTTGGGCCCGGGGGAGCTCGGGGGGTCCGTTAGGGAGGACAACTTTAAAATTTTAAATAGGAAGATTTGTCTTGTGATACATCCCTGGATATCTTGTGATACGATGATTATTTAATGAAATACTTCAGTTTCTAGATTTTTGAAATGTGGATTTTATACTGATGTTATCTCTTATATTATTAAAATCTTTACGCGCGCGCGTGTGTGTGTGTGTGTCTGTCTGTGAGAAACGGCTTGAAACAGCTAAGGCTCCGCCGCTAATGGTCGCACGGACTTCGGACAGGTACCGTCGGACGGAGAATCTCTTATATTATTAAAATCTGTACGCGCGCGCACGCGCACGCGTGTGTGTGTGTGTGTCTGCCTGTGTGTCTGTGAGAAACGGTTTGAAACAGCTAAGGCTCCGCCGCTAATGGTCACACGGACTTCGGACAGGTACCGTCGGACGCAGAATTTATCGCAGATGCTCGTTATCTAATTTCCTAAACGATGCGACCCTAATTAGCCGAGATATTAATAAAATGTCGACCCATGTGAAATCAAAAAACGATTCAAAATCGCAGCCGACCGTCACTTTGTTACGGAACAGCCTACCTCAAAAGAAGAAACAGAAAGAGAAACTTTCGTGGGTTTTTGTAAAGCGATCCTGGCCGAACGGTTCGAGATATCGAAATACACCTGCACCAAAAGAAAGAGCATTTATTACCGATCCTTACGGTACAATTTTGTTTAAAAAAATACGAATTTTTTATATTTTTTAAAAATGTTTTAAAAAGGGTCGAAAATTTCTCTTTTTCTCGATCGTCTTTTTTGAAACGACTTGTATATACGACCGAATAACTGTTCCATTTCTTAACAACTGGTATATTCGGAAAGGTCATTTAATCCTCTTGCGAACCATATAAACATTTTAACAAAATGCGGATTAGCGATCAATATTTTTAGATTTTACGAAACATCGATTTTTTCACAAAACAATTTACAACTCAAAATCGTTTAGAGATAAATCATTTCTTTTTTTTGTGTGTGTGTATAGATCTCGCTTCCACAATTTACTTCCCAAAAGATTGAGAGAAATTTTAAAAAACTGAATGAGTTATAATTTTTTATAATTTTAGGCATTAAACCATTGAAAATGGCGAACTTCATTCCAAAATGAATTCCGTAATCAAATCATGCAGCCGTCGTTGCGTCACCATGACAATCCGTTGAGAGAGGAAACATTTCTGGACGGAAGCGAAAAAAAACTGATTGAGAATCAGAGATATTTTGACTAGGATAAAAAATTGCAAATTTGTATTTTCTTCAATTTTTTACTTTCGCACACGACACTATCTTAACTCACAATACAATCTTAACACCACAAAACAAACTTGCAGTTAAGATTGCATCGATTTTGCTCAATAAACAAAAGGTTTACGTTTTAATTGCAAATTAAATTGTCTCGAAAGAGGATGCCACTTTCCATAGCAACACTTAATTTTTTCACTTAAGGTAAAAATATTTGTTTTTCGATTTACTTCCATTAACCGACTACCGTAGGTACCTGCTTGCTTACCCTTGACATAAAGAATGCTTTCAATATTGTACTACGAGAGGACAACCTCAGGCTACTGAAGAACCATAATGACCCGCCGGACCTCCTGGGTCTCATTGACTCTTTCCTCTGGGACAGGTCAGTGATTACTAACGTAGGGGAACACAGCTATAACGTAGGTGTACCTCAGGTATCATGCCTAGGGCCGATATTCTGGTTGGTGTTGATAAATGACCTCCTGGTCAAGGCGGTGCCGAATGAGACTTGGACACTCCAAGCCTTTGCTGATGACATTTTCATCTTGGCACGCAGTAAGGTTGTTTACCGACTGCGCGAAGTAGTAAATCCGGTCCTAAGTGTTATACACGACTGGGCTACGGAGTGCAGCTAGGAATTCAGATACAACTAATGTTTGTACACGGTTGCTTTAGCTAAAGGGAAAACAGTGCATGCACCTTCTTGGATAATTCACATGAATGGTCATAAGGTATTATATTAACGCACAATAAAGTACCTTGGCGTGACTTTCGATGCTCATCTCAGTTGGATGCCTCACCTGGACCTCATTCAGGAAAAGGCAACAAAGATCCAGTACAAACTATGCCGACTTGTCGGCGCCACCTAGGATTTGAAGCCACGCATTAGGAAGAGAGTCTACTTGGCTGTCGCCGAGAAGATCATCCTTTATGCAGCTCCTATTTGGTATAGCAACCTCGTTAAACTCCAAAAGAGGTTACAAAGAATGCAGCGAAACCTTCTGCTGTGTGTAACCAAAGGTTATAGCACGGTTTCGTCTATAGCACGGTTGAACGTCTTGTCAGGGATCCCTCTCCTGCACTTGAGTGCTGAGTCAGAGAAGGCTTACGTGGACCTATTGAAGTGGGGAAGGAGTGTATAGGGTACCAATCTCGATCCGGAAACGGTAGAGAATTGAACTTATACTCTGAGACTACGTGACCTCAGGAGGCTCTCATGGACATGGGATTTAAACGCAGAGACATCGTATAGTTTTTATACAGATGGCTCGAAATCTGAGGACGGCAGAGTGGGCTGCGCGTTTCCCGGGCTGACAGGAGGAAACGTTGTCACAGAAGGCTAGTTCCGGCTCACAGATCACAGCACCGTGTTTGCGGCCGAGGTCCTAGCGACCAAGGAAGCAATTGCGGAAGCGGTAAACATGGGCATCCGCGAGATGGACGTCTACTCAGACCCCAGATCAGCGCTCCAAGCTCTTCACGGACTCGTGCCTAAGCATAAGTTAGTGGCTGAAATCAAGGACTTGATAAAGCAAACAGGAGTCAAAGTCTTCATGCGTTGGACCAAAGCACATGTAGGTCATCCCTACAATGAGATGGCTGATGCCTCTGCTAAGACCGCTGTCTGGAGAGACAGTGTGGATGTCGAGGTCAAGTTTAGTAAACCTCAAATCCGTAAGATAGTCAAAAGCAGAACATTAGCAGCATGGCAAGAGCTATGGGATAAAACCACTGTGGGGCGATCCACGCATGAGGTCTTCCCGAAGGTCGGTACGAAACGAATTCAGGGTAACTTTTTTGTAAATCAAGTGCTGACGGGACATGGCTCGTTCGGACCATACCAAGATCGCTTCTTCAAGAAGAACCCTGCATGTTTTTGTGGGGCAAGCGCGAGCTCAATCAGTCATGTGCTGTATGAGTGCGCTCGCTGAAGGTCAGTGAGGGAGAAGTACCTCCCTTCGGACTTTCAGACTCGAACACGTCGGGATCTCTGCCTGGATCACTATTGCAGAAAAGGAATCGCGATAATCATGTCCGACCTACTGCACTGGGTTACAGACCCGCTTGGTGGTGGGGTCAGAATAGTCGAAGAACCTGAGCTCACTTCAAGCAGGCAGGGAACCTCGGTTCCCGTTCCAACTGCCTAAAGAGTTGGGTTCGAACGCAAATCCTTAACGCAAGGTATCAACAGTGAGCTGAAGGAGCTAGCTCCTACTTGGTTGTATCGGAGGTATTCCCTCCGTCAACTTGAGTTATGTGTGCTCTGCTAGTGTAGAAGCATCCCACAATAGCGGTGATAGATGCAACACTAATGGACGCCGTTTTTCAATTAGGGTTTTTTCCTCACCTCCTTGAGGTCTAATCCCTAGCTGATACCAAACCAGCGCTAATCTTTCCTTCCAAGTATCCGTTTTTGGTGATATCAGTTCACTGGAACGAAAGCAGACAACGCATGAGCGTGTGTTATGGCGTCTATTGTAGCTATTAGCTGCTGTGGTGGGTGCTGGTCTGTCTTTGAAGACTGGTGGTGCATGACTATTTGGCTTGCGTCTCCTGGCACTTCGCACTTGGTGCTCATGTGGTGAGATCTGCCCGGGCAACAGGGGTATGTCTGGGTGACCGAAGTTGGGCCGGTCACGGGGCAGTGGAGGCCAGCTTATCTAAAGGAGAAGCGAGTGTATGGCTGCCTAGGCGATGCTGTTGGGCTCGGCTAGTGCAGTGTACGTCGTTGGGAGCACGGCTTTGTGGATGGCCGAGCGCCGCCCTCAGAAGGTAAACTAGCCCTTCTGGCCGTGAAACCGTGGAATAGCAAGGACCCAAGGCAAACGGGCCTGCTGTCGACCAACCCAGGTTGGTCCGAAGGGCTGACGTAAGTTTCGCAAGTCTGCATGCTGTCCATATCTCGGCTGGTACTTGCTGTCAAGTGATGGCCTCTACTGTCGAGATGGCAGGATTTCTCCTTCAGGGACAATAAATATTTTGGACTGCATGGGCTACAAAGCGAGCCTGGGTCGGTTGGTGGTGCGGAGCAAGCGCCAGTTTCCATTATACCTTCACACGTCGCGCGCAGCGCGCATGGGTCTGCGCTGCCAGAAAGCAAGGCAATGGGGATCCAGTGCAATGGGGATCTAGTGCAATTAATGCAATCTAGTGCAATTAGTGCAATTAAGGCAATGAGGATCCAGTGTGAGTTTCTACCCGATCAGAAATGATTTTTGGGGGTGCACGAAGTGTCAGGGAAGGAATAGCGCGCACGGGACTGCGCTGCCGAAGGCAGTGGGGACCTTACCGAATTTGTACCCGATGAGAAATGATTTTTTAAATTTTCTTAAGAATAAAAATTTGACTTGAAAAGGAATATGTGCGCGCAGCGCACGTATTAATTCATATTGCGCTGCCGGAGACAGTGGGGACCCGGTGGGAGTTTTTACCCGATCACTTTTTTTTCAGGAGGCACGAAGGGTCAGGGAAGGAATACGCGCACGCACGGGACTGCGCTGCCGAAGGCAGTGGGGACACTGGACTTTTACACAACGTGACTAGTAGTAGTATGTGACTAGTGCGTAGTGGGGACTTTTTACCCAATCAGAAATGAAGTTTTTTTTTAATTTCTTTTCTTAAGACTAAAAGTTACTGTTAGTGATTCATTAATTATAGTAATTCATTTGAAAATACTGACCCGGAAGTGGGCGAAGCTCGCTAGTCCTTTAATAATCATTGCAGCACAAAGCTATTTATATCAAACTCATTGTCTTGAAGAGATTTTCCAGGGATGCATCACAAGACATACTTTCACGTTTAAATTTTTATGTTGCCCTCCCTAGCGGTGCTACTACTATTATCCCCTTGCCGGGCCGAAGCATTTTTGCGCAAAGTATGTCTTGTGATGCATCCCTGGAAACGTCTCTTCAAGACAATGAATTTAAAATAAATAGTTTTGTCCTGCAATGATTATTAAAAAGGATACATTAGTATAAAATTCACATTTCAAAAGTCTCAAAAGTCTCAAAACTCATTTATCTCCCTTAATAATCATCGTAGGGCAAAACTATTTATAACAAATTCATTGCTTTGAAAAGACGTTTCCAGGGATGTATCACAAGAAATACCATCCTATTTGAAATTTTTACGTTGCCCTACCTAGCGGCCCCCTAGCCTCCCCGGGCGCAAACAATTTTCACTAAAAGAGGCAACTCTCTAATTCAATGAACATGTGTTTCGCCATTTTTCACAATTCCGACTCATTTTCGAGTTAGGAGGGGGATGTGGACTTTTGGAACTCCCTGTATATATATACTTATGTATTATGTTTTGTAACTTAATATTATCAATTAAATATAACTGAAATATTAATTCATTTTAAAAATAACATTAATATGTACTTATATGTATATATTTGATTTTTGATATCGATCATTGTAATGATAGAGTATTATAGATATATATATATAAATATATATATAACATACATATGTTATTATTCCACTGTTATTTATTTAATAATATATTTTATAGATAAATTAAACAACAGTAAAAAAAAATTTTACATTCAAAATTATCTTTGCATTTTTAAATAGTTGCTCTTAATCATATTATTCTGAAATCCCTTTCTGTTTTCTGTAAAATGAAGATTAACAATTAAGTCTTTAACGTCAAAAACTTAAAGTTAAATAACTGAACACATATCTCGATTATGTAAACACAAACGAAAACTTTTTCTCTAGAAACCTGCAAGGACGAAAAATAAATAACGCAAGAAAGTAGCTCATCGATTATTACGAAATGTACTTGGGATGGTTGCCAGATCTTAGGCTCAATTTTCCACTCGATATGACAACACTTTTCGATTACTTTCAATTCTCTCGTGATTAGAAGAGTTTAATCAGTTTATCGATGATTCCCCCTTTTCTTTTTTAAATGCCAACCTCAATTAACCTGATAAGAATAAAGAAGCATTTTTTCAACAGTTAATTACATTCAATACCTTTTTCATTTTGTTCTTTCAGAGGAGAGTTTTAATCTAATTTAAAGAAAATGTACATTATTTTTTCATGTCTCTTAAAGATTGTCTCATATTTTGTAAAATAGAAATATTCAATATAGATGATACTTTATATTGATTTAAGTTACATATAATTTTATTTTCCAAAGTATATTACTTCTAGGAACATTCTAATAATTTTTTTCATAATATATTGTTTAGATCATATTCTGTTTCTATATTTCTATATTTCATATTCATTTCTTATATTTAAAAACTTAAAGTACATTTTTTCAATTTATGTTATAATTTGCATAAGTATATTTTACTGTTTTTCTTGAAAACCACAATTCGATGAAATAATATTTTAATATGAGTATAAGAAACGTCGATAGAATTACAATAATATTTTACAACAGAAATATATATGCGGATAATTAAGAAGAAATTGATTGTCTTGTTTGTAACTTATAAACATTACAGTCAGTCTTTTTACTTACTCCAAACAGTCGTCCACGTACTTCCGAGAGTACGCGTATCCTGTCCCAAATGGGTAAATTTTATCATGGATTAACATGGTGATGAACATATTAAAAGTTTAGTTTATGAAATACTTATAGACTCTGTAAAAGATTAAAGATTTTTTTTCTTGCTGCGGAAAACATCAAAGCTATAAGAGGAGGTAAAAAATTGAAATTTCATATTGTGTAATTTATTTCAAATTTAATAATCCATCTGAATTCCCTTCATTACAAGTGTGTTTTTGAGACACTGTATGCAATTTTCACTTTGAATACTTCAACGTGAACAAATCATTGATATTCTCATTTTTCCAAATCTGTGATTGAATTATAACCATATTTCACACGCTAAAGAGTATACTAATATAAAGATATATATATATATATATATATATATATATATATGAGTCCTTCAAAGTTTTTTATTACACAGATGCATCATTACATTGTGAAATATTTACATCATGATATTTATATACATACAAAAATTATACTCTGATGCTTATTTTTATAATTTTGAATTCTAAGGCTTTCGATTTTATGATTTTTTTTTAAGAATATTTCGGAAAAACTTACATAATGCTAATATCTACTGCATTAAGAATAAATCGCCTTTCAAACATATAATTGTGTTATGTAAATTATTAGTTTAAAATTGAAATATATCAACATTATTTTGTATTAGTTATGACTTACTGCATGATATCTTTTTTTTTTTTTTTTTTTTTTTTTAATAATTCATCCAAAAGATATAAAAAAAAATATATAAAATATATATAATGCATTGGTTGGATGGAAAATAATGTTATGGAGTTTTTATCTTGATCCACAAGTTTCTCTACAAAATGTTCTTGTTTAATCAGCATGTTTTAGGAATACACACTATGTTTTAGGAATATGTTTATAAATTCGTATAAAATTCACAATTCTTTAAAAATAATATAGAGTTTTCGAAACATTTTAGCTGGATATAACATAATTGTTGTAAAATTAATAAAAATCTAAATTTCAGGTAATACAGAAATTTAATGATAGAAATTTCTTTTACATCAACGTCCCACCAGTGGCCGAGTGGTTCAGTGCTCAAAGCAGTGCTGGGTTAGAGTTCGAGTTACGCTTATCGACCTAGCCGTTCGAAGTTTTCCGTGGCTTTTTCCGAAACTCGCGTAAATACGGGATACGACCCATTAGAAAGACCTTACCGGAGTTCATTTCACCTTTAGGCCTAGGACCATAGAGTAGTCAATAGGCTTTAAGCCGCACAACAACATCTTTACAGCAACATGTGACGAAATGTCTTGTACAATCTGCTAATGTACGTGCGTTGCAGCTCTGTGTACCAGAAATGAAGTACGGAGACTAATGTAAATTAAAATAATAATAATAATAATAATAATAATAATAATAATTAAATATTTTAAAGAGGGAGAGAAATTGGGACTACTCGTTAGCAGCATAATAGAAATCAATTACCTCCATTTTCATTTAATTACAAAACAATGAATGGACTCATATTAATTTATGGCAACATAACTGGCATCAGACTCCCCTGTACTCTTCAATACTACACTTGAGGTAAACTGAACTTAGAATGACCTCTTGAACTGTAATCCCTGACCTGCCCCAAACTCCTCGAATCGAAACGCGAGTACAATTTTAACGTACTTTTTATACCCCGGAGAATTGGTTTACATTTATACGTAACCCAGCTACCAATAAACTTATTAAAAACTAATTAATTGCTAAATTCCGAAAAACAAAACGTTTCCCTTTTAAAATCTCAACAACGGGTTCTGCTGCATAGAGTGCATTTACAAATCAAAGTTGAATCTTACAATGGAACCCGATCAACTTCGCAAAACTCGATCTACGAATTTCTTAGGAAAGTTCCATGATCCTCATAATCTTGGAAATATTTATGTATTAAAATAGATTTTTGAGACAGTGTTTAAATAAGTATAAATAATCTGTATTGGTTGAATTTGAATATGCTGCCAATTTAATGTACTATATTACTGTTCATTCTATTTGTTAAATAACTTCGCTGTAAGTTCTCAGAAGTAGTTTGTTTTTAGCCTGGTAAGATATCGATTAAACGCATACTTACACTCGTTCAATTTTCTGATATTTAGACACTGACTATTTCCTTAATATATTTCCTTAAAAGTCACAAAATTTCCAAATAAATAATTCAGTTGGTTTATTACAGTTTTATGCTAATTTAATTTCAAATTAAAATTTTTGTATATGCTTGACTTGTTACGCTTACCTGTTAAACAAAATTTATATATAAAATAATCTGTCTGATTCTAAATGAATAAATTTCTCATATAAACTTGTATAACACTGTAAATGTAAACTTTCATACAATATCTTATAATAAGTTTTGGTTTATTTTAAAGATTGATTAATTTAAGTTGTTATGTTGAAAATATAATTCTGATAGTTTTTTCAAATTGTTTTGTATAACAAAATTTGTATACTAAGGTGCAAAAAGAGACATGTTTTATTTGAAATGAACATAAAAGTTCCAAACATTAAGACAATTTTTTTTTTTTTTTTTTTTTTTTTTTTTTGTGTGTGTGTGAAACTTAGAATCTTATTTTAATTTAAAAAGTAAAAATTCCACATTTTGTCCTGCAGTTTAAGGAAACAATTTTCAGTTTCTGATAGTATTTTCCCAAGCCCGACTACGTTCACATTCACAACACTGATTCTCTAAACTAAAGCACCGTTCTCTAATGTTTCTTTAACGGTTATTAAAATAGAAACATCTTATTAATTTTTTTTAATTAAATCGTTACCTTAGAGCAATATTATAAAAGCAGATATTATTATTAGAGCAATGTAAAAATTTAGAAGAATCTTATACTACAACTAAAGTGTGAAAATATATCTCGTAAAAAAAAATAATACTAAAGTAAGTCAACATGTCAACTTGTCATGTGAATACGGTTGTCAACATACTTGTCACATATTTGTCAACCCCAATACGATGATTCTAATATTTAGTACATATATCTGTAATACTTATTACTTTCTACTAATTTTTAAAATTTGAGTTTTTAATAGTGAATTTCTGCCATATTCGGGAAGTGAGTTTCAACTGATATTAATTTTGTGTTTAAATTTTTAATATTAGACAGTCAGAAAATCTTGCACATGAAATATAATTATTAAATTTAGGTTTACCAATATTATTTAATTAAAATATTACTTTGTGTTGATATACATGTTTCTATGAAAGGTTTCTAAATCGTACATAAATGTGATGTTTCTTCAATAAAAATCTTTTGTATTAAAAAACAACGTAAATCTATGATAAATGAACGATTTTTCTTAGATACAAATTTTACGAAAACGTTCTTTGTTCCAGAGTTCACCAAGCATGCATTTATAATAAAGAAAAATCATTTGGTTTGCGCAGACTATAAAACACATTCAACTGTTATGTCATTTAATCTTAAATACAATTTGCTTGCATGATGGTATATTGAAAACTACGTAGTTCTTATTCATTGAGAAAGGTATTTTTCGAAAACTGTATTTATATTTAGTTGTTAATACTACAGCGAAAATGAGTAGTTTTTCTTATTGCATATGCAGTACATAATGTCCTTAAAATTTTATCATTATAAAAAAAATAATAATAATGCAATTATAAATACAATTCCAGTAATTTATGTTTATAATACATATCTAGATATTAGTTTTGTAGCCATGTAACTAAATCATAAGGGTTATCAAAGTATATTCTAAATTAAATAGTTTTGTGCATGCACAAAATTATATATATATATATATATATATATACAGGCTGTTTGCACATTTTTTAGACGATTTTATTTCGCAGTAAGAAAAAATCGTTTGCATGGAGAATTTTATTTTCACAACAGTTGTATTTTTGGAAGTTTTATTTATCTTCTGATATTTATAATTTTTGTTTAGATGCAAAAATGCGCTTTTAAAATGGCAGTGGATGGAAGGATAGGTTTCCACTCTTTCCAAAGATAGTTTTTAGTGAAATCGTTATGAAAAGCATTTATCAGGAGAAAATTTGAAAAATGTTGCAACAACACATGAATCTTGGGTCTATTTAAGTGGTTGCAATAAAAAAAGGTCAATTTATTATCACAAAAGTGGAGAAAAAAAATTGCTACATGGCTCAAAGCATCAAAAGAGAGTTTTTCTAAAGGATTTATGATTGCCACTGGTTTTTTCATACAAGCGCAAGATAAAAGCAAAAAAATATGACAAAAATGTCAAAATCAACTCTAAATACTCTCAAGAACATATTTTAACTCCAATTTTTAAAAATGAAAATCCAGATCTTTATCCACAATGCTATCAATCCGTTGAACTGTATCAAGACAAAACATGCAGCCACACATCGCAATCCGCAATTGCTTTTCTAGAAATAAATGGAACAAAAAACGGGAATTAAAACCATGCCCTTCACTGACATTCCTGCTAAATCTTCTGATGTATCACTGTTGGATTTTTGTGTTTTTCGACTCTTAAAATCAACATTATCCAAACACCGACCTACAACGCTTTGTGGACTCTGGAAAGCCGTTCAAAAGGAGTAGAAAAATATACCTCTTCCGATATTATAAAAAGCATTATTATCATAGAAATTATGATGTAGAATGTTAGTTAAGAACAAGGGCTATCAAACTGAACAAATAAACCACGAAATATGAGAGAAATTGCTTCAGTACACTCCATCAAAATCGTCTAAAAAATGTGCGAACAGCCTCTGTATATATGTATGTATGTATCGTAGATATAATAATTTATAGACCGTCGCCAGAAAAATTATTCAAGCGTTAGCAATAATTCCTGTGTAAAAAATATACACTTAATATTGCTTTGTTAAATAAATTCTTGTCGATTCATGATCTTAGTCAGTCTAAGAACACGATTCGACAAGGATTTATTCAACAAAATAGCATTGAGTGTACATTTTTACACCGGAATTCTTGCTAGCGCTCGAATAAGACTGCCGACTGCAGATCTATCATCCCTATGTTAATTTTTGATGCCAAAAATATTTTTTTGGCATCAGCTATTGGTAGGTATGAAACTACGTGGCATTTAATTGTTCTAATAAATATATGAAAAGAAATGGGATAACTTTTCATAAATAAGTAACATTTGACTAATTTATGGAAAATATAATTTTATAATCAGTTGCTTTATTATTATCACGTAATTAATGTATTTTCCTATTTAATAAAATAATAATAATAATAATAATAATAATAATAATAATAATAATAATATTTTATATTAATAAGTAATATGGAATTTTAAAAATTATTTTAAATATAGTTAGCAGCGACGTAAGAAAAACTCACTAGTTTAAATATATAAAAAGGTTTAACTTTAAATAATAACTATTAACAGATAAAGTAAGAAACGAAATAAAAAAAAAGAAAGGAATAAAGAAAATAATGTGAATTTGAAACTATATCTGGAATTTTTCTTTCACCTTTAATACATGAGTTATTATTAATTTTAGTTGCTAAAATATTCGTGTGTATTTACTCGGGGAAAGACAGCTATTAGGAAATAAAATGGAGGCCTTTCCCCAGGAGAAAAGGAATCACATTTTTTCCCTCGACGATCAATCTATGCCTTAATACTATATCTATGATTTGTATACAGTTATTGCATAATGCCTTCAGATTGCATGCTTTTTAAATAATATCGGACACATCGGGGTATTTTTGTGAATTTCAAAACAAATCAACATTGCTATTTATACAGTTTTCAAAAAGAGAAAATGTGCTTTAGCAATTTTAAACAACATTTATCAGTTTTAACACATTTCAAAAACATTTATAGAAATGTAAGCGCATTGAAGAGACCAAAGAATTTCTTCTTAAGCTAATTCTTTATTATATCCTAATTTATTTAACATAAAAAAAAAAAAAAAGTGAGAGAGAGAGAGAGAGACAGAGAAAAGAAATAAATGAATCTAGAGAAATAAAATAAAATAAAAAAAAATTCTTAAAACATCAGTATTGTTTTGAAATAATGCATCATATTAAAAAAAAAAAAAAAAAAAAAATGCTATGTAAGTTTGAGTGTGTATTCACATAAACTATAAAGTTCGTAAATTTTATTTTTATGTACGTTTCTAATTTTTTGCAATTTCTGGTCGAAATAACAACAGAAAATAAAAGTAGAAACAAAATATAACAGAAAGAAAAAATTTTACTTCTGCCTTTGCCCTAATCCATAATACTACAAAAAATATTATTTCATCGATTCAAAATATCCCTCTCGATTTATCAGGAAAGCTATTTCTCTCATGAAAGATAAATTACATTGTCAAGTATTGGTTTCTCCGGAGAAGTACGTTACGTGTGAAAGATAAGTGTTATATGTCATTCAGTTCCCTACTGCTGGGAATTGCTTTGAACTTGGATCTAGATAACTTTGTTAAAGAGTGATCTTCATGAAAATGAAATATGGTTGGATGTGTAATAATGGAAAGCTTCTGCCTTCGTCGGAAATATTATTTAGCACCCTTAAAGTTAAATGTTGCAGTGCTATAGGATATGCTTTTTACATGTATCATTAAAACAGAAAGCTCCTATATATCTGAACAGATATATGCATGCATAATTAGAAATTCACAAGTATTAGAAAATACATTATCTATTTATTTGGAAAGCAATTTTACTCATGAAAGATAAATTGTATTGTTATGTACATATCTGGTAATTAGTATGATTACCAGATTTTTTATTACCTTTTTTTTCTGAGTCATTTACATTTTTAGTCGTTACAATTTACAATATTATTTCATATACATTTTAAATTTCCTGAATCCGTAGCTAAAACCCCAGTGAAAAATATTGAAAAAGAACAAAGAATAATAGAAAGAATCTTTTTTCTGTCAATAGCATATTCCATGGAACTACAAAAAGTATTATCTCTTCGAAATGCTTCTTGAATTATCAGAAAAACCATTTTTTTCATGAAAGATAAATCGTTTTTCTTAAGTATTGGTTTCACCGTAAAGTATGTTACTTGTGAAGGATAAGTGCTATATTGAGTGATAACAAAAGTCCCTGCCCAGTTTCATAGATGACTTTATATGTGATTTAATTATCTCATTAAAACTCGAACTATTTTTGCGAAATTCATTTTCATCAATAATTTAAATAGAACTTAATTTAAGTAACAAGCATAAAACAATGGAAATTTAGAGAGAGTTAATTCAAATTGTTTTAGTTTTAAAATTATAGTCAGTCCTCATTTGAAGATGCTGAATGTTAATATATATATATATATACATTTTTCTAGTTAGTTAATTTTGGGAATAATTTATAAATATCTTGCCAAATTTTTAAATAGACTTATTATTAATTTTTAAATAGACTTATTAAATTTTTAAATAGATTTATTATTGTTCATCTATACTTTAAATTATATATGTGCGGACAAAGCAGATACTAGTGCAATGATTGAAAAATCATAAAACAACGATCAAAATATGCAACTAATCTTTTTCCACTGTTACAAAAAAAAGAAAAAAAAAAAAAAAAATCCAAGAAACCACAAAGATTCCATGTGCTACATTATAAAAAGTCTAAAAACATATAGCTAGGTGTTAATGGGTTAACTATACACCATGGATTAAAGTTTACTGAGAGACAAAATAGTTACGATTCTATTGTTTTTTACTACTTAAAGAATTTAGGTACTGTTAGAAATTCGATTTTTTTTTTTTTAATTTCACTAGATACACACATTAGTGATTGATTAAGACTCATTCTTTATCATAAATTCTGCCTTTTTAGATCTTTTTATTTTTGGTAGTTCTGCGAAACTAATATATCATCTTCAGATTTAATTTCATTAAAGCAAGATGCGTTCTGTTTAAAAATAACGGGAGTAAATCAATTATTCAGTCATTAAAAATATCCCAAGAAAAACAGTACCGAGTGTAATTTTATGATCCAATTACGGGATGGGTTATTTTATGAGATTTTTTCCATATTGAAGAAAAGTCACTTGGTCTCTAATCTCAATGCTGTCGGTAAACCTATGACATATTTTGCAATCAGTGTTGGTCAGATCATTTTTATTTTATGTGTTGACGAGTGCTACTTTACCGAAATTGACTAGTGATGGACAGACTGAAAATACGTATGGATTGATTAGGTCGATAGAATACACATAAGCATACTTTGCCTGAAGAAGTTTGAATAAAAAGTTTCACATATACCAATATAATTTCAAATTGGATATCTTTAGGTAGTATTGTGTTCTATCGCAATTCTCACAATATCCCTGATATATTTATATTTATATCAGGGATATTGTGAAGTTAGTTGCAAAAGATGAGGACATCTAGTTGCAAAAGATGAGGACCATACATACCATATTTCATAAGCAATGGTATTTAGATGTGAAGATAATCCAATACTCGCCAGAAATTTTAATATATCTACTTAGTATTGTTACATTTTAATGCAATTGTATGAAAAATTTCATAATACTTTAAGAAAGATTTAATATTTTATCTAGCACGTTATGAAACAGACAAAAAATTTATTTGAAACATAATGTTTTAGTCACTTTAGAGTGTTTTTTAATGATATATGCACAAACAGTTATGCATATCACTTCATCATAGTAATTAATGAGGATATTATATGGTAGAACTTTAGTATAGCATTGGTACATAGAAGTGAAAAAAGATATTTGAACCTTAAAAAAAAATGTAAATATATATATATATATATATATATATATATATATATTTACTCTTTATGCTCCTTATGTTATTTCTAAGACTGATTTGAGAATACTGAATAAATACAGGAGTTAATTTTATAATTAACTCCTGTATCCGATCATCACCGTGTCCCTTCATCACTGTGTCTTCATTGTGTCCGATCTTCACTTAATTTAAAAGTTAAGATCTTAACTTGTATTGTCAAAATTTAACTTATATTGTGAAGATTTTCTGATAAAACTTTGTTTTAATAGCTATAAAATGTTTATTTTTTAAATATTAATTTTAGTTAAAAAAATAATCTTATATATTTCATTTTCTTCCTTTTAGCGACAACAAAATAATATGGGTACAGCTTTAGTAAGCTCTTGACGACAATTAATATTTTTGCAATTTTGAGGGTCGATTAAAATATTGCTATTCCAATTGTGTAAGTAAAGATCTTGGCGAGAAACGTCCGAGTTACATCAGTGACAAATTTCAAATTTCGCCAAAGGGATCTAATACTAAAGCTGTTACCTAATGTGAATCATTATTTAGATTACAGAAAAATAACTGTGTTTTAAGTGAACATAATGAAACTCAAATAAATAAATGCCATTTACATTCCATTCACGCCTGCCTCTGAGGGCTAGTCTCAGACGGTTCGCTAGTATCGAATAGTGCAGCATTATTGATTGGTACCATATACCACTATAAACTATACCATATGGTAGAACTTTAGTATACCATTGGTAAATAGAAGTGAAAAAAGATATTTGAACCTTAAATATATATATATATATATTTACTCTTTATATTCCTTATATTTTTCCTAAGACTGATTTTAGAGTACTGAAATAATACAGGAGTTAATTTCTTAATTAACTCCTGTATCCGATCTTGACTTATTTTATAAGTGAAGATCGTGAAAAATTGCAACTAAAGGCAGAGAGAGTACTCTATAAAATCCTTTCAGGAACAAAAACGGCTGTATTCTTGTACCTTGTAGTCTAATTAAAGTAAGGTATATACGTTTTATCTTTATAAATACTTTTCATGTATCTTCCCTAAATTCGATTTTAAACCTTTTTTAATCTAATGGTACCATAGGCAAATAAAAGGTTAAGAAATCCATGATCTCCTTAGGAATTTGCTATACAGTTAACAAAATATATAGACAACTATTTTTTTAATTTCATCAAAATAGTTTTGTATTTTTGTAAAATTATAGAAAAGCATGGTTATCTGACCAACCATGGGCCGATAAAATCGATATCGGCATTCGCGTGCACCGTAAGTTTTTAAATGTGAAGAGTATCGATTTGCAAATAAATTATATTTCGCTAATGATGATATGAATCCGTGACGATGTTTGTAGACGGCTTTGTGGTGGAGAGGACAAAAACTTTCCGAATAAATTTTTTTTATGTTGCCTCAAAACACTTCAATCGGCAAGAAAAACCTAAAAGCAATCTAGTCGTTTTCAGCATAAATTTTGATAATTTTATTAAAGAGTAATGTTTATAAATATGAAATCGCTTGTAACGATCACACTGCAACACTAAAATAAAACATCTGTTGTAACAGGTCCGATTTTTATGTGTTTTCTAGGACAGGTATGCTTGTTCTTTTCTGTCAAAACATCAAAGTAAATATAAGATCATTAAGTTGCGAAGCACTACGTAATTATTATAATTTACTTAATCAGTAATCGTTTTAGAGGTGTTAAATTGATAATAATAAATAAATAATGAATAAAATCATCTATCAAACAAATGCAAACTTTTGAAATCACGCATTATGCCAATCAATTTCTACATCTTCGAATTGTTTTAAACTTAATTTTAAATGATTTCATTAATGAGTCTTCTTTGTGAAAATATGAAATATGGTTAGTTATATAATACTGAAAGCTTCGGGATTAGCTGGAAATATTGTTTAATATTTTTAGAGTTGAAAGTAGTAATATTATAAATAAATAAATAAATTCTAAAACTACTGTCTTCATGTTCCTTTTCTTGCATTGTATTTAACTTCATAGAACGTTTTTCTGGTTTCATCTAATTCAATGTTTCATGGTTTCATCTATTCAATGATTGAAAAGGTTTTCAATATATTTCTATTCTGAATTATGACGCTGCTATTGCGCGAATCGTTTGGAATGATTTTATTCATCTATCTGTATGCAAAATTCTGCATTTTCTGTTATTTTGGTATGCCCTTGTTTGGCAAATTCTAATTAATAAGTTTAGTTCATTAATACTTGATCTGTTATGCTGCATTTGCGCTACTTTAATTGTAATATTGTTAATTCTAAAACTACTATCTTCATGTTGAATTAGTTTTCTTTTCTTGCATTGTGTTTAACTTCACAGAAATTTTTCTGGTTTCATCTAATTAAATGTTTCATGGTTTCATCTATTCAATGTTTGAAAAGGTTTTCAATATATTTCCATTCTGAATTATGGCGCTGCTATTGCGCTGATCTTTTGGAATGATTTTATTTATCTTTCTGTATGCAAAATTCCGCATTTTCTGTTATTTTGGTATGCCCTTCTTTGGAAAATTCTAATTAATAAATTTAGTTCACTATTACTTGATCTGTTATGCTGCATCTGCGCAACTTTCATTGTATTATTGTTAATTCTAAACCTACTATCTTCATGTTGAATTAATTCTCCTTTTCTTGCATTGTATTTAACTTCAAAGAACGTTTTTCTGGTTTCATCTAATTCAATGTTTCATGGTTTCATCAATTCAATGTTTGAAAAAGTTGTATATATATATATATATATATCTTTTATCTATGCCATTGAAACAGAAAATGCTGAAACATTTGGTCACATACAATTTATAGATAATAAGGATTAAATTGAAGAAAACGCATAATAGATTTATTAGGTATACAGCTTCATTCTTGAAAGATAAGTTGTTACTTCCATTACCCTACTACCGTAAGTAATGGAAGTATTGTATTCGGTCTGAAAATTCGATATCGGGTTTTCACCTGATTTATACGTTTTGAGGTCCCCTGAGTCCAAAAAAGTGGTTTTTGGCAATTGGTCAGTGTGTATGTATGTGTGTGTGTGTGTGTGTGTGTAGGTGGAGAATATTCTGGCTATTATAGCTCAGAAACTAATAAAGATAGAGGTACGAAACTTTAGAATTGAAATACGTCTGGTGTACAGATGAAATTCCCAAATTTTGGTGAAAATTGAAAAACCGGAAGTGGGATATCGGAAACCGGAAGTGAGACCGGAAGTCCGTATCTCAAAAATGGCTCTAACGATTTTCTTCAAACTTGCTATAAACTTGCTCTATTAGATGTCCTTTCGAATGATATAGTTGGTTAGTTCAGGAAAATTGATAGGCGTCCTGTATAAATAGCTCAATTTCAGGCCTCGCAAAGGCGTTCCTTTAAAAACGGTTGTACGGATTTTTTTTCCTTTTTTAAACTCCTTTTTAAATATTCTTTTGTATGTAATTGTTGTTTTCCGGTCTATAACTTAATATGTCAAGTTTTGCTAAAAGTTGGTATATCAAAAACTGTTCTAACGATTTTCTTGAAAATTTGTATATAAATCCCTTTTAGATACCCTTTTTCATGTATTATGTGATTATTACAGGAAAATTAACGGTCATTCTGATTAGATAGTTCAGTTTTAGATCTCATAATCTAGTGTTTAAAAAAAAATAACTATCGTCATTTTTTTTTCTCTTTTTTTTTTTTAACTCGCTGTGTAAACTCTGTTTTATATGTCTTTACTAAAGTATCAAGTTTCTTTTACTGGAAAATTCAAAACATGCATATAATATCTCCAAAAAATGTGTGTAATAGTAGGTAATGGAAGTCGTGTGGTTGTTTCACACCAGATTTTTTTTTTTTTTTTTTTAAGCGCATAGTTGCCGAAACAAAGATTTTTTGAAATTATATTTTTAGAATAAATATGTTCCTTTTACTTAACCATAGAAAACGTCTAAAATATTTATAAAATAATTTTATAAAACAAATTTTATATCCAAAAAACATTGTAGTTAGCGGTAACTTAATTATTTATTTCTTTTTTATAATTCATTATGTGTGAAAGATAAGATTTCTGTGCTATTCAGAAATATTTACGTGTTTTTTTACTACTTATTGTTAACTACCATAATAACTAATTAAAACCAAGATTCCAAATTTGGTAGCTCGAAAATTGATTGAATTTTCTAAAAACAAATATCTCAGGTAAACACTTGACTGCTGTTATCAAAATTCTTTCATCAAAGTTCTAAGTAACACATTTGCTGCTCTACCCACTAAGCCAACACATACAAATTTAAGAAATTCTGAAAAATACTATCATCACTTAAAACAACAGTCTTGTGCTTAACTAATTAACTTGACACAAGGACCGTATAGTGGATTGACATTAATTTAAATTTTACCCATTAACATTGCGAAATCAACTTCAGCCAGTAAGGTTTTATAATTTTAACATAGAGACTTCCCTAGAGATAGTAACAAAAATTCTACTTTTACCCTTTTAAAACAAGTTAAAGAATAAAATTTAAATTTTCCCAATAATAATAACAAACATTATCCCCAATTAAAATTAAAATGGTTTTAAGATATTTACAAAGCAAATAATTTAACCTAAACTGAAAAGATAAATTAAATGAAGCAATTCATCTCCTCATTCCTAACTTGCATAACTTGAAAGGATCAGAAATAAAAATTGTGAATTTGTACAATTACCAGATCCAGCCAAGATTATACAAGTTATCCTCCCCAGATGAAAATTGCTTGGCAAAACATGGGAAAGTTATAACTGAAATACTTGAGATAATGTAAGAAAATTCTACAGTAAGCAAATATGCACAAGCTGGAAAAATTCACTTGCAAATAAGTATTCACACAATTTTAACTAACAAGAATTAAACTGCTATAAAAACAAAACAGTTAAGCTAAATTTTTAACTGATCAAAATTTAACCATTAATAAAATTAAATTTTATTTTTAAAACTAAGCATCAATCAACTTTACTGGTAAGGAACACATTTGAACTATTCCAGTGAGTGCACATTTACCAACAAAAACAATAAAAATCTGTAGATTTAATTCATTCATAATTTGAAATTTTAAAATTAAGTAAAGTTAATTCTGTAAAAAGACCTGCTATACAACTGGCTGAAATAAATGCAATAACCAGACTAAGCTGAAGGATATACCTTCATTAGAAAAAATTTTTAAACTGTCAACTAACAATCAAATTCCTGAAAACCAGTGACCCAATTTTTTTAATTTTCTCTTTCCCTTTTAACTATTAAATGCCCATTTTAAAGTCAATAATTACACATAAAGCTTTAAGTAAAAGTTACTCAGGACCAAATTAAATGAAACTACAAATAATTTTATTTAAAAAAAATTGCCGAAGATAACTACGTATAAAATAAGACAATCTTTTAATTGTAAAAATTACTCAGGACACAAGTTAGATGAAATTGCATATCAATTTATTTTTAACTTGACGAAGATAATTACATAAGAAATAAAAAACAATCATTTAATCGAAGAAAATTACTCAGGACTCAAGTTAAAGGAAATTACAAATAAAATAATTTAAGCATGAAGAATATAATTACATATAAAATAAGTTCAACATTTAAATGGAGGTACTTGATCCTTTAGTTTACTTTCACACTTAACACTTTATCGAGCTAATAAAACAAAGGAAAGTAAATTACATACTTCAGCTGATACTTATCGTTAACAGCACAGATTTTTCGTTGAAGCATCAGGAGATTACTCGATACTATTTTCGCTGTTATACATTGGCAGGTAAAGCAGTAGGAGAAAAACATTTATGGGCGAACAAAAACACAAACAGTTGCAATAGTGGACCTTTAAGCACGGGTCGCTCATCCAGAACAGACTCTCTTTACAGAGTACACAACAACGTCAGAGAAAGAGAATAAGCGATTTCTTCGAATAATTTTTTTTTTTTTTTTTTTTTTTTTTTAACACACTTGACATTGTGAGTTTTTTTGCTTTTCTTTCCATGCTATTCCTATGGGGTTTTTAGCCTTTTTTCCCCTCTTTTTCTACATTTTAAAGTGGTGGTGGAACCTGTTCCTTGGAACTCTTAACACGCAGCGCCAACCTAGGGGAATACCCTTGTACGGATTCAGCAAAACTCGCCGTACAACGTAGCAGGGGTATGTTTTTAGACTCCTAATAAGAAAGCATTTTTTTTATCGTCTGAAAATAAATGAAACAGCATCGGAAGGACTGGATAGGAGAAACAAAGTATTCTCCATCTAAGCCATAAACTTCAGAAAAGAGGGGTCACTCCATAGCAACCTCATAGCAGAAGGAAAATATGCGACTTACAGCTTGCACCTTCATACTCCATCATAAAATCCTCGGGGGATCAGGAGGTAAAAAAAAACCGGCCTCCTTCACCCCCCCCCCCCCACCTGGAACAGCCTTCAACGCTTACATAATTCAAGATAAAAACTTATCTACCTTGCCATACTCGAATAACTGCGTACCTCCGAACACAAAACACGCTTAGATAATAATCAGCCACTCACCAGTCGTTGCCAAAAAACTCATATAAAAAGGGTGCGCTCCCAATTCATAGAAACAACCCACCATGGACCAAATTCCGTCCTGAACCTAAAATTAATGACACGATACGTTTTGAAGTGTCTAGGTAATCTTCCCCCGACAAAACATCATTAAAACTTCTAATTATCCTTCTAACCTACCGCATGCATTTACGAACACCAATATAATTATTTACAAACATTCGAAAGTCTCTTATCTGCCAACCGCCAAACCAACAAATCTGCTTCATTACCATTTTTAAGAGCGATAACAGAACCGGAGAAAGCGCATACCCATAATGGGCCTCTCACTTCAAGTGGCTATCGAAACGAGCAACATATGTTCCTTATTACAGCTCTAAGAGAGAATTGCGTAATACGAAACTAAACGTAACCCTGAAAAGGGCCTCCGGAATGAATTAAACGAAAAACATGCTTGATATTTAACTAAATGAATGAGGAGCGTATTCTCGACAAAAGAGAGATAGGAACACAGGTGTTTTTTCACTGATACGGAAGGCTGTTGAACATCTTTTAACCATTTCAACCCGATACAAAAAGACGTTAACAGAAACATTGCTTTTCTAATGCTGGGAAAACGATTTAACACACTTTAACGATTTTAAATTAATGAGATATCAGCAGAAACTGTGTTTTACATGCATGTGAAAAGATTTAACGCCTAATTAAAGATATAAATTGTCTTACAGTTTTTGCTCTTCAGAAAATATTATCTCATATTTAATTTTCTAAATTCTTTTTATCAATAATTTTGAAAAATAATAATTGCTTTGAAAAAAACAGTCATAACACTTTATGACAGAAGTCTACTACTGATAATCGTTTTTAAAACCGAATCTAGATAACATAATTTTAATGTTTAATATCGTAAAGTTTGGACTTTAAGTAATATTATTTATTCATTTAAATTAAAACGCAATATTCTTATATACAGAAACGTCGTTCCAGATAAACCATCAAAACAGAATCTTCATAATTATGTTTAGTTAGTTTAGATACATTCCACTACTCATCCACCTCTAAACATTTTAGAAACTATCCTATTTTATAAACTGTCACCAAATTATATGACGCTTTTAATTGTTATATTTATTGCTTTATTTGTAGATCTTTATTATAAAGAAACAGCAATTACCCAATTTTATCCTTAAGTGTATTTTTTGGGATTTATAATTTAATGTTTTATAATTTTTTATTGTTCACGTTTAATTAAATGTATTTATACTTATGTAAAAAAATGAACTCATTTTTTTTTTTTTTTTTTTTTTTTTTGAAACAATTAAACTGTAGCTAAAATTTAATTGGCTAATTTTAAAGCTATTATGAGCTTAAGATTTCCCTATTTTAATTAATCAAAAGAAAACTGATAAAAAATTCGAAAATTGGGCTGGGAGGTGCACAAGGATCCCGCTAGGGTCACCTTTGTGTCAAATTACGTGACTGTCCGAGCTGCCTTCTCTGCGCTACGCAATGCGCAGACACAAACACACACACACAGATATTGCCTTATATATGTATAAAGATATATATATATATTGTGGATAAAGGAATGCTCGCAGATTTGTAATATACGTTTATATCATGATATTCCTATTAGTTTATATATATATATCTTAAGCGATCCTTTGCGTACCTTATGGACATTTTTATTTCAGTTGTAATTTCAAGCTTATACCAACAAAAATAAGATGCACATTTTGATTTTATATAATATATATATATGTTTTTATATAAAACAAATTACACGTCAATTTAAAAAAGAAAAAAAAAAGGAAAAGTTTAACTTGTATTTTCAAAATTTTCTCATAAAAATATGTTTTAATAGTTTAAAATGTTTATTTTTTAAATATTAATTTTAGTTAAAAAAAAATAATCTTATATATTTCATTTTCTTCATTTTAGCGACAATAAAGTAATATACGTACAGCTTTAGTAAGCTCTTGGCGACATTTAATATTTTTTGCAATTTTGAGGGTGGATTAAAATATAGCTATTCCAATTGTGTAAGTAAATATCTTGGCGAGAAACGTCCGAGTTACATCAGTGACAAATTTCAAATTTCGCCAAAGGGATCAAAAACTAAAGTTGTTACCTAATGTGAATCATTATTTAGATTACAGAAAAATAACTGTGTTTTAAGTGAACATAATGAAATTCACATAAATAAATGCCATTTACATTCCATTCACGGCTGCCTCTGAGGGCTAGTCTCAGACGGTTCTCTTAGTTGCGAATAATGCAGCATTATTGATGGTTAAACTCACTTAAACTATACAATATATCACGACTCTTGGTCATGGTTTTGGTTTTCGAAAATCGTCGAGGATAAAAATATGGTTATTTATACATTTTAATTATTAAATTACATATATATATATATATATATATATATATATATATATATATATATATATATATGTATGTGCTGACCAGTGAAGTGGGCAACGCCTAGTACTGTTCAATATTACATACACACTTATCTAAGATATTTTATTTTAAGGAACAAAGTTTATTCTATCAAAATTAAAATAAAGAAAAGGTAAAGAAAACATGCATCAAATTTATATCTTATTTAAAATTAAAATTTATCTCTTAGATTTTAAAATTCCTTAGAAACTAAACTTTATAATACAAACAGACTAATTCATTGAAATCATAAATTGTGAAACGTAGTATAATTTACCATATCTTAAATTTACTGCATGTTAAGCAAAACATAGAGAGATGAATTTTCATCTCGAATTAAATATTCCCATTATGAAAACTTTTCATAAATAACGATTTAAATGAATTTATCAGAGGTGGTTAAAATCAGAAACGTTATTGATTGCTCGGAAGCATAGCGGAAATTATAATGAATATATTTACCGATAAATTAATTATTGCGAATTGGATCCATAAATTGAGTTATTCGGTAAAATTAAATGCACACAATCAGATACCTGAAACATTGGAATTCGTAATAGCAAATTGGAATTAATTTTTTATAAAATTTATGGAGTAATAAATGAATGTAAATTTATGTTTATATTTATTATATATAAAAACCTGTACAATTAAATTGTAAAATACCGAGAAAATTTCAAAATTAAAATACAGATTATAAATTAACACATAAATAATAAATTGTTAATTTTCTAATCAAATTAGAATTTTTAGAAATATGTTTCAAAGGTGATATATATATATATTTATAAGTAAACGGCAAGAAATGCTGTATTATATTATATATGACGCTAAATGCCATTTTCCTCGAATATAAAACTTGCATATATATGTGTGTGTGTATAAATTATCAAGTGATTTTCTTAAAAAAGTTTTTACATTATTACTTTTCTCTTTCTTTTCGTTAATAACAGATATTTTGAAAAATATGTTTGATATTTTTAGTTGTGTTAAGTGTTTTAGCAATATAACAAAAAAAAAAAAAAATATTTTATAATAATGTATTGATAAAAACCTTTAAGACTGAGATGCCAAGCACAAGGCGCAATTTGAAAAAAAAAATAAACCAAAGTAATATGATGGAGTACAAAATAAACTCCCGTCACTTTCATATCTCTATGCAGGCTTTTCTTGGAGATCCTGATATCCTTGATTATTTTATTAATCAAATAAAGGGCATATGTAAAATAAATAATTATGACAACTTAAAAGCTATTCATTTTCTCACATTCCACCTGTCGAGGGCTCCATTACTATATGCGGACCCATCTTTTAGAAAAAACGTAACTATAGATCAAATTATTGAAAATTTTAAGAAATATTTTAAAAGCATTTCTCCAAAGTGCAAATATCTAATCACTCCAAAATTTGGCTTTGTTGCCATCAGAAACTGTCAACAATTTGGCCAATCGACTAAACACAATCATTTCACAAATATATCCTGATCAGGATCGAAACGCAATAAAAATGACACACTTCATGGCGGCGTTCTCATGTTCCATTAATACAGTTTTGCTTAAAGAAAATACTCAGAATTAATGATACCGTCAACAGAGTCCAACAAATAGAAGAGATTGAAATTTCCACGACCATGACTTCCAACCCACCAAACGAGCAAATTAAATTGCTCAATCAAGAAATCAACTCTTTAAAACAACAAATAAATGTCACGGGGCAACAAACATTTTATCAAGGCAAAAATAAACAAAACTCACAACTGCATAAAGATACAAACCATAAAAAAATATTTTTTTCAATACGGTAACAAAAATAGAGCTCTTCAAAAATCCAAATTCATTAATTATAACAGTACAACAACACACTGTGCCTTTGTCGCAGATATAATTATATTATGAAAAACTGTCACGAATTTCGTTTGCTAATAAAAAGTGATGAGCAAAATCCACAAAATTATCCCAAACTTCAAAGAAAATTCCGAAAGAACAATTGTGATCGAAATAGGAAAAAATAAATAAAAGCTTTCTTAATATTGATGCCTAACCTTTTGACCATCACAATTTAAACTAATAAACAGTTCAAATGATGCTGATATACTTGAACAGAGAGAAAATATTGACACATCGGCACCAATTTTACAACATGCTATCACGTCACAAACTTATTTTATATATCATAATAGTTATCAAAATCAACCTAATAAAAATTTTTCGACAGAAAAAAAATTCAAAATTTTCCCAGGTTCATTTCTGAATTCAACGTGAAGTTTCCCAACGAAAATACTTAAATTTACTTTCTGATATAAACTCTGAAATAGTGGCTAATGTACATGCACAAAATAGTAATCTTCCTCAAATTAATCTACAATTTAAGACAAATATATCACCTTTTCTTTTGGACAGTGAATCTTCATTATCTGTCATCTCAAATGAATTATTTCAAAGGCTAAACCATAACAATAATTATAAGCACATTTCCCCCAATTAAAACTATCAACTCAACTGTCTCATTTTCTGCATGTATAGAAATAATATTCAAAATTAATCAAAAGGCCTTTAGACATCCATTTTCCGTAACCGACTTAAATTCTCACTCAGTATTCCAGGATATTTTGGGATTTGATGTCATGTTAATTAATGATGTTCAATTATTGCTTGTTAAAAAGATGGTTATTATAAAAGGCGAAAGCAAAAAGCATCTTGATTATAATGAGATAAATTATAATTTTTTCTAAAATACAGAGTGTTTTCAAAATGATCAAATTTGTGACGAAATATTGGTAGAACCGAACGAATCCGATAATAAAACCGTTAAAATAAAATTGTGATAAATTCAGATATAAAATTATCATAGAAAAAGATGAATATGTATTTGCACCGACAGTAATCATGCATCATGACAAGTTAATTGGTAATAAAATTTATATGAACCGTGTTTAAACCTCATATAGAATGTTATCCTTCGATTCATCAAATTGAACAAAATAATGAACTTCTGAATGAAAATTTAAATAATAGCAACAAAAACACAGACGATATTTATCAATATATTTTATCAAGAATCATTTTAATAAAGTGGTTCATTTAAATAAAGGTCAAAGACTTGGAAAATGTTTTTCAATTTCACAAATTGAAACTTTAAACTCGCATGGCTGTAATTCAGAAAATTATAAAGAATACGTAAGTCTAAATATTCCAACGGAAGAAATAATAAACTTAAGAAAAATGATCTTCAATCCTCGGACTTTGAATTAAAGCATTTAGATGAAAAAAAAATAAATAAATTATTAATGCAGTTTTCTCAGGTATTTTCCAAAAAACCTTAAAACGTTAGGACACAGAGATAAAATTCAACTGAAGGTGTCTTTAATTAATAAATATCCTGTTCGGACTTTGCTATTCCAGGTTCCTCATGCTTTGGAATCTGAGACACTTAAACAGCTTGGTGAAGTGTAAGAAGCTGGTCTCATTGAGAGATCCGTCACGGAATGGGTGTGTCCCATGCTATTAGTTAAAAAGAAATCTGAGCCAAATAAACAAACTTCTTACAGATTACTCCTAGATGTAAGACTCCTTAAGCGCATAATTAAACATTCAACATATGCATTGCCTAAAATATCCCCAATTCTAGCAAGTTTATCAAAATATAGATATTTTTCTGTATTAGATTTACCTAGCGCATATTGATAAATTGGTCTTCCAAAAGTGTTATAGGAAATTCCTTTACCACACCATGGGGCACAGTTTCATGCAAAAGACTGCCATTTGGTTTAAAAACACGACAAGCTCAAATCTTCAGGCTAAGATTGACTCTGTTCTTGATTAAACTCTCACTGATGGTTTCTACGCATATCAAGATGATATTGTAGTGGGATCTAAATCATTTGAAGAAATGTTGAATAAACTTGAAATTTTATTTGATTTATTAAAAAATATAACATTACTTTGTCCCCTAATAAATGTACATTTTTCTTAGAAAAGATAAATTATTTACGATTTGGTGTGTGTGAACAGAAAATTAAACCAGTACAATCCAATATAATAAAGATCACATCTTTTCCAACTCCCAAAACAAAAAGACACTTGAAAAAGTTTATTGTTGCATGCAATTATTAAAGGTCTTTATTACCATCTTACGCGAGTAAAATTCAACCTCTCATTAATTTAACAACACCTAAGGCGAAATTTAAATGGGAGGAGTGTCATCAAAAATTTTTTTATCAATTACAAAGCATATTCTTTAATCATCATCCATTTGTCCGTTTACCAGAATGGGATAAAAAATATATCTTAAATACCGATGGATCACAATATGCTATAACTGGTGTTTTATTGCAAGAATGTGAAGGTAAAAACTTTCATATATCTTATTTTAGCAAATCACGTAATCAGTCAGAGAAGAGGTATCCTCCGATTAACTACTAGATTGTAGTAGAGCTTATGTCTCTAGTAAAATCAATTGTAGCATTCAAACGTTATCTTAATGGAAGATATTTTACAGTGTTGTCTGATAGCAAACCTCTGAAAAAGTACAAAAATTCTACATTCCCTATGGCTATCACTACTAGGTTGTTATGTGAAATAAGTGAATACAATTTCACATTTAAACATATACCCGATAAAACTAATATACTTGCTGACAATTTTTCTAGACTTGAGGAAGAACTACCTCAGCAAAATCTAACACGAACCCTGAATTAATTTATAACAGTAAAGAAATTCTACCTATTGTAGAAAATGATAACGAAATAAGTAAAAATGTTGTCAATGCCATTCAAAATAATAACAAAGATAACCAAATGACAATAAAATGAGATAATGAACACAAATATTTTAAAACTTTATATGCACATTTTAATAAAAAAACATTCAAATACACGGCAGACGTTTCGGCTAGAACACTAGCCCTCCTCAGTGTCAAACATAAAAGCACAACATTTACAATTATTCATAATGCATCATAACAAGATCATATATTCAGGAGGAATAGCTTTAGCCTCGTTCAAGGCAGAATGTTGCATTTTAGTAAAAGCGCCCTCTAGAAAAATACGTGATTCATATATAATGGGCTAAATATAGAGGCTAAAAATTTAAAGCTGTCAAAATCAGGACTACGTTCACTATTGAAAAAATTAATGACGAGTTTTGATCTTAAATCTCCTGCTTTATGTGAGCGTTTATGTTTCTTTAATCTAATTTCACCTATTCTACCAGTTTCCCCGATATATGCAAAATCACAATTTTTACAGGGGTACTAGAAATTACATCTAGACGTTTAAGGGGGGGGGGCAGCGGGATTAACGTTTGAGAGAAAGTTACTAATAAGGAGTTGAGGCTTAAAGCTAGTAGAGATATTAACTATTCTAAGCAATTTAAAAATATTTTCGGAAATATCTTTATAATAAGGGATATTAGTAACGTGAGTAGACATTTTAACTTTAGGATAAACTTATTTTGATGAAAAATAGAACTCTTCTTTATAAATTCGTTTGATAAAACGAGGGTGTATCCATTATTTTTTAAATCAGAAAATTTTTTTGAAAGTTCACTATTTAAAAATTCAGAATTACTAGAATAATGATTTGCACGATGTAAAAGAGTACGAATTACTTCAAGTTTATGAGATAAAGGATTGTCAGAATTGAAGTTAAGATATTGACATGAGAAGGTGGGTTTTCTATAAACTGAAGTTGAAAAATGTAAAAAATCATCGACTATTTTATGCATTACAAGCTTGAAAGGGTAGTTCATTATTAATTTCAATTTCAAGGGTAAACTGGATATCAGGACATAAAGAGTTAGCGAAATCCAGAATATCGTTAAG
This sequence comes from Salticus scenicus, assembly GCA_963930645.1. Taxonomy (NCBI): domain Eukaryota; kingdom Metazoa; phylum Arthropoda; class Arachnida; order Araneae; family Salticidae; genus Salticus; species Salticus scenicus. The sequence goes on along the minus strand of OZ005649.1, from coordinate 267,938,433 downwards.
ATAATGTTGCTTAGTAATTATAAAAATATCATCCACATATCTTTTCCAGAAAAAAATTATCATGTTACTGGAAATTAATTTGTTTTCAAAATGTTGCATTACAATTTCAGCTATAACGACAGATATAGGGGCACCCATAGCAGTTCCGTTAATTTGACGATTGTAAGAATCATTAAAAAGAAAACAATTTGATGATAAATAAAAAGTGGTAAGATCAAGTACAGTATTTAAATTTAAATTTAATTTTAAATGTTACATTGGTTTTAATATGTTAATAAGATGTATAAATTATGTTTAATTTTAATTTTATTAAAATGACAATAGTTTACTACATCCCAATTCTGACCAATTTTTAGAAATTTCTGATTAAACGTTTTTGAATGAGAAAAAAAAAAAAAAGACAAATTTTTACAAAAGTTAAAAATAAATAATTTAATTGGTCTAATAGAAATTACTTTATTGATAGAAAAATTACTTTATTGAAAAATAACTTATTAATGTATGTAAATCATGACTCTGGAGAAAATATACTTGTAATTGTTGTGCCTGATTCCTTAAAGGCAAAGGTGATTTTCATTTCTCATTTTTCACACTTTGACATTAAAAAGACATACCACTTTCTTCAAAGAAAACACTTTTGGCATAGCATATATAGTGATACACAAATGTTTCAAAAGACATGTGAAAAATGTGTCACAGTAAAAAGTCGTGTAATTCCGCATGCACCTCTCCAAAACTCAGAAATTGCTAAAAGATCCTGAGAAATAATTCCATGGGTATTGTTGGTCCTTTCAATATCAGCAATATATCTACACGATGATACAGCATTTCAGTCGACATATGGAATTATTTCCCTTATCAGTTATTTCTGCTAATAATGTGACAGGCTGTCTTTTTAGCTATATAGCTTGTAGCTACAGTTATAGGTATACTATATAGCTATAGGTAAAGGTACTATAGATACTATATAGCTATAGGTACAGGTACTATACTATAGCTATAGGTAGACCGTCGACTGTGTTAAGTGATCAAGGCACTCAATTTTGTTCAGAGGTTTTTAAAAAATTATCAAAGTCACGTGGTATAAAAATTAACCGAAGCTGTTGCGCTCATCCTCAAATCAATTCTTTGTGCGAGAGAATTGATGCGGGAATTAAAACAACAATTATGCAGGATGGTCAGTTTTAAAAAAATGCAATTAAAATCAACAAAAATTTTTATAATAGATTGATATGTACAACCACTGACTTCCCACCAAATGTACTTCATTTTAGAAACCTGTTATCGTTAATTTTTGACACATTCAATCCTCATGTTAAAGTTGAAAAATAACACAAAGGCCAATATATAGAATCTATATTATCTGATTTAAATAAAAATTAGGAAAATGTTACAATGACCTATTTAATCATCAAAGAAAATAAAATTAAATATATATATTTATATATATACTTAGAAAATTTAAACAAGGAGATATTGTTTACATAAAATCCAGAGATAAATTTAATCATAAATTTACAGGCCCATATGAAATTATTTCTGAAAACATAAAAGTAAACTATAGAATTCAGCATCTACACAACCCTAACAGTAATATTTTTACTATATATGTTCACAGATTATTTTTCGTTCCTCCAAGAAAACAACTTTTGTTTTTTAAAAATTCAAATTTGTCTCCTCAGTCAAATAAAGTACTGTCCATTATAATTTGCGAAACAAAAATATATATTAGTGTCTGTTCTGACGTCCACATACATTGATTTTTTTTTTTTTTATTCAGCTGGTCAGATTTCTTTTTTCCTGTGCTGCGTGTTATAATGTTTCTTCTAAATTAAAGTTAACAAAAATGTAAAAAAAAAAAAAAAAATCTTATAATATGAATAATGAACTAAAATAAATGAAATTTTGTCTCATTGATGAAACTGCTGAATTCAGTTTATAAATAGATATTTGATTTGAAAATATTTTCAGTTTGTGCATCTCAGACTTGATTAACATGTTATGCATAAATTATGTTTTAAAATGTTTTCTGTTGTCATATATTTTGTACTATTACATTCATTTTTCTTTTTTTTTTTTTTTTTTTAACCATTCACTGCAGTATTTATACATAGCAAACCAATACTGCAGTATTAATTAAAGCACAGAACTGGAACACAGTACTTATTAAATAAAGGACTGAAATATAGGTCTTATTAAAGTATAGGACTTTTTATAACATATTGCTGAAAATAGTTATATACGTTTCAATTGAGACAATTTATGCCTTGATTATTCTTTTTTTTATGTTCATGTTATTCATTTGTATACTGTGTTTTTTTTTTTTTGTGTGTGTTTACATATTGTAGTATGAATGCGTATTTGCATATTGTAAATTTAAGTGTTGATATATATCTATATTATTTTCCCACTTTCTCTATAATTTTTTTTTTCGTGCGAAGTGGGAGAGTATGTAATGAATATTAAAATATAGGCAAAATTCTGCAATCCATAACAAATATTTAATTTTCTCTTTTGATAAATAAATAAGTAAATAAATATAATAATAATGTAAATACATCTTCTAATTCTACTTCATTATATTAAATCTATCCCATTTAAAAAAAATACTTAAAAAACATTTTAATCCTCCCTGCTCAGTAAATATATATAATATTATTTCATTTCGATTCCTTATTTCTAATTCCCAACGGTTGTTCGTAGATGATGCAATCAAACAACAAATGTCATCATTTTTCCAACGGACTCTTTTTAATGAACAATCCATAATATTTTGAAATACTCCCCTTATTAAAGAATAGTTTCACCAACTTTCAAAGGAAATAGAGTATAAGATTTCAATTAGAATATTATTTTCAAATCGTCAATGTGGGAGATTTTTGGCCTATTGTGTAACTCTTGGCCCGAAAAAGACATCCCAACGGTTTTTCGAATTATTAATCTTTTTTATCAATTAGAAAAAAAAAAAAAAAAAAAAAAAATAGCACTAGTTGTTTTTGCTCGGAGATGTATAAGGAGGTTACTTTTTTTAAGTTTTCCCTTACGTTTATAATAACTAATTTTCGAAATCATGTTATATGAAAATTTAGTGGTTCTTGGAATAAATTAATGGTTAATTGCGAATAATGAAACCTTGTAAAAGTGAATTTGTCTTTAAGAACTCAACTTATTCAAATGCAATAAAAATGTTTGATTGCCCATTCGTATACATATAAAACTGCTGAAAAGGATGTTCTTCATAAAAATAATTCTCTGTGGCGGTATGCGACTTTTCGAAATCATTGAAAGATTCTTTATGCGAATTTGTATTTTGCAAGCAAAAATAATAAAAACTTGTGGATTCGTAAAGCGAATGTATGAGTCTTCCTGTATTCCTTATTTTTCCATGTGTTTATTTTAATTCTGCTCTCATTTGATAACTCGTCTTTCATAGAAGTTCATGAGCAAAAGGAAATTGCTCGAAACAACATGGACCTACCTAGTCAAGACACATTCTTCTAACAAACGGTCTGCTTTAAGAATATGTCATCACAATATATGTATATATATATATTTCTTACCTGTAAGTTAATGATATTAGTAAGATCAAAAAGCATATTACATTTCGCAAATGAAACTCTATGCCTTTCGATTTAAAATAATAATAATAATAATACTAATGTAGTCAAACCTCGCTAACGAAAACACGCTTAATATGAATTATTTTTAACAAGAACAGTTTCCCCAATCCCCGTCAAAATGAAGATTACTTTCTGAGTTATTGATAGCATGAACTACTGATAACATGAACAAATTTCTTACCCTCTTTAAGATTCCCGTTAACGAGGTTCGAATGCAATAATAATATTGTTAAGAAATGTTTTCTTTCTGGAATATTGATCTCATAGTAAAAAGAAAAAAGCAAATTTTGCTGAAAAATTGTGAAAAAAGGTCTCTTGATAAATTATCGTTATACTTGTAATAATACGACGTAAAATAAAATGTTTTAAAATTATACTTTTGTAGGCATAACGGACGTCACACTTGACTACTCTTGAATACTTCCGGTATACTAAACTCCAAGAGTTATCTCGAAATGGGCTGAACAGGATAAAAACTCCTCGATCTGGTCGTAGTGAAGTGAACGAACCACGATTACGATTTTATTTTGTTTCTTACACTCTTAAGAATTAATTTACATCTGTACGCAGTCTAGTTTCCAAACAGCTTATTCAAAGCTAAATATTTGCTAAAATCTAATGTTTTGCTTTAAAACTCGAGACTAATGGTTATCCTTCGTAGAGTTCCTTTATAGTGTAAACACTTCTAACACAACTCCCCTAAGAACACACTTGTCCGCAATACATCATTAAGATGTCCATAGGATATCCATAGACGTCCTTTTCATCCATAAGTCATCCTGAGGATGTCATTTGGAGACGATGTGCTGATCTTCGCAACTATTTATTTGCGAACTTCTTACGAAAACTCCTTAAAACCTCTCAACTTATTAAAAGCACTCAAAATAGTATATGTTTTTTAATTTTGCTGCAGAATTGTCTTTACAGAAAGCTTTTTTACTTAAAATGTATAGTATGCCTTATTACAGGGATGCCGAAAAAGAAGTTTAATAAATTAGCATTAATTATACAAGTACATACGAAATTAATGTAATGTAGTCGTCAAACACCATTTTATACTTGTCACTTTTGATTATTTACAGAATTATTGAGTAATTCAAATGTGTTCAAGTCGCCAATAGTTACTAATTGTTCTAAAAGTCGAACGAAGCTACTCCAGATTATTGTTGTTATTACTTTTTAATTAAAGAAACAAGTTTTGCAGGTAAATTGACAACCAATTTTTATTAAAATCACACAATCAACTGTGGAAGAAAATCATATTTATTGAATTTTTTTTTCCGACTGAGTGAAAATAAGAGTCCTGTAAGTCAAAGATCCGGGGTTCGGCTCCCGGTCCAGGCATTATTTTCACTCAGTCGGAAAAGAAAAAATCAATAAATAAAATTAACAACCATTTTAACACTGACGGTTTTCAATGTATATGATGATTTATTCCTAAATTTAATACTATGCATTGTATATATATATGAAAATTTGATATTGTTTACTCTACATATTTAGTAATCTTATACTTTAAAATAGAGCAATATACATAATGGCCAAGAAATAACTTTCAATTTTTAAAGGCATCCACAGCAAAAACTAATAAGCCGAATCAAACCAAAAGTCATCAACAGAAAAGTCATGCAGATAAAATAGGAAGATAATTTCCACAAAGAAAAATAATTAATACTAAAAGTTGCCGACAGGGGAAATTTTAACCCTGTTCTCACGTACGCACAATTGTATTTGTACAATCGAGGTAGATTATCCAATGTGTTTTGCACAGATCTGTCCCAGTACAGATGTGTATTTGGAGTTTTTGAAAAAAAAAAATCAATATTTTAAATAAATGAACCAAAAATTAATTATGTAATATTTAAAAAAAAATGCACATGCAGAACTGAATGATATACCGTGTTAATGGTATGGCATTCTTTCCTGCATAAGCACTTAAAATGGTGACTTATTTCGTTTACAAAAGCTCCAAAATCACATATGCAGAAAGAAGGTTGCATAATCTATCTCCATTGTGCAAATTCAATAGTGCTTACTTGAATAAAACATTAAAATTTTCCCTGTCGGCAACTTTTAGTACTATATATATATATATATATATATATATATTTCTTTGCGTAAATTATCTGGCCGTGTTTTCTACAGTCTATAGATATGACCATCTTGCAAATTTTAAATTTTAGTCACACTAGTTATTTATTTGGATTATGCTACACGACGGCCATCACGGTTAAAATATTAAATATTTATTTAAAAGCAATTCTGAATTTAAATGTATTAGTGTTCCCTATTCACACACAAACACACACACACACACACATATATAAATATATATATATATATATACATACTTTTTTTTTTTTTTACATTACAATAAAATTGCTTCAATCTGTCACTAGGATAACATTAACGAATGAAGTTTAAGAATCATTGATTTGTAATATCCTCCTCGATTTATCATCAAAGTCATTACATTAAGAAAGATAAATTGCTTTGTCAAGCATTTGGTTTCTCAGAAAAGTAGCTTAAGTGTGAAAAAGAAGTGTCATCTGTCATTCAATACTTAAGTGTCGAAAATTGATGTGATCTACGATTTAATTATCTCTATTATAGTGTCAATTTTTAAATAAATGAAACAGTACTATCAATATCCGTTGATTAGAAAATCGATGTTTTGCATGTTTTAAGATTAATCGCTCTCATCTTTAAAAATTGAAAAACGCAACATATTTATTCTTTCACGCGACGTTATTGTGAATTATTTTTAAAAAATAGTTTTAATAAACGTATTTTTTATGTATTCAATTAAATGCACTTAAGCATATATATATTAATATTTCAAATATCATTTTAAGAATGAAATAGTCTTCATTTTGTTTAATATTTATTTAAATGTGGAACATTGACAGAATTTACGAATTATATAACTGTACGTATTTGTATTCAACTCCGTGATTGTTGTTTGTATATATACGTTAGAGTGCACTGAAAAAAATATCAAAATGTAATAGCGACTTAAAGTTGTCTTTTATACTAAATAAGAAAAATACCGAGTTATGGAATTTTTTAAATGTACCTTGAAAGTTAATTTTTGCTCCAAATTGTTAAAAAATTCCAAAAATTCGATTGTGTATATTTTCTTTATAATTTGTACATAAATATCGCTCTTTTTATCTAATATCAAAATAAAATTGTCATAAACGTTATTTAAGAGTTGTGAAAAATTTCAATAATATACAAAAGTGTCTTGAAGGTCCACAGTTGCACTAAATATGTCATAAAAAAAAGGAGTATTTTAAGATTACATTTAACGCATGAATAAATATAATTCTTAATATCAAATAACGAAAGAAAAGTACAGTTACATGTTTACCGGTGCAAATTAATTGCGGATTGTCCGTAATCTTTTTGCTACTATTCCTTAATAATATTGTTTCATAATATTTATCTACAATTGAATAAGACGAAAATTATAGTTTGTAAAATGCGCTATGAAAATATTTTACAAATTGTAAAAACTTGGCGCCAATGAACATTATTTAAGGGTTGTGCAAAATTTTATCACAATCGGAAAATATCTCGTGGTTCCAATTTAATAAACAAGAAAGCAGAAAAAGGAATAAATCACGTGACAATTAAATTCAGAAGCCACTGATCATAACTAGGGTGCCTCGATAATGAGACCGGCGCTTGCGCCGCAACCACCAACCGACCCAGGCTCTCTCGGAAGCCCATGCGGTCCAAAAATTTATTGTCCCCGAAGGAGAACTCCATGCCATCACGACAGCAAAACCCATCACACTTCAGCAAGTACCAGCCCAGATATGGACAACTTACAGACTTCCAAAGCCTACACCAACCCTTCGGACCAACCTAGGCTGGTCAACAGAAGGCCCGTCTGCTTCGGGTCCTGGCTGTTCCTTGGTTTGACGGCCAGAAGGGCCAGTTTACCTTCTAAGGACGGTGCTCGACCATCCACAAAGCCGTGATCCCTACGGCGATCAACTGCACTAGTCGAGCTATGCCAACTGGGCAGGATGCACACGCTTCTCCTTTATATAAGCTGGCCTCCACTGCCACATGACAGGCCCCACTCAGGACACCAGGACATGCCCGAGTGTCTCGGGCTATGTACCCCACATGAGCACCAAGTGCCAAGAAACTCAGACCATGTCATTTTGACGCCACAACACAATGTCATGCGTTGTCCGCTTACATTCCAGCTAGCGAATATCACCGAAAATAGATACTTGGAAGGTAGGATTGCGCTGGTTCTGATACCAAGGGGAAAATCCTCTGGCAGTGAGGCAAAAACCCTATTTCTAAAGACGCCCACTAGTTTGCATCTTCAACCGCTATTGCGGGATGCGTCTACTCTAGAATAGCGCACATACCTTAGGTTGGCTTAGGATATACCTTCGGTACAACCAAGTAGGAGCAAGCTCCTTCGACCCACTGTAGTTTACGTTCGAATCCGTTGGGATGCCCTTCTTTGGGATGCCAAGGGTGGCGCACTTTCTACCGCCTCGATTTGGAACGCAAAGCTGAACCTCTTCGAGACGATACTTTTCGACCTCAGCTCACAGTCGTGCCAAAGTAGCACTGTGAACACCACCCTGCTCCCACACCTTTACGCTCATGCCAGGAGACCTTTCCAGCACCTGCAACGTGTCTGAGTGAATTGCTGAGGAATGGGGCGAAGGAACCAATGCTCACATCCCAGACAGGGACACCTTTACGCCACGTCAGGAGACCTTTCAAGCACATGCAATGTGTCTGAGTGAATTACTGGGCGAGTGGGGGGCAGGGAAAGCAGTCTGGCCAGTCTGGCACAACCGCTGTCCCTCCAAAAGACATCCTGCAATTGCTCTCGTCCATGCTGAACCTTGTTAGTTCACCGCCGAAGCGGCTTATCCACGGGCCACCACTAGGAGGTGAGGTCAGCTGACGAGTGTAGGAGCGCTGCCTGAGGGGTCAGCGCATCCCAGTCGGCCCCCAGGGTGCTTTGATAAGATAATAGGCCCCCTAATCATAACCTGTTGATCTCGAGCGTAATATGTTTATTTGAGTTAATAAGAGTTTATCTGGGATAATGTCAGAAGTCTTTTTGTGTGTGTGAATCTTGTTCCTAGATATTAGATTCCTTTTTAGCTGTGAATGAATTTATTTTGAGTTTAACAAAAGGTTTTATTCTTGCTTTAATTTTACAATGCAGCATGAGTTTCAGTGTGAAACTAGGAGTGATGTTGAAGATCAGGTTTTCTAAAAACCAAAGAAATTGTGTGATAATATACTACTTCAGACATATAAAGAAATTATGCAATTTTATTTGTTCATGCAAGACGATTTAAAGTTCGATAAGAATTCAATGGAATCCATTTTCAGTGAAATATCTACTGTTATTAGAGCTCATTTGAAACCCTGCCTTGATTCTGATTATTTAAATAAATAAATAGATAAATAAAAATTACAAATCATTAGATTACTTTGAAATGTATATAGAATAACTTTTTAATTTTAGGTAAAAAAAAAAAAAAAAAAAAAGAACTGTTTATCTTTTGTTGGACACTCTAGCTCTCTACCCTATCACTATTAAACAATTTCTTAAAGATTAAAAAAAAAAAAAAAAAAAAAGAGCGTATCAGGTAAAATATAAAGTTTTTTAGCTCAAAAAAAAAAAATAATAATAATAATAATAATAATTATACCCGATTTATTTTGCAAAAAGAGTTAGTTTAGAAGATCAAATGTTAGAATATCAACATATGTTTCAAAACCTCTCGATATGTTTTTCAAGACTGATTGCAAAAGATATTGAGAAATATTGAAACATATGTTGAACTTTTGAACTTTTGAACTAGCACATTTTTGCAAAATAAAACCTGAATATTCTTATGCTTTAATTGTATACCTTCGTAAAATATTTTCATAGCATCACTTACAAACAACAATTTTCGTCTTATTTCATTGTAAATAAATAATATAAAAGAATACTATTAAAAAATAGGTGTTATGCACATTCCGCAATAAATTTGCCCTTATAATCATGCGTTTTATTTATTTATTTATTTATTTATTTTTTAGTTACTTGATATTGAGAAGAACATTTAATTATGCGCTAAAAATAATATTAAAATACTCAGATTTTTAAATTTTATGAATTTTTTAATGGGAGTGTCAAGATATTGTTAGATAATATGAACATTTTGCACAGCGCTTAAATAGTATGTATACTAACTATTTTATTATTATTTTTATTATTATTAGATGTAAAGAGAGACATTTATATACGAGTTATAAAGAAAAAAATAATCATATTTTTGGATTTTTTTTGACATTTTGGTATAAAAGTGGACCCTTAAGATATTTTTCAAATATTTGAAAACTCGGTGTTTAACTTAATCAATATAAAAACAACTTTTGTTAATTATTACATTTTGAAATAAAAATAAAATAAAATAAAACAAAGCTTTTTCACTGTACACTAACATATAGGCCTATGACATTTACCGCGTGATTGTTGAGTATAAAATTTAAATGATTTAAACATGGAAATGTAATGTATTTTTGATAAATAATGTAATGTCTTATAAAAACATCACATATGCATGGCTAACTATCCAAAATTAAAATATTATGTTGACAGCAAAGTGTTAAGATTTTGTAAAAAAAAAAAAAACTATATAACTAACTTTTACATATTTTGCTATATAACTAACTTTTTATAGACAGCAAGCTTCGCCCTGATTTGTATTTTCATTTCACGAGTGAAGACCACAATGAGAAGGTACTGTTGTCATGTCAGAGATAACTAAAACTCTGCTCGTAGAAATAACCACCATTAATGATTAAATTATTTACATTATCTCTAACATTTCTTAAAACAGATATTTTTTTATCGCAGCTTTTAATAGTGGTTTAATGATCCTCTATATTTGTATATACACAGTGACATTTCAAAATTAAGCACTTATCATGAAGCTGTATCTAGGAATTGATTATCAAATTATGTCATGAAATCACTCATATATGATACCCAAAATAAAGACTAACAACATATGTTGAATAAGAAAACTCATCAAATGTCCAAAACTCTGTCAAGTAAAAGTCAAGGTACATAACTATTCAATTACAATAAAAGCTCAAAAATGTAATTAATTCAAACAAGAAAATCTGTATTCAAAGATTACGAGTTATCCCTGAGAAATTATATATAATGAATAATAAAATTGCACAATAGAGATTGGACAATTTCCCCCAAAATAGGCATATAATACCTAAGTGATAGATGGCGGTCTGAAAAGAATACTGGTTTATTTGAGAAGGCAAAGCATCATTCAGAAATTCGACCCATCTTGTTCTGCGTCTTATTTGAAAATTAGGCAAAATTTCCCTGATTTTCGTTATGTAAAGAATTAAATTGAAATTTAAAAATCGGATAAGAAAATTTTGTAAGAATTTGAAATTTTCTTTGTCTCAGAACATTTCAACAACCAAACATGGACGATTAAACAAGAATTACCGCCTTTCAATTAAATAATAAATAAATAAATAAACTTAGTACTGGAGGAAAAATTCTTCTTGGTTTCTTAGCGATAGAAAGAAGGCCGTACATTGGCCTGATAAATTTGCAACTCTCGTCTAATAAGTTTATATATAACAGTGAAAAATAGAAATTTTATATTAGAAATTAGTAAAATTATTTATAAATAAAAAATAAATAAATAATTCACTTTTAAACTTTATTTTATTTAATTTAACAAATGATTGCATTTAATGCTCAACTTTATACTTTTTAGATTCCATGAACACATATATTTCTATTAAAAATAATCAAATTTCGTATATCTTAAAATTTAAACGATTTTTCGTTTTCTGAAATTAAATTAAAGGTCGTAAATTACTTTCCTTAAAATATATTTTATGCTATAATTGCTTGAAAATGTCATGTATTCATACGAAATATGTATATATATATCTTTTACGGAAATGCAGGTGTGTTTATACTTTTGTATATTAATGTGTTAATGTGTAACTTGCTTTAGAAATTACACTGTAATACAAAAATACTATTATCTTACAAGGTAATTTTAATTTTTGTTTCATTATGTTATGTTTGCGGTGAAACAAAACGTTATTTAATGGCAAAATAAAAAAGTTATCATATATATATACACTGCTCGACAATGAAAATGCAACACCAAGAAGGAATGATAAAAACGGAATGAAATTTGTTGGATACATACATTATAGTAGGAAGAACAATTGATTGAAATTTCAAGAAATTTGGAGTAATATGTACTGAGAAAACAGTACATAAAGCAGCGACCTCTGTGAGCAATAACAGCAAATATCTGCGTAGGCATTGAATCGAACAGCGATTGGATGACATGTACGGGTAGTAGGGTGGATCGAAAAACGCGTTTTCTCTCCAATACAATTCTAATAGCGGGGAAAACTTGCGCATAGGCATCATTATAAATGAAAAAATATTAAAAGATTTTTTTTTCAAAATTTGAAATCGCGCAGAAGGCCTAAAGTTACAAAAAAGTCAAAATACCGGTAAATTAAAAAAAAAAATGCAAAAATTACAAAAGAACACATTTTTTGTTCTAATAGTGAAAAAAGTGTTTTTAAGAGTGTCCTTAATGCATACAAAATATAATTAGACCCATTCTTGTTTTACTGAATTCGAGCAAAAGGCCTAAAGTTGCGGGTTGTATCGTAAAAGAAACGATATTTCATGATTTTCGAAGATTTTTAAACATGTGCCAAAACCCATACAAGTTTTATTTTTAATTTGTAATAGTGTAAAAACCATTAAAAATAGTTTTCCCAATCCAGAAATAATACTTTCAGACCTGTTATTCCTTAACTGTATTCGCGCAAAAGGTCTAAATTATAGTATAAGTTAAATTATAGAGTCCCGTAAAAACGCCGTTTTCCATATCTGATGAGTGTTTATTTAACACATTAAGGTTTGTAATAAGACTCTAACAAGTGATTTACAAAAATTGTATTAGCCAAACATATCATATTGCAGTTCTCAGCTCATTTCAACATTTAATCTGTGCTGAAATAACCCAGGACTCACGGCAAAGACGTGGCTGCAAGGCGAGTCCCACCGCCACCCTACCCAACCAACCAACCAGGGTGAATTTTATTTACAATAATTACAGTAACTTTTTACTTTGTACAATGCATATATGTTCGTTGTAGGCAAAAGGTTATTTAAGTAGAAGCCCCTTTGAATTCTGACTTTGAATTAAATGTGGGCATCAGCTGTCTTGATTTTAAAGTCGCTCTAATATAACCATCGCGATTTTCATGCCCGCACACTTTTTCTGCGGCTTCTGTAACCAGTTTTGCACACCTCAACTGACTGGGTGTGGCATGGGAATTTGAAGTAGTTAAACTCTGGTAGCGCTTTGTCTTTCAATAAAGAAGCAATGTATTCAGTTGGCATCTTGGACAGTAGTGGCGGACATTTTAACGAGTTACCTTATAGGCATTTGTTTGATCACTTGGATGGAACGACAACAGGACCAGCATCATTTAGCGGTCCAATTGGAAAACAACTCCCTGGATGTGAGAAACTTCCTGTTGTAGATTTTGAGCCGATACAATCTGATTATAAGAAGTCATTGATATCACTAAAAACGATCTGAGTAAAGATCAGAAGTATCTCCTAGACATTGTAAAAGCGGTCAACACAGGAATCTGTAATCCAGAACTGGCTGCTAGGGATCCTGGACGCATCAGCCACTCTCGTTGGCTAACCTATGCTAACCGGGTTTTAAGATTGTATGTATCCCAAACAATTGAGTTACAGACTCTTTTAAATTACATAGTGAAGTCATATGCACCTGTTTGGTTTGATATAAAGAAAAACTACACTGTGAAAGATGGACCGAAGCATATTTTGAAGGTAGTTAAAACAACCAGGCATCTACCGGACAATATCAAGCAAATTATTGATCCAGTAATTCAAAGGAACGCATTCTTCTGCCACCCTGAAAATATGATGTTGGCTATGATAATGGATGAGAGACCACACATTAGATAACTTGGCCACAGGAGGATCCTTAAATCCAGAAATGAGCCATTACCTGAAGGTTATGTAAGAGACTTCAAAATATCTTCAATAAATTTTAGTGCAAACGACTATACCGAACTAATTGATTGGTCAATCTGCAAATTAACACCGCCGCCACTACTGTCCAAGATGCCAACTGAATACATTGCTTCTTGAAAGACAAAGTGCTACCAGAGTTAAACTACCTCAAATTCCCATGCCACACCCAGTCAGTTGAGAGGTCTGTAAAACTAGTTACAGAAGCAGCAGAAAAAGTGTGCGGGCATGAAAATCGCGATGGTTATATTAGAGCGACTTTAAAATCAAGACAGCTGATGCCCACATTTAATTCAAAGTCAGAATTCAAAGAGGCTTCTATGTAAATAACCTTTTGCCTCCTACGAACATATATGCATTGTACAAAGTACATAGTTACTGTAAATATTGTAAATAAAATTCACCCTGGTTGGCTGGTTGGGTAGGGTGGCGGTGGGACTCGCCTTGTAGCCACGTCCTCGCCGTGAGTCCTGGGTCATTTCAGCACAGATTAAATGTTGAAATGAGCTGAGAGCTGCAATATGATATGTTTGGCTAATACATTTTTTGTAAATCACTTGTTAGAGTCTTATTACAAACCTTAAAGTGTTAAATAAACACTCATCAGATATGGAAAACGGCTTTTTACGGGACTCTATAACTTAACTGATACCATAATTTAGACCTTTTGCGCGAATACAGTTAAGGAATAACAGGTCTGAAAGTATTATTTCTGGATTGGGAAAACTATTTTTAATTGTTTTTACACTATTACAAATTAAAAATAATACTTTTATGGGTTTTGGCACATGTTTAAAAATCGTCAAAAATCATGAAATATCGTTTTTTTACGATACAACCCGCAACTTTAGGCCTTTTGCGCGATTTCAGTAAAACAAGAATGGGTCTAATTATATTTTGTATGCATTAAGGACACTCTTAGAAACACTTTTTTCACTATTAGAACAAAAAATGTATTTTTTTTGTAATTTTTGCATTTTTTTTTTTTTTTTTTTAATTTACCGGTATTTTGACTTTTTTGGTAACTTTAGTCCTTCTGCGCGATTTCAAATTTTGAAAAAATTTTTTTTTATATTTTTTTATTTAAAATGACGCCTATGCGCCAGTTTTCCGCGCTATTAGAATTTTATTGCAGAAAAAACGCGTTTTCATGAAGTTTTACCACGATGCACAGTGGTCAGAATTTCAAAAAAGCTGGCCAAAAGTCGAAATTAAGGAAAACAAGTGAAATTGTGATGTATATATATATGTTTTCGAGGTCGCTAAATCCGAATTTGACATTGTTTTTTTGAAAACTTCAAAGGCAAACTCAAAAACAAGATGGCGGATCCAATATGGCAGACAAAAAATTAAAAAATTAATATAAGATGGATAATTCTTACATTAAGGGGTTTTTGAGGGCACTGAATTTGACGTTAGTTTTCATAAAAAAAGTGATATTACACTCAAAAACAAGATGGCGAATCCAATATGGCGGATCAAAAATCAAAAAATTGATAGATGAAGGATAATTTTCACATTTAAGGGTTTTTGAGGGCACTAAATTAAAATTTGATATCAGTTTTTATAAAAAAAGTGATCTTGCACTCAAAAACAAGATGGCGGATCCAATATGGCAGACCAAAGTCCAAAAAATTAAAAAAGTAAATTAAAAAGTAAAAATTAAATTAAAAAGTTAAAACGCTTTTACACATACAGGGGCAGGCGGGGGCACCCAATTCTTTAACGGCTGAATAAAATGGACATCCCTTAACACTCTCCACTTTGAATCAATGCGGGATCTTGCGAGATAAAAAAGTTTTCATACTTTGAAACTTTTGGTTATGTTATAATTGAGGTTAACTTCAAAAAGCCGCTCAGGAGATCACTTGATGAAAAAAAATAGGAATACAGCATAAATATTATCTACTAACCTTCACAATTGTCGGCCATATTTTGTTGAATGTTGTTGTTGCGAAATTTTCCGAGAAACACTATTTGTTTAACTGTTAAAATGCATTAACAATTAAAAAGAAAAAATTGTCACGTTTTCCGCCAGCCTACACTTAGAAATATGTAGATAGAATAAATTTTCCACCTCACAGTTTCATTCAGGGGCTCCCTCTGAAGGTATTTCCGCGGTACTTACGTCTAAAAACGCGCCTAAATTTTTCGACTTTTGGCCAGCTTTTTTGAAATTCCGACCACTGTACGATATCACAATTCATCGATCGAAGTTACTGGTCAGTGGTGGGGGGGGCAGTCGTTTTTTAACGATTAAACAATCTTTTTCATTGGTGCGAGATCAGGGAAACGCGCTGGCCAGAGCAACAGTCGAACACATTCGGCATCAATGAAGGTCCAGACAATATGGACAACTTTCGGTCGTGCATTGTCCTGCTTACATGTTGCGCTTCGGAGGACTTGAACATAGGGCACAGCTTTGGGCCTTAACTCCTCAGAAATTTAATGGCTGATATTCAGAGTGGCGGGAATGAAAACAAGAGGTGACCGGGACGTGTATCCAATGGTACAACATACAATCAATCCAGGTGCTGGCTCAGTATGCGGCTACCAAAATTCTGATTACCCTCAAAACTGCATCACTGATATGGGCGCCATTAATGTGTGATCAACGATGAACCTGGACGCAGGAATGGCGTGAAGTCACTTTTCAGACAAATCACAATCCTGTTTACAGCATCAAGATTGACTTATCCGTATTTAACGGCATTATGAATAATGCACATTGCCAGCTGGGATTCGACATCATCATACTGTCCATCATTTGCAATGATGTTATGGGTTCCCATTGGAAACACGTCTCGATTACTTCATGTTCGTATTCCTGGCACTCTGAACAGCGGCCATTAAATTTCTGATGAGTTAAGGCCCGCCCCTCTGCCCTATATTCGAGGCCTCTGTAGCGCAACATTTAAGCAAGATAATGCACGACCGAAAGTTTTTTGTATTGTACGGTCCTTCTATGATACATAATGTGTTCGACTGTTGCTCTGACCAGCGCGTTCTCCTGATCTCGCACCAATGAAAATGACTGTTTATTCACTGAAAAGCGACTGCCCCTAAACCACCACTCACCAGTAACTTCGATCGATGAATTGTGGCATCGTGTTGAAGCTTCATGTAGTGCTCTACCCGTACATGTCATCCAATCGCTGTTCAATTGATATGCGCTGTTATTTCTCACAGAGGTCGCTGCTTGATGTACTATTTTCTCAGTACATATTACTCCAAATTTCCTGAAATTTTAATCAATTGTTCTTCCTACTATAATGTATGTGTCCAATAAATTTCATTCCGTTATTATCATTCCTTCTTGGTGTTGCATTTTCAATGTCGAGCAGTATATATATATTTATTCTTTTCTTTATGCAAATATATATATATATATATATATAAAGGATTCGTGAATTTTTTTAACTTCTGGTTTTCGATGAATTCGCATGTTCTAAGATGTTCTAAACACGATTTAACTATTTAATATATATATATGTGTGTGTGTGTGTGTCTGCCTCTGTTACAGAAATTTTACTGACTCCGTATATCCCGAGAAAGAAGAAAAAAAGAATACAAAACTTTATTTTTAGTCGGATTTTGTAATGAATTAGTATTGAATTTGCCATATAGTGAACAGAAGATAGTCATGCTTTGCTAAAATTTCTCCCAAATACTGGAAGGTTATATCTCAGCTTTTACAGTGTATAAGTGACCATTACTTGATATGAGCCAGTGGCTCATTATGACAAATTGTGCTGGTATAATTTAGGTGCAGATTGACCGTGAGGTGGTTCTATTACGCTGCAATTTGCACCTGTACGAATGACTGTACATGAGCTTCTATCGAGTATAAATACACCAAAATTAACTTATGATCTAATCATTATGAAACATTACGCTGATTGAATTCGGATGCATATCGATCAGCTGATGGCATTGATATTTTTCAATTTTCTCTATTTACAGGAAGGCTATACCTCCACCTCTATGACAAATAAAATCATTAAACTTGTTATGTGAAATGTATATTATGAAAAACTGCTCTGATTTAATATGGGTGTATATAGTCTTACAGATATAACTTTATATTATGGTTATCCAGATGGTTATATCACAGAAGCTATTAGTTAAATTCGTACCGAAATGCGCATGCAAACATTTATTGTGAGAAGCTGTATTGATTGAATTTTTCTGCATGCTAAACAGTGAATGGAATTGTTATATAGAATGTTGCAGAAGAAACATTTCTGATGCCCACAGCATACCATTTTCTTTTACATATCTTACCTATTTAACCCGTTAGCTCCCAGTGTCCTCATTTGAGGAGAGCTAATAAAATGGCACATATATTTTTTGTGGTTTCTTGGAATGATTTCTGCTTTTTAGTGACAGTTTATACCGTCACTCTAAATGATCCCTGAAAGTTTTATGTACCTACTATTAATTATTATTTCATAATTTGGATAGTCATTTTATGATTTTTCACTCATCGCACGTATATTTGCTTTTTGCTGAGGTATACTAACTTAAACCAAGTTGAATAGTAATATGTATTATAATACTTTACTTTCGAGATCTTTGTTAACATATAATAATAATTAATCTGTTATCTCAAAGTTTTTTTATTTCGAAATTTTCTCGCTAGAACACAAAACGTCAATAAATGAAGATAGGCTTTAAATTTAAAACTATCAGAAGAATCGTTTAAGTTAATATATTTTACTGTCCTTTATATTAATCTAGAAGCGAAATAATCAACTAATGATCTTTTGCAAAATTGTTCGGGCGTTAACGGGTTAAATAAGATTTCCCTTAAGATAAAATAGTTCAAAAATTGAGAAATATTACTTAACTTCCTGAGGAAAAACAGATTTTTTTTAATATAAAGCACATTTCCCTTTTATAAATTTAACTTTATATTTCTTATTTTCATTATTTAGAAAGCAATACCCTATCGTCACAATTCCTACTATGGCAGATTTATAAATTTTCTTTTCTAATAGACTTATTCAAAGCATGTCTATTAATAACAATTCATTCATATTAAATTTAATTTGTATGCCTTTACAAGAATAAATTGATATTTATTTAATAACTCATTGAATTATTTTTTATCAAACAGACTTCATTTTACTTAAATTAATGTTATATTTAAAGTAGTTACACGGAAAAAAATACTTAGATGTATTAAGGTTTTGTAACAGCATACTGTTAAAAATAAAATCGTACTTTTTACCTCAAAAATTGATCCAGTTTAGCTGCAACTAATATTTCAGTTTCTCCATTTCAATAGTGTTTACTACTAAAATAGTACAGTAGAGTCTCGTTTATCCCAGGTAATGTGGACCGAGAGTACCTCGGATAATCTAAAACTCACATAACCCGGACTCTGTCGTAAATTTAAAGGGGAACATATAGCAAAGTTCAAAAAGGATGAAAACGAAACGAAATCAGTGAAGTAAAATAATGCATGGATAAATATTTAAATATAGTTAGTTTAAAATACAATACATACATATATTAATTATAAAATACAGGGATGTATAGTAAAAATTGTTAAAGCTATCTACGCCATTTGTCAAAAGCCACACCATCTCCGGGCCGTGGCCTTTTCCGGACAACCTCGGTTAACCCGGAACTCGGTTAATCGGGGCTCGGATAACTGCGGCTCTACTGTACTATTAAAATTATTGAAATGTGAAGTCTGAACAAGAAAGTAATAATTTAAACTTCATATAATGATAAGATAAACTTATAAGTTAAATTTTTGAATAAATTTTAAAGTACCTATTTATAAGCTGATTAACGTTTATTTTTAAGGGAAACGAAGTGCATTGAAGAGTGATATGAAATCGAATGGAAAATTAAGTTTCAATTTTGGCAGTGGTCCCAACTTAATGTCTATTCAATGGAATGGTTGTTTTATCACACATTTTTCTTAAAGAAACAAGTCTTTTGGAATATGCTTTAGTTGTTAATGCAAGTAGGATTTTTTTTTTTTTTTTTTTTTTTTTTTTCGAAAAATAATATTTAAAAAGCTTTTATCGTATAAACATACTCATTTTTTAAATATGCTTCACTTGAAGTTAGAAAATTTATTTACATGTGATATTTTATTTAAAAATGTAAAGGATGAATAAAAGATAAAAATGTTTTTTTGCTCTTTTTATTATTTCTGTTTTTAAAATTTATTTTGATTAAAATGTATTCATCATGAAATCATAACTGTGTAATGATAATCATTTTTTTTAAATTAATATTCATGTATGTAATAATACACAATTGTGAAAATTTGTTTCGTTTTATTTTCGTATTACAATTTTTATTTATTTTTAAGTACATAGCTATAAAATATTATTTATTCAAACAAAATAATTTTAAATAGTCCTGTAAATTTAAAAAGATAATAATAGTAAATATCTTTCTTTTAAAGGGTAAAAATTCTTCACAAATTAAATGAAATCTTTGATAAATAATTCTAAAAATAATATACATGTTGACTTACAACAGTCAACTAAATATAAAATAATAACAACAATAATAATAATAATAATAAAGACTTTAAAAAATATTTTTATATCTAGGTTAGGTGGCAAAGCAATTAAATTTATATGATGACATGACAAATAGTTTCTATTCACTTTGAAAAAAAAAAATATATTCTTACAGTTTAACTTAAGAATTAAGAGAAGAACAATAGTTATATCTTTCATTATATACCTAATATTGACAGAGACACTGCATTGTGTGTTACTTATCGATAAAAAATATTTTTCAATATCAACAATTCTGTTTTCAATATCATCAAGCATGATTTTGGAAGAAAACGTAGTAATATTACTATAAGACCACAGTGTCACTAGGTGACGATTTTCCAAATTTAAAAATTATTCATCTTCTACAAAAAAAAAAAAAAAAAAAAAAAAAAAAAAAAAGCTCTTCAATTTTTATTGAAACAGATTTCATTAAAATTATTATAATTATAGTTTAACTATGAATTTTAATGCTTTTACAAAATTAGTTCAAGTGCAATCGTTCTTGAGGAATTTAGCCTTGAATAAGTTAAATAAATTGCAAAGCAAAAAAAAAAAAAAAAAAATAATAATAATAAATTAGTCCTTTTAAAGTCACTTGCCCTTTAAATTTTTATGTTGTAATTTTAACATAACCGTAAAGCTTGGAGGTTTGTAATGTCAATAACTTCAAACTTATAAACTTCAGTATTAAATATAAATTTTTTGTAAATTGTACTTCGACCTACTTCGGTACCAAATTTCAAATTTCGCCAAAAAGCTACCAAAATTCTTACAAAATATGATTTTTTCTCTATTTTTTAATGCATATAAATTAAACGTTTCTATGTTGTGGATACAGGTTTCAAATATCACCACATGTTCATCATTCGATGAAAATTCATTGTAAAAAAACTAAGATATTTTCAATGCAGTTGAAGAAAAGGTACAGCTTTAATCAAAATCCTCTTGGCGACTTCTTATTTATTAGCTATTGTATTCGTTTTTGGAACGTAAGTGGTAATAGAAATTATATCTTTATGGACGTTGAGAAAATTTTTGTTCAAATCGATGCACAGATATTTATGCAAATTAAAAGCAACACACACACACGCACGCATATATGTGCATATATATATATATACATGTAAGAGTGAAATTTTACAAATTGTACTTTTTAAATATGCATTCTCTATCTTGAAGATAAATATACATTCTTTTTTCTTTTATAATATAGTGTGAATAGTAATTAAATTCCCGAGCGATAAATGAACACAACAGCTAGTTATATATATATATATATATATATATATATATATATATATATATATATATATATATATGTGTGTGTGTGTGTGTGTGTGTGTGTGTGTGTGTGTGTGTGTGTGTGTGTGTGTGTGTAGAAGAGAGTAAAGGTGTTTTGCTGAAACCTTCAAACAAATTGTTTTGTTGAAACTACAAAAAGTTTCTTACATCAACCATTTGTTTTCTGCTGAAATAGCGTCAAACAATTGTTGATGTTTCAACAAAAAAACTTTTTTTTCTGCATTCATAATACTTATTTTAGAAAAAAATACAAAAATAAGTAATTGAATATGTAAAGAGTATAGATTTCTTAGAAATAAAATCGTTATTAAAAAATATATATATATTTTTTTATGGAGTAAGCAAAATTTAGGTGACGGTAATAAACAAAATTACTACATAATTGGACATAGAGAGTAGTAATATATAAACTTAGAACTCTCTGTAGTTGTAGCTAAAATGCGAATTGAGTGGAAAATTCGTACATATACAATTCAAAGTATGCGCTCAAAGATTCTGCGAAAATTTAAATGAAAATTAACTTTTAAATTTCCGCTGGAGGCGCAGTACACTGAAAATGCTTGAAATTATATTAAATAAATAACTGTGATCTATTTTAACATTTTAAAACTTTACGACATTTAAAACTGTTATTCTTACATTTTGCATTTTTTTTTTTAAGGCAAAAGTTTAAAGGTGACAGAGTGATTATCCGTTCATTTCCCCCTTCTTCGCCAGTTCTTTCTCCTGTTCTCAATCCATGTGATTATGGAGTCATTTAAAGGGTTCGGTTTATCCTGGAAAAGTTGTAATTTTGGCTGACTTGAAGGATTGCAATAACGTTGCATATGCGGTAGATCACTGGCGATCAGCAGCGGTCAGCTGTACAACACACTGTTTATTGGCTGGATATTTTCCAACTTACAGATGGGGCCTCACTGAACAAAATGCTTTACACGGCTAACCAATCTCTAAAAAATAACAAAAATGTCTGTAATAATAAATAAAGGTATTTGTATTGAAATTTGTATCTAGCTTGTATTTTGCTGTGTGGACCAACTAGCGGGTTTTCTTTTTATTTTCTTTTATTTATCTATTTATTTATTTTTGCAGAAATTTCGAGCACATCCTTTAAATTGTCGATCAACAAATTTTCGTCTCAACCCACATTTTAGTTGCAGCTGCAGAGAGTGCTAAATTGCCTGAGTTTAATTATGGCCACCATGTTTAATTAAATATATTTTCGAAATCATATTTTTGTGAATTGGTATTTTCCTCATCTAAATTACGTATAAAAAGAAAATAATATTTTCTGTTCTTATTTTTACATATTAGTGGGGAAATGAGAGTTTTCCTGTTAAACATTAATTTATTTATATATTATAACATTTTTCAGAAATCTATGCCTATTTCCCCCTCACTTAAATATACGATTTTAAACGCACCAGGACTTTGACAATCAGCGATATAGAGCATGATGCGTTTAATATTCATGATCCATTTACAATACACAAAATATTCTTACACGTTACGGTATACTGCTGAAGTAAATTTTCAGTTCTGTGTTCCATTTTCAATACTATACTTGTAAAATCCTTTTCCTATAGTGTTGTTTTCAATTATACACAATGATTTTGAAAGCAATTTATTATTTCATAGTTATGAAGTGAAAATTAAAAATAGTTAAAAAGGTCTTTATGAATTCTACAGACGTTTATTTAAATCAAAACAGAAACAAGCAGATGAGTTGAAATCGTAAACAATTTTGATGTCTTTCTCAAAATTAA
This sequence comes from Salticus scenicus, assembly GCA_963930645.1. NCBI lineage: Eukaryota > Metazoa > Arthropoda > Arachnida > Araneae > Salticidae > Salticus > Salticus scenicus. The sequence continues at coordinate 267,915,080 of OZ005649.1, read as the reverse complement.
TATAAATAACCAAACTATTTTTAAACATAAATTAGATTAGCAAATGAAATTACTTTTTTTAGAAACGTTGAATGCATTAAAAAAATAATAATAATAACCAAACGAAGAAACAAGAAAGTCTTGTGTGAAACAATCATACGAATTTATTTACCCACTATTACACGTATTATATACAATTTTTAGAAATAATGTTATCAGAAGACTTAAAATTGAAATAACTAAGTAGACACCTAACAAATTCCCTGTAAGAGAAACCTGATATATATATATATATATATATAAAGACATGTAAAACAGAGTTTACATATTAAGTTAAAAAATAAAGAGAAAAAAAAATGATAGTTTTTTTTTTGAAAAACCAATATTCGAGATCTAAAACTGACCTACCTAATCAGGATGACTGTTAATTCTCCTGTAATAACCACGTAATGCATTAAATAGGATATCTAAAAGGGATTTGTGTAAACATTTTCAAGAGAATCGTTAGAGCCATTTTTGAGATACCAACTTTTACCAAAACTTCGCATACTCAATTATTGACAGGAAGACAATAATTGCGTACAAAATTACATTTAAAAGGGAGTTAATATGACGAGTTAAAAAAAAAAAAATCCGTACACCCACTTTTATAGGAACGCACTTCCGAGACCTGAAATTGAGCTATTTATAAAGGGCACCTATCAATTTTCCTGAACTCACCAACCATATCATTTGAAAAGACATCTATTAGAGTGCATATATAGCAAATTTGAAGAAAAACGTTTGAGCCGTTTTCCAGGTACGGACTTACGGTCCCACTTCCGGTTTTCCAATTTTCACCACAATTTGGAAAATTCAACTCTACACCAGTCCTGTCTAAATTCCGAAGTTTCGTAGTGCTATCTTTATTACTTTCGTAGCTACGATAGCCAGACTATTCTCCCCATACATACATACACACATACATACACGCACACTGACCAATTGTCAAAAACGGATTTTTTGGATTTAGGAGATGAATGTGCTTAGAATGTGCAAATCAGGTGAAAACTCAACATCGAATTTTGGGACCGAATACAATACTTCCATTACTTACGGTAGTCGGGTATAATGGAAGTAAAATGAATTGAAATGAAATAAAATAAAAATTTACAAAAATTTCAAAAATTTGCAATAGTCATTATTTTCATAAATCTAGAACTGATAAATTGAGACGAACTTTACTTTGAAAACACATATAAGAAAAGAATACAATGTATACGTCGTATGATATTCCGGGATAAAATTTAAAAAATCAATTTACCGTCATACATATTAATTAAGATATCTCCAATAATTGAATTCTAGTTTTGAGGAACTTCGATGAACTTAATCCTCTTAAAATAATTAGTTTAACATTGTTACCATAAGCGTATTACCTAAAGTTAATGCGTTTATAACATAATTAGCAAATAATCAACTACGTATTGCTTTAAATGTTCATCTAAATAGCTAATTGATTTTCATTAAGTAATTTTTAATAGCTTTTTTTAAAAAATAATTTATGTTAATGCATTTTAAGTAATTTCTTTAAATGCTTATTGTTTTTCTCAAAAAATGTTTATTTATGAATGCTATTTTTCTTTTCAAACGGTCATTTTTAAGAAAAAAAGTCTTGGGTTTAATATTAAAAATAAATAAATAAATAATTCAGTTCTTATTCTGGAATCTTTCAATTTTTTATATTTTTGATTTTGTTTTTCTATTAACATGGCTAGTTTTATTCTTTTGAGGCATAATTTTAATAAAAAAAATTTGCTTTTTTAAACTATGTATAATATGAAAATCAGTATATTTTTCAAAAATTTCTTTTCCACTATTACACTGTTTCATTGCTGCTGCAATATATTAAATCTCTAGAGATAATATCTAAATAAATAAAGAAATCGGCATAAGTTGACTTTGCTATTTTCCATCTCATGTATTTCTCATAAAAAGTTTCTACTACATGCATATTATACTTATATTGGGAGAAATGAGATCTGTGAGTTCCCTATCAATAGGGTGACTATACTCAATTCCCCCTCATGTATTTCTAATAAAAAGTTTCTGCTTTAGGCATTTTACTTTCATATTGAGAGAAATTAGCTCTATCAGTTACTCATCATAATCGTCAGCGAAACTGCTCACCCAGTATATTACACTATGCCAGATACGATATATTAACTTTTTTCCAATTTTCAATGTATATTTATTAGCATTAGCTTCATACTTTATTTTTCATGGGGGCTATACCATATCATTTCAAATGCAATACTATTTATAATGCACATTTATGTGAAATTTTGATTATAAACTAAGATGATATTAAATTGAGAATAATTAACAAATTTTTAAATTTGGAATATCCATACTCAATTATACTCATTTGCTTATACCAGTTTCATAAATGATATTTTAAAACATATGATCTAATACATTTATGACGAAAATATTCCACATAATATATGTTTAAGCTGAATTTTGGGCCTGTTCTTCAATGTTAAGAAATTAGTAAATTTTAAATATTTTGTGAAATTTTCAAAATAGAAAGTTTCAGGTCGATAATGTTCACACCAAAATCATAAATTACTTTCCAAAACTAGTCAACACCTTCACAATGAAAATTTTTCAAAGAATGCACGTTTATGTAAAAATCCACCCTATTTTCCTCTGTTAAAAAAATCGAGTATTTCGAAACTTTCGAATTAGCATCACGAAAAACAATAGAAATCTTGAAAAGTATTAAAACATCATATTTTAAAACAATGACTTAATATAGAGGGCAGTCCTCAGCAGGCACTGAGAACTAGGCCCACCGATCGTTGTACATAAACACAAAATCCTCCTTAAGAAAAAAGTCTTGTAGCTGAAGCAAAGTTGAGCAGACACCTATCAGGAATATCATGCAACTCTCAAGACTCATTAGGGAAGTATGAATCAGTAAAATTCCTATTGAAACCAAACCAATCTTAAATTAAAGAGCATGGTCGAAAACATAGAGTAGAGTGCAAATTTGCTTCACATCTCCACTGGAGGTGAGATATGACCCCTAATAGTCTATGTTATTTATATATATATATATATATATATATAAAAACATGCATAGTCGTAAAAACAGGTGGAGCAGTAGTATCGTGCTTGACTTGTGATACGAAGGCCCTGCGATCGAGTACTCGCAAGAACGTTTTGTATTTTATTTTTTATTTTTATTTCAACTGAAATATTTACTTTTTACATGTTTAATTAAATTAAATTATTATTTTAATATAAAATATTAATTATATTATATTTTTTCACCGCGGAGAATTTAATACATTTTTTTTTTTTTTAATTTTAATCAATTTATTTATTTATTTATTAAATTGAAAGAAATTAATATTTTAACGGGAAAAGCTTTTATATTATATAAAATTTTGTTAAGGATTTATGCTAGTGTTTTATGTAAATTTTTAATTCTTTTTTTTATCGGCATCATTAACATCAAGAATTAATCGTCTGTTCTCAATTGCATTATTTTTCATGGAAAAATTTACATGGGAAATCCTGAATGAACAGCAACTGTTGCTTAACTATTCGACGTCGCATTTAACTTTCATTTCAATTTTTTCGTTAAACAGTTGTCAAATTTGGCTGTGTAGGAAGACCTGACAATAAAATTGATCACAATGAATATATATTTTCAAAATGATTTCACTAATTTATAGTTAGTTTACATCTCAAAAAATTCAAAATCTGGGTAAATATGAATTTACAAATCTAGTAATATCGACGAAAAGCCAAATATTTAAGAAAACGTTCGTGATGAAAAATAATTGACCGTGAACAAAATTATAATTTAAATAATCGTGATCAATCTTCTTATATTTTCTTGTTCTCATTGTGAAAAATACTTATAGTTTCATGATTTTTCTACTTTTAATCATAATTGTTATAAATTAGAAACTATAACCGTAGCTTTAAACATGACTTTCTTTCTTATAAATATATATATATATATATATATATATATATCTTATATAGATATATAGATATATTTCTTAAATATATGGTCAATACTTTATTTATTGGAATACAAACACACACACGCAAACAATAATAATAAATAAATAAATAAATAAAGATTTCATTAAAATAATAAACATTTTCTCTTAAATTAGTAATTTAATTTAATTGAAAACGTAAAATAAAAAAAAAAAAAATAATTGAAATGAAAAAATTATAATACAAAACTTCCTTACTTTGAATCGATCTCAGGAACTCTGTAACACAAAACATGCACGCTACCACTGCACCACCCGTTCTTACTACGATGCGTGTTTTGTTGTTCTTTATAGAAATAACTTAAATTATTAGGGGACGTCTTATCTCGTTCCCATGGAGTTTGTTGCAGCAAATTTCTACTCTACCCTATGTTTTCGGCCATGCTCTTTAATTTAAGCTCGGTTTGGTTTCAATAGCTATTTTATTTCTTCATACTTGCCTTGTCAATGAGATGCGGACCATGGTGCTCAAACTTGTGAGCAGAAAAAGCCTCAGAGTCATATAAAACGCTGAGCAGTCTCCTCTTCCAGACAACAACCACGACAACAACCAACGCAGCCCTTGCAAATTCATCACTTAACTCATTATTTGTATGACCAGATACCCAATGAAGAATAACCTTATTTGAAGGATTTTAAAGACGAAAGGAGGCCACGATCACCATTCATACAGCAGTTTTTTGTGCTTTTAACCTCCAGGGAGAGACTCGAACAGCAATTTTTCTGTTATACTGCAATTTTAAAAGAGCTCAACTCTAAAGATTATGCCTCCCACGTCGTTATTGACTAATCTTAATATAGGAAGAAAGATCATAAAGTACACCCCCACACAAGAAGAGAGGGGACCCTACAACTCACTAGGGAAAAGAGAGCCGCCTGTCTGTCTGAACGCATAGATGGTTAAATTATGATAACCCATGTCTAAGAACACCTTACAGCACAAGATGATAGCAAATATTTCTCCATGGAAAACCGTGGTAAACTTTCCAAGAAATACATGTTTCATCCCAGTGAAAGTAAACACATGCCCCAGAATGAAAATATTAAGCTCAGAGCCATCAGTATACCAAATCAAACAGTCGCCATTAAGCCAAGTATAATACAATCCTCCCTGGAAGTTTAAAAGATCTAAAAAAAATTATTAAAAGCATATTTTTTAACCACACTAGGTATGATGAAAGAAAGACGATCAGCAACAAATGAACCCTAAGACAAATGCATAGAATAATCCTTCTTCAAGCTTAGACACATGAATCGCTTCATGTATGTTAATGCATCAGCTTCAATATGCAAGTGAAGCGGACCAACCAAAACAAACACTCAAGGGCAACCGTAGGAGTAATCTTAATGCAGCCTGAAAGAGCAACAGAGACCGTATTTTGCAACCTTTTAAGGCAAGCTCTAATGCTCATGGTGCGGGGGGGGGGGAATTCTTTACCAAAACTGCGGAAACAAAATCGAGGTTTTGATAGATTTCAATAGAATTTTTTTCAATTTTTGACTTTTGATTTTTTTAAACTTATTTTTTATATAAATAAATGATATGGAATTTTAAGAATATATTTAAATAGAGAATTGTGCAAAGTCTTCGTAATCTAGTAAATATAATGAGTCGAACAAACACAAACAATACATTTTTCTTCACCCCATACACACATGAACCATTCAATAAGCACTAATAAAAACAGTTTCGTTTTAATAAGAGACAATTTTCTCTCGTTTTACTTTCAAAGTTTAGATTTTTCACACTCATGCTTCAGAAATAGTTAAAAATTTTCACATCTTTTTAAAAATATTTGTTCAAAATAAATGTCTTTGCATACTTATGAAGTGTGTAGTCTATAAATTAAAAGAAATAATGCCTCATACTGAAAAAAAAAAAAAATATATATATATATACTTCATTTTACAGAAATATACATTATCATACTCTTTATATAAATTTATCAATGTATCTATTTTGTAGATGAAATAACAATGTTCACGAAACGAAATTGTGAAAGATTATACATTTATGTAATAAGTTCTTTTTTCTCGATTAGAGTTATAATTTGTGATGGCGTACTTGTACAGCTGCAATATGAATGTCAAAACTGATTGATTGTTATATTTCATTAGTAAGTATACTCAGATTTGTTTTTCTTAATAAACATTTATTACATTATTTTTCTTAATTTTTATAATTATACTTTATTTCTTTGGAATTGTTTCATTTTTATTAACATTTTCTGAAGCATTCCTCTCTGACTAATTTTATTTTGCAGTGCATTATGACAAAATTTTGTTGTATTGTATTTTATTCTTCTCTTAAGTGTATTTTTTATTGAATACATATTTTCTGAGTATATTTAGTTATGAACAGCTATAGTCATTATAAAGAGAATGATGCTAATGAAGTTAGGATTAATTATTTCCAATTCAAAATCTTTACGTTCTCCAAAAACTATAAGATGTTTAATTTGTTAATATTTTTACTAAACATATTATTGTATGATTTCTGAATTTATAAAAAAAAAAAAAAAAAAAAAAAAAAAAAAAAGATACAATTTTTTTCCCACTCAAATCTATATCAAATCTATCAAATCTATAATTTCATAATGACTTATATAAAGTAAAACGCCCGAATATGAGACACTTTTCATTTTGTTTTTTCTCAGATTTTTTTTTTCTTTTTTGACTTAAATTTTATGAGATGTTGTAGCATATCCATCCTTCAAGATTCTGTGGTCAGCATTTTTCGAAATTTCATACATTTCCGAAATATATTCTTTTTGTATAAGTTGTGTCCTTTTCACAGTTCAGTGAAAGGAATTACTAACGCATCACACTTTGAATCAAGGCATTAAAAAAAAAAAAAAAAAAAAAAAAAAACTTTCAGGGTTAAAATTTTTGACATTGACAACGCTTCTAGTGTTCTCATTAAAAACTCAGAATGCCTTTTCACAAATAATCTGAGCTACACATTTTGTCGACAGCTTGAATCTGATTTGGAAAAGAATACTTCAACCCATTGCTCAATACAAGCTAAAATGCAAATTGTCTTAAACTACGATCCTTCAGTCCAATAAGTCATTTTTCAATAACAGCATAGTAATATACTTGCTGAGTTTTTCAAAAATAGATGGATGTTATCCATTTTTAACCTTATATTCCATTTACATTTTTAAACTATTTTTATCCCACTAATTTACTCTGTTCACCGAGGATTTTATTTACACATTTTATCCGTGTCATCTTTAAAAAATATATGTTTCAGTTGTCAGATTATCTTGTTTATTTTTGGTAGTAGGTCATAGCTTTCTGGTCCCAAGCTTTATTTTATTTTATTTATTTATAAATTTATTTTCGAAATGAAAGATTATGCTTATGCATAAAGATTAAGTAAATTATTTACATAAGTGTCTTATAAAGATATTAGAGCGGATGAATTCGGACGATGAGTTTTGCGGAATTTTCTTTCTTTCTTTTATTTTATTTTTATGTTTTCATAAAAATAGAGGAAGTCATGTATGGCACCATACCTATTCTTGGAAGTACTTATTGGTGTCATATTGAGACCTCTACAAAGACCGGTAATAGTAGCTACCACCAAAAAGAAAATAAATTTCAGCACAAACTAAAAATTAGCAAGCATTATTTTAAAGGAATTGAAAATACTGACATATTAAAACATCTTAAATTCACTTTTCTTCCTCAAAAATTAGACTGTAAACAGAAAAAAAAATCAAACGCAGTATTGATGGAATGGAATGCTCAATAGAATGAAGAAAATACATTGTAACATGTTGAACAGGCATGCAAAACTATTGTTTAATAATTTGTCCACTAAACAACGATTTTTCTTTCACAAGATCTATATTAGCACCATCTTAAGAGACAATACCGTATTTGGATATTTTACTCTATGATAATTCATAAGCGAATTTGATGTTCAGATATTGCCATCAGCCATATAAGAAAAAAATTATTTTCATTCACAATTATTTTGAAAATGGAACAAAAAATGTTTTAAACGTTTATTAAATACTAGCAGGCAACGCCCGCTTCGCTGGTCCCTATTTTTAAATGAATCGCTATAATTACTGAATTCTCAAAATTGCATTAATTTTTATCACGTGAAAAAAAAACAGAAAAAAAATCTTATTAGGAAAAATGTCGCACCTTCTTCTCACTGCCTTCGGAAAAAATTCCCAAAATGCTCTAACTCTTATTTCTATTATTTTTCCCCTTCGCCCCCCCTCCCGTCTATCCTAGTAATTTTAAAAATTCGAAAATATCCGCAATCGATTTGTAGGTATCGAAAACCTCTATATACCAATTTTGAATGCTCTAACTCTATTCTATTTTTTTTCCCCTCCGCCCCCCTTTCCCGGCCCTCCTAACAACTTTACACTTTCGAAAATATCCCCATTCGACTTGCTGGCCTCTAAAACCTATCTGTACCAATTTTGAACGGCCTAACTGTATCTCTATTTGTTTTTGCCCCCCCCCCTTCCTTCCCGCCCCTCCTAATAATTTTACAAATTCGAAAATATCTGCAATCGATTTGTAAGTATCGAAAACCTCTATATACCAATTTTGAACGATCTAACTCTATTTTTATTTTTTGCCCCCCCCCCTCTCCCCACTCCTAATAACTTTACACTTTCGAAAATATCCCCATTCGCATTGCAGGCCTTTAAAACCTATCTGTACCAATTTTGAACGGCCTAACTGTATTTCTATTTGTTTTTGCCCATAGCCCCCCCCATACTGCCTCCCCCTTTCCCCCCTTTTAATAATTTTACAAATTCGAAAATATCCGCAATCGATTTGTAAGTATCGAAAACCTCTATGTACCAATTTTAAACGATCTGACACTATTTTTATTTTTTTTTGCTCCCCCCCCCAAAAAAAAAAAAAAATAATAATAATAATAATAATAATAATCGGAAGAAAATCAAAAAATGAGTTTTTGGAAATATTTTCCAGAAGACACTTGGCGTTTTTTTTTTTTTTTTTTTTTTTTTTTTTTTTTACATCTTTGAGCTATTATTTTTACTCGAAAATCCGTATTTTTCTAAATTTGCCTCCGAAAATCATTTATGCCCGCTTCTCCCGTTAAAAATCCAAAATTCCAAAATCGCAGGAAATGATTTTTTTATATTCAAGTCTAGTCTCCCCATCTGTAATTTCTTCACTGTGAAGTAATTTAGAGCCGAGTTATACTCATAAATGTGTTTTTGCCTTATGCACCTCCGAAAATCATTTATACCCCCTTCCCCCCTTAAAAATCCAAAATTCCAAAATCGCAGAAAACGATTTTTTTGTTTTCAAGACTAGTTTCTCCCTCTGCAATTTCTTCACCGTGAAGCAATTTGGAGCCGAGTTGTGCTTATAAAGGTGGTTTTTGCCTTCTGCACCTTCGAAAATCATTTTCAACCCCTTTTCCCCCCTTAAAAATCCAAAAATACAAAATCGCAGAAATTGATTTTTTTGTATTCAAGTCTAGTATCCCCATCTGCAATTTCTTCCTCGTGAAGCATTATGGAGCCGAGTTATGCTTATAAAGGTGTTTTTGCCTTCTGCACCTCCGAAAATCATTTTCACCCCCTTCCCCCCTTAAAAATCCAAAATTCCAAAATCACAGAAAACAATTTTTTTGTATTCAAGTCTAGTCTCCCCATCTGCAATTTCTTCGCTGTGAAATAATTTGGTGCCGAGTTATACTTATAAATGTGTTTTTGCCTTATGCGCCCCCGAAAATCTCATTTTTACCCCCTACCCCCCTCAAAAATCCAAAATTCCAAAATCGCAGAAAATGATTTTTTTGTAGTCAAGTCTAGTCTCCCCATCTGCAATTTCTTCAATGTGAAGTAATTTGGTGCCGAGTTATACTTATAAATGTGTTTTTGCCTTATGCGCCCCGAAAATCACATTTTTACCCCCTATCCCCCTTAAAAATCGAAAATTCCAAAATCGCAGAAAATGATTTTTTTGTATTCAAGTCTAGTCTCCCCATCTGCAATTTCTTCACCGTGAAGCATTTTGGAGCCGAGTTATGCTTATAAAGGTGGTTTTTGCCTTCTGCCCCCCCGGGGGGGAACGGGGGGGTATTTCGCAAAATCCCGTCTTAGTGAGCGTCAGGGTCCTAAAATCAACCTGCTCAGCAAAAATTGTGACTTTATCTCCCATAGGATCGCCACAACCGTGTTGAGTCAGTGAATCAGTGAGTGAATCAGTGAGTGAATCAGTCAGTGAGTTTACTCTTTTATATATATAGATTAAACGTAAATGAAAATTAGACAAGCTAGATTTTTATCTTATTTAAACAAGCACAACTCAGATAAATATACGAGGGTTGCTATTTATATTTCTGGCCTTGGCAACAGTAAGTGTTGCTAGGCGACCGCAGACGATTTTAATCGAAAGTTTGATATTTTTAAACGTAAATTCAGCAGACGATTTACCATTATAGCTTTATTTGTGTTGTTGACAGTAAATTGAAAAGTTCTTCTCTTTCAAAAAATGGAATTGAATCGTGAAAATTTTCGTGCGATTATTTTTCATAACTTTCGACGTGGATTGTCAAGACAAGAGTGCTTCGATGAACTTAATTCTTTATACAGCGATAAAGCGCCATCCTACAGCACTGTAAAAAATTGGTATAACGAATTTAATCGTGGTCGATGTTCGATCCAGGACGAATCCCGTGCAGGTCGTCCAAAATCCGTTGTTGTGCCAGAAAAGATCGATGCTGTGCGTGAACTGATAAAGCAAGATCGTCATGTGACATACCGTGAGATTGAGGCGTCTTTGGACCTTAGTATGACTAGCATCAATAAAATATTGCATGAACATTTGAGCGTAAAAAAAATTTGTTCGCGTTGGATCCCGCATAATCTGACAAACGCTCAAAAAAAGGCTCGTGTCGATTGGTGCAAGGAAATGTTGGAAAAATACGTTCAAGGTACATCAAAGACTGTGTATAACATCTACACAGGTGACGAATCATGGATCTATGCATATGAGCCGGAAACAAAACAGCAATCAACTGTATGGGTCTTCCAAGGCGAGGCAAAACCAACAAAAGTTGTTCGAGGAAGAAGCACATCGAAACAAATGATTGCCTGTTTCTTCGGCATTAACGGTCATGTGGCAACAGTGGCGTTAGAGCAACGCAGGACGGTCAATTCTGAATGGTACACGACCATTTGTTTGCCAGAAGTCATCGGAGAAATTCGAAAAAAGCAGAAGAACAGGCGAATCATTCTTCATCATGACAATGTGAGCTCTCACACATCGACTCAAACAAATGCATTTCTGACTGAGCAAAAGATCGAACTGATGGGTCATCCGCCGTACAGCCCTGATTTGGCACCCACTGACTTCTTCTTATTCCCACACATCAAAAATAAATTATGTGGACAACGATTTTCGACCCCCGAAGAAGCGGTTGATGCATTCAAAACGCATGTTTTGGAGTTACCTCAATCGGACTGAAAAAAGTGCTTTGAAAATTGGTTCAAACGCATGCAAAAGTGTATTGATCATCATGGAGAATATTTTGAAAAACAATAAAACCAATTTCGATCCTACATATTTGTTTTTTCATTAATAGGCCAGAAATATAAATAGCAACCCTCGTATATATATATATAGAGAGAGAGAGAGATAAATATAATTAAAATGTATTTCGTTTAACAACTCTTTTAATAAATCTGTTGCAATTATTTTTCTTCTTTGGAAAATATCAAAAGAATACACTGTTAAAAATATGTCCTATTTTCTGCCAGAAATTCTCTGTAATTTGAGAAAATACGTTTTGACAGCGTAATGTTTTCGTAAATTGCGCGTATTTTCTCAAATTACAGAGAATTTCTGGCAGCAAATAGGACATATTTTTTACAGTGTAGAAAAGTATCTAAATACAAAACAAATTTATTTTTCTTTTCTTTTTTTTTTTTTTTTTTTTAGTTTATTTTGTCAATCTTAAAAACTTTTTAGTGTTGATGATAACTAAATATAGAAATTTTTATTTGTTTCTTAAAATAATAAGAAGATTATTTATAATTATCTATTTCAAAAATGCGTTCCCACAAATGCGGAAGAGTTTTGTTTTCAAAAGTAGTTGATGGAAATTACCCACATCGAAACCAGTTTGCGCTCAATGGCTTAGGTTTTCGGAGTTTCACACTGTTTATTCCAAAACTCACAGGAATATAGGTTAGGGAACATTAGAAAGAATTTCACTAAAGACATAACACGCATAGGCCTAAAGCATTCGATTAATCGAATAGTCGTAATTCGCACATCCATGCAATAACATTTTCATTTAAGCACTATGTTCTACAAAGTTAAATAAGCATGGATGCGATTGCATATAAATATTCTTTTTCATTTAAAAGTTTTACCTAATTAATAGCAGTTATTTTTTTTTTTTTTAACAATATTTATCACTAAATAAGCTTCATTGATAAATGCATGTTTCCAAATGTAACCATCATTTTACACTGAATTAAATTTAAAATATTCAAATAACAGAATGAATATCTTTAAGAATCGAGCATTGGATATTTCGTTTTTAATACATTTAATTTTATTAACTTTAATAAGAAAATTTTAAAATCCATAAATTAAATCTTCTGATTTTTTTTAGTATCATCAATAGAAGTTTGTAATTAGGTTTTACTTTTAACACTCTGAAACAAACTTTAAACATGTTTCTTACTTTGTTTTGTCTTTATATTTGTCTATACGTCTGTATGTCTGTCTATCTGTCTCCATACCCGTGTTCTAAATTACATAAATATATTTTTTTACTATCTTGCGACTGATGTATGTTATGTAAGTCTACTGTAATATGATTTTTTTTAACCGCGTCAATGGGTTATGCACCGCGGCACCTAAACAAATTCAAACCTTTACGTTCTATGAGAGGTATTTCCAAAATGAATATTTTTGTAGGAATTTCTACTAAATATAACATATTGAAATTAAAATATATTATTCGGATGTGCAAAATCAGGTTTTCAATAGAATACGATCTGATTAACGTTAATTATTTATTTACAAAGTCATGCAAAATAATTCATATGTATTAGAGAATTGGACTTAATATTTCTGAAAGTGCATTTACTGTTGTGCGTTATGCATTTTTAATATTTTCCAGTGAATTTAAATATCTATAAATTTGTTCATCTGTCTTGCTGTCTGTTCGTGTATCTATATGTCTCTGTATATCTTCGCTCTGTAATTTCTGTAAATATTGATATAATCTCCTGAAACAGATATATGTCATTTAAATCAGCTATCATATATTTTCTTTTTAAAATGAAATAGATAGCACGATTCATACGTGTACAGGGATACAAAAAATAATTCCAAAACCTTACAATTCTAGAAGCATATTTTAATACATTTGTACTGCGCAAAATATAATAAAAAAGTTAACATAAATTATGTAAATGCACGAAAACATGAGAATGTAGAAGATAAATTTTATTTTAAAACATATACAAACATTAAATATACATATTTTACTTAAAGAACTCTATAAAAAAGTATTTACAAAATTGTTCTTTTTAAAACACTTATTAACAGAGTTTTCTTCTCTTATTTTTTTTTTTTTTTAACAACGATAAATGAACAAATGTTACCACTTTAGCTTTTATCGATACAACCATAAAAAGAAAGTTTAGATTTATATAACCACATTCAGCAGAGAGAGCTTGATAAATAACGGTGATTAAATTGCATGATAAAATAGCTGATTTCTATTGAAGAGGAATAGCCTGGCATTCTCTACATTATGAGCATTTGGCTAGACATTTAAATGATTACTTTTCTAAGTGTCCCATCAGAGAATGTAAGTATACTGTAAAAAAATAAAATAATGTATATTGACATTTGTTTTCAATTAAATGAAATGACAGCTGATATTTCAAGTTTATGTTCAAGTGTTAAGAAACATTAGCTATGTATTTAAACATTTATAATAAAAATAATAACAAAGAAAATTGCAATTTAAATATTACACTTGTAGTCGAATTTCATTTGTATTTAATAACCTAATAAAATAGACTAAATTGTCGGATATATTTCATTGTTTACCCATATTTTTAATATTTTTAATTACTGTAGTTCATTTTATCGCAATATGTGATAAAAGAACACACTTTTATAAGCGAAAAATTGAATTAACATAGAGGTAATTATAAATCGTTTAAACAATGGATTCATTAAAAAAAATCCCTTTAGCAAATTAGAGAAGTATGCAACAGATGATTAAAAATTATCTTATATTGTCTAGAAAATGTTTGAAATATTAAAAATTGATAAAATATTAGTTATAAGAATATAATGAGGATTTTATTGTTCTTCGTGTATATAATGTAACTGGAAATGTGCCCCAAGTACAAAGGATTAAAATGTTATTTACGATATTTTTGATAAAGAATGTTTGTCAGGTAATTTTTTTGGAATAGTAGAAGATTTTTATTATTTGAATTTAAATAAAAACCAATAGACTAATCCGATATTTTCTATTTCACAGATTTTAATCTTATGAGATTAAATTAAATTCATCAAACACGTATATTCTACAAATTTATTCGACACCAATGTATATCCATGAAAGGAAGAACTTTTTTTCATTGGTAAATAAAATGTTTACATTAAAAAAGAACGTAAATATAACATAAATAATTTCATTTTGATTTATCGGTAGTTTCACAGACATAGTAATCGGTAAACAAACAAACAAACAAAATGTTATGTGCACAAAATGCATAAAAAAATGTAAGCAAACAACATTATGCTGCCAAATAGAAAGCTTAGTTTAAAAAAGGAAACTTTTTATTAGGTATTTTATCAACTATTAATTTATTTTGAATTTTTTATATAATCATTTCAAATTTAGTATACCACATATTTCTAAATATTATTCGAAATTTTGCATGAATTGTTTATATTTTCCTTCTTCTACTGCTTTATAAACTTTCAAGAACTTACTTCCTTTTAAAATATATTTTTATTTGTTCATTTCGAGATTTGCTGTCACGCAAGTATTCTTATTTTAAATTTTACTTTATACGAAAGTTATACAAACAGAAAAAAAAATACTTTCTTGTGAAATAATAATAATAATAATAATAATAACTAAAAAATAAAAATTTGTATCAAAATAAAAATGAATTACAAAGTCAAAAACTGAGTAGTTATTGACTTCTTACTTAACAGAATATATATTAAATTATTTTAAAGTAAAAGAAAGAAGTTTGCTTTTGACAAGAAGTAAAGTTAATAAATAAATAAAACCTGTGGATTTTGTGGTTTTTTGTTTAAGTATATGCAAAAGAGATACGTAGAAAGTTTGCGTGCATTAATTTAATTTAGCGAAAAGACTAAAACTTCATATGTTTTCAAGTTTGAAAAAAAAAATCTAAATTTTCAAAAGACATAAAAGCTAGTGAAGTAACTTTTAAAATTAAATCATCATTTTTTAATTTTTTATTAAAAACTAGGCATTTTACAAGATATTTATTACTAAAAATAAATTGAAACTTACAATGAACAAGTATTATTTAGCATGAATTTTTTTTTTCAGGGAAATAGTCTAATAAATATTCACATTCTTCTATGTAAAAACAATTTTATTTAATTACTTCGTGTCTTATACAGACTTTTTTTTTTTTATCTGTCAAGATTTATAATATACTAACTGGCTTTACTCGTTTCGCTGTCACTATATATGTAAATTATTATTATTATTATTATTTCTATAATACTAAGTCTCATATATATGTATGTATATATATATATATATATATATATATATATATATATATATATATATATATATATATATATATATATATATATATATATCGTTTTCTACAAATGCATTATTTAAAAAAAATAAAATAGTTTGCAAATTTTACTCTTGAATGGCAACACTCTTAAAAAAGAAAATAGTGGTTCTTGAAGAAGAGCCTGTGTTTGTTAATCACAGGAATAAAGTATCTTTCTGTAACATGGGAATGCTTTTTCACATATTCATGCATCATGTCAAAATAATACTGATTCACTTATTCATCTATCAACGTCGAATACAAATCGCTAAAACTAAAAACATGTCGTTTGAACAAGTAGTTCTTTTCATAATGTAGGAGCTTTGAATGGATTTAGCAAAATGTAACCCTCAGTGTTTAAATGGGAAAGTCGATTTTTTTTTTTTTTTTTTTTTTTTTTTTTAACGTATCACTGTATCTCTGCAATGATTTCCGTTAGAAGCTTGAAGTTTAACAAAATGTCTTTCTTAGGCCCTAACTAGTATAATTTTTCCAAAATTTAGTCCCGAATGGAAGGAAATGATGCGTCTAACAGTTCTACCCGTTCTTAGTACGTGGAAAATCGCAGTAGTTCCCTATAAAAGCTTCAAATTTATCAAAATGTTTCTTTTTAGGCTCCGATAAAAGTAAAAAATCAGAATCTTACGAAATTTAAGCCAGGGTATAAAAGAGGTGTCTAGCGTTTCTACCCGTACTTCGGACGGGGAAAGTCACAATGGTTTCCAACAAAAGAATCACATTTAGCAAATTTTTTCTTCTTAAGCCCTAATTAAGGTAAAATATAAAAAAACATCATGTGAAATTTAACACTTCAGGTGATGAGAAGGTGTGCCTCGCATTTCTACCGGTTCTTCAATAGCGGAAAATAGCAGTGGTTTCCAATAGGATTTTTCAACAGATTTAATCAAAGCTTGGTGTTTATCAAAAATCAAAATAAATAATCTCTAGTCAACAGGTCAAATTAATTAAATTTGCTCTCATTTTTTTTCAAAATAAACAATCTCTGGTTAACAGGTCAAATTAATTAAATTTGCTCTCAATTTTTCTTTTAAATTTTCCCCGGGCGAAAAACAGGTAGAACTGCTAGTTGTATTACAATTTGGAGTTAAGATTACTATTTCTTACTACATATTCTATCACTAGTAAATAAAAGCCTTACACAATTATAGTAAAGCATAATAGTTTTACCTATTAAAATGAACTTGCCCTATGGAATAACTTCTCAGAAAGACGGTAGTACTTCATTCAGGGGGGGGGGGGAGTGTGAAAGTTATATCACTCTAATATGTTATAAAATTTTAAATTGTAATAAGAAATTAAGTAACTTTGATAAAATCACAGTCAAATTCCTAAATCACAGGCATGAAATTTTGACGAAAGCGTAATTTTAGAACTTTTTTTAAATATTTTCACACCTTTTAAATTTCGAATTTTTATAAGCCTATATTGAGGGAGAACATATATATTCCATAACCTACCTATAAGGAGATAATCTACCATATTACTCATATCGATATACTATTATACCTATTCCATAAACAACCTTATGCAGAATATATACAGTCCATAACCTACCTTTGTCAACCTACTTATAAAAAATTGAAGTTTATATCTACAATACATACAAAATTTGGTTTTTAAAAGAGATTTTTTCATTTTCCCTTCCATTACACATAGACTAGAAATTTGAATCAACTATGTACTTCAGATATAGTTATAAGCAGTAACGGAGTCTGGTTTGGATCAAAGCGGGCCAGTGGTTTCGGAGGACATGTAAGACATACATACCCACATGCAAATATTCATACAATGTCATTATTTTATATTAAGACTGAGAGAAATTATTTTATAATATTTCTTTAAAGAAAAAGAAAAACATTTACAAAATTTTCTTTCTTTCTGTTTTAGTAATTATAAATTTATAACAATCATTAAAAAGAAATTTATAAAACTTTTAAAAACATTAAAAATGAATAAATAAACCGAACTGTAAACGTAGAATTGAAATCCTTATTTTTTGAAGCATACTTCAAATTAATTGAAGCCGTTTACTATGCTTTACTCCATAAAAATGTGCTTGATATTTAATTTAGTTTAAAAAAAAAAATAATAATATTTTACCAATAAAATAAATTTACTTCGTTTTGGATTTATGTGAAGAACACATTCATCTTTTTTGTGGAAAAAAATAATAGCTAAACAAAAGGGGAGGGGGAGTAAAAGAGACAGTGCAAATATATGTTTAATATAATGCAATTACAATACAGGAATATGCAATTTTATTAGCATACGTGTTTAGAAATAAGATTAATTAGAATAAAGCTTAGTATTTCATAAAAATTTACAAATTTGTCATAAATCATACAAATGTAGCCTATATTGTAATTCGTGGAGCGAGATTTAATCATTGAATGTTTTACCTGAAGCTACTCAGTAAATTGTAAGTAAGGATATTACAATTTAAAGGCAGTTTTATGATTTAAAAATTAGTACAGATATTTATCAATGAATTTGCATTGAAAATGTACATAATAAGTGCAAAGGAAGCTTTGGAAAAAATCGTACTTGAAACTTCAGTAAATATTATTTCTCAATAAAATATGTAGTTTTCATACGATCACAACGCCACGTGTTGAGCGATTGATCCCAAAATCTAATCAGCACCAGTTTATGTCAGGGGCCAACTAAATACCAAGTTTGGTTAAATTTCGTAAAAAAAACATATATATACATTTTTTTTTCGTTAAAAGTAAAAAAAAAAAAAAAAAAAAAAAAAATCGACAACTTTGTTTTAAATTATCACAGATTTATAGTTCAACCATTCGTTTTAAAGGTGTTGACGAGACCTTTCGAAAGTTACCCATCTGGAAAATTTACTCTCGTCGAGGGGAGACTTCCCCCCCGGCGAGGCTCCTACACATGCAAAAAAATAATTCCAGTTGACTATCTCTATTATAAATAATTCTTGTAAATTTCATAATGAATACTAAAAAATAATTATCTTTATGCATATTTATACAAAATTTTGTCCTATATCACCATGTTAAAAATTTAGAAAAAGCAGAATGGCAACGCAACCTGTCAGACAATTTTTACCAAAAGTTGATAGGCACTAATTTATGTCAAGGTGCAACTACATACCAATTTGTATGAAATTCTGTGCAGTAGTTCCTGAGATACAGTTGCCACAAAATTTTGTCACACACACGCACACTGACTGACAGACAGACAGACATTTTCTAAAAATGGTCAAATCGTGTTCTACAGCTCTCAAAACGTGTAATACCATCAAAAACCAGAGGTCGAATTTTTTTTACGAATCCAATGCTTTCTTCTATTGAATATAGAAGAAAGTAAAAATGAACGACTGCTTACTCGCAAGATTGTCTTACGCGACCTGAAAGTTCGAAGACTGCCAGCTCACACATTTTAAGATATTAATGCAAAATGACATGGAAAAGACATATTTTAATTGATTTTAAAAATGTATTAAACAGATTTTCCTCAAAAATAAATCAGAACCCTTCTGAACTAATCAGCATTCAATGAAAAAAATAATTAAAATTAAAAAAAAAAAAACTTATGAAAATTGGTCTATACACATACACAAAGGCTTTAAACTTATAACAACTTTTTTTTTTGGTCGCGAATTAATAAAAGGAATTTAAAAATACATTGCTGAGGAGATAAATCAAGAAGAAATAATTTATGTTTTGATTTTAGTGAGCATAATTTAGAGAAATATATAAATATATACGAATACGTGTTACTATTATTATTATTATTATTGTTGTTATTATTATTTTCATTTAACATAATACTTGTAAACGGCGGAATATTCGAATATTTCATTGCACAGGATTTTCAAAGAATGTTGTAAAGATCCATATGTAAAACGGAAACAATAAAAAAAAAAAAAAATCATGCAGCAAACATTGATTAGTAATACTTTCCAACTGTAAGTAATTGTTGTATCGAAAAACTCTTTATCTGAAAAAGTTAATCATGTCATATTCTATACAAAACATTATTTTAGAATATTAAAAATACATGTGAATGTTTTTATGATTTTTACAATAGATAGATTTTAAATATAACTTTTAAAAAATTCTGTCCTAAAACTTAATCCATTGACATTTTTTTGTTTTTATTGTTGTTGTTGTCTCTGTAAACAACTAGTTCCAAAGAATCTATTAATGTCATTCTAAATAGGAAAAATTCCATAGTGAACTTGATTGTATAATTTTTAAAAAAATTCTAAAAATATTTACCTACGCTAGGAGTCGGAAACAAACAGATAGAAAGGTAGACAATCATAGACAGATACACAAAGTGAAATCATATTCCCACTAAAAATATAAGAAAGTGTTAAAACGCTTAATGTAGACGAAAGTGCAATTCTAGCAAATTTTTATTAAGAACTCTTAATGTAACTGAATATTTTTGTGTGGCCCTGTAAATCTAATGCTAATCATACTATATTATATAGAAGACACTTTTTTGTACATATGAATGATTTATTTTAATTGCATTAAGCTATGTCGAAAGTAAAATTATTTAAATTTGGTTTATGAAAATAACTCTCACAGAGCGCAAAGCTTTGGAATACATTCAAGTGCCCCTGTGCACACAAAAATTAGTAATGTACTCGATTTTACATAGGAAACATTTGAAAGGGAACTTGAATAACACATTAAAATTTCATTAAAGTTTCTATACAGTAAAGGTATTAAAATATGGTTTATAAAAACTTTTCTCATAGAACACAAAGCTTTCGAATACTTTCGGGTGACCCTGTACACAAACCAGTAGAGGTATAAACTCCATTTTCAATAGGGAGCATTCGATAGTGAACTTGAATAACACATATCAGTTTCAAAAATTTCCATAAATACTTACGGGAGTTAAAGCACGGGCAGAGAGACAGACAGACGAACATATACACAAATTGAAATCATATTCACACTTGACGAATGTTAGAAAGTGTTAAAAACGCTTAATGTAAACGAAAGTACAATTCTAGAAAATTTTTTATCAATAGCTTTTAATATAAATGAATATTTTTGTGTCACTCTGTAAATCTAATGCTAATCATGCTATATTCTATGCAAAGCATTCTTTTGTGCACACAAATAATATATTTCAATTTCATAAAACTTCGTAGAAAGTAAAGTTATTAAAATTTGATTTACAGAAATATCTCTCATAGAACGCAATGTTTTGGAGTACTTTAAGTGTCCCTGTACATAAACCAGAGATGGTATGTACTCTATTTTCTACAGGAAACATCCAATGATGAACTTGAATAAAGTATTTCAATTTCATTGAGATATGTGTACAGTAAAGATATGAAAATATAGTTTATAGAAATACCTCTCATAGAACACAATGCTTTGAAATACCTTTGGCTGTCCCTGTACACAAACCAGTAGAGGTATAAACTCCATTTTCAATAGGGAACATCCGATAGTGAACTTGAATAACATATATTAGTTTCAAGAAATTCCATGAATATTTACGGGAGTTAGAGCGCGGACAGACAGACAGACAGGCAGGCAGACAGACGAACAGACGGGCAGACAGACAAACCGAAGTCATAAACACTTTTCAACCTTGTTGGAAAGTGTTAATAATAAGTTAACTTAATTTGTAATGAGAATACACCAACACGTTATTAGGGTTTCGATATTTAAGATATTATCTTTTTTCATTTTTTTTTTTTTCATATACAGCTTCAAAATACAAATAAAGTAATGTTGGAAAGAATTTTCAAGTTCAAATGCATTCTTAATTTTCTTTTTTTTTTTTAATTCATTGCAGTTGAAACCCCAACTTAGACGGTATATTTTTCTATATGAAAGAATCTTTCATTTTCATGTTTAAAGGAAATGAAAATGTTCATATAATGCTATATTATATAAACATATAATGTTCATAATTGTTATAAATGTTAATATATATTGTTTTTTTCATGTATATATATATATTTATGATTAACAGGGTAATCATGAAATACGCGTTCTTATCTAAAATTAAACAAAGGCGAAGTTGTGTAAAATTGTGTTATAATTCGGTCTTTTCTGGGATTTTAAACAAATGCAATATAAAACGGCATGTTTTTATGTCTTGCAAATTTTATTTGAGTATATTATTATTATTGAAAGAAAATCGCCATAAAATATTTCTTTTTGAATTCAAAATTTAATAGCCATGAACTATTACAAAAATAAGGGTGTTTATAAAGTTCCGGACCCATTTTGATGTTTAATAACTCATAAAATAATAAAAATAGATTAAAATTAATAACATAAATGGTTAGATAGACTCAAAAAGTTTCATGACCCTTGTCAATGAACTTCCACGTGTGCCCCCTTCGTCGCACGGTGAATATCAAGTCGATAGTCAATTTCACGCTAGGTAGCGGCAATCATGTTGGCATCCACAGAGGCTATTGCGGTTGTGATTCTGACTTTTAGATGGTGTATGCATTCTCCTTAATATCCGCTTGAATAAAACATCACATACAAAAGTACTACATAGAACAAACACATCAAAAGTAAACATAATATTGCAATAGTTGCCAAAAACAAAAGAGAGAAAAATGCAATTAATAAGCAGACGATATTTAGAAAAATACAGATATTTAGACTGGAAAATGAAATTATCTGAAATTAACCACACGCGCAGACGATATTTACAAAAATAAAGATATTCAAACCTGAAAAGAAAATATATGAGTTATTCCATCAATAAATGCCATAAGTTTGTTTATATCTTCATTATTTTAAAAGTTATTAAACATCAAAATGGGTCCGGGACTTTATAAATACCCTGTATACAAAATTTCATCTAAGAAATTTCTAAGAAACAACGTTTGAAAAAATTTTAGAAGGATAAAAAAAAAAAAAAGTAATTTTACGAAGAGGAACGAATATATTAAATAGATTTAAATTTAATAAACATAAATTTAATAACATATAATAGAAATTGCTAAAGAATTGATCATTGATTTTAATATTTCTATTAAATTGAAAAAATATATATATATATTATTGTTTAAACATTACTTTTCTAATAACAAAATTACACTGAAGAAAAATGTTTTTTAATGTTGTAACTTTCAAAAAATCCACGTCAATTTATGCTGGAACAGAACATTTTAATAAAAATAAAATATCTCTTTACACTCTGAAATACTCAAGTTTAAAATATTTACCATATTTGTTTTTTATTGGAATTTTATTCTTCTTTGAACCACGCACGTCTAGTATGTCAAAGCGATACAAAAACTAATAATAATAATAATCAAATGCAACAGAAAAGAAAATTTCTATGTGAAATTTGAAAGCATTTTAAGAATTTATAAGAGTAATAATGTTCTCTGCACAAATGTAATGTAATATATGTGGAAGTGATATCTATTTTCTATCCCTTAAGGAAACACTCGGATAACAACACCGCCAAGAATCCTATCTAAAAGATTACTGCAGGGATGCATGAGACGGGAATATCGATTGGTTTGTAAACAGAGGCCAGGACCATACGTCAGAAACTAAATTCTTCCCATACATACCAATAAATATTAGGTAGAAAAGACGTGATATCAGATACTGCAATAGATTTATTATTATATCTTATGGGAAATTGTTAGATACGCATACCTATAGCTAAACGAAAAAAGATTTTAATTAAATTGGTTATATATATATATATATATATATATATATATATATATATATATATATATATATATTAAAATGATGTGTGTATAATGTAAATAAGGCGGTTTGAGATTAATTATTTATTTTAACAATTGCATTGTGGTAATGGAAATCTCCGAAGATGTTAATAATATCACTATGGTTAACTTGTCACAAATTTAGTATTCCTTCAAAAATATTTTTCTAGGATGCCGAAAATTAAAATTTTGAATCACTTTAACAAGTTTCGTTTTCCTTTTTAAAAAATTACAAATTTAAAATAATTGAATGATGCAAAGTTTATTCCTGTCTTTTGTTTTTATTATATTTTTGAAATAAATACTCATTTAAACTTAAATCTATGCATTTAATTCCATATAAAATTTTTGCAAATTTTAAAAATTGGTTACATTTCCATTGGTTTCAATATTAATTTATATTTGTATACTATCTGTTATATTCGGAGCTTATTTCAAAGAAGTTATATTTTAAGATGAAAGAAGAATTTATTTCAAAGAAAAAAAAAAAGCTAGCTCAAGTAATTTGAAAATTGTACTACAATTTAAAATTTATTATCTCCCTTTTTAAGTCCCTTTAAGGATTGAAAAAACATTGAATATTATTCTGTATATTTATTGAATATTAAATGGATATTAATTTGAAATATATATCCTACATCAATTATCAAGTTCCTAGATAAAGCGTTTTTAAATTGCAGAGCGTACCTTAATTTTTTTTACTTCAAAATGCATAACACAAATAAAAATGCATAGCACAACATGAAATACACATTGATCCACTTTTAAACATACCACTAATGTATCCCAATTACTTTATGAAGTCCTGTACACGAAGGATAAAAACATTACGTACCATATTTCCGGTAAAACAGGTTTCTGCGCATATAAAAAGTATTTTTCAGATACATTTCATTTAGTGAAATCAGAAAGTGTTAAGCCAGACTTATGGTGTAACCAAGTTTCCTAAAACTATCATAATTTCTCATTGCGCAGCACTAGTGCGACGTGAAGACCAACCAACCAACCTAAAACTACCAGTGAGGAAAACCAGTGAGTCCAAAAGTTTGGAAGGTTGCTAAATTGAACGACATCTTTGGATTTGGAAAACATTCATTAATTCGGCGCTCTCTTATCACTTATTTTATTTATTTATTTATTTATTTATTTATTTATTTATCAGATGACTATCTACCCTACTTTAATACGGGACTCGTCGAGTCAGCTATCACGTAGAGACTTCCATGGCCTCAAGAAAAGTGATCGAAGAATACTTGGAA
Organism: Salticus scenicus; assembly: GCA_963930645.1. Lineage (NCBI taxonomy): Eukaryota > Metazoa > Arthropoda > Arachnida > Araneae > Salticidae > Salticus > Salticus scenicus. Next base: position 267,890,212 of record OZ005649.1, on the reverse strand, counting down.
TTTTACAAATATACGTAATGTATTCATTTTTGTATTATTATTTTTTTTTTATCTCCCTTACATAAAACACTTGTGAGATACCAATAAAATGCTTCATTTAGCATTACAATATAATACAAATGTACGATACCGAATGGGGAGTTCCTTCTACTATTTGTACTTATATTAGTCCGATAAAATTCTCTATCACACATATAGAAAACGGAATGACAGATATACAGATCAACTATTGAAAAGAGGAGTTTTGGATTCAAAGACCCTTAAAATATGTAAAATTATCAAAATCTAAATAATTTCGACAGTTTATCCAAAATAATACTTGCAGTGAATCGGTGTTAACAAATATTTTTATTAAAAAAGAAATAAAAAAGACTGATTAAATAACACAAATAAAATAATAATTATATATAAGTAATTTAATTTTACATTAGAAAATATAAAAATATTAATACTTTTTCTGTAGATCATAGAACAATATTAGAAAATAGCTCAACACGAAAATGTTTAAAAATTATTCCCATGTTAATGCTTCCTTTTCTTAAGATGGAGTGCTGAACGTCATTTCAGAAGTGAGTGCAATATCCGTTTTCCGATACTTATATATTGAATCGCGATTGCTTTAAGCGCTTTATCTCTCACACAACATTTGACTGGTAGAAACGCACTTTTATTTCGCTTTGGCACTTCAGAGCAAAAGTATTAATGCATTGTTTTACTTTCAGAAATTCCATTACTAATAAAGTAAGTGCTATCAGAACAGTATTTGTTGATGGCATTTTAAGTATTTAATGTAAAATGTTGATACCGATCAATACTAAGATAACATAAAATAATTCTTTAAAGTTAAACAGGATTATTGCAATATTTTTCCTTAAAATTAGAAAAAGTTCTGACACAAATTAAAATAAGCACTATATAAATGATAAAATATATATATATATATATTGATAGGAAGAGCTAATTTTATTTCAAAAGTAATATCGTACAATAATTTAAATATATATATATATATATATATATATATATATATATATATATATATATATATATATATATATAAACTAAGCAAAATAAAGAAGAAAAAAACCGCACTTGGACATTTTCCATGATCCAAGTGTTAAAAACAAGATTCAATTGTTCGGAAAATAATAATTTTAGAAAGTATTTCACAAAGGGCAAGAACAAAGCAACTAACTAGTTAACTATTACTATTATCAACGAGACCTTTCGAAAGATACCCATCTTGAAAATTTACTTCCCCGGGGGTACTTCCCTCCCAGAGGGGGGAACCGATGCCCCCACTAGCACAAAAATTTTTTCATAGTTCACTATTACTATTATCAATAATTCATATTAATTTTACAATCACAAGTTTAAAATCACTCTTATTATGGCCATTTATACTAAATTTTGTCCTATACAGCCATGTTAAAAGTTTGCATAAAATGCGATCACAGCGCCACCTGTTGAGCATTTGATCCTCAAATCTAATCAGCACCAGTTTATGTCAGGGCGCAAGTAAATACCAAGTTTTGTTAAAATTCATTCATTGGTTCGTGAGATACAGCGTCCACAAAAAAGTGATACAGACAGATAGACAGACAGACAAATATTTTCTAAAAACTATTAATTCGTGTTCTGGACATCCCAAAACGTGTAAATCCATCAAAAAACGGAGGTCGAAAATTTTCACAAATCCAATACTTTCTCTATATTACCTATAGAAGGAAGTGAAAATACATGTGTTTAGACACTGTTTTTACTTTCTTCTATATGTAATATAGAGAAAGTATTGGATTCGCGAAAATTTTCGAAGTCCACTTTTTGATGGATTTACATGTTTTGGGATATGGAGAACACGAATTAATAGTTTTTAGAAAATGTCTGTCTGTCTGTCTGTCTGTCTGTCTGTCTGTATCATTTTTTTGTGGACGCTGTATCTCACGAACCAATGAATGAAATTTAACCAAACTTGGTATTTAGTTGCACCCTGACATAAACTGGTGCTGATTAGATTTTGGGATCACTCGCTCAATAGGTGGCGTTGTGATCGCATTTTATGCAAATTTTTAACATGGCAGCATAGGACAAAATTCCGTATAAATGGGCATAAAGAGAGTTATTTTACACTTGTGATTGTAAAATTAATATGAATTATTGATAATAGTAGTAGTTAGCTAGGAAAAAAATTTTGTGCATGGGGGGCATCGGTTCCCCCCCTGGGGGGAAAATCCCCCCCCGGGGAAGTAAATTTTCAAGATGGGTATCTTTCGAAAGGTCTCGTTGATAATAGTAATAGTTAACTTGGAAAAAAAATTGTGTGCATGTGGGGGCATCGGTTGCCCCCCCAACGGGGGGGGAAGTTCCCACCCGGGGGGGGCAAAATTTCAAGATGGGTATCTTTCGAAAGATCTCGTCAATACCTTTAAAACGAATGGTTGAACGATGAATCTGTGATAATTTAAACCAAAGTTATCGATTTTTTTTACTTTTAACAAAAAAAAACTTAGAAAAATATCGCAATTTTTTTTTTTTTTTTTTAACGAAATTTAACCAAACTTGGTATTTAGTTGGTCCCCAACATAAACTGGTGCTGATTATGTTTGGGGATCAATAGCTCAACAGGTGGCGCTGTGATAGCATTTTATCTAAATTTTTAACATGGCAGCATAGGACAAAAATTCGTATAAATGTGCATAATTAGAGTTGTTTTAAACTTGTGATTGTAAAATTAATATGAATTATTGATAATAGTAGTATGTAACTAGGAAAAAAATTTTCTGCATGGGGGGGCATCGCTTCCCCCCCTGGGGGGGAAGTACTCCCCGGGGGGGATAAATTTTCAAGATGGGTATCTTTCGAAAGGTCTCGTCAATACCTTTAAAACGAATGGTTGAACTATAAATCTGTGATAATTTAAAACAAAGTTATCGATTTTTTTCACTTTTAAGAAAAAAAAAAAAAAAAAAAAAAAAAACTTAGAAAAAAAAATCGTACTTTTTTTTTTTTTTTTTTTTTTTTTTAATATTGTTACTGATTGAATATGTATAGGTAAATATAGAAGAAAGTCTTGTGGTGGCCACAACATACTAGTTTGTATTAGCTTGTTGCAAATAAGAGGCAAGACAGTTAGTTAAATTGAGAGGATTGTTTTTCTTCTTTGGCTACTTAATAATCACTCCAGTCGCTTTTTATAGTGTCTCACATGATTATAAAGCATTTGTTCAATGTTTTTTCCTCTGCTATCGTTATTTTAAGTCACCTGTGAATAGGTAACTTGCATTAAGCCTAAATGCAATTAAGAATGATATTGGGAATCATGAGATATTTCAGTTGGAAGCTAATAGCACATGTCCCATGAGAATAAACGTCAATTTAACATGGTCAATTCGAAATACAACGTTAAAAGGGACTTCTAAACTTAAGAATATAATTTATGCGTTTTTTTCAACAGAAATTTATTTATTAAATCGTAGTACATATTGTTCCTACTTGGGGGTTCGTAAGTTGTCCGGGAATGAAAGGCGAATCTTGCAGAGGTTGAAAACATTATTTACAGAAAATTCGAGAAGATTACAGGTCTATAAACCAAGTATCAACTTCACATTTCCCAGTAAACACAGCTTAAATAACAGCTGTCAACAGCAAATTCACAGTACAAACTGAATCAGAGCATTAACAAGCAGCAATCGACTGCAATCCAAAGAGGGTTAGATCTCTTTTAGTAACAATCAAGGCATCGATGAAAGTCAACTGAGACTGACAGATTTGGCGCGAAGCATGTCCTTAAATACCCACGTAGAAAAATGTGGAAAATTCCAGGAACTTTGCAGCCAATCAAGTTAGAGCTTCCATATTTCGTATATCGATAATAAAGATCTTATCACCAAGGTCGTCAAAAAAGCCGCCAAGGAGCTAAAAAATCGCCATATTTCGCCCAAAAGTCATTACCTGCCTTAATGAGGCGTTCTAACGTGTTTTTATGGGAAATGAGCTATATTTTTGCCCAAAACAAACTGTAAATGAAGAAAATTAACATTTTATCATCTGACTAAGCCTCTTTGAATGAATTTACATAAAAATAAATACGAATCATTTACAAATTCGTAACAATATGATCAGGTGGTTTTTCTGATATTATCTGTAGCAGATTGTGCATAACATGAATTTGAATTAACATTAAATGTGCCTTCGACATCATCGTTAACATCTCTCTTATACAATTTATGATAAATCAGAAGTGGCCAAGGCGTCCAAGGCGTCCACATTATTGTTAAACGAATTGCACCTGTAGACATATGAGCATAACCAAGAATCCTTGCATGAAAAATATCCACATTTCGTAAAAAATTAAGAAAATGCAGAATTTTCACGAATACGCCAGAGAAAAAGGGAATTTAAAATAGTTAAACAAAAAAAAAATGTTAAAAGGGATGAAGAAAGTCGACAATTATATCAAAAACAAAATGTATGTGAGACGGAAAATACTAATAGCATTTTATCTCTGCATGACTGATATGAGAAAAAGAAACTGCAATTTAAAATACAATATTACTGACATTACCAAATTTAATATTTCATTTTTTGCATTTTGCATAATCGCAGCCATAAATGTGCACTACATAAAATAAAAATTGGTATAATAAGGTATCCCAATGCTAAACATAGCAAGCAACTTGAGACTCCCTGGTCTCGGATCTAATAGAGCTAATTTTTCTATCGCAAGTTAGGATTTTTCTGTTTTAATAAATATACGATCTCTGACGTTTTGTATTTATTTATAGAAAAATGTTTAAAGATTTTGTACGTTTAATGTATTCTAGAAACTTTAGAAATTGCATTTTTTACACTAGAAAAGAAAAACATGTCTTATTATCACCAAGTCTCAATTTTCGAACCCAAGCTGACATACAGAGAAAAAGAATAATTATTGCTTCTGATGTTATATTCTCATGTAATTAAAAGTGCACATATGGTTATTTTAAAATCACAAATAGACACTTTAATTTTATACTTAACGAGTTTCACTTATGGCATATGTTTTATTATATGGGATAAATGATTTAGTTAATGATTATGTGATTTAAATTTGGTAGAACTTTAAAAAAAGAACTTTTTCAAATGCTGCTCATCGATTATCTAATATTATAGGCATACGATTTAGTAATATATATTATTTTTCAGAAAAATCAGGTGCTGATTAAAGGAAATGATATATATATATATATATTAATCTGAAAAACTTGCAACACATTTTTAGAAATATTTGTTTAATATACTTCATCTGTCTGAATGGTAAACAAATAGTTACATCGTGAAGCATTGCACTTGTTTTGTTAGCTTATTGCTAGCTTATCAGCTTTTTCGTTTGCGCATCATGATGCGTGAAATTGTCTGTTTCTAAGAATTACATTTATCTTCAGAGTAGTGAGGCTGATTTTTATGCGCTAGGGACCAATTCTCGGGTAAATGCCCTCGATGATTTTCTAAATAGTCATAGACCGTATTTAAAGTAGCTTTGCAGAAAATCACGGAAATCTCCGAAAGGTTAGTCCAATGTGCATTATCTGAATTCGAACTCAAAACCTCTATTTAGGAATAGAATTAACAATCAGTAAAATGTTAATATGCCTTCGTTTGTTTAAGAATGTGTGTAATAAAAATATCAAGCGAAATTTATCTATAGTATGCTATGCAAAATAATATATATTAGGAGAAATGTATGCCTATATTTTTTCTTTTCCTTCTCATAAACAATTCGAAAACCGTTCAACCGATCAGAAATTTGGCAATAGTATTAAAAATATAAGCTATTTACTTGTTTCCTGAAGGTAAAGGACGCCATGTAAAAAACATAACTTTGCAGGAGAGCAACTTAAAATGTGTGTAAAACTTGGAAAAAAGAGTGTCTTATACTTCCGGGGTACAGATATGTAAGGGAGTTATTTACATATTATTTTTATACGTCTAATTTTATTCTAAATTTAAGTATCAAATTGTCAGTTAAATAATTAAATAGATAAATTAAATTTAAATGTAATTCGCAATTAAGGTAGCGTTTTTTTTTCTTTTTTTTTTGTAACGCTATTGGTCGCGTCTCGGCCTATTCTCCGCCGCTCGTCGTGTTGATTGAAAGCCGAAAGAAAGTCATTAGAGAAAGCAGAGAAAGTGTGTCTATTTCACGCGAAGATTTTCCCTCAAAACACTGACCTGTCTGACAAACTGGAAGAGGAGGGAGGGCAATGAATGAACGTTACTGGTCGTTAGTACATCAGTTATGCAAAGTTTCCCCACTTTATCTTTAAGGGGTGATCCATAAGGATGGATTAATATGTGATGGGCGTAGAAAAGACCAGTACACGACTACTAACTGGTTAAAGTATTCTAAATTATCTGAAAAGCTCACTTAATAACATGAGTTAATTCAGTTCATTTAACTGAATAATACAGTCTTTCTTTTAATATTATAAGAAAGACGTATTTAAAGAGCACAGTTTATATTTTCCGTTAAGATCAAATAATTAAATGTAGATTTATTACTTTGTTTGTTGAATAAATATCATTAACTGATGCAATTTAAATCTTTTCCGGTTAATAAATAACTTTTTGATTACCCATCAGAAGTCAACTAACTGACAGTTCCAAGTATTGTTTATTAAATAAATTACTCTTTTAGAAAACTCAAAGTCATATAATATTGCACACGTTTATTTCATTATAGCTAAATTTAGAAATCCCCGTCAGTTAATATCATTAAGAAATGATTTAGTTTCTAAATTACTATTATAGTGCAATCGTTAGATGTAACGGTTTTTTATTGTTGTGATTTATTTTGTAGGCGAAGTAATTGGCTATAAGTTTTAATAATGAACTTTTGAATTCAAGATATTTATATCATTTTATTCGAGAAAAAAAATAGTATTTGGCATTAAAATTTTTTTGTTTTTTCTGAATATCGGCATTTCAGTTCAGACATCGCTGATAAGTTCTAGTTAAGGGAACACAGAACTACTCCTGATCATCTCATAGAAAAGTCGTAATTAGAATCGTTCTCCATTTCTCTCTCATCCGTTGCAGTCCCCGAACACAATGTACTGCTATTTAAGTTTAATTATGATGCCACTATATTTTTCCTGATACTGTCGTCCAGCTCTTTTGACTACTAAATAAAAAACATTTTTGAATTGTCATTGAAGAGTGTTTCTTCATTTCGAAAGAAAAACCTTCGAAACTAAACTATATAATTTTTCAAGTAATTTCTTTCAGCAAATATAATCTTCATAACAAGATATGTATAATTATATAAATATTTTAGTTTTTTATTATATCAGTTAGAATTTTATCAGTTCCTTTATTTTTTCAACAAAATTAAGTGACGGAAGCAACAATAAAAGTTAGTTTGGTTTTCAGCAAATTCAAGCTTACAACAATATTTAATTTTACATTTTTTTTAAATATATATATATATATATATCCAACTGCAGATATATCCAAATATAAGTCATTTAATCTATATATCATGTTAAAAAAAGCACTTCTATATTATTTAAAAGCGTTGAAAGTTTTGAATTAACTGCATGAATCATGGATCAAAAATTAAATTATAAATAAGAATAAGTACAATTTAAGAACATAGCTATTAAAAAAGTTAGAAAGCTGCTACCAAGAAACTATGCCTCAAACACTCGGGCCATGACACACTCTTTGTTATGAATATTTTCATTTTTAATTCTTGGAATAACACGAATGAAAAAATACACACATATAATTACAGCGTATTTAAAAAAAAAAAAATTTTTCGACTACAAAAACATAATGTTATATTGAAAATATTCTAAACAAAATTCTATTAAGCTTTTATTAAAGAAATGAGTAGTTCGTTCTCCTCATTAATATTTTGTTTATTAAAGTTTGGAATATTTTAATTAATAATTTTCTTTTTTATAAAAATATTTGCTTGCTTAGAAATTCTATTAAATAATCGTAAAAACTTCTGTTTAAAAAGTTCTATGTTGCTTATTAAGCTTTAACAAACCCAATATCCTTACAAAAATCTAAATTATTAATTAATTAATTTTTTTTTTCAAAATGTTACAAAAACAATAAGTAATATAGCTCACCAAATAACTTCATTTCCTTACAATTGCTTTAGTTTATTTTGAACTACATATTTGCTTTTAGTTAATTAAATCTTTTGATATAAAATATTACATGCAAATGCTTTGCTTTATTTTTCTCAATGCATTTTAAAGATGCATATTTTCATAGCAAATATATTTTTTTAAAATAAAGTACAAATAAATATGTTATTACAGATAGGAAAAATTGATTATAAATAGCCTTTTTATTACGTGCAAAATGGTTTGATTTCTTTTCATTAAGAAAAAAAATGAAAAAAAGAAAAACAAAGAAAGAAAAAAAAATATATATATAATATTTTGTTTAATTGTGATATTACTGATGCTATTCAAATTAATTTTAATATAAATGAAATTGAAAATGTTCATTTCCAATCATTTTCAAATATTAATAAGTGGAATTTTCTTTCTTATTTGAGGTGCAAACATTCAAACCATGTTTTCTCTAAAAAAAAAGAAAAGAAAAAAAAAAAATATGTGTTAGTTATTTTTCTTTAAACACATAAATAATTACAAGATAAAAAGAACTTTTTATGCACCACGTTTTTAAATTTTCTCTTGAATCATATAAACTTGACAATTTCTATGTATTTATAAATGCTTTTTAAAAATTTGTTGATGAATTATCCCATCAAACTGAAAGAAAAGTGATCAAGTGCGTAATAAAGATAGCAATTATAAGAAATTATCAAACATTTATTAATTGAAATACATACATGAAATTTTTATAAGTATGCACTACTGAAATGAAAAAAAGTTATCAGTCATTAGGAAAAAGGTAATATCAACCTGCTTATGGTGCTGGAGGATATTGACGCATTCTTTCCATTTCCTTTCTGACTTCTTCATTGCAAGGCGACTTGCCAGTAAGTTTGCAGCAGTCAAACTATTCAATGCGCAATCCTTTCAAGGTTCTAACTCGGCTTACTGCGACCTAAGCCTATACATTGGAGAAGAGGTTTTTTCCGAGGTACTCAAATACGGAGTTCACAGTATATCCCTGCATCTTGTGCACAGTGCAGGCCCAGCACAAAATCAATGGCAGATTTCGTCTCTCATTCATTCCATAGTTCCGGAGCGCAGGGAATTGAACTAATTTTGGCTGAATCAGTTGAACGTTATTGTTGCCAAAGTCAATTCGAATAGATTGGATGTCGGTGTCATACATCTGATCGCGACGGAAGAGTGGACAGATACTTTCTATAATATTGCCCATAGCACCATTGACAAGTCCTTGCTCAACATTGATATTAGATCGAAGCATTACTCTTGCTCCGACAAATATCTTGAATTTTTTCGTAAACCTCCAGTCTTATTGACATCTGATGAAACAATGTTGTGGATTTTCACATTGCCTGCATTTCTTATAGTATCTATAAGAACATCTTGAGCTCGAATCTTGACAATGCTCTCTCCTTAGACTCGATACTGTTCAAAAACAGCAGTATTGTGCTCGTCAACTTGGTTGCGAGTTGGATAGATGCGAATTGCCTTGTTGCGTGCAAAGTCGCTGTTTTCTTCAGTCAACTGCTTTGAAATCAGTCTGAAATGTGATTCTTCCATTTCGCCAAGTCATAGGGCATTTAGAAGGTCGGCAAATACAGTATCTAATCTTTGTCGCATATTCTCAGTGAACTCAATGAGACTGAACTATCTCCACAAGTGAGTTGCTGGGAAGGATCGCGCTGGTTGCCGATAAATCGGAGAACTAGGTGGAATTGGTGGGAGATGCATCAAGTATCCAAATGCAACAATACTGATGCTTCCAAATGGTTCGTTCTCAATCTTCTTGAGATGTCGCAGTCGAGAGTTCGTCATACACAACATCTCGTATGGAACCATTGACATATTGTACAAAAACTCGATATCCCTCCACTGATTTCGCATTATTCTTAATAAATTACCATAAAGTGTTGACATGTGGTTGGATTAGTTCATCGAGCTGGACTTGCAAGTGAATTGGTGTATGCATTGTTTTACCGCCCACAAGTAAAGCAGCAAAATCAGTTAGTGCGCCTGCTTTCACTACATTCTTTCCATAGAAGCAATTGACTTGTTCCTTCAGTACGTTGAAGTTGAATGTTTTGCTAACTCCAACACCACGAGTGACAAACATTCTTATGCGAATTTCACTACCAATCAACTTCGAACGTATACTGCTCGTTATCATATTGAAGAGCTCCGTTTGTCGTGTATTCGTTCATGCACACTTATTTTGGAATTGCTCATTTATCATTCCCTGCTCAGTACCTTCTTCTTCATAAAGTTCCGATTCAATTAACTCCTCGGAATTCTCGAGAAGATTGAAATTGTGAGCTTGATTGAATGCCAATTCAAGCTGCTTGTCACGAGAACGATGAGCATCCAAGTTAGCATTAGTTAGCATCAGTTGCTCATCTCGAGCAAGAAATGCTTTGCGAGCATTATTGTACTCATCTATTAGTTCATTTTCTGAGTAATAGGGTACATATTGAAGAAGAAGACTGTAGAAATAGTTTTCCTCATTCGTGTGAATCTAAAAGTATGATACTCGCACAACAGCGGGGAAATTTTTGATAGCCATTTTTGTGTTATGGGTAAGCTTAATGAAATGTCGTCTCTTTGACAGCTCTTCTTCTTCTTCGACGTCAACACTTTCCTCATTATCGCCAGTCTTTTTCAGATAATGGGGTTTAAATAGCTCTGAAATTCAAACTGGCTATGTTGGGAAAGTCGTAGCCTTGTTCTTGCTGAAGAGGACGCTTTGCATATCGCTCGAAGATGTTCGAGCAAAATCAGACTGCCTGTCTTCAAATCTAAACATTTGATAGCGTTACTCAAGTTTTCGTATTTTAAAAAAAAACGCACTTTATCGAACTTGATCGAAGGGGTAGGTGGCAAATTCGTTAAGCACATTCGGATGCAGAAACTTGCCACTCTTTAAGAATTCTCCTGCACGATTTAAATAGCTTTCGAGATTTGTCTGTTTCGTTGCTTCTGATTTGACGAATGGCTTGAGTTAAACTTTCGTTAACACCTGTTGGCTCAGTTTTTGAGATATACTTCGTGATGTAATGTGCGATGGCCCCCAATTGAGTCACATAGTTGAATATCCATGTTTACATCGCAAAAGTCCAGTATCCCTTGATTGTAATTGTTTACAAACTTCTCGCTTGAGGATGGCTTAAGATAGCAAAATCGTCTGCCATTTCGAATAAACTCACCTAAAGTCAATAAAACGACACGAGTTTGTTGGCATGGTTGACGAGGGAAAGCGAAACTACATGTCAAAAGATGGAGCGTTATCTATTCAGACTACAAGGTGCAAATGTGAGCTACGTCTGTTCTGGAACTCGATTCGATACAAACTTCTCGCTTGATTGTTTACAAACTTCACGCTTGAGGATGGCTTAAGATAGCAAAATCGTCTGCCATTTCGAATAAACTCACCTAAAGTCAATAAAACGACACGAGTTTGTTGGCATGGTTGACGAGGGAAAGCGAAACTACATGTCTCAGAGTTATTCTTATGACATGTATGTTGTGGCGATGTATTTGGTTTCGTTTAGCAAGCTTTCGCAACTCAGGATTATCTTTTTACATGGCAAGCGACAAGAGATGACTTTGTTAATAAATTAAACACATTCGGCCGTTTCAAAAGATGGAGCGTTATCTATTCAGACTACAAGGTGCAAATGTGAGCTACGTCTGTTCTGGAACTCGATTCGATACCAATAGTCTATAACGTTTCTTCAAGAAAGCCTGACGTAATTTTTTATTTGTTTCATGAAGGCTTCGATTCGTCGTTGAAAGTGGCGGCTAAGAACAATGGGATAAAGTTTAATCAGACGCTGTCATTCATTCAAGTTAATTGAACTAGGATCCACGTCTGGTGGTCCATCTGCAATGTGTAATGTTTTTTGCATATCGATCCAGTTAATGTCATTGCAGCTTAATGTGATGAACCAAGTAGGAGGAGAAAGGCAACGAATGAATTAAATCAATTCATTATGTGCCTGGCGCCAATATAGTGCTGATCCTTGAGGTTTTGCAAATGTAGATGAAGATCCTGTACAGTGCCATCTTGTCCTTGCATTTTATTGGCAAACGCACGTTGATTGAGCACTCGAGAATTCAAACATCGATAATGCTCTACGCAAGAAGCCTAATTCTATTAGAGGGTCTTTGCCAAGAATTCGCTGTCGATAATAATCCAATGGTGTGATTTTGATTTTTTAATTTTCATTTAAACCATTAACGCAAACTAAAAACAGATGAAACCACACAAATTCATCTTCTTTCTTCTCGTGATTCACAATAATGATATTGTCCTTTCTTTTTCGAACAATCACTTTAACATTGGTTGCTTCATCATCAACACCAGGCTGATCATAATCAATTGGAGCCATGACTTATGTTAGTGTAAGAACATATTGCAGCGGATCGGCGGTTTCTGGTTCCGGCTCAAATTGAGTAGCAATTTCTTCCATTCGCATTGTAGGATGTTGTCTCAAATGCTCCTGAAGCGGAAGGGAATTATCCTTGACACCAACACGAATGCTATGAATCGAGAATTGCGTGTCGCACTGTGCGAGTACAATGAGAAGAAACTCTTGAAAAGTATTGCAGTCAATAATGCAAGCCTTTCCATTAGCATTACCAGAAGTTCATTTTTTACCGCATGAGTGCGAATCGGTAAAATAGTATTTGCCGTCAAAGTGCATGAGACCAATGTTTTTGCCATTGGCGACGAGAGCGATAGCATAATATTTTAAAAACAGCATTTTGATGGCAGCTTAGAGAGTAAAAATACTTTCTCCATTATTTTGCTGATCACATAGACTAATATGATATACCTTATCTTAGTGTTCAAGAGCAAAGTCATTGTCGTACATCAAGATGTCATTCTCGACAACGTCGAGATTTTTCATCAGCAAGTAGCTACGATTGTCAATAGGACATTCGCCAGGTCTTTTCAATTTCAAAGAAAATTTGTAGATATAGGCCATCTACTTTAATCATGTTTTTACTTAGAACTTTAGTATCCCATTGGCTAGGTGGGGGGATTGAAGCAAGAATCAAATTGCCTACAACTATGTCAAAGCACTGATGACCAAATGACAATTTGTTAAAGACACTCATATCGCCCTTGATACCAGGAAGCCCGCACGATTCGTGACAAATAGTTTATTAGCATGTAGACGCTATGAGGCTGAGCAGCATTGTCATCATTATTTGGTTGCTGTGGCTGTGCAGAAAGAGCGAGAAAAACATCCAGCGTATCTAGTCGTGCAATATGATCCACTCGTACGTCTTTGTACAGTGTATCATTTGCAATGAGCTAATCCTGTGCCTTAAAAACAAGCTCAGGTGAAATACTGTAGTCCATAGAATTGTTCAATTTCTCAAAAGTCTCAGTGAGTACAACAATATCTGCAGCAGTGTTCGATCGAAGAAGCATTTTGAGTAGATTTTCGCTAACTTCGAAAATGTCGAGAGCAAAGAAAGGAGCATGGTCTTTAAAGCCGAACTGACCAAATTGGAAAGGAAAATTTATCACCTTGACGTAAGGGATCACACGCTGTAAAAGTCGCTGTTCTGGCTCAGTAACGACTTTAATTTCATCCGGAAAATTCGCCTGGAAGTAAGTTATTTCAATACACAATGGATGCACATTGAGTTTTATTACTCTTTAAGTGAGTATGGCAGCGATGGTAAACGAACAGTTCAGTCTTGTTGGCTATTTCAAGAGGCAGGTATGATTTTTCAGTCAACAGCTTATACTTTGCTACCTGGTTAGGGTAGCACATCTTTTGGCAGATATTACAAATCTTGTCACAGAAGGTATTTATCCTCTTGTGAATATCTGCTGCCTGCACTGAACGAACATATGCATCGCGAAGATGCTGAAATCTAGCTTCATGATCTTCTCGAGTTTCATTGGCCCATGATTAAGCTGTTCTTGCTCTGTGGCTATCGAGTTGAGAGTCAAGCTCGGAAGTTATCTCAATCGCTGTTTAATTTTTTTTCGCTCGTTATCAATTGCGCGCTTCGCCATTCGCTGCTCTTCTGGTGCTTCATTTTGGCGCTTTCGCCTGTTAGCGAAACGTAAAGAATTACTAACCTCATCCCCCTAAACTTTCCTAACCATGACTAACTGTTTCCTGTCGCTTCTTCTTATCCTTTTCTAATTGGCGTTTGCGCTGCGTTGCGGTTTCGTTGGCCATTTTGTGTCACGTTTAATATAGTAAAAAAGTAAATAAATAAATAAATAATAATTTAAGACAAATAAGGCAACTAAACAAATGTGGTTTTATCTTAAAACAACTTTCCATACAAAACAAAAATCTATATAATATATCTCTAACGTGAGCCAGTTACGATTATTTTGTAGAAACGATACGAAATGGCAATAAAGTACACGTGGATAAAAAATAATATATATACTCAATATTTAAGTACGTGGAGTCAGCTTAGGAAAGTAATTAAAAAAATGACAACATTTGTCTGATGAGATTATTTTATAGAAAAGTTAATCCCATCAACTTGAAAGAAAATGACCAATTGCGTAATAAAGAGAGCAATTAGAAGAAATTTCCAAACATTTATTGATAAAAAAAACAATATTGAAAGAATGCAATGTCATCGTGCTCTGAGCCATTCTAAAAGTTTCAAATGTCTAGCTAGTCAGGATGTTTTAGATATAGAACTATATTAGCACTTTATTACCGTGTAAAAAAATTTTTAAATGATAATGACGTCAATGTTTGTGAGATGCATAACTTTGCCAATTTCTTATTGTTCACGTTTAAGTAAATATATGCATTTTAATGTCGAAAAAAATGAACTCCTAAATTTTTTTGGCAACAATTAAAATATAAATGAAACTTAAATGGTTAAAATTCAAGCTATTATGAGGCTATTATTTGCATATTTTATTAATTAATTAAAAGAAAAATTTCATTAATTGAATTAAAGTATTAAAATAATGTATTATTGTCATCGTACTCTGAGCTATTCTAAAACTTTCAAACGTCTAGCTAGTCGGGAAGTTAGTTAAAAATCGATTGGAAGACTTGTACTGTACAAACAAACAAACAAGCGAGTTAATAAAAACGGGGTGAAATAATATGCATATATATCTTCCTAGATATGCATACATATTTTCCCAGAAACTAGTAATACATCTTAACAAACGGTAATTGCGATTTAAGTTTAGTTATTTTTTAATTTATTAGTTTTTGTTTTGTCTAAAAAATTGTGCCGAAATAGAAAACACTGTTTGTATGTTTGCTCCTCATTTAAATTTGTTTCATTAATAATGTATCACTTTAACTGCAAAATACATTAAATTGAAAAAACAAATAAATAAATAAGTAAACCTGCCAACAATTTATTTCATAGCATTGGTAGTACGAGCCTTTTCTTAAATACTTTATTTAAAGAGTAATTTTTTTCTTCTATAATATTGTTTTAAAAAATACTCAAAAACAAGTTGTGTAATAAATGGGGCTACTAACAATGTTAATAGGTAAAGTACAAATGTTGATACGTCTGCTTATATGTACAACCTGTTAAAAGCCGATGCAATTTAGTTGATAAATCTGTATTTTACGACATTAAAATATGTTTCTTTTTTCAAACCTATGTTTCATGGTCTAATAACATAAGAAAGAAAAAAGTAAAAACGTACTGAAATTTTGTTGTGTAATTTTTACAAAATGTTTTCTACTTAAGACGATGGAACTGTCTTGCCTATAAAATGAAAACAACGGGATTTTAGAAATTTGTTCGATGTTAAAATTTGTACGTCTGATTTTTTTTTCTGTGTGTGTGTGTGTGTGTGTTGAATGTCTAAAGATTTTTCAGTATTATTTCATAATGTAGAAAATTCAGACTAATAAGTACTTAAATAAACTATTTTATATTTTTAACTTAAAAAAGAACAAAAAAAAAAAAAAAAAAAAAAAAAAAAAAAAGAGTGAAGAAAATGTGACATTTTTATGTACATTAAATAATTTATTAATTGTGAAAGCTTTAAATACTCATCCTTCTGATGTTAAACCTTGAAAAATTCCTAAATAAAGATTTAAATATTTATTTTACATTTTAATGTATTATTAGGTAAGGACATCATCTTCCTATAAATCACTTGAATTTTTAACTTAGGCGTTTCTTAAATTTATAGTGACATTGTATACTAACGGCTGTATTCACCAATAACTTCAACTCCCAGTTGAAAATGAAAACTTGAAAAGCGTATAAAGATAGGGTTCAACTTTTAGCAAAGTCTGACGCAATGCATCTGCCATCTAGCGGCATTGTTATTTTAAGATTTTTTAACTGAAAATAACCAATCAGAAATTATATGAAAACATTGACACTAGATGGCTCAAGGAGCGTGTCAAATTTTCTTTGAAAGCTTTACTCTGCCTTTAGACGTTTTTCAAGTTTTTGCGTTGAACCGGGAGTTGAAGTTAATAGTGAATAAGGAGGTAAGACTTTATTTTGATCTATAACTTTAATGATAATTAATAAACAAGCTCTCTTAAAAATTTCTCTTTTCTTTTTTTATCCTTTATTTTTTGTTGTTTTAAATTACTTTTGTTAAAATCTGGTTAAAACTATTATTTTTCTTCCAAAACGTCAGTGACGACCTCTCTGTTCAAATTGTTTTGGTTTCTGTTCGTGTATTCGTGTATCTGTGTGCGATAGAAAACGTGAGCATCATCGGATTAATTTAAAAATTGATACACATGTGCATGAGATACACAGAATTAACTGTATATGTGTTCTGCAAGTGTATTCTGTTTTTAGTTCATGTACAGGGCTCACCAAGTATTTTTTATCATTACTTCTTATGGATAGAATTTGTGTGCACTGAGTTAGTGTCCGTTAAAAGACACGTTTATGAGCCATACTTACACAGAATCTGTTTTATGTTTGTTGGTATGTCTATTTTTTATGGTTTGTGCAGAAGCGGACACCACAATATTTCTCATCGTTACGGCGTATGGAAATAATCACATTTCATTGAATTTTAACGTGGTTATACTGCATTTAATATAATTAAACGAAAATACATTTTTGAAATGCTTAAAATATTCTGTTTCGTGTGGAAATAGTTATGAATAGATTTAATAATTAGCTACAGGACCAAACAAAAGGAATCGAATAACTTTACACAATCTTTCAAATTATGTCAAATTTAAACGGTATATGGAATTAGCTATATTATTTTTGTTTGTGAATATAATAACTGTGTCTCATGTATAGAGACACACAAAAACATTTCATCCCTTTGTGGTCTATAGATTGAATTTCTTTTAGGTGCATTTTAATACGTTTACGCTTTTTTAATATAATTTTCATATGTTATTAGAATGATTAAAAGCATGTTTTCTGTAGAAAATAACAGACGCAGAAATACTAAGCAGTTTATAGTGCTGTACGAAAGAATTGCGATACGTTATGGAATGATTTTACATGAAATTTAGTACAAGTATTTATGTAATCCAAAATACTAAAATAAGGTTATGAGTTACAAGGAATTATATATACACATATATACAGATCGATATAAACAGATAGACACAGAGGTTATAATTTGAGAGTTGAGGTTATAAGTAACCCTCTTAACTTTGTAATGCGTAATAAAATCTGGACGTTCAGAACCCTGATCTCTAAATCTAATTGTTTCAGTTGGAGAATTAGGAACCTTTATTAGGATTTTTTATTTTATTTTATTTTATTTTTTATGTATATTTAGCTTTTTTTTTTTATTTTTTCCCCCTAATACTTTCACACGCACAAAAAAAAAGTAAAAATATTGTAAATGAAATATATTTAAAATCAGATAATTAAAATATTTGATTTTTGTACAATATATTATAATAAACAAAGAAAATTTGAAAACTTTCTACCTTGGATTGTCAATAGCAGTTTGAAAATGTTTCATTTTTTCAAAAGTATACAAGTAGTCAGTACGTCTATTAATTCAAATAATTTCCATGGGAATTTGATTCTTCAGTTTAAATAAAGTACTTAAATTTATTATTCTAAATATTGCTTTTTTTGGAAAAATATTCTATAGCTTCCTAAATATCATAGATTGCATAATACGGCAGTCATAGTTATTTCGTATATTATACAATTATTAAATTTTAAAGTTTCAAACCATTGTAATAAAAATAATCTATAAAAACGACGCTTCAGAATTTCAATATTATGGAAAATACTTTTAAAAAACTTTTTGTTAAAATATGTAAACGCGTTTCGATCGCATTTGTCTCTTAATGTACTACAAAATATTTACGCAAATAACTGTCCACAGTCTTTTCAAGAACAGTTGGTAACAAAAGTGTCCGAACACTAGCAAAAATTCCTATATAAAAAAAGTACGCTTAATAAAGCTTTGCTAAATAAATCCTTGTCGAATCCTGTCAGTCTAAAAACGTGATTCGAAAAGGATTTATTTAACAAAATAGTATTAAGTGTACTTTTTTTATATAGGAATTTTTGCTAGTGTTCGGACACTTTTGTTACCGAGTGTATATTTATATATTTTTATTCATTGGACTCTCAACCTAAAGTAGAATGTTGACAAATCACTTGTTGTTTCACTGCAAAATTTCTATTGAAATATTTCATTATCTAATCCATATTTTAACTCAGTTTTTACATTCAGAAAGTTACAAACGTTACTTTTTATACTGTAAAAATGTATTTTGTATTTTGTATTTTTTTTTTTTTTTTCACATTTCATTCTGATGTTATAAAATTCGAGAAACAAACTAAGACATATTTTGCATTTTATATAAAAAAAAGAAAAATCAATCAAAAAAATTGATTTTGAATTAGGTAATAAGTAATACTTGCAGCACATTTCCTATAGAGTGCCAGATTGTTTGGCTGCCAGCGATCGAGATTTTGTAAAATACAGACAGGAATATTAATATGTAGAAGCATAAGGATTATGAAATAGAAAATACATTTATTGACTAAAATTAGCTTTAAAATTAAAAGTGCAGAAAACTTTACACTACTGTCATATTGAGAACCTGTGTAAGAAAGCAGCTAATATACACTGCTCGACATTGAAAATGCAACACAAAAGAAGGAATGATAAGAACGGAATGAAATTTGTTGGACACATACATTATAGTAGGAAGAACAATTGATTAAAATATCAGGAAATTTGGAGTAATATGTACTGAAAACACAGTACATAAATCAGCGACCTCTGTGAGCAATAACAGCACATATCTGCCTAGGCATTGAATCGAACAGCGATTGGATGACATGTACGGGTTGAGCACTTCATGAAGTTTTAACGCGATGCCACAATTCATCAATCGAAGTTACTGGTGAGTGTTGGCGGGCCAGTCGCTTTTCAACGATTAAACAATCATTATCATTGGTGCGAGACCAGGAGAACGCGCTGGCCAGAGCAACAGTCGAACACATTTGGCATCAATGAAGGTTTAGACAATATGGACAACTTGCGGTCGTGCATTGTCCTGCTTAAATGTTGCGCTTCGAAGGCCTTGAACATTAGGCAGTGCTATGGGCCTTAACTCGTCAGAAATGTAATGGCTTGTATTCAGAGTGGCGGGAATGAAAACAAGAGGTGACCGGGACTTGTATCCAATGGTACAACATACCATCAATCCAGGTGGTCACTCAGTATGCGGCTACCAAAATTCTCATTACCCTCAAAACTGCATCACTGATATGGGCGTCATTAATGTGTGATCAACGATGAACCTGGACGCTGGAATGACGTGAAGTCACTTTTCAAACAAATCACAATCTTGTTTACAGCATCAAGTTTGACTTATCTGTATTTAACGGCATTATGAATAATGCACACTGCCAGCTGGGATTCGACATCATCATACTGTCCATCATTTGCAATGGTGCTATGGGTTCCCATTGGATACACGTCTCGATTACTTCATGTTCGTATTCATGGCACTCTGAACAGCGGCCATTAAATTTCTGATGAGTTAAGGCCCGCCCTTCTGCCCTGTATTCGAGGCCTCCGTAGCGCGAAATTTAAGCAAGATACTGCACGACCGCAAGTTGTTTGTTTTGTCCGGACCTTCTTTGATACAGAATGTGTTCGACTGTTGCGCGTTCAGCGCGTTCTAATGATCTCGCACCAATGACAATGACTGTTTAATCATTGAAAAGTGACTACCCCCCCCCACCACTCACCAGTAACTTTGATCGATGAATTGTGGAATCGTGTTGAAGCTTCATGAAATGCTCTAACCATACAGGTCATACAATCGCTGTTCGATTCAATGCCTAGTCAGATATGTGTTGTTATTGTACACAGAGGTCTCTGATTTATGTACTGTTTTTTCAGTACATATTACTCCAAATTTCCTGAAATTTTAATCAATTGTTCTTCCTACTATAATGTATGTGTCCAACAAATTTCATTCCATTAATATCATTCATTCTTGGTGTTGCATTTTCAATATCGAGCAGTATATTTCTATATATTAGAACTAAACATTTTTAAAACTATTTTAAAATGTATTTTTACGAAAGGAAAAATTTGTTCTAAAAGTAAAGTTAAATTTAATGAAAATTTCTTTTGTACCCACCGAGATTCACTGAATTAAAATAAATCCATAGTATTTACCTCATGTATTTTCTTAAAGAAATGGGATTTTCATTATAAAATGCAAATTAGAATTTTAAAAATATAAATAAATAAATCTATTGTTGAAATATTTTTCATGCGGTACACGCAGTAAAAACTTTGAATAAAAATAACTTTAATAATCTAATTAAATTTGCTGTAATTGCGTGAAATGTAAGTTTTTCGTAATTTTACTTTTATGCCCGATTTTTTATGTCATAATTGTTTGCTGTAAATCAAAATATAAAAATCTGGAATGACTCCACTTGAATCTCCGAACATTATTGCCGAAACGTCAGTGGAGGCCCTCTGTTGAGACTCAAAACGGTTTTGGGCTGTGTCTGTCTGTCTGTTTGTATGTCGCGCGATAGCGGCCGCAAAAATAGCGCTATTGACTTGAAATTTGGTACACATGTTCATGAGCCCTACGAAATCAGCTGTATAGTTTTTGGTATGTATTCCATTTGCAGTTCGTATACAGGGACACGCCAAAGGTTTTCGTATCATTACGGCCTATGGGAGGAATTTGTATGTATCGCGATAGCGGCCGCAAAAATAGAGCTATTGACTTGAAATTTGGTACACATGTTCATGAGCCCCACGAAATCAGCTGTATAGTTTTTGGTATGCATTCCGTTCGTAGTTCGTATACAGGGACACGCCAAAGTTTTTCTTATCATTACGGCCTATAGGAGAAATGTGTATGTATCGCGGTAGTGGACGCAAAAATAGCGCTATTGACTTGAAATTTGGTACACATGTTCATGAGTCCCACGAAATCAGCTGTATAGTTTTTGGTATGTATTCCATTTGTAGTTCGTATACAGGGACACGCCAAAATTTTTCTTATCATTAAGGATTAAGGGAGGAATTTGTATGTATCGCAATAGCGGCCACAAAAATCACGCTATTGACTTGCAATTTGGTACACATTTTCATGAGCCCAACGGAATTAGCTGTATAGTATTAGGTGTGTATTCCATTTGTAGTTCGTGTACAAGGACACGCCAAAGTTTTTCTATCATTACGGCCTGTGGGAAGAATCTGTATGTACCGCGATAGCCACCGCAAAAATCAAGCCATTGACTTCCAATTTTTGCCGAAACGTCAGTGGAGGCCCTCTGTTGAGACTCAAAAGGATTTCGTGTTCCGTCTGTCCGTCTGTCTGTCTGTATGTCGTGCGATAGCGGCCGCAAATATCACGCTATTGACTTGAAATTTAGTACACATGTTCATGATCCCCACGAAATTAGCTGTATAGTTTTGGGTGTGCATTCCATTTGTAGTTCGTGTACAGGGACACGTCAAAGTTTTTTTTTATCATTACGGCCTATGGGAAGAATTTGTATGTACCGCAATAGCGGCCGCAAAAATTCTCCGATTGACTTGCAAATTGACGCATATATTCAGGCTCGGTATAGAAATAGCTATTTATTTTTTTAGGTCTATACTTTTTATGGCTTGTATACAGGGACACGCCAAAATACTTCACATTACGGCGTATGACGTGAAATGCGTATAAACGCATTTTAACATCCTTACTTTGCAATCAAGAAAATTAAACTAGCGTACGTGAGTAAGATGTTTAAACTTATGTTGTTTGAAGAAAATATGTGCTCTTAAGCTTTCTAATCAATGTACAGGACCTTACAAAAGTGTTCTGACAATGTCACGTAGTCATCCAAACGATGCTGAATTTGGAACAATTATTAATTTTAAACGCAAATTAAGCTGAATAGTTTTTACTGGTGTATACAATGTTTATGGTTTGTTTACAGAGACACGCAAAAAATTTCGTAGCATTAGAATCTATGGACAAACTTTTATTTAAGCGCGCACTTTAATGCGTTTATGCTGAATTGAACTTAATAAAATTAACATACATTATAAAGATGCTTAAAATTATGTTTACTCTTAAAAAAGTTTATGTATAGACTAAATAATTTATAGGACCACACAAAATAATTTCGAATATGTACTGTAATCATCCAAAAAATGTCAAATTAGTTTGAAAAATTAATGAGTTATAATTAATTAGGTTTATTCTTATTATTGGCGTTTATAATGACTGTGGCTACTTTTCCGGGATACATAAAATAATTTCGTACTATTACGGTCTATAGTCGATATTTCTTAAAAGTTTATTTTAACATGGTTACACCCCATCAAATATAATGAAATTTTGTTAGAATTTTAAAAGCATATGTTTTCTTGTTGATAATTGTGGGCATAGAATTGGAAATTAGTTTAAAGGTTACGCAAAGTATTTCCGATATGCTATCTAATTTTTTTGTATGAAATTTGGTAGTTATGAAATTTGGTATTTATGAATTTCAGGGAAATAATACAAGACCGTCGTTTATTCAGAATACATATTGTTGCGTACTTCGGGGTCCGTAAGTTGTCCGAGAATGAAAGGCAAAACTTGCAAAAATTCAGTGATGTATTCACGGGAAGTTCCCGAAAAATACAGGTCTATAAACCAAGTATCAGCTTCAATTCAACCAGTAAACAGAGCTTAAACAACAGCCGTTAACAGCAAATCAACAGTACCATCTGTTTAGCAATAACACATAAAGAAAGTCTCATCTAAAGAGGCTCAATGCAAAGCAAGCATTTGACGAAACTGACACAGATCTGAGACTGACCGTCTTGGCGAGAAAATGCTCCTTTTATACTTTTCTGTCGAACACAGACTGTTCTGGAAAATTCTCGTATCTCATAATGAGATTAGAGCTTCCATATTTGGTATATCCCTAAAAAGGATTTTCTCACCAAGGTCGCCAAAAAAATCGCCAAAGAGGAAAACAGTCGCCAAATTTGGCGCCAAATCCATTTATTCCCTTATTGGAGCTTTTTTAAGTGTTTTTAAAGGAAAATTACGCTATTTTAACGCTAAAATGACTAGAAATGCACAAAGTTAGCATTTTATTAACTTTACTAAACCTCTTTGAAAGAATTGGTACAAAAATAAATGCAATTATTTACAATTCCGTAACACTTTATAAGATATGCAAGTAGAGACACAGCGGGGAGTTAAGGGGGGCGGCAGCCCCCCTCAGGAATGTATTTGATTATGGTAACAAGTCGATCGAATCAATATATACGATTATATAGTAAGGAATAAATAAAAATGACCTATTGAATAATGTCTGATGTAAATAGGACGTTGAGGCTCCTGATCTGCAGATCCACTTGTGTAATTAACAGTTGTTTAAACTAAAGGGATATGCAGATCAGGAGCCTCAAAGTTCTAATCGTATCAGTCATTAGTAGGTAATTTTTATTTATTCCATATTATTTATGTATATAAACATATATATACATGAATAACACTCCGCTGTGCCGCTCCCTTCGAACCCCCTGTTTTATCTACCTGTCTATACATATATATATATGTGTGTGTATAACTGTATATGTATATTTAATTGTAAATCATAGCCTTGTGTTAATTCCTCGTAACTAAAAATACTTGTTACGAATTTCATAACAAATGATTCTATAACATTTCAGAATTACTTTTCGTAGGTCTGTAAACTAATTAACAATTTTACGCCTTCCATTTTCTACAGAAATTATGGTTTTAAATCATTCTAATAACATATGTTTACTTCACTATGTGATGGGTGTAACTATGTTAAAATGCACTTATAAGAAATACCATCTAAAGACCGTAATGATACAAAATTCTTTTTTATATCTCTGAAAACGAACAACAATTATTATATACACCAATAAAATGTATTTAATTATTTTCTTGTAACTCGTTAACATTTAAACCATGTTTGACTTCAGTTGGATGATTATACCCTGTCATTAATATTCTTTTCTGTAGTACTGTAAATAAATTATTTAGTCTATACATACGTTTTTCATGATAAAACATGTTTTAAATCAGCTGAATAATATATGTAAATTATATTCTGTTGAATACAGCAAAAACAATTAAATAAAAAATCTGTACATAGACATTATTGTTACACAACTTTTATGTGTGTCTCTGTAAACCAGTCATAAACATTATCTACGACAATTAAATCTATAGAACTTATTATATATAGCTCAAACATAATTGTTCTAAATTTGATATAATATGAAGGATTACGAAACATTATCGAAACATTTTTCTAAGACACTGTACATTAATTATTTTGTTTAAGCACACATTTTTCTACAGAAAACACGCAGCTCAAATATATATTTTTATTTGATTTTCTCTTGAAGTCCGTGTAACCATGCTGAAATTAGTTTAAAAGAAATCTTGTCTATAGGTCGTAATGATGCGAAATATTTTAACTATACTAACATACAAAACTATGCAACTATTATATTATCTATAATGCCTGAACATAGACGAAGAAGAAGTAAAGAAGAATGTGTAAGATCTTACAGGAAGAATGTGTAAGAACTTAAAAAGTAATCGGGCTAATTTTTTCAGCTGCTATCGTCGTAATATACATATATATTTCCATATGCTGTAATGATAAGAACACATAGTGTGTTCCTGAACGCGAACTACAAGCAAAATGCACACACAAAATTATACAGCTCAATCCCTGTTCCTTATGAGCACATGTACGGTACACATGTTCATAAGGCACAAGGACTGACTTGCAAATTGATACACAGTGTACCAATTGCAAGTTAATCGAGTTATTTTTGGTACCGCTATCACGATACACACATACATAAAGTGTGTTTGAGTGCGCGTTTGGGATTAAAGCCGACTGACTACACGAGGGTACTAGGCCTGAGGTGGTGTGTCCTCCGTGGAGGTCTTAGCCCTCATTTATGCGAGTTTCGAATAAAGCTAAGAAAAGCTTCGAAATTCTAGGTCGACGAGCGTGACAGGCGATCGAAGCCAGAACTTTCCGTCCATCATCTTTGATCTCAGACTCGCTTTACTACTGATGGAAAACGCACATACAGACAGAAACACAGACCCCAAACACTTTTTTTGTCCCTTCGTTCAGGCCTCCATTTATAATTCCGCCATAAAATAGAGTGAAGAGTCTGAAATCAATCAGGCCAATCGAATAACGCATTTAGACACTATTGCACTTCAAATAATTTAAGCCCATAGTTTACAACGATAAAAAATACTTCGTTGTGTCCCTGTAAAAATCTATAAGTGCTAAAAATCACCAAAATCTGTACAGTTCGTGCTACGGTGACATATAACTTGACTAGAAATATTTAGCGCAGTCGTGTAACGTTTTTAGAAGCTATCGTACTTTAAACAATTTTAAACCATACCCATAGTGGTAAAGAAATTTTTATTGCGTCTTTAAAAACTGTAAGGGCTTTATTCACAGAAATATATACAGTTCGTGCGACGGTGACCTATAATCCATGTATAAATTTTCAGTTTAATCGGACAAGACATTTAGAAGCTATCACATTTTAAATAATTTGAGCCTGAAGTAAAAAATATAAAGAATTGTTTGTTGTATCCCTGTAACCAATTAAAAAAAAAAAAAAAAAAAAAAAAAAAAAAAACTAATTTGTGCGACGATGATCTAAAATCCTGTGTATAAACATCCAGTTCTTTTAAATAAGGCGTTGAGACGTTATGGCACTTCAAATAAGTTCAGCCCATAGGCCATAATTATAAATAATTCTTGTTGTGTTCCTGTAAAATAATTATGAGATTTTGTTTCGCTAAAATCAACAGGGTTCATGCTACGGTGATCTGTAATATACGTACCAACTTTCAGTTCATTCGAACAAAGCGTTTAGAAATAAGTAGAAACTTTGAGTAAACACCATAAAATGCAATTTGCCGCTTTGTTTGCAGCATCCAGGACTACTTTGTTTCCCAGACGAAGAGTCCTGTTTTCATTCGACCCAAAACAACTGTTGCAAATTCTTGCATTTTATGGTGTTTATGCAAAGTTTGTACTTATTACTTTTAAACGCTGGTCTGTGGGGCTTTTTTATAATAAACCGTTTAGACGCTGTCGTATTTAAAATAACTACATCCCATAGGCATTGATGATAAAGATTTTTTTGTTGTGTCCCTGAAAAAAAAAACGTGAGTGCTAAATTTACCAAAATCTGTAGAGTTTGTGCTACTTTGTGATCTATGACATACGTTCCAACTTTCATTTCATTCGAAAAGAGAATCTAGACAATATTATATTCACTCACACACATTCATACACACACACACATATATAAATCATAAAAAAAATAGTATAACATCGTAGATATCTCTAAAAGGGTTAACTCATGCCAAAAACAAATTTGGAGGAGAACTCCTGGGCATTATAACAGTCTAAAATATAAAGTTGCACTCTTCGACTTTTTTTTTTTTTTTTTTTTTTTTTTTTGAGCCATGCGAGATAAAATATCCATTTGATCATGACTACAATCAGTGTTGCCACATCTGACAGACTTTTTATTCAATAATCATCAATAATTTTGAGATGTGATATTTAACATACATAATAGTCTATCAGTCTTCGAAGTGATTAGGCAAACGTTACAATTAAAAAAATATTGCTGTTTAATGTTTAAAAAATCCGCCAGATCTGGCAACACTGACTATAATACTTTCCTTACATATAATGTTCGGAAAGTAAAAAGGTATTCTCCTTTAAAAATTAAACATTTAAAGACAATAATTGAATATTTTTAATTTTTAATTTTCAATATTTCTTTTCTTAATATTTTACGAATTATCGTTATTTACATTAATTTTGATACTTAAAAAAACAATATAAATAACCCTTTTTTTCTCTTAAAACACCTACCTTCGCCACCTCTATTTAAATTAGTTTATAATTTGTTATATTTAAGTACTTTTTATTGAAATATAAAAAATTATTTTTTTACCAACATAATTTAAAATATTTAAAATTCTATAATCTATAAGATCTCTTTATTTTGAAGACTTTATGATGCAATGGTATATTTTCATCGAAGGGAAAATTATTTACTCTGCATTGTTGAATATATTCCCGAAATAAAGAACATCCTCCGAAATATGTTTCCAATGCTCTGTTCAAAACAAATGATTCGTTGCACTTACTTTTAAAGTGAAGTTTAACAATTATTTGGACAGTTCAATACATTAATAATAGAATAATCTTTAAAGCACCTAAACAAAAATTGTGAATCATTATTGTTTCCTGTGTTAAAAGAATAATATATTTCATCTAAGAGAGAGATTTTTACTGTTTTCTCGATGATCATTGACCATTTCTTGCGAAAGAAATAATAATAATAATACTGTGCATACAGCTGATTATTTAAAAAAAAGAACATTTAAATATTTCACAACAAATCATTGTTAAAAAAAAAAAAAAAAAAAAAAAATCTAAATTTCTAACTTAACAAAGTGAAAGTTAATTTTTTTAATCTTATACTTGTTTCCTACATTTTATGCTTAAAGGAGTAGTTTCTTACAGTGTCGTAACTAAACGCATTTATATTAAAAAAAAAAAAAAAAAAAAAAAAAAAAAAAAAAAAAAAAGATTTATTATTCTTACTATTTCCATCACAGTAAATCAAGTATTTGCGATAACACATGCATTACTCAATGTTATTTAACATTGTAAAATCTCAATTTATTATATGTGCACAAACACCCTAATACACACTATCTATTCCATGCAGAAAAAAAAAAGTCCAAAATTTGTCGATAAGTACAAAATGCATTAGTTTCAAGAATCTCTAAGATCCAGTCTTGATTAAATTATGAACATGTGCCCTTTTTTGGACATCATATATAAAAATGGATAAGTATATTTTTTTACAAGATATTATCGGAAGTAAAGAACTCCGTGCAAAATATGTAACTTGGAATTAAAAAAAAAAAAAAAAAAAAAAAAAAAAAAAAAAAAAAAAAAAAAAACGCAGACAAGTTGTTGGTGCGTTCTACAGAGGCTGTTCGCACATTTTTTAGACGATTTTGATGGAGTGTACTGAAGCAATTTCACTCATATTTCGTGTTTTATTTGTTCAGTTTTATGGCCGTTGTTCTTAACTAACATTCTACATCATAATTTCTATGATAATAATGCTTTTTATATTATCGGAAGAGGTATATTTTTCTACTCCTCTTGAACGGCTTTCCAAAGTCCACAAAGCGTTGTAGTTCGGTGTTTGGATAATGTTGATTTTAAGAGTCGAAAAACACAAAAATCCAACAGTGATACATCAGAAGATTTAGCAGGAATGTCAGTGAAGGGTATGGTTTTAATTCCCGTTTTTTGTTCCATTTATTTCTATAAAAGCAATTGCGGATTGCGATGTGTGGCTGCATGTTTTGTCTTGATACAGTTCAACGGATTGATAGCATTGTGGATAAAGATCTGGTTTTTTATTTTTAAAAATTGGAATTAAAATATGTTTTTAAGAGTATTTAGAGTTGATTTTGACATTTTTGTCACATTTTTTTTGCTTTTATCTTGCGTTTGTATGAAAAACTAGTGGCAATCATAAATCCTTTAGAAAAACTTTCTTTTGATGCTTTGAGCCATGTAGCTAATTTTTTTTTCTCCACTTTTGTGATAATAAATTGACCTTTATTATTGCAACCACTTAAATAGACCCAAGATTCATCTGTTGTTGCAATATTTTTCCATTTTTCTCCTGATAAATGTTTTTCATAAAGATTTCAATAAAAACTATCTTTGGAAAGAGCGGAAACCTATCCTTCCATCCACTGCCATTCTAAAAGCGCATTTTTGCATCTAAACAAAAATTCTAAATATCAGAAGATAAATAAAACTGTTGCAAAAATAAAACTGTTGCAAAAATATAACTGTTGTGAAAATAAAATTCTCCATGCAAACGATTTTTTCTTACTGCGAAATAAAATCGTCTAAAAAATGTGCGAACAGCCTCTGTATTGTAAAGGAATGAGGGGACGCAATGTAAGATTTCAGTGAAAATACATTTTTATCTGTTTTCTTTCAAACTTTACTAACTTTTTTTTATTACTCTGTATTACTAAGCAACGTATTTTTTTCAATCGATAATAAATGTAATTTATTTTGTATTATTTCATTTTTTGCAATAGATTGAACTACTTACAAAAATTTTGCTTGAAGTAAGTTTTATGCAGTCTTTTCCGTGAAAGAAAAAAAAAGTGAATATTCGTAAATTAATATTGTTCTTTAAATATATTTCTAGATTAATAAATTAATCTAAAATAGGTAGAATGTTGACATATAACAAAATTAATGAAAGCAGTAAGGTTTAATACTCAAAATCATTTGAATCATCATATATAGTATACAAATACGTATGATTTAAAATAATTTTAAGAATCACATGTAAAATTATATGTACTTATGCATAAAATAACTAGTTGATAGTTCTATCTAAACTATTTAGATATGTAATATCTAAATAAATATATCTAAGTGTGTATAAATAAATACTTTTACTGTATAATAGTTTAAATAAAATATGTATATAATAAGCTTTTAATATTTTTGGAAGTGAAGTGGAAAAGACTCCAGGAATAGAACGTTTCAAACTTAGTTTACTACTGGAGTTTACTACATATATCTCTTGAAATATGATATCTTATCATTATGTTACACTATCTCTTATGGTCTACTCGAAGTATCTTATTTGTGCATGTTTCAAAAGGATTAAATATTATTTCTCATTAATTGAAAAGCAAATGTGAATCACAATTACAAGGTTCCCACTCGTAACTTTTTTTGGGCACCGCAAATTTTCAATAGTCTTTTTATAAATACCTTTCAAGATAAGTTAAGGTTAGTCGTAAGAAATACTCTTAGGAAAATGCTCTTGTAAATTTCCGGTGCCCAAAAAAGTGACGAATGGGAACCCTGCAATTATATGTATTTGCAAATAAATAAATAAATAAATAATAATAGTAATAATATTTATATCAGAAGTATTAAAAATTAAAGTAGTTTTTTTTTTTTTTTTTTTTTTTTTTTTTTTGAACAACCGGAATTTTTTAACGCAATTATGCTAACAGGATCTTCAGTTTTATTCCTTCTATTTATTCCTTCACTTTTCGCTCCACACTTTTTCATTTAATTGAATGTACTATATGAACAAAAAAAGCAGAGGAAAAATCCTTAATACTTAATTTTTCTTATCTAATTACAAAAGCCTTTATTATTGCAGCAAGTTTACATACAAAAGCTTCCTTAGTTTACACGAAGAAAAAAAAATATAGAAATATATTTCTTTGAAAAAAATTGTTGTTTGTTTGAAAGTATAGAGAAGGATACACATTAGTCGAAGTTTGTAAGAAAGTTCTTAACTTCGTAATTAATGGATTTGACATCTTACCTCCATAGTTTGTAGTATATTATGTGCTTCTCTTATATTTCGTACGAGTTTAGATGAAGGTTTGTTAAAAATAATTATAATGTTTTTCTTACACAATTATTAAAAACTTCCTTCTTTTGTCGCAATTACAAAACTTTATGCATATATATATTTAAAAATATTTATAAATTATATATATATATATATACAGGGTGATTAGAAAAAAGCTACCCCGATATATGAGACCATAGCTACCATAGCGTTCCGAGAAACTGAATAAAAATTTAGTGGAAGGTATTTTGAGGTATGCTCTCAAGAATTATATAAAAAACAACAGTTAAACTCTAACAGTTACGGTTAGAGTGATAAAATTTCGAAAATTTAAAATGGCAACACCTACTTTTTTTTTTTTTGAAATGTTATCTCCATAGCAAAAAAACATAAATAGCGTTAGAACGGTACCTCTAGCACGAAAATCGGAAGCGCTAGCAGGCTAACAAAAAAAGAAACAAAACGACTGTTACGTGCCTACCAGAGCACCACTTTCATTTTTTTAATGACGTCAAATTTAACACTGAGTCTTCGGCTCTCACTAAAGTCTGCTGATTCTGCTTCAGAACGAGAAGAATAGACCACGGTATCCTTAATTTCATGTAGGTCTTCTGAATAAGGTTTTTAATTTCGTTGTTAGTTGTAAGACACCGTGATGCATGACGTCATCACACTAACAAGGAAGCATTCAAAATGTGTCATCTTCAAAAAGTACTGAAAGAAATGTATGTGATTCTACTTTTCATAAAACAGCAGAAAATGAAAAAATTATCGGCTGAAATTAATTACAGTGACCACAAAAAATAATCAAAATTAAGCATATTTGGCGATATAGCGCTGTTAGGCGATACGTTTGCTAGCACCGATATTGCCATGTACGAACAGAACCGTGTTTCGCTTTTCCGCCAAGTACTCAAAATCAATCGCCTAGCAGTGTAAAATCGCCAAATATGCTTAATTTTGATAATTTTTTGTGGTCGCTGTAGATAATTTCAGCGGATAATTTTTTCATTTTCTGGTGTTTTATGAAGAGTAGTATATTTTTTTCAATACTTTTTGAAGATGACACCTTTTGAATGTTTCCTTGTAAGTGAGAAATAAGGCATTGTGAAATGCGTGATGTGTATCTTGCATTCTTGCTCTGTGAACAATATGCCGCTTACTGGGAAGCGATTTATGAAAC
This sequence comes from Salticus scenicus, assembly GCA_963930645.1. NCBI lineage: Eukaryota > Metazoa > Arthropoda > Arachnida > Araneae > Salticidae > Salticus > Salticus scenicus. The sequence goes on along the minus strand of OZ005649.1, from coordinate 267,857,940 downwards.
AATTTCAGCGACGAAGATTAAGCAAATACAAGGCAGCGATTGGTCAGACGTAATTACTGTAGGAGGAGCCAAAGCTGACAATTCAATGAATCGTTCTTTTCATGAATCTATCAAATCAACACAATAACAACATGGCTAATCTGTGGCTCCGTCTTCGTAGACTATCGCTAACACTTACAAATACAAAATAAAACGTTAATTTGAGTACAGCAGTTTTATTGAATTTCTTAAAAATTCTTATTTCTACAGTACAAAGTTGTTCAGATTAACTGTATTAAATTTTTGAAATATGTAGTAATTATTGCACTGTAATTATCACATATATTAGTTGAAGCGGTATTTTCCATTAAACATAAATATACCATATTTTATTAATCCTGTATTTTGGTTGCTTACTTATTTATTTACATTTATTTAGTCACTTACATAAATAAAATGATTCATTAATATCCAGATTAAAAAAGATTGTCATAAAAATACTTTCATGCTTTTTATGATAATGTTAAAAAAGCCAGCCTTAGCCTCCTCTTTTTTTTAATGTGCATTAAAATATTTTATCTTGCCATGTGTTTGTATAACTAAAAGGTAAAAAAAAATCTTACCTGGTATCTTGTGGAAAAATATGTACACTGAATTTCATATTGAAAGTTCTATCTCAATTTCATCAGTAAATATTTATTTTTCATAAAATTATGATGATTTTATTTTTATGAAACATAGTGTATTGCATGTTACTTGTGACTTTTTGAAATTCCTGAAAAAATTAAAAAATGTCCTAAAAGACCCTAATTATAAGTTGTCTTAAATTCCTAAAATTTTGTAGATGTTGTGCTACTTATTGTTATTTTAACAACCCAAATCAAGCAATGAAATTCCAAAACCATTTTGTAATGCTGCACTGTATTTGCTAGAAAAAAAAAAAAAAAAAAAAAAAAAAAAAAAAAAAAAACTCAGTTATGCTCATTATTTTTTTTTTTTCATTATTATTTTATTTTATTTATTATTTATTTATTTTTGTCTAATTTGCAGAATTCCGTGAATTTATTTCTTCAATCTTTAAAAAAGTCACGGATATCGTTCATTTTAAAAATAGAACGATCCATGGAACGATCGGTGATCAAATGTTCTACGAAAGCTCCCAATTTCCAAACTTGTACCATCTACAACATAAATGTCAATATTCGTAATTGAAACATATTTTATGAGATTCTAGAACCTGTAAAGAAATAGTATTATTAAATATTTCTTGCTCATTTAATTATTTTCTCCCCCCACCTTCAAATTTATCTCCAACTAACGATCGGTAATCAAGTGTTCAGCAGAAGTCTTTTATTTCCTTTTATGTATCTGTAACATAAATGATAATATTAATTTAAAAGTTGTTTTATTAAATTCTAGAAGTAGAATTGAAAGAGTTTAATATTTCTTACTCTGTAATTATTTTTCTATCCCTCCTCCTTTTCCAATCTCTGGAAAGTGAGCAACTCTAAAATCTATAAAGCAATAAAAGTGAATATTACTGACATATGTAATTATTTTTAGACTTTATTGCTGATCTTAATCAATCTATTTATTTTTCCACAATTAAATTAAATATTTACATGTCATATCTATAGGATGTGGAAACATGTGGAAAAAATTAATAGGTTTTTCAGGTCAGAAACATTTCGCCAAATCAATGTATGCATGTAAAAAAATTGTTTCAGTATGGTCAGAATTTAGTATAATCTAGCAGTATTTTAAATTTAGTATGTTTTATTTATTTATTATTATTATTTTATTCATATGTATTTGCAATAAGAAGAAAGTCTCTAGATACTGTAAAATTTCCCTTTTATTTGCTCCTTCTATTTCCAACAATTACTTTACTATTAAAATTCTATTTATGGCATAAATTATGTCGCATACAAAATCTCTCTAATTTTGATTCTCAAAGGTTGGCAGCTATGCCTTTGGCAACGGCTTATGCACTTTTTACTCCCCGCTTCCCAGTTGGATAAGTTAGTAATAATAAAATCCCACCAAAGTGCATATTAGGGATGCACCAAATATCAGTTTTGGCCAAATACCGAATATTCGGCCAACGAAATACTAACTTCAGCTGAATACCAAATATCCTTTAAACTAAATAGTAACTATTTAGAAATTTTTATTCGTGAATTCATCAACCGTGAATATTTATTTAAATCAAATTGGAGTGTAAAGGTTGATATTTTTATTTATTAGCAACTATGCAAAAAATACCAGAGCCGGGAATCGAACCCGGGCACCTCCGCTTAACGCACGGATACTCTACCACTGAGCTACCCTGGCTGACAACCAGCTAGGCACTTCTCGCATAATATTCGTTGGGAAAGTCACCGAGTCTGCAAACGCAGATATATCAGGTGAGACAATAATAATCGTAGCACAACTCCATAGACCAAGAAATTTCAATTTAGAAATTTTTATTCGTGAATTCATCAACCGTGAATATTTATTTAAATCAAATTGGAGTGTAAAGGTTGATATTTTTATTTATTACCAACTATGCGAAAAATACCAAAGCCGGGAATCGAACCCGGGCACCTTCACTTAACGCACGGATGCTCTACAACTGAGCTACCCTGGCTGACAACCAGCTAGGCACTTCTCGCTTAATATTCGTTGGGAAAGTCACTGAGTCTGCAAACGCAGATATATCAGGTCAGCCATGGTAGCTCAGTGGTAGAGCATCATTGCGTTAAACGGAGGTGCCCAGGTTCGATTCCCAGCTCTGGTATTTTTCGCATAGTTCATAATAAATAAAAATATCAACCTTTACACTCCAATTTGATTTAAATAAATAGTAACTATTCCGTGGTTCATACACTTAGGAGTAAAAAAAATTCAAGGAGTTATCAAGTACTTTTCAACCACTTCCCAGGAAAATTTCAAGCACTTTCAACCAGGATTTTAGATTTGTCCACACTTTTTTTTTTTTTTTTTTTTGGGGGGGGGGATGATTAACTGCATAAAAAACCTAGTATCAAATGAGTTATTATTTTTTTTAAACATAACTGGGGGGAGGGGGGGGTTCCTGCCTCCTCACTCCACTCACCAATCCTTGACTCACTTTGCTTTATTAACACCTGCGGGGTTCTTCCTACCTCTTTGCTGCTTTTCCATGCAATAAATATGAATATAAATAGTGCATTTCATAAGACAAAAGCAGAAAAATATTATAGAAATCCCCATATCCAATGCTGGATAGAACAACATAACATTTAAAAAATAATACGACAAAATAAAATGTGTTAAAAATCAGTAACTTATTTTTTAAGAATAGAAGAAAATTTGTTATATCTAGACCACTTTGTGCTACAGATTTAGTATGATTCCCTTTGGCGACATTTAAATTTTTTTCACTATTTGACGACGACTTTTTTGATAATTGTTTTTTATAAAAAATCTAGTACATACTTTTTCTAATGCTTATAACTTTCACTATTGAATTTTTTAGTTAATTTAGGGCAATATATAACACTCTATATGTATATTTCTAATATACAGTTAGGAAATAATTTCATTATTTTCATTTTAAGTTGCAAAAATGCCCCACAGCTTCAATTTTCAATTCTTTCCTGCTTATTTCTCAAAATAACGAAGGATACTCGAGGAACAGATTTCATATTTGTAGTCCTTGTTAAAAAAAAAAAAAAAAAAGAATATCTAACTCTGTAAAGTTAAAAAATTATCATTAGGATATTAAAAGATGCTTCATATGAGTTTGAATTTGACTAAAATGTTTTTATCCCAAAATATATTATCCGGAGTATATCCAAGGTAATTTAAAATATGTTTTTAAATAACAAGATACAATAAACAACATATGTATAATAATAAATGGAAAGGTTTGTCTGTCTGTCAGTCTGTCTGTTCTTTAATACGTTCAGCCCCTACTGAACGCAGAAGTACAAGAATTGACATACTGATGCTATGGAGCCTTTCCGAGGGCCTCTTGAAAACAGAATTTAAAATTTTTAACTAGTTGTGGAGATATTAATTAAAATGTCGAATCATGTCTAATCTCAAAGCGATCTCAATGAATGAGAATTCACCGCCATTGCATAAAAAAAGATATTTTAACGGAGTTAAAAGCAGAAAAATAAATAAATTAGAAATATTTGTTCGATCGTTACAATTTCGGTACCAAATGAAAGGGGAATTTTTTCTGAATCTAAGTGTACAAACGGCTTATCGGTACAACAATTAAATTTTTAAAAATTAACTAAAGTATGAATTTTTTGTGGCAACATCATTTCAAATGCCAGACGACCGTCTGCCATGAAAAAGGAAATGATTGTAACAGATCAAGATGTCACGTGATTTATAGTGGAGGGGAAAATTGCAATTTTCAAACTTTTTCAAATTTTCATTCACGTTACATTTGAATTAATATTCGGGCTAGACAGCATATTATAAACCTAGTGTTCAATTTCCATGAAAATATGTGGACAAACAAAAAAATTAGATTAAATTGTTTTATATTTTGCAGTACATATTTTAAATTGAGATATGCCGTTGAAATTTTGCAATATTTAGTTTTAATGCCCGATAATTCGATTCTGAATATTTTTGAAAGTGTAGAATTATTAGGAAGGGCTTGAGGGGGAGGGGGGGGGTGAAAGGAAAAAAAAGTTACAGCGTTTGAAATTGGTATTATTGGGTTTTAAGGAAAGATAAATCGATTGCGGATATTTTCAAGTGTAAAATTATAAAGAGGGACGGAAAGGGGGGAGAAGGGGCAAAAACGTAGAAAAAGAACGGTTGTTTTGGAGAAAACAACAGAAAACCGAGAATGCCTTTATTCTTTTATATTTTGCAGAGTTTAGAATTCTGATACCCCATTCACATTTCATACTATTGATTTTTAACAGTATTTAACCCGGAATTACGCAAGTTTCGGAGAAAACTGCGAAAAAGTCAGACATAAGTCGTTTTATAATGGTGTTTACATACTTACCAACTTTTCCGGTTTTCCCGGAAGACTTCTGGTTTTTTAGCGTATCTTCCGGTCTTCCGGACAGATGATGGAATCTTCCGTTTTTAAAAAAGTTGCGGATATCGTTCCTTTTAAAAAGAAAACCCAAATGTTCTACGAAAACTCCTGATTCCCAATCTTTCTCCATCCGTAACATAAATGTCAATATTCATTTCAAACTTGCTTTATGAGATTCTAGAACATGTAAAGAAATAGAATTGTTAAATATTTCTTGCTGATGTGATTATTTTTTGCCCCCCTCCCCCCCTTTCATTTATCTCCAACTAGCGATAAGCAATCAAATGTTCTGCAGAAGTCTTTTGTTTCCTAATCTTTATCTATCTGCAACATAAATGATAATATTAATTTTGAACTTCTTTCATTAGATTCTAGAAGTAGAGTTGAAAGAGTTTAATATTTCTTACTCTGTAATTATTTTTGTATTCCCCCCCCCCTCTTACCCGGATTGTGATCATTGATCAATTCTAGAAACAATAAAGCAATGGAAGTGCTCAATATTTCTCACGTATGTAATTATTTTTAGATCTTTATTGCAGAATTTAATGAACTGTTTACTTTTCCTCAATTAAATTAAATATTTGTATGTCATATTTATACCAAATGTGTAAACATGGGGAAAAAATGAATAATTTTTTCAGGTAGAATTTTTTTTTTCCAAATCATCCAAATCAATTTAAGAAAATTAATACTGAGTTGGTTTTATGCACGTTTGATAATGATAATTAGCTACTGCTACTTTTTTTTTTATATGTATGATTAATGTGCATACACAAAATCATATTCTATTTATTTGAAAAATTAGTTATGCTTTAACTTAACTAAGTTTTTTGTCTATTGTTAAATAAATTTCTTACAGATTCTGTTTTGTAGATATTTATATGTTGAAGAGGAATAACTTCATTTAAAACTTTTATATATTTAGTATAATCAATCTATAGTAAAACGTTTTTATAGATTGCTTCTAAATATTAAAATTGTAAAACTGTATTGTTTATTACGTCAAACAGAAAAAAAAAAATTAAAAAAAAAAAAGAAAAATCTTCCCTTTTTTTATGAAATCTGTTTTTTCAACAAAAATCTTCCCTTTTTTTATTGAAATTGGTTGGCAAGTATGTGTTTATATCATTTTTGTATCTCAGCTTCTAATTAGCATAATTTCAAAAGTAATATGTCATTTTGAAACTTATTTGAGTTAAATTTCAAGAGTAGACGCCACAAATTTCTGTCACCTTCCGTTAACCAACTACTGTAAGTAATGGAATTCGAGATTTCACGTTATTTCCACGTTTTAAGGTGTTCTGATTAGGGTTTTTTTTGTATCTCAGCTACTAATTAAAATAATTTTATAGTAATACATTATTTGAAAGCTTTGTTGATTTGGAATTGAACAGTAGATCCTACAGACTTTTCTACCGCCAGATGGCGCTGTAATATATTAAAATTTCAATATTTCGAATTCTGAATATGATTAAATTATTTTTAATACATCATTCGAAAGATATTTTAAAGAGCTTTTATATTATCGAAAGTGAAATTCGAGATTTCACCAGATTTACACGTTTTAAGGTAACCTGATTAGGTTTTCTTTTGTATCTCAGCTACTAATTAAAATAATTTCATAAGTAATACATCATTTTAAAGCTTTGTTGATTTAAAATTAAACAGTAGATTACAGAAATTTCTACCGCCAGATGGCGCTGCAATATTTTAAAATTTCAATATTTTGAATTCTAAATATTATTAATTTTTTTTTAATACTTCATTCGAAAGTTATTTTAAAGTACTTCTATATTATCGAATAACCTACATTAAATTTATCCAATAGAGGGCACTAATCGAAATTCGAGATTTCACCTGATTTATATGTTTTAAGATATACTCAAGGGGGCCAAAAAATTATTGAGTTAGACCGTTCGAAATTGGAATATATAGGTTTTGAGTGCCTACGAGTCGAATGAGGATATTTTCGAAAGTGTAAAATTAAGGAGGGACAGAAAGGGTGGTGAAGGAATACGTGCGCACAGCGAGCATATATATGAATTCGTGAGCACTGCGCACACACGGGTCTACGCTGACGAAAGCAGAGGGGGCCCGGTGTGACTTTTTACCCGATTAGAAATGTTTTTTTTTTTTTTTTTTTTTAAATTCCTTTTCTTAAGAATAAAAGTTTATGAGTAATAACATGGAATTTTGAGAAATCATAAGGGTGGTGAAGGAATACGTGTGCGCAGCGCTCATATATATGCATTCATGTGTGCGCATCGCGCATGGGTCTACTCAGAAAATGACATAAAAATAATTACTGACATACAATAGATAATGCATAGGAAATCAATTAAATGTTAACCAAAAAAAATTTATTTACAATGTTATCGCCATTGAAAATCAAAGTTTACATTGTTTACACTATTCAGTCTTCTATAACAAAAGACAAGTTTTGATGCGGTTTCTAAACCTAAACGATTTTTCAATTTGTGATGCACAAATGAGAAATTTGAGAAGATTCTCTCAATTCCAGCAGATCTAACAGGCATTGCCATCAAGTAACAAACAAGATTTGTGAAAGTTTCATCTATTGCACATTTTTTAAAACTGGACCACCATGTAAATAGTATCTGGGGTAGTTGCCAAAGTAGCTTAATTCAGTTATGTTAAGAGTTAAATGAATGAATTTTAGAGTTTGAAATAATACAAAACTAAAATCTAGTATTTATGTTCATTATTTTATTTTATTCATTATTTTATATAAATATTTGATATACTCTTTATATATAATACTAGCAGGCTACGCCCGCTTCGCTGGTCACTATTTTTTGAATGAATCACTATAATTAATGTATTCTCAAAATTGCACTAATTTTTATCATGTGAAAAAAAAAAAAAATCTGATCAGGAAAAATGTTGCTCTGGTTCCCCACTGCTATCGGCAGCGTAGACCCGTGTGCAGTTATTTTAATTAGTATCTGAGATACAAAATAAAACCTTATCAGGACACCTTAAAACAGGTGAAATCTCGAATTCCACTTTCGATAATATAAAAGTACTTCAAAGTATAAGTATCTTCTTTATGATGTATAAAAAATAATTTAGTCATAATTAAAATTTAAAATCTATATGCAAAGAAAAAAAAAAAAAAAAAAAGGATTTCTCTCTTAAAAGATTTTGAGTTATGAAATGTTTTGTGAAAAAATTGATGTTTCATAATGTCTGACTTTTTCGTGGTTTTCTCCGAAACTTGCATAATTCCGGGCTAAATACTATTAAAAATCCATAGTATGAAATGTGAATGGAGTATCAGAATTCGAATCTCTGCAAAATATAAAAGAATAAAGGCGTTCTGGGTTTTCTGCCATTTTCTCCGAAACAACCGCTCCTTTTCTACATTTTTGCCCCTTCCCGTCCCTTCTAATAATTTTACACTTGAAAATATCCGCAATCGATTTATCTTGCCTTAAAAACTAACAATACCAATTTAAAACACTGTAATTCTTTTTTTTCTTTTTTTGCCCCTACAAATCACCACAAAGCAGTTTTTAAAGAAAATTTGGTATTTACGTGTTAACTGCATGCATTGGCAGGCTATTCATATGCATAAATACAAATATGTAAGAAAGTACAATATATTTTATAGGATTACTTCTATGATAATTATATGTAAATATATATGTTACCGTTAAAGCTTGAAATCCGTTAATGTGCAGATTACCTAGCTAATCTGCAGATTAACTAAAATGACCCATTAAAGTGTGGAATCAAGAGTTTTCGGCATTTTAACTAGGTAATCTGCAGATTAGCGGCTTCTGTGTCGTTAAAGTTCAAATGTTTGTTTCGAGCCTTAGTTTTTTTTCATTCACTATGACATCAAACAGTCGTGTGATACAGATACACGAATGACCCTCAAACACAAACCAAAACTTTCATCCTTTCCGCTCCGCTTCCGCTATGACAATTGGTAAACGTAAAATGTGGAGCATCGAAGACATGATTATTATAGGTTTCTCATTATGACCAACACAAAACTTAAAGTAACAAGTAAGTTATAATTGTTTTAACTTTGATTTTATTTCTTCTCTTTTTTAATTCTGTCAATATAAGTTTGATAAGGGTCTGCACTGCATTTTATTATTGAAATCTAATCTTAATTAAACGCTGTATCTCCTGAAACTTCATTTTCAATTATGAATATTAAAATTTACAACACAGTAATTATTTCCTCCCGAAATAAAACTATTAAAACACAACTTTTTAAAACTAATTTATTTAAAAATTGATTTAAATTACTATTACTTACTGGAAAAAAAAAAAAAAAGTATTAATTTTTAACTCTGAAAAATATGACATTCAATATTATGGCTTTCTTTAATAAATACTTAATATGAAATTTCTATGCATTTTTTAGCATTTCATTACATTTTGTTGTTGTTTTCAATTTCAAGTTTCCTTTATATATTTTATATATCATGATTACATTTTTATTTTAATTTTGTTTGCTTTTTCAAATAATTTCGTTGTAGTTTATCACATATAAAATACGTTAATAAAGTTTTTTTTTTTTTTTTTGTAAAATTAATATATTTGCTAAACTTGTACAGATATATGTATGCTGCAAAATATAGTTTAATAAAGCATTGGAAAACAGTCATTTTAATTTTCATGCGTTCTAAAAATTATTAAAGCAGTTTTAATTATTTGAAGTACTTCTTAAATAATGCTTCTGATTTGTCTAATTTAATATTTCTTTATCAAATTAAAAATTGGTGCATAACTTTAAAAAAAAAAAAATAGTAATATAAGTTGTTAATAAAACTTTTTTTTTAATATTTATTTAAATGGTTAAATATTTTTATTTTGAAAAGAAATCGTTACTGTTCTAACATTCATTTATAAAATAGAATTTATTGAAAGCTATTAAAGTTATATTTCATATTAAAAAGACATACAGATTAAAATAAGTAAAGAAAGAAAGAAAGAAAACTATTTTTTTTCCCCCAAATGAAAAAAATAAATACAATACAGCGTGCTGTAAAACTACAACAACAGAGATCTTATTTTCACTTTAACGAGTGCCTAGTAGGTAATGTGCAGATTATCTAGGTAATTCGCAGATTACCTAGGTAATTTGAAAAATGAAACAATTTTCCTTACTTTAACGGATCGTTCTAGTTAATGTGCAGATTACCTAGCTAATCTGCAGATTAACTGATTTCTGCACTTTAGCGGTAACATATATATAAATATTGAAATACATATGTAATATATATTTTGTATTAACCACATGCCAGCAGTTAATCTCTGGCAGGCGGTTAATACATAAATACTAAAATTTTCATTTAACTAGTATGTTGTGGCCACCACAAGACTTTCTTCTATATTTTCCTATACAAATTCACTCAGTAACAATATTTAAAAAAAAGAAAAAAAAAAAAAAATCCCTTTTTTTTTTTAGTTAAAATAAAAAAATTCAATAACTTTGTTTTGAAGTATCACAGATTCATAGTTCAACCATTCCTTTTAAAGGTATTGACGAGTCCTTTCGAAAGATACCCATCTTGAAAATTTACTGCCCTCGAGGAGAGACTTCTCCCCCCCCCCAGGATGGGGGGGGCGGGAGGCGAGGCTCCTACACATACAAAATTTTTTTCCCCGTTGACTATCTCTATTATAAATAATTCTTGTAAATTTCATAATGATTACTAAAAAATAAATCTCTTTATGCACATTTATACAAAATTTTGTCCTATATCACCATGTTAAAAATTTAGAAAAAGCGGGATGGCAACGCAACCTGTAAGACAATTTTTACCAAAAGTTGATAGGCACTAATTTATGTCAAGGTGCAACTACATACCAATTAGTATGAAATTCTGTGCAGTAGTTCCTGAGATACAGTTGCCACTAAATTTTGTCACACACACACAGACATTTTCTAAAAATGGTCAAATCATGTTCTACAGCTCTAAAAACGTGTAAATCCATCAAAAACCAGAGGTCGAAATTTTTTACGAATCCAATACTTTCTTCCATTGAATATAGAAGAAAGTAAAAATAACAAAATTATAACCAACTACAATTAAATAAAAAATTTAAATCATTAAATATATATGATTGAACAATATAAATGCATAAAATCCCAGTATGCAGCAGTTGTTATTATGCATTTATCTACGCTCCATGTACATTAAAAAGAAAAAATAACATTGGTTACTGCTACCTCACTCTGCATGAAATGTTCATAAAATGCATCAAATAACATACTGCAGTAATTACTGTAACATATGTATTAGTGCTTTGTGCACATGAAAATCAAAGCGCCCATTGCAAAAAAAGACAGATTATACAGATGTAAAAAAATCACCTTTTAAATACAAAATACATGTACAATAATGTATGATAATTTAAAGCAGCAGATTATTTCAATATTAATTTACATTTCTATATAATCTTCCCCTTTCAAAATACTCTTGTTCCAAACACACACATCTTTAAAATGCAAAATATCTGTTATTTACACAATATTTATTTAAACATTAATTTTAATTTACTGAATAGAATAATATTATTAAATAGGAATTAAAATTTATATAAAGAAATTACCTCTAAAATATTCCATGTTTGCAGTTATTATGACTTTTCAAATTACTACTAGAAAATTCCACAATAACACAAACAAATATCTAAATAATTCAAATTTTCATTATATTTCTGTTATTTACCTCAAAATTCACATTTCAGTAAAAATATAAATCAAATGAATTTATGTGAAATGATTGTTCTCAAAATATTTTATTTACTTTTTACAAATATCCAAATAAAATACATAATGAAAATCAAGATTTATATATTAACGTCATATATAATTAAGAGATAAAGTTGATAAGAAACAGATTATTTCTTCAATAATTAAAATATATACTAATTCAATAATAATTAAATTAATGAATTTCTTTAACTCACCATTGAAGGTTATGGTTAGCATCTATTTTTTTCCCTTAGTGGCTGGAATTTCCCTCGTAAGATGCAGGTGGATACTTTCATTACATGAAGTCTTCAAGTTGTTAATAACTGAATCGATAATACCTTTGTACGTACATTTTTAATAATCACATACATAAGGCAATATTAATTCAGTTGAAATAAATGTTTGGATTCTGTGAAATAAAAAATGAAGTTTATTTTCTTAGCTAAGCACAGATATATGTAATGATAAATAATTGTACACACATAGAAAGGAAATAAAAGTAATAAACTATAAAAATTTAAACAGACAGCCTGCATAACTAACACTTTCAAACATTAACAGCCACTAACAGCAGCAAAAATAAAAACTTTATATGCAGCAACTAATTACATTACATTAAAATTTTGATAACACAAAAGCAAATTTTATCTCTTATTGCAAAGAAACATGGATATTTTTTATCCCAATTTATCTATTCAGAATCTTTAAATCTGAAATAACGCTAAATTATTTTTAAAACATGAATATATTCGTAACAAAACAAATGTATATTTACATCAACGTTAATTTTATAAACGTGGCAAACAAATTTCGAACATGTTATTTATATTAGCAATGTGTTTCAGCAGGTAATGACATTGATATCTAATTGTATAACTAATTCATATCTATAAATCTCGAATGCAGTAAGTAATTTCTATTGTTTACCTTAGTATTGCATTTACATTACACAATAGATTCGTCGATTGCAAGTCTCCATTAAATTAAGATGGACGTTCGCGCTTGTTTTCGATGTTCTATCGTTCTATGTATATAAAACGAGTAGATTAAGAAATTTAATGTTTAAAAATAAGTTTACCAGGAAAAATAAGTGAAAATACCTTTTCTATCGAAGTGCCGATCCATAGTCCGTGAATCGTGATTCATTCAACATTAACTCCTCCTTCGGTAGTGACGTCATCAAACCACACCTCAAATGGTCGTAGCTAGGAGTGTTTCATAAATCGCTACTGGGAAACATCATTATCATCATCAAAATCGGTTTTGATTGCCATTTTACAATGCCTTGTTTTTCACGTACTGTGATGACGTCATCATGACAGCGTCTTACGACTAACAACAAAATTAAAGCCTTTATTCAGTAGCCTTACACGAAATTAAGGACACCTTGTAAACAGAGATTTGAAAATTACGCCGAAATGAAAAATATTATCAATAATAAAAATTATTGTGTGAAATTACTTTTAAATTCTATTGGTGTAAATGCTTTCAATATGTTATTAGCGGTAGCTGCGCCAAAGAAACCTGCTGAATTGGGTTATGATGAACTTATAACTCTATTAGAGGTTCATCTCGCGCCTAAGAAAAATATTCTGGTAGCGCAACATCAATTCTTATTAATTTATCAAACAGAGCAACAGTCAATTGCAGAATCCGTTGCCACTCTTCGAAGTAACATAGGAGTTTGTGATTTCATTTCTCCATCTGAATGCAAGGTTTCTTTAGCAGACATTTTTCTTCGAGCACAATTCATACGCCAAGGATAACAGTATTCGTGAAACGTTACTTCAAACAGATATTTCTGAATTTAAAGATATTGTATCCAAAGCAATTGCTTTAGAAGTTTCAAAAATTGTCTCAAGACGAATGGCTCAAAATAATACATCAACAAATTCTCCTCCAGACATAAATAAATTACACAAACAAAGAGAACAAAAGACAAACAAAAGGATCACAATTCATTTCCAAAACATACCTTACAACGTCAAAATAGACCAAAGTCAAGGTCAAGGGGTTCATCAAAATCTGGAATAAACTATGCTGAATTGGGGTTGGATGGTATTTGTCTACGGTGTGCTAAAGATAATCATTTGGTGAAAGATTGCCGAATTGATAAATCAAATTTAAAGTGTTCAGCTTGTCAAAAGAGAGGTCATGTAGCAAAAGTTTGCATCCGCACTATACTAAATCAAAATTCTAAATCAAAGCAAATTTCTCATGTTTCAACAATTGTAGATATACACCATACTAACACCTCTTCTAAGAATGAAATTGGAAAATATTTAACTTATATCAAAATTGAAGACAAACTTATTCACTTTGAAATTGACACTGGTTTCGGATATACATTTTTACCTCGAGATAAGTTTGCACAGTTAGGGCATGATATTCTTCTTCATCCGGCGGAAATGGAATTTCGATCTTACACTCAAAATGTTTTTATACCAGACGGAAAGGCTCTTGTAACTGCTTCTTATGACGGAATTACGATTCGAGGAGAAGTTTACATCGTGCCAGAGGAATGTTCTGCTATTCTAGGACGAACATGGATACGTCAGCTGAATATTAACCTTAATGAAATTGATCAACAGTACTCAAGCTATGCACCAGAATTTCCTGTTAACTCTATTGATGATATCCATGAAATTGTCAACATGTTTCCAGACATTTTTGAAGAGAAAATAGGCTGTGTACCTAACTTCAAAGTAAATTTAGAACTTCGTGAAGGTGCAACTCCAGTTTTTTACAAATAGCGTCATGTTCCATATGCACTGCGAAATCGGGTGGATTAAGAACTAGAATCTCTGGAAGCTGCAGGAATCATAACAAAAGCTGAAACTGGTAATTGGGGATCACCCCTTGTGATCATTCCTAAAGCAGATGGTGGAGTTCGTTTGTGCGTTCACTACAAAATCGGCGTGAATCAGCGGCTGACAACCAATCGCTAGCCTATTCGAAAAATAGAAGATATTTTTAATAGTTTGAGAGGTTCAAGATACTTTTGCCGTTTATATCTTTTTAAAGCTTATCTACATATTCCTGTTGACGAAAAATCCAGTGAAATTCAAACTATCACCACGCATAGAGGAATTTACCGCATGAACAGACTATCATTTGGAACCAAGTCAGCCCCTGTAGAGTTTAATAGAATTGTTACTCAAATCCTTGAAAAAGTGCCCAAATCAGAATCTTATTTTGATGACATAATTGTCCATGGTTCAACTAAAGAAGAGTGTTTATCTAATTTAATTGCTTGCCTCAAGGAATTACAAAAGAATGATCTTCATCTCAATCGCAGAAAATGCTCCTTTTTTCGAGAGCGCCTCGACTTTTTAGGTCATGTTGTAGAATACAACCGTTTTCACAAATCGCAAGAAAAGATTAAAGCTATCATCGATATGTCAAGACCAAAGTCAATAGATGATGTCTGTAGGTTCCTCGGCATGGTAACCTATTACTCCCGTTTCATGCCAGATGTTTCAACTCGTACAGCTACCATTTTCAAGGTTCTACAGAAAAATACAAGGTTTAAATGGACTGCCCAGTGTGAAGCTGTTTTCCTGCATTTAAAACGAGAAATTGCCAGTGATCGAGTTCTTATGCCTTACGACCCATCATTACCAGTACAACGTGCTTGTGATGCTAGTCCTGTTGTTATTGAAGGTATTTTATCTCACGTTGTAGACGGTGAAGAACGGCCCATTTCATTCGCATCAAGATCGCTAACACAAGCTGAGCAGAATTATTCACAGCTGGATAGGGAAGCTTTGGCCATTGTTTTCTGTAGAGCATTTTTATCAATATCTCTTCGGGGGACCCTTTAAGTTGATTACAGATAACTGTCCTTTAGTACGCATTTTTCCCCAGAATGCTAGAATTCCTCAGATGACATCTGCACGCATACAGCGATATGCTACGTTTCTATCAGGATTCAATTATGACGTAGTCTTCAAGAAGGGTTGTGAAAATACAAATGTCGATTGCCTCTCAAGAGCTCCATTCATACCCAAAATTCCCATCGAAAGTAAAATAAACAAAGAAGTCCATCAATTGTGTTTAAAAACAGTTTATCAAATTTCTTCACCTCAATTAACTTTTAATTCATTTCGTAAAGAGACTCTAAATGATGAAAATCTCTCAAACATGTTAAAACAACTGCGAGAGGAGTCAACTTTAGGTTCTGAATTTACTATAGAGGATGACATTTTGTTCAGAGGCTCTCGTGTTGTCATCCCCCAAAGTCTCCAGCCAGCCGTATTGGAAGAACTTCATCGAACACATTTAGGCACAACCAAAATGAACCAGCTAGCTAGACGCTATGTATATTGGAAGTCAATCATCAAAGTCATCGAAAGAATGGTTAAATCATGTTCCGAGCGTGCTTCCACTAGATCAAGCCCTCCAAAAGCTCCGTTACATCCATGGGCAGAACCAGAGCATAACTGGCAAAGAATTCCTATAAATTTTGCTGGCCCATTTCAAAATTATTTTTTTTCTTGTGATCATCGACGCAAAATCAAAATGGGCTGAGATAGAGATTATCAAGTCTGCTCCAACATCGACATCTACTATCGAAATGCTGCAGAATGTATTTGCTCGCACAGGATTCCCGGATGTCATGGTATCTGACAATACAACAATATTTACCAGCGATCAATTTCAACAATTTTGCAATGAAGCAGGCATATTCCATTAACTTATAGCTCCTGGTCATCCTTCTACTAATGGCTTAGACGAAAGACATATTCAAACGTTAAAACATAGGTTAGCTGCCATGGAAGCAGAACATCAAACAATCTACCAGACTTTCTTTTCCGCTATCGCGCAACTCCTCTTGCCAATGGTCGAACACCACCTGAACAATTTTATCAAAGAGAATTTAGGATCAAGTTAGATGCATTGAAGCCTACAAAATTTGAAAAAAACTCCAGTATCAAACTCTAAATCAAGGCAATTAAGCATGGAAGATAGGGTTCAAGCACGATATTAGAGCAATAATAAGGCCAAATGGAAAATGGGACAAATTATCAAGAAACTGGGTCAGCTGCATTACTTAGTTAGACTTGATTGTAACTATGTGTTTAAGAGGCACATTAATCAACTATACAAAACCGATGTCAAGTGCAGTCACAAATCAGTATCATTTGCACCAGAGTTATCGTCTAAAGTGAATCCAACACTTTCAGTTCAAACTAATATTCCACAGTCTTCAACCCAACCTAAGGTTCCACATTGGGGAGATTTGGTCATATTGCCAACTACTGAATTGTCTGACAAGCCTACAACTGTTCCAACATCAGTTTCCAATTCTAGCTGTGATAATCCAGTATTAAGGCGTCCGACAAGAAATCGTAAACCTCCAGAATACCTACAAGATTATGTGTTTTCATAAGTGTGGGAGAACTATTACATCTCAACTTGTAATGCCGGCTACGAACTACTCAACTCTACTCAATGTAGTTGTTCCAGTCTCCATGGAATTTGTTGTTCGATCGCGATCATGAATCGCTAGTCTGTTTTTCTTCAATGTTATGTGTAATGTAAATCGTCTTGTGAAGTATAAAGTCTCGTCTATATATATATAATATGTCTCACCGAACATTTAATCTAATTCCACTCAGTCACAACATTTATATATATATATATATATATGTATGTATATTTATATATCTATATATATATGTATGTATATATATATATATATATATATATATATATATATATACATATATGTATCTTTATGTAGAGTATATATGTATATATATGGAGAGAGAGAGACCTCACAAAATTTCTTATATTTCATTCTATATAACAACGTTACTGCCTACCGATTAACATGTACAAGAATTTAATCACAGCTTCTTACAATAAAGGTTATGCATACGCTGTTTGGTACAGTTTTAATCAATATATTCGGTAAGATTTTCATATAATTTCTTTGAGGAAAACCCCAGAAGGTGAATGAAGACAGTGTCGGCGGATGTGCACACAAATCAAGTTAGATATTTTTTCTTTATAATTATCTTACATATCAAGTTTGGCTACGTAGTAGAAACTGAGACACATACTTCTTATTGCAGCAAAGAAGCGAAAGTTGTCCATTAGGGTGGATCGAAAAACGCGTTTTTTCTGCAATACAATTCTAACAGCGCGGAAAACTTGCGCATAGGCGTCATTTTAAATGAAAAATATTAAAAATTCTTTTTTTTCAAAATTTGAAATCGCGCAGAAGGTCTAAAATTACCAAAAAAGTCAAAATACCGGTAAATTTTAAAAAAATGAAAAAATTACAAAAGAATGCATTTTTTGTTCCAATAGTGAAAAAAGTGTTTTTAAGAGTGTCCTTAATGCATACAAAATATAATTAGACCCATTCTTGTTTTACTGAATTCGCGCAAAAGGCCTAAATTTGCGGGTTGTATCGTAAAAAAACGATATTTCATGATTTTCGACGATTTTTAAACATGTGTCAAAACCCATACAAGTTTTATTTTATAGTATAGTTAAGTTATAGAGTTCCGTAAAAATGCCGTTTTCCATATCACATTAAGGTTTGTAATAAGACTCTAACAAGTGATTTACGTAAAATGTATTAGCCAAACATATCATATTGCAGCTCTCAGCTCATTTCAACATTAAATCTGTGCTGAAATAACCCAGGACTCACGGCAAAGACGTGGCTGCAAGGCGAGTCCCACCGCCACCCTACCCAACCAACCAACCAGGGTGAATTTTATTTACAATATTTACAGTAACTATTTACTTTGTACAATGCATATATGTTCGTTGTAGGCAAAAGGTTATTTACATAGAAGCCCCTTTGAATTCTGACTTTGAATTAAATGTGGGTATCAGCTGTCTTGATTTTAAAGTAGCTCTAATATAACCATCTCGATTTTCATGCCCGCACACTTTTTCTGCTGCTTCTGTAACCAGTTTTACACACCTCTAAACTGACTGGGTGTGACATGGGAATTTGAGGTAGTTAAACTCTGGTAGCGCTTTGTCTTTCAATAAAGAAGCAATGTATCCAGTTGGCATCTTGGACAGTAGTGGCGGCGGTGTTAACTTGCAGATTGACCAATCAATTATTTCGGTATAGTCGTGTGCACTAAAATTTATTGAAGGTATTTTGAAGTCTCTTACATAACCTTCAGCTGATGGCTCATTTCTGGATTTAAGGATCCTACTGTAGCCAAGTTCTCTAATGTGTGGTCTCTCATCCATTATCATATCCAACATCATATTTTCAGGGTGGCAGAAGAATGCATTCCTTTGAATTACTGGATCAATGATTTGCTTGATATTGTCCGGTAGATGCCTGGTTGTTTTATCTACCTTCAAAATAAGCTTCGGTCCATCTTTCACAGTGTAGTTTTTCTTTATATCAAACCAAACAGGTGCATATGACTTCACTATGTAATTTGCAAGAGTCTGTAACTCAATTGTTGGACTAGTTTTGGATACATACAATCTTAAAACCCTGTTAGCACAGGTTAGCCAACGAGAGTGGCTGATACGTCCAGGATCACTAGCAGCCAATTCAGGATTACAGATTTCTGTGTTGATCGCTTTTACAATGTCTAGGAGATACTTCTGATCTTTACTCAGATCGTGTTTAGTGATATCAATGACTTCTTCTGATTGTATCGGCTCAAAATCTACAACAGGCAGTTTCTCACATCCAGGGAGTTGTTTTCCAACTGGACCGCTAAATGATGCTGGTCCTGTTGTCG
This sequence comes from Salticus scenicus, assembly GCA_963930645.1. Classification (NCBI taxonomy): domain Eukaryota; kingdom Metazoa; phylum Arthropoda; class Arachnida; order Araneae; family Salticidae; genus Salticus; species Salticus scenicus. The sequence continues at coordinate 267,838,442 of OZ005649.1, read as the reverse complement.
TTCCATCCAAGTGATCAAACAAATGCGTATACGGCAACTCGTTAAAATGTCCGCCACTACTGTCCAAGATGCCAACTGAATACATTGCTTCTTTATTGAAAGACAAAGCGCTGCCAGAGTTTAACTACATCAAATTCCCATGCCACACCCAGTCAGTTAAGATGTGTAAAACTGGTTACAGAAGCAGCAGAGAAGTGTGCGGGCATGAAAATCGCGATGGTTATATTAGAGCGACTTTAAAATCAAGACAGCTGATGCCCACATTTAATTCAATGTCAGAATTCAAAGGGGCTTCTACTTAAATAACCTTTTGCCTACAACGAACATATATGCATTGTACAAAGTAAATAGTTACTGTAAATATTGTAAATAAAATTCACCCTGGTTGGTTGGTTGGGTAGGGTGGAGGTGGGACTCGCCTTGCAGCCACGTCCTCGCCGTGAGTCCTGGGTCATTTCAGCACAGATTAAATTTTGAAATGAGCTGAGAGCTGCAATATGATATGTTTGGCTAAAACAATTTTTTGTAAATCACTTGTCTTATTACAAACCTTAATGTGTTAAATAAACACTCATCAGATATGGAAAACGGCGTTTTTACGGGACTCTATAACTTAACTTATACTATAGTTTAGACCTTTTCCGCGAATACTGTTAAGGAATAATAGGTCTGAAAGTATAATTTCTGGATTGGGAAAACTATTTTGAATGGTTTTTACACTATTACAAATTAAAAATAAAACTTTTATGGGTTTTGGCACATGTTTAAAAATCGTCGAAAATCATGAAATATCGTTTTTTTACGATACAACCCGCAACTTTAGGCCTTTTGCGCGAATTCAGTAAAACAAGAATGGGTCTAATTATATTTTGTATGCATTTAGGACACTCTTAAAAACACTTTTTTCACTATTAGAACAAAAAATATATTTTTTTGTAATTTTTGCATTTTTTTTTTTTTAATTTACCGGTATTTTGAGTTTTTTGGTAACTTTAGGCCTTCTGCGCGATTTCAAATTTTGAAAAAAAAATTTTTAATATTTTTTCATTTGTAATGATGCCTATGCGCAAGTTTTCCGCGCGATTAGAATTGTATTGGAGGGAAAACGCGTTTTTCGATTCACCCTATTGTCCATCAGTTTATACTCAGAAAGATTAAACATAACTTTTTAAATGTTCCTCTTTCATATCAAGTTTTGTCACATTATACACTGTAGAAGCTAAGATACAGAAACTGGTAAATCTTAGCATAGCAGCGTAATCCGTTAAACGATAAGTAAGAAAAGTTAGTCGGCAATAATTAATGCAAAGGTTCAAATAAATATTAATTTTGTGTGCATTATTTCTAAACCTAGAGCTCCCAGAGAAGTTTTATCATACACGCAGACAGACGAACAATAGGGTCAAATGAAATTCAGAAAATTTCAAATGGTCTAAAACCTTCGTGAGTTGGAAGTCGAAAATGTCCACGTATACACAGTACAATGCTTTATGAGCATAGAGAGACAGGTAAAAATTATTGACAAATTTTACTAACGAAATATATAAATGTATGAAAATCTTTAGTTAAAGAAAATGAGAACTTTGCGTCATATTGTTTCATGTAGAGAAACAAACAATCAATTCCAAACGTACAAAGTTTATAATCTTTACTGAAAGGAATTCATCAAAATGTTCATGCAGAAAGGTACTGAATGAAAACTTTTAAAGCAAACACATAAATTTCGAAAGACAGGACAACATATTCGAATCGAAATAATTAAGAATGATTTTTTGTTAGGTGAAAAAAATGAAAGCATGTAAATATATCGATAAAAATATCGATATTTGCTGTATTAAATAACTAATAAAATTATTATCAGAGTTGATCTGTACACACACATATATATATATATATATATATATATATATGTATATATATATATATTAAACACTAAATTTTGTGGGATAAAAACCAATTTTATTATATATATATATATATATTGATTAATACAATATATTAATGCGATACTTGTATTTCATCGTGAATTAAAATTGCAATAGAAAAGGAAACATTTTCATTTATTATAAAAAAAAAAAAAAAAAAAAAAGTTTTATTTATCTACATATTTTTTCTTTCATTTATAAGCAGACAATTTTTTTTTTTTTTTTTTTTTTTAACAATAACTATATATATATATGTGTATATTTTTAAATTTTTCTTAGTATGCTGCCGTCTAATTATCATTATAATAATATAAAAATATATGCAAAGTATAATCATTAAATAAATGTTAGCAAATTATTAGACAAGCAAATAGATCAAGCAGTTTTTTTTTTTTTTTTTTTTTTTTTTTTGCTGAAAACACTAACACTGAGAACATTAACAAGTTATATACTAAAAATTAACTGACTTCTTGCTTATATAATTCCTTTATGTTAAAAAAAAAAATATTATAACTCAATGACATATTTTTATTTAACACTGAAATATAACATTTGATACCTCAGTCAGTTTCTATTATATCAGACATCCATGTTAGCAATACTTTTAGATTGGTATTTTGTTCCTCTCAACTTTTTTTTTATAGCATTATATGTTGTTTTGAAAGAAAGTATGATAATAATAACAAATATTCAAAAATCTGAACATTTTCTTCGATGAAATTGCCAAAATTTATAGCAGCAATAATGTTTTTTACCGAGACTATAATATTCTCTTACATAAGAAAGTGATATTAAATTTCAATCCCTTAAGAAAAGACTAACTTAAGATTACAGTTATGAATCCTATCTGAAAGGATGAAGAAGAAATACACGAGGAAGGAATATCGATTCGTTTGTAAATGGAATGAAAGCTAGTACGAGAAACACCAAATTATTTCGATATTCAAATAAATGATATTCCTAAGCATTTTCATTATAAGACTATTAAAATTTACTTATAAAGAAAAGGGACGCTTTTTTTTTTTTTTTTTTTTTTTTAAATAAAAAATACTTAATAATGTAATGATACAAATGTTGTTAAAATTTCTCAATCATAAATATAATAGTGATTTTTTTTTTCGGAAAAATAAATATTTAGTGTATCAAGACACGGTTATTAAAATTTACAACCTTTAACCTGTTTAATTATATTTATATTATTTATATAACTTTTATATACTTTCACTTTTATCAATAATAATAATAACTGTCTTGACTGTCTTGATTTTTTCTTTTCTAAATCAAAGCAAAATATCTTAAAATGATGTGTATTTTTCTGTCTATGCTCTCTACATGGTTTGCTTGGTATGAAATATACATAAGCCTATCCATTAAATCGAAAGAATGTTCGCAGTTTCAATTTTCGGTATAGTATATCTCTTTCCCACTCGAAATATTCTAACATTAAAATTTTATATATAACATTAAAATTTTATATGTATTTTTACTCTATACAGGTCCCTATGACTCTAAAAAAAAAAAAAAAAAAAGTAGAATGTAGAGTGTAGAGGGTACCCGCACGATCGTGCGAGTTGGACTTTTTCTGTGAAAGCATCACCTGTAAAATTTAAAGAGTTATACATTTACTAGCTCTACATTGATAAAAGGAGCAAACTATATTGAACTCAATTTGTTAAAAATAAGGAAATTCATCGACTTTTTTTTTTTTTTAATTGTTTTTGCAGTTTACAAATTTGCCTTTTCAAGGTCTCAAAATATCATCAGCACGTATGAGATGTCCATACATACCGTATTTTTTGTCCTGGCATGACTTGCTTTTACTGGCAAGAATTACAGCATCCCCAACATTACCATCATTTATAATGCTTCTGTTAGAATGTGGAGATGCTACTAAAGCTTCTGCTATCTCTAACTTGAATTTTAAAAGATCCATTTTATTTATTTATTTATTTATTTTATTTATTTATTTTTTTTTTGTTTTGTTTTCACGTAACGCCCAAGTCGCACGATCGTGCGGGTGAGGAAAATTTAAGTCCAACGAACAACACAAAATGTGTATAATTAATATTTCTTATTATTTTACAGTTATTTACGCATTGAACTAAAGATTTGTATGTAAGCAATTAGAAACATATTGATAATTATCTTCATACGAAAGGTAAAAAGGCGAACTGTACTCCTTGTATATGTAAACAAAGCTAAACTTGCCGGTTGAATGAAATACATGGACATATGTTGATTGAAAAAAATACTTTACACTTTCTGCAAACTAGCACGATCGTTCATGTCCAGTTTTTACTACATGTAGATGTTCAAGATTCAAAAATGTATGTGGATGTCTAACCCGCACGATCATGCGGCCTGGGTCGGAAAGGGATATTTAGTTCTCTAAAGAAAATGTGCAAATAATTATTAATATAATCCGGCCATTGGGCAATAATTGTTTAATGTGTTTTTTAGTCACAATAGTCCACTTCTAACAGAATGAAACTCAGATTCTCGGAAACATATTTTTTGTGAAAGAGCATATATTTCCAATGCATAATATCTCCTTTTTAGTCCACTGCGAAGTACATTTTTTTTTTTTTTTTAACAGATACACAATGCAGTTTTCATTCATTACAATCTGCGTGAAATTACTATTTTAAGAGCGTTTTAAGGATTGCTCTGTAAAGTATTACGCTTGAATCGAATTCATATTAATCCAGCATGTTTAAACGTATGTACTCCTAAATATAAAACTAATATTGTAAATATTTAAAAACATGAAATTATTTATAGGAATTTAAAATAAACTAAAGTACTTACCCTATTTCTGCTTTCACAATCCATTGTAGCTTTCTATTTTTATATGATAAAATATTGTGATTTTTTGACAGAATATAATTATACATAATTATACGTACTACAACAAACCGCAATAAATAAATGATATAATACAACTCGAACACAATCCAGAAAGAAAATAAGATGTTTGCAATTTTCTACATTCAACATGTGCTCTACTAATATTTAAATTCCGATACACACACACACACAAAAAAAAAAAAAAAAAAAAAAAAAAAAAAAGCTACAGCCTTGGTTTTAAAGGGCAGTGGCATTGTTAATTATTAATATATTTAAGATATATTATTGCTTCCATTTGTCTTTTAAAATAAACAAGAAAACTAAAACCAGGCACAATATTGTTGGAAAATTAATTTCGTGTTAAGAACATACACGGTTATTCTGGTCGTTATACTGAAAAAAAGTAATATATTACTTTTTTTTTTCCTTTTTTAAGACTTAAGCACAAGACGTTATTAAGTTCGTCAATATTTTTACTTTCTCTTACCCATAAGGTAGAGAAAGTATTGTTTTTGGGTCAAATTTTCGAACGCGAGATTTTGTTATATTTACACGTTCTGAGGTTCCCTGAATATGAAAATCATGTTTTTAGCAAATGGTCTGTGTGTGTGTGTCTGTCTGTCTGTGTGTGTGTGTGTGCGTGTGTGTGTGTGTGTGTGTGTGTGTGTGTGTCTGTCTGTTATCAGCATATCTCAAAAACAAATTATGGCAGAAAGTTCAAACTTGGTATTCTAAATGTGTATCATATAGGGATGCTACAGTAAGCTTTCCGTTAAGATCAAGCAAATGGTTCGTGTACAGGGACAATCAAGAGAATTCTAATACATTACGTCTATGGGGGGAAATTGCAGGTAAGTAGAGTTTAACGTCTATAGACTGCACTAAAACAAATGAAACGAATATATATTTTTTGTAATAGAGATAGTTAACTGGGAAAAAAAATTGTGTATATAGGAGCCTCGCCTCCCCCCCTGGGGGGGGGAAGTCCCCCCCTCGGGGGGAGTAAATTTTCATGATGGGTATCTTTCAAAAGAGCTCGCCAATACCTTTAAAACGAATGGTTGAACCATCGATCTGCGATAATTTAAAACAAAGTTATCGATTTTTTTTACTTTTAACAAAAAAAAAAAAAAAAAAAAAAAAAAAAAATCGTTTTTTTTTTCTTTCTTTTTTTTTTTCTTTTTTTTAAATATTGAGAGTAAAATGGACTTTTTTTGGGATATTTGGTGTAATACTACTACTCTAATACGGAAATCGTCTGCATTATCATAAAAGATAATTTATTAAAATAATAATTTTAATAAATTATTTTTTAAAAATAGAATTATTTTTTGATAACCGAATTAAATTCTATATAAATGTAGGTGCATTAATGAAACGGGGGGTTTGAGGGGGGCGGTAGCCCCCCCTCACACAGAACTAATTATTATATAAAACTCTTCAGAAGCCTAATATGAATTGTTTAACACAGGTTTACATAACACAACTCGTTATCTTACCTTTTATCGTGCAATCTGTATTAATACTATTAAATTTCAGGGTAAGAGAAAGTCGTGTGAGTGACACACCAGATTATTATTATTATTTTTTTTTTCCCTTCTTCTTCTTTCAATATGGTAGTGCCTTCGAAAATTTATATCAATATTTATTAAAAATTAAATAAATACTCAATAATATCATTAAACAAAAATAATATTTATTATATTTTTAATGCAATATTTATTAAAATTCATATAAATACTCAATAATATCACTAAAAAAATTAATATTTATTATATTTTTAATACAATATTTATTAAAAATTAAATAAATTTAAATATTTTTTTATTCAAAAACGAAACAATTAAATAGTAGATAATTTGACTAGAAAATCAATTATAGTAATTTTGTGCTTATTATCTATTTACCAGGATGGTACACAAATTATTTTTCAGCGTATAACTCTACTATTAAAGTGGGGAGATGGTGTAGTATTTAGATAAACATCTCGATAAAATATATTATTTAAAATACATTTCTTCATCATCTCATGTACTAGAGCAAATTTTTGTTGATTATGTCGGTCACTGCAAAACTCAGCCCCTTGCTTTTATCATTTACTATTTTTAAACAAATATAATTTTTTTTCTTTTTCATTTCGTCTATTTTGAATTTTTTCTTTATATTATTAATTAATGTAAAATGTATATTCCTTTGGGCCTTATGCTTAAGTAAAATACATCGAAATTGAATTGAATTTTATTAAATATATTAAGTGTACACCTAAGTAATGTTCCTTTTTAAAATTTTGTTGAAAAATACTCCTTTCGTAACAAAATTCATTGCATTATTATTTCTAATTAATTATTAGATATATTGGATTACTTATTAAAAAAAATGTGTTCAAATATTCAATGCTTGGTGTAATTTTTCTGCTTTTTGTTTAAAATTTCGATGTTTTTGTTACAATTAGACAAAAAGAGAAAAAAAAAAAATCCGTATTTCATACGTATCTGAAAAAATTAAAACTTGTAAAAAAAAAATAAAAAATAATAAATAAATAAATAAATAAAAGCATTACATTTTTACAAGTTTTAATTTTTGCGTTTTATATCTAAAGTTTTAATATTTTAATTTTCTAATTTTTTTTTTTTTATTTAAAGAGTACGATTTTTATCTAATTATCAATTTTATAATCTACTGAATTGAAAAGCCCTTACTTTTATTAATATCAAAAATAAATAACAGATTACTTCATTAAAATAATAATAATAATAATAAAACAGCTGTATAAGTATTTCTTATATATATATAAAGCTAGAAATATTGACTCAGGGCGTTAAACATATTTTATATTACTTGATCATAAAAATGCATTCATATGTTTTATAAATATAATTAAAAATTAAATGATTATTATATATGTTCATAATTAAATTATAAGTTTTATACAGTCAGAAAAAAAAAATATCAAGGATTAAATATTGTCTTCTTTCCAAAATAATATATATATATACATATTACTGTCAACATATTTGATTGTAATGTATTTTAAATTTAATAAATCATGAAATTTTGAGTTAAATAAATTTAAATGTATCTGTGAAGAACACTTAAACATACGCCAAAATTTCGTGAATATGAAAAGGTCAGTATATTAATAAATAAAATTACTTTGCAAAGACACTAAAAATACTAAGTCTAATATTAATAAAGTATTTTTTTTTTCTTTCATCCATTAATGAAACTAATGCTCTCGTAATAATACAGTGAGAGCAAGGCTGGATTACTCTGCTGGGTGTGGAGGGGGAAGGGCTTCAAAAAAAAAAAAATTTGGCAATGCAATTTTTTTTTTTTTTTTTTTTTTTTTTTTCCGGATGAGTTTCAAAAAAAAAAAAGAACGGCTAAGTCGTCGAGCGCTGTTTGATTTCGAACTTTGCAGCAGTACATCTGTATACATTGACAGCATTCATAATATAGTGAAGTAAAAAAAGTAAAAATCCATATTTTTCTGCAAAATTGGAATTTAAAAACATTTTTGTGCATAAAAATGCACAAATTTTGCTAACAGAGAATATGCACTAATTTTATGCAAAAAATGAGCAAAGAGTTTTTACAACATAGAATATGAAACTTTTTACACGTATAAAAAGTGCAAAAAAAGTGTTTCTTTTTTTTTTTTTTTTTTTTTTTTTTTTTTAAGTGTTAAAAAATATTCACTTTTTATGCATGAATTGTGCACAGTCTACAAAAAAAAAAAAAAAAAAAAAGTGCAAACAATTTCTAGCTGGATGCAGACCAGTTTAATTGAAAATATTACAACATACGTAATTATTCTACGTTCATTGTTAAAAATAATAATTAAAAATCTATGCCAAGAAAAATAGTGCCATTTAGGCAAATTTAGCTGCAAACTACAACAATCTGGAGGCTGCAAATAGACGTTAGAGAGGAGGGGGGGGGGCTTATAAATGTTATTTTCGTGATAAGCTAACTATTTTATTGGTGCTTACTTCTTATTTCACACTACTATTAAATAATTTTGAAAAATTATATATACATATATATTATTTATTAAAATATGTATAAATTAATATGTTATTAAATCTATGAATTCAAAACAAACAAAATGTCTGAATTAATTACGTGTGGCTCAAATAAATTAGAAATATAAAACCTACTCTAAGATTTTTCAATACATCACACATCCCGAAAAAAGGCGAAGAAAAGGAAAGTTAAATATGCAAAAATCATAGAATTATTATTTTTTCTTTTCATCTTCAAAAAGGAGCTAATGCAGTATTTTTTTTTTTTTTTTTATATATATATATAATTTATCTCAGATTTTTTATCATTTGCGGGAAAGAAATTCATTGTTAATTTGATACATTCTGAGAAATCCCAATCTCATAAAATTTCATGACAAGTCCCATTGACATTTATTAGAATAGAATGTACTACTTCAGCATAATTAAAAAAGAGTACTTGAATACTCTTATCGGTTGTTAAGGCAGTCACTTACCCTGAAGAAGGGTATAAAAAAATATTTAGCAATATCCAGAGTGCTATCGGGGGTTTTTATTTTCTAATCAGAAGCATCTCCATTTCTTTCAGAGATAAAAAATGGCTTCCATTCTCATATAATTAAAAGGAACAATTTGGCTTATAAAGAATTTATTAGTATTTCTGAATGCTATTTCCTCATAAACATTTAAACTTAGAAATATTTATTTTTAAAAGCTCTACAAATAAAATTTCATTGAAAACATGTAAGTGTGAGTTGTAAAATTTTGTATAGATTGTATTAATATAGATATATTATTAAGCAAAATGGAAGAATGTTTTGACCTGTTCTTTTTTACTTCGCTATAATATTATACGAAAAATATTATACAAAATATTATTTGTATGCCTAAGATAAAATGTTCCAAACTGAATATATTTTCACAATTTTAGATTTTATTCAATATTTCCTTACAATGACGTTAATATTAAAAATAATAAATCATTTAACTTTCTAGTGTTTAAATTAAAACTTACGTAAAATATTACCTTATAACAAAAAGTGAAGCATTTCTTTCTGGGGTATTAATAAGAAATATATATATATAATTAAAAAAAAAAAAAAAAAAAAAAAACAAGAATTTTAGGAAAGTGTTAGTTTAAGGAAAACTTCTTATAAACGATTATCATTGGATTTTTATATAAATAGTTTAGAAAAAGATGTATAATGTATTTTGCCCCTATGTGTGTGATATACGCATATTAACATGTATGAGAAATTACAACACAAAATTTATTTGAATAAATGTATATTTAAAAATTCTCTTTCATTCAATTTTCATTCGAAAAACACAGTAAAGTGTCTTTCTATGTAAAAATATCAGTGATGAGCATTGAATCTGTTTCGAAATTTTCCTCATAATAAGTGTTGGAAGTGTACTTACACTGCTGGACAAGACTTTGACGACCATCTGAATCTCAACGCGTATTTTTAATAAAAAGCTACGCTATGTAAAATAAAACGATAAGCCAACGATATGTACATATGAACATCCAATTTCTATATTATCGTAAACATAATAAAAATTATGATTAAAAAAAAAAAAAAAAAAAAAAAAACAGGTGATAAGAACTTTGGACACCAGTATGAAATTTGCAAATATTTCATATAAAAAGTGCTCCGTTACTAGTTGTACATTTTACAGATGGCGCAATAAGCCTGCAGAAACTTATAGACGTTAAGGATGATTACTGAAGAGAAACGTGCCGAAATCATCATGTTGTATAGACAGCTTAAAAGTTTCAGAAAAACAGCCGTTGAAGTTATAGTGATTCCAAAGATACAGTTCTGAGGGAACTAAAGAATCGAAACCGGAAAGCGGAGAAGAAAATCAGATTTATTGAAGCTTTGATTAGAGGAGAATCAGGAGTACGACACGTCAATTAATAGGGCAATATCAACTGGTCACCAGCCGCATCATAATGAAAAAAAAAAAAAAAAAAAAAAAAAAACCGGTATCATAGCTTTATTCTGAACTATTTGTCGAACATTAGGTAAACAAAATTTAATATACGAAATAATCAAGAAAAAAATGTGTCGTTAATATACATTTTTTTTTCTTTCCTTTGTAACTTAATTTTTTTTCTTGATTATTTCGTTTACACATGGAAGAGCGTCTCAAATTCGCATGCAAACACATTGTTGAATACACGGATTTCAAGCAAGTGGATTTCGCGATTGAGAAACGCTTTTGTTTTGATGAATTCGACAATGTTAGTTCATACTTCGAACAGGATGGTTGTGTTTTTATGTCGCACTAGTGCTGCGCAGATGGGCAACTGGCAACGGTCTGGGACACACCCCTAGAGGTGGTCCGGAGACATGCCATCACAATTTTGATCCTCCACGGAAGGGATGGCTCTCCCGCTTCGGTAACCCCCAGAGGTATAATTTTTTATGGGAACATGGCATACTTCGAGCAGAGGTGACAACGACATCGCACTACATCGAGTGAAGCGTCAAATGGGTGGTGGCAATGTCATGATTTTAGGTGCCATCTTCAGTTTTCGTAAAGTTGTTCAAGGCAAATATAACTGTATAACATATCTTGATGACCATACGAACCATCTTCATTCAGTGGCGTCACTGACAATTTGGTCGGAAAAAATGGATTTAGCAGCAAGACAGTGCAAGTATCTAGAATTAAAAAAAAACGTTCTGGAGTAAATAAAGTCCATTAAAATTGCTGTATTAGATTATACCACGTGTAGATCTAATCTGAACATCGACGAGAATTTGTGGTCCCTAATAGAGAAGATTGTGTATAGTGATAAGCAGTGCGATGACCGGAAAGAACTGATTCGTGCTTTGGAGAACTGTGCAAAGAAGTTCAATAAGGAAGCCATAATAAATCTATGCAAATCAATTCCTGTACGTTTACTAAATGTCCTTGTTGTTAACGGGGCACAGATTGAACAGCTGTCTAATTTTATTTTTCTCATTTTATTTATTACATATTTGTGATTACTTAGTGGTAGCCAAAATTTTGGTTACCCAATTTGAAGTATTTTTTGTAAAATGGTTTAATTTTGCGATATTAAAGAGTTTTTAAGATTCATATTTGCTTCTTATTGTCTCTTGAAGTCGGGTTAGGAAACGCAGCCGTACATGATTTTTAGTTTTTAGAATCAGATGACCGCCAAAGTTTTGTCCACTGTATACAATGCCTTTGCTGAGAAAAATATTACTAAAGTCTTTAAATATGGACGTACATACACATATATTGTGTAATGACTAAAACATAGGTGATACACAGTGTGTTATTAAATCTTTCAACGCAAATTGTAGTATACTGTAGTTTCTAAAATCATTGTTTTTGATGCATGTAAATACTAAACTTATAGACAAAACCTAAAAGGGTGAAATCCACCATAACACTGCATTGTCTTAAAGCAAGTAGTGAGTAGGTAAGTGGCGGTGACAGTGAACGTTTTAAACACCTAGTGACTGCACACAGAGATATTTCCTATCGTAGTTTTCACCCGAAATACCTGGTTATACGAAAAAATGAAAACGTGGACATGCTTTTGATGGATGGGTTTGGAAACAGGAAATATCTGGAGATTGTATGACTATAATGGGAGGTATTTCCAATAACGTGTGAGCCAAACTACTAAACACTTGAACGTTTTTATCGATGTTTTACTGAAGCATGCATGCGGTCTTTCGTAGACCGCACGCATAACCTAGAGCGCGCAAAGAGACACAAATTGTAGAAATATTTTTGAAAAAGACTGTGGATCATCCGGAAAGTAGTACGCGAACGATTTCCTGTGATGTACAAGTTTTCAAACGGTGATTGGCAATTGAACGAGCGGAACGCTTAAGTCTCTATTATGTAGGAAAGTGTGTTTGTATGTGTCAATTTCTGTATGTGTCAATTCTCATAAGAAGCCATTTTAGGTGTCACGTGTTCACCTCGGGCGTTTGTTGCTAGAAACGATAAAAATGCAGCATTTTTTCAGAGCACATAATATATTATTTGTGGACTATCGCACTTTAACCTATGAAAACAAATTTAACATACACGGCATGCAAAGAATTTAATCAGTTTGTTGTTAAAATAATATTGCAATAAGGCAAAAGTTTGAATTTTTTCTTATAAAGAACAAAATGAATCTTCGTTGAAAAAACATTATGTTTCATTAAAATACAATTTTCATGTCTGTGTTATTTATATTCAGTTTTGATGTAGAAAGAAGTTTCTTCAATTATTAAAAAAATAATATTCAAACTGTGCATGACAGTTTTACGATTTAATATGTATTTAGAAAATATATTTTCGATTTTAGACTATGTATTGAAATAATAAATTTAATATTCTATAAAATATTTTAATTTATAATGTTTTCAAGAAAATGTAATTTTTTTTTCACATTAAAAACAAACGACATAAAATAGTTTAAAAATCTATTCTTATAATTAAGAGAGAAATATTTAATAAAATTCATCATCATATTTTTATTTTTACTTTACAGTGAAACACAAATAAAAAAAAAAAATCATTTTAACTACACTTGGAATTTACAAAACGTCTACGAATATTTACGTGAAAAATAATGTTGCACAATTTCGATTTAGAAACCACGATGAAATAATAATTCCAGTTTAAATAAAATATTTTCTCCATGCTTATTGCTTTATTTTTCCCAAAGAAAATTGTATAAAAATCAAAGTTGAATGACAGTCATAAGCACTCTAAAATTGCCACACTAGTCCCACCATTAGCTGTTATTGATAAAAGGATTTTACTTTATTCTTTACTCTACTGCTTTTATTGCTTGTTCCTTGGTTCTCTTTTCCTTCTACGTGAATTGCAAAATCCTGAGGGCAAAATGGGTAAATGACATGGGAAGATTTTCAGATTTATTCTTCACTTATCGATAAGCTTATCAATATGCGTTCGTAAGTGGAAAAAATGCGAAAAAGCAAAATTTTAAGGTGAGTTAATAAACGGAAAATAAAAGCGATATTGATAAAGATAAATACAAAACTTAATACAAATTCATTAGCATATCGAATTTCAAATTATCTTTAAAAATTATAGATTATTATTATTATTATTATTATTATTTTCGAAATAGTGTAGGTCAATAATCAGTATATGTCTAGTGTCTTTCTATTATTTTAATTTATTTTGATTATCCTAAGTTTATTGACAGTATAAAAGTTTTTCTAAAAACTATCGACACAAAGTTATAATTTATTTCTTTTAATTTTAAAACTATGTAGAATTAAGTAAATATTCCTAGAAAGCAGAGTAGTTTTGTCTTATGGAATATCGTTTTCAAATTTTGCAGTGCCTACGAAAAATGAAAAAAGAGAGAGATATATAGTTTTACACACACACACATATATATATAATATACACACATTAAATTTCTTATATGGGTTTAAAAAAAAAAAAAAAAAAAAAAAAAAAAAAAAAACATGCTTCAATATGAATACAATTTTCAAAATAAACTTATCACTTCAGAAATAAAAATTAGGAATATGCTACAAAGTTTCAGCAGAAGTTCAGCAAGTTCAATAAAAAGGGTAAACTTTACAAATCAATCTTTCATCAAAATTGAGCTTTTAACCCACAGAATGCCCGAACAATTCAAACATCTGATCAGACCGTATTTTTGTTATGGCACGAGCAAATTGAAAGACGAAGTTAGCTTTGAGTAACCATGGGCGCTTTACTTAGCAAAAAAGAGTATGTTTACAGTTATTTATGAGTATACATTAAAAAATATACATTAAAAAATAGATGACAGCACATGTATCTGATATGTTATCATTCTTGAGTTGGTGTTGTAAAAAAAATGAAAACATTTCGAATAACATTTAAGAAGAGTAGTTTCTTAAAAAAAAAAAAAAAAAAAAAAAAAAAAAAAACACATATTGTATCATTTTCAAAAAAAAAGTATATGCGTTTAAATATATATTTTTTTTCTAAACTAGGTTTCTGTGATTTGGAGGTATTCTGATGCGGTTGAGAATATGAAATTTTAACTTTATATTAAATTTAACACTGTGAATGTAAATAAAATGTAAATATATACATATATATATACATAAATTGATAGTTAATAAAATCAAGCTCAATCAAAATTAGCTGAATATAAACTAAGAACTTTATGTTCAGCAATATTGCAAAAGAAACATTTATTTCCACAAAATTTTCTATGTTTAGTTTTCACAAGCTTTTCTTAGAGTCATTAATATTCAAATATATACAAAAATATAAAAAAGTAAAATAAAATAAAAGTAATTTCAGCTGTATGATACTTATCTTAGCAGTTTAACCTCTAAAAGGATTTGCAAATACACAGAAATATAACTAGAATGCACTTAAAAATTAAACTGCCTTTAGAAAATAAATAAATAAATATATATAGATATAGATATAGATATATATATATAATATAAAATCTGTAACATCATTTTATAGATGACAATTACAAGAGTAAATCATTAAGACCCTTAAATCTCTTTACATTACCCCGTTATCAAAATAATTGTAAATTTATCAGCTTAAAAATATTGCATTCAATACATTTTCGGTATATGTTTCGATTTATTTACAAACAAATCGATATTTCTATCGTGTCTTATTTTCTCTATTTTAAGTATCTTCTTCGTGTTATTGTTATTCTAGCATTTCCTTAAGGGATTGAAACAGAATATCACTTTCATATAAACCAGCTTATTGTTAATGAATTCACGGGAAGTTTGTTCTCAATGTAATCAATTTCGAAAATTCTTGAAAATTTGACTAGAGACTTACGGAAATTATCTTCTTTTGAAAAATAAAATTTCATTTTTTTATTTTTAACCTGAGTTATCGCTTATGACTCGTTTATGTATCGTTTTATTATCTTTTTCTTCATAAATTAATAGTATTTTAATGTGTTTTTTAATTATTTAAGTTATTATCTAAAATTTATTTACATGGAAATAATGCACAGTATTATACTAGCATAACTTAAGAACATGTTTAAATAATTAAAACAAAATTTACGCGGTACATATTCTTCGCTCATGACATTTTTTAAATTTATAATTATGAATAAATATTTTCCATAGATAAAAACTAAATTATTATTTTACATACAACGTAACCGCAAGGATACTTCCTAGAATGCACAAGAAGTATAACTCTTTAACTTTTACAATTTCTTTTTGTTTATCATTCTTGACTTTGGTCAAATATGTCGCAGATTCAATCAATATGATTTTTTATTTTTCATTTTTTTAAGATATCACATGTACGTTATTCTTGATAATTTACAACCTTGAATGAATAAAAAACATAGATATTAGGGTTCGCTCCAGGAATAGAAATTTAGTGGTACAAAAGGACCACCTACAATATGATATAGTGGTTCCAATTTATGAAAAAATAGGTAACAGAAGCGTTAATACTTGTAGCGGTGGAACCACAAGTTTAACAAATAAAAAAAGCATGGTGGTAATTATGAATGCACTTATATATTTTTTAAGTGAATATCGTATTATTCCTGCAAATACTAAGTTGTGTAATGCTCATACAATAGATCTTCTACGCATTACGTTACTACCACGTGATTGTCTAGTATTACAGCATAACGTGTCATAAAAATATTATTAAATTACTGCAATATATGTAAATAATATGTATGTACAATAATTATCTATAAGTTTTAGTAGATATATATTGCACTTACTTTATATTTTTGTTTATGATACGAATTTATTTTTTAAAAAAATTACGCTCATGCTTGTTTATTGGTATCAGTCTATAGAATTGAGCAATATTCTATATTATTGTAAATTGTCTATTTAACCAATATTGTATATTTAATATGTATTGCGGTATTGTTGATTAATATATATATTTTTTTAATTTCCGGTGTTTGTTAAAAAAAAAAAAAAAAAAAAAAAAAAAATTGCTGTTTTTTGCCTCAGACTGTTCTGGTAAATATAAATATGGCTTAAAATTAATTTTAGCACCTTAAGACAAGCAAATTATTTCATTTAATCGTATAAATATGTTCACAATTCTCCAATTATGTCACTGTTAGTGCTAATAAATATTTTAATATATATACCATTCTATTCATCTAAAAAAATTTTGATAAGTTGGGTTTATGTTTGGCTGTTCGATAAATCTCTACTTTTGACATCATTATAACATCCTGATTCTTTACACTTTCAATATTCTGCTTAAAAACTTCAATGGGTCACAAGTTGTCTTAGTTAATATATTTCTCGAAACAAATACCATGTTAATAACAACGTGTTTAAACCAAATGCCCCTAATTTGGAGAGACCACTATAATTAACAGAAAGTTTAAAAACATAAATAAAATGTAAAATTAGATAACAGGACTCATACAGTTTATTTATTTATTTATTTTTTTAATCAGTGAATTTTCACGGGGGTAGCTCGCGGTATATCTAGTCAATAGTCTAATAACAGCGGTGTTCGCTGAAATAATTTTGCTTTCACAGTTGCAAAAGTGTGGCATATTGAGGGACAAAAATCGTTATTAATCTGTTTGGAAACAGGAAAGAATTGTGAATGCTGCATTTAGCGTATTGTGTAAATTTGCATCATGCACAGGTAAATATTCGTCGACGCAGAAGTCACAGTAAAGAAAAATGGCCCTTAGTTTGTATGATATGAAATAGACAGATAGAATAAAATGATATAATATAGATATAAATTAGACAACATACTGATTTTTGGACTTTTTTCTTTTTCAATTCTTCACATGCAAGGAGATCTACTCAGTCTCAAAATCTGCCATATTGTGCTTATTCACATGTTTGTCACATGTAATATTGCTTTATCTGTAGAAATGATGCGTGTGGCATATTGAGGGACAAAAATCGTTATTAATCTGTTTGGAAACAGGAAAGAATTGTGAATGCTGCATTTAGCGTATTGTGTAAATTTGCATCATGCACAGGTAAATATTCGTCGACGCAGAAGTCACAGTAAAGAAAAATGGCCCTTAGTTTGTATGATATGAAATAGACAGATAGAATAAAATGATATAATATAGATATAAATTAGACAACATACTGATTTTTGGACTTTTTTCTTTTTCAATTCTTCACATGCAAGGAGATCTACTCAGTCTCAAAATCTGCCATATTGTGCTTATACACATGTTTGTCACATGTAATATTGCTTTATCTGTAGAAATGATGCGGTTTTAAAAAATCATATTAATTTTTGCTGTAAGATAATATCTCCCTAGTAGATGTAACTCGTTGAAGTACATCATTTGGTTACAATATGAAAGTGCACGAGAGAAAAATTGTACGAAAATAAAATAAAATAAAATAAAAATTTTCGTTAAAATCTATGAAATGCCTAATAACAACAGCGTCTCGCTGGTAGATTATTTAAATCGACTATTAAAGTTAAGGATATGTTATTCGGCCACCTATTTTATTAGGTCTTTGCATAAATTCGTGCGGTTTTTTATTGCCTCATTTCATAAAAATACATCAAACCAAATGATAATTTTTAATTAAAATACTCCCCAATACTTTCTAAAACCTTTGCCCATTTTTCGGATAACAAATATATACCACGGCATTCGAAGCTCTCGTCTTTGGAGGCAATAAAATGATCCGCGTCCGCACGAAATTTTGCAACGACCTAATATTTAATACGTTTGTGGTGTATTCGTAATGATTCATGCTTCACGCTTTTATAAATAGGTAGTTTCGTTTTTAGCCTTCAGCTGGTTCTTTGAACACAACTCATATATTATATTATTTAAAATATTTCTTACATTTTTGTCCTACTGGTGGCTGAGAGTTTCTGTTTTCAAAGATTGTAGACGAGAAGTGTCGGGTTTATTATAGGTAACGACAGTCGTTCTAACTGTTCAAAGTCTTCCTTGAATTTCTATAAAATTCGCGTGAATATGACATATGGCCCCTTTAAAAGGACTTGTATGGCGAGAATCCCACCGACATCTAGTCACTCCAGTGACAATTAAATCAAACACTACGCCCCTTTACTTTAATATACTTTATTTTGGCAATTTAATAACTTTTTTTTTTCAATGTTCATTTATTTTAATAAAGTATTTTAAATGAATTGAATATTCCTTGTAAAAAACAGCAAAAATTTATTTTATTTTATTTCAACATAAAAGCAAAATTTAGAATGGTAAAATCAATTTTAAATTATAGGATCTCTGTTTAAAAAACATTAAATCTGGAAAAATTAATTTCACAAATTTAGTTTTAAAAATATCCCTTTATATCATCAAATAAAAAAAAAAAAAAAATTAAAGGGTATTCATTGAAGCGAAATAAATTGGATTTCAACATGAGGGATTTCTTTGATTTAAATTTTATTAAGTTAATGAAATTGCGATTATCTTCTATTCAGATCCCTTGGTTAGAACGTAAGACTAAAAGTTCATTCATTTATCTAAATTGAAGTTACTTCTTTCATTTTCCGAAACTGTTTATCCAGAATGAATTTTATTTCCATTATTACTTCATGAGATTTCATAGTTTATGATACTATTTGTATTTTCCTAGATTTGTTATTATTATTATTATTTTACATGGTAAATAAATATTTTAACCAATTTTAGTTGTTGACTGAAAATTGAAGCTATGCTATTTCTTTTTTATAAACGTATACTAATATACATTTTGAGGTTATAGTAAATGAGCGTTATAGAACAAGCCTGAGAATTTTGGATTTTTTTTTTTTTTTTTTTTTTTTTTTTTTTTTTATGATTTTAAAATAATTTGGCATAAGGGGTTCATTACATTAACATAGTACAGAGTACACCATTTTGACACATTCACAAATAAATTAACATGTTAGACCTATGAAGTATGTAATTTCATGTTTTCTTTATATTTATTTTCAGCAGGCGACAATAATTACTGTAAATTTTTGATAATGCCAATTTCAAATTTTGGACATAATTAAGAAATTTGTCAGTTCAATAAGTGAAAAACTAATCTTCATTACATATATACGTATATATATTTTCTATTATTCAGTAATAAAAATTAAAAAGTATACAACAGATTAATTTACAAAAACAAAATTAAATGATTCCAAATTTATTAAAATCTGAATCAGTACAAAACGTTTTTAATATTGGATGTCAATTTTAGTTAGTCGGCAACTGAAAACTTCGTTATTTTTGTAGACCATTAAGAGTAAAACATATTACAGCATGCAAGGATATTGATCAATTCAGCGCGAATCAAGGGTTGGGTGGTTGTATGCATACAAATCGATCTGACGAGTTTCCTTCCTGAGGAAATTCGTTTTTACTAATAACACATTCTTCACCACTAAAAATAAATTAATTAACTAATTTATAAAATAAAATTTATTAAAATTAATAAAATTTAATAAAATTTGAAAATTTAAAATACATACGTTTCAAAACATATAGCGAAACATATTTTAAGCGATATATTTTCGAAGAATACAAATAATTCAAAGCATAAATTAAATTATATGTTACTCTGACAGTTTTGTAAATTGAGTTTTTATTAGTAACTCGTCTTTGCCAGGAGAAAAAGAATAAATGAGAAAGTAAATGGCCTAAACTATTTCAAATATAATTAAAAACCAGAAGATTTTTATGCATCTTATTCAATCAATCAAATATTTAATTTATTTTTTTTTTTTTTTTTTTTTTTTCTTTGGAAACTCGCTCTTTGAATAATATATTGCTTTAACTACATTAAAAAATAGTGTTAGATATTTTCACCGACATCCATGCAAATCTCCGGTCGTTTTTATGGAAGCAGATTGAGTCAACTACGAAATAAAGCTCCTTAGAAGAAAGATTTATATTAATTATACGGATTTATTTTCTGTTTTTCAAACATTAAAGATAAAATTTTCTTTTTACAATACATGTTTTTATATTTGCTATTTTTAAATGTACTTAGCGTTTATTATTTATATTACCTGACTACCGTAGGTAATGAAAGTATTGTATTCGGTCGAAAAATTCTATATCGAGTTTTCACCTGATTTACACGTTTTAAGTTCACCTGAGTCCAAAAAAGTAGTTTTTGGCAATTGGTCTGTGTATGTGCATATATGCGTGTGTTTATGTATGTGGAGAATCTTCTGACTATCATATCTCCGAAACTAATAAAGATATAACTACGAAACTTCAGAATTCAGATAGTGTCTAGTGTACAGGTGCAGTTTCCTAATTTTAAGGAAAATTTGGAAACCAGAAGTAGGACATCGGAAACTGGAAAATGGGATGGTAAGTCCGTATCTCAAAAACGGCTCAAACGATTTTCTTCAAAGTCGCTATATAAACACTCTATTATATATCCTTTCAAATGATATAGTTAGTTAGTTCAGGAAATAGGCGTTCTGTACAAATAGCTCAATTTCAGGTCTCGCAAGTGCGTTCCTTTAAAAACTTCCGTACTTTTTTTAACTTTTTCAAACTCGCCATATTAACCCCCTTTTGTATGTAATTTTTTTTTTTTTTTTCGGTCAATAATTCAGTATGCCAAGTTTTAGGAAAAGCTGGAATGTCATAAACGGATCTAATGATTTTCTTGAAAATTTTTACCTAAATCCATTTTAGATATATCCTTTCTCATGCAAGTTATTACAGGAAAATTAACAGTCATCTTGATTAGGTAGGTCAAGGTCTGGGAAATTGGTGTTTAAAAAAAATATCTCTATCAAATATTTTTTCTTATTTTTTTTTAACTCGCTGTGTAAACTGTGTTTATATGTCATCGTATTTGTATCAAGTTTCTCTTACCGGAAAATTTGTTAGGTATCTACTTCGTTAAGTCTTCTAAATGTCTTCCGATCCCATTATCTCATTGCGTGGATGTTTTTCACCAGATTTTTTCTTCTTTTTTATCGTTATATTATGTAATTTCAGATGACTAGAAACAAGGCATGATCGAAATATAATATAAAAATTTTTAATACAATTAACAACATCAAATATATATATATATATATATATATATATATATATATATATATATATATTAAATCGGTAAAGAAATAATTCATTGTAATTATATTTAAGAAAAAAATCCATTCAATTTAATTGAGAAGAATTTAATAAATGAAAATTAAATACTTGAGTCAAACAAGCTTAAAATTGAACAACAAAAGCAAACCAGAAAAAAAATTAAAAGTGTCATCTTAATATTTATTTATTTGTTTGTTCAGTTAAATTTATATGCAATACTTTGGAATACAGAGAACCTTGCATATAATGCTTAGCTACATAAAAATACAAAATTAGGGGTATTAATTTTCTTTCGTATTGCTTAAATATTATTTCAAATGCATAGCTAAGTAAACAAAAATACATGAATAGAATGTTCAATTTTCATGATAGCTTTTCAGCCAAATGTTTCTATTTTTAAATTTTATCCAAGTTATAAAATCGTATTTACTTACAGAATCTAAAATAACACCAAAAGAGCATAACTGGAATACATTTATACTGTTACTCAACTAAATTAAATTTCGGTGGACTGTATCATTTCGCGATTCGTTTGATTGTAAAGTGTACATGAAGCTCAAGTGTATACGGCTCAAAAGGAAAAATATAATCTTTAGTATCCCAAAAGAATTCTTAAAATATAACATATTTCTGTAAAAGCTAATTTTAACTTTTGTATATATATATATATATATATATATGTATTTGAAACCTATATTTATATTTATAATGAATTTTAACATTTCTTTCGGCTATTTAAATTGTAATTGTTTGTGATTTTAACTCGTACTTTATGGCAATTTTATTGAAATATCTATTGATAAAAGCTTGTTAGAATGCATTTACTTATTTTTTATTTAATTTATACCACTAATATAGATGAAACTGATATTTGTATTAAAGAAAAAGAAATTTATGCTACTATTACAAGAAAAAAAAAATATTTAAGTGTTTTCATAATGCAAAAATCAACTCATTGTCGGATGCTTATGATGAAAGATAAATTAGAAATGAACTATTTGGTTTTCTGAAATACAGTAAACATTCTAGTTCTAGATAATCTCCTTAAAATTTTAATACCAGAACACGACCATGAAAGATTGCAATAACGCTTTGGTAAAATTTAGTTCTAAAGTAATTTGATAATTAATTAAAAAAAATGCAGGGTTCTTTTTTTTTTTTTTTTTTTTTTTTTTTTTTATAAATATATATCTATTTTTTTCCCCTTGAAAAATTTCTTTTTCTTTTCTTTTCATTAATTAAAAAAAATGCAGGGTTTTTTTTTCTTTTTTTATATAAATATATATCTATTTTTTTCCCCTTGAAAAATTTCTTTTTCTTTTCTTTTCATTCCTTTTTTTTTGAGCATTTTAAATGACTTTGATTTTCACAAAATGGAAAGTGATCTTAGCCGATTATTAAAATATATTTGTCTTTTTTTGTCCTAAGCAACAACAACAACAACAACAACAAAAACTAGAAAAAGGTCACTCCATAGAGAATTAGTTATTTAAGTATTTGATTTTATTTTAAAATGTTAACTTTGTTAAATTCTGTTTATCTTTTGTACCTTTGAACATATATAATATAAAAAGCAAGTATTAAAACTAGCAAAAACTTCAATATTGAGACTCTTGTTATTATTATTTTTTTTAGGACTAGTAGAACTATTAGTTTCAATCTGGGTGAAAACGTCGTCGCCAGTTTTTGTAGACTACTCTTGTGAAACACCAAAATAAATTATAAATATCAGTCCTCTCTTTACGAATTTGGTACCAAATGAAAGGGGCGATTTTTCTAATTCGAAAGGTGCAAACATGTTTTCGACACGACAAATAGATTCTTTCAAATTAAGTTAAGTATGATATAAAGATGTCAACACTTCATTATAATTCATTTCAATCATTTTAAAAAGTACGTGGCCGAGTTTTACGTTCAAAAAATGACATATAAGTTAGAATTAAAAATTAGAATTAAAAGTTAAAAATAAGAATTTTACAGATTGAAATTAATAGTCCTCCGTACTAAACTAACTTCTGTCTTTGACAGAATTTAGTTTATCTCTAATTTATTCCGTCTTCTAATTCCACTAACCCCAAGCTAATTCTGCTCTGATAAGATTAATCTTGAAACCAACAGAAGATTTAATGACTCCAAATGAGTTAACAGATATCATTGGAAAAGAGCTTCAACAGAACAAACAGAAGTTAAACATAAAAAATTTCAGTGTCACAAAAAACAACAACGCAATAATCAAAACTAAATTCTCAGCAGATGAGACTTCTATAGAAATGCTCATCAATACGAATGAAGTACTTAATCAAAACGCTATGTTAATCAACCCGAAATAAGAAAAATTAAACTCCTATTGCTCAACTTAACGGACTGGATATCACCAGAAAATTTACAGTTTGAAACAAAAACCATCGACTCTAAAAGTTTCCAACATAGAAATCCTGAAAATACTCCAATCGAGAAGAGAAAATCATCATCATTCTACAATCGAGATAAATCAAATTGAAGCAAGATAACTCCAAAACAAGGAAACATTTTCATAGCAATGACAAAGACCTTCATAGCAAAGTACAAACACATCCCGAGGTGCCCATTTTGCCAAGAATTTGACCATGTCAAGCACCTTTGTAAATATCACTTACCATCCTGCGCAAATTGCGCAGGAGAATACAACACAGAAAATTGCACTTGTGACAAAGAACAATGCATCAATTGTAAATCATCTAAGTATATGGACTGAGATCATAAGCATCAAGACTAACCTGTCAGGTGTACTTATTGTATTAGGAAAATGAATTGACCAACTTTTACACAAGGACTTTTCAGAGAATACAACAATCCAATTTAAGAAATCAACAACCAAACTCAATAAATCCTCAGCAAGCTAAAACAGCTAATCTTTTAAGACAGTCTGAACTCCTACCCACACAAAGGAGACCAGCTGCCGCTAAACGTATCTACAGATCAAAGCCAACTATCACGAAAAACGAGAAGTCAAGCACCTCTCGTTGCCTATAGGACACCCCAATGAATAATAACCCTAACAGTAAAAAATGTTCCAGAAACGTAACAATCATATAACATTGAAACATTATAAACATTTCAGAAACGTTTAAAAACGACCAGATTGCTTCCCGATTAGTTTCAAAAACGTAGAAATGCCCATGATCGTAACAAAAAATTAGATACGTAACAGAAACGTTACAATCACTTAACAGATAGAAAATAAAAAAAGGCGAATGTTTCAGAAAGGTATCAGAGTGCATACTTCAATGTGTTACGTTTTTGAAAATTGTAAGCTTTTTGCAACATAATTGAAACATTCTGTGCTGTATGGGAAATGTTCCGATACAATGATCAATGACACTGAGCATTTTATGACAAGTCAAGATCACAAAAGCACTGAACATAAACTCAATTTGAATTCATCAACAGCAGAGGAGAGGCAGCAGCAACAATCTCTCTCTTTCCCCAAAGTAAACCCAATTACATTTTATCAAATTCACTTAAATATACTCAAATATTTGAACAAATCCAAAGCTGCCAATGACAACATTTTCGTCTATGTGATTTAAAATTCTATCGATATAGCTCTTATTCAGGATCCTAACATTAAAAACAATGAAATAGCTGGCATCCCATTAGGATGGACTTATTTTCTATCATTAAGTAGGACGGCAGGTATTCTGGTGGCCAACTCAAACTTATATTTAGTTCTAGCTATAACTCTCGACAATTCTGTATTCATATATCTTTCTGCGGATGATCATTAATTGATCATAGGCTCGCAATATACCGTCCTTAAAGATGATCTAGAAATATACCTACAATCTTGGTCGGTCAGAATTACTAATTCTGATTATTTTTTATTGGGGGGGGGGGGGTAGACTTTAACGTTCGTCTGAGGTCATGCCACTACTCAAGGGACGACTATAGAGGTCATTTAATACAAAAGTACGTCATGCTGAACAACCTTACAATTTTGAACGATATCTCAAACCTACACACTTTTCATTTAAATAACAAAACTGGTAATTCAGGCCTCACCTTAAGTGGAAATTATTTCTCACGACATCTAATAAAGTGGAATACTGATCACAACTGCATAACTAACAGTAATCCCCTCTACGTAAATTATTCCTTCAACTTTTCTCCATATCTCAGAACAGAATATATATTTAAAACAAAATTATCAAATTTTAGAAAATTAAAGTTTCACTACTGAATTGGTTCTCGGACTTTTACTCAATCTAGGAGCTAATTATACCTCTTTCTTTCAAAAAGCGTCGCTTATTGTACACACCAAAACTCACATGGTATACTAAAGATTTTAAAACAGCGAGAAACAAACTAAATGATATCTAT
This sequence comes from Salticus scenicus, assembly GCA_963930645.1. Taxonomy (NCBI): domain Eukaryota; kingdom Metazoa; phylum Arthropoda; class Arachnida; order Araneae; family Salticidae; genus Salticus; species Salticus scenicus. The sequence continues at coordinate 267,812,271 of OZ005649.1, read as the reverse complement.
AAAAGCAAAAATCGTAATCCAAATAATGAATCTTATAACATTATTTATAAGCGTAAACGAGCAAAATACAAATTTCAAATTAAGGAGGCTAAAAACCACGCCTGTATAAATTTTGGAAAACTTCAAATTCTGTATATGGAAATATCTTCAATATATTAAAAGGTAAAAATCTTAAAAGAACTGATTTATTACATACTTTACTTGATTCATCAGACATTACAGGTTCTTATAACACAGTCCTATCATCTTTTATAGGGGATCATTTCACATCCACACACACGCAATCTCCAACATCACCGCCTTCACTCAATTCTAACAACACTTTTGATCAGGTTACATACAGAGAAGTATCATTAGCCACAAACTCTTTAGCCCCCAATAAAGCTCCGGTTCACGACGTGATGGACGCCAGAATAGTTAAAATTTATTCCAAAATTACCCAACCTTTTTATTTAGTCTATTTGACAAATGCTTTACATATCCCCTTTTCCCAGATAACTGGAAAAAAGAAAAAGTAATCTTCTTTAGAAAGACAATTAAACAGCCTTCTTTCCCAAAGTCATACCGTCCCATTTCCACCACTCCTTAGGTAAGCTTTTTGAAAAAAATAATTAAGAATCGAGTAAAGGTTATTCTGGAAAACTCTTTTTATCTAGATTTTGCTCAGCATGGCTTCAGGGAGGGAAGGAGCACAATAACGGCAAGACTAAGATTAAAAGTCAGAATCACCGAGAGAAAATAGCATTATCGAGAAAGAACATCATTGAGGGAGAACAATAAGGTCGAAAGATGATAACAAAGCCATTGAGAGAGAACAATGACAGAATCATCGATGACAAAACAGCATCCTCAACCTCTAGAGAAAGCAGCAGTTGACTGCATATTTTGTTCTTTGAAAAGTGTATTATTTTTCGTTTTCTGGTACATTATATTTAAAAAATAAATAAAATAAAACCAGCAGTAGTTAGTATCATCCTTGTAGTTGACTTCTTTCTGGAAATATTCTGGCGACCCACTGGAAAGCACTATTCTGATAGGTCCGAGGTCAATCCCCTGTCGTAGTTGGGGCAGTGAAGCTAAATTTTTAAAACGCATGGCCACCCGAGAAGGTAATTTTAAATCCCAGGGATATTTGATGTCAACCTCTTGCACCAGTCGTAAATTAATGTCTGTCTGTATTTACTGTAGGTCCACTCATGACGTTAAAGGCATAAATAAAAGTACGTGTATGCTTATATAACTAAATTTGAAAAACAATGAACGAAAAATCATGCGGTACAAATTCACTTTTAACACTTTCTAAAAAAACTGAAAAAAAAAAAAAAACTGAATATGTTGAAGAAAAATGTAGATTATGTAAAGAGTATGCTGATTATTCTAATAACAAGGTAACCTCTTTAAAGTAAACACGAAAATAAATTTCGTAATGATTTCTTTTATTACCTTCCCAAGACTTCATACAGTATTATTTCGCATAATCATTTAAATTTAATGAAAATAAAATATATTTCATCTTTAGGGAATGATCTATACATTTAACACATATTTTCTAACGTTATGACAAATCTAGCATTTTTTTCTTACGCAAGCAAAGCAAAAATTGGCTTTATTTTCAAAATAACGAGAAAAATTTCAAATTCGAATGTCATATTTTATTGTAGAAAAGATGCACTATTATTTTATATATTACATATTTTATTTCATTTTAATCCCATTACTGTTGTCAATATTTCTTGCTAATTTTAACATTTTACAACATAATACACTGGATATTGAAACAAATCTTTTGAATCATATATAATAAAACCGTCACGATATCCAGATTCCCGACAAAAGTACAGAAATTCATTATAATACAATGAGAATTACACAAAAGACTTTTCACTCTCATCCATTTAATGCATTACATATATTCTAAAAGACTTGTGTTCCGTAATCTTTTACCATTAAATATTCACAAATATAGTTTTTAAACACTTACTTTAAGAATTTCTGCTTCAGTCTTTTCATAATATTTTGTACTATTTCTGGGTTATTAATTTTATTTGAAATAAAAGAATTATTATATTTTTTAACTTTTTCTTACCCTTTTACAGTTCCCGCAGTGGTCCTATATTTTCACGTTTGTTTTATTATTTTAACATCACTTTATTTTAAAAAAAAATGTTGTCAAGATTCTAAATCTACAGCAGTATGTAAGAGTATACCAATTGAATAAAGTAATGACAAAATAATAAAAGGCACGAAAAAATATAGGACTGCTGCGGGCTCTGCTTTTATGGTAAAGAAAGTTAATTTTTATTTTAACTGAATATTAGATAATGAGTTTTTTGCTATATTACACGTTTTGTGTCTCCTTAATACAAAAGTCAGTTTATGTGTTTCTCTATCTATATAGTTCCTGTGGAGTACTTCTGTGTTTACATGCATATGTGTGTGGCTCTTCACAGCATAATTAAAAAATAGACGTTAGCTGAGAACCCAAACTCAGTAATCTAATTCCATATTACATAGATAGGGGAAGGTCGGGTAGTATCGGACAGCGGCTAGTATCGGACACGCGTCTTTCCTAATATTTGCTGCATATGACAGCCCTTTTTAGAACACCTGTATTTTGGGTGAAAGAAGAAAGCTGAGATGCTGCCATATTTTTAGAAGCGGCAATGTTTTTGAACCGTGAAAGAAAATTTTAATTTTTTATCAGTGTTTTGAGTGAACGAAGATAACTTCGGATTGTTATAGCTTGTATGAAAGTGAGTATAAGTTGTTTTCTTGTATATTGTTGTAAACCTCGTTAGTTTTCCTTTGTTTTAGACCATAAATCTCCTTAAGCTTACTAATACGTACGTGGTAACCGATATTTCATTCCATGACGTTGGGGTTGTATTGGACAGATGTGTTTCGGGTTGCATCGGACACGGTTTAAGGTTGATAAGAATTATATTCTCAAGGAATTCTTTTGTTTTGAAGGACAATATGGGTAAAAAACGTCAGATATGGGAGGAAAATAATATGAAAGAAGCTGTAGAGAAGTTTAGCAGAAAGTAAATGACAATTAGAGAAGCGAGTGAAAGATATTCTGTTCCCAAAAGTACACTGGGAGATAAAGTAACACGTTATGCAGAATGTAAAGAGGTAGAAATAAAACCATGTTTGGGAAATGTTAAAATTTTTCCAAGAACATTCAACGATGAACAGGAGTAGGTATTTTACAATCATATTAAGATAGAATTTGGATAGCCATCTCATGCCCCTAAATAGGGAAGAGTTTTTGAAACTCGTCTATCAATACGCAGAAAAATTAAAAATAAAACACCGTTTTAATAAAACAAAAGAAAAGGCCACGAAAGACTTCTATTATGATTTTATGAAAAGACATAATGACCTGCGATTAAGAAGTGCTGAATCTACTAGCTTGTAGAGGGCAGCAGACTTCAGTAAGGAGCATGTTGGTAACTTGTTTGAGAAATTAACCGAATTAATGGAGAAGTACAGCTTTTGCCCTTCGTACTTTTATAAATTTCTCAAAAGTAACTCTGTCTAATAATAAAAAGTTGTTTGTGTATCCAAAAGTAATTATCTTTTAGCACATTTTCTACATGTCCGATACAACCCTCCATAAATAGAATGGATAAAAATGTAATGCCTATAATATGTGTAAAAAAAAACGATTGAAATTTTTATCATAAAAAATGTATTTTACAAGGTTTTTTTTTTTTTTATATAAAACCATAAAGTTATGTATGAAACGTAATCTGGTCCAATTGATCTGTATTTTACAATAGAGGAGAAGCTGAAGCGTCGATACTACCCGAACTTTCCCTATATTACTTGAAATTTTACATTGAAATCGGACAAATTACAAGGATGAACAAAACAATTAAATCTATGAACATTATATCTAGAAACTAATTTTCTTGTAAGTAGTATTCAACGTCTTTAGATTGTACTAAACAAAATTAAATGAGTATTTTTATTTTCACAAAAATATGTTTTCTGTAGAATATTGTATAAAAAATATCATTCGTTTACAGGTCCATATAAAAGAATTCGAATATAAGAGCTATTTTTGGATGAGGCTTTAAGTACATTTTATGTTGTCCGAAAGTCTTCTCACACAGAAGTAGATGACAAAGAAAGCTATGCCTAAAATTATTTTTAGTATTCTTAAAGTACATAAAAAATAGTCGTCTGAAGTACCGGATATCTAACAGTTTAATGTGTAATAATATATCTAAAGTAATATATGGTAAGAGAACGTATTAAAAATAACATACAAGATAATACAAAATTTCTAGTATTATATTACCTGTTTATTGTATTAACTTGCATTATATTATCAAGATAATGTTATATTTCTTGCATTTTATTATATTATCATGCATTGTATTCCTAAAAATCGCATTGGGTTTAATACACGTAATGTAATTATAAAAATTAGCACTTTTTTGCAATTTTCTAAAGATACATTTATATCTCCATGAATATTATGCTCTTGTCTCTCAGGGTTGGCTTTCTGCCGTGCCAGTAGCAGAGAGTGGTTATAACCGGTTTAAACCGACAGAAACTGGTAATAACTAGCAAAAACCAATTTCATGATATTATCTGAGCCTTTATAATAGTACCGAACTTCAAAATACATTTTATTCAGAACAAACCGCTAATAAAATATGGTGAATACTTTGATTTAATATATATATATATTATGAAAGTTGATGATTTTTTTTCACTAATATCCTTATTTCTCAAACATGTTATCTTATAGATTTCATTTTAATATGTGAATTTATTATTCTTATTTTTTCAACTATTATATTTTATCATAATCATATATATATATATATATATATACATATATAAAAATATGCAATTATTTTTTGTTAAGATAAGATTATGAAAATTTTATATATACACAATTTATAGTAATCTGCATTTTGCAGTATCATAAAAAAAGTAGAAAATTGAATTTAACAGGATTCCCATTAGAGTACAAGACTGCAAGAATCTCTCATATTTTTTTTCATTTTCTCACTTAAAAATTTTTTATATTGCGAAAAGTTCACGCATACTTTCATTTTTCAGGAGTCTACTAAAAAAAAAAAAAGACTTTTTATAATAGTTTTTTTAGACTTAAATTTGTCCTATTATAGAAAACGCATGTGACAAACAAACAGGGCCCTAATCTGATTAAATACATGCAACGTATTAGTCATTAATTTTTCTTTTTTTTTAAATAATGCTTACATACTGATTTCTTATGTGCCTTTTATGGATTATTGCAGATTCTTATTTTCATTATTTCTTAGCTTCTACCAGTTATTGCCACTTACTGGCAGAAACTAGTTTCTGCCATGCCGGTTTTAGCCGGTTATAACCCGTGGATTTACCGCCCCGGCAGAAACTTGTCAACCCTGAGTCTCATACAAATTGTTACAGATTTTTAAGAGAAGTCTTATAATCATATGCTAAAGCTGGATGAAATATAAACATCAGAGGATATCGGAGTTCGTTGGTGAAAGAGGCTAATCGGCTCTCATCTTTATTTTCTTTTTTTGGCTTTTATTGGCTTTTATTTTCTTTTTCAGCTTTTATTTTTTGGATGTAGAGCGCTGTCGTTTTAGTAGTGGGGAGTATATATATAGGAGCACCATACACCGTAAATGCAATCTGCTTGGAAATGTCATGAAGGAAAAATCTCTGTTTCATCATTTTTCTGACTAGTTATTATATTTTTTCATCGTACATATTTTATTTATTTATTTATTTATTTTTAGTCTGTTGAATCTGTAAATGGAATTCATTCGCTGTTTAAGGAAGTTTTCGAAAAAGCGGATAACTGTGGTTTCATGCATATATCCTACTCTTTTGTTTCTGATATTTAGGATTCTATGACATACATCTCAGTTGGTGTCGCAATAACTATGGTATAACTTGATTTTTCTTTAAGAACAGTTCAAAATATGTAGAGCTTTTCCAAGTTGAAGTGTTTTCACCCTTAGCCTCCTACCAAAACAAAAAGGAGGGTTTCCATCAGACAATTCCTACGAACACCGGAGAACCTCAAAATGGTGTCAAACGGTAATGCAAAATAAGACGAATAACGAATCCTCCATATATTCAAAACCTCTCTGATCACCCTGAATCAAAATAAATGACTTTGGTTTTTTTTTTCAAATACCAACCCCGTCAGTACCTTAGGAAAATTGTTTAAACCGATGGTAATGAGATTCGCATATTAACCATAGAAGAAAAAAAAAAAGGAATGACTAGACGATAATGATTCAGTTTTGTACGACGAAAGTAAAATTTTAAAAATTTGAACCCACCTGTTGAAATAAATGAGCACGAATCTCCTACATTCATTGATTTCAAATACTAAGCTAATTGATTGTATTTGAGTATTTTTTTTAAAGACGAAAGAGGCCTCTCACTTCTATGCAGAGGTATGGAGCAATTTTAAGTCTCCTCCTTATTTAATAAAAAAAAGGAAAAAAAAAGAAAATTTACAAATACAGCCGGATAAGAATCCCAGAAAAGAATCCCAGAATCCCCAGGGCAGAAAAGCACAAAAAAGTTAAAAACTCTCATACGACAGATAATTGAGTAAATATAGCTAGTTGTAATAATATAGAGAAATTATTTTCTTGATAAATTTATCATGCATATTACGTGATTTTGTAACCAAAGGGTTCCCTTTTCCAATGCATTCATTAGAATTTCCTTTAATATTCAAAAAAAAAAAAAAAAAAAAAAAAAAAAAGATAAATCAATAATTAAAATCTATACTAAGTAGCTTTGGTCTCCCTTACATTTTACAGGGTGATCCATAACATTTTGTTCCTTCTTTATGCTTTCATGAATATCATTTTTGTTTAAGGACAAAACTATCGCTAAAATATATGAAGTATAACATGTTCATTACTCTTCTGAAATTTCAAGATATTTCCTCAAGTATCTTTTGAGATACTAACAAATTGTAATAAATGAAAAGTATTCGGTCATTTAATGTAGGATAATGTTTTACAAATGTTAGGATAATGTTCATTTAATGTAGAATAATGTTCATTTAATGTAGGTAATGTTCGACAAAAGTTCTTCTAAGAAAATGAAGCTTTTTTTATTGACATGAATTAAGAATTTCTTTCTTTAAGTCAGTTATTTATTTTGTTTTTGTAATAAACTTTGGAAATAAATTTTTAATCAGTACGTAATGCCTATTCGTGATTTACTGGTTTACAAAGATGTTCGTTGTACTTTTATGGTACATACCATTGATCAGATCTTGAATATATTAAATTATGATTTTTGTCATACAGTTTTTAGTTTACTAGCAGGGTTTGCCCGCTTCACTAGTCAGTATATTTAAATAAATTCTCAAAATTCCATATCATTATTAATAAAATGATTATTAAAAAAAAAAAAAAAATCAAAAATCACTTAAATCAGTCGAATCCTCAGTTAAACTTCTCGCTATCACCGATAGGGATTTTACCACCCCCAACATGACGAGTTTGGGTTCCCATTGTGTTTGGCAGCGCTTTATCCGTTTTTTACACCTTCAATGGAGTTAAAGTTGGAAGGGGCATTATTGTGCATATAGACATATGCACAATAATATTTTTAATCCTTTAATGTTCATTGTTTTTGCACTGAAAAAAAAAAAAAAAACTCTGACATATTTTATTTATTTTTTATTTATTTATTTATTTATTTTTTTTTTTTTTTGCAATACTTTTTAAAATATTTTTTTCCTTGTTTTAATCGATACGTAAACTATTCTTCTTCTTCTGTTCGGCAGATAGCAGTTCTTCTCCGAAATTCAACAAATGATGTTTCAGATGATTTCATATTCAAACCCCCTTAAATAAAATGTATAGGCCCGTTTTTTTGCCTCAAAAGAGGACAGCATTCCCGCTTGGCGTCCTTACTGCTTTCTATCAATTTAAAGAAATCTTGATCTGAAACTACGATCGGTCAACAAAAGCAATAAGCAACAATAATAATAATCCTAACAACACATTTTCTTTCACATTACATTATCAGGATATTCTGTGGATGTATATTGGAAATAATATGGGTTATTAGGGCTGTTTCTGTCTCTTATACCAAAATGTCGCCAAAACTCAAATACACAGCAACAAAAAGTCTTCTTAAATCGATTTATCAATATTAATGTAAATAATGTGATTAAAATGACACATTTTTCTGTATTTTTGCATTAACACATGTCAAATATACAAAGGAAAATATAAGTAAAAATAAATAATGTTGTTTTATTCTTTATTTGTTTAAAAAAAAAAAAAATCTGTAGTGAATAACGGAACATTTTGAAATCTATAAAAGCAATTTATTTGACTTTTAAATCTTCGTAAACTTTATTTCCAAAAATCAAGGAAAATACAACATACAACAATACATTAAAATGGAAGTTTCAACATTTTTGAAACAGAAAAGAAGCCATTAAAATATCTTGTAGAAAAAAAAGTTCATGTTAAAAGAAAATTTTGATATTTGCATTTTACAACAATAGTAGTATTTTCTCTGCCCACTCGAATGAAAAACTTTCAAACTTTTTGCATTTTTTGAAAAATATCTATCAAAGCACATGAATAAGCTAATATATTGAGTCTGATTGTTCTGCTTCATCAGATAGGATATAACTAAAATGATATATTTAAAGAAAAGACGAAAACATCCAATAAAATTTAACGATGGGAGCAATTAAACCATTTTTAGGACACAATAAGTCTATATAAAAAGAATATATATATATATATATATATATATATATATATATATATATATATATAAATTTTTTTTTTTTAAATAGAGAAAAGAAATAAAGAAATAAGTAGAATAAAATTTGTAAATTTATATAAAGAAACGATATATTCATAAAATGTGATCAAGTATATGCTTCAGTATTGTATTAACCAGTATTTTTTAATTGTAATTTTTGTTAAATTACTAAAAACCTACTAGAAAATTACGATAAAATATTGTATTACAAAACTGCATTTTAAAAAATGCTGGAATACAATCATTCCTGATATAAAAACTCGTTAAGATTAAAAAACAATACATACATATATTTATTTATTTATTTATACCGGGTGTCCCATAAGTCTGTAGGAATTTAAAAATTCATAAAAATTGAAGGAAATCGTAGAATTGAACGGGATTTGCATAAAAGTTATTCTCATAAAGAGAGATTTTTCTTTTTTAAGAAAAAAAAAAAAGTTAATGTTTTTGTCGATAGAGGGCGATGTACCTATGCGTAACGAGAACTATGCAAATCAGAGTATTATAAATTGCACAGAAGTATGAACAACACAGCTTCTTTCTTCCTTTGCCTCCTACTTCTGAAATGTGCATACGTGAAGTTTTAATTGCGATGCTTACTTGGTGTATAGGGCCGTTATTGGTGAAGTTGATTTTCTTAAGTTAGGTACAGCGGGATGAAGCTGCAGTTAGCAATGTTGTAACTCGTTTGCAAACTGAAATTTCAAACTTAACAGATTAATATTTCCCACTTCCCTTGAGCTTGGTCAATTTGGAAAACAACAAAAGCTGTTTAATCACATCAAGAGTCAGTCCTGCACCTCTTGCCCTCTGTCGCGAAGGGTTTTACCCGGCAAGACGCTGACATGACCTACACCTATTCTACAATGATCATCCCCATTCCTCTCGGACTTCAACATAACATTACAGCATGTCAGCATGCCTTCTGTCGCGAGGAGCCGGCTAGGCTCGGCATGCCGACCAACAAAAGACTATGTAAATTGAACTTGTTTCACATCGCCCATTGTCGCGAGTAGGCTCTGCCTGGCGATGATTCTTGTAATTTTTTTTTTTTTGTCTTTCAATAAACATCTTGGCGCAGCCCACGTGAACTTAGTTCTGGATGCGCTCAACACCGCTCTTCGAGCGGTGAGCGGAGGCTGCGCCCTGTTCAATCCTGTTCAATTTGTGGTGATGACGGAGGGGAAAGGAAATATGTGAGGAAATTTTCAAGGAAATATGTGATTTGCTCACGTACAGCTTCCTCTATCGACGAAAATTTTTACTATTATTTTTTTTTTCTTTACAAAAAAAAAAAAAAATCCCTTTTACGTGAATACTTTTTTCGCAAACTCGCAAACCGCGTTTAATTATATGAATTTCTTCCATTTTTATGAATTTTTAAAATGCCTACAGACTTATGAGACACCCGGTATATATATACTATATCATACAACTACCAGGTATTTCAACGGTCAAAACACTATGTAATGGTTTGACTTCAGGGGTGGGGGTAGGGAGATTTAACAGCGTATTGAGTAATGCTAAACAGATGACAATTTATGACAGTCTAAGATTTATCCTGTAGGGTATTTTACCGATGTGCCATCACAATATAATATCAGTCCTCTGCGGAGTCATAGCTTCCCTGCTACGGAGATCCCATAAATGTATTAAACTTACAGAACATGGAGGACATGTATCTAATATAGATTTTACGTGCACCAGTCACTATTAGTATTTACGGAAGTATATTTTACAGGTTGAAATATCGAAGCCGTAATACTCCTATAAGGAATTTGTCTCTCTGCCAAATAACCTTATGTCTCTTCGATTCAGAATACAATCAGCAGCAAAGTTATTGAAGTGCCAATAATTCCTGTTTAAAATATGGGTACCTAATACTGTTTTATTAAGTAAATATTTGTCCAGTCTTGATCTATACTGATACTCTCAATCCTAAATTGAGGATTTGGTTTGAATCTGTTTGTGGTATTTCTATATTTACTCCACGATAATTTGCCATTTCTGCACTGACATTAACTGTACTTTTAACGTCTATCTTGTTATTAAATTTTACATGTGACACACATTTCTTATATCTTTATGTTGCTTATTTCTTGATTGCTTCTTTTGTGTTTATTGATGCATAATTACAAATTTATTTGAGTTTTTTTCACTCATAATTTTTTAACTAATTTATTCGTTTCTCACATGTTGGGGCGACTTTATTTTGATATACGTATTTTCTTATTTTATTTCCAATGGATGTTTCAGGCCTGTGCACAAAGAAATACTTAGCTTTTGCTATCTTTGTGACCGAAAACAAACAGTCATTTATTTAGCATGTTTGCATTCTACTAAGCCCTTGATAACGTTAGAATGCAAATATTGTTGTTACCTTATTCAAATTTTCTTTAATTCATTTTTTGCTTTATTTCTTTTTTGGTTTGATTTGTGTGGTCTTTGGTTTTTGATCATATTAATTGTTTGCATACTGATATTAAATCATCTTTAAATTCCAACTGTGCGTACTGATAATATTATATTTCTACTGTACGTTTTGATTCTCTCTCTCTCTCTCTCTCTCTCTCTTTCTATATATATCTATATATATATATATATATATGTGTGTATATGAAAAATGAGGATGTGTGTTTCGTTAATTTTTCTGTCGACTGTAATACCTTTCAACGATGACGAAAATAATTCTTGAAGGGAAAAAATAGTTATTCGCAAATATACTAAAATTTCTCCTTACTGAAATGTGTAAAAAAAATAATTTCAAAATTTTACATAATGATAATTATTGGTATTAAATGTAAATAAATATTAAGATTGAAAAAAAAGTAAATAAGTATTAACTATAGTTGTTTAAGTGTAATATATATATATATATATATATATATATATATATATATGGGTTTGATTGAAAGGGGAGTGACTATTGTTAAATTATTGTGGTAAAAGCAGAAATATCCCTGTAAATAAAATTTATGATGGAGTGACTATTGCGTTAATTTCAATTAAATCAGATTTGTGTGTGATGTGATTACCTTTAAAATTAATGAAAGTTATTTTTCAATTAAGTTCTCATTATATTATTTTTCTGCTTATTTTTTTAATAATATTTTCTATGAACTTTCTATGTTACAAATAAAATATATATTAAATATATGTATATATGTATATATATGTGTGTATATATACAGAGTGTGTGTGTGTGAGAGAGAGAGAGAGAGAGTCGGAAATGAATAACATTTCAATTGCATTGAAATTTAAGAAATTTGTTTAACATAACAAAAAATATAAAAATAGAGAGAGAGATATATAGATAAATAAAATGTCATGTTATCTTAGTTTATGCTAGGGATATTTTGTTTGGGTAATAGAATGTACTATTTCTCGAAACAATTTCATTTTGAAATACAACAAACAATTATGTGAGGTACGTGTCATTGTCCTATAAGAATTAGACACATATATGCAAAAGGATGTTGCTAATTAACATAACCGTAATTGACAATTTATTCGTTCTTACTGGAAAAATCAATTCCACTATTTATTATTATTATTATTAAATGGTTTAAATTTAATTTTAAATGTAGTTTATTTATGTGTGTGGCTCAAATTTAAGCAATGAATTTCCACTCATTTCCAGTTATCCTATTGAGATAAAATTTTGCATGCATGTATAATTCAAACGACAATACATGCTAAATCAGTAAGATCGGGGTGTTTGTATGGGGGGGAGGGGGGCAAGAGCTTGGATCTCTAACTCTAGTTCAAAATTTGTTTTAGATTTGAACCCACTTCCTATCATCCGATCCAGCTAAAATTTTGCATATACGTATATCGCCTGCCTCCGCTGAATTGATGATTTTTTGGGGCATTTTAAAGTAAAAGCATATCTTTAAAAGTTTTAATTTAGGACTTATTTGAACATTTTAAATTATTTAATTTTAGAAAAATGATTAATGTTATTATTTTAAAATAGTTCTATTAAGGCACTTCCTTAAATCTGAAAATTAGCAAATATATGTATAATTTACGGTAAAGCCAAAATGTGGAACTTTACTGTTCATAATGGCACCACATTGGTGTCACCGGATGTGAGAGTGTTTATAATAAAAAAAGCAAATATTTCCATGATATATTTTGATTCTTATTAGGGATTATATTATGCTATTTCATATTGAAATAATATTATTCTATGGTTAACAATACCGTATTTCTTTTAAGAACATTCCAAAACGCCGGTTCTATCTGGTAACCGAATGGATTGCTCACGAACCTTGTGCCAATTTCTCCTTTTGAATTCCGGTCCAGGCAAGATTGTTCACAGTGGTTTGGAACCCACTTCAATCTGTAGGTCCCTGTCTAATAAGATATGGAATGCATGGAATAAAACAATATGGAATACTAATGAATGAAACAATATGGAATACACTACAGTATCACCCTAAACCAGAAATTACGTGTGTTTAAATTATTATTTAAAGAGGATAGTGGCAATTTTAATCTTATGATATTTCATGTTATATTTAAAAGACATATGTTTTTAATGGGTTTTATTTATTGTAAATATTTTTAATAGAATTGTTGATTTACTTCTCGTTAAATATGTAGGTCGCAGTCCATGTAACCTTAACGAAAATTCTAAACTGCTTGTTATATTCTATTTTATAAATTCATGAATTTGTTGTATTAACTTAGAAAAATTTTACATTACGTATTTAACGAATGACAAACTTCTAATGCTCTTTGTTTATTTCAAGTTGCGTAACATGAAATGCATTGAATTATTCATAGTAAAGGTATATTGTTATCGAAAATAACAAGTCAGTAACTCTATATAGCCTGTAACCATTTATTTTATGAAATAACAATGCCCCTTTCCCGTTTCTATAACAACATCCTGGATTTCAAGTGTATCACTACTTTTAGCCAAATGACCTCAGTCTCTGTGTTGCTCTCTTTCAAGGTAATAAATTATGAAGTTAACTTAAATAAATAAATTATTTAAATTTAAACGTTCAGTAATTTAGGAAGTTACAACTGAAAAGTGTTCCAAAAAGCTTATACATAATATGGTTTTTTTCATCTTCCGTGTATTATTGTATTTTCTGCACATTGTAGAAATAATATAATATTTCAAAAATGATAGCCACGTGAAAATCAAATAATAACAGTTAACTAAATAGCACCCAGTCGGTAGAACGCCGGACTCGTAATTGCAAGATTGCGGGTTCCGTACTCGAGCCGGTCAAAGACCGTCGTGTACACTAATGGTGGCTGGTGCACGTAAAGTATGTCGTGGCCGCAATGTCCTCCATGTGCCTATCAAATATTATACCTCTGGGGGTCACCGAAGCGGGAGAGCCATCCTTTCCGTGGAGAATCAACGGCGTGTCTCCGGACCACCTCTAGGGGCGTGTCCCAGACCGTCGCCAATTGCACATCTGCGCAGCACTAGTGCGACATAAAACCCAACCATCCATTCATCGTATAGGTGTAAACATACAAGATTACCATTGTGCTGTGTCCTGTATGCATACCTCTAGCTATGTCCCACTGAATACGGAGCGTAAGTGTTTTTCAGATTCTCTTAGATATAATCGAAACCAGCATTTTGGCGTCCATCATCTGTGGTATCTTCTTAATAGCAAGACCTGACATATTGATGAAGTTTTCATCACTAATGTTGACAATATTCTATAATGTATTTATGACAGAAATTATGTGATTCGGTTATTAAATGATTATTTTTAGAAATTGAGGGTGTTTAAGAAAATAATTAAGAAAAGTAAATTATATAACATTAATAAAAAAAAAAAAATTCTTATTTTAACAGAATATTTTTCCAATGAAAATAAAAAGGAAAAAAAAAGGAGGGGGGGGGGGGAGGGAGGTTTTGACAAGGTCTTAACTAAACTTTGAATATGAGAATACGATCTAAACGAATTAGTACAAAAAATTTTTCTTTTTTTTTTTTAAATATTTTTTTTTTTTTTTTTTTTTTGTTACAAAATTATTTTTAAATATTTTCATTTTTAAAAATATCTATAATACATTGTAAAAAGATTCTTAGACAAAAACTTTAAATTTGCTAGGATTTTTTTTTTTTTTTTTTTTTTTTTTTTTTTTTTAACATTTGGTGTAAAACCAAATTAAACTCTATCAATAAGGGGACGTGCTTGGGTGCTGTAGCTTAGGTATCTGCGCACAACTACAAAACATAGCAAAGGGGTAGCTTGGAGTATGTAAGAGTGAACTGCATTTTGTTATTTTTCAAACATTTTTAATTATTATTATTTTTATGATGACTTTTCAGGTTGAGGTTAGTTGATTTTTCAATTTGAGTTATTTTAAATAAAGAAAGAAATATAGCGACATTTTCAGGCTCTTGATACTTTCACACTGAAGCAATTAAATATTGTATGTTGCTTCCTGGTGGAGATATAATGTTAATCAATTTATTTACTAAAAAAAACAGAATCTTTCAGTTAAAGACTGAACCAATGAAAAGCTAGGGACATAAATAAAAGTAGGATCGAAAAGAAATAACGCTTTACACACGGCGACGAACAAATTCTGACAGGTTTTCAAAAACATTTCATAAATTTCCCTAAGACAGCTTTGCAAAGTAGTTTCACACATCATGTGAAAAAAAAAAAAAAAAAGAATAATAAATCTGTACATTATTTTACATAAGAAATTAATTTAAAAGAGGAATTAATTTTATTTCAAATGAGTTAGAGGTTTCTTGAAATAATTTCCATTTTGATTCATTAAAATATAATTAATTTTAATATAGGTTAATTGTGGAATTCTGTTTGAAAATGCATCTGAAACTACTTCACGAGCTTTAGGGTAATATGCTATGCATATAATAACAGATTTATCAATGCAAACTTGACTTGCATAAATGGAAAGCTAAAATTGTAATGAGAAATTAACGCAGTCTCAAAAATTCAGACAAAAAATAAAAATAATAAAAATATAAATGAAACTTGATTATGCATCCATTCTTCCACAGTAGCTCAAAAATAAGATTTGAAGACCATGAAAAGGAGAACCATTTCAAGCAAATTGCAGTTCAGCAAATTGCAGGAGGTTATCGTGCAATATAATATATGCTCGGTACAAGTGGTGAAAATCTGAAAGGTTTTTCCATAGTAGAATATGGTTGATCAAACCATCACCTTGTCTGACACTAAAAAGGCACTGGGACTTCCTGCTCAAGTCATTCCTGTGCGATGCCCAGATATCTGGACCATCCAGATTCCAGCTCTATTCATCTCTAAATCCACTAATTTCCATGTAGTTCCACATTTGATTTCACAACGTTTTTCGTGACATATAATGCAACTTAAGAGCACCCTTTTTTTTTTTTTTTTTTTTTTTTCCAATTTGCAGTGAACTCATGTTCATATTTTATAAATTCGTCTACAAATCATACTTCGATATCAAAAACCCGATGATTTTAGAACTTAACGAATAGTATTTTTTTTTTTTTTTTTTTTTTTTAACTGACTAGTCTTTTAATTTGACAATCATTTCATTTATTCGTTACTTGCAACTTCCCTGATCACGTGTTATATAATATTTGCAAACACTTGATAAAGCGCGATAAAGATCTTCCTTTGATCTATTAAGAATAGTAGCAATTTTTAAAAATAGTTTATCTTTAGTTTCCAAGTGCCGAATCATTTTTAAATCATCGGATTGAATTCATTTAGTTTGTGACACCACGGCTACTAAATACAATTATTTGAATACCTCAAACTTTAAATACAAACATCTGTGACTTGATATATATATAAAAAAAAAAAAAAAAAAAAAAATGCATATGCCAATAAAAATTCACAGAAAATCCTAATCATGTCTAAGTTTTATGCAACTCGCATTTTTCCTTTTTTATCCAAAAAAAATTTAAGGGCTGTCCCCCCTGTATCAATATTGTACACTTTTAAAATTTAAACATTGAAAACAAGATTTTTAGTTTTTGATTAAGTTCAATCAGCATTCAGAAGTTTGGAGTTACATTCCACAACTACATTATTATTTCTAACTTAAACAAAACATGTTTAAAAAAAAAAAATCAATTTCAGAATACGACTAGTTTAACTGGAAAATAATTTAACTTCCTCTCATTTTGCCATTTTTTTCTTGCAGTTTTGAATAAATCAATAAAATTTTGTTTACGTTGTTTCTGTGCATTTTTTTTTTCTGATTTCTTGTATATTTTTCTTTCGTATGATTAAAATAAGTAAACAAAATTAATTTATTCTTCAAAAATTTTTATTTTTGTATTAATATATAATATTTTTACGGGTGCCCATTACTGGTTCCAAAAAAAAATCATTATGACCATTAATTAACAGCCCTGCCCACGACAGGCTCATTAGACATTTAAGACGAAACCAGCAGTGGATAAAGTCCAGTAATTTACTATTTCGATTTTCATTTAAATATATATATAGAGAGAGAGAAATAGATATATTAGTTAGAAATTAGTGATGATAACTAAATTGGAATTTTCCTTATTTCCAGAAAAATTAGTTTTCACTAACATTCGCGTAACGCCTGTGGCAAACAAAGAATAAATATATTTCGAAAATAAATCAGGATAATTATTTTAAGAATTGTTTTAACATTGAGATCGGTATATTCGCTGACAAGTAAACTTGGTATTTGTAACCAAATAATATAATATTAATCATGCTGACCAGGAATTATTGATATTAGTCAACATTTTTGGCTTAATATAAGTCTCATCAAACAGTTTATCATGTTATTTGAATATTATATTGGATAGTTTCAACTGTATTTAAGTAATCTTAAATTAAACTTGCATACCTAAATTATATTATATTCATTTCTAATGTAATTGTAGTCATTCTTATGACAAAGATAAAACAGTTTCTGTAATCTTTTCTCTCATCCCTTATAATAATAGTGTATTAAGTATTTTAAACTCGACGTATCTTAATACCGGGCGATCTCAGACATGCCAAGTCAACTGTTATATTACACAGACACATTTCATATTGTGAACAATAATCTACTATTTCCTATACATTAATATCTAATTAAGTAAAGGTTTATTGCAAATGATATTTGATTACATTCTAATAATATTAACCATAGCGTTAATGCATGTGTAAAATGATATTGGCTGAGGGGCTTTCATTCAAACAGTGTTTCTTTGCAGCTATATTGTATTTCATTGTGAATAAATTTAAAATTTCACACAGTACATTAATCATATAATTGTGTATTTATTTTAGTATATTCACAAAAGAAATAGTAAAACATAATTTTCTTTAGATGCAGAATTTTTTTATAGGTTTCTAAAAAACTGGATGATGCTGCTTTAGAAAGATAGAAATATATGGCAGCATAAAACTAGATTAAAATATCAAAATTAAAAGTTGTTTTCTTGCAAATTCAAAATTTTTGTATGACTGTGAGGCCGAAAAAGTAAGTAGAGTTAATAACAGTTAAAAATAATTTGACGATTTAGAGAGAGAAAATTTAGATTATTGCAGATTCGTAACTTCTTTAAGACATGCAATTTTAAATTATATTTTTAATAATAGCAGCACTCCATGAATTTAATTTGCTCCATAAAAATATTAGAAAAAGAAAGTAAATGCATAACACAGCACTTCAAAAAACTTGATTTGAAACAGTATATAAAAAAAATTGTTTAAATTGATTAATAAAGGAAAAATAATACGCATAAATGTCAATTCCAGTAGCTAGACAATTTCTATATTTTTTAATAATTTTGCTGCTGTATATTAAAACTGTAGGTAGGAATTCTCAGTTGAAAAGCTTTGGTTTCTTTATATTGCGTGAAATTAAAATCGCTGGAGTTATTGTCGTCCATTGCTTCCAGAATATCTTATTGTGTATTGCCTGAATCCAATATTTCAGATTAAATATTATAAAAGTCTATGTTTACCGCTTCTATCAAATCAGTATTATCGGTCGAACTATATTTCGTAAAGACTGTATTAAGACTGATAGCAGTTTTTATAAATAACTTCGACTCTTCGTTGCACTCGAAAACAAAAAAAGCGTCTAGAGTCAGTGTGCAGATTTCCGTCACACTCTGATGCGTTACTTCTGCAATTTTGCAACAAAGATTTTAAATACTGTTAGATTCGTTATTCTCATATAAAAAACTGATAAATTCTGAAAATAATAACGTCGATAGTTGGGAGACTCAGTGCTCTAACTTTTCTGGAAAGTTTCGTTTTGTCCTTAAACTCTTGTCAGATTTCCTCATTCAACCAGAAGTCGAAGTACGTGAATAAAGTGTTTCACATTAAGGTCTGTACTATTTAGTGGTTGTGTTTTTATTTGTATACTCAAACTAAGATGAATGTTCTATTGCATTTAAATTAGTTTTTAGCTGTCAACATTTGAACCTTCATGCCACTTCTGGCATTTTTGTTAATGTATTAAGAACTGGACAACTATAAATCGATCATCATAAAACATTTGAATTTTTTTTTTTTTTTTTTTTTTTTACATTGGTTTGATATTCGTGAGAAATAAAATAATTGCGTTTGGTGAACGATAAAAATTAGAAAAAAAAAGTTATAATTCGTAATAATTAGGATAAACTGAAAATTAAATTATTTATCAAAATAAATGATAGATGCCATTCGCCAATAGTATCTGCTTAAATTTTTACTTGCTACTAATATTATGGAACAGATATACTTAAGAGGAGTTTAGTTATTTAATATATAAATATACATTTTTTTAATTTTAGCAGTTTCGACTCATTCGTATAAGCCGTTACTTACTAGCAACTTAAAATGCATATTTCAGAAATATACCATAAAATCCCGAAAGTAACACCCCCCCCCCCCCTGAAAAGCAAAACGGATAAATTTCAGGTGGGATATAATCAAGATTCTTTTAAAAAAATTATCAAAAAAAAATGAAGAAAAGGGAGGTTATATTCGATGGAGGGTGTACTTTCGGGATTTTACGGTACTTACTTAAAAGGAAATATTAAAGGCTATCATTTCTTACATTAAAGGTTAAAAAAAAACCTGCGTAATGATTCCATTGATAACGTGCATCCAACACTTTATGAAAAATTAGTTAAATTAGAAATAATATATAAATATTAAAACTTAATTCAATGCCAAACTTAACTTGCAATGCCGACGTACCGTAAGTGCGCCCGACGATTGGATGTAGCTTTATTGGATGGAGAAAAAAAAAGGGGGGGGGGCGTTACTTTCAGGATAATATTTCAGGAGACATTTCACTTTCAGCAATAGAAGGGGGAGGGGGTTATATTCGATGGCAGGGGGTTACTTTCGGGATTTTACGGTATTTTAGTTTTATGATTTTATGATGCCACTGTATAAGATAAAAAAAATTATTATTTATGTTGGTATTATAACCTCGAGATTGAAAATGTTAATACAGAATTTAATGCTAACAATTTACAGTTTACATATTTGGAAAGAAAATTATTATAGAGAAATGAAAACGTAGCGTTTAGAATAAAAGATTCGAGTGAAAAATTAATTTAGAAATTCTTAGCAATAAATGTTTCAGCTACGTATAAAATTGATTCCTGAGATAATTTTGAGTAGATCTATGCTTAGAAACGTGTTTTTTGACCTCCCACTCTCAATTCGGAGAAAGAGGATAAAATTCGAAAAATTCCTTTATAGTGCGTATTGGGTACGTATATTCAAACCATACATCAAAAATACCTTTTCTGGAGAGTTAACTAAATAGGAGAGTACTCTTACATACAAGTAAGTAAATAGGAGAGTTACTCTTACATACAAGTCTTTACTTTCCCATCGTTTCCAAGAGAGGGAAGAGGAATTTCGCATGACCCTCTGGTAGTATATATCGCGTATCGCCAACCAATCTACTTTTCAAAAATCGACTTCTTGCCATAATTTAGAGCAAAGTTACGATTTCAAAAATGCTTCTGGCCCCGATCACAGTAGGTGTTACATTCATATGACCAACTAACACACCGAAATTCGTCACTGCAACACTGCAACTCCCATAAATTTCCAAGCCAAAAAAAAAAAAAAGACTTACCTTCGTAACTCCCCACCCCCACTCCTTCAAAAATCGAAAACTGCAGAAAAATAAAATACGTTTTTGAAATTTTGAAATGTCAATAAGACGCGCTGTCGTTTTCAAACTATTTTATACCATTTTTTGTACAGTCCTACTCAAAAATCTGAATTTCACGAAATTTCCCCGAAAATCGATTCCTCTCCACTTAAAATTCAAAAACTCTAAAATCGCAGAATACCATTTCTTTACTAAATTCTAGACTCCCAATGTGAAATTATTTCAGGGTGAAGCAATTTGGAGCCGAATTATGCTCGCAAACGTGTTTTTCTTCTGGTTCCTTTAGGGGGAAGAAGGGGACCTCGTAAAATACCGTCTTATTGGGTGTTTGGGTCCTAAAACACACCTTTATTCAAAAATTTGCAACCACATCTCCAATCGAATGGCTGCATGTTAGTTGAGTCTGTCAGTTAGAACTCGTTAAAATTAACAATTACACCTCGCTCGCCGAAGTAAATCTTTAAATTTGAAAGAAACCATTATATCACATTAAGTATAAGTTCTTGCCACTTATAAATGAATGCAGAATAAGCCTTATAACCGCATTCTATAGACAGAACGCATTTTAAGCATTGCCTGTAATTGAAAATATTTTATTTTTATTTAAATTTTTTATAGCCCCATTTTTGATTTTCGAGCAAAACATTTGCTGATATATATCTGTACTGATAAGTATAAAGGATTTAAGTCCATATTCTTGATTTTTCAGGAGACGAAAAATAAAGTTAAACTAACAAAAAACTAATCAGAAGAATCGATTAGGAAAAGGGATTAGGTTGATTTATACCCTTTATACCATTCAGTGATTGTCAATCTTCATTTAATAAAGGGAAAAAATAATTAAATATTTTATACTAAAGATTATTGCTAAATTTCTGACTTGAATCTTTTTTTACCAATGGATTTTCTTAAAGACTAAATGGCATGGATTTAAATCCTTTATACCAATCGATGGAAAACTTTTTTTCTGAATCTGACTATGTACTTAACTCAAAATCGACATTTTTGGACTTAAATCCTTTATACTTATCCGTACAGATATGTAGTATAAAGAGTTCTTTACATAATATAAATACCAATGCGAACACCAATGAAAACGCCAAGGCAAACACCAATGACTAGAACGACAAATAAAAATAGAAAGGACACAGCTGTTTCGGTAGCATTTAGCATACCGTCTTCCGTGCATAGAGAAATGAGAGAGAAGGGCTCCTATATACAGAAAAGGGATCGAATTCAGCTCAGGATGATCAGCCAACCTAGTCTGCGAAGCCTCAACTGGGGAATGGGGGGGGGGAGTTTGTGTCAGCAATAATTTGAGCTATTTTCTCTCAACTCAACCTAGTTTGCGAAGCTTCAACTGAGTTTGAGATTGGGTCAGCAATAACTTGAGCTATTTTCTCCCAACTACGAAGTCTCAACTGAGGGGGAAATTGGGTCAGCAATAATATGAGCTATTTTCTGTCCACGCCAAGTCTTCCATTAATTTCCTATTATTTCTATTTGACGTCCTAGAATTTGTTGTTTGCCTTTTTTTACTTCCATTACCCTACTACCGTAGGTAATGGAACTATTGTATTCGGTCAGAAAATTCGATATCAGGTTTTCACCTGATTTACACGTTTTAAGGTCCCCTGAGTCCAAAAAAGTGGTTTTTGTCAATTGGTCAGTGTGTATGTATGTGTGTGTGTATGTATGTGGAGAATTTTCTGGCTATTATAGCTCAGAAACTAATAAAGATAGAGCTACGAAATTTTAGAATTGAAATACGTCTGGTGTACAGATAAAATTTCCAAATTTTGGTGAAAATTGAAAAACCGGAAGTGGGACATCGGAAACCGGAAGTGGGACCGTAAGTACGTATCTCAAAAACGGCTCTAACGATTTTCTTCAAACTTGCTATATAAACACTCTATTAGATGTCCTTTCGAATGATATAGTTGGTTAGTTCAGGAAAATTGATAGGCGTCCTGTATAAATAGCTCAATTTCAGGCCTCGCAAAGGCGTTCCTTTAAAAACGGTTGTACGAATTTTTTTCAAACTCGCCATTTTAACTCACTTTTAAATATGCTTTTGTATGTAATTATTGTTTTCCTGTCAATAATTGAGTTTAACCGGAAGTGGGACATCGAAAACCGGAAGTGGGACCGTAAGTCCATATCTCAAAAACGGCTCTAACGGTTCTCTTCAAATTTGCTATATAAACACTCTATTAGATGTCCTTTCGAATGATATAGTTGGTTAGTTCAGGAAAATCGATAGGCGTCCTGTATAAATAGCTCAATTTCAGGTCTCCCAAGGGCGTTCCTTTAAAAACAGCTGTACGGATTTTTTGCAAACTCGCCATTTATAATGTGTGTAGTACTGGGTAATGGAAGTCGTGTGGCTGTTACACACCCGATTTTTTTTTATTATTAATTCCACGTCAAGTCTTCCTTTAATATTCTTTACATGCGCAAAATTTCAAGATAATTCGTCAAGAATTTTTCTAGATATTTGACAAAACGTCTGAAATAAAAAATGCCCTATATGATATATATATATATATATATATATATATATATATATATATATATATATACATATAAGTGACAGGGTCTCCTGTTCTAAGAAATAATTTTAAGGATGATTTTTATACTGTACATACATGCATATATATATATATATATATATATATCGAGAAAGAGAGAGAGAGAGAGGTACTTATATATACTGTATAAAGATCGTCCTTAAGATTATTTCTTAGTACAAGAGCATAAAAAATAAATTAACGCGTTTATCTAAATTACCCTTTTTTTACAGCCTGATTTATTTAAAAGGTTTCGAGAGTTTTTTTTTTTTTTTTTTCTTTTTATGAACAAATTAAAAAATAATGATTTACCTGAAGAAAAAGTAAAAAATAACCATTAGTTTAAGTTTGTTGGAGGATTTTTTTTTTTTTTTTTTTTTTTTTTTTTTTTTTTCAAAACGGTCTAGAGTTGAAAAACATTTTAATTTGCATAAGAACTTTTGAAAAATGTTCCAATAGTTAGTAAACAAATTAATTGAAAATTGCATGTTAAACCACAATAAGTTAATGTGAAAAAAGGAAATGCTTGTTATAAAAAATAGAACAGTACAAGCCAAAAAAAAAAAAAATCTTTTAATTAAAAAATAAATAAATAATAATAATAATGAAAATAAATAAATAAATAAAAATAAAAATAAACATTGTAAAAATATTTGACTAAAAGTAGAAAATATGTTTCAGCTTTTTTAGATAAAGTCTTTTTTTTATGAATTCGTCAGAGTATATAAAAAGATACTCGATATCTTAAAAAAAAAAAAAAAAAAAAAAAAAAAAAAAAAAAAAAATTTTTTTTTTTTTTTTATTAAAGAACGCTATACTTAAAACAATTCCGATAATTGTTAATACAAATCCTTTAAAAAAAAAAAAAAAAAAAAAAAAGAAGTTTTAAATGATTCACGAAAAACAAACTTTTTACAACTTAGATGCATAGTTGCAAAAAAAAAAAAAAAAAGTATATATATATATATGTGTGTGTATTTAAATTACGGAAAATTGCTGGCTTAATAATTCGCTAACTTAAAATTTATAGATTTTTAAATTCAGTTGAATTATTTATAGGAATTCCTCAATTAATGCGTTAATAGAGAGATAATATAAAGTACATTTTTATCATTGTATTTTCTTTTTACTTATTAAAGCAGAAATGGAGTAATTTCGATATATATGTTACATAAACTTATAGAATTGATTTTACGATTTTACGATAGCTGAGTTATTTTCGTATTTTATCCTTTTTTTTGGGTGGGGGGGTGGAGTGGAGGAGAAAAATGCAATTCCATCACAACCGTTAAACGTAGAAAAATGCGAAACGGACAAAAAGATTCAAATTAGCACAATAATTCCGAATTGACTACGTAAATTCAAATACTCCAATTTGTTAAAAAATATACATTTATAAACTTAAAGTATTAAGAGAATGCTAAAAAAAAAATAAATAAATAAATAAATAAATAAATAAAATAATCTGGTGTGTCACTCACACGACTTTCTCTTACCCTGAAATTTAATACTATAAATACAGGTTGCAGATTAAGAGGTAAGATAACGAGAACTGTCATGTAAACCTATGCTAAACAATTCAAATTAGGCTTCAGAAGAGTTTTATACGATACAGTGTCCGGAGATGAGAGAAGTCGTGTAGAGCCGCACCAGATTGTAAAAACGTGATTAAAATGGAAGCTTTGGGCTTTCTCACGGTTTTGTGAGGTCTAACTGCAATAGAGACAGTGCCCGGAGATGAGAGAAGTCGTGTAGAGCCGCACCAGATTTTAAAACAATATACAGTATATAATTATTAACACTTCACATTACCAAGTTAATTGTATGATATATTTTTTTGTATCATAGAAGGATGGAAAGCGATTGCTGACGATGACGGGAGTTCAATGATTTTTGTTCACCCAAAAGTGCTCAACGCGCATAAAGAAGTTTCCACTTCGAAAAATACGATTTTTTTTCTAAGTTTTTTTTTCGTTAAAAGTAAAAAAATCGATAACTTTGTTTTAAATTATCGCAGATCGATGGTTCAACCATTCGTTTTAAAGCTATTGGCGAGCTCTTTTGAAAGATACCCATCATGAAAATTTACTCCCCTGGAGGGGGGACTTCCCCCCCCCGGGTGGAGGCGAGGCTCCTACATACACAAAAAAAAATTTCCCAGTTTACTATCTCTATTACAATATATATATATTCGTTTCATTTGGTTTAGTTCAGTCTATAGACGTTAAACTCTACTTACCTGCAATTTCCCCCATAGACGTAATGTATTAGAATTCTCTTGATTGTCCCTGTACACGAACCATTTGCTTGATCTTAACGAAATGCTTACTGTAGCATCCCTATATGATAAACATTTACAATACCATGTTTGAACTTTCTGTCATAATTTGTTTTTGAGATATGCTGATAACAGACAGACACACAGACACACACACAGACCATTTGCTAAAAACATGATTTTCGTATTCAGGGAACCTCAAAACGTGTATATATAACAAAATCTCGCGTTCGAAAATTTGAGCCAAAAACAATACTTTCTCTACCTTATGGGTAAGAGAAAGTAAAAATGCTGGCATACAGTAGCACCAACTGCTTGAAGCGGTTGGGTGGCAAAATGTAATTAACGGAAACAGGATAGGTTAGAGAAACTTTAATGTCAAATCTTAAGTCACATGTAATTGCAAAAAACTAAGTATTCAGTAATTTAAGCGCAATAACTTTTTCTTCTTCTTTTTTTTTTCATCCATAAAATGTTACAAAAACTAATTATTACTATTATTTTTTAATTCTTTTAAATATGATAGTGCTAAGTATATCATAAAAATGATACATTTTAAATGTATTTATGAAAAAAAAATTCCGTTTTTAAAATAAAATTCTTTAAAACATACAGATTGTTCAAGAAAACTGGATTTCAGTTTTCATTCTTTAAATATTGATTACACATTATTTTAAAATTTATAATAATATTAAAAATAAATAAATAAATAAGTAAAATGATAATAACAATAATAAATTATTTAATTTAATTTAACTAAAACTATGCAGATAGTTATTTTAAATCATATGAAATATATAATATTTATTTTTCAAACAAAGTTTAGATTTTATATGGACCCCCGTACAAAAAAAAAAAAAAAAAAAAAAAGAAAAGAAAAAAAAAAAAAAAAAAAAAGAAAAAAAATGAAAAGAGTGAAATTTTCTATACCCTAATAAAATCATTTACAAAATTACAGAACACCGCAAAATGACTTAGACAAAGTTGTAGAGGGATTAATTCCAAATGAAAAATGATTTATTTTACGTTATCATTGCAAACAGCACATACATCATCAATCTTGATATTTTTTCATAATATTTCAAACCTGCACGTTTAATGCGCGCCAAAATAACTCATCCAAATTTCCACTTGTCTAATTTACTATAAGCTGGATCATACGTACATAAATTAATTGCCGAAACGTCAGTGGAGGCCCTCTGTTGAGACTCAAAACGGTTTTGAGCTGTGTCTGTGTGTCTTTCTGTCTGTCTGTCTGTCTGTCGCGCGTTAGCGTCCGCAAAAATAGCGCTATTGACTTGAAATTTGGTACACATGTTCATGAGCCCAACGAAACCAGCTGTATAGTTTTTGGTATGTATTCCATTTGTAGTTCGTATACAGGGACACACCAAAGTTTTTTTATCATTACGGCCTATGGGAGAAATTTGTATGTATCGCTATAGCGGCCACAAAAATCACGCTATTGACTTGCAATTTGGTACACATGTTCATGTGCCCCACGAAATTAGCTGTATAGTTTTGGGTGTTTACTCCATTTGTAATTCGTGTACAGGGATACGCCAAAAATTTGCTACCATTACGGCCTATGGGAAGAATCTGTATGTACCGCGATAGCCACCGCAAAAATCAAGCTATTCCAATTTTTACCGAAACGTCAGTGGAGGCCCTCTGTTGAGACTCAAAAGGATTTTGTGTTCCGTCTGTCCGTCTGTCTGTCTGTCTGTCGTGCGATAGTGGCCGCAAATATCACGCTATTGACTTGAAATTTTGTACACATGTTCATGATCCCCACGAAATTAGCTGTATAGTTTTGGGTGTGCATTCCATTTGTAGTTTGTGTACAGGGACACGCCAAAGTTTTTTTTATCATTACGGCCTATGGGAAGATATTGTATGTACCGCGATGGCGGCCCCCAAAATAACGCTATTGACTTGCAATTTGGTACACATATTCATGAGCCCAACGGAATTAGCTGTATAGTGTTAGGTGTGTATTCCATTTGTCGTTCGTGTACAGGGACACGCCAAAGTTTTCTTATCTTTACGGCCTATGGGAAGAATTTGTATGTACCGCAATAGCGGCCGCAAAAATCCTTCGATTGACTTCAAATTGGCCCACACGTTCCAGCTTTGCATATGAGCATCTGTATAATTTTTATTGCTATATTTTTTATAAACTGTGTACAGGGACACGCCAAAATTCTTAACATTACGGCGTATGGGGTGAATTTCGTTTAAACGCATTTTAATATCATTATTTTTCAATGAAGAAAATGAAACTAGCGTACGTGAGTAAGATGCTTAGACTTACGTTGTTTGAGGAAAATATGTGCTCTTAAGCTTTCTAATTAATGTACAGGATCTTACAAAAGTGTTCTTACAATGTCACGTAGACATCCAAACAATGTTACGTTCGGAGCAATTATTAATTTTAAACGCAAAATAAGCTGAATAGTTTTTACTGGTGTATGCAATGTTTATGGTTCGTTTACAAAGACACATGAAAGAATTTCGTAACATTAGAGCATATGGACAAATTTTTAATTTAAGCGCCCACTTTAATGCGTTTTTGCTGAATTGAACTTAATAAAGTTAACATACATTATAAAGATGCTTACAATCATGTTTACTCTTGAAAAAGGTTATGTATAGACTAAATAATTTATGGGACCACACAAAATAATTCCGAGTATGTACTGTAATCATCCAAATGATGTCAAATTACTTTGAAAAATTAATGAGTTATAATTAATTAGGTTTATTCTTATTATTGGCGTTTATAATGACTGTGGCTATTTTTCCGGGATACATAAAGGAATTTCGTACTATTATGGTCTGTAGTCGGTATTTCTTAAAAGTGTATTTTAACATGGTTACATCCCCATCAAATATAATGAAATTTTATTAGAATTTTAAAAGCACGTTTTCCTGTTGAAAATTGGGAGCAGAGAATTGATAATTAGTTTAAAGGTTACGCAAAATATTTCCGATATGCTATTTAATTTTTTTGTATGAAATTTGATAGTTATGAAATTTGGTATTTATGAATTTAAGGGAAATAATACAAGACCGTCGTTTATTAAAAATACATATTGTTTCGTACTTGGGGGTTCGTAAGTTGTCCGAGAATGAAAGGTGAAACTTGCAAAAATTCAGTGATTTATTCACAGAAAATTCTAGAAAAATACAGGTCTATAAACCAAGTATCAGCTTCAATTCAACTAGTATACATAGCTTAAACAGCAGCCGTTATCAGCAAAACAATATTACAAACTGTTCATCAATAGCACATTAAGCAAGTCTCATCCAAAGAGGCTCAAAGCAAAGCAAGCATTTGATGAAACTGACACAGATCTGAGATTGGCCACCTTGGCTAAAACAATGCTCCTTTTATACTATTCTATCGAACACAGACTGTTCTGGAAAATTCTCATATCTCATCAGCCAATGAGATTAGAGCTTCCATATTTGGTATATCCCTAATAAGGATTTTCTCGCTAAGTTGGCCAAAAAATCGCCAAGGAGGGAAACAGTCGCCAAATTTGGCGCTAAATCCATTTCTTCCCTTATTGGAGCTTTTTAATGCGTTTTTAAAGGAAAATTAGGCTATTTTAACTCTAAAACAACTAGAAATGCACAAAATTAGCATTTTATCGTCTTTCTAAGCGTCTTTGAAAGAATTGATACAAAAATAAATGCAATTATTTACAATTCCGTAACACTTTATATGATATGCAAATAGGTATAGAAAGAGAGATACAGCAGGGGAGCCCCCCTCAGGAATGTATCTGATTAAGGTAATAAGTCGATCGAATCGATATATACTATTATATAATAAGGAATAAATAAAAATGACCTATTGAATAATGTCTGATGCAAATAGGACGTTGAGGCTCCTGATCTGCAGATCCACTAGTATATATCCTATAATCACTATTTTTACTACAGCATGCATGAACCAAATACTTTGAAAAAATGTACCTGTTTCTGAATAATAATCCGTATTAAAAGTAAAGTTCTTTGGTACATAAAGTTATTTATTCAACGTATGTAAAGTGCATCGTGGGTAAACTATGAACTGCGTGTAAGGCTTCCAGCCTTTGACTTTTGACATCAAGGAATTTTCAATCTTGCAATACAGTATTTTATTTGTCAAATGTGATTGTCCAAAATTGAATCTGTTTGTATATATCTGCGAATTTCTAAAATGTGGCTTTTTAAACTGGTTTCCACAAAGTTTGCTTGTCATGCAACCAAACACTCCTCGCTTTTTTTCAATCACTCAGCCAGCCTTCCACGCCGATGTCAGGGGGAGTAGGTGATTGAAAGTCAGTCTAACTTTGGCATTTAGCCATTAAATTATAATGTGTAGGATGCACCTGAGTTAACATATTTTCTATTTTCTTTATGATTTGTGAATAGTCTTTCACATGTTTTACTCATATCTGGTACAAACAGTCATCTTCATTATTATTATTATTATTATTATCGTTGTAATTGTGTAAAGTACTACTTAATTTTACAAATCTTGTAAGACAAGAAAAATAAAAGTATATACATACATATACCTATACCCATACAAATAAATATATTTTACTAGCAGGCTTTGCCCGCTTCGCTGGACATTAAACTTAAATGAGTTGTCAAAATGACATATCTTTATTAATAACCTAAGTTCTCGCTGTGATTGGTAGAGGTTTTCTCGCTCCCAATGTGAAGAGTATGGGTCCCCACTGTCTTCGGCACAACTTACCCACTTCTTACTTTCCCACCCTCAGCGGGTGAGTTCGAAGTTTTGCACTAATGTACATAATGCGTACACTTAATCAATATCCACACACCAAAATTCGCCATTTTAAGATAATTCAAAGCGAATTCAAACGGAAAAACATGTTTTTACACATGTTTATTGCCCTCCGACTCCGAGAAGGGGGGGGGGGATTTCGAATTTCGTGAAATGCAGTTACAATAAGTGCCGGATGCATAAAAACAATTTACACACCGAATTTCGTGACCACAGAAGTCTTTAATAGACAGTATTATAAATAAATAAATACAAAAAGCACAGCTTAAGTATCGGAACCCTATGGTGACTTTAAATATTTTAAGTCATTTTTGCGATGAACTGAATTGGCTATCTCAATTGTGCAATTAAAGATCTTGGCGAGAAACGTCCGAGCTACTTCGGTGCCGAATTTCAAATTTTGCCAAAGGTATTCAATACTAAAGCTGTTCCATATCGAATCTGGGTTGAAAATTGAAAAAGGGTAAAATAAATTAGAAATATCAGACCTATATTTATAAATTTGATACCGAATGAAAGGGGTGATTTTTCTGAATCCAGGGGTGCAAACAGTTTTTCGATGCGACAATTAGACTTTTGAAAAATACCTAAAGTGTGAAATTTAAGTGGCAACGGAAAAGGGGAAAATAAATTAGAAATATCAGACCTATCGTTACAAATTCAGTACCAAATGAAAGAGGTGATTTTTCTGAATCCTGGGGTGTAAACAGTTTTTCGATACGACAATTAGATGTTTTAAAATTAACTAAAGTATGAAACTCAGATGGCAAAACTTCATTTCAATTTTTTCATAATTTGTAGTGCGAATCACGCGAATACAAAAGTCTTTAACTTAAAAATTTATTTTTATATTTTATTTTTTCATTCAAAGCATTTTAGTGAAAAAATATTTATGGCGCATGCGCAGGCGTTTTTTAAACACAATTTAAACACTAATCATAATTTTGAAAATTTCTATAGATATAATTTCAAGTTGGGTGAAGATCTAAGTTTCTGCCAAGTGCCGTTGAATTCCGTCCAGCCGTTCTCGAGTGATGCCCGGACAAACGTGTTTTAGTCTTTTACCCCCTAGAGGGGGAACGGGGGGGGGAATTTCTGAAAAGTTGATAGATATAATTTTAAGTTGGGTGAAGACCTAAATTCCTGTCAAGCGTCGTTGAATTCCGTCCAGCCGTTCTCAAGTGATGTCCGGACAAAAAAAGCGACATTCGGACACGATGACACACACACACAGGCAAAATTTTCTGAAGTCATTTTCGGCTTTCATGGATTGTAAAACGTGAAGATATCGCAAAATTTTTCGATTCCGACAAATTTACAGACAAAACTCTGATTTTATTAATATAGATGACTAGCAGGCTTTGCCCGCTTCGCTGGACATTAAACTTAAATGAGTTGTCAAAATCCCATATCTTTATTAGTAACCTAAGTTCTCGCTGTGATTGGTAGAGGTTTTCTCGCTCGCAACGTAAGGAGTCTGGGTCCCCACTGTCTTCGGCACAACTTACCCACTCCTTAATTCCCCTTCCTCAGCGGGTGAGTTCGAAGTTTTCCAAAATCCCACTAATGTACCTAATGCGTACACTTGATCAATATCCACACACCAAAATTCGCTATTCTAAGATAATTCAAAGCGAATTCAAACGGAAAAACATGTTTTTACACATATTTATTGCCCTCCGACTCCAAGAAGGGGGGGGGGGGATTTCAAATTCCGTGAAATCCAGTTGCAATAAGTGCCGGATGCATGCAAACAATTTACGCACCAAATTTTGTGACGACAGAAGTCTTTAATAGAAAATATTATAAATAAATAAATAGAAAAAGCACAGCTTTAGTTTGGGAACCCTTTGGTGACTTTAAATATTTTAAGCCATTTTTGAACTGAATTGGCTATCTTAATTGTGCAATTAAAGATCTTGGCGAGAAACGTCCGAGCTACTTCAGTGCCGAATTTCAAATTTTGCCAAAGGGATCCAATACTAAAGCTGTTCCATACGCAAAATAAATAAATAAATAAAATAAAATAAAACTCTTTTCTGATATTTACAAAATGAAAATAAAAAATATTAATAAAATCCAAATTATAATCATTTATAATTAAGGGGAGAACATAAAAGAACCTCATAAGGTACATAATAACAACAAAAAATTTTGTTTTACTGCAGGAAAGAAACGTACTGCTTAATTAAATAAAAATATTAAACTAATGCCAAATATCTTGGTGAAAATATTTCTCCACGTGAAAATTCATGATTAAGAAAAAAAAAAAAAAGAAAATCACCAACTTTTGAAGGTATACGCAAGCGAAGTGTGACGTCACTGACCGTCCGTGGATGCAAGAAAATGATTTCCTATATTAATCGCCCATTGGATTTTTTGTAAAAAATTATTAAAAATCGAGGAAAATTATTTTCCGATTTTAATCCCCATATTTTGGTATATCTATGTATTAGTTATCATGTGCATACGTTAGATTGAGTTATTTTGCTGTCAAATTGACAAAATTTTAGTTTTAAATTTCAAAACCCGGTTGTCCTTGGCGTTTTTGTATTTGGCGATCAAAAACATAATACGAAAACATAAATGCCAGCTGTATATTTTCGTAATATGAATTGTAAGAAATATTGTTTCATATTATTCATTACTCTCTTCATATAACCATGATTTTTTAAGGAATTAAATTATGTTGGCCAAATAATTTAGCGATATTTTTTTTTTTTTTTTTTTTTCTGCCAAGGATGACCGATATCAAATATATTCCGCTGCAACATATTAGTATCTTATATCAAATACATTATTTAGACATTTTAAAACAAATTTGACTTCAAATTATGATAGACTATTTATCATTTTCCTTTTAATTAGTATATTAGTCGGAATATTTATTGTGTAAATATCATCCTTTGAAATGAAATGTTTGTGTTTTCAATCGAATATGGAAGTTTGCCATTTTTTTTCTATAGTTTTGAAATAAAAAATTCAAATTTTGTGAATTTTACAACAAAAACAACTTAATCTAACACATACACATGATAACTAATACATATCTATACCTAAATATGGGGATTAAAATCAGGAAATAATTTTCCTCGATTTTTAATAATTATTTACAAAAAATCCAATGGGTGTTTAACATAGGAAATATTTTTCTTGCATCCACGAACGGCCAGTGACGTCATCATTTCGCTTGCGTATTTTTCTCTCTAATTTTTATGATTAGTCACGTGAAATTAAAAATATTTCATTTTATTTCTGGAAAATAAAAAAAAAATATATAAATATAAAACCTTCTACCGAATCTGGGTTGAAAACGGAAAAAGGGTAAAATAAATTAGAAATATGAGATCTATATTTATAAATTTGATACCAACTGAAAGGGGCGATTTTGGTGAATCCAGGGGTGCTAACAGTTTTTCGATGCGACAATTAGATTTTTAAAAAATAACTAAAGTATGAAATTTAAGTGGAAACGGAAAAACGGAAAAAGGGAAAAATAAATTCGAAATATCAGACCTATTGTTACAAATTCAGTACCAAATGAAAGGGGTGATTTTTCTGAATCCTGGGGTGTAAAAAGTTTTTCGATACGACAATTAGATTTTTTTAAAATTAACTAAAGTATGAAACTTAGATGGCAACACTTTATTTCAATCTTTTCATAATTTCTAGTGCGAATCACGCGAATAAAAAAGTCTTTAACTTAAAAATTTATTTATATATTTTATTTTTCCATTCAAAGCGTTTTAGTGAAAAAATATTTATAGCGCATGCGCAGGCGTTTTTTACCCACAATTTAAACACTAATCATAATTTTGAAAATTTCTATAGATATAATTTTAAGTTGGGTGAAGACCTAAGCTTCTGCCAAGCGCCGTTGAATTCCGTAAAGCCGTTCTCGAGTGATGCCCGGACAAACGTGTTTTAGTCTTTTACCCCCTAGGGGGAGAAAGGGGGCGGGGGATTTCTGAAAAGTTGATAGATATAATTTTAAGTTGGGTGAATACCTAAATCCCTGCCAAGCGCCGTTGAATTCCGTCCAGCCATTCTCGAGTGATGCCCGGACAAAAAAAGCGACATACGGACACGATGACACACACACACACAGGCAAAATTTTCTGAAGTCATTTTCGGCTTTCATGGGGTGTGAAACGTGAAGATATCGCAAAATTTTTCGATTCCGACAAATTTACAGACAAAAGTCTGATTTTATTAATATAAATTATGATATTAAATTAAATGAGGGTAACATTGTGTGTGATGATCAACCCATCGGTCGGGTATTGCAGTGCTATTATACAATGTTTATACTAACATTTTATTCATTTATTATATATATATATATATATATATATATATATATATATATATTATTTATTTATTTATTTTATTTATTTATTTTTATTTATTTACTTTTTTGAACCAGGTAAGTTGTGGCCAGACTTTAAGACGTTGTTTAAATAAGCTTGTCTTTTCATGTCTCATAGATTTTTCGTATCTCATAGTATTTTGTACATTTTTACTCAATATGTTGTCTTAAGTACAGTCGGTAACAAAAGTATCCGAATACTAGCAAAAATTTCTATATAAAAAATTTTTTTTAATACTGTTTTGTTAAATAAATCCTTGTCGAATCATGTTCTTAGACTGACTAAGAACAGTATTCGGCAAGGATTTATTTAACAAAACAGTATTAACTCTACTCTTTTTACCTAGGAAATTTTGCTTGCGCTTGGATACTTTTGTTACAGACTGTATGTACATAAATTTAAATGTTGTTATTAATGAAATTAAATCTCTCTGAAATTTTTTAATTTATTTTAAGAATTTTTCCTTTTTTTTTCCACCAAAACTTCCTAATTAGTTATCTATTTTTAAGATCGATAATTAAGAATAATAGTATATGTCAACGTTTTTCAAGCACTATGGCGATTTAGCAACAATGCTCATTTTATGAATTCGCTTTACCGATCCACGATTTATAATTCTAGCCATAAAATTATATGCAATACATTTTTTTTTTTTTTTTTTTTTTTTTTTTTTGTAGTGAGACATTAAGAAACTATAAGCTTGTCTTTTCCTGTCTCATAGAATTTTCGTATCTCAAAGTATTTTGTATAATATTTAAATACTGTAAGGCACATGCCTACTCTATCTGTTGTATTGTATGTACATGAATTTAAATTTTGTTATTTATGAAGTTAAATTTAATAAAAATGCACCAAAAAACTGGCGTTGAAAAAAATATTACTTACAAACTTTGAATAAACACCATAAAATGCAATAAACTCGCAACAATTGTTTCGGGTCGGAAAAAACACACGACTCTTCATCAGGCGAATAAAGTAAGCACGAGTGCTGGAGTCAAAGCGGCAACGCGTTTCCGCTTTGACTGCACTCGTGCTTACTTTTTTCGCCTGATGAAGGGTCGTGTGTTTTTTCGACCCGAAACAATTGTTGCGAGTTTATTGCATTTTATGGTGTTTATTCAAAGTTTGTAAGTAATATGAAATTAAATGTCCGAATTTTCAATCTTTTTTATTCGCAACTTCACAGTTATCTATTCTTATGATGGATAGTTAAAACAATATTTTATGTGAAAGATTTTCAAGCACACTGTCGATTTAGGAACAGTGCGCATTCTAGGAATTAGCTTTAACTGCTTCACGATTTAAAATTCTGGCCACAAAACTTACATCCCATACTTTTTTTTTTCTTAATTGGGCTATCATCAGTATTTAACTATAGGTATCAAGATATTAGTGCTTATCTGTAGCTCAATATTTCTCTGTTATATGAATATAAATTTCGTTAATGCATTCAATGTTATTAAAACTTTGGGTGTGAAATTAATTGTTAAAAAATCACAACAACAGCGTTGCCGAACATGTATGTCTAACAATTTTGATGAAAAAATGTGTTCTAAAAAATCCTTATTGATCTGTAAAAAAGAAACTGATTTAATTATAAATTAACGTTTTATTTATACATCAATAATGAATGAGTGTAAATATGACTACCGGACGCATCTAGATTTTTTTTTTTTCTTTAATTTAAATTTTTGAATAATGTATCTACGATTTCAGTATAATGCATAAAAATAAAATAAATATCAGTTTTTAAAAAATGAATTTTTTGGAGAGGGGGGGGGGGAGAACAAGTGTGATTGTTTTTGCACGATGTCATCAGCTATCGGTTGTTTAAATATTTCCTAGTATTATAGAAGCTTACTGATTACTAGTATATTTGTTGGGTACAGGAGTCACATATAAAAGTCACATATAAAAGTCACATTAACACCTATTGTTTAAAAAGAATATATTATTTGTTAGATTGAATCATATTTGCTTTTACTAAGGATATATTTTCAATTGATTATAATTACACGCAAATATTAAAGAAAGATAGAACATATCAGTTAAAACATAAATGAAAAGTATTCATTATAATTTCTTAGGAACATTAATGATCATATTAGTCAATGCGTTATTATTTACAGCTTTAACGAGTAAATAGTTCACAATACAGAAAAAAAAAAAAAAAAAAAAAAAAAACTTTTTCGATAGTGTTTGTTTCGATACTGATTATTATTAATTTTCTTTTCTTTTTTTTTTCCAAAAAAAAAAAAAAAAAAAAAAGATGTTGACGAAATTCTGGCAAAAGCAGAATTTAGTTTAGGGCGAAGGACTATTAGTTTTTTTTTTTTTTTTTTTTTTTTTCAAATTATAACATCACTTTCAAATTATTCAATTATATTTTCGATAAATTTTAGATTTCGATGAATGTCGAACTATCGAAACATGACACCGCAAAAATCCCAGATTGAGAATAATAATCCTCAGTCCTAATAAATGCAGTACATATATGTTTTTCCTGTAAGGTCATATATGGAAAAAATTGATCAAAAGAAACAAATTAAAATAAAATAAAATAAAATTTTAAAAGATGCAAAACTTTCTTTTTTTAATTGATTATTTTAAAATTTTTATTCCTAAATTCAGTAAAAATAACCGGAATTATACAAACTGAGAACATTAAATAAATAAAAAAACATATATATAATAAAACAATAACATAATAAAATATAAATAATAATAATAATAATTATTATTATTATTATTATTATTTTATATATATATATATATATATATATATATATATATATATAATAAATACAAGCTTGAAATCCTTAGATTAAAAAATATTTATTTCAATAAAATAAATAAATAATGATAATAAAAAATAGTATAAAAGCATTGCGTAGAAAGTGTTTATTTCAATACCGTATTTATTAGTTTTGAAAAAATAAAGTAAAGTTAACAAAATAAGTAAAATCTCAAACATTACGTAAAATCAAGAAAATAAAATAAGTTGAGGAAAAACTTTACTAACTGTAATATGAACAATAAATTTATATTCGTATCTCTCATTTCACATTCTTTGATAAAATATATCTATAAATTTAAGAAAAAAAAGATAATAAAAGATAGCTGTAATTTATTCCATATCTACCTACATCTGATCATAAAATATGTTTTTCAAAAGGTTAAATTTTATATTTATCATTCGAAGAAATGAATTATATGAATGCTATAATTTTTTCCTATGATAAATATGCAGAAAGTAAATTCACAGTTTTGTCAGTATATTCTCGGAATTTATTTGCTACATTTGAACAACCTGTAAAGAAATATTTCAAAAATTCAGCTCGTTTTTATAATTTAGGAGATTGAAAAAAATAAAAAAATATACAAAATATATGTTTGACACTTACCACTTTTGAAATTTTTATTAAAAAAAAAAATTAAATAAATAAATTAAATAAATAAACGTATCAAATGTAGTTGTTATGCATACTTATTTTTATTTAATTACTAGCAGGCTTTGCCCGCTTCGCTGGTCGCTATGTTTAAAGGAATTTAAAAAATAATTTCTTTTTTTTATCATTTTATTAAAAGAAAAAAGTGAAATTGCTCAAAAGCTCGGTTTTTCTCTGCATTCGCAGCATCTTCTTCACCCTCAAGATCTCAGATATGTGTTTATATTGCCTGCGACATTGTCTTACTCGTGGACTTCAATTTGGTTGCTTATACGATATCAGTTTCGAAACGAACAGTATCGAAAAAAATTGAAGTAGCTCTTTTATATTTGAATCCCAGTGGCATATGAACAACACTATACGTACTATACTCACTTACTTTCACGTTATTTCTTGTGTTTTATTTGATTTATCCGGTTGACCATAAAATGAGAGCAATTTCATGACAAATATTATAGTGCAACATGTTATAAGCGCTAAGTCTACCGTATGAGACAACTAATTTTTTGTAATTATATATAGTTTCTATTTTAAATGTTTTATGGTTAGTTAATAGTGGTTGGTGTATACAAAAATAAATAAATAAATATGTAAACTTTATCATAGTATAGCTTTATTATAGCTCCTCCTTTTCGCTTTTTCTATAAAATGATATAGTGAGACAAAAAAAGAAAAATGGTGCGATTATTGTTTTTTTTTTTTTTTTTTTTTTTAAATATGATTCATAATTTATATTTTTGATGCGCTACTTGGCTTAAAATGGTCCGCAAAAGTAGGGTTGTTGGAGAAACATGTCCGGTCCACTTCAGCGTCAAAATTTTAAAAAATGCCCAGGAAACATATTATTTTAAAAAACCTAAAATTGAGGTTTATTAAAAAATGTTACGTAACAAATTTTGGAAGAAACATGCCGAGCTTTTATTATTCTTATTATATTATTTTACTTTCTTCTTATTTTCTTTTTCTTTTTATTTAATTTTAAATTTATAATGGCATCATTTTGTTATATGCAAAAGCAAATTAAACTTTCGATAATTATTTTATTATTCGTGTGAAAATATATTTCTCTTTGAGTAAAAAATTAACCCGTAAACATTTTTGTCAACAATTAAATTAAGCCAATATATAATAAATTAAGCCAACAATTAAATTAAGCCAATATTTAAATGGATAATTTTAAAGCTATTATAAGGTTATTTTTTTCATAATTCAAATTAATTTTTAAAGAAAATTTATTAAAAATTCGAAAATCAGGCCTCGACGTGCATCAGGAGAGGCCAATAAGAATCTCTATGCAAATCTGTGCAGCTACGCGATTAGCCGCTTTCCTGTTAAAAGTCAGACACACTCACACACACACACACAAAAAAAAAAAAAAAAAAAAAAAAAAAAAAAAGAAAGAAAAAAGAAAAAAAAAATATTATATATAGATATAGATATAGATTCACAGAAAATATAATACAAGGGTGTTGTTGATAATATGTTTACATAACAGAATAATTAATGTAATTCATTAGCATTAAATAATTATCCAATGAATGTATTTTCCGAAAAGTATTTCATATTTCAAAACTTCTTTTTCCTAAAAGATTCATTGAATATTAAAAAGTCAAATATATATTTTATTTTATTTATTTATTTATTTATTTATAGATGTTTTAGTTCTAACATTGCACAGCAGCTTGGTGTAAATCAAAAGTAAGTAAAAAATGAATATTTGAAGCGAAATTACATAGTAACTCTATGATACTGTGATAATGATAGTTTTCGTGTATCAAATTTGTCGTTAGATATCAAAAAATGGAAAATAAAATTTACGTTTTAGAATAACAATGCATTAATATATTTTTACTTTTACGATACATTTTTGCGTAACTCTTTTTGTCTGTTGATTAGTCGTTCATAACTATATCGAACCAAAACATTTGTTGCTTTTGCTGAAATGCATGGTGTTCATTTACTTTGCCGTATAGCAGAAAATATCATTTCATATCAGAAAATACCGGAATGCCCGTCTTGTAGATAAAAAACGGTCGTGACCGTAAAAATTAAACGGACGAAGGCACGTAAATTTACGTGTTTTTTCTAACAGTACATGCCTTGCACACTTGCACAAATGCATAATTTGTTCATACAAAAAAAAGTGAATAGGAATAACCATAGTTAAAAGAATTACAGTCGTAGAAGTGTTGAAGGAAAATCATTAAAATGAGCGAATTTGGCCAGATAACTGACCCGTAGCTGAAACCATTGATCAACATCAATAAAAATTTGCATACGCTCCAAGGATACCATATGGCAATTTTTCGGCCCTATTGGAACTAAGTATTCGAAATTCCTATTTTTAAAAAAATATTGAAAAATCGATAAAATTAGAATTTTGTATAATTAACGACCCCAGAGGCAACTGAAAATATTAACTCATATCAACAAAATTTTACACACATACTAACAATAGAATAAGACAACTTTTCCTCACTATTAGAAATTTGATATCAAAAGATTTTTTTTTTTTTTCGATACACCCTAATATGCAGCCAAATATCACTTATACCTGGCATAGGTCATGAGTAAAATAAATATCATTAGAAATTATTGAAAGATATACAGTCTTGAATACCGAAATTATAAAACTTTTTTTCGGAAACAAGAACGGTAAAAGCATTTTAATATTCGTTAGCGGCTTCATGTATATTTTAAACTTTTGTAACTCTGTAAAACAAAATTTGTATTAAAATAATTATACTTTTTTGTTTCCAGAGTCTTTTTTTTTTTTTTTTCTCTTGTTGACAATACCATGAACTAAAGCATATTCTTATTTGAATATGCTATTTTTTCATAAGTTATTATTTGCCAAAATAAAATAATATTCATAAAATTAAATAAAACAAAATAATCATAATACAAACCAGACATTGATAAAAGTGTCAAGTTCCATTGATAATAAAAACAGGAGACTTGGCGTTGGACAATTAAAACCTGAATAAACTACTACGTCGGAAACGCCAAAGAAAAATATTTGAGATGCATACAGCTGTTTCGTTAT
Source organism: Salticus scenicus (assembly GCA_963930645.1). Lineage (NCBI taxonomy): Eukaryota > Metazoa > Arthropoda > Arachnida > Araneae > Salticidae > Salticus > Salticus scenicus. The sequence continues at coordinate 267,770,832 of OZ005649.1, read as the reverse complement.
CAGCTGTTCAAAAAGAATTCTTTTTGCACTGAAGACGGTACGCTTAAGGCTACCGAAACAGCTGTATGCATCTCAAATATTTTTCTTTGGCGTTTCTGACGTGGTAGTTTATTTGGGTTTTAAAGTTCCATTTATGCTGGCATCATAAATATAACTTGATTGTAAATTTGTCACATAAATATTTATTTCAGAAAATTTGAATGCAAAAGGAAAATTTACAGAAATTTTACTTTTTTAAGACATTTTGGTTTATGATGAATTAGAATTACTTTCATCTCAAGCTTTATGCTTTTTAAAATAAAATAATATATCCGAGTAACATACTTTGAATTGTTTTTGTGGAAATATTCATGTGAGAATTTAAAATACAACATAAAATATTATAATTTTTATTATGTTTTAAAACTGTAGATTCGCTTATTTAGATAATTAAAGGGATTGTTTCATAAAATATTATATATATATGAATTTGATTGTCATCTTTGTTCTATCTTATTCAATGAATATAATTAAAATTTTAAACAATTTATTTTAACGATATCTTAAAAAAATAATAATTTTAATTAAATCCCTTATGTATTTTCATATATAAGGGGTAAAATTATATTTTTAAGCTGAATATAAACATTAAACGTAACATTTTCAGTTCCTTAATTTTATTTTTTTATAGATAATTTTAACGAAATTTTATGCATCTTAACATTTTTAAAATAAATTTTTAAGACTCCAAGATTTCTTCATTATCTAAGTGGAGTAGCTGTTTAAGAAAATATTAAGCAAATATAAATTAGGTTTTGGTTCTTTAAATACATTATATCTTAATTGGCAAATATAGTTAAACATTTATTTATTTTTTTATTTTTTTACAGATTTGTAACAGATAATAAGTATATTTTTATAATTTTTAATACATACAAATTAGTTTATAAATTTTAAATTTAAATTAAATTAGCTATGAGTAACTGTATAATATATAAAACCAAATTAAATTAATAATCATAAATTTTGAAGTTTCATATTTGATTATTTTAGAAAATATTATCTCAAGAAATTCTTAAATGTCCTAAAGAAAATATATATATATATATAAAAACTACAAAAGTCATAAATTAAATTTTTGTCACAAATCTATGTGTAAATTTCTAATAAATACGTTATCTTACAAACCAATTTAGTAAAATTCGAGTACTTTTCTAATAACTTTTCCGATAACTAATATTTAGAGAAAGGAAATTTTCTACATGATAGTTGTTGTTTTTATAATTGTATAATGAGTTATTTATTTATAAGTAAATCGTTTAAAGGTATGTTTATTAATGAACAATAAGAAATAAATTTTTAAAAAACTTTAAAATATCGATTGAGTTTTTAAAATAAAAATAAAGCACTGTATATATATATATATATATATATATATATATATATATTAATTTATTATGTATTAAACGTTTCGTGTATAAAAATATTTGAAATCTAGCATCAAATTCACATACCAAATGTAAGATATACAAATTTCTCTTTATTTTATTTATTTATTTATTTATTTTAGTTGTCAAAGTTATGTTGTGTAATAAAAATTACTACTTACTTAAATTGTTATAGAGAAAATAGAAAAAAAAAAAAAAAAAAAAAAAAGAAGCTGGTATTGGATATGTAAAAAATAAATATATTATCTGATATAATTGTTAAATAACCAAAACTGTTTTATTTAAATATCTCCTATTATTGAGACAGAGTTAAAATATTCTGGACTTTTAGTTATGAAATTCAGATTTAACATAATGTACCAATATAATAAAACATTTGAAAATATATGAATATAAACATTTGTAACTTTTATAAAATTTTATTTTAAAGAATCAGTACATCCCTTCAAAAAAAAAAAAAAAAAAAAAAAAAAAGTCAATTTATATGAAATTTATTCGTTTCAAGCCTTTAATATAATACAAAATGTCAGAAAATAATAAAATGTCTTAATTTCATAGATTTAATTAAATGATTTATTTTCATTTTCTTCCATTTTCGTTCGGGTAATTTCCTATAAAATGTGAAAATTAGCGGTCCTCACTCGCCTCATGGTAACTAAATATAAACAAAGTATACATTAATAATTTTTAGAATGTTTAAAATCATAGAAACCATTTTTCTTTTTTAGGTTTTGCTGTATTTTTTGGTTACAATATGTTCCATACCATACCTTACACCAAAACAGGTATTGACGTGTTATAAATATTTAATGTTATTTTATATCATTTTAACCACTGACTGAAAGTGTATATATTACTTAAATTAATGGTTATAAAACTTTACAACCAGTAATTAATAATCCTTATCATTAAATACATGTTTATCATAAATAAGTAGTTTTATTCCTGATCCTATTTTTAAATTCTCAATGGTGAAAATAAGTGGCGTTATTTTACAAACTAATGGGATCACGAAACTATGTTATACATCATTCTACCTAATAGCGGCACTTACTGTTTGATATGCACAAAGTTTAATCATGACTTCTCACAACAGAAATTTTTCATATGAAGTTTATGCAATATTAATCAACAGATACTGATATAACCAAGTTGAAAATCAACAAATTGGAGTAATAGGAGCGCCACCTATCGACCAATATACACATCAACTAAGTCAACATTCATTTTCATGATAGTTATCTCACATATCGTATTTAGTGCATTTACATGCCATAGAAGTTGAGATTTAGCCTTCCTATGCACAGAGCAAAGGGCAGCACAATACTGCCATCTGTCGGACGATATTAATCTAATTGAGATCAAAATAGTATTTTAAAATGAACCTGTCGTACACCAATTTCTGTGCATTTATACACAATAGAATATGAGATATAGTCTTTCCGTTTACGTTGAAAATTGAAGCATACGGACGCTACCTGTATGCCTATAAAAACCTAAATTGAATAAGCATAATTTTTAATGATGGTACTCATATCTATTAAGTGTTGTTCATATGCACAATAGGAATTGAAATATAGCCTTTCCTTGGGTGAAATCAAAATATCATAGCGACACCTACTGGAAGACTTGCACCAAAAGTTGATAAGCACTAATTTATGTCATGGTGCAACGACATATAATTTTAAATAAAATTTTGTACATTATTTCTTGAGTTAGAACTGCCACAACTTTTTTGTCAAACAATCAGACAGAAAGACAAACTGAAAAAACATTTTCTAAAAATGGTCAAATCATAGCTCTCAAAAAGTGTAAATCCACCGAAAACGATAAGTTAAAAATTTTACGAATCAAATATTTCCCTTTATTTAATATAGAATAAGGTAATAAATGTTTAACGATGGCAGAAATCAAAAACGGTTGATTTCTTTTTTAATTTTACTTACGAAGTTATTTTTAATAAGATCTTATTAAAAAAAACATTATTTATTTTAAATTTCTGAAGGAAACGAAAGAAGAAAAAAGAAGAAGAAATATTTTATAAAAATTTTATTTAGCATTTATCATCCAAGTAAGAGTTGATTTTGTTAAAATTTTTGCTATTTTCCATCTACAACTGATTTATGCAGACATTGATAGATATTTTTAAAATTGAAAGACAGCTTAAAAAAAAAAAAAAAAAAAAATCTGTGTGCTTTTTCTAAACTACAAGACATTAACAGTTATCTAAAATCTTGATTTCATTTCTTGATACTACATACTAAAATTAAATTAAATATATATATATATATATATATATATATATATATATATATTCTAATCTGAATTTCTTTGTTGACTTTAGAAATACTTTTTCTTCTTTTTTTTTTTCTTTTTACAAAATCATTTTGAAAATTTTACAAAGCTTACGTATGATAGTATTTCATAGTCTAAATACTTCTAGCTTAATTCTATTAGACGGGAAGTGCCAAGTTTTATCCTACAACGCGCTCGTCGTCCGTAAGTATTTCGTAGTTTTCTCCGTAAGGATTGAACACTTAAAAAATAATCTGGTGTGTCACTCACACGACTTTATCTTACCCTGAAATTTAATACTATAAATACAGGTTGCAGATTAATAGGTAAGATAACGAGTACTGTTATGTAAACCTATGTTAAACAATTCATATTAGGCTTCTGAAGAGTTTTATATGATAATTAGTTCTGTGTGAGGGGGGCTACCGTCCCCCTCAAACCCCCGTTTCATTAATGCACATACATTTATATAGAATTTAATTCGGTTATTAAAAAATAATTCTCGTTTTAAAAAGTAATTTATTAAAATTATTATTAAAAAAATTATCTTTTATGATAAGGCAGACGACTTCCATATTAGAGAAGTAGTATAACACCAAATATCCAAAAAAAGTCCATTTTATTCTCAATATTTAAAAAAAAAAAAAAAAAAAAAAAAAAAAAAAAAGTACGATTTTTTTTCTAAGTTTTTTTTCGTTAAAAGTAAAAAAAAAATCGATAACTTTGTTTTAAATTGTCGCAGATCGATGGTTCAACCATTCGTTTTAAAGGTATTGGCGAGCTCTTTTGAAAGATACCCATCATGAAAAATTACTCCCCTCGAGGGGGGGACTTCCGCCCCGGGGGGAGGCGAGGCTCCTAGATACACAAAATTTTTTTCCCAGTTAACTATCTCTATTACAAAAAATATATATTCGTCTCATTTGGTTTAGTCAATCTATAAACGTTAAACTCTACTTTCCTGCAATTTCTCCCATAGACGTAATGTATTAGAATTCTCTTGATTGTCCCTGTACACGAACATTTGCTTGATCTTAACGAAAAGCTTACTGTAGCATCCCTATATGATACACATTTAGAATACCAAGTTTGAACTTTCTGCCATAATTTGTTTTTGAGATATGCTGATAACAGACAGACACACAGACATACAGACACACAGACACAGAGACATACAGACATACACACAGACCTTTTGCTAAAAACATGATTTTCGTACTCAGGGGACCTCAAAACGTGTAAGTATAACAAAATCTCGCGTTCGAAAATTTGACCCAAAAACAATACTTTCTCTACCTTATGGGTAAGAGAAAGTAAAAAAAAAAAATAGAATTTCACACGAACCAAAGACACCCGGGCACCTAATTAACTTCGTTACCACTACCACCACCACAAAACAACAGCGCTGTTTATTAGAGAAAACTTTTGTCTATTGTAAAATCAACGAATGTAATACTAAACGAAATCATGAAGCTTTAAAAACATAGTAAGCTGTAAATCTCCATTTTTCTCAATTTTTTTAAACAACTTGAAACTTCGTTATTTTCTAAAGAATAGAAATCTGTGTTTTTTAATATACCTTCTTGCATCATACGAAAAGGTTTTAAAATATATTTTTAATAATTCAATCTATGTCAGCAATTTCGAAAATAAATATATATTAATTACGCTTTCTGTAATTTATAAGATTTTATAAAATAAAAACCACACTTATTTTTTTAATAATGTAAAGCACAATTGAAATATTATCTCTTTTTCACATTTGAATTATATTTTCTTTTTTCAAATAAACTGTTTTGCTTGTGTATTCGTGTTTGAAGCATAGATTCGTAATTTATTATACAATTAAGTCATTACACAAATATTTTAACAATGTTTTAATCAACAATTTAAACATATTTCTCTAAAATATTTCTCTTACTAAACAACATAATTTTATTCACCATTCAAATATATACAGGGTAGTATTTTTAATCGAATAAACCTGATATATCAAGTTTCTCAAATTGAAATCGTATGAGGCGGAACAGAAGATTTATAAGTTAAAATAAACCTCAAAACCTGTAAGAGAATACTTTTAACTTCCTATATCACTTCTGGAAATACTTTAAATCCCTCCACATCCTTAAACATTTATTACCTAAATTCTTTAGGAAGTTGGGTTTATCCATGTAATATATGTTTACCTTTCTGTTTAATTTATAATTATTTTCAACATATTTCCTTCTGTAGCATTTGACTTGATGCCTCTCTCTTGTTCATATTAACATTTACTTAAAACGGTTGATATTATATTTCTTTTTTGAGGCTTTAAGCTAAAACTAATTACTATTACTTATTTTATGGTTTCAAAATTTAAATACATTTAAATCCATTATAAATTTATAAAGTGTGCTATTTTAGAACATTTAAACTATAACTGTATACATAAATGTTTAGTCTTTGTGTATACCATCAGTATACTTTTTATTTCAATAGAATGTCTTGATAAGTTTTCGATAAAATGTCTCATATAAGCTTATCTTTATTTCAATCCTAATCCAAGTATGCAACTGATAGATTCGTAGATATATCTAAAAAAGTTAGCGAACCAAATAGACAAAGGCAAAGCTGTGACCCAATATCAGGTTCTATTTTGCTTTTTCGTAAAAATATGTAAAATTATCCGGTAACAGATAGTATAGTTCGAATTCAATGTTAAATTTCGTCGGAAAGTATTTTCATATCATTTTTTGCATAACTTACGAAAACAATTGAAATAATCCATTTGCGGAAATAAATAAACTTGACTATCATTTTTTAAACATTCTGAAATTTAGTGTCAGATACATGGAAGACACATCTAATTCAAATATTTTCAAAGGCACTAAAAGCAACGGCTTTTTACAGAAAGAACCAAGAATCAAAATACTTTTACCTCATCAATTACATTCTTTCTTGCTTTTTTCTTTTTTTTCAACTTTTTATTATTATTATTATTATTATTATTGGTGAGATAACAGTATTTGACTAAAGCTGACAGTTGCATAGGGAGAGAGCGATTGGTTGCAATTCGAAGGGTATCATAGAGATGTAAAAATTTTTGAATATACTAGGGGTCTCTGTCCCCTGCTCGCTCTGATCACCATGCCCGGAGGAAGGCTTCGCCTCACCTCGACTCACTCTAATTATTAACCCATGCAGAGCTCTGTCCGCGTATTCGTTGGTTTGCCTTTCACTGAATAGGAATATCAATCGTGCGGGTAATTGCCATAATTATGCATTCATCACTTTTTCTTTGTGCAATAGATTTCTTGGCTGTTTCCAAAAGACGTTTCGATATTTTAATCAAAACATTCACTTTTTTTCATTTCAAAACGTTAATTATTATGGGATGCCTCAAATTTTTGAAACGCAGTGTAAATGAATACTTTTTATAATGATGAGTATTAACTTTTTAATTCCTATATTTATTAATATATCTCGAAAATATGAACTGATATCTTTTGTTACATATGAATTAGTTTTGAAATAATTAATTTGTAAAATATAGCTCTGGAACGGCAACACACTTTAATAATAATAATAATAATAATATCATTAATATTCTAGTTTTTGTTATGCAGATAAATAAAACATTTATCTGTAATATGGACAAGACTTTTAATTTAGTATTATAATTTTTAATTAAGATTACTATTTCTTACTACTTATATATGACTAGGAAATAAAAGTCTCAGATAATTATAGTAAAACGTACCTGATTTCTGATGTAAATTGCAATCTTTCCATCGAATAATAAGAAATGACGTTATTTTCAAGAGCAATAGCACTTCATTTGAAATATTATCTGAAAGTTACGTCATTCTAATATGCTATGAAAAATATTTTGATTTATTATTTTACTAAGACACTATGTCATTTTGATGTATTCAAAGTAAAATGTCTACATCGCATAAGTTTGACGTAATCGTAATTTTAATACGTTTCTACAATCATTTCAGCGGTTCGTAGAAGGAAAATTTTAAAAACGTCTACTTATGTAGGACGTATATATTAGAAATAGCTTTCATATTAAATTGAAAGATTCTAGATACCTAATCACTATAGGAAGCATTACAAATTGTCATTATTTCGCACTCGCTAAAACTGTCAAATCCCCACATTACTTTAACCACATTACAAATAAGCAGTAACTGTGTCAAGTTTGGTTTAAATTGTTGAGTGGATTGGAAGTGGATGTAAGGCATGCATACCAACACATATACATACAACGTTTTCATGTGTGTGGGTATTTTGTTTTTATGAATGATGCGACGTATGACGACATTCAACGAATGGAATTCGTATGTTGAAAACGGAAATAAACAGATGTATATTATATTTATTTAAAATAAATATATATATATGGGTAACAGAAAAATATAAATTACACAAAGTGCAGATTAATGAATAATTAAAAATAGATTAAAATGATTTAGTTTAAATAAATAAATTAAAAAGAAATGAATATAAAAGTGTGTTTAAAGTAAACTATAAATAATGTTTTCAACATCACACATGGCATGCATGAGACCAGCAAATTCTTATTGTCGAAATAGAAATGTAAATATTTTCGCTAATATGTTCTGTGGAAAGTTACTTACAATATTTTATAAAATTATATTAAATTTACTACATAAAAATTAATCGTGTCAAATATAATTGTCTATCTAAATAAAAAATAACTATAATTTGCCGTTCTAAAAATTGGTACTACAAAGAGTTGTTTCACTGCAATATTGGTAGCTTTCGGGTAGAAATACCTAGATTACTATTACATTTTTCTTACGCTTGCGTAAAAGACATTACTGCCTGCAAACAATCGAAATGAGTTAAAAAAAAAAAAAAAAAAAAAAAAAAAAAGAATCTTGAATAAATATTGTTTGAACAACAGCACCAAAAGTTGAATCATGTCAAAATTAATTTCTAAACGTTATCAGCGCAAATTAAATAGCACAAAACTAATTTCACAAAAATCGGTCAAGTGGATTTTGAATGCATAAAGTACTCACATATAGACATTGACAGTTATTATTGTACGACTGTAGATCAGTTTCTAAAAGTTACGTTTTGTTTTGTTCTTCTGCCAATATCTTTTAAACAACTTTGTATACGGACATACAACTTCAAAGACATGTCCGTTTTTTTACAAAGAAATGAATAAGCATATTAACGAATTTTATATTAATTTATTATCCTAAATATTTTTAACGTAATGTTAATTCCATTTTTTTTTCTAACTTACATATTTTTAATATTTGTCATATAATAGAGTTTAAAATAAATAATTTAGTTCTTCTGTGCAATCTACATATTTCACTAGCAAATTACGCAAAAAAAGATTTTTTGATCGGGTGTACATGAGCACTTAAAATGTTTTAAATGAAAATGTTCACATTTCATGAGATATTTAATATATTCCCATACTAAAATTTTAAGGTTTTTGAAGGTTTCTTTAAACAGGCATTTTACAGGTTTTAGAGGTATTTAAAATAAGGTATTATCAGAAATTAATGGTGCAAAGTAAAGCCATAATAAAAGCTCTATTAATATCTCCATAAGTTTCTCAAAAATACCTTAAGGTATTTTTCAGAAACTTATTGCAGGTTTTGTATAGGTACCAAAAGGTTTTTTGTAAAATACCATGATTCACGCAGGTATTTTTAATAAACCTACAAAGTTTTTTTTAATACTTTTCCAATGTTTTTTGAAGGTTTTTCCTTGGGTTTCTTTTAACAGGTATTTTACAGGTTTTAGAGGTATTTATAAAGAGGTATCATCAGGAATTAATGGTGCAAAATAAAGCCATAATAAAAGCTCCATCAATACCTCCATAGGTTTCTCACAAATATCTTAAGGTATTTTTATAAAATTTATTTCATGTTTTTTATAAATAAAAAAAGGTTTTTACAAAGAACCATGACTCGTGTAGGTTAAGGTTTCACTTTGTATGCTTGATGCTGACATCTAGGGAGAAATAATTGAACTTCTGTATTTTCAATAGCTTTCTTTTACTCTTGCGGTCGGTTAGGACCGAACTCAGAGGCTTCGGGTTTGTAGTTTAGCGCTCTAGTCACAGTGTCAGTGGGCCTTGAGTACATGGTTCTTGAATATTTAGACTAGCGTTTTCAGATTGAAACTGAAATTAATTTTTAATGCGTGTTATTTTCTGATTTATGAAACGAATGTATTAATGTTAAATGTTTTTGATAAATTAATGGATTAATATTAATGAATCTATGATTAATTTTGAGTATAACTTAAATACTGAATAATTGTTTTATAGTTTTTTTTTTTTTTTTTTTTATATATATATGTTTTGTTCTGTAGAAATTTAAACTAGGGATGCACCGAATATTCGATATCTATTCGGTATTATGCATATTCTTCAATACTACCGAATATTCGGTTTAGACAAATTTAAAACTATTCGGCTGTGCCGAATGTTCGGTTTGTACGAATATCAAATTATTCGGCTAGTTGGAATGTATAAAAATTCAATTTTTAAAAAATTTTAATCATTTGATTAATCATTTGAAAAAATTTGTTATTTTTAATTATCATTAAATTAAGATTTTTCAGAGTAATTAAGAAATAGATAATGCTTAAATGAAGACAATTGTTATCTCTAGTTTCAAGTAACATTAAAGAAAATTAATTATTAGTTACATTAATTATAACGATAAATAATATATGACAAAATTTCTCTTTATCAATAACAATATATCGATGCATGTTTATAAAGTTGAGTTATGAAAGAGCGTACATAATTCACATGATGATGCTATTTAGGTAACTCTAAGAGATGAAACAAAGATTCCATTCAAATCTAGCAAGAAACATGACACAAGTCAAAAAATAAGAATTTTGAGTTTGCCATTGAAAGATGCATATGAAGTACCCCAACATGAACAAAAAGCATTACATCTCTATTCCATAATTTATCCACATGAGAGTAAGAGGCATTTGTGTCAGATTTAATGTAGGTTGGCCAATACATTGTTACTTTTAAATTATTTTTCTCAAATACTGCATTTCAGGGTTACGTTATTATTATTATTATTAATATTATTATTGTTATTATTTGGTGTCGAGATGACAAGATATTGTTTTTTAAGGAAATTTATGTGTTTATAAAGAAACCTTACAGTTTTTTTTTTTTTTTTTTTTTTTTTTTTGGCTGCGAATTCAGCATTACACTATATAACTTATGTATAGTAATATTTCGTAATATTTTTCTACATTTATGTAAACCACTGCTTCTAAATAATAGTTTTTTTTTTTTTTTTTCATTATTATAAAAATAAAATAATACAAAGTGTACTGAAAAAATTACTGAAAAAATACACAAAATATTTGGTGATTCACATCTGAATATAAGAGTAAATCAGCCAGCCGAATATTCGGTATTCAGCCGAATAGTTACTATTCGGTTTGAAAGATATTCGGTATTCGGCCGACTAGTTAGTATTCGGTTGGCCGAATATTCGGCATTAGTCCAAAGCTGCTATTCGATGCATCCCTAATTGAAACTGATAATTATTAATAATAATATACATAATTGTTATTATTTTACTAATTAAAATATTTAGTTAATGAGTAATAATGAGTTGAAAATAAAATTTAAGAAAATTTTTTTTTGATTGTAGGTATAATCGAGGTATTGCCTGAATACCATAAGAAAACTTACTAGTATCCAAAACCTTTGAAAACATCCAGAAAACTTAAAACAGTGCAGGTTTTTAGAGGTTTTAAAAATAAAACCTAAAAAGACGTTTTTTATTGTAGTTATAATATAAGTATTGTCTGAATACCATAGTAAAACTTATTAGTGTTTATGTAATTAAACAAAACCTTGGAAAACCACTATAAAACCTGAAACACTGCAGGTTTTTAGAGGTTTTAAAAATAAAACCAAATAAAAACGTTATTTTATTGTAGGTATAATGAAGGTATTGTCTGAATACCATAGAAAAACTTATTATCAGCGATGGAAAACTATAAAACCTAAAAACATGTAGAATTTCAAGAGGTTTAGAAAAAAATAATTACAAGATAAAAAGATCTTTTTATATACCATGTTTTTAAATTTTCTGTTCAATCATATAAACGCTACCGAAGGCAGCGGGAACCCGGAGCAATTGGATAAATTTTTAAAAAAAATTCATTGCTCTCGTGTTTTGAGCTATTATAAAAGTTTCAAATGTCTAGCTAGTTGGGAAGTTAGTGAAAAATCGATTGCAAGCTTTGTACAGGTAACGCAGCCGAAGGCAGCAGGAACCCGAAACATTTGGCTAAAGGTATTAAAAAAATGCATTTTAACCGTATTCTGAACTATTCTGAAAGTTTCAAATGTCTAGCTAGTCAGGAAGTTAGTTAAATAAATTTTCTGTTGAATCATATAAACGCTGCTGAAGGCAGTAGGGACCTGAAACAGTTGACTAAAACTATAAAAAAAAAATATGTATTGTCACTGTATTCTGAGCTATCCTGAAAGTTTCAAATGTCTAGCTAGTCGAGAAGTTACGGAAAAATCGATTGCAATCTTTGTACTGATAACGCTGCCGAAGGCAGCAGGAACCCGAAACATTTGACTAAAGGTATTAAAAAAATGCATTTTAACCGTATTCTGAACTATTCTGAAAGTTTCAAATGTCTAGCTAGTCGGGAAGTTTGTTAAATAAATTTTCGTTCGAATCATATAAACGCTGCCGAAGGCAGTAGGGACCTGAATCAGTTGACTAAAAGTATAAAAAAAATGTATTGTCACTGTATTCTGAGCTATCATGAAGTTTTCAAATGTCTAGCTAGTCGAGAAGTTAGTGAAAAATCGATTACAAGCTTTGTACTGGTAACGCTGCCGAAGGCAGCAGGAACCCGGAGTAGTTGGTTAAAAATATTTAAAAAATGCATTTTCACCGTGTTCTGAACTATTCTGAAAGTTTCCCATGTCTAGCTAGTCGGGAGGTTAGTTAAATAAATTTTCTGTTGAATCATATAAACGCTGCCGAAGGCAGTGGGGACCTGAAACAGTTGACTAAAAGTAATAAAAAAATGTATTCTCACCGGTTTTTGAGCTATCCTGAAAGTTTCAAATGTCTAGCTAGTCGGAAAGTTAGGAAAAAATCGATTGCAATATTTGTACTGATAACGTTGCCGAAGGCAGCGGGAACCCGAAACAGTTGTCTAAAGGTATTAAAAATATGCATTTTAACCTTATTCTGAACTATTCTGAAAGTTTCAAATGTCTAGCTAGTCGGGAAGCTAGTTAAATAAATTTTCTGCCGAATCATATAAACGCTGCCGAAGGCAGCGGAACTTGAAGCATTTGACTAAAATTATTAGAAAAATGTATTGTCACCGTGTTGTGATCTGTCCTGAAAATTTCAAATATCTAGCTAGTCGGGAAGTTAGTTAAAAATCGATTGCAAGATTTGTCCCTGACAAACACACAAACACACAAGAATCGAAGTTAATAAAAACATGGTAAAAATTTAAATGAGGTTTCTTATCGGGAGGTATTTTTTAATGAAACTTAAAAGAAAGCTTTTAAATACCTAAAAACCTAGATTAAACCATAAAAAAGGCTTGAGAAATCCTTAAATTTTAGTAAGGGTTTGTAATTCGATTATAGTATATATTATTTCAAAATATATATTTTGAATACTGAAATTATATCATCTTTAAATTTCAAATTTTTGCACTGACAATACTATATTATTATGTATTATTATTATTATTTATTTATTTATTTTTTTTTTTTTAAATCTAAAAGCAGCGCTAATTTTTCTCGAAATTTCTGCATATTATAAATAGAAAATACGTTGTTTTTCTTTCCAAGCTTTTAAATAAATGATTATATATATATATATATATATATATATATATATATATATATATAATATATTTAAAAAATGTGATGGCATGAAAGTGAAATGCAATAAACAACAAGAAAACTTATTAAACAATATTAATAAACAATAATATCAGTTAAAGTTAAACTCTATTTAAGCCAGAAAATTAAATTATGCTGTGCCAATCTCCTCAAATTTAAATATTGCTCATATGCTGCTTTAAGCGCCTTTTTACACAAATTAATTTTTGTCATTTATATTGAATTTAATATATATATATATATATATATATATATATATATATTAACGTATTGTAGAGTTACAGATCATTTCGTTTTCTTAAACAGGGCGATCGCAAACCGTATTGATTTTGATAATTTTATTGCCGACTCCTAATTTTTGCCATAACCTAATCTTCACTGACCATTTCTTCACTAAATAACTTTTGAAATTGAAAAACAGACGAAAAATTGTTTGTTTGTAAATTTTACAATATTTTTGGCTATTAGAGCAATATCTTACCAATGTGATTAATATTGAAAACTTCTTAATTACTGTTTAAATGACTTTTATGGTGATGCAGAAAATAATTCGGATACATTGTGGTCCATTGTTACTATTACGGAGATAAATAATCAAATATATTATTATACTTTACTTTTTTCTTCATTTACTAAAGTATTCATTGATTTAAATATTGCCCATAGCGCAGCACTAGTGCGACGTAAAAATCTAAGCACTCATTCACATAAATGTATTTAACTGCATGGAATTATAAACTCTTCGTAAATCTGAGTGTAGTTACTCAAGATATTTCATGGGGATTTTTATCCTTCTTGTTTGCAATTTCTTTTTTCTTTTCCTTTTCAAAATAGATTGTGATTGATTATTAACTGTTATAAGGAATATTAGCCTGAAGATTGTTTTGAAAGGTCGGTTGGTTGGTTGGGTTTTACGTCGAACTAGTGCTACGTAATGGGCAATTAGCGATGGTCTGACACTCACCCCTTGATGTGGTCCGGAGACATGTCATCACATATTTGATCCTACATGGAGAGGAGAGCTCCCCCGCATAAGTAACCCGCAGAGGTATAATTATAATGGGAACAAGGATGACATTGAGGACACGTTAGATTTTACGGGCACCAACCACCGTTAGTGTACATGACGGTCTTTGACCGGCTCGATAACCGAACCCGCAATCTTCCAATTACGAGCCTGGCACTCTACTGACTGAGCTACTGCTTCCCTTTAGTTAAAAGAATTTACATTTGAAATAATGCAATTTTTAATTAAAAAATTAATTATGAATTATGATGATAAATAATTTTGTATTTTGTTAAACATTTTTTAATAGCGTCAGACAGCGCTAAAAAAGATTTTTTTCTAAAGAGTTTAAGAAATGTATGAAAGAAAATGCAAGTATTTTTGCTTTATATTTTGTATCAGCATTATATTAAACAAAAATCCATTTAAACCATCTGCAAAGAGTAAAAACAATTTAAAAACGACAGCTTTTTAGTTAATGATATAATTTAGTGAAATAATGTTGTTCTGAAATACCCGGTAATATATTAATTTTACTCTAACCCCTGCCACGTTTAATATCTTATTGTATGCTGAAAAAAAAATGATTAAACAAGTTTAAAAATATTTTTAAAAAATGTTTTTAGCGAATCTGCATCAGTATTTGCCTCTTCTCATCGTAAAATTTCTATAGTGAAACACTTTATTGAAATAAACTTCGAAACCAACATGAGGCTATTTTTGTTATCCCTTATCTTGCTTGGAAATCTCTCGGAGGCTGCTTCACATATCCCTTAATATCCTTAAATTTTTATTACGCAAATCCTTATGGGAAGCAAAAACTGTCAATGTGATAAACGCCTTTACTAAGCAAATATCAATCACCAACATTTTTTTTTTCATTATTTTTTCTTTTATTTACTTCTTATTCTTACACCCACGTGATTGATTTTTTTTTCTTTAGGTGAAAGAAACGCATAAAATGATGATCAATCATTTTATGTTTTCGATATCTTTGAAAAAGCATACATTTTACTTCGAATTCAAGTGATTCTTATTTTTATATATTTTGAAATAATAAAATTATGGCAGTTAAGTATTTGAAACATTTCTAAAAATATATTTTGTAGCGTTTATATTATTTTTAAGCTTTTTTTTTTTTTTTTAATATGATATACAGGTCTGCAAAAGAAATTATTTTATCAACTGCATGAAAACTATATTTTACAAAATGATGAATCCAAAAGTTATATCCATTCCTGTCTATTTACGTACGGTTGTTTTCCAAAATAATAGAGAATTACAATACAATATTCATAATTTTACTAAGTTCAACTAAATATATTCTTTCTAATAATTAAATAAACGATTCCTCTATCATAAATTTAACATTTCATACACATTTTGTCTGTTTTGTCTGTGAAATCTGTTGTTATTCCTATACCTCTTCAAATCTCTTTTTCCCCCCATCTCTACTATTTTTTTTTTTTTTTTTTTTTTTTATGTATTAGTTATTAAATTTATTTTTATAAAGATTGTTTTTAACTAAGAAATAATTATTGAATATAGTTTTTATAGTCAACTGCAAGATGTAATAAATGTTGTGTTTTCTCGCAAAATTTAAATAAAAATACGAGTTTTGAGGGGAAAAAAAATGGTGTGATGTGAAGGACTTTTTTTTTCATTGGTTTCGGTTTTACTGAAGGAAAATCTAAATAAAACAGTAAAAAAATCACACACACTTTTTTGTTGCTGAGTTACACTGTAAAAATAAAGATAGATTTTATAGCACAATGTACTGGCAGAAAGATGTACTAGCATATTATGCTGTTAAAATGGAATCATTTACAACAGAAACTCATATAAAAAAGTCTTACTTTATAGTTGTTTCCGCAGTAAAGAACCCTATTTAACTGCAGAATGTGTTATTAATATTTTCTGATTATAATGATCATAATATTTTCAGAGAAAAGTTCTGAATAATACGAGTAGAATTTTTTTTTTTTTTTTTAAATAAAAAGTAGTTATGTTCCACGGCAAAAATATTTTTGTCTTATATTTTTTTAACACTTTATCATTCAAAATCTCCAATTTCAAAAATATTTGTCTATGTCTTAGAGTAAATTATATGAATCGTGTTAAAGATGTTTTTGAAAGCATGAAGCAAAAGGTTAAACATATATTGACCCCCCCCCCCCCAAAAAAAAAAAAAAAAAAAAAAAAAAAAAAATGCCTACAATATTTATGACTTGTTGTGGAAAAAAAAAAGTTTGTCTAAAAATGCAATTAGTAGATTCGCTAGAGAAGATATTACGCCAGAAAATAGTGTTCCGAAAATTAAATATATGTATATATATATATATATATATATATATATATATATATATATAATTTACAGTGTTTTGAGTGTTTCATTGGTTCATTGTTTTATGATCGACAGAATAGTTTTAGAACATATAATAAAATGTAAAAACACAGAAGCTCGTCTAGTGTGACATACAGACAGAAGTTTTCTAAAAACTATCAATTCATCTTCAGGACATCCCAAAACGTGTAAATCCATCAAAAACGGGGGTCAAAAATTTTTCTCTATATTATATACAGAAGAAAGTATTGGATTCATGAAAATTTTCGACCTCCGTTTTTTGATGGATTTACATGTTTTGGGATATCTTGAACACGAATTGATATTTTTTTAGAAAATGTCTGTCTGTGTGTGTGTATCACGAATTTTGTGTCCACTGTATCTCACGAACCAACGAATGAAATTTAACCAAACTTGGTATTTAGTTCCACCTTGACATGTTAATTAGGAGGAACTGGAAGAATGGAGAAGGAATAGGCGCACGCGTATCCCTTAACCTGTGCGCGCGCAGTTTGCACGGGACTGTGCTGCCGCAGGCAGTGGGGACCCGGTCCGACTTTTTACCTGATGAGAAATGAATTTTTTAAATTTTCTTTTCTTAAGAATAAAAGTTTGATTTCAGAATGAATATGTGCGAGTAGCGCACGTATATCTTCACACGTGCGCGCGCAGCGTGCATGGGTCTGTGCTCCCGAAGCAGTGTTGTGCAAGTTCACAAAAAAAAACGAACTAGTTCAAACTCAAGTTCATCGTGTTAAAAACGAGCTAGTTCGCGCTCAAACTCATGTCTGAAAGAAATGAACGCGTTCAGTTCAAGTTCATTTTTAAAAACGAGCGAAGCTCACTAAAAGTTCATTTTTACGTACATTTTTTTTTTTTTTTAATAGATCTTATCCTCTGTGAACACTTTCATAGGTAACTTCCCTTTTTTTTTTTTCTAAAATTACCAATTACCATGAAAATTATTTTTAATTTTACGCTTAATTAAACTTATTAACTTATAATTCTTAATTATAACTTATTAATTTAATTGTAGTAAAAAATTATTTAGCAAACACTTCTGAATAGTGTACCGACTGTTTTTGCATGGTTTTTTATTCTCAAATTTTCAATACGTTTGTTTATGCGCATGAGAACTTATTAATCGGAGACAAATTCTATCATTTAGAGGTTCCGTTGTTTTAAATCAGTGTTGCGCAGGACCGCGTTCATGAGTTTAATTAAAAACTTTTTCAGTTTTGAGCTGAATTTCGCTCGTTTTTTAAATTGTGAACTTGAGCTGAGCAAAGTTCGTTTTCTCATGAATTTGAGCGGGAAAAGTCACTCAAACTCATATGGATTTTATTCCTTTGGGAAAAAAATTTATATTCTTGGTAGCAATACTTTCTACCCTTTTAATCGCAAGAGAGGACGCATTTCTCACAAGAGAGAAACGCATCGGGTCGGGTAATCGCTTATTACCTGCATGCTGGTCAGGTGCAGTTAAAATTTAAAAGTTGCATTAATTTTTATTCACAAAATGTTTTCTCCGAAGATTGTTTTATGCTTTACTTATGAATCGAAACTTTTAAATGAAGAAATTGGATGACATTGTTTTCCTTCCTAGTAATTTAAAGACATGACTGATAACATGAATTTAATTACATTTACTTAAATATTAATACTTAACGTTTAAAGCTTTATATGGAAAACAATTTTTTTTTCCAACCTATATTTTATTCCTTATTTTACTGTCAAAATACTTGGAACAATGGATCTTTTAAATATAAGTTTTAATACAACTAAATGTTTGTTTATAATTAGATAAACACATTGTTGTAATATATTTAATTTTCTGAAAGACTTCTTCAATAATATAATTGTAGTTTGTGTAAAAGAACTTCCATTCATCTTATTATTTAACACAATTTTAACAATATGGCGTGTCAGAAGCTGCAGATTCATTTCGTGTTGAAGGTCAAAAGTCATTTCGCAGGTCGGGTCGGCTGCGAGTCAAGTTTACTCGAACAACGCAGGACTCTAAGCTAATCCTTTCATAAGAAGAAATATAAATTCCGCTGGTCACCTGGTACGATTGAATACTTAAATGCCATATCCAGAAGCCTACCGTTTTCTTTGCTACAGTATCTTTTTTTTTTTTTTTTTTTGGGGTGTGTGTGTGTGTACCCCAGTTTTCCACGATATTATACTGTTGTCAATTTTGTATTTCAGTTTTCATGCAATCAAATCCATGCTATTTCAATATCAGAAATTTATGCGAAATACCTCGTATTATGAAAAGTTATGGAAGTTCTAAGAGTGATTTAAGAAATGTTTTAAGAAAGCCTTTCATTATAAATAAAAGTATAATATTAAATCCCAATAATTAAATCCTGTTTGCTGTTATCATAAATGATATTTTAAAACTAGCTGTACATTTAAAAAAAGAAAAATAATCTTTAGCTTAGTACACGTACTATATTTGAATTTTTGTGGATGTATATATTCATTTTAGAAAAAAAAAAAGAAACATTAAGACAATTTAAATTAGATTATAAATAGCTTGTTGTAGTAAGGAGGATTAATATTCTATTTTTATTTTTATTTTCTTATTTTTCATTAAAAATTATTTATTTTTAATTATTATTATTTGCATTTTCCAGAAAGTGTTAAAAATAAAATAATCATTGATATAAAATCTTCATCTCTGACATGAAATTATTTCAATAATCTGAATGCATTTTTATTTTTAGTATTAAAAATATAAATATAAATTAAAAACTTTAATATTATTCTATTTACTCTATGTACAATATGTGTTAAACCAGTAATCCTTGTCTAAATGCTTTAATTTTTAAAGATGCTATCTTTCAATGCAAAAGTTATAAAATAAAGATTATTTTCATGAATTAAAGAATTACTTTCGCAAATAACAAGTATCTCATTATTTTTAAAGAAAAAAGAGAATATATGGACATGTGACTCGCAAGACTGTGAAAGCAGATCCTTTCTCTAGATTAGCATCGTCTTTATCAGAAAATGAAATGTCCGGTACTTTTATGAGGACTACACAATTTGTCCCACTGCCTCAGGGCTGTGAGGTGTAGTATATACATCTCCCGCGTCTCTGGGTGGTCTACCCGCGCAAAGCAATGTGTTTAGTATAGCATATTCTCACGCTTTTTTCTTTTGAATCCAATACAATGTCGCCGTGTGCATGTTTTGTTGGAGACGTTGCGCTCCCTTTACTAATTATTTTTAACCCATATGTTCGAATTGTGTCGAAAACATGAAAGAAATCCCTCTCTTCAAAAATGGTCAACAGATTTCCTGAAAAGGAAACTTACCACTGAACTGTTATTTAAAATAAAACGTATTTGTTCACAATGTTTCCAAGAAATTTTATAAACATGTCTCAGATTTATCAATATATATTACTACGTAAAATTATGAGTTTTTATTTATTTATTTATTTATTTTTCAACTGATTTAAGCTATTATTAAGATTTATTTTTAGTTCTGTAATATAGGGGAGACCGGGACACAGTGAACCACTTTTACACTCTTATTATTATTATTATTATTATTTTTTTTTTTTTTTTCACAAAAAACAGAAAAGCAATGTACTTAATATATATATATATAGCAAACAAACTCTAAGCCATTCTTGACATGTCTTAATTTTTTTATAATAATATTTCCAATACATTATGAATGAAAAAAAAAAAAAAAAAAAAAAATGTGAGCACTCACAAAGTGGAACACTATGCCCCATACCCGAGGTACAGTGGACCAGCCTCTTTTGTTTATATTAAATTATTACAAATTACTTTCTTTTTTCTCTAAAATTAATTTCTTATGCTATTCTAGTCTAACAAGTATAATTCAAGCATTTTCCTGAAATAAAATAAACAAAATTAAAATAAACGAATAAGAAATCAAATTCCACTAAGAAAATTTATTAAGTTGAAATAGATAATTGTTTTTTATTCTTTTATTAATAATTTTATAAATCAGATATATTTTTTTTAATTCAGATATTAATAAATATTATACTACTATTCAAATATTTAATATTTTTTTATATTATTTTGAGATATAATTAATTTACATTATATTTGTAGGATAAATTTAACTAAAATGTATGAAGCTACTTTCTTTTGCTTTTCACATGTGATCTCTAAAACCAACAATAATAATAAATTTTTCTACTATTTATTAAATTAGATGTTTTTCCTTTTATTAATGCTATATAATTCAAATATTTATTTTAGATATCAATAATTATTATATTACTATTCAAATATTTATTCTTTTCAGAAATTTATAATTATTTTTATTTATTTTATCAGAGCATTAAGATATTTATTACTTTGAGATATTAATACTTTACATTATATTTGCATCTATAAATTTAACTAAAACTAATATAAGTATTAAGCTAATTTATATTTTTAGGCACATTGGAAGGTGGTCCACTGTGTCCCGTGCCAGAGTAAAACAGATAATAATAATAAAATATACAGACTACAAATATACTAATAATTTTTAGAAATTTAAAAACAGCAATATCTTGCCTTCCTTTAATAGCCATATAGTATTTATAGTCGCTAGTTCAATCTTTATATAATTTTAAAATTCTTCAATGTGGAAAAAGTACTTTGAGCAGTTAAAAAAAAAAAAAAAAAAAAAAAAAAACTGTTTAAAATGGTTACCTTACTATTTCCTATGTGGTTTTTTTTGGCTGCATAGATACAACTAGTACCATGCTGCCATACATGAGTATCCATATGAACTAAAAGAGTTGAATATTAATAGATTTAAATAGGGGTGGTCCACTGTGCCCCATGCTCCCCTACATTTAATAAAGCTTTATAAATCAAAGACTGAATTTTATTATGTATATTTTCTTTACATAATTAAAAGTTGTAAATGGTCAAGTTAGTGATTTTTTTTTCTTAATTGGTTAAGTGAAAGATGAAATTTATCTAGTGAAAATGATAACAATTTCATTGATTGAAATTTCTAAAAATGTATTATGAAATAATTCTTTAAATTTATTCTTTGATGTTTATTATTTTTGCGATTTGCAAATTGTAAAATGCCCTTTTTTCCTGGGCCCTTTTTTCCGGGTGCCCTTTTTATGAGTGCCTTTTTTTTCTGGGATCCATTTTGCACAATTATTCTCTTTTCTGTCCTTTTCTTCTTCTATTTTCCTTTTTTATATTTCAGACAGAAATATTTAATATGAGTTTGAGTTTGAATTGCTTTTTCACGCTCAAGTTCGTGAAAAAAACGAGTTTCGTTCAACTCAAGTTCATAATTTAAAAAACGAGCGAGGTTCAACTCAAAACTCAAAATTTTTGAGCTACGCTCATGAACGCGTTCAAATGAACGCGTTCGTGCACAACACTGTCCCGAAGGCAGTGGGGGACCCAGTGCAAGTTTTTACCCGATGATAAATGATTTTTTTTCTTAACAATAAAAGTTTGAGTTGAGAAGAATTACGTGCGCACAGCGCACGTATATCCTTACACGTGCGCGAGCAGCGCGCATGGGTCTGCATGCCGAAGGCAGTGGGGACTTGGTGTGAGTTTTTATCCGATGCTAAATGATTTTTTAAAAATTCCTTTTCTTAAGACTGAAAGTTTGAGTAATAAAGTGGAATTTTGAGAAATCATAAGGGTGGTGGAGGAATACGCGCGCGCATGGCGCTCATTTATATGCATTCGTTCGCGCGCGTCACATGCGCGCGTCAGTTTTTATCACATGAGAAAAAATAATGCAATTTTGAGGATTCATTTAAAAGTAGTGACCAGCGAAGCGGGCGTAGCCTGCTAGTATAAACCTTTGCCGTTAAGTGTTCCACTACATAGAACACCTAACTTCGCTAGCTTCTCCAACCGTTAAATTCAATTGCAAATGCATAAAAGTTGGTTTATTTTTTACTTTGAACTTTCCTTTTCATCCATAGATGACACCACTACACAAGGCAATCCATGATATTTAGCTGGGACGCGTTATTTTAAATCCTCGTATTTATAAGAAATTTTGTATATATATATATATATTTTTTTTTTTTGTGGTACAAAAAAGATTGCTTGAAAAAAGATTTCTATGTTATATCGTTGGCTGTACTCTAAATTATTTATTCTATATTATTTTAAATTTTTTATACAGGAAACATACGAGAAATTGTTGAAGAAAATAAGGTGTTGCATCTCCAGGAACACTGCGACACTAGCGCTTTTAATATTATGCAACCGAAAACAATGATGAGAGAAGACAGCTGTGTTTACGTGCTCTGTTTTCCTCTGTTCGGAGGGAATGTCGTCAAGCTATCAGATGCTGCGAGGGAGGGTTGGTTGTTTATTAAAAAAAAAAACTAGTTTTATGTGCAAAACCTGCAATATTTGTTTGTGCTTCTACCAAAAGAGTGTGACGTGCTTCGAAAAATTTCATGAAGCTAAAAATTAGACTAATTGTAAATATTTTTGCACATAGGACTTGTATATATGTATACTAACTGTAAATATCAAATTATTTCATAAAAAATCATATAATTAAGATTTGTTTTGAGGATGGGAGGGGAGGGGAATGGGTGTAGAGTAGCAGGCCTCCCCGTGATGCACCATGGGACATGCTAATTCTACTACACAGGTATAATACAGTGTTTTTTAATTCATATTCAAAATCTTCTACTCATTTACGCGCTTCACTGCGATGCTCTTAGATGCACTTTTCAGAGCTCTAGTGGCTCAGTGATCCCGATGATGGAACACCCAAAGACTGAAAACGGTAAGTATTATCTTTACAAAATTATATCTGTGTACTCCTTTAGACCTAAGTAGATAGCCTACAACTTTTTTTGTTGAAATTCTATCTTCAAAGGGTAGTGCGCTGTAAAGGGACATACATATATATATATATATATATATATATATATTCTCGTACGAGGATAAATAAAAATACCTTTCTTAAGACAGCGAGAATATTGCTTTGAGACAAAGTAGAACAATTGAAAAAGATTTTTTATTTCCTCTTTGCCAACAAGTTTCAAAGATATTATATTATAATTGAGGTAAAACGTAAAATTTTCAATATAAATTTTAGGAAATGAAATCAGTAACTATTGCTAGCAACATCATATTTTTTAGAAGGACAATATTTAATCTCGCCGACAGCCGTGGCCCATGTTATTCCATGGGAAAGTTTGATTTCATGATTACTGATTACCTAATGCATTTTTAAAATTTTGTTTTCACATTCAAATAATTTACAATCATTAAATATTTTTTCCAATTTTTTTTTCTTTAAGTGTAATTGTAAGTTTAGAAATTCAATTTTTTAATAAGTACATTTTTTCCCTTTCATTTCTCTCTCTCTCTCTCTCTCTCTCTCTCTTTTTCATTTATTTATTTATTTATTTTTTTTTTTTTTTGGGGGGGGGGGGGGGAAATCAGATATTTATTTTTTTTATTATTCTTTTTTGTATATTTAAACCAATTAAAAATGTTTTTTTTTTTTTTTCCATCTCGCATGAAGTTAAAAAATAATAATATTTTAAAAATAAAATTATGACAAATTTTATGAAAAATATTTTAAGAAACGAATATAGCAGCCAGTGCTAAGGAATGTGACACAATTGCTGCATGACTTTGTATAGAAGAAACTAAACAAAAGTCTCGTTGTCTTAAATTTTACATCTTACTTAGAAACAAAAAAACAAGGTTCGGTTTCTTTCTTTTACTTTTTTTTTTAATACACATTTTTATTTTTTACCCGCATTCTTCTGTATTTTAAATTACTACAGAAAGTTATCTGCATGTGCAACTTTTTAAAATGCAATTTAATCACTGGTGATTATTTTCTAGATTTATTTTTCACTATTTTATTTCATTTGTCTAGCAAGAGAAATGAGTGTATTTTTACTTCCTTATACAAAGTATAAGGAAGTATAGTAATCCCGATTTGCGAAATGGATTTGCATTTCACATTGCTCGAAAACGAATGATCGCTGAATGTTGCCAATTTATACATGTGACTGTCATGATGTCTAGTTGTACACCTGCAAGTGTCGTCTTGACACGAGCTCTCGTTTTAGAGATATAAGGGACTTTACATGATTTTTCGTGACGTCTGTATGTATGTGTGTCTGCGTGTGTGTGTGTGAATATGTCGCAAAACTCAAAAACGTTTGGACGTAGAAAGTTGCGAATTGGTACATATGTTTGTTATAACATCTAGTTGTGCACCTCCCTTTTTGGACTTTGCATGATTTTCCGTTTTGGAGATATTTAGGAAAATTAGGTTCATAATGGCCAAAATATATCAAAAAACGGTAATAACTCAAAAACGATTTGGACAAATCTTGCAATTTAACTGACTTCTCGACTAGCTAGAGATTTAAAACTTTCAGAAGAGTTCAGAATGCAATAACAATGCCTTTTTTAAATACTTTTAGTCAACTGTTTCTAATACCTGCTGTCTTCAGCAGCGTTTATGTGATTCAACAGAAAAATTTATTTAACTAACTTCTCGACTAGCTAGACATTTGGAACTTTCAGACTAGACCAGAACACGGTGAAAATGCATTTTTTAAATACTTTTAGCCAACTTTTTAGGGTCCCTTCTGTCTTCGGCAGTGTTACCAGTACAAATCTTGCAATCGAATTTTAACTAACTTCCCGACTAGCTACACATTTAAAACTTCCGGGAAAATTCAGAACACGGTGACAATGCATTTTTTAAATATTTTTAGCTAATTGTTTTAGGTCACTACTGCCTTCAACAGCGTTTATATGGTTCAACAGAAAATTTATTTAACTAACTTCCCGACTAGCTACACATTTGAAATTTTCAGAATAGTTCAGAATACGGTGAAACTGCATTTTAAAAAATACTTTTAGCCAATTTTTTCGGGTCCTTGCTGCCTTCGTCAGCGTTACCAGTACAAATCTTGCATCGGTTTTTAACTAACTTTCAGAAAAGCTCAGAACACGGTGATAATTCATTTTTTAAATATTTTTAGCCAACTGTTTCGGGTCCAAAGTCAATGTTTTTTAACATTATGTATATTTCTAAAAGTGTATAAGGAAGTCATGTGGTGCCCACATCAGATTTTTTTTTTTTTCATTTGTTGACATACAGTTGGAAGCAAAAGTATCTGAGCATTTGTAAAAATTTTCATTGTAAACAAGTCACTGTCATTTTATAAAAACCACTAGTAAATCATCAGTCATTTTAAGTTGTCAATCCAAGGGCTGAAGAGGTAGAGCACCCTTGATGAAAACAATTTATTTTTAAAAAATGCAAGAATAAATGGCTCCAGAACATTATTGCATGAAGTCATGTTCAATTTAACAGTTATTAACAGTTATGTCGAATTTGCGGATGCAAAATTAGTAAGACGACTGAGGGTTCAGGGGACCCCGTCCCCTTGACGAAAATAGCTTTTCATAACAATGAATTTAAAGTGTAAAACATACCCAATATTTATATTTTCTGAATCTGCGAAAAATTTTATGTTTCTAGATATTAGATATTATGTAAGAAATATAAATATATAATGACTTGCAGAGTTAACGTTGAGGCCCCTGATCTGGAGTTTTACTAGTTAGTTATAATTTCAGCATCTATTCTGTATCTCCGGTTGTATTTTTTGTCCTCTACTTTTATAGAGGGGGGAACTAAGTAGTTTTGTGTAGCCTCATAAATTATAGACATTTTATTACACTGTTCATGCTGAGCTGCAATGCAGCCCTCTGAAATTCTGCAATTTATGCTTCCAGATATTAAATAACATATTTGACTCATTATATTATGCTTTTTTTCTCTTTCAGATGGACTGCGATACTGGTTATCAGATTGGGAAGGAAAAGAGAAGGAAAAAGTTATGAAACTTTCTTCAACTGCGACTGTAAAAAAAAAAAAAAATGCCTACTGACAAGATTATGGATTTAAATAAATGAAAAAGAAAAGAAGATAAACAAATTATTACTAAAACAACTTAATATTATATTTGTATTACCAAATAAACTTATTCTTTTTTAATTTAAATTTTTGCTTTTTTTTATTGATTGATTTGATGATTTACTGATTGATTTGATGCTGTTTTGATAAATCTTATTCTGTCTTTTAATGTACCTTAATTTGGTACAATTCTGTAATCAATATTCTAGAATCATGCTGGTTTCAGTATCCGGTACCGGTATTTTATACTGGATATAGTAATTCTTTTTTAAGTTTTTGCATTTTTAATTCAATGATTTATGTATGTGTATTTGATAAATTTGTTGCTGCATTAATGTACAAAATCTGGTACAAATCTGTAATCAATATTCTAGAATCGTGCTGGTTTTAGTATGGTACCGGTATCATACTGAAACCAGTAATTCTTTATTTTTTTTACATTTTTAATGCAATGATTTATTTATGTTAATTTCTTAAATCCTTCTCTGCATTAAAATACCTAATTTAGTACAATTTTGTAATGAATATTCTAGAATCATGCTGTTACGGTACCGGTATCATATTGGATCCGGTATGTCATGCAGGATCTGGTATGTCATACAGGATCCGGTATCATACTGGAACCAGTATGTCATACTGGATCCGGTATCACACTGGATCCGATGTGTCATATTTGATCTGGTATAATACTGGAACCGGTGTTTCATAAGCCGGTATATATATATTTTTTTTACCGGTAACTGAAAATTTTTGCATTAGGGTAATCAAAGCATGCCTATTTAAAAGTAGAAAAGTGCATAAAAAATTGCATTTAATACAACATTTAAAAATCAGAAGATAAACATAAAAAAATATCAACGTATACGCAGAATAGTATTTTAGAATGTCGAATATATGTAAACCTTTTAACAATATATGATATAGCAGGGTAATATAAGTATGTGATTAAAATCGCCTTTTTATTCATTACATGCTAAAATAGTCTACCTATTAAAAAAATTCCCAACATCAAGTAAATTTGTATCCAAAATCCGATACTATATGATTTATTTTAAAGGTATATATATTTATATATTTATAAGTATATATATATATATATATACATATATAAGAAATTCAAGCTAAGGTAAATGAAACAAAATGTTTATCTATTAAAAGAGACTTGGATAATTTTGAAACAGATACATTTATATGCATTTTTACAAATAAACTCAGGTTTAAAAATCGTTTTCTAGCAGATGGTAAGCTAAAAATTATTTTTTAAAGTATCAACTGAGAATATAATTTTTTTTAAACTTACATATTGAAAATTCTCTCTTATTGAATTTTCTCTTAATATCTAATGACATATAGCGAAAGTTCGGATGATTTATGCACAAACTGTTCGCTACGTCTTTTCTTTTCTTCTCTCTCTCTCTCTCTCTCTCTCTCTCTTTTTTTTTTTTTTTTTTTTTTTTTTTTTCGAATTTTTCGTATTGATTTTGACATTGTTAAATTGATGAGTTTTTTTTTATATTTTTCTTTTAAAAGTCTATTTTTCTATGTGCCTTATTAAATGATTTTTGAAGAATAATACTTAATAGGTTTCACTGAGATAAATTTGATTTTAGTTTCGTTATTTTGCGAGTGAAGGAACTATTTTATTAAAAAAAAAAAAAAAAAAAAAAAAAAAAAAAAAAAAACTATTTTTTCTTAATCACAGAATTTTATTGAACTTATTAAGATATTTTTAGTTAACATGCATACATATTTGTAGATAAAAGGGATTTCTATTTATCATACGTCAATGTAAAAGTTATATATATCATAATATTGAAATACAATAAAAATAATGTTTTTAGTGATAAAACTCTTGTTTCTACTAATTTTCATTTATTTTAATTAATTAATTAATTTTTAATTAATTAATTAATTAAATTTGAATTAATTTTTTAATAATTAATTTTTGCTTTATTAAAATAATTTTTCAATCTTATTTTATAAAACTTAATTGTAGGGATTACTAAAAATTAAATTAGTAATAAAGTAGAAACACTAAGTTTCGAAATACATGCGTATTTAAAACATTAAATATTGGAAAAAACACAAAAAAATTATGGTTTGCTAAACAAAAAATAATATCTCGAAAATCTGAATTATGAAATAAAAAATACAATAACCAAAATCATGTGTTTCGAATATTTGTAAATCATTTTATCTCTAGTTAATGCAATAAATTTAATTATATTTCGAGATTTAATTAATTTATATATTGCTTCATTTAGAAGAATATTTTTTATATATTTTCAGTTTTTTGAGTTTAAAATTTAACGATGAAACGTTTTACGTGGAATACAAAAAGATTAAAAGAGAAATCACATTATCATAATGCAAATGTTAAGTTTTTACTTCTTCTTTATGTTTACCATAATAAAAATCGCAAAATGGCCAAATAGCATCTGTGCAGTGTTAAATAAAAAAACATCTCTAATGCATTATGATGCCTGTTGTGAACTAATGAATAAAATATGTGAATGCTAAGTTAAAATATATGAATGCTGATATTTTTATTTACTTTTCCTGTCGCAAGGATTCGCAAAGAAAATTCTATCTATTCACAAAATAAGGGCTAATTCATGAAGCTTAGAATATTCGTTCGTGCCTAGTTCGTTTAAAAATGATTTTAATAAGATTAATAGAAATGATATTGTATAAGTTAAAGATAATCACACTATCGTAGTAATCGTACTATTGTACAAGTACGCAGGTCCCAGAACACAAAACTATACTTTTAATTTTAACTATAGTACTAATAACAAATTTAAAACTAATAATAATAATAATAAAAGTATATTTTTAACTATATTTAACTATAATAAACTATACTTTAAATATATATTGACTTACAAGTATTTGGTTTAAATCTCATAGATTTTCGTCTGACTCAGCCGTGTTTCACTTATATAAATCAACAAGGTAAAATCTGTTTTCTTTGTAAGGTCGAAAAACCTCTTAATGTATTTTTATTCAACTTTGTTGGAATAAAGGGGGAGGGGGAGGGGTCTGCGCACTTCTTTTTTGTTTAATATAGATTTTACAATTTCAACCTTATAAGAGGATAAGAAACATTTAGAGTGCCGTGGGCACAAAAAGTTGTTAGTCGAGCAATGATCAATACAGTTGCTACAGATCAGCCCAAATGTATATAGTTATTAATATAAAAGGATTTATTGACACCATAGAGGTTAAAACATTTATTTTTATGTTATTTAAAGATCGTTTTAATTTTTAAACAATAAAATAAGTCTGCTTTTTATTCTAAAATTAATATGAATATATTCAATTTCTAACTTTTCAGATAAACATTTTAAATATTTTATTAATTGCACTATTAAAACTCCTATATAATTACCGCTATGCTCAGTATTTAAAATAGTTAAATATTATAACTATAGTTGAGTTTCAATATTTGCAGTTGTACGGGACCAGGATTACCTCGAATTATTGAAAAACTCAGACTATCGAATTCAGAAATAAAATTGAAATAAAACGAAATTTGGCAATAATAATGTTGGTATTTAAATCTGAACTGTATTATAAACATGTAACTGAAACAATACATAAAACTATACAGATAAGAAGATATAGGGTAACACACATCTCTTTGTAAAATCTTTGAATTTACAAATGATTTCAATATTGTTTATTTCTGCCTTAAGTGCATCTCAAGTGCAACGATATCGCTCTTGCTTCTAAATGACTAAATAATAATTTTAAGGATGCAATGAGCTGCGTTGAAGGTTATGCATTGACGCCTAGAATGCAGCAATTATACTGCTTCAACGAAACAAATATATTTAAATAAATAAATAATAGAGTTTCTCAAAACAAAAAACAAAAAAATCTGCATCTATTTTTTTACATGCTCGAAAAAATATATCTCAAACTATCTGAAATTTCTTATAGTTAATAACGATTTATATGAAGCGTAATTCCGTAAGCAAATACGGCACATTTTTATGATTGATTTTGTTTATAAAGTATAAATGATATAATTTCGTACTATTTTAAATATTCACCGTGAATAATAGATAAAGTAATACGGGGTGAATGTTACATAGATTTGGCATAATTACAATTTGTCCTCAGTTTGTACAGTTGTTTTCTAAAAATACTTAAGAATAAACTACACTATTTCGCTTTTTAAAAATATGAACCTTTTATAATTTGGAAATATAACGATAAAGAATGAAATTTTTAATGTTTCATCTTTCCACTTGCTCCATGGTAAAGGGAAAGTACCACCTCGAACAACTATACCCATATGCATAAATAGGTATGGAAGTAAGCTTTCCAAATAACTCTTATAAGTCTGGGATATCTTGAATTTTTTAAATATATTAACTCGTTAGAGAGTTGAGATTTTTCCGTAGGTCTCCAGCTAGCACATTACATCATAAACCGCATTAGCAAATCAAAACTGGTATGACATGACCACAACAAGAGATTTTTCTAATTATATTACGCAAATTCATGCAGTACAAATTATATATGAAATTATTTTTCATTATGAATGGAAACGTGTTTTTATCTGACAGACATATAAAAATATTTAAAAAAAAAAAAAAAAAGATTTTTCGTTTCTGTTTCTTTCTTACTTTCTTTTTTTCTTTTTTCGTTAATAGGTTTTGTCTTACACACACACACAGTCAGACATTTTCTAAAAATGGTCAAATCATGTTCTAGACTTCTCAAAACGTGTAAATCCGTCGAAAACTGGAAGTCGGAAATTTTTACGAATTCAATACTTTCTTTTATTGAATATAGAAAAAAGTAATAATTCTCATTATGTATATTTATACGAAATTTTGTCCTATACTGCCATGTTAAAAATTTAGAAAAAAAATGGAATCCCAGCGCCACCGGATGAGCGATTGATTCCCAAATCTAATGCGCAACAGTTTTTGTCAGGTTCTAACTAAATACTCAACTTGGTTAAATTTCTTCCATTGGTTTGGGAGATACAGCGTCCACAAATTTTGTGATAAACACACACAGACACAAATACAGACATTTTTAGAAAAAAAATTATAATATTGTCTTTAGGAAGTCCCAAAACGTTTAAATTCATCTAAAACTGGAGTCTCGAAATTTTCGCTATTTCAGTGCTTTCTTCATATACATATAGAATAGGGGAAAGTACCCCAAAACGGGATAGCTTATATATTCTTCATTTTATTTCTTATTGTGTACAAGGTACATTCCAAAGCTAGACGTCATTTAAAAGTATACACCTTTTCAACTACTAAAATACCTTTGTCACATTTGTTCAATAATATTTTTGAGAAAAATACTGGTTTCATAAAGTCTTACACGATCCCGTTTTACCCTACCAAGGGTGGGTAAAAAGGGATAGGGATTTTTATGTTATTAGGTTTTTGCTGATTTTACTTTTGATTTAGTTTGTAGAACAAAAATAGGCTACGTTTATATAGGAAGAAAAATTTTAATTGTAAATTTGAAAAATTACATAACACAAAAATCGCATAAAAATGTGTCGTCTTCTTCTTCTGCTGTGGAACAGGCTTCGTGGGCCCATCCCTGGCAGCTCGAACATTGTATCCAGCCTTCTCCAGATTTCGATTCAAGAAACAGAGCGTTGCAGAAAATACATGCTTCATCTTTTTCAGCTTCAGCTTCTGAAGACGACGACGTCCAACCTTGGCTAACTGATGATTTTTTTTTAGGTTTTCTTATGTTAGGTCCATTTTCTTCGATTTTTGCAAATGATGATTGTGGTATTTTTTCCGGTTCAGAGTAAAATTTTTTAACTTTATCTGCCTGTTTTGCATCTCCACTTGGTTTTCTTTTACGCCTCGTTTGTTTTCTCTTCGGAACATTCAAGAGGCTTGTTTTGGCAGCCCTTTTTATCAGCTTTTGATTTCTTTCTCGTTCTTTTTTTTCACGCTCTTCTTCTTCCAACTCAAGTTTATATGGGCTTCCTGTTATAATTGCTGTTTTCCCTCTTCTCCTATCGTGTTTATTTTGAGGTCTTGGTCCAATCACTCGTGGTGGAGGTAGAATTTCTTTGGGTGATATAGAAAATGGCAGTGAACGACGATAGTATAGCCCAATTCCTTTGTTTCCTGTTGAAGTGGACGGTTGGATAAGTCCTGCGTTTGTGCTGGTGTTATCGGTGCCCCCATCACTAGGTGATTCATTCAATACTGTCTCTAGTGGTTGTGATGACTGCAAACTCTTAGATGCTATGACTGAACTTGAAGATCCTTCGGTAGACCCCCTCGTTTTGTTGCAGATTTAATGGTTGTTGGGACGTCCTGTTCTGAGCATCCGGCAACGGGTGATCTGTTGGAAGAGAAGGAGCGAAGAGATATTCAGAAAAGACATCTGGGTTATATGGAAAAATGCCTGTTTTCCTGAACCCATTCACAGCAGTTTGGAGAAGAGCTGCTTGTTGAAATGCTGCATTGAACATCTTTCCTATTTCGTAGATAGTAATCCCTCTGCCAGGATGGTTGAACATCCACTTGCGAACTTCTTGCTCGTAGAAGGTGCTCAATGGAGACATAACTGTAACATCTAATGGCTGAAGCCAATGAGTAGTGTGGGGAGGGAAAGTCAGCATGCTAACATTTTTTTCTCTTGCCAGATTTATTAGTTCGATACTTTTAGTGTGGCTGCAGTGACTATCAAGCAACAGCAGAAAAGGTCTTTCATGGGAAGGATTTGCTATCTGAACGAATTTCTTGAACCACACAATGAATGATTCCTTGTTGTATGCCGCGAAAGAGCCTGGTGGAGTATCATCCATTAGCCTTGTTGGGTTTTCCCTTTGCCTGGGGAAAACAAACATGGGAGGAAGATAATTCCCTGCAGCACTTACACAGGTTTCTACTGTGACCAAGACTCCTCGCTCACCTGATGTCAAACTTCCCAGTTACATTTTACCTCGCAATGCAAGAACTTTAGAAGGTTTGTTAGGAACTGTGAGAATCCTAGTCTCATCAACATTGTAAATGTCATTGGGAGCAAACTTATACTTTTCATAGAGATAGGCCAATAGATCAAAAAACTTTTTGACGGCAACGCGATTGAAACCTTTTGCTCTAGCCATCGATGTAGCTTCAGGGTTTCTCAGACTAAGGGTTTTATTTCTTCCAAGAAAATTGTACAACCAGTGCTTATACGCCATTTTTTAACGGTGTTAAAACAGTGCCGAATATTGTTAATTTCAGCTAACTCAAAAGCTAGGATTCTCATGTCGGTTAGGGTAATTCCAAAGAGCCTTTCTTCTAATATCAGTACATGTTGAGCTAGCTTTTTTTCCTGATCTGCAGTAAAGACGTTTTCAAACTTGCCCAGCTGTTTTACTGCAGCCACTTCTGGTGTCAAAGCATTTAAGCGAGCTTTTTTCACTTTTCTCTCCAGTGTAGATTTGGGGACATTAAATGAATGGGCAGCTATCAGAAAACCCATCCTGCCTTCTAAAACTTCTCGAACAGCCTCTGCCATGCTCTACCCCTCCCAGCTATTTCTAGATGAAGTTCGCTGATAATTGCGAGGCATCTTGTATTCTGAAACCGAAATAATTTATTAGCTTTTTAAAAATGGCCAAAGAAAATATGGTCAACGTTTAGTTGTGATTAGCTTATGTTTTTATAATATTATATAGTGCGCACAACGTGTGGTTTTCTGGTTTATCTTTGTATAAGCCGCCCACCTAAAAAAGATTTTTAAAAAAATTCAACTTTTTTTAATTTAAAACTTAAATTTTTGGTCAAAACATTTTTCTGACTTACAGTTTTAACCTATAACTAAATTTTGTACATAACTCAGGCCAATTATTTGTACCCCAAAAGTAAAGTAAATTATTTTATTTCGAAAATATAATTATTTAAAATTAAAATAAATTGTTGTAATGGATTATACATATTTTAATTCATTACTTATTTCAATTAAAATAACTTAAACACATTGCCAAGACATTAATGGAAATGGTCGGGTAAAAAGGGACACATCAAAATCGTATCCCGTTTTGGGCACCCTAAAAGTGTCCCGTTTTGCCCGACCGTGATACTTTTGAGAACATAAATGGCTGACCCGTGAACTGTCACTCACTAGCAATATTTAAATACATGAAATTGTTGTTAAAAGAGCTATGAACAAAACACACTACTTACTGGAATTGTTCCGAATGACGGAGAAGCACAAGGATAGTTGTTCTGCAGTCGAAAAAAGTACAAAGTAAGTAAAAATCTCACTCGAAAACTATGAAAAAATATTTCTTTGCGAAACACGTGGCTAGCGTTGAGAGATCAACTGAGAATGCTGTCATGGCTGTCGGGAACCAATGTAGCCTTTCTCCCGCGAGGTAGCACATCCAGTCAAGATCCGAGGCTCAATATCCCGTTTTGCCCGCCTATCCCTTTTTGGGGAACTCTCCCCTAGTTTAAAAATGATCAGGGTATTAGATTTCATTAAAAAAATTAAAACACAGAACCGCAAATTCAAAGTAAATAAATCAATCTAATTGAGGTTTTGAGGACAAATGTAAATATCCTATATACAATGTCCGACATACAAAATTCATGGCGCAAGCATAACAACACGTAACTGGCCAAAAGTCTTAAAAAATAGAACAAATCTGAAATTATACTATAAATCTGCATTAATCACTTACTTCTATTACGAAACACTGTGGCCTTTTCTTCACAACCACAGCAAACTGAAATCTTCCGATTTCGAGAGGGTTATTCTGGTCGGCGCACAGTGGATCGAAGTATAGGCAGTGGCGAACATAGGAAGGTTATGGTATTATTATTATCTGTGTATGGTGTTT
The DNA here is from genome assembly GCA_963930645.1 of Salticus scenicus. Lineage (NCBI taxonomy): Eukaryota > Metazoa > Arthropoda > Arachnida > Araneae > Salticidae > Salticus > Salticus scenicus. The sequence goes on along the minus strand of OZ005649.1, from coordinate 267,735,054 downwards.
TTTGTCACATTTCGATTTAAATATGTATATATGTATCATACTAAAAGCGATTTTATGTTTTTTTTTTTTTTTCTTAACCCTTTATAAGGCCACAGGTATATTTTCCCCACCAAATTCGTTATCATTTTATTCAACTGACACCATTTTTTATTTTTTATTTATTTATTTATTTTTAAATAATGATTCCTGTGTACCATTTCTCTTGAAAAATATCAATATAAATATTATTTTTATAATATTGGTGCGAAAAAAAAATAAAAATACTCATTTGTGGCAATTTTGCTTATGCTAATACAATGGGTTGTGAGAAGTTTGCGATTAACTAAGAGAATAAGGTGTCATAATTAAAATTAATTATTTCTAATAAGCTAAATAAATTTTTTTTCTTTACATCAATTTTTATTCGTGAAATTAGTTTAATGTGCCATTTGCGGAAAAATTGGCATTATAAAGGGGTTAAACGGTATCATATTTTTCTGCTGCAAACAGGTATTTAGAAACATACCTGATAAAGAAACAAATGTTGCAAAAAATAAGAGAATGAAAGGAAATAAATAAACATTTCGTGAAGAAAATCTATATTTATAACACTATTAATTTAGCACACAATGTTAAATATATATCATCACATTACAGCTTTTTTTTCTTTCTTTTTTTATGCAGCATTTCTATAGAAAACTCATGCAAGCATTTACTGACAAACTCCATAAAAAATTCACATTTGTGTTCATTTTTATTGCACAGAAACTTTTACTTTAAATCGTAATATGGGATTATAATATTTAATTTTAACATTTAGTAATTTAACATTATTTTTTTTTTTTTTAATTTTAACATTTTATGACATATCACAGCACCATTTACATTTTCCCCCTTTTTTGTGTCCAACGGTACTTTTTAGTACCTTTTAAGTAATTATTTTATTAAATATAAAAAAAAAAAAAAAAAAAAAAAAAAAAAATCTGATTTATTTTATTAAATCTATTTTAATCATCTAATTTCTATAATATTTTCACAATAAAAATATAAATATATTTTCTGTCATTAATGTATACAGTTATTCAGACAAATTTCTTGATTGATAATTTGAGGGTAAACAGAATAAAAATTTATTTTTCTATAAAAGTGGCGATTTGTGGCGAAAATCCTTTTCACAGATTAAATTGTATACTTTTGGGAGTAGTAAAATGTGTTTGAAATTTTGGACAATTTTGGACAAAAAAAGTTACACAACTTATAAATTTAATTTTGTTGTTAATTTTATATTCACATTTCATGCGGGAATCGCAACATAAAAAACCAACATAATGTTGGCAGAAGTACCTTAAACTTTTATTAGGACATTATTAAAAGTATTTTAATTTCGTATTTTTTCATACTTATCTTAAGAGCCACTTGACGGATATTCAAATAAAGTCACTGAATTTCATCGGAAAATCTTATTCCTGAAAGTTTTCGCTTTGAACTTATTTATATATAATAAAACTTCGTGTACTTGAAGAAATAACCATATATTTGTATTTTTTCGACAATCTTTTAAATTATTTCACTGCAAAATATCAGTTATTTAGAGATTGATTTTTGGGCCTATGTTCGTATTTTAACATTGTTCGATCCACTGTGCGGCGAGAGAAATTTGAGTAATTTTCCAAGCTTTTAAAACGATCACTATCTCATGTTTGATTTCGTTTCCTTATGTTGCAAACAAAGTTTTGAACTAACAGATATGATAACTATTAAGTGTAAATACACCATATAAGTTATAATCCGATATTACGCTTACCCATAGTCACATCTATCCCCACTTAACCCTATATTGAATGTAACTTCAGGCCTATTTCTCTAATAACTCGGAATCGAAATTCCTTATAGAATGAAGAGATTCCTCGCTTCGCTACGAAAAAATCCAATTTTCCAGGCAAAATATGAAAAAAATTCTATGTAAGCATAGCAAAATATTCCTGTTTGATTCTGAATGAAATGAATTCTTGTTTCATTCCGTATTCCGAGAATGAGCAAGTACGGCCCTTCATTATTTTACTCTGGAAGAATAACATGCTATTTAGTATAGAATGTAATTTTGTGCAATGAAAACATCAACCACTTAAAAACGCATGGATAAATATTGAATTTATAATATTTTATTATTATTATTATTATTATTATTATTATTATTTACGTTATAAACAAACGTTTAAAACCATAAACTACATAAGGAAACGAAAATAAAATTATTGAAATATTATAATATTTATGAAACTTCTATTTTAAATCTTCTAATTGCTAACTTCTAATCGATATGTTCCGAGTAAATTTTTAAAATAAACACAAGAAGCTTTATATGTATTTTACTTATACTTTAAATACTTTGTATTACAGTTTTTCGCTTATACGTTGTATTATATATATATATATATATAAAGAAAGAAAAAGAAAAAGAAGTGCTCTCACACTAACTAACCAAACCAATATCCATTTCTCCGTTCATTTTTTTTTTCTTTTATATTTTCTTTCTCTGCATTTCCGCATCGATGCATCGATTTCGTCATCGATAATTAGATGCATTATTTTTTTCAGTCTTAAAATATTCTGCGCGTATTTTTAAAGAAATTTTAAAGAACAATTTTAGAAATGCTTCACTGAAAATACATTGATTTTTAATTTTTAAATTCGCGGTTGGACCATTTGTTACTTATTCTAAAAAATAAGTCATGTATCAAAAAATGACTTTTTTTTTTTTTTCCTTCCAATCCGAAATTTTTTCCCCCAATGAAATATACGTGGTGATTATAATTAAAATTATTATTTCATAACGCTATAATTTTAAAACTACCCATCACAGTGTTTTAATATTTTACCAGAGCATTAGTGAGACAATGAAATTTTGTTTGGCAAAAGAAAATAAAAATAGTTCCGAAATTGGCAGTTATTTACCCGTCAAGTATGTTTCATGAAGGTCATCTTTTTCTCTTTTCACTATGACTGTTTCCCCTGTAAACACGCATTCTTGTCTTTAAAAAAAAAAAAAAAAAAAAAAAAAAAAAAAGGAGTAAACCCTTGAAGTATATTGTTTCCTGCTATTCAATTGTGTTGCGAACAACATTCCTGTGTTTAATGAGTTCATTAAGGCATTACCCTGTTAGCGCCATCTATAGGAACGTGTTGGAACTACATTTTTCCTCCCCCAAACAAAACTCCATTGCCTCACGATTGTTCTGGTACAATATCAAATCGCTCTGATTGGTAGTTTTAAAATTATATCGTTTTCAAATCGCAACTTTAATTATAATCACCCTGTACATGTGGAATGACAAATTTCATTTTTCATTTAAAAGTTATTATTAAAATGTGTATTTTAAATTATTGAGATTTACACATGTTCAATGTTTATTGAACTTGTTTCATCATGGTATAAATTAACAGAAACATAATGTAAGCTTTATAAATTTCCCGAACGTTAATCTATTTAAATATTTTTTTTAATATATAAAATCTTTTTTTTTTTTTTTTTTTTTTTTTGTTGGAATAAAGTTAACTCGCAAATTATAAAATGTCAACGCAAAAATTATTTTGAATAAAGTAACATTTTTCCATAAAAAATCTATTTTTCTACCGAATTTAACGATTTTTGATCTGCGATCTCCGAGCTTAGAAGCACTAATCTTAAATACTTTTCAATGGTTAAAAATAACAATATATATATATATATATATATCATTTTCATTATTCTAGTAATAATAATAATCAATAATAAATGTCTGACATGAGTTGGATTCTAGAAGATAATAACTCACAAATTTTAAAATATCAAAGGTAACTGGCATAAGAAAAATTACTTTTAAATTAAAAAAAAAAAAAAAAATCTATAAAATATCTAATTTATAATCTAACTTTGAGTTATCTGCACTGCTAATTTATAATCACTATTTAAAGCAAAATATTGACTTTTGTCAATATCGGTTCAACTTTGCGATTAAAAAAATAAATAAATAAATAAATAATGTGTTTTTATACTTCAAACGAAATTTAAAATATCCAAATTATTTTGGAACAAGTATAACCTCAGCTTATTATACCCATATGGAGTAACACTAGGAAATACGAAAGTCAAGTTCACGTAGAGTGAAAACTTTCACTTATCTGGTATATTTTGAGTTTTTTAAATATCTAAAATCGTTTTAGAACTGCAAACTTTTCCGTACGTCTCCAAATGCTACCCTAACTAGCCTCTTAAACTTTTTAAAATGAAATCAAAATCCAATATATATATATGCACATACATACACAAAGATATCAAGTTCCACTGAAAATGAGAAGACAGATCTGAAAACGCAAAGTATAAAAGTATAAGTGACGATGTTCAGGCATTTGGGACAAATCTAAACACCACGGGTGCATTTGCCTTATGTACAAATTCTCCGGACTAAAGGCAATCATGGGTAGCAAACGAAAAAGCTTAATAAGAAGGCAAATCTGAAGTTATATTTAAATCTTACATTAAAAACTTGATGTTCTAATGACGTTTATTTTACAAATAGAGCAATAAAAAACATTGAATTCGAAAGAGTCAGTTTATCGGGAAGGAAATTAAAAGCATTTTTTCAAATTCCTAAAACTATCACTGCTTAATATTTGATTTTTTTTTTTTCTAAGACTAAATATGACAAAGAATGGCATACCCTCTTTTATACATACAAAGGAGAGTACGTGCCATTACATTAGAATGAATTTCAGAAACATTTTTATATTTATTCTGCGTTTTAAAGGAATTATAATCTCAATCAGTATTAAATAAAAATAGTAATAATTATGTAATAAGAAAATAAATATTATTTTTTGATTTATAAAGCTGAAATAAATTTTCAATGAAATTCTATTTTCTAATATATAATCAATGGGAAATGTTTTAAAAGATACAAAAGATCTTATTATAATTTAGGATATTACAAGTTATTATCACAGTACACGATGAAAAATAGCCATATATTTTACCCCGGAAATGTGAAAAATATCCAATATTTAATATTATATTTGGTTTAGAATTCAGACTGAAATCATTAATAACTGTTAATGAAAATGAGAAAATTGTTAATCTCATTTAAACGAAAATAACTTCTTTTCTATTAAATATAATAAAATTTTATTTCAGGAAAAAATTCTAATATATGAGTTTTAGTACGTAGAATTCCCTTTGCTTTGTTTTATTTTTTGACTTTAACTTAATTAAATCTGGAAATAAATTCTTTAAGAATTTTGTTATATTAGGCTTTTTTTAATTATTACGTCACGTTTGCTTTTAAACGTCGTATTTCAAGTCAGTAAAATTTATATTATAAATGTTTCTTCAAACAAATTATCGCAATAGATAGTTTTAAATGGACAGAATTTCACTTAAATCCTTTTTTACTTCCTTATACAAAGTATAAGGAAGTATAGTATACTCATCTAGTTCTGATCACAATCAATACCTTCTTTTAATGTTACAGGTTTGAGTGCGTGTCAAAAAGCAACCACAATGTTAATTACCTTTGCCGGATTTGTACAATATCATCAAGAGTGCAGGACATAACAGGTCGCACAACATACAAATCCCGGAAACTTAGTCTTTTTGGTACTCATCTAGTTTTGACACGCACTTTTTTTTTTCGCAATTGTAGGAGTAATACTTTCCTTGTTAAGCATAGAACTATTTCCTGTCACATTTCTGTTTGGTACTCACCAACTTTTGACCCGCACCAATTTTAATTTAAGTACTTACCTACTTTAATTAATTTATTTATTCTATATATATATATTTTTATTATTCTATTTTATTTTTATTCTATTTTATTTTTTATTCTATTTTATTTTTATTTACTTTATTTTTATTTATTTTTATTTATTTTTATTATCATTTTTATTTTATTTATTTTATTTTATTTTATTTTTTACGAGGGTGTGGCGGTGTCTGGTCCTCGTTAATCTGTGCTGCACCGTCAAGTGCTCGATGGGGTCGTTTAGCAGTCGTCGGGCTACCAACGCGGAGAACCATCCCCCCTTTCTCCGTGGATCAAAATACGTGGATCAAAATACGTGGATCAAAATTGCGATGGTCCCTCTTTCTCTTCTCCATTCGGCCTCCCTGCGCATAGTAATTTCCCTCCCAATTAGGATTAGGCCTTGCCACTTCAAAAACTTCAAAATTTTCGCTCTGCGCCCAAAACTATCTTCCATCCTCCAGTGGCTTCACGTATTTTTTTTTTTTTTTTTAATTATAATCTCATTGTTCCTCCCTCGTCTTTCTCAACTCATAAGTGTTGTCCCCTTCCCCTTTTCAAATGGCCTCCTCTTTCGGCTTTAATTATTGTGTGCACAACTAACTTTAGCGGCTCCCCCAGAGTTTTCTTTTTTTTTTTTCCTCCCTGCCTAAATTCAAAATTGTTTAATTTTGTATAATTCCGGTTATTTCGACTCTCAGCTAGTTAGTGCACTTATTCCAAAGTCCTTAACATCTGGAGCGTGCTGCAATTCCTGAGCTTTGGCGTCTAGTTACATTGCTGCCCAGCAGCTTCCACGCGGTGATCTGGCGATTTATTCGCTCCGGCGGACGGCATCCAACCCGTTAAGCTTGGCCGAGCCCAGGCGGGCAGGGGCCGTCCAAAGATTTCAAAGGAAGTATAGTAATCCTGATTTGCGAAATGGGTTTTGCATTTCACATTGCTCGAAAACGAATGATCGCTGAATGTTGCCAATTTATACGTGTGACTGTCAGGATGTCTAGTTGTACACCTGCAAGTGTCTTCTTAACACGAGCTCTCGTTTTAGAGATATAAGGGACTTTATACGATTTTTCGTGACTTCTGTATGTATGTGTGTCTGTGTGTGTGTGTGTGTGTGTGAGTGAGTATGTCGCATAACTCAAGAACGGTTGGACGTAGAAAGTTGCGAATTGGTACATATGTTTGTTATAACTTCTAGTTGTGCACCTCCCTTTTTGGACTTTGTATGATTTTCCGTTTTGGAGATATTAGGAAAATTAGGTTCATAATGGCCAAAATGTATCAAAAAACGGTAATAACTCAAAAACGGTTTGGGCAAATCTTGCAATTTAACTGACTTCCCGACTAGCTAGACATTTGAAACTTTCAGAAAAGTACAGAATACGTTGACAATGCATTTTTAAAAATATTTTTAGCCAACTGTTTCTAATACCTGCTGCCTTCAGCAGCGTTTATGTGATTCAACAGAAAATTTATTTAACTAACTTCTCGACTAGCTAGACATTTGAAACTTTCAGACTAGATCATGAACACAGTGAAAATGCATTTTTTAAATACTTTTAACCAACTGTTTAGGGTCCCTGCTGTCTTCGGCAGCGTTACCAGTACAAATCTTGCAATCTATTTTTGACTAACTTCCCGACTAGCTAGACATTTAAAACTTCTGGAAAAACTCAAAACACGGTGACAATGCATTTTTTAAATATTTTTAGCCAATTGTTTCAGGTGACTGCTGCCTTCGACAGCGTTTATATGGTTCAACAGAAAATTTATTTAACTAACTTCCCGACTACCTAGACATTTGAAACTTTCAGAATAGTTCAGAACACGGTGAAAGTGCATTTTTTTAATACTTTTAGCCAATTTTTTCGAGTCCCTGCTGCCTTCGTCAGCGTTACCAGTACAAATCATGCTTTTTAACTAACTTTCAGAAAAGCTCAGAACACGGTGATAATTCATTTTTTTAAATATTTTTAGTTAACTGTTTCGGGTCCAATGAAAATGTTTTTTAACATTATGTATATTTCTAAAAGTGTATAAGGAAGTCATGTGTATAAGGAAGTCATGAATTATCTTCATATTTTCCAGGCAAAATATGAAAAAAATTCTATGTGAGCATAGCAAGATTCTGAGTAAAACGATTTCTTGTTCCATTCCGTATTCCAAGTATGAGCGAATACGGCCCTTCACTATTTTACTCTGGAAGAATAACATGCTATTTAGTATAGAATGTAATTTTGTGCAATGAAAACATCAACCACTTAAAAACGCATGGATAAATATTGAATTTATAATATTTTATTATTATTATTATTATTTACGTTATAAACAAACTTTTAAAACCATAAACTACATAAGGAAACGAAAATAAAATTATTGAAATATTATAATATTTATGAAACTTCTATTTTAAATCTTCTAATTGCTAACTTCTAATCGATAAGTTCCGAGTAAATTTTTAAAATAAACACAAGAAGCTTTATATATATTTTACTTATACTTTAAATAATTTGTATTACAGTTTTTCGCTTATACGTTGTATTATATATATATATATATATATATATATATAAAGAAAGAAAAAGAAGTGCTCTCACACTAACTAACCAAACCAATATCCATTTCTCCGTTCATTTTTTTTCTTTTATATTTTCTTTCTCTGCATTTCCGCATCGATTTCGTCATCGATAATTAGATGCATTATTTTTTTCAGTCTTAAAATTCTGCGCGTATTTTTAAACAAATTTTAAAGAACAATTTAAGAAATGCTTCTCTGAAAATACATTGATTTTTGTTTTTAAATTCTCGGTTGAACCATTTGTTACTTATTCTAAAAAATAAGTCATGTATCAAAAAATGACGTTTTTTTTTTTTCCCTTTCCAATCCGAAATTTTTTTTTCCCCAATGAAATATACGTGGTGATTATAATTATAATTATTATTTCAAAACGCTATAATTTTAAAAATACCCATCAGAGTGTTTTAATATTTTACCAGAGCATTAGTGAGACAATGAAATTTTGTTTGGCAAAAGAAAAAAAAATAGTTCCGAAATTGGCAGTTATTTACCCGTCAAGTATGTTTCATGAAGGTCACCTTTTTCTCTTTTCACTATGACTGTTTCCACTGTAAACACGCATTCTTGTCTTTAAAAAAAAAAAAAAAAAAAGTAGTTAACCCTTGAAGTATATTGTTTCCTGCTATTCAATTGTGTTGCGAACAACATTCCTGTGTTTAATGAGTTCATTAAAGCATTACCCTGTTAGCGCCATCTATAGAAACGTGTTGGAACTACATTTTTCCTCCCCCAAACAAAATTCCATTGCCTCACGATTGTTCTGGTAAAATATCAAATCGCTCTGATTGGTAGTTTTAAAATTATATCGTTTTCAAATCGCAACTTTAATTATAATCACCCTGTACATGTGGAATGACAAATTTCATTTTTCATTTAAAAGTTATTATTAAAATGTGTATTTTAAATTATTGAGATTTACACATGTTCAATGTTTATTGAACTTGTTTCATCATGGTATAAATTAACAGAAACATAATGTAAGCTTTATAAATTTCCAGAACGTTAATCTATTTAACTATTTTTTTTATATATAAAATCTTATTTTATTTTATTTTATTTTATTTTATTTTTTATTTTTTTTATTTTTTTTTTTTTGTTGGAATAAAGTTAACTCGCAAATTATAAAATGTCAACGCAAAAATTATTTTGAATAAAGTAACATTTTTCCACAAAAAATCTATTTTTCTACCGAATTTAACGATTTTTGATCTGCGATCTCCGAGCTTAGAAGCACTAATCTTAAATAATTTTCAATGGTTAAAAATAACAAAAAAAAAAAAAAATATATATATATATATATCATTTTCATTATTCTAGTAATAATAATAATCAATAAGAAATGTCTGACATGAGTTGGATTCTAGAAGATAATAACTCACAAAATTTAAAATAACAAAGCTAACTGGCATAAGAAAAATTACTTTTAAATAAATAAATAAATAAATAAAAAACTATAAAATATCTAATTTATAATCTAACTTTCAGTTATCTGCACTGCTAATTTATAATCACTATTTAAAGCAAAATATTGACTTTTGTCAATATCGGTTCAACTTTGCGATTAAATAAATAAATAAATAAATGAATAATGCGTTTTTATACTTCAAACGAAATTTAAAATATCCAAATTATTTTGGAACAAGTATAACCTCAGCTTATTATACCCATATGGAGTAACACTAGGAAATACGAAAGTCAAGTTCACGTAGAGTGAAAACTTTCACTTATCTGGTATATTTTGAGTTTTTTAAATATCTAAAATCGTTTTAGAACTGCAAACTTTTTCGTACGTCTCCAAATGCTACCCTAACTACACACAGAAAAATGAAAAATCGAAACTTGTCAAGAGACGTGCCATCTTTGTGACACTAAACGTTTGTCAAGTACATTGACAAATTTGCACAAAATTACGCAAAATTTTAAACAATCAAAACACTACCTGACAATCCCATCTAGTCATGAGACACAAAAGTCGTTTTATTTTACCATGTATCTTTAATGTGTTTCGTCTGATGATCCGTTTTGGCTCTAAAACTTGTCAGATGACTAACTTTCCAGGTACAGTTTTCATTTTCCTCAAATTTGACCAGGTTAGTCAGATGAGAGAATAAAAAAAAATATTCCTATTTTGTCAATCGACTAAGAAAAGTTTGTTTGGCTAGTCCAAAAGCTCAGCATTATTAATTTTTTTTCCTTTAATTTTTTGTTATTTGTTTATTTATTTTTTGTCTCCCTCTGACAACTTGAGTTAGTCAACCGAAATCGAAAAATAAAGAATAAACTCATCGCATTTGGCGGGATAGTGCAATTGCCGTTGGAGTGACTTTCATTTTAGAAAGAGAACAAGAGATTTTTTAGTAATCAGAATCAGCGAATCGAGTTTACAGCCAAAAGTAAGTGCTAAATACTTTATTTTATTGTAAGCTTTGTTAGAATAGTAAATTGTAAATTTGTAGAATTCTAAAGCTTCGGCAATCTTCTAACACTATGAATCGTATTTAGAATTTGTTCTAATTTATAAAGTTGTTTAAAATGTATAAAATTTAAAACACGTTATTTTAAATCTAGTTTTACGTATCGTTGTATTATAAAAAAATAAGTATATTTAATTTGTCTAAGCTATAATTGTTTACATACACTTTTAACATTAAGCTCATATTAATATTTTTGTACACAGAATAGTAATGATTTATTTTTCCCTAAAGATGGTTCAGAAGGTATTTGGATTTCCAAAGGACGTGAATTTAAGAAAGATATAGAAAAATGCTATCCATGGTGATTTTGAAAGAACTCCGAATTTTAAGGTATGTTTTTTAAATTATCGTTTGCAACATTATATCTATCTTAGAACAATAAAAAATAATATTAATACTTTTTTTTATATTTAAACTTTTTAATGAGATAAATTAAAAAAATTTAAAGGTTTCTCGTTTATCTGTTATTTTATTTATTTATTTTTTTTTTTAATTCCTGTAATAAATAATTTTTTAATTTAAATAATTTTGGCAAATGGTTGATAATAGTATGTAATAAAAAAAAAAAAGACTTTTTATCATTAAATGTTTGATACCAATTTTTTTCAAAACAACTTTTCGCAAAAATAATATGAATTTAATATTGCATACTATATTCTGTTCTCAATTTAAAGTCAAATTGTTCTTGTATACAATATTAATTATTAGCGATAAATAATAAATATATTGGTAAATATATATATATATATATATATATTCAACTTCATGTTACTTGTTTCATTCAAATGATTGATGATTGTAATAAAAGGTTGATATTTTTAATTATTATTATTTTTTTTTTCAATACAAATTTAATCAAAAATAATATGAGTTTAAATTATTAGATACTGTATTCTCGATTCAAAATCAAATTGTTCATGCGCAGCATATTAAGTATTCGTGATAAACAAAGGATATCTTGTTTAAAATATGTACTTAATTTCATGTTATTTGTTTCATTCTTAACACATTTAAATTTAAAAACTATTTGATATTTCAATTTAAACAACATTTTTTTCTTTTAACTATGCTCTATAAATTCGTCGATTGCAAACATTTAGTCAGGGCCTGATTACCCAAAAGGCTCGGGAAGCACAAGCTTCCCCTCAAAAATTTAACAGGGGGCCTCAAAATGACTAAAAACAGGGTCTTGAATTTTCTATTTTAGATTTTCACACTGAGATTGAATTTTTTCTGAGAAAGTTCACCTAAAGCAAGGTAAAATAACCACTATTTTGGGAAAATTCTATTATTTAACGTCAAAAATTTGAATGTTCTTAATTAATGAGTTATACGATTTTAAAGTTGTGGGTGGAAACCACCTAGATATATAAATGAAAAAATATATATTATATATATACATATATATATATATATATATATATATATATATATATATATACACATAAACACACAAAACTTTTTTATCAATTGCATTTTTATATTACAATATGTAATAGGAAAACAAGATTTCCCGAAATCAAAGGGAGCCCCGAAATGATACTAAGCTTCCCCTAGCTTCAAAGCTTAATCGGGCCCTGCATTTAGTTGTATACGCTATTTCCACAATAAATTAAAATTCATTTTGATTTTCTTCTACATATATAAGAATGAAGTACTGGATTTTTGAAAATTTTCTTTTTCTGGCTTTTGGTGCATTTACAAATTTGAGATTTCCTTAAACTCGATTAAACCATTTTTAGGAGATGTCTGTCTGTGTATAATCAAAATTTTATGTTTTGGGTGCTGTATCTCACAAAATAATGAACAGAATTGTACAAAAGTTTATATTTGGATGCACTTTCACATAAATTCGTGCTGAATAGCTTTTGGTACATATCATCTAAGAAGTGGCGCTACTATACTGCAATTTTCCACAATTAAGGAAAGACTATATCTTAGCTTCTATTGTGTAGAACTTCACATAACTTAATGTTCAAATAGTCGATTGTGAAAGACTATGTTTATTCAACTTAGGTGCATATCGGTCATCAGGTAATGCCAGTATGTTGCAATTTTCCACATTTAAGAAAATACTGTAACTGAGATTCTGTGATATATAAATGCACTAAACTTGATATGTGCAACAGCCATTATGAACTATTATGCTGATTTAATTTGGACGCATATCGGCCGACAGGTGACGTTGGCATGGTGCAATTTTCTCTGTTTATAGGAGAGCCATACCTCAGCTTCTATGATATGTATGTGCACCGAATTTGATATGTAAGGTGTATGTTATACATCATAAACTATGCCAAACTAGCTTTTTAAAAACTATGCCGAATCAATTTGGGTGTACATCAGATGACGTGCCGCGCAACTATTACTCTGTGTAAATTTCCAGATAGTTATAGTATCTCAGCATCTATTTGTTAAATTAGTTTGTAAAATCTTTATTTGTGAGAAGCTGTGTTAATTACTTTGTGCATTGTAACAGATATATGGTGCTATTATATTAAATAATAATAGAAGAAAATTTTGTAATGGCTACAGCATATACTAATTTTAGATATAGTGGGTTAAATATATGTTAGTAATTTGCAACAGGTAATTATGAATGATTTACTTATAAATTGTCAAATATAGTTCCCCCAGAAATTTTTTTAAATTCATTAATACGTAACATTTTCCCCCCACAATAGTATCAAGACACGGTAAAGGTGTATAAACTTTATCATTAATGGTATAAATAACTTAAAAATTTCCATTTTAACAATAAAACTTTTTTTATAATTTACAACAAGTAATTTAAAATAATTTATTTAAGTGGGCATGAATATTATAATACTTACAAAACTTTAAATTAACACCATAAAAATAAAATATCTCGCAACAATTGTTTCGGGTCGAAAGAGCACACGACCCTTCGTCAGGCACCCAAAGTAGGCACGAGTACAGCAGTCAAAGTGGTAATGCACGGCTTTGACTGCTGTACTCGTGCCTACTTTGGTCGCCTGACGAAGGGTCGTGTGCTCTTTCGACCCGAAACCATTGTTGCGATTTTTTTTTAATTTTATGGTGTTTATTCAAAGTTTTGTAGGTATTATTTTGCAACGCCAGTTCTGCGGTGCGAATAATTGATAAACCTTTTTTCATTTTCTCTCTGAAACAACAGACAGACGATCAGCCTTTTCTCTCTCTCTCTCTGTGTGTGTGTTTTTTCTCTCTGTGTTTGTTTATCTTCGATAGCGCGCATTCGATCTACGACTGCAATTCACAGCTATCGTACTGCTCACCTTTCAAATTATTTTTTACAATTATAAATCTAAATTTATAGGCATATTTATAACTGTAACTAATTTAAACATTAAACACATGCTAGACATGTATCGGAGCTCCCTATTCGTATCCAGAAAAATAGATCCGTATTTGTATGGATCTGTTTTCTTTTCTTCAACGAAACTAAAATGTATCTTTTGTAGAAATTGTATGAAAATTAGAAAAGTATTATAAATCTTTTTTGACTGTTATTAATATCTAAATTAAATAAATACAGTATAACCTCGTATTTACATCCTGGAAATTGAAAAGATTTCGCAATTTAATTTTTTTTTTTTTTTTTAATCTTTATTCTATATTCAATAGAAGAAAGTACTAGATTCGTAAAAGTTTTCGACTTCCGTTTTTCGATGAATTTGCACGTATTGAAAGTTCCAGAACACGATTTGACTATTTTTGGAAAATATTAGATATGCCTCTGTGTGTGTGAGAGAGACAAAAATTTTGTGGCGACTGCAACTCTGTAACTACTGCACATTATTGCATATAAATTTATATGTAAATGCACCTTGACATAAATTAGTGCCTATCAACTTTTGGTTCCCATCCATCAAGAAATGGCACTGCTATACAGCGATTTCTAGAGACCATGACCATATATTAAGAAACTATATTATACAGGATCTCTAGCGATTTCAACAATTTAAGGGAATGCTATGTCTCATGAACTACTGCAGAGAATTGCATATAAATTCATATGTAGATGCACCTTGACATAACCTAGTCCTTATCAGCTTTTTATGTCAATTTCTCAAAAGATGGCGGTGCTATACAGTGATTTTCACAATTCAAAGGAAGGCTATATCTCAGGAACTACTACACATAAATTTATATGTAGATCTACCTCGAGATAAATTATTGTCCATCCACTTTTGGTATCAATAATTCAATAGGTGACGGTGCTATATAGCGATTTCCATAATTTAAGGAAAAGAGATATCTCAAGTTCAATTGCGTATAATAATAATAATAATAATAATAATAAATGATATGTGAAAAGAACATTATCAGACATTATGCTAATTCAATTTGGATGCATATCGGCCAATAGGTGGCGCTGCTGTACTGCAATTTTCCCCGAGAACGGAAAAGCTATATCTCAACTTCTATGGTGTATAACTGTACAAAATTTGATATATGAGATAACAATTATGAAAACGCATTTTTTAATGTATTATTTATAAAGAATAAAGCTGTCTTTCTTTGTATTTTCAATGCAATTTTTCTCTAAGATGAAAATCGTCTGCATTCAGTATGGTAGGTAATTTAAATAAATAAGATCTTTAATAAATTATTTGTACTGAGCGAATTTGTATTAGAAAATATAAAAAGAAAGTCTTGTGGTGGCTACAACATACTTTTTATTGTTGTTGTTGTTGTTTTAAATACCTTTATTTTTAATAAAATTCAATCCTCGCTTTTATGTGAACGAAATTTTGAATTTTCCTCCATTCATACTTGTATATACAGCAAATATAGAGGAAATACTTGTCGTGATTTCATTTAAAGCTATTATGTTGTGACCACCGCAAAAATTTCTTCTATATTTTCCTATAGGAAAATTCATTAGCCCAGTAAAAATGTTTTCTTAAAACTATTATTTATTAAAATTATCTACCATAATGAAAGCAGATAATTTCATTTTAGAAAAAACTAACACTAATAATAAGAAAAGAAAGACAGTTTAATTCTCTATAAATAAAGTCTTAATAAATGCTTCTTCATAATGGTTACCTCATATATCAGGTTTTGTACAGTTATATGACACAGAAGTTGAGATATAGCCATATCCTGTTCTCAGAGAAAATTGCAGAATAGCAGCGCCACTTATTGGCTGATATGCATCCAAATTGAATCTGCGTAATGTCATATAATGGCTACGTTGATACGTGTCAAGTTTTGTTTGATTATACACAACAGAACCTTAGATACAGCCTTCCCTGAAAACGCGAAAGTCGACGTATAGCAGCACCACCTGTTGAGCAGTTGACAAAAAATATTGGTGGGCACTAACTTACGTCAAAGTTTATCTGCATATAAATTTATATGCAAATTCGATTAGTAGTTTCTGAGATATAGCCTTTCCTGAATTTGTGAAAATCGCAGTCTAGCAGCGCCACTTGTTGAGCAAATGATACCGAAAGTTGATAGGCACTAACTTAGGCCAAGGTACATCTGCATATAAATTTATATGCAGTTATCTGCAGTAGTTCCTGAGATAATTCCCACAAAATTTTTGTCACACACACACAGATACATATTTTTCTAAGAATGGTCAAATCGTGTTCTGGAGCCCTCAAAACGTGTAAATCCATTGAAAAGCGGAAGTTGAAAATTTTTACGATTGCAAAAGTAAAAAGAAATATAAAATAAACAAATTTAGGAAACGGATTCCATCAAGGCTGATAATAATAATATTCTTTATTTTATCGTCTTCTCTAGAACAAATAAAAGCAAAGCAGATGTTTAATTGCGAATCATATAAATCCGTGCAACCCAAATTATTATAGTAAATAAACATTCCCGTCGAAAAAATGAAATAAATAAAGATACTTTTTTTTTTTTTTTTTTTTCAGAATATAAGCATTAAACAATGAACTACTATCACTGACCTTGAAGCAGATTTTTGCAATCTCGAAGTTCACAACTCACATAAGTGTTTAATCATTATTATTAGTCTTTTTTTTTTTTTTTTTTCAGATTTTTAACGCAATACAATTAGTAATTACATCTTTTTTTTTTTTTTTTTCTTGTATGTTCAATGGAAGAAAGTACTGGATTCGTAAAAATTTTCGGCTTCCGGATTTCGACGGATTTACAAGTTTTGAAAGGTTAGACCACGATTTGACCATTTTTAGTAAATGTCTGTCTGTCCGTCTGTGTGTGTATGTATGTGTGACAAAAATTTTGTGGCAACTGTATCTACGGAACTACTGTTCAGAATTACATATAAATTTATATGTAGATGCACCTTGACCTAAATTAGTGCCTATCAACTTTTGGTGTCAATCGCTCGAAAGGTGGCGCTGCTATGCAGCGATAACATTTATAATATGGTTGTCAACTTTCAAATATGCTTAACAATAGTGTTCTAACAGGGATATATTCATTAAAAAAATAATAATTCAATTAAAAGAAATCAATAAAACCAGATTGATTTTTTAAAAGAATCTCGAGCTTGCTTTTCTAAAGTAACTATACGAATTATAAGGTATGGTGTTATATGACAATATATATATATCATCATTACCAATTTCAGCCTCTATCAATCCACTGCAGGATGAAGGCCTCTGCTAGGCGATTCCAAACTGCCCTGTTTTCGCGCACACACACACATATATCTATATATATAAAATCGTTCTTCCTGACTGACTGACTGAGGGAGTGAGTGAGGGGGTGATTCATCATCGCCCAGACCAAACCCCTGGACCTACAAGCATGAAATTTTGTGACAATGTTCTTTCTATGACGTAGGCATCCACTAAGAAGTGGTTTTACAAAATTCGCCCCCCGAAGGGGGGGGGGGTAAAACATGATTTCACAAAATCCTTCATATCTCAAACAAAAAAACAGATATCCGTAAAATTTTTGCTTTAAGATATAGCTAATACAAACGTCTAAAAATCAATTTTTGGAATTTTCGAAATTCGGTCCCCAAGGGGGGCGGGGGGGGGGCTATACGTGATTTCACATGCGTAAAACGTGATTTCGCATAATCCTATATATCTAAAACAAAAAAATAGATATACATGAAATTTTTACTCTAAAATATAGCTAATACAAATATCTGAAAACTAATTTCTGAAATTTTAGAAATTCAGCCCCCAGGTGGGGCAGTAAGGAGGGGGGCTATGGGGCAAAAACAAATAGAAATACAGTTAGGCCGTTCAAAATTGGTACAGATAGGTTTTAAAGGCCTACAAGTCGAATGAGGATATTTTAGAAAATGTAAAGTTATTAGGAAGGGCGAGAAGGGGGAGGGGAGAAAGGCGGGGGGGGCAAAAAAATAAAAATAGAGATAGATCGTTTAAAATTGGTACATAGAGGTTTTCGATACTTACAAATCAATTGCGGATATTTTTGAATTTGTAAAATTATTAAGAGGGGAGGGAAGGGGGGGTGAGGCGGTAAGGGGGGCTATGGGCAAAAACAAATAGAAATACAGTTAGGCCGTTAAAAATTGGTACAGATAGGTTTTAGAGGCCTGAAAGTCGAATGGGGATAATTTCGAAAGTGTAAAGTTATTAGGAGGGCCGGGAAGGGGGGGGCGGAGAGGCAAAAAAAATAAAATAGAGTTAGATAATTCAAAATTGGTACATAGAGGTTTTCGATACCTACAAATCGATTGCGGATATTTTCGAATTTTTAAAGTTATTGGGAGGCGCAGGAGGGGGGGGGGCGGAGGGGCAAAAAAATAAAAATAGAGATAGATCGTTCAAAACTGGTGCATAGGATTTTTGATACTTACAAATCGATTGCGGATATTTTCTAATTTGTAAATTTATTAGGAGGGGTGGGGAGGTAAGGGGGGCTATGGGCAAAAACAAATAGAAATACAGCTAGGCCGTTCAAAATTGGTACAGATAGGTTTTTGATACTTACAAATCGATTGCGGATATTTTCGAAATTGTAAAATTATTAGGATAGCCGGGAGGGGGGGGGGGCGAAGGGGGAAAATAACAGAAATAAGAGTTGGAGTATTTTGGGAATTTTTTCCGAAGGCAGTGAGAACACGGTGCGACATTTTTCCTAATCAGATTTTGTTTCTCTCTTTTTTTTTTTTTTTTTTTTTCACGTGATAAAAATTAATGCAATTTTGAGAATTCAGTAATTATAGTGATTCATTTAAAAATAGGGACCAACGAAGCGGGCGTTGCCTGCTAGTATATATATAATAATTTATGCATAGATTAAGAAAGGTTTTGATAGAATATTTCGTCTCCTCATTGATTTATTTGATTTCCAATGAAGCCATCTATGATATATGCAACTTCTTAATTGAATGCAACCTATGCAATGAGGTGAAATTTACACCTCATATAGCGTATTTCTTAGTAATGTCCTGATGTCTTTTTTTTTTTTTAAGGTTTGTGAGCTCTACTTTAAACCTGGTGGAATTATACAAACAATAACATATTTTGATGAAAAAGAAGGAAAGTTATATGAAGTCCCAAGAAATAAACCAATTGTTAAAGGTGGTGCTATTCCTACAATTTTCAGTGGCTTGCCATCATGGAGAGCTATTAGGCATAAAAAAATTACGTTTTATTACCTAATTATATTTGTGCTTTTATATTATTATTATGACTAATTTTTATGTAAATTATGGAGCAATCTTCTTCATGAATATGAAACATTTATAATTTTCAATAAAATTATTTTTATCTTGATTTTTGTCTTTTATGTATTATTTCAATTACATAGTTTCAATGAAGGAGAAATCTTATTTAAATAAATTCTTGATTTAAAGAATGTTGAAAGTAATGTTATCAGGTAAGTGAGAGTTATTTTGGATGATCAAATACTTATAAATTATTGTTATGTATTAAAATTTCTCTGGGCAAAAAATTTACAGAGATAATTAAAAATAAAAATTCTTATTATATATGTTAAAGTGTTTTTAATGCAAATTTTATGTCCACCCTCACCTTGAAAAAAAAAAGTATATCATTAATATTTATGATTTTAAAACTTTAAATAACCTGAAATTTGGAGTTCGATGTTATTTATAGTTTAGTACATTGTATCGTCTATACTGTACATATTGTTTATATTGTCTGTATCAATTGTTAAAGCACGTGGTATCGTTGTACTTATCTGTAATTTTAATCAGGTGGAAAAAATCCATTATTTAAAAAAAATATATACATATATTCAGGTGGCTTAAATATTAAAAAAAAGGAACTTAAAAAAAAAAGTTTACATTTATTTTTGTAACCACAGCGTATAAACCGAAAGCACCGATGAGAAAAAAAATATATATTTCTAAATCCATATATGGGGATGTGCATAAAAAGTGGACTAAATCATGTGGCGCCACAATCCTCTTGGAATGCCTTGATAAAAAAGTGTTGGATAAATGCGTGCGTTAATGATAAATAAATATAGGGAAGAATGATTAAACTAGCATATTCTTTGTTTCAGTAGTTTGTTAAATTTCCAGTATTCATAACTGCTAACTTTTTTAATTGATTCTGGAATGTTGTTAGTATATCGCCCTATATTCGCCCATATTCTTTGAGGAGTAATTGTCTTCATATTTAATTGTAATTACATGCTAAAGAAAATTATTCTATTAAGAATGTGGTATGAAGAAAAGGGCAAATGTTAACAACATTCCGGAATAAATTGAAAAAGTTGGCAGCTATGAGTATTTTATTCCAGTTGATGGACAAGTAATATTTTTCAGAAAAGTTTTTAAATGTTTTTTCAAGGTTGAACACCTTAAAAGGGGGAGGGGGGAATTAAACAATTACAAAAGTAAAGAGGTTTTAAGACTACGTTTGCAAAAACCTCTGCAGACAAATATGAACCTCTTATTCCTCATAAAATATGAAGGATTTTAACCAATTAAATTTTTTATTAATCTGCATACTTGCCAACTCTACTGTGTTTACCAGTAGACTACTGTTTTTTGGTTATTTCTACTGGCCTACTGTTTTTTGTTAAAAATTTACTATTTTTAGGAACTTACAAGAAAAATGTAAAATTGAACAATTTTCTTGTAAAATATATAGATGGAAAATAAGCAGAGAATAAATATAATAATGAAATGAGATTTATTAAATGTATGTGTAAAAATTACAATACTGATTTTAATTATCTCAAAATATACCTAAATTTTAGGGGGGTTTTACTTTCATCACCCTACTACCATAGGTAATGGAAGTATTGTATTCGGTCCAAAAATTCGATATCGATATTTCACCTGATTTACACGTTTTACGGTCCCCTGAGTCCAAAAATGTGGTTTTTGGCAATTGGTCAGTGTGTGTGTATATGTGTGGAATCTTCTGGCTATCATATCTTCGAAACTAATAAAGATAGAACTACAAAACTTCAGAATCGAGACAGGTCTGGTGTACAGATGAATTTTCCAAATGTTGGTAAAAATTGAAAAACCGGAAGTGGGACATCGGAAACCAGAAGTGGGACCGTAAATCCGTATTTCAAAAACGGCTCTATCGATTTTCTTCAAATTTGCTATATAAACATTCTATTAGATGTCCTTTCGAATGATATAGTTGGTTTAGGATAATTGAAAGGAGTATAAATAGCTCAATTTCAGGTCTCGCAAGCGCATTCCTTTAAAAACGGCTGCACGGAATTTTTTGAAACTCGCCATATTAACTCCCTTTTAAATATCCTTTTGTATGTAATTATTGTGTGCCAGTCAATAATTGCGTTTTGATAAAAGTTGTTATCTAAAAAACGGCTCTAACGATTTTCTTGAAAATTGTTACATATAAATCAATTTTAGATATCCTTTCTCATGCATTACGTGGTTATTACAGGAAAATTAGCAGTCATCTTGCTTAGGTAGGCCAGTTTTCGATCTCGGAAATTGGTGTTTCAAAAAAATAACTACCTATATATATATACTACTATATATATATATATATATATATATATATATATTTAACCTCGCTATATGTAAGCTTCGTTTCATATGTCTTTACATGTGTATAAAATTTTTCTTACTGGAAAAATTTTAGGTTTCTACTTCTTTAAGTCACTTTTATATCTTGTGATCACTTTATCTAAAAAAAAAATCTGGTGTGAAACAACCACACGACTTCCACTACACACTATAACACGTATTATATGCATGTTTTAGAAATAATGTGGTCAGCGAAGACATAAAATTGACCTAGCGAAGAATACACAAAAGAAATTTCCTGTAGGAGAAAGCTAATATATATATATGTATGTGTGTGTGTGTAAAACAGAATTTACATAGCGAGTTAAAAAATAATAGAGTTATTTTTTCAAACATCAATTTCCGAGATCTAAAACTGACCTACCTAATCAGGATGACTGTCATTTTCCCTGTAATAACCATGTAATACATGAGAAAGAATATCTAAAATGGATTTATGTAACAATTTTCAAGAAAATCGTTAGAGCCGTTTTTGAGATACCAACTTTTACCAAAACTTAGCATACTCAGTTGTTGACTGCAAAACAATAATTACATACAAAAGCATATATAAAAGAGATTAATATGGCGAGTTTGAAGATATTCAATACAGCCGTTTTTAGAGGAGACCTGAAATTAAGCTATTTATATAGGGCGCCTATCAATTTTCCTGAACTAACCAACTATATCATTCGAAAGGACATCTAATAGAGTGTTTATATGGCAACTTTGAAGAAAATCGTTGGAGGCATTTTTGAGATACTGACTTACGTTCCCAATTCCGGTTTCTGATGTCTCACTTCCGGATTTCCAATTTTCACCAAAATTTAGAAAATTCATCTGTACACCAAACCTGCCTCAATTCTGAAGTTTCGTAGTTCTATCTTTATTAGTTTAGGAGATATGATAACCAGAAAATTTCACACATACATACACCACTGACCAATTGCCAAAAACTACTGTTTTGGACTCAGGAGACCTTAAAACGTGTAAATCAAGTGAAAACTCGAATTTGAATTTTTAGATCAAATACAATATTTCCATTACCTACGGTAGTCTGGTAATAGAAGTATACCTGGGATCTGTTGACTAACTTTCTTAATCAAGTGTAAAATATGCCTAACTTGCCTTGTCTGGCAACTGCGGTTGTTGACTAACCTTCCTGGTCAGATAATTATGATTGTCGACTAGCCTTCTTTGTCTGATAATATTAACCTTCCTAGTCTGGAATAGTGTTTTGGTGACTAGTTCAGCAAGTACACTTTTCAGTTTTTTGACTAGTTCAGCAAGTGCACTTTTCAGTTTTGGAGACTAGTTCAGCTAGTACACTTTTCAGTTTTGGTGACTAGTTCAGCCAGTACACTTTTCAGTTTTGGTGACTAGTTCAGCAAGTACACTTTTCAGTTTTGGTGACTAGTTCAGCAAGTACACTTTTCAGTTTTGGTGACTAGTTCAGCAAGTACACATTTTAGTTTTTGAGACTAGTTCAACAGGTACACTTTTCAGATTTGGTGACTAGTTCAGCAAGTACACTTTTTGGCTAGTCAGCAATTTTGGTTAGTCAATTCTGTATTGTCAGTTGAGCATTTTGTCAGGTCACTGTGACCAACTTATTTTTCTGTGTGTAGCCTCTTAAACTTTTTAAAATGAAATCAAAATCCAATATATATATATATGCACATACATACACAAAGATATCAGGTTCCACTGAAAATGAGAAGACAGATCTGAAAACGCAAAGTATAAAAGTATAAGTGACGATGTTCAGGCATTTGGGACAAATCTAAACACCACGGGTGCATTTGCCTTATGTACAAATTCTCCGGACTAAAGGCAATCATGGGTAGCAAACGAAAAATCTTAAGAAGAAGACAAATCTGAAGTTATATTTAAATCTTACATTAAAAACTTGATGTTCTAATGACGTTTATTTTACAAATAGAGCAATGGCAAAACATTGAATTCGAAAGAGTCAGTTTATCGGGAAGGAAAATAAAAGCATTTTTTCAAATTCCTAAAATTATCACTGCTTAATATTTGATTTTTTTTTTCTAAGACTAAATATGACAAAGAATGGCATACCCTCTTTTATACATACAAAGGAGAGTACGTGCCATTACATTAGAATGAATTTCAGAAACATTTTTATATTTATTCTGCGTTTTAAAGGAATTATAATCTCAATCAGTATTAAATAAAAATAGTAATAATTATGTAATAAGAAAATAAATATTATTTTTTGATTTATAAAGCTGAAATAAATTTTCAATGAAATTTGATTTTCTAATATATAATCAATGGGAAATGTTTTAAAAGATACAAAAGATCTTATTATAATTTAGGATATTACAAGTTATTATCACAGTACACGATGAAAAATAGCCATATATTTTACCCCGGAAGGGTGAAAAATATCCAATATTTAATATTATATTTGGTTTAGAATTCAGACTGAAATCATTAATAACTGTTAATGAAAATGAGAAAATTGTTAATCTCATTTAAACGAAAATAACTTCTTTTCTATTAAATATAATAAAATTTTATTTCAGGAAAAAATTCTAATATATGAATTTTAGTACATAGAATTCCCTTTGCTTTGTTTTATTTTTTGACTTTAACTTAATTAAATCTGGAAATAAATTCTTTAAGAATTTTGTTATATTAGGCTTTTTTTAATTATTACGTCACGTTTGCTTTTAAACGTCGTATTTCAAGTCAGTAAAATTTATATTATAAATGTTTCTTCAAACAAATTATCGCAATAGATAGTTTTAAATGGACAGAATTTCACTTAAATCCTTTTTTACTTCCTTATACAAAGTATAAGGAAGTATAGTATACTCATCTAGTTCTGATCACAATCAATACCTTCTTTTAATGTTACAGGTTTGAGTGCGTGTCAAAAAGCAACCATAATGTTAATTACCTTTGCCGGATTTGTACAATATCATCAAGAGTGCAGGACATAACAGGTCGCACAACATACAAATCCCGGAAACTTAGTCTTTTTGGTACTCATCTAGTTTTGACACGCACTTTTTTTTTTTCGCAATTTTAGGAGTAATACTTTCCTTGTTAAGCCTAGAACTATTTCCTGTCACATTTCTTTTTGGTACTCACCAAGTTTTGACCCGCACCAATTTTAATTTAAGTACTTACCTACTTTAATTAATTTATTTATTCTATATATATATTTTTTATTATTCTATTTTATTTTTATTCTATTTTATTTTTTATTCTATTTTATTTTTATTTACTTTATTTTTATTTATTTTTATTATCATTTTTATTTTATTTATTTTATTTTATTTTATTTTTTACGAGGGTGTGGCGGTGTCTGGTCCTCGTTAATCTGTGCTGCACCGTCAAGTGCTCGATGGGGTCGTTTAGCAGTCGTCGGGCTACCAACGCGGAGAACCATCCCCCCTTGGTGGATCAAAATTGCGATGGTCCCTCTTTCTCTTCTCCATTCGGCCTCCCTGCGCATAGTAATTTCCCTCCCAATTAGGATTAGGCCTTGCCACTTCAAAAACTTCAAAATTTTCGCTATGCGCCCAAAACTATCTTCCATCCCCCAGTGGCTTCACGTATTTTTTTTTTTTTTAATTATAATCTCATTGTTCCTCCCTCGTCTTTCTCAACTCATAAGTGTTGTCCCCTTCCCCTTTTCAAATGGCCTCCTCTTTCGGCTTTAATTATTGTGTGCACAACTAACTTTAGCGGCTCCCCCAGAGTTTTCTTTTTTTTTTCCTCCCTGCCTAAATTCAAAATTGTTTAATTTTGTATAATTCCGGTTATTTCGACTCTCAGCTAGTTAGTGCACTTATTCCAAAGTCCTTAACATCTGGAGCGTGCTGCAATTCCTGAGCTTTGGCGTCTAGTTACATTGCTGCCCAGCAGCTTCCACGCGGTGATCTGGCGATTTATTCGCTCCGGCGGACGGCATCCAACCCGTTAAGCTTGGCGGAGCCCAGGCGGGCAGGGGCCGTCCAAAGGTTTCAAAGGAAGTATAGTAATCCTGATTTGCGAAATGGGTTTTGCATTTCACATTGCTCGAAAACGAATGATCGCTGAATGTTGCCAATTTATACGTGTGACTGTCAGGATGTCTAGTTGTACACCTGCAAGTGTCGTCTTAACACGAACTCTCGTTTTAGAGATATAAGGGACTTTATACGATTTTTCGTGACTTCTGTATGTATGTGTGTCTGTGTGTGTGTGTGTGTGTGTGTGTGAGTATGTCGCATAACTCAAGAACGGTTGGACGTAGAAAGTTGCGAATTGGTACATATGTTTGTTATAACTTCTAGTTGTGCA
The DNA here is from genome assembly GCA_963930645.1 of Salticus scenicus. NCBI lineage: Eukaryota > Metazoa > Arthropoda > Arachnida > Araneae > Salticidae > Salticus > Salticus scenicus. The sequence continues at coordinate 267,708,963 of OZ005649.1, read as the reverse complement.
CCTCCCTTTTTGGACTTTGTATGATTTTCCGTTTTGGAGATATTAGGAAAATTAGGTTCATAATGGCCAAAATGTATCAAAAACGGTAATAACTCAAAAACGGTTTGGACAAATCTTGCAATTTAACTGACTTCCCGACTAGCTAGACATTTGAAACTTTCATAAAAGTTCAGAATACGTTGACAATGCTTTTTTAAAAATATTTTTAGCCAACTGTTTCTAATACCTGCTGCCTTCAGCAGCGTTTATGTGATTCAACAGAAAATTTATTTAACTAACTTCTCGACTAGCTAGACATTTGAAACTTTCAGACTAGATCAGAACACAGTGAAAATGCATTTTTTAAATACTTTTAACCAACTGTTTAGGGTCCCTGCTGTCTTCGGCAGCGTTACCAGTACAAATCTTGCAATCTATTTTTGACTAACTTCCCGACTAGCTAGACATTTAAAACTTCTGGGAAAACTAAAAACACGGTGACAATGCATTTTTTAAATATTTTTAGCCAATTGTTTCAGGTGACTGCTGCCTTCGACAGCGTTTATATGGTTCAACAGAAAATTTATTTAACTAACTTCCCGACTACCTAGACATTTGAAACTTTCAGAATAGTTCAGAACACGGTGAAAGTGCATTTTTTTTAATACTTTTAGCCAATTTTTTCGAGTCCCTGCTGCCTTCGTCAGCGTTACCAGTACAAATCATGCTTTTTAACTAACTTTCAGAAAAGCTCAGAACACGGTGATAATTCATTTTTTTAAATATTTTTAGTTAACTGTTTCGGGTCCAATGAAAATGTTTTTTAACATTATGTATATTTCTAAAAGTGTATAAGGAAGTCATGTGTATAAGGAAGTCATGAATTATCTTCATATTTTCCAGGCAAAATATGAAAAAAATTCTATGTGAGCATAGCAAGATTCTGAGTAAAACGATTTCTTGTTCCATTCCTTATTCCAAGTATGAGCGAATACGGCCCTTCACTATTTTACTCTGGAAGAATAACATGCTATTTAGTATAGAATGTAATTTTGTGCAATGAAAACATCAACCACTTAAAAACGCATGGATAAATATTGAATTTATAATATTTTATTATTATTATTATTATTTACGTTATAAACAAACGTTTAAAACCATAAACTACATAAGGAAACGAAAATAAAATTATTGAAATATTATAATATTTATGAAACTTCTATTTTAAATCTTCTAATTGCTAACTTCTAATCGATAGGTTCCGAGTAAATTTTTAAAATAAACACAAGAAGCTTTATATGTATTTTACTTATACTTTAAATACTTTGTATTACAGTTTTTCGCTTATACGTTGTATTATATATATATATATATATATATATATATATATATATATAAAGAAAGAAAAATAAAAAGAAGTGCTCTCACACTAACTAACCAAACCAATATCCATTTCTCCGTTCATTTTTTTTTTTTCTTTTATATTTTCTTTCTCTGCATTTCCGCATCGATTTCGTCATCGATAATTAGATGCATTATTTTTTTCAGTCTTAAAATATTCTGCGCGTATTTTTAAACAAATTTTAAAGAACAATTTAAGAAATGCTTCTCTGAAAATACATTGATTTTTGTTTTTAAATTCTCGGTTGAACCATTTGTTACTTATTCTAAAAAATAAGTCATGTATCAAAAAATGACGTTTTTTTTATTTCCCTTTCTAATCCGAAATTTTTTTTTTCCCCAATGATATATACGTGGTGATTATAATTAAAATTATTATTTCAAAACGCTATAATTTTAAAAATACCCATCAGAGTGTTTTAATATTTTACCAGAGCATTAGTGAGACAATGAAATTTTGTTTGGCAAAAGAAAAAAAAATAGTTCCGAAATTGGCAGTTATTTACCCGTCAAGTATGTTTCATGAAGGTAACCTTTTTCTCTTTTCACTATGACTGTTTCCACTGTAAACACGCATTCTTGTCTTAAAAAAAAAAAAAAAAAAAAAAAAAAAAAAGTAGTAAACCCTTGAAGTATAATGTTTCCTGCTATTCAATTGTGTTGCGAACAACATTCCTGTGTTTAATGAGTTCATTAAAGCATTACCCTGTTAGCGCCATCTACAGGAACGTGTTGGAAATACATTTTTCCTCCCCCAAACAAAATTCCATTGCCTCACGATTGTTCTGGTAAAATATCAAATCGCTCTGATTAGTAGTTTTAAAATTATATCGTTTTCAAATCGCAACTTTAATTATAATCACCCTGTACATGTGGAATGACAAATTTCATTTTTCATTTAAAAGTTATTATTAAAATGTGTATTTTAAATTATTGAGATTTACACATGTTCAATGTTTATTGAACTTGTTTAATCATGGTATAAATTAACAGAAACATAATGTAAGCTTTATAAATTTCCAGAACGTTAATCTATTTAACTATTTTTTTTATATATATAAAATCTTATTTTATTTTATTTTATTTTATTTTATTTTTTTTTTTTGTTGGAATAAAGTTAACTCGCAAATTATAAAATGTCAACGCAAAAATTATTTTGAATAAAGTAACATTTTTCCACAAAAAATCTATTTTTCTACCGAATTTAACGATTTTTGATCTGCGATCTCCGAGCTTAGAAGCACTAATCTTAAATACTTTTCAATGGTTAAAAATAACAAAAAATATATACATATATATATATATATATATCATTTTCATTATTCTAGTAATAATAATAATCAATAAGAAATGTCTGACATGAGTTGGATTCTAGAAGATAATAACTCACAAATTTTAAAATAACAAAGCTAACTGGCATAAGAAAAATTACTTTTAAATAAATAAATAATAATAAAAAAAAAAAAACTATAAAATATCTAATTTATAATCTAACTTTCAGTTATCTGCACTGCTAATTTATAATCACTATTTAAAGCAAAATATTGACTTTTGTCAATATCGGTTCAACTTTGCGATTAAATAAATAAATAAATAAATGAATAATGCGTTTTTATACTTCAAACGAAATTTAAAATATCCAAATTATTTTGGAACAAGTATAACCTCAGCTTATTATACCCATATGGAGTAACACTAGGAAATACGAAAGTCAAGTTCACGTAGAGTGAAAACTTTCACTTATCTGGTATATTTTGAGTTTTTTAAATATCTAAAATCGTTTTAGAACTGCAAACTTTTTCGTACGTCTCCAAATGCTACCCTAACTAGCCTCTTAAACTTTTTAAAATGAAATCAAAATCCAATATATATATATATGCACATACATACACAAAGATATCAGGTTCCACTGAAAATGAGAAGACAGATCTGAAAACGCAAAGTATAAAAGTATAAGTGACGATGTTCAAGCACTTGGGAGAAATCTAAACACCACGGGTGCATTTGCCTTATGTACAAATTCTCCGGACTAAAGGCAATCATGGGTAGCAAACGAAAAAGCTTAAGAAGAAGACAAATCTGAAGTTATATTTAAATCTTACATTAAAAACTTGATGTTCTAATGACGTTTATTTTACAAATAGAGCAATGGCAAAACTTGAATTCGAAAGAGTCAGTTTATCGGGAAGGAAAATAAAAGCATTTTTTCAAATTCCTAAAACTATCACTGCTTAATATTTGATTTTTTTTTTCTAAGACTAAATTTGGCAAAGAATGGCATACCCTCTTTTATACATACAAAAGAGAATACGTGCCATTACATTAGAATGAATTTCAGAAACATTTTTATATTTATTCTGCGTTTTAAAGGAATTATAATCTCAATCAGTATTAAATAAAAATAGTAATAATTATGTAAAAAGAAAATAAATATTATTTTTTGATTTATAAAGTTGAAATAAATTTTCAATGAAATTTGATTTTCTAATGTATAATCAATGGGAAATGTTTTAAAAGATACAAAAGATCTTATTATAATTTAGGATATTACAAGTTATTATCACAGTACACGATGAAAAATAGCCATATTTTTTACCCCGGAAATGTGAAAAATATCCAATATTTGATATTACATTTGGTTTAGAATTCAGACTGAAATCATTAATAACTGTTAATGAAAATGAGAAAATTGTTATCACATTTAAACGAAAATAACTTCTTTTCTATTAAATATAATAAAATTTTATTTCAGGAAAAAATTCTAATACATGAGTTTTAGTACATAGAATTCCCTTTGCTTTGTTTTATTTTTTGACTTTAACTTAATTAAATCTGGAAATAAATTCTATAAGAATTTTGTTATATTAGGCTTTTTTTAATTATTACGTCACGTTTGCTTTTAAACGTCGTATTTCAAGTCAGTAAAATTTATACTATAAATGTTTCTTCAAACAAATTATCGCAATAGATAGTTTTAAATGGACAGAATTTCACTTAAATCCTTTTTTACTTCCTTATACAAAGTATAAGGAAGTATAGTATACTCATCTAGTTCTGATCGCAATCAATACCTTCTTTTAATGTTACAGGTTTGAGTGCGTGTCAAAAAGCAACCATAATGTTAATTACCTTTGCCGGATTTGTACAATATCATCAAGAGTGCCGGACATAACAGGTCGCACAACATACAAATCCCGGAAACTTAGTCTTTTTGGTACTCATCTAGTTTTGACACGCACTTTTTTTTTTCGCAATTGTAGGAGTAATACTTTCCTTGTTAAGCCTAGAACTATTTCCTGTCACATTTCTTTTTGGTACTCACCAAGTTTTGACCCGCACCAATTTTAATTTAAGTACTTACCTACTTTAATTAATTAATTTATTCTATATTTATTTTTTTATTATTATTCTATTTTATTTTTATTCTATTTTATTTTTTATTTTATTTAATTTTTATTTACTTTATTTTTATTTATTTTTATTATCATTTTTATTTTATTTATTTTATTTTATTTTATTTTATTTTTTACAAGGGTATGGCGGTGTCTGGTCCTCGTTAATCTGTGCTGCACCGTCAAGTGCTCGATGGGGTCGTTTAGCAGTCGTCGGGCTACCAACGCGGAGAACCATCCCCCCGTGGTGGATCAAAATTGCGATGGTCCCTCTTTCTCTTCTCCATTCGGCCTTCCTGCGCATAGTAATTTCCCTCCCAATTAGGATTAGGCTTTGCCACTTCAAAAACTTCAAAATTTTCGCTATGCGCCCAAAACTATCTTCCATCCCCCAGTAGCTTCACCTATTTTTTTTTTTTTTTTTTGTAATTATAATCTCATTGTTCCTCCCTCGTCTTTCTCAAATCATAAGTGTTGTCCCCTTCCCCTTTTCAAATGGCCTCCTCTTTCGGCTTTAATTATTGTGTGCACAACTAACTTTAGCGGCTCCCCCAGAGCTTTCTTTTTTTTTTTTCCTCGCTGCCTAAATTAAAAATTGTTTAATTTTGTATAATTCCGGTTATTTCGACTCTCAGCTAGTTAGTGCACTTATTCCAAAGTCCTTAACATCTGGAGCGTGCTGCAATTCCTGAGCTTTGGCGTCTAGTTACATTGCTGCCCAGCAGCTTCCACGCGGTGATCTGGCGATTTATTCGCTCCAGCGGACGGCATCCAACCCGTTAAGCTTGGCCGAGCCCAGGCAGGCAGGGGCCGTCCAAAGGTTTCAAAGGAAGTATAGTAATCCTGATTTGCGAAATGGATTTTGCATTTCACATTGCTCGAAAACGAATGATCGCTGAATGTTGCCAATTTATACGTGTGACTGTCAGGATGTCTAGTTGTACACCTGCAAGTGTCGTCTTAACACGGGCTCTCGTTTTAGAGATATAAGGGACATTATACGATTTTTCGTGACTTCTGTATGTATGTGTGTGTGTGTGTGTGTGTGTGTGTGTGTGTGTGTGTGTGTGTGTGTGTGTGTGTGTGTGTGTGTCGCATAACTCAAGAACGGTTGGACGTAGAAAGTTGCGAATTGGTACATATGTTTGTTATAACTTCTAGTTGTGCACCTCCCTTTTTGGACTTTGTATGATTTTCCGTTTTGGAGATATTTAGGAAAATTAGGTTCATAATGGCCAAAATGTATCAAAAACGGTAATAACTCAAAAACGGTTTGGACAAATCTTGCAATTTAACTGACTTCCCGACTAGCTAGACATTTGAAACTTTCAGAAAAGTTCAGAATACGTTGACAATGCTTTTTTAAAAATATTTTTAGCCAACTGTTTCTAATACCTGCTGCCTTCAGCAGCGTTTATGTGATTCAACAGAAAATTTATTTAACTAACTTCTCGACTAGCTAGACATTTGAAACTTTCAGACTAGATCAGAACACAGTGAAAATGCATTTTTTAAATACTTTTAACCAACTGTTTAGGGTCCCTGCTGTCTTCGGCAGCGTTACCAGTACAAATCTTGCAATCTATTTTTGACTAACTTCCCGACTAGCTAGACATTTAAAACTTCTGGAAAAACTCAAAACACGGTGACAATGCTTTTTTTAAATATTTTTAGCCAATTGTTTCAGGTGACTGCTGCCTTCGACAGTGTTTATATGGTTCAACAGAAAATTTATTTAACTAACTTCCCGACTACCTAGACATTTGAAACTTTCAGAATAGTTCAGAACACGGTGAAAGTGCATTTTTTTAATACTTTTAGCCAATTTTTTCGGGTCCCTGCTGCCTTCGTCAGCGTCACCAGTACAAATCATGCTTTTTAACTAACTTTCAGAAAAGCTCAGAACACGGTGATAATTCATTTTTTTAAATATTTTTAGTTAACTGTTTCGGGTCCAATGACAATGTTTTTTAACATTATGTATATTTCTAAAAGTGTATAAGGAAGTCATGTGGTGCCCACATCAGATTTTTTATCATTAAATCGAAAAATTCATTGTATTACTTTAGCACGAGTCTTCTAATTAGCCCATTTAAATATTTATGACATATTTAATATTTTGTATAATTTCTGTAAATATCAATAGCGGTACCCCCCTTCTAATTAGAAAAGTAATTATAAATAGCTTTAAAAAAATTCTCACCTGATAACCATGGCATTCTAAAATAAATTAGAAAAAAGAATTGAAACTCCTTACAGGTATAAAATTTTACTTCTACTTAGCATTAATTAATTTGTTTCACAGGCGAATATATTTAAAAATTAGCTTTTTAACTTAAAAAAAAAATAATAATGATAATAAACATATATTTCTGTTACAAATTTAAAATATTTCCCTAGATGTGTAAAGAATAATTAATTAATTCGCCTTTTTGTGTTTCCGATAAAATTGTGCTGTTAATTAATATTTAAAAGAAGAAAAATTTAATTACGCCTACAAAGCAGGAATCTACTTACTTAAAAATTTATTTCCAAAATAAAATATGAAAACTGAAAAATTAAATCTGGAATTTCACTGTACGACATGTGTTGGAAACATTTATGTAGATGTGCATTAAAATTAAACTGTGTTAATAATTATAACTTAGGAATTTGGGTAAATTGTATTTTGCGTTTCTATTGGGTTGTTCGGAAAGTCATTTTGTTTTTTTCAGCAGACGACTTAATTGTATTTTTTTCACACTTTCTTCACATTTAAGTTGCATTGCCATTACATATTGTGACAGCTGATATAGCAAGGGCTTGCTTGTGAAAAAGGTCGTTTTATTCTGCTCAATAGTTTTTGATTGGTGCCCTATTAAAAAAAAAAAAATCAGAAGCGACATTTTCGGCACATTTTGTTTTTGTTATCAAAAATGCGAAAATACTATTCAAACAAGGAAAAAAAGTATACGATGTGTGCACAGAAAATATATTTAAAGAACGCTATTGTCAAAACTGGTTTACCAAATTTTGTTCTGGCAATTTTGAGTTGAAGATGCATAACGTTCTAGAAAACCAGTTTGTGCTAATGAAGACAAAATAAAGTATTGATTTATGAAAAACTGCCAAATAACAACAACTCGTGAGATCACTAAGAAACCGATCAAAGTGGAGAATATATAATTCATTAAAATATTTATACAATATAAGAAAATCGTCTTTCATTTTCGAAGGAAAAAACAAAATTACTTTCCAAACAACCCAATAATAATTTTTATGTACATAATCTTTCAAATTAGTTTTAAAAAGACATAGACTGAAGTAATCCACTTGCTTCCTATTCAGCAGTGACAGTCTTCGATAAATCAAGAATGTCTGGGAAAAATTTATAATTAGCAGACTTGTTAATTTTTAATTTGTTAAAAAAAAAAAAAAAAAAAAAAAATATTTTGATTTTTTTCCCACACCAATTATTTTATGGAATAATTTCCTAGAATATGAAACTGTGATCAAATTAGAATTACTCTGAACGAGTGAATATATACTGAAGTTTTAATAATTACTAGGGAAAAAAATCTGAATTATTTTTAGTAATAATTAAAAGCTTACCATGCACCCTCGCATATTTCTAAAAAAGAATACTAAATTTTTTAATTAATTACAATTAAACTATCAAAAATGCATTCAACTTGCTTAACATAACCATACCTTACACTAAGTAAGAACATCTAAATTTAGAACTATACTGAATATATATGATATTAAAAAAGAAAAAAAAATTAATGACAATTTTTCATAATTATTATGTTAAATAAAATAGCTAAATAGAAATGAAAGTAGCACTTTACAGTAAATTCATAATTTTCAAATACTCATATACTACATAATGCTCAAAGTATGAAAAAATGTATAAGATTAAGTGTTTTATTATTATTACTTATATTATAAACACAGTATATTTTATCGCATGGGTTTAATAATAACTGAAGATTACGAATATTTTTCCTTTAAATTTAAATTATGTAATTTTTGAAGACTTAAACGAATTGATTTTTACTCTAGCACATTACCTATGTTATATTTATTAATTTTTTTTATATTAATTTTAGCAAAATATTTATAAATGTTTAAATTATGTCATTTAATTGTATGAAAAATTCAAGTTTATGAACTATATCATTTTTAGATGTCTAATGTAAAAATATAAATTTAATATTTTTAACTGAATGTTATAAAATTTCAAATTAGCATTCAAAAAAACGAAATTTTACTTCTGATATATTATAAATGGCTATATGAATGACATATAAATGACACATAAATGACATATATATGTATATATATATATATATATATATATATATATATATATATATATGCATGTATGTAGATGTGTGCGTGTATGTACCCCGAAGATCAAAGACACTTTGTCCATTTTTGTGAAAAGATTTAGCGCATCAAGTCCTTGACGTGCATTTTTGCTTTATTATGTCCTAATAAGGTTTTAAAGTACCATATAGGGATTATTGCTAATTGCAAAGAAGTACATTTAAATATACATTTAAAATTTAACAAAAAATGAAACTGTTTCTCCCCAGAGAAATTACATGTTCGTGACTCGGTGTCCTTTACAATAAAGAACAGATCAGATATATAGAGATAGATGTACTTAGTTTTCTCTTTTTTCTTTTACGTTTTTCATTTGCTTCCTCATTTCTACGCATTGTATTGATAAAACATTATATCTATATGATTGTGTGTGTGTGTGTGTGTAATTAAATTTGACTTAAGTTAATATTTTCAGCTTTATTCATCTTCTTCTTACTAGATGTCATAGTTTTCCTCTTAGGTTTTCTTTCTGTCTGATTCTTAGAAAAAAAGGTATTTTGAAATACACTTCATTATTATTGTTATTTTTTAAATGCTATAATAATGAAATTTGTACGTTATTTACTTATATTATTTAATATTTCATTTACTTTTCATATATGTTTTTTGTCTATGAAAAGTTTTATAGCTTTTATGGTAACATTATCATTTTAAATTAATATATATTAAAAGATTCGAAATTAATTTCCCTTTTTATTTTGTAAATCTAATGTCATAATTTTATCAGATACATAAATAATTAAATAAATAAATCGAAAAAATAATTAATCCTATAGCACAAAAGACATAACAATAAATTTAAAATAATCCATTTTCTAACATAAACTGATACAATCTAACTAACAATGTTATATCTACATTAACTTTTTCTATAATCTGATTGAATGCTTACTATCTTTATAAACATTTATAATATATCAAACGTTTATGCAATTTCCTGTAAAATTTGAAATTGCTCTTTTACATTAAACATAAAATCTTTCAAAAATTAAATTTTCTGAAATTTTTCAGGAATATTCAGTCTAAACATTTTCAAAATTTACTTTATATGATAACGTTTTAAAAATTTAATTTGATATTCTCGGACAAATTAAATTTCCCTTTAGTTTATGGAAGTTAATTTCTGATATAAATTAATCACATGGTATCGATTTCCTATTTAAGAATGCTCTTTTAAACTTAGAAGAAACTTTGATTTCCGATACTTAATTAAAAGCTTTCAGGTGTTAAAATAAATTTTAATTAAATACCTCCTAGTGCGCTTTCAGATTTCATTTCCTGCTTAATATTTATAAAAAAATTAACATAAAATCGAATTTTTAATAGAAAGTATCAATTAAATATTTTTGAACTAAACGTTTAGAGCAGAATCATTTAAAATGTGTTTAAATCTGTTAAAAGAAGTATCGAAGAATATGAAAAATTTACATTCCAAAAGTAAATAAATATTTTTTTTTTTTTTTTTTTTATTAAAATAACAAACTTATTATTTTCTGCTAAATAATAATTATTTTCAACATCAAAACTTGAGAAAACGTCTGCTGCCCAAAAGCATAAAATATGTCATTTATGTATTTTCAAACACATGATAAACAACACTTCAAAAAAAAAAATCAATGAATTATTATAAATAGTTTATAAATACATTTTTGTTTTAACATAACACTTTAAACAGCATAAAGTGCTTTTTTTTTTTTTACTTAGTCAGACTTTAATTATATATATATATATATATATATATATATATATATATATATATATATATATATATAACTACATACATTAAAATTTTACTGTTGTTATAAATACACTTTCATTTACTTTATTCTATTTATTTATCTTTGAAAATATTCAAACTTCAGATGAATATGATATTTGAAATTTCACACTATAACTACCTGTATCTGTTTCGTATTAAATTAATCATGTATGAAACTAATGCATAAAATTCAGCATGATTAAGATGCACAAAGTAATAAGATTTGCAAGATAAAGAAGGAATAGGATATATTCTAGTATGGAAAAAAAGAAACTGAAGTTTAAATGAATGATGAGTTAAATTTTAACAGAGAAAATTAAAAACGTGGAGCACAAATAGACTTAAAGTAAATGCAATAAAACAATAATAATTATGAAGTAAACAGAATAAATGAAATGTAAAACCGGTCATCGAAGCAATTTTCAGGTATACCGTGAGAGTATTGAAGCAGTGTCATTAACATGAGTTTGATTTTTTTATGAAAATGCAAATTCGCAGTGTTCCGATTTTTTGCATGCGTTTTATATTATTTTTAATCATTTCTTCAAATGATTTTTAAAGATTTCAATGTTATGATATCATGTTATAAAATTATAGTTTAAAATAGAGGTTAAAAATAATGCTCGTAAAAATATAGGAACGAGGCGATCCCGAAAAATGTATGAAGCTTAATGTAACTTGTTGCAATAAAATAAAAGAGAAGGAGGAAAATATTAGACTCAGATATGTTTAATAATATTTGTCGTCTGTTATTTTTCTATCTCACTTGGCCTTCTTTTAAACATTTCACATCTTCAAAAATATCAAAAATCTTGTTACTGTTGTTCCTTGAAAGTCTTTAATGTGTAATGTCTGGAATTTGTCACATAAAAAATTCTCTCTATCGCCATTAATTATTATTTTATTTCTTTTTTTTTTTAATTAATCGGTCACCATGTTTATTTTATTTACATTTTCCTCTTTACTTCACTCTAATTCATTTTATACCAAAATTTCAAATGTTTGTTTCTTCCTATTCTTATACAACCACTTCAATTGATTTATATGTTGCGTTTGTCTCAATTACTTATTTCGATCTGAAGGAACGGTTTGTATTCCACCCCAAGAATGTTGAATGTGTTTATAAATTCTATTTGTCTGTCTGTCCGATTTTTGCGCGGCCAATTTCCGTCAATATTTCATTATACCTTTAAATTGATATAGGCTAAAATGTCTTATAGCACGTTCCCTTTGGAAAAATGCATAAGTAGATTTATTCGTTTGTGTTTGCTGATGCATAAAAAAATTCCAAGATATTACAGCCCAGGAGGTGTATTCCTTTTATTCATATTTTAATAACTTTATACTGTGCAAAATACAAGGATATTGACATACAATGTACATAATATGCTCTCTGTTTTTTTATGGTATGAATATCATCAATGACTGTTTAACAAGTGCACTAGGTAATATATGTATATTTATTGAAATGATATAAATTAAAATTGATATAATGGAATTTTTAACTGCTTTATTAGATATTTGCATTTTTTAACAAAGTAAAAAAAGTTTATGATTTTTGTTTATCTAAAGTAAGGGCTTAAATGATATTTAAGTCCGTAAGTTGAAAAAGTGAAAATATTTATGAATTCGGTTTGTCTCTTTCACATACAATACCATATGTTCGAGGTTTTTTTTTGTTTGTTTGTTTTTAATCTTTATGCTAACTAAATACAATACATTAAACACATTACTAAGAAAAAACATTACTAAGATTGTAAATGTAAATTTCCACTAGAATTTTATATAGTTAATATTAACAAATAGATTCTGAGGCATCTAGTAAATACATAAATATATTGAGTGTTATAACCAGTGTTGTGCAAGTTCACGAAAAAAACGAACTAGTTCAAACTCAAGTTCATCGTGTAAAAAACGAGCTAGTTTGCGCTCAAACTCATGTCTGAAAGAAATGAACGCGTTCAGTTCAAGTTCATTTTTAAAAACGAGCGAAGCTCACTAAAAGTTCATTTTTACGTACATTTTTTTTTTTTTTTTTTTTAATAGATCTTATCCTCTGTGAACACTTTCATAGGTAATTTCCCTTTTTTTTTTTTAAATTACCAATTACCATGAAAATTATTTTTAATTTTACGCTTAATTAAACTTATTAACTTATAATTCTTAATTATAACTTATTAATTTAATTGTAGTAAAAATTTACTTAGCAAACACTTCTGAATAGTGTACCCACTGTTTTTGCATGGTTTTTTATTCTCAAATTTTCAATACGTTTGTTTATGCGCATGAGAACTTATTAATAGGAGACAAATTCTATCATTTAGAGGTTCTGTTGTTTTAAATCAGCATTGCGCAGGACCGCGTTCATGAGTTTAATTAAAACTTTTTCAGTTTTCAGCTGAATTTCGCTCGTTTTTTAAATTGTGAACTTGAGCTGAGTAAAGGTCGTTTTCTCATGAATTTGAGCGGGAAAAGTAACTCAAACTCATATGGATTTTATTCCTTTGGGGAAAAATTTTATATTCTTGGTAGCAATACTTTCTACCCTTTTAATCGCAAGAGAGGACGCATTTCTCACAAGAGAGAAACGCATCGGGTCGGATAATCGCTTATTACCTGCTTTGCTGGTCGGGTGCAGTTAAAATTTAAAATTTGCATTAATTTTTATTCACAAAATGTTTTCTCCGAAGATTGTTGTATGCTTTACTTATGAATCGAAACTTTTAAATGAAGAAATTGGATGACATTGTCTTCCTTCCTAGTAATTTGAAGACATGACTGATAACATGAATTTAATTACATTTAATTACATTCACTTCAAGATAGTCCACGAAGAGTTGAGAAGTTTACAAAACTACACATTTTTTCTCGCTAATACTTCTGAAGAAATTGAATAAATCTTAAAACTATTAAAAAAGTGAGAGAGATAGACTAATACTGTTTTTAATATGTAGTATTTTGTAGACGAAACTTTATAAGGCGATTTCTTTGAATTTTTGGAAAATGCAGATAAAGGCGAATGCATCGTTTTCTATGAACGATTGCAAACGGGAGCTAAGAAGGAACACTCATCCCTCCCCCAAGTCCTACACACACTATGTTAAAACAAACTGGCACATTTGGTAAACTTCAAACTTAGTTGGCAAAATTCTTAAACACTTTTCAGTCAAAAAATATAATGTATTTACAGATTCTAATTTTGCATTTTTTTCCCCCTCCTCTTTTTTTCTTTTATTCTATATTCAATAAAAGAAAGTATTGGATTCGTAAAAATTTTCGGCTTACGGTTTTCGATGAATTTACACGTTTTTAAAGGTCCAGTTCCAGAACACGATTGGACGATTTTTAGAAAATGTCTGTCTGTGTGTGTGCGTCAAAAATTTTTGGAGACTGTATCTCAGGAACTACAGCACAGAATTACATGTAAATTTATATGCAGATGTACTTTGACTAAAATTAGCGCCTACGGAATTTTAGTATCAATTTCTCAACAGGTGGCGCTGCTAGGCCGCGATTTTCACAGTTTCATGGAAGGTTGTATCTCAGGATCTGCTGCACGAAATTGCATATAAATTTATATACGGATACGCTTTGATCCAGATTAGTGCATTATCAACTTTTGGTGATCATTACTCAACAGGTGGCTCTGCTATACCACGATTTCTACAATTTCAGGGAAGGCTATATCTCAGGAACTACTGCACGAATTTGCATATAAATTTATATGCAGATGCATTTTTTCATTAAAATCAAAGAAAATGTAATATAAAGAAAATTTTATCTTTCAATCTGCTGCTTGACTCCCCCTTCCCCCAGGTATATACTAAGTGAAAATGGTAACAATTTCATTGATTGAATTTTCTAAAAATGTATTATGAAATAATTCTTTAAATTTATTCTTTGATGTTTATTATTTTTGCGATTTGCAAATTGCAAAAATGCCCTTTTTTCCTGGGCCCTTTTTTCCGGGTGCCCTTTTCACGAGTGCCTTTTTTTCCAAGTGTCCTTTTTTCCGGGATCCATTTTGCACAATTATTCTTTTTTCTGTCCTTTTCTTCTTCTTTTTTCTTTTTTAAATTTCAGACAGAAATATTTAATATGAGTTTGAGTTTGAATTGCTTTTTCACGCTCAAATTCGTGAAAAAAACGAGTTTCGTTCAACTCAAGTTCATAATTTAAAAAACGAGCGAAGTTCAACTCAAAACTCAAAATTTTTGAGCTACACTCATGAACGCGTTCGTGCACAACACTGGTTATAACAAAAAATTGCAAGATAAAGGTGCATGATAATTTGTATTATTAGTTTGTTTCTTCTATTAATGCTACAATTTTAGAGCACTATGCATACACAGAATATCTCGTGTGCAAGCAGTTACAAGACAATGAAAATATGTATTTTCAAAATTAGACCTACAAAGATAGTTTTGGAAGATTTATCCCTCCATAATGTTAAATAGTATCGATTTTAATCATATCATTAAAGAAATACACTAATTTTTACAAAGATCTGAAATTTATACAAAATAACGGGTAAATATATTTTGTGAATGTTTTTCTTAATCTATGCGATTTGCATGATTTTAGAAACTTGTACAAAATCACAGTGTTTAAACTGAATTTTAATTTTGTTTATCATTCAGCACTATCTTTTATCTCTAAGTTCCTCTGGAAATTAATTTTCTATTTTAG
This sequence comes from Salticus scenicus, assembly GCA_963930645.1. Lineage (NCBI taxonomy): Eukaryota > Metazoa > Arthropoda > Arachnida > Araneae > Salticidae > Salticus > Salticus scenicus. Next base: position 267,693,372 of record OZ005649.1, on the reverse strand, counting down.
TATGATTTTGTTTTCTATAGTGGTTTGCTGAGGTAAAATATTTTGCTTATAATTTACAAAATATTATTCCTTCCTACGGCAACATAAGTGTATTTTGTGTAGTGCTTTTTTAAACTTACCTTACAAGCACACAAACAAATATTATTTCCGATATTTAATTAAAAGTTTCTAAGCACATAAGATACTAAATAAATACTTTTTGTTCAGTTACAATTTTTAATATGTCTAGTAATTTTAAAGCCATTTAATATAAAAGAAGAGTAAATTGTGCTGCCATAAAGCAAAATACGAAGCGACCTTTATTAAATAAGCAATTTGTATCATAAAATTTCTAATTTCAAACAATATTTTCAAAAGTTAATAAGTTTGGTTACGGTGGAGTTTCATTATATTTTGGTATATACTTTCGTAAGAAAAAAACATGTAATGTTTTAATTTAGAAATCAGTTATAAACTTCCTTTAAAAATAAGTTATTTATCTTTTATTTTCCCCATCTACGAATATTATCATACGTTATTTAAAAGGTGATTTTCGTTGCTGCTTATAAGTTATTTTGATTTAAAATGTTAATGCCTTAGGAAATGTATAACTTAAAAAAATTTAAAAAACTCTTAACTTAAAAGTATTTGACTCTTTCAAGTTCATAGCTAATTAATATTTTATAATTTTACTCGACGTATAGACTCGAATACAAGTACTCCTTTACTTGTTAATTATCATTACCTACTTGTCTGGTTACTATTATTGAATTAAAATTTACGAGTATTTATTAAAGATATATTTTTATGTACTATTTACGCTTCGAGTTTAAGAGTTATTTAATTATTGGTGTTGAAATTGTATATTCATACTTAGATCTATCTTAAATAGTTATAGGTTTCGCATTATGTTTCCTTTTCGAATAATTATACACTGTTAAAAATTTCTGTAAATTTCTTGTAAATATTTAACCAGAGTCTCTGTAAATTTACAGTATTTCTTAGTTAAAAGTGAATAATCGATATTCTCAATCTTTATTCTGTATTTTTAACTAATTTTATTATTTAATTAAAATTAAAAATGACTGTTTCTACTCTAGAGAAAGCCTTCTAAGTCAAATATATTCTCATCAATAATTAATTAAATCAATATTAGTTATTAAAATTAATGCATAAAATAAGTTTTTTAACATCTCCGTTTATTTTTCTCTGTAATTTTACGTAAGACTTAAGATAATAGATTACACAGAGTTTTCTGTTGAAATTTTTAAAATTGTATGCAAAGTTTCTGTCTTTCGTCCACAAATTTCCGTTAACTTACATGTGAGTAACTTCCAGAGTATTACTTTTTAAATATATTACTCTTTTGGAAAACTCTGCATCAAATATTATATCAGCGCAAGTTTATTTCATTAAAGCTAAATTTAGAAATCCCTGTCAGTTAAATCATTAAGAAATGATTTAGTCTCTAAATTGCAATTATAGTCCAATCGTAAGATGTAACGGATTTTAATTTGAGTTATTTATTTCATTGGCGAAATAATTGGCTATAACTTTTAATAACGAACTTTCGAATTCAAAATATTTATATCATTTTATCCGAGAAACAATGAAAGTATTTGGCACTATAATTTGGCTGCTTTTTCTAAAATTTGGCTTTTTTCCTTCAGACATCTCAGATCTGTTCTAGTGTAAGGAAGTCAGAACTGCACCAAATCATCGTTTAGTAAAGACTGAATTACGATCGCTCTCTCCCCCACTCCCCCATCTCTTGCGACAATCTCAACGTTTAACCTTGAATTATGTACTTCATTATTAAACGTTTTACAACGCTCTGTACCAAGTTGTTGGAAATATTAATCCTTGATTTTTTTGGAAGATTTATTCAATAAAAGCATCTTGATGACAGCAATTGGACTTCTTAAAATATTGCTAATTTACCTTTCTTTGCAGATATATCCACTAAACAACGATCACCACTGCGTCAAGAAACTATATAACACTTACAATCACCATATTCTTTAGAACTCGATAAAAAATCAAAGGAAATGTTACTGAAAACTTTTAAGTATTATATAAAAGTACAGTGAAGTCTCTAACGTTGCAAGAATTAATGTATTATGAAGGCTTATGCTTAATATACAGCGAAAAATAAAATAACATGCTAAAAACATCTTTTATAAATACATTATATTTGCTAATGTTAATTTAATTAATTATTGGATGGTGAGTGTCAACCATTTACGATACATGTTTTGGAGTAGAAATATTTATAATTTTTTCATTGAAAAAAAAAGTACAAAAAATAAATAATAAAAATTGAAAATATTGATGACTGATTATTAATTCCCTACAGATAACAGTATTCAAAATTAAGACTGAAGCTTGCGCAGACGATAACTGAGTTCCAAGGCTATTAATGGTAGCAATTGCATTCCAATAGGTGCAACTGTTGCTATCTAGTACGAGAAAAAAAAATGCACGTTAGCTGAAAACTTGGCCTATCGTACAAGTATAAGGAACAGTACAATTTTTATTGGCAAAATATTGCAAGAGTGAAGATATTTATCTTGAATTATCAGCAGTGTCTAGTTCTCATGTAATATCATGTTCAGCAATTTTGAAATGGTGCGACCAGTTCAAAGATGGTCGTATAGACTTAAACGATTCGGAAAAGCAAGGAAAGCCAACCACGCTGAGTACATCAGACAAGGTGCAGCGATGAAAACATTATATTCTCAACAAGAGTAAGCGCAGAGTGAGCGTTGAATTCATTGCACAGGAATAGGGAATATACGTTGAAGGTGCTCATTCTGTCGTCTGTCACTAGTTCAAAGTTTTCCAGTTCATTGTGACTATATGTTGACCCCAAATAAAGGAGAGGGTTTGTATTGTCAGAACATATAACGATTAGTGAAATTTCTTTCACAAATGTTTACAGCGACACAAAATTTGTATAGAGAAATAGTATATTGTATAAGTGTCATATTACATTATAGCGCCCTTCTATTACCTTCATCGTTCGAACGAAATTTACTTTTGGAACGCCCTAGTAGTATATATTTTAGAAATTTATATAACGCGAGTCTGCACAACCACTTCACTGGCCACTGTTGTGTGTAAAAACTAATCGCTAAATTTCCCCCGAAATATCTCGGATAGCCAGTGAAGTGGTTAAGATTGTAAATACACTCCGAATTAAAAAAAGTTTGAAAACAATTACCAGGATGACGACTCCAAACTTAAACCTCAAACAAATCTTTTAAAAGTGACGTAAAAAGTATGCAATTTATGAAAAAAAAAAGTAATATCGCTTTGATATTAAAAGATTACATAAATAAATGAAAAAACATAATGCGACCCAGAAACTATATAACACATGTTTTATTAACCTAATGTTTAAAAAAAAAGTAGTTATAAGAAAAGCATACCTATTTTATAAGTAGAAAAGTTCATAAAAAATTTAATTGCCGAAATGTCAGTGGAGGAGGCCTCCATGTGGAGACACAAAAAGATTTTGGGTTCAGTTTGTCTGTCTGTCAAGTGAGAGCGGCCGCCAAAAGTCACGCTTCTGACTTGAAATTTTGTACACATGTTCATGAACCACACAGAATTGTCTGTATTGCTTTGGGTGTGTATTCTATTTGTAGTTCGTGTACAGGAACACGCAAAAATTTTTCTTATCATCACGGCCTAAGGACAGAATTTGTATATATTACAATAGCAGCCGCAAAAATTCTCCAATAAATTTGCAAATTGGCACACATTATTACGATGTATACAGAAATAACGGTATAATTTTTGGTCTAATTATTGTTTACTTTTCGTGTACAGGAAACGCCAAAGTTTTTCTTATCATTATAGTCTATCGGTGAATTTCGTTGAAATGCATTTTAACATCGTTACACTGCATTCAACAAAATGAAATTAGAGTACATTACTGAGATAATTAAACTCTTATTTTGTGCAGAAAATATGCGTGGTTAGGCTTTCTATTTAATATACAGGACGATGTTCTGACAATGTCACATAATCATCCAAATTATGTCAATTTTCGAATAAAAAACATAGAATACATTCATGAAAATCATAGAATAACTTGAATAGTTTCTACTTGTATATACAATGTTTATGGTTCGTTAACAGGGACATGAAAAAGAATTTTGGGAAATTAGAGCTATGGAGAAATTTTTATTTAAGCACATTTTATCGCTTTTTATGCTGCATTCAACATAATGGAATCAACAAACACTAAAAACATGCGTAAAGGCATGTTCATTTAAGATAAAAAATGCAGTGTATAGACTAAATAATTTAATTACAGAACTACACCAAAGATATTCCGATGATATTCTTTAATCATCCAAATCATGTCAAATTAGATTGAAAATAGTAATGAGTTTTAATTAATCAGGTGTAATATTTTCATTGGTGCTTATAATAACTGTGGCAATTTTCAGCGACACACAAAAGAATTTCGTACCATTACGGACTACAGACGGTATTTCTTAAAAGTGTATTTTAACATGGTTAACAACCCCATTAAATATAATGAAATATTATTAGAATGTTTATAAGTCTGTGTTTTATGTGGAAAATTGGGGCCATGGAATTTTTAATAGTTCAAAATGTTACACAAAATAATTCTGACATGTAATGTAATCATTTGCATGAAATGTTGTCAAGTACTTATAAGTTAAACAAAGTAATGGAAGGTTGTTACTAGGAAAATATACAAATATACGCATATAGAGAGATAAATATAGAAAAAGAGATACCGCGGGGGCTTCTCAGAAAAGTATCTGTTTATGTAACCAGTAAACGAGTCAAGTCAATATATATATATATATATATTGAATATAGTTTAATACCATTATAATACTCGGCAATCAAAAGATAAATGAAAATACCAAAAATACAAAATTAAAAGAAACTGTAGTTCATTTTAAATGTTTTCACAGATTTTTTATAAATTATTTACAATACCAATTAATAGTTAAATTATTTTAAATTACTTACGCATAAGTGAACTTCTATAACCATAAAACTAAGCCTATCGATGAGATAAATGTTTGCATATTCCAGTAAAGCAATCATACTTAAACCACCAACGTTATGAAAGAGGTAATCGGAAATGAGAAAAGGATTAAAAATTTCAAAGATATCAAAACAAAAATTGTATTCTTGAAATGAGAATTGGAATAATAAACGCTGAAAAATAGAAATGTTCAAAGGTCAGGAAACTTGCATTTCTATGAGCAAGAAGACGCAAGATTTCGGAAAACTGTATAGCTAATTCAAGCGATAAATACAGTTCAAGTTTTTATCTTGCGACAAAACCAAATGAAAAAAGAATGAGTTAAATCACTAGCACAAGTCTGCATTGAATCAGGTAAAAAGTACTTTTTTTTTTTTTAATCAACATGTCATACGAAATCAAATGAAGATAGTAAAAATTAACCGGTTGCCATCCGAACAATACTAATATGTAAAATATTAACTAGTAAAGTAACGATTAATCGATAAAGGTTCTACTTAAGAGCAATTATTGAATTCATTAAATGATTGTTAATAATTTATTGAAGCTCATAATATAAATTCATTAAATGGTTTTATTAATTTAATGAGGCTCATAACATTAATTCTAAGAAGATGGATCTTAATAACAACTTTTAATCGTTTTATTTAGTTTACAGTTTAATTTTCAGCGTATGCTTTGTGTTCTAGCGCAATCTAACATGAAAAAAAAATGAATTACATTGTAGTAATTTAAGAATGTTTATGACTTAACAGGCTAAGTTTATTTTTGTATTTATTTATTTTTTTTTATTTTTAGCCTTAAGCAAACATCCCGAAATGCTCAACTTCATGATTAAATCATTTTGAGTTAAGGTTATAAAACTTTTCAGTTTTCATTTTCAATCCATTTTTTTTTTTTTTAATTTGAACTAGTTTTATATATATAAAGTTAGATATATTATATATATATATATATATATATATATTATATAATACGGAATAAATAAAAAGGATCTGTTAAATAATGCGTGATACAGACATGACTTTGAGGCTCCTTATCTGCAGATCTACTAGTATAATATTTAAAAATAAAAAGATAACCATAAAAAAAAAAAAAATCAACGCAGCATGATAATTTAGATTGTCGAATATATGTAAACCTTTAACAATATATCGTATATAGCAGGGTAATACATATGCATTGAACTTTGTTAACGCGAATCTCAAAGAGAATAAAAAGTTTGTTCATGTTATCAGTAGTTCATACTATCAGTAACTCAAAAATTAATATTCCTTTTGACAGTGGTTCTGAAAACGGTTCATGTTAAAGGTAATTCACATTAACTAAGTTCAAATATTAACAGGAGACTTGGCGATGGAATATTAAAACCCGAATAAATTACTACGTGAGAAACGCCAAAAGAAAAATATTTGCGATTCATACAGCTGTTTCGGTAGCCTTAAGCGTACCGTCTTCAGTGCAAAAAGAATTGTATGCATCGCAAATATTTTTCTTTTGGCGTTTCTGACGTAGTAATTTATTCGGGTTTTAATAAGTTCGGGTTTTAATAAATGTATTTGATTAAAATCGCTTTGTTTTTTCTTATATGCTAAAAGTATTTACCTGTTCAAAAAATTCACAACCAAGTACATTACTATTCAAAATCCAAAGGATTGATTTAATATATATGTATACTTTTAAAATCTATCCTACAGTATCGCATATATGTAGAAATATATAGAAAAGAGGAAACCAAGCTATATAAAGCAAAATGTTTATCTAAAGAAAGGGATAATTTTGTAAGAGATACATTTATATGTGATATTTTTATTTTATTTTATTTTTTATTTTTTAATAACCCAGATTTAAAAAAAAAACGTTTTGTTTCAAATGGTTAGATAAAAATTATTTTTTAAAGGAGAAACTTTTTCTTTCTTTCTTTTTTCTTTTTTTTATTTTTTATTTATTGAAAATTTTCTGTTGTTTAATTTTCTCTTAATATACAATGACATCTAACGCAAGTTCGGATGATTTATGCACAAACTATTCACTAAGTCTTTTCTTTTTCCTTTTTTTTTGAATTTTTCATTTTGTATTCGACATTGTTAAATTGATGAGTTCTCTGTTACATTTTTCTTTCAAAAGTCTATTTGTCTATGTGTATTCTTAAAAGAATTTTTAAGAATAATACTAAATAGACATTACTGTGATAAATTTGATTTTCTTTTACTTATTTTGAGAGGAAACATATGTTTTATTTTTCAAAAAATTCTGTTGTGTCTAAGTCATGTAATTCTATTAGATTTATTGAGATGTTTGTAGTCCATATGTATACATATTTGTAGATTAAAGAGATTTCTACCCTTTAAAATGCAATTGTATAATATACTTTTTAAATACAGTAAAAATAATGTTGTTAGTGATAAAAGTTTTGTTTTTATTTACTTTATTTTATGAATGATTTTATTTTTTATTTATTTATTAATTTATTTGTTAATGATTTATATTCGCTTACTTAAACTATTTTTTCAATATCATTTTACAAAAATTAAATATAATGATTTTTAAAAATTTAATTAGTAAAACCGTAGAAACACTACGTTTTGAAATGCATATATATTTATTACATTAAAACTGGGAAAACACTTATAATTTATGATTTGAAAAACAAAAAGTAAGATCTTCAAAATATGAAATAAGAAATAAGAAACAGGATGTCCAAAATTTTGTATTTCGAATATTTGTAAACTCTTCTATCTCTAGCTAATGTAATAAATTTGATTATAAATTAAGGTTTAATTAATTTATTTTTTGCGTCCTTTAGATGAATATATATATATATATATATATATATATATATATATATATATATATATATATATATATATATATATATATATATATATATATATATATATATATATATATATATATTAATTTTTTTGAATTTGCATTTTAACGGTTAATCTGTTTTACGAGTAATACAAAAAGATATAAAGAGAAATCCCATTATCATAAGGCAAATGTTAAATTTTTACTTCTTTCAAATGTTTATCATAAAATCACCAAATAAGCGAATAACACCTATACAGTGTTAAGTGAAAAACATCTATGATGCATTATGATGCTTCTTGTGAATTTGGGGTGTTAAAATATATGAATGCTATGTTTTTTAATTATTTCGTGAGTATTCGTAAAGAGAATTCTAGCTGTTCAGAAAATAAGCGCACTGCAAAAAAATGAACATGCTAGATTATATCACAATGTGCGGGTAAAAAAATCGCCAGCACCATGTGCGGTAAATTTCAAGTGTGTTGTAAATAAATACGCGCTTGAATTTTGAAAGAGGGTGTTATAATTTTACAACACGCTGTGTTGTATTTTTATTTATTTTTTATTTATTCAGAAAAAAAAAGGATTATATTAGTTTTATTTTTTATTTTATTTCCATTTATGTTATCTACTTATTTTAAGCTATATATGTATTTATTTTTATTTATTTTTAAGTTATATTTGTGTTTTAATTTGTTTTATTTATTTTATCCTTTTTATTCTGTCAATATAAGTCTGAAGATGTTATGCATTTTTAATAGGAAATATGATGTGTACAATTAACTTTCAATAAATTCTATTTTATAAAAGAATATTAAAATTGTAATACAGTAACAATTTCTTTTCAACGTAAAAATATTTAACCATTTAAATGAAAATAAAAAATAAAAATAAAAATGTCTTTTACAGTGCAGCCACATATCCTAAAACTAGCAGTGAGGACGCGTCCAAAATGTTGGAGGGATGCCCGCTTCAGCGACAGTTTGGAATTTCGAAAACATCCAGTAATTCTGAGCTCTGTGCTATTTTGTTCACTAGCCGCCTTCGGCGATAAGCTGGTCCACGATCCTTGAAAAATCCGACTTTACGAAACTCCCGCTCGGTGGCGCGCCTGCGGCGTCTTTTTCTAGGGACCCTATATAGAGAGAGACTGGACATTGACCGAAAGTCGGCCATTTTAGTGTCAATTCGGAGCGATCCCCGTAGAACGTAATGTTTTTTTCTTCGCGATTGACGCTTTACTATACAACATAAATGAAAAGAAATTGTGCTAAATTTGTGCAGAAAGTAATGCAGAATATAAATATGTAATTTTTTTCGTCTTAGAGAAAAAGAATTTGAAGAAAAACGAATTTTGTTTTAACCTTCGACATGGTTACTTTTTCAATTCCTATCGAAAAACAGAGGAATTTTTTGTTGTATATTTCTATATTAAGCAAAATACGTTGATTGTGAAAGCAATTCTACCTTAGTGAAAGTAATTCTACCTTATTTTTTCTGAGGACATACATTCTACATGTACAAAGTTAGAAAATTTTTAACAAAACCATAGTAATCTTAGTTTTTGTCAAATAATTCATGAATAAATGTAAAACTACGGCAGAAGAACAGAATTTTTTTTTTTATTATTTTATAAAAATATTTTCGTAATATTTTTACAAGCTAAAAATACATATTTTATTTATTTCAATTACGCATTATTAATAATAATGACTTGTTGATTGTGAAAGCAATTCTACCTTAGTGAAAGTAATTCTACCTTATTTTTTCTGAGGACATACATTCTACATGTACAAAGTTAGAAAATTTTTAACAAAACCATAGTAATCTTAGTTTTTGTCAAATAATTCATGAATAAATGTAAAACTACGGCAGAAGAACAGAATTTTTTTTTTATTATTTTATAAAAATATTTACGTAATATTTTTACAAGCTAAAAATACATATTTTATTTATTTCAATTACGCATTATTAATAATAATGACTTAGTTAAATATTAAAAATAAAAATTTTATTAATAATAATTTTTAAAAATATTAACTAATATCTTTAGAAATTAAAAAATATTTTTATTTATTTTATTTACATTTGCTTACTTCATTATTGTTATTATTATTATTTTTTTTTTTTAAATATTGTGTAAATAAAAATAGTTACTTATTTAAATATTATTTATAAAATTTATTATGGCAATTTTTATTTCAAAGAAATTTATATTTCATGCGTTAGCAAATAATATACACCATATTTTCTTTATTTTTATTAATTTATTTTAAGAAATCTGATACATTTTGCGTACTACCAAAAAAATCAAAAAATATATTTTTATATAGTTATCTTAAATATATATTTAAAAATATATCAGAAAAATACATTGAGATCTAATATATTAAATATATTGCACAACAGAACTTAAGAACTAATAGCTAGCAAATAAATAATATAATTATCTCATATGTTATGAAATAAATACGTTAAAGAGCATGCAATAAGAGAATTCAAAGTATTTAAAGCATGATATAAGATAAATAATTATGCATTTTTATCTTTTAAAAGTATTCCAAAAATTAAAGCAATTTATCTCCCAACAAAGTAAAAATGTAATAAATAAATTCTTTTTCGATTATGACGTAAAATAATCAAAATTTCTTCTCAGGGTAATGATAAGCAATGGAGCAACTGGCACTAAAATGGGGAATTTCGTCAAAAAGCCGGTGCGCTAATGTCCAGTCTCTCTCTATCGAGGGTCCCTAGTCTTTTTCCCGTTTCAGGTCTTTGAACTGCTTATTGACATATATTGAAAATAGCTTTACTGAAAAATTTAAATGCAGTAAATTCCCGCTCGGTATTGTCTGCGGCGCCCACTCCCAGTTTCAGTATCTGAAACAGCATGTTCGTTCATCATGTTATGATCTTTCAAATTTTTGACTTTAGCAAAGTCCTGCTCGGTGTAGCCTGTGGCGCCTTATCCCCGTTATAAAACTTATAACATCTTCCTTGCTCATTAGAACTTAAAATATTGAAATTTTAAAATATTACAAGGCCATCTGGCGGTAGAAATTTCTGTAATCTACTGTTCGATTCTAAATCAACAAAGCTTATAAAAGAACTTTAAAATATCTTTTGAATGATATATTAATTAAAAATAATTTAATCATAATTAGAATTTGAAAAACTCGTATTAGAATAAAATTTAATTTGCAATTAAAATGTATAATTTTTGTTTATTCTCAAAAATCGATGGAATTTGAACAACAGCTTTGTCTTGTGATGAAAACGCTGTATAGTAAGTTTCGTGTGCGACAAAGGAAAATAGAAGAAATTTAAAATTTGCAATTTTTAATCGCAGTCCAAAATCATGTGACCTCAACCAGAAAAAAATCTTTCTCTTTCGCTCTACTTTCGAAATATCGTCTGCGAACTTAAAAGAGAGTTTCCATGGTAACTAAAATAACAACTGTTTTTCGAACGCAAACACAAGAATTTCAGAAACGCGGACTCAGAATGTCATCAAAACCTGCAGGCATGCAAAAAATTAAAAACAATTATTACGGATTCAGTTTTTGGAAAAAATTTCTCAATCTTTTCAAATATGATTCGTCTAATCGAGGTTTATGTATCAAAAAAAAAAAAAAAAAAAAAAAAGACTTTTTTCTAAAAGATTTTGAATTATAAAATGTTTTGTGAAAAAATCGATGTTTCGTAAAAATCTAAAAATATGGATCACTAATCGTATTTTGTGTTAAATGTTTATATGGTTCGAAAGAAGATTAAATAACCTTTTTAAATATACCAATTGTTAAGAAATGGGACAATTACTCTTTCGCACAGGGCGATTGAAAAAAGACAATCGAAAAAAAGAGAAATTTTGGACCCTTTTTAAAATTTTTTTTAATAAAAAATCCTTATTTTCAGAAAAAAAAAACTCTACAATAAGAGTCGGTAATAAATGCTCTTTCTCGTGGTACATGTGTATTTTCAATATCTCTATTAGTTGAACATCGATCGCTTTACAAAAACCCACGAAATTTTCTCTCTCTGCTTTTTCTTTTGAGGAACGCTTTTCAGGAGAAAAATTACGGTCGCCTGGCTTTTTGAATCGTTTTTTGATTAGACATAGGTTGACGTTTTATTTAATATCTCCGGATCTAATTTTTAATTTTTTTTTTTTTTTTTTTTTTTTTTTTTTTTTTCACATGCACTCGGGAAGGCTTCTGAGCACCCGCATAACAAATTTTGTACTTCTGCGTTCAGTAGCGGCTGAACGTATAGACGCACAGACAGACAGACAGACATCGTCCTTTATTATTATAGACTATCCGCCATCGGCGACCAGCTGGTTCGCGATCCCTGAAAAATCCGACTTTACGAAAATCCCGCAGGGTGGCGCCTTTTCCCGTTTCAGGTCTTATAACAGCTTATTGATATATAGTGAAAACAGCTTATTGAAAAATTTAATCGCAGTGAATTCCCGTGCGGTAGCGCCTTCGGCGCCCTCTTCCATTTTCATTATCTGAAACAGCCTGTTCTCTCACCATGTTATGATCTTTCAACTTTCTGACTTTAGTAAAGTCCCGCCTGCTGTTTTTCTTTCATTAAGAAACAAACAGTGAGTTATAGCCAGTCTTCATATTCTTCTATCCTCATGAAATGTGTTTTATCTCGATCTTCCTGTTTAATACGCACGTTTAAATTGTTCTTCACGTTGCAAAATACTATAAATAACATGTTAGCACCAATTTAAAATAAGTGACATTTGAAAATGGATTTACCTTCCGATTTCAGTTTGTACACTTTCGCAACTTCTTCAGGCGAGAATTGCAGCGATTTAGACATTTTGATTGTCCATAAAGCGGTGAGTCTACATTTTATAGTCTAGGGCCTAGGCGATAAGTTTCACCTATCCTACATCAATCATCTTTAAAGAGATATTTGCGTAAAACCTCATGTATGCTTAAACTTTTACAACTTACCAAGTTTGAATTTTTTTTTTTTTTAATGCTCTTTTCAATTAATTGTTTCCGACTTCGGAGCATAAATTTTTAATCGAATTGTGTAGATACAGTAAAACTTTCGAAGAATTCAGGAGTGTATATTTGTTTTATTAAAAAATTTAGCTTGTGCTTAAATGTTGCGTCCCTCTGTGTAAGTTTAAGATAATTACACCATCGTAATAATCATACTATCGTACAACCACTCATGTCCCAGGGCACAAAAATATACTGACATTTAAAAGTATTTGATTTAAATCTCATAGATTTTTCGTCTAACTCAGCCGTGTTTCACTTAGGAGAAAGTGGCCTAAAATGATGCTAGCGGGCAAAACGATCCACACATGTTTTCTTCCAGATAGATAGTGGTATCTACAGGGTAACGCATAAATTAATTATTGCACCAAGTCAAGAAGAAGTAATGGCAACATTCAAGTGATCGCACTATTACGCGCCTGAATAGAATTCTTTGAAAAAGTGGTTTTGTAACATCTGTCCTAAGATGAGCACTAACTTTCTTGTTTATTTAAATATACAATCTTTCGTGTACAGAAATATGACTTTGTTTGTACAATTTTGCAAAACTCTTTTTTTTTCCTTACTCAATTTGGGTTTAAATTACTATTAAAAATGTTTATAATGCAAATATACTATAGTGTAATATATACTATAGTGTAATATATACTATAGTGCATAGTAAAATATAATATAGTGTAAAACACATTAGCAAATAGTCAAAGTTTTATTTAAACAGTTATGTTATTTTACACAGGTTTTTTCCTTAAATGGATCATTTTAGGCCTTTTCACTTGTATAAAAAAACAAGGTAAATTCTGTTTTCCTTGTAAGGTTGACAGATCTATTAAGGTATTTTTATTCAACTATATGTGAATGTAGGGGGCGGGGGTGGTTTTTGCGCCCTTCTTGTTTATTATTCTCCTGGTAGTTTTTACAAATTCAAACTTATAAGCGAGTGCGAAAAACTGCAAGTTCCTTGGGCATAAAATGTTGTTAGTCGAGCATTAATCAGGATATATGCATTTGCTACAAATTAGCACAAATGTATAAATTCTTAAGGTTAAAATGTATAAAGTCTTAAGGTTAAACCGATAATTTTTATGTTAATTAAATATAGTTTTATTTTTTAAGCAATAAAATTAGTCTGTCTTTTATTCCAAAATAAATATAAATGTATTAAATTTCTTATTTTTCAGATAAATATTTTTTAATAATTTATTAATTGCACAGATAAAATTGCCATGTAATTACCGTTATGCTCAATGTTTAATAAACTTGAATATTTTAATTGTCGTTGAGTTTCGATATTTCCAATTGCAAGGTACAAGGATTACATCGAATTACTGAAAATTTCTGGCTACTGAATTCAGAAAAGAAAAACGAAGTAAAACGAAATTTACCAGTAGTAGCGTTTGTGTTTAATCCCCAACTGTACTATAAACCTCTAACTGGAAATGCACATAAAATTATACAAATAAGAAAATATTCTGTAAAAATATATATTTTTGTAAAATCATAGACTGTACAAATGATTTTAAGTTTGTTTATTTCTGCCTGAAGTGCACCTTACAGGCAACGATATCGCGCCCGCTTCTAAATGACCGAATAATATTTAAGGATGCATTGAGTAATGCTTGATTTAGAACTCCTACATAGATAGGCTGACGCATCCGCCATTTTCTAGCCCACAAGACCGGCTGACGATTAATAATTGGTGGTTTTTCGGCAATAAATTGCACGAGTAACTCCAGAAAATGGCACCGCCTATTTATATTTTCTTCTAATTCAAGAAGAAAGAAAAAGTGGATTATAAGTTGCAAATGTAACTCGTGGATACCCGGAGCAGGAGCACAACTTTGTAGCATAATATTTCCCTTATTTTCAAATTATTTCATTTTATTTTCAAAGTTGTTTGACAAATTTAATATGAATGTACTGTTTTTTAAATTATTACTTTAAATTCTTTTAAAATTTTCTTGAATATTACATTTCTTTTAATGTTAAGGGTAGCAGTTTTGAGAATGTTGGCGATGTTCTTAAAATTGCCAACTTGTTTGTTTCGTGATAAGAAGTTCTATCTCACCATAGCCTTCTAAACTAGATGCCTGTCGCGTTGCTCGTAAACTTGGCAACAGTTCAAGCGGTAGACAGCGCCATCTGGTACAGATTGCGCGACTTTTTTATTCAACTGTCACCAATCAAATTAAGAAGTGATATATGGTATATATAATCGACGTTTCTTATTTTCTATTCGCCTTTTATGTATATCAACTCTCACTTTTAAAAATTATTGGGGGCTGTTGAATAAAAAAGTCGTGCAATAAAAAAGTGTTGCCAAGTTTACGAGCAACGCAACAAGCATCTAGTTTAGGAGGCTATGATCTCACTTGATCTGTATAGAAGTTTAAAGGCGACAACAACGGTAATCAGGTAACCTAGCTTTTTCTACCGTCAACACTTTCCCAGACGGGCTAGAAAATGGCAAACACTGCGCAGTCTATTATCATATAGGAGTCTTAGCTTGATTGATGCAATGAGGTTCATTGCTGCGCATTGACGTCTCGAATGCGGCAATACTTCAAACAACTAAAATTAACACAAACCCGAAAACTTTGAGTCTTGAAAAGGTGTTTGCAATGTAATAACTTCGCGATTTTTCCAGAATTTATTGCGCTGATTTAAAATAAGGCATCAATTTTTCTCAATCACGTACGATTTTTTTTTTTTTAAGTCTTACATTTATGGGCAAGAAAGTCTATTCTATATATTCTGGGAAGAAGTAGGTCTCTTCAAAATATTTTAAGCGTTTTATTTACAAATTAATTAATACATCAAATAATTGGAATTGATTTACTAAGTATATATTAATTTTAAATTAATTCGTAATTACAGGGTGACAAGAAATAACTTGGACGAAGTTTCAAACCAAATATCTGTAACTACCACTATCGTAAACTCATTTTGAAAGGTGTTGTTTTACCTTGGTCGCAAAAGTTCTTTGGTAATAAAAGATGGACCTTCCAACAGGATTCCGTGCCTGCACACAGAGCTAAAGGACCTCAACATTGGTGCAAGACAAATTTTCCTGACTTCATTGGAGCTCAAGAATAGTCACCGTAGTCCCCAGATTTGAATCCAATGGATTATTCTGTTTGGTCCATCTTGGAGACAAGGGTGTGTGCTAAACCTCATAAAACTTTGGCATCCCTAAAGGAATTCTTATGCAAGGAATGGGATAAAATATCAGTAAGTGAATTGCGGCCCATAGCCGAAAACTTTGTGACACATTTAAAGCTCTGTATGAAGTCTAAAGGTAGCCACTTTGAAAATTTTTAAATATAATAGACAAAATAATGTATTCATATTTAGTGAAGTTTGGTCGTAATATTTTCATTAGCATTAAAGTTATAATGTGTATCATGTGTGTCCAAGTTATTTCTTGTCACCCTGTATATGAATTAGAATAGTTAATGGTTTACAATTCTTCAATATATCATGAATACATATATCCTTAAGGCTTTCTTTTCCTTTTGCCATGAAAAATGCTTTTGATATTTAGTCTGTTGTAGGAGTATGGGTAACTTCTAAGTATAACACTCAACAATAGTCCATCATCATACTGACGTTCCATTTACTTTGATATCTACGTTCCATACATTTATAATTTTCAATTATTTGAAAAACTGGTACGTCATGGAATTTTTTGACTATTTTTCCTGAAATCAGTATCCAAACATTTATCAGCATCAGCTATTGGTTTCTAAACACATTTTTAGTCGCAAAACTGTGCAATTAAATAAATAAATAGAGATTTTCAAAAGGTAAAGTCTACAACTATGTTTCAAATACTCAAATTTACAGGAAGCTTTAAAAAATGAGTGTCAAATTAACAAAAATTTACTATTCAGTTGGTAATAAAAGTATCCGAACACTAGCAAAAATTCCAATATAAAAAAGTAGAGTTAATACTGTTTTGTTAAATAAATCCTTGTCGAATATTGTTCTTACTCAGTCTAAGGACATGATTCGAAAAGGATTTATTTAACTAAACAGTATTAACTCTACTTTTTTTTTATATAGAAATTTTTGCTAGTGTTCGGATGCTTTTGTTACCAACTCTACTTAATAAAGATTTACATGTGGAATAATTCCATAAGCAAATACGGTACATTTTTTATGACTGATTTTGTTTACAAATATAAATGATATAATTTCGTACTATTTGAAAAATTCAACATAAATAATAAAAAGAGTGAAGTGGGGGTAAATGTAGCATAGCTTTAGCATATCTCGAATTTGGTATCAATTTGTGCAGTTGTCTTCTAAAAATATTTAAGAATAAATTACACAAATTGGAAAGATATGAACTTTTATAATTTGGACACTCAAAGAAAGAAGAAAAAAAAAAAAAAAAACATGCATTTTTTGTGTTTCGTCTTCCCACTTTCCCCATGCAGGGGAAAATGTAACCTTGGATTTGGAAGTAAGCTTTTCAAACACTTACTATAAACGTTCATAAAGTTGGGGCATCTTGAATGTTTAAAATATACCAACTCGTTAGAAAATTTCAAACTTTTCAGTACGTCTCCAATTAGCACTTTACGCTGAGAAAAAATATATACCCCCTTCATATAGAATGAATAAATGGTCATTTTCTAAATCCTTAAACTAGAAATATAGATTTCCGAGCTATGCGCATAAGGCACGCAAATAAAATGAATAAACGAAATGGTCGAGAATTTCTAATGGGGAAACAATATTCTAGATGGGGAAGCAATATTCTGAATCTTTTCTATTTCGAGAAATATTTGCTTGATTTTCTAGAATTGGGACATAAACGAAGATTAAAGATGCTGAAACCCGCCTGTTGTATTCACATTTATTTGGAGATATTTTCAAATAGGTTTGTCCTCGATAGTATAGGCAAACGCTCAAGAATTCTTATAGAGGTCTCTAGAATTCGCTTTGGAAGGGGATTAGAGATTTTTTTATAAGAAATTTATAAGGATGACATTGAACTATTTTTTCTAGAGCGACAATTTCGATTCTATATGTCAGTTATAGACTTTTTTCTCAGTGTATTGTCGTGCCTTATACTCATAGCTCGGAAATCTTTATTTCTAGTTTAGGAATTTAGAAATGGACAACCTATTCATTCTAGATGAAAGTGGTATGTTTGTTTTCTCATTGTACATCTTAAGTTTTTTAACGCTCTAACAATATGTAAAAAATGGTCAGTGCATTAGATTTCATAAAAAAAAAATAAATAAATAAAAGATACAACCGCATATTTAAAGTATAAAAAAAATCAATGTAGTTGAGGTATTTGAGACAAATTTATAGAATTTAATTTGTTTCCTTTCTTAACTGAATTTAGAAATAAATTCTATAAGAACTTTGTTATATTAAACCTTTTCAAATATCATGTCACTGTTGTTTTTTAATGTTCTGTTTAATTTCAGTAAAATGCTGATTATAAATATTTATTCAAACAATTTATCACAAATTTTTAAATGAACAAAATTTCCCTTAATGTCGTTTTCATCTTTAATTGAAAAAACTTAATACCATTACTTCAATTTAAGCCTCCTAATTAGTCCCTTTAAATATTTATCATGTATTTGTTTAATAATTTGTTTAATTTCTATAAATAGTATAAGAGCTACTTGATTTTCTAATCAGAAATGTCTTTACAAAGAGAATAAAAATATTTTTCATCTAATAACAGTGACATTCTAAGATAAATTAGAAAAGAAAAAAAAATCGAAATTCCTTTCAGGTAAAAGAATGTACTTCTAATATGCGTTAATTAATTTGTTTTCCACGCGAATATATTTAAAACTTATGTTTTAAACTTGAAAAAAAAAAACTTATGTTTCTGTCACAAATTTAAAATATTCCCGTAGGTGCGTAAAATATAGTTAATTAATTAACCGTGTAGTATTTCCGATAAAATTATACCTTGAATTAATATTCAAGAAAAGAAAAAAGGTATTACTCATTCAAAGTAGGAAGTTACTCACTATCTCAAAATCTGTTTCCGAAATAAAATCAGGAACTTGAAAAATTAAATTCGAAATTTCTTTATACGATATGTATTGGAAAGCTTTATGTAGATGTAAAATAAAATTTTGATTCATCATAAGAAATAATTGAGCAATTTGTGTAAATTCTATTTTGCATCTTAAATAATTTTTATATACATCATGTTGTAAACCACCGCTGTAACTGTTGATTTATTTGGTTTCAAAAAGCCATAGATTGAAGCAACTCACATCCTTACTATTCAGCAAAGATGGCCTTCGTTACGTGAAGAAACTCCGAGAGAAGTTTATAATTAGTAGAAGTGCAAACTTTGAATTTATTACGGAAAATATTTTGCTTCCAACTTTTTTCACACCACTTTTTTCGTTGTGTAATTTCCTTCTATAATCAAATTAGAAGAATTACTCTGTTTTAGTGACTATGTAGAAAAGTCTTAAGAATTACACAAGATAAACTTAATTATTTAATAGTAAAAACTTGCATTTTCTATTGCTTATTTGTAAAAAGAATACTATTATTAAAATTTTAATGAATAACTTCATAAGCTATTAAACATATATTTAAAGTACTTAATTTAACGATAATTTACTAAAGCCTTCTGAACTTTTAACTATACTGAAACTACATTCGATGTTAACATATTTTCATAAGTCAATACTCGTTAAGAAAATAAGATTGATAACTACAAATAAAAATAGTACTTTTATAGTATATTCATAAATTTATATGCTCAAAACATGTGAAAATACATAAGACTAAAAGGTTTTTCTTTTTTTTTTCTTTTTTTTTTTTTTTTTTTTTTTTTTTAAACACATAAATAAACGTAGTTTATTTTATCGTATTGTTTTCAATATAATTGATAATTATAAATATTTTTGCTTTGAATATAAATTGAAAAATTTTGACATTCATGCAATTAAAAAAAAATATTTTTGCTCTATCACATTACCTATGTTTTATTTATTAATTTATTTTTATATTAAATTTAGCAGAATATTTTGTATATATTTAAACTATGCTATTAAAAGGTATGAAAATTTTATGTTTCTGAGAAATATCTTTTAGATTTATAAAACAAAAATTAAATTTAACATTTTTACTCAATATGATATAATTTCATATTAACTTTCAAATTACGAAATTTTACTAATCATATGATTTAAGAAATAGCTTTCGATTCTAGAAGACTGTTATATATATATATATCTATATATATATATATATATATACAGTCGGTAACAAAAGTGTCCGAACACTAGCAAAAATTCTTATGTAAAAAAAGTACACTTCATACGATTTTGTTAAATAAATCCTTGTCGAATCCTGTTAGTGTAAGAACATGATTCAATAAGGATTTATTTAACAAAACCGTAAAGTCTACTTTTTTTACATATGAATTTTTGCTAGTGTTCGGACACTTTTGTTACCGACCGTATATATATATATATATATACAGTAGACTCTCGTATAACGCGGGGGATGCGTTCCGCGTAATAGGAAATCGCGTTATACATTAAGGAGACGATTTCAATCCGTAATGAGACCAAAAGCGTCGTGTGTTGGCATAGTAACAGGGCAACTCATATCTACAGTCAAAAGTAGAGCCCCTAAATAAAATAATAGGCTTGCGCATCACCGCCATTTTTTTGCCTCCAAAGAGGACAGCATTCCCACTTGGCGCCCTTATCGCTTCCCTAATGATTTTAAGAAATCTTGATCTGTAGCTAATCCGGTCAAGATAAGAGCAATAAACAACAATAATATTCCTAAAAACACATTTTCTTTCACAGTACATTTTTATGATGTCATTTTATTCTGAGGATATCATATGGATGTACTGGGGTAAGATGTGTTGTTAGGGCGGTTTCTGTTTCATTTACAAAATGTCGCCAAAACTCAAATACACAGTAATGGAAGGTCTGTGAACACTTTATATTCACTTCTGGAATGATTATAGCAGTTTATCGCTAAACAAACTTCCATATCATAGTTTACTTAGCCAAAATTATGAAATATAATAAAACAAGTTACTCTAAAGTAACATAAGACAATAAAAAAAATGTCTGTCGTTTGTTTATCAGAGAAACGCTCTAGGTACATGTGGCAACCCTAAGGCAACAAAATGCCTGATGCGCCAGCTCGTATATATAGGAGCCTTAGTTAAAAGTAAGTAACCTTCAACAGGTTGAAAGTAGAAAATGTGTCGTCACGTGATTCCTTTAGCTTATGCGTTATACGAGACTCGTTATCGCTTTGTATGAGTAATAGTTGTAGATTTTTGTCGCCTTACACGAATTCGCGTTTTGCGAGAGCGCGTTATACAAGAGTCTACTATATATATGTATATATATATACATATATATATATACATATATTAGACACTTTGTGAGGTAAAAGAGGTTGAGTCAAAAG
The DNA here is from genome assembly GCA_963930645.1 of Salticus scenicus. NCBI lineage: Eukaryota > Metazoa > Arthropoda > Arachnida > Araneae > Salticidae > Salticus > Salticus scenicus. The sequence continues at coordinate 267,672,075 of OZ005649.1, read as the reverse complement.
AATGTCGCCGCAGGAAAGTTAGATTGTGGCGTCGAGTTAGGTTGAAAGATAACAAAAGTGTCCGAACACTAGCAAAAATTCCCTTATAAAAAAAGTAGAGTTAATACTGTTTTGTGAAATAAATCCTTGTCGAATCATGTTCTTAGACTGACTAAGAACATGATTCGACAAGGATTTATTTAACGAAACAGTATTAACTCTACATTTTTTATATAGGAATTTTTGCTAGTGTTCGGATACTTTTGTTATCTACTGTAGCCAGTTGCGAAGGAATGTTGATAGAAGATTAAAAACACAAATTCTGGGCCCAGCACAAAGTGACTAATAGATTGGAGTTGGAATGAGTTTACGCTGGCCTGGAGCCTTTTAAAAGGAAAACAGGACTCACGCAGTTTGCGTAAGGTGTGTGGATATGATTGGTATGGAAGTTGGTGAATTGAAGTGACGGACTCGGTTCAAGATAGTTAATTGAGTGAAGTGTGGTAAGAGTTTGTATGGTGTTGATTTGCTGGCGTAGATATTACGAGATAGTGTTGTTGTTGATGGCGGATAGTGGAGTAGTGATTACAGTCGGTAACAAAAGTGTCCGAACACTAGCAAATTTCCTATGTAAAAAAAGCACACTTAATATTGCTTTGTTAAATACATCCTTGTAGAATCATGGTCTTGCACTGGCTAAGAATAGGATTCGACAAGGATTTATTTAACAAAACAGTATGAAGTGTACTTTTTTTACATAGGAATTTTTGCTAGTGTTCGGACACTTTTGTTACCGACTGTACAAGATAGTGTACTGAACAATTCTAGTGAAGCATTATTATTGTGAAGTGCATTAAGTAGTCTAGCGGGTGTGAGCTTCTTCACATTAACGAAGCTTAGAATCAATTATCACCTGAGAGCTAGAAAGCCTGCTTTTTACAAGTTAATCACAAGTAGTGAGCTGTATATTTCTATTGCTTTAATTTATTTATCTGATTAAGTACCGAGTATTTCCTCCCCATATTGCAAGTAGAAATAAATTATTCATTTTATTTTAATCTAAAGAGTCTCTCAAATTCATTTAGTAAATTAATATCTGGTTTAAAATGGGATCTGAGATAGCCGAGGCAAGCTCTCAGACCTCACAAATTAACTTAAAGTGTTAAAGTATTTGAATTATAATCTATCGATTTATATTATTCAATGCATTAAATTAAACTCCTTCTAAATTTTATTAATACACTATATATAGAAAATTATTAGTTTCTTCTGCATTCACAGAATAATTCAAATAACTCGAAAATATTTTTATTGTGTTTTTCGATTTAAATACTCTTAAGATGAACTAAATATGATTTAACCATTTTCAGAAAATAATTGTTTGTCTGTATTCGTGCGACATTTTTTTTCTTACAGATATAGTTATTAACACAATGCACCGGGCAGCGTATCTCCATTATGTTGACGCGCACAGACCAACCTGGCGAATTTCCGTAGCGTAGCTAGCGCCAAAACCTATCTCCGGCGAAGCAACCCTTCCTTCCACTTCATTCATGATTTCTGAAGGATTCGAACAATCATTTTTTTTTCTTTTTTCCAAGAGAATAAACTATTAAAAATGTTTTAAGGGAGTGTTAGTATTGTAATTTTAAATAATATATTTAATGCCAAAATTTATTAGAAATCCTCTACACTTTAAATTTAAGAAGATTAATGATGAAAGAAATTTATAATATTCTATTTTTAAAGCTTTTAAAATTGTTCTTGAAATACATTTATTTATGTAATTTTTTTTTTCACTTACGAATATATATGGTAGAGAAAGTACTGTTTTTGGATCAAATTTTCGAAACAGAGTTTTTGATATATTTACACGCTTTGAGGTTCCTTGAATCAGAACTGTTAAAAATGTGTCAGTGGAGTCTTAGTATCGTCATTTTTTAATAATATATTTAATGCTTAAATTTATTAGAAAACCCTTTAAATTTATTTTATCAAGATTAATGAAGAAATAAAATTGTAATATTATAGTTTTAAAGCTTTTAAAATTATCCTTGAAATACATTTATTTTATTTTATTTATTTTATTATAATTATTTTATTTTATTTTTTACTTTATTTTATCATTATATGTGGTAACAGCAAGAAGCTCAAAATTGGCATTTTGAATTTCGTATTAGGTTTCCACTTAAAAACTTTACCAAGACTGGCAAGTTTGAATGCAAATTAATAACAGCCTTGTCTTTTTTTTTTTATAATTGTATGCACTGTAAGTGAAAAGGGAGTTGAGGCGGGAGGGGGAGGGCAGCAGTCCCCCTTACACACGATTGCATGTCAAATAAAAACCTATTTTAGATTTTTAAAAAGTACATTAAACTTTATTATCTTACGTTATTGATCTTATCATTTAACGTGCAATCTATCATTATAAAAGTGAAATGCAGAGTAAGAAAAAAAAGTCGTGTGAGTGACACACCAGATTATTATTATTATTATCATTATTTAGTTTCTTTTACCCATATGTTGTAAGGCATGCTTTATTTTTTATTCAGATTTTCGAAATTGAGTTTTTGCTACATTTGCATGTTTAAGTATCCTGTAACTAAAAATTGAGTTTTCAGCGGTTGTCTGAATATGTCTATGTGATTGTTATCACCATATCTCAAGAATAGATATTAGCTAGAAGTCCGGTCTCGGATGAAAGATTAAGTAATTCATGTACAGTGATTAAGAAAAGAAATCAAATTCATTAAGACTATGTGCGAATTTTCTGGTAGATACAATTTAATATCTTTAGATGGAACAAAACAAAATAAATTGAACTTATATTTTTATGTGCATAAAAGCATGTTCCGTATGCAATGTGGAATGTAAATCCTTCATTAGAAGTTTACACGGAACCCCACAAAAGAATTCAGATATATTCATACAATGAAATTGCTGGAAGGGCATTTCAAGTCGTGCTATGCGTTTTAAATTCTGTGCTAGATTAGTGCACTATATTGTGTTTGTTTAATATATAGTAAATATGCAGGGCTACCTAAATTAAATGAAAGAATTTTTTTATAACTAAAAATCAATGTAATAAAGACAATTAAAATTTTATTCATTTAAAATTATTCCCTTTTTCTAATTCACTTCCTCTTATCCATAAAAGGTCGAGAAAGTATTGCTTTCGGATCAAGTTTTCAAAATTGATTTTTTGCTATATTTATACGTTTTGAGGTTTCATTAATCCAAAAATTATGTTTTAGTGATTGGTCTATGTGACTTGTCAGTGTGTACTATAGAGATGGGGCACTCAAGTAATTTTAAAAATATTTGACGTTTTTTTTCATGTTTTTAGGTGTTGTGAATTCCAAAAATCACAATATTTATGAAGTGTTCTTAGGTTATTCAGTTTTTTAGTTAGTTATTTAGTCTATAGACACATGTCTCACGAAAGAATGATTGTAAAATGGGCGCATCAGTTTTTAAATATCACTTATGTTATTGATATGGACAATATTGCTTTGGAACAATGTAAATTGTAAACTTCGTAAGTTATTCGAAATTTACGATTTTTTTTTTTTTAATATGGCAGAATAGAGAGCAAAATTTCATTTAAACGTTCATTATGGCAAATGCTTTGTCCTAAAGATGTCATGTCAATATTTTAAAATATCTTTTCTAATAAACTTCATTAAATATGAACATTTTACTTTGAAAACTTTAGTAATTAAAAATTTAAGTGTTTCTTCACATGACAAATTAGGCCAATACTTCACACGAACTTGCAATATGGGGATCATTGCGTTGTAAATTAAAGTACGAAAACAATCCTTACAAAATTAGTCATTTAATTACGATAAGTTAAATGTATCGAATCGGATTGAGGGCAGTCTATGAGGTGCACCATTTTAGTCTGCGACTGTGTTGAGTGTTCTATCATACTCATTCTTTTTAATATGAGTACATTTTGCTCTCAATACAAATTAGTAACAATAAATATATGATGAGGAATTGAGCAGAATTACATCCATGCCGACTCATTTCTTTTAGAAAAGGGAAATAGAATAAACACATCATTATTACTTTGACTTTTACAACATATTGAGTTACATTATTTATGATTAATGAGGAACAAATACAATAGCATTAATAAAATTTTTAATGCATTACTTTTTAACTTTGTATGCTACAGAGGGGTGTGTGTGTAAGGAATGAGTAATGGACATGTCTGAGGAGGAAATTATACGTAGATTTTTTTATGAATTTCAACCATAAAGTTTAAAAGAAAATATCGATCTTCATTATGATTAGCATGGTCTTTAAAAATACATACTAATTAAATATAAGGAGAATATCATAAAAAATTCAAGCACGCATCATAAGAGAAATATTTTATAAAGTCGTACATTTTAAAAATTTGAATACAAAATGATAATAAAAATTGTTGAAATGCAATAGGGCGTACTACCGATGTAGACTTATGAGCATTTTTCATGCATTTTAGTATGTATTGGTAATTTGGTCGAACAATTTTCACAAACTTTTCGGCCTTAAATAATCACACATGAAATCGGATCGCAATGCTAATATATTACCATTATTATTATCTACTTCTCTATTCAGAAAACTATTTCTTAATTTCAATATATGGTTAGTTTTCCGATTTAAATCTTACATTAATCATAAAAAATAAATAAATAAATAAATAAATAAAAAGCCGGATGTTTATTTACACAGGTTAAGCGGCGTGAAGTTTCTCTTTACACTTCCATATTTGGCGAAAATCGCACTGTCTGGAGAAAATTGTGAATTTGTACTGTACGCGCCAAAATAATAGATATATGTCACTGGGCATCATAAAAATATATATTTTGTTGCCTTGTGAAATACGTTATATTTATAAAATTTTGAGGCAAATCGCCGAACATATGGCGATTCAATGCTGCAATTTTTTCGTGTTCAGGATGGTTATGTCTCATCTTTTATAGTATATAAATACGTGAAAGTAAATGTGTAATATGATAATTATGAAAAATAAAATTGAAATCGGTGCGGATATTGGTCTGTTTGTAATGCTGCTATTAATTCCGTTTTGTCAGTTTCTATGATTCTATAAGGTAAGTAATTAGGATTATTTATCTGTTCATGCTAACCAGTAGATGGCTCTGTTATATAGAATAAAGTTTTGTGACGGACAAAAGTATCTGTGTTTTAATGTGTAGTAATAAATAATTTGTACTAAAAGTAACTTTTTAAAAATGTTTTAGCATGACATTCCGGCAAGTAATAAAAATTCACTACGTATAATAGTAGAAAGTTATAAATAAACCTAATGTGGTACAAAAATGTATAAAATATAATCATTTATGTTTAGATTAGCTTAAAGCCTAAGGTGAATAAAGAGAAACAAATCTTTAAAACTGAGAAAAATTGATTAAAATAAATAAAATATGTAACTTAGTGTTTTTTTTTAATAATCCAAGATTTGATAAAATAGAGAAATAGGTTTAATAATTGGTAAAAGCATTCAACTGAACCGAAAAACTGTTACTGATAGATCTAAATCCTTGTCGAATCATGTTCTTACTAAGAACATGATTCGACAAGGATTTATTTGATAAAACAGTATTAACTCTACTTTCTTACATAGGAAATTTTGCTGGTGTTCGGATACTTTTGTTACCGACTAAACATTTGAACAAACATCATGATTTGGCAAAACCCGTTAAGGAAGGTTATATATGTGTGTTTATATATACAGAGATAGATAGATAGATAGATAGATGTATGTACAGACGGTAACAAAAGTGTCCAAATACTAGCAAAAATTCCTATGTAAAAAAAGTACACTTCATATGGTTTTGTTAAATAAATCCTTGTCGAAACCTGTTCTTACACTGACTAAGAACAAGATTCGACAAGGATTTATTTAACAAAACTATATGAAGTGTACTTTTTTTACATAGGAATTTTTGCTAGCGTTCCAACACTTTTGTTACCGTGTATGCACGGAGGTAAGACACCTTATCCATTTTTTGTGAAAAGATTTAGCGTATCATGTCCATGGTGTGAATTTTTTTGCTTTATTATACCCTTAGTAATGTTTTAAAGTACCATCTTGGGTATATTGCTAGCTGTAAAGAACCGCATTTTAACATGCATTAAACAAACAAAAAAAAAAAAAAATAGTGACATGATGTCCTTTACCCATGAAGAACAGATATAAACATATATATACCGGGTCATTCAAAATAGATGTTAAGCGATTATATCGTAAACTTAGAAAGATAGAAACGTACTTCCAATTACAAAATTGGTGCAAATTAAGAGTAGATTTCAGATATTGCATTTTTTTTTTTTTGGACAAGGGGCTGTATACATATCAAATACGAAATAGAACTTTTATTCGGCCCCTCCTATCATATGACTTATGTTTAGAAAAATATTCTCCTCGCTCTAACAAGCAAAATATTTAAAAAAATCATCTCTCTAACTCAAAATCTCGCTGATTTATTGCAATTTGAAAATTCTAGCATTTTTTACCAAGTCTAAAGGGGTTGTATCAAAAGTGATAAATTGTAATTACTATAGCTTTTGTAATAAGGCACACGTTGATCAGCGTTTGGGGGAAAAAATCATTCAGGGAAAGACGGCTATTTTAACCCGTAATGTCTCTCTTTTCCCAAGTGATTACACAAGAGAATACTCATTAATAATCTATACATATAAAAGAGTACTTCCACTCACTCACTGACTCATCAACGCACAGCAAAATCTACTGGAGCCACTGACTCGAAACTGGGTCAGATTATAGAACATACAGTGTAAGCACCCCCTAAGAAGCGATTTTGCGAAATTCGCCCCCTAAGAGGGAGTAGGGGGCAAAATGTGATTTCACAAAAACCTTCACATCTCAAATTAAAAAACAGATATGCGTAAAATGTTTGCTTTAAAATATAGCTAACACAAATATCTAAGAACTAATTTCTGAAATTTTAGAAATTCGGTCCCCAAGGGTAAAAGGGGGCAAAACGTGATTTCACATGTGCAAAACATGGTTTCACATACTCCTATATATCTTAAAAAAAAAAAAAAACAGATATAAGTGAAATTTTTGCTCTAATATGTAACTAATACAAATACCCAAAAACCAATTTCTGAAATTTTAGAAATTCACCCCTTAAGAGCTCTTAGAGGGGGAAAAATGATTTGATATAATCCTTTATATCGCAAAGGATTATATCAAATCCTATTGCAAACAGAAAAAACAATTTATAAACAATTTACTCTAAAATATAGCTCCCACAAAAACATTAAAACTAATTTCTTTAATTTCAGAAGTTCGTCCCAGGTGGGACAGGAAAGGGAGGGGGGGGGGCTATGGGGCAAAATAATAGAAATACAGTTAGACCTTTCGAAATTGGTACAGATAGGTTTTAGAGGCCTGCAAGTCGAATGAGGATATTTTCGAAAGTGTAAAGTTATTAGGAGAGTTAGAAAGGGGGGGGGCATAGGGCCAAAAAAATAAAAATAGAGTTTGACCGTTCATAATTGGTACACAGAGATTTTTGATACCGACAAATCGATCGCGGATATTTTCGAGATTATAAAATTATTAGGAAGGGAAGAAAGGGGGCGGAGGAGCAAAAAGAAAAAAAAAAGAGTTAGATCGTTCAAAATTGGTACATAGAGGTTTTTGATAGTTACAAATCGATTGCGGATGTTTTCGAATTTATAAAATTATTGTGAGGGTAATGTTGATTTTTCAATCATTTTTTAATGAATAAATCAGGCTGGAGTCTTGAAATAGAACATAAGACGATAAAATATTTTCAATATTTTTAATGAAACTGCACACACTTCACATCACATTTTACGATCGACAGATATTGTTGAACACAAAACATTTCTATTTACAACATATTATACACCAATTATATACAGAGGACCCAGACATTAAAGTAAATTCGAATAATACTCGCACAGTAGCGACATAACGATCAGAACATAACATTCTTTCTACCTTCACCGGTAGCGGTAAACAGAGGCATTCCGGTTTCACCCGCCTCAGCTGGACAGGAGTTTAGTTGTACTGCTGAGTTCTGCAGTTATTGCTGGTATTGGGGAAGGAACTGTTACAGCTGCTCTAGTTTTCCAACAGGTAAGAAGGGGGCGGAGGGGCAAAAAATAATAATATAGTTAGGCCTCTCAAAATTGGTACATGGAGGTTTTTGATACCTACAAATCGATTGCCAATATTTTCGAATTTGTAAAATTATTAGGATAGACGGGAAGGGGGGTTAAGATGCAAAAATATATCAATAAGAGTTAGAGCGCTGAAAATTAGTGTTGTTAGGTTTTGAGGCCCGATAAATCGATTGCGAATATTTTCGAAAGTACAAAATTATTACGAGGAGCGGGAAGGGGGGCGGGCGCAGGGGTAAAAATAAAGAAATTCAGGTAGAATGTTGAAAATTAGTATTATTAGGTTTAAAGGCCTGAGAGAACGATTGCGAGTATTTTTTAAAGTCTAAAATAATTAGGAGCGACAGTAACGGTAGCTGAGTAACAGGCATGCCTGTATACCCTGCCGCAGGCAGTGGAGGCCCGGACCGATTATTCCACAGATGGGAGAAGATTTTTTTCGTATTTTATATTTGTTTTTCCTTTATGATAAAATTGTGATTCATTAAGAGCGTCGAACATAAATGCGCGCAGCGCTCAATGGCCTGCGCTGCTTAAAGCTGTGGGGACCCGTTGCGACATTTTTTAAAATGAGAATTTTTTTTCTTTTTTTTTTTTCGCATGATAAAAATTAATGCAATTTTGAGAATTCATTAACAATATTTATTTATTTAAAAATTGTGACCAGCGAAGCGGGCGTAGCCTGCTAGTTTAACAAATAAAATTTATGAATAATTTATGTACTAAAAGAGAATTTTCAAATACATTTTTCTTTCTTTTCTTTTATCCATTCTCTTACTCATATACTCGGTGTAGAGAAAGAACAGGATTTTGAGTCAAATTTCCGAAAATTAGCTTTTGTTATATTTGCACGTTTTCAGATCCTCTGAAATAAAAAATCATGCTTTTAGCGTTTGGTCTCTGTGTGCGTGTGTGTGTGTGTGTCTGTGTGTTATTAGAATATCTTAAGAATAAATAGCAGCAGAAAAACCAAATTCAATACTCTAAATCCGTATCATATTACGGTGCTACACTAAAGTATTCTTTGCGATCAGACAATTGCTTGTTTACAGGGTCATCTAAGAGAATTCAAATACATTACGTCTGTGAGCGAAATTTCTCATATGTACAGTGTGACATCTATAGACTGCACTAAACAAATTGAAAAGAACAGATTTTTGTATGCACAAAAGCATGTTTTATGTAGATTGTGGTATAGCAACCATTCATCATTCATTTACAGGGTTACCCAGAGTATTTTGATATATTGTAGCTATACTTGGGAATTGATGAAAGTGTATTTGATTTTGTGTTACTTGTTTTACATATAACACTGAATGTACGTACAGAAAGTCATGTGTATATACTTTATAGACAATATACAGGGGTTTCCAAAATTAAGGTGTTTTTTATTATTATTATTATTATTAATGTAATTAGCGTAAGCGCTTTGCTGCATTTTTTTTATTTCGAATAACACTGCTGACACAGAACGCAAAATTAATTTCTCATACCCTTACTGTAAAAAAAATAGTTTTTGGAAAGCGATTTTTTTTCTATATATTATCACGTTTTGAGGCCTCCTGAATACAAAAGATAAATTTTTAGTGGTTTATTTGTATAAATATGAATTATCAACATAATTTAACAACAAATAATTTGGTGTGCCACTCACACGACATTCTCTTGCCCTGAAATATAATACCAAAAATACAGGTTGGAAATTAAGAGGTAACATAAAGTGTACTGTTATGTAAACCTATGTTAAAATAATTCAAATTAGGCTTCGAAAGAGCTTTCTATGATAATTAGTTCTGCGTGAGGAGGCTTCTGCCTCCCTCAACCCCCAGTTTCATTAATGCACCTACATTTATATAGAATTTAAATCTGTTATTAAAATTATTCTGACAACTTTCACATGCAACATTCCTTGAAACTTATAGGTCTTAATCAGACTTTTCCAGCAACAAATTCATATTAATTTGAAAATACAACTTTTGGATCTCCTGAAATTATTCGCTTCCTGAAGTTATCCAATACAGGCAATAATCAAACTTTAAAAAACTTGACATCGGTAATAAGGAAGCCTCAAAAGGTGTAAATACACAAAAAACAAGCGATGCATATTTAGCTTTAAAACATAATTTTTTTTATCATATTTCTATGAGGAATTCATTTCCGTTCCAGAGCAGCTTTCCTGGACATGATAAAATATTATAGTAAAGCACTTTCACTAACAATAAAAAAGAATATTATCGCTCAAATATTTGCAACCCTGTATATCTTTTGAAGAATATGTTCAAACCACATAGTGCACCTAATTATAAACCTACAGTAATAATATACGGCGCAACCTAAAATGCACTTCCATCAATTTTCAGCTATACTCGCATTATAATCTTGTTGTTTTGTGTAGCTCTTTAAATAAACAGTGAATGATTTCCCTGCCTTATTCTAAATGAGGCATGTTTTTATGCATATAAAAAATATATATTCATTTCATTTGGTTTAGTGCAGTCTATAGGTGTTAAACTCTACTTACCTGCAATTTCCCCTATAGACGTATTGTATTTGAATATTCTTAAGTGTCCCTGTACACGAACCACTTTCTTCATCTTAACGAAAAGCTTAGTATAGCATCCCTATATGATACATATTTAGAATGCCAAGATTGGAATATCTGCTGCTATTTGTTCTTGAGATATGCTGATAACAGACAGACACACACACAGATCAACCGCAAAAAACACGATTTTCATATTCAGGCGACCTCAAAACTTCTAAATATAATAAAAACTCACTGTCGAAAGTTAGACCCAAAATCAATACTTTCTATACATTATGGGTATCAGAAAGAAATAACTACAAGAAATGCAAATTTGGTACTTTGGATTCCATATCTATTTGCCACTTCAAAAAGTTGAACAAGGTTTGCAAGTTTCAAGGAAACAGATAACAGAATTGAGTTTTGTTTTGATAAATATACGCACTATAGTTAAACGGGGGTTGAGATGGGCGGTAACCCTCCCCCACCGCCTCCGACATAGAATTATGCATCTATACCATATCATATTCTATACAAAACATTATTTTAGAATATTATCAATAAATATGAATTTCCTTATGATTTTTACAGTATAAAGTTATTTAAATGTAATTTATAAGAATGTCTGTCCCGAAACGCAATACATTGGCATTTTTTGTGCGTTCCTGTACATAAGCCATTTGTAGACAATTAATTAATGCCATTTTAAATAGGGAATATCATATAGTAAACCTGAATAACATATATCATTTCTTCAAATTTCTGATAATATTTACAGACGCTGAGGGCGAGCAGACGGACAGATGGACAGTCAGACAAAAAAAAATAAAAAAAATGCAAATTGAAATCATATTCACAGTTAAAAATTGTTAGAAAATGTTTAATGTAAACGAAAGTGCAATTTCAGCAAATGTCCAATAATAACGCTTACCGTAACTGAATATTTTTGTGTGCCCTGTAAATATAATGCTAATCGTACTGTACACCAAAGAAAGCATTCTTTTGTGCATATGAATAACATATTTCGATTTCATTAAGATTTATGCAAAATATTTAAAATTTGGCTTATAGAAATATCTTCACATAGAACGCAATGCTTTGGAATACTTTCGGGTGTCCCTGTATACAAACCAGTGATGGTGTTTATTCCATTTTCTATAGAAAATGTCCGATAGAAAACTTTAATAACGTATTTCAATTTTATTAATGTATGCATAAATTAAAGGTATTAAAATATGGTTTATAAAAATACCTCTCATAGAACACAATGCTTTGGAATACTTTCTGGTGTCCCTGTGCACAAGCTAGCTGAGGTATTCACTCCATTTTCAATAAGGAACATCCGATAGTGATCTCAAATAACATATATCAGTTTCAGGAAATTCTATGAATATTCACGAGAGTTAGAGCGCGGACACACGGAAAGGCGGATGGATCGACAGCCAAATCGAAGTCATTAACACTTTTCAACCTTGCTGGAATTGTTAAAGAGTCGGAGTCATTAAATTTTTCAACCATGATGGAAAGTGGTAAAAATAAAGCGCGGAAATATCACACGGTTTTGCTAGTTTTTATAATTATTTTCCTCTCTTAACGTGTTTTAATTTGCAGGTGACACCCTAAGAAATTAACTTATTACTTTTTTTTAACAATACGAAATAATGTAAATTTGCATTAAGTCCTTAAAACTGTTGATATCACGTGTTTGAATGATTTTAGTTTCTATTTTAAAATAAAGGATCTTTTTTTAATTTTTCTCAGCTCATAGATAACCCCCTAAAGTGATCCCGTTGGCGTCGAAAAATAGATGCCAAAATTGAAAAAAAAGTGGTGTAAGTCATCATTTTCAAATTGCAATAACTCAGCGAAATTTTGACTTAGAGAGATGATTTTTTTTTTGCTTGTTAGAGCGTGGAGAATATTTTTCTAAATATAAGTCACATGATAGAGGGACCGTATAAAAATTAAATATTGAATTTAATATGTATACAGTCCCTTGTGAAAAAAAAGAATGCCATATCTGACATCTACTGTTATTTTGCTTAAGTATGATTTTATCTTTCTTAGTTTATGAGATAATCGCTGTAACTGAATCGCCCGGTATATTGAGTGAGAGAGTGAGATAGATATGGATATAGAGTTAAAGATAGATAAAGTTTTATTTTTCTCTCTCTCTTCTCTACGAAAATATAGAAGAAAGTCATGTGGTGGGCACAACATACTAGTTTATATATATATGACTGGGTGGGTGTGTCATTAAATTTTAAATTAATATTGTGGCGACTTCTTTTTTGCACCTGGTTCTTTTCTTCCTGTAAAATCATCTTGAGACACATTAAGACACTGATCACGCTTTGTTTACTTTTAAACATTTTAAATTTACTTACGGCACAAACATAAAATACATAACCAACACATAAAATAACATCAAGTAAAGTATTTTAAAAACAACATATAGAATTGAAACGTTAGTCCATCTTGATTCACATAAGCACACGTGTTGCCACATTTTCGTACCAAACTTTTCAGTTCTTGTTTTGGAATACTCTCGAAATCAGAGGTGCGGCGTTCACACCTTCCCTCCAGTTTCACTTGAGGGACAATGGCCTTCACAGTGAAACTACTAACAAAAATTTGTGGATAATTTATATAACTGTTCATGAAAGTCTAATTGTCCTTTTAAATTCTTAATTATTGTTTCATCTTTAAATAAATGTTCATGAAAGTCTAATTGTCCTTTTAAATTCTTAATTATTGTCTCATCTTTGACCTAATATGCGATGTTCCATCAAGAGCAATAACATTTATATTTCACTTAAAATTTAAATATTTTCTATGGTATAAAATAAGTAACATTTAAACACATAATAGAAATAAAATATATATATAATATATATATAAATAAACGTTTATCCTGACATGGATTTTCTTATGCACTCTAAATAATCTTAATGAATTAATATACTTGAATATAAGAAACAAAATAAACACACACATATATATATATATATATATGTAATAACAAATACAATATTAAACTAACTTATGACTTTATTCATGAATGCGTGATAAAGCATCTGCAATAGTATTACTGCTTCCTGGCTTATGAGCAATAGTCATTTGATAGCGAGATAGAGCCAATGCCCATCTTTGTAATCTGGCGTTCTTAGGAACTGTTTCTGTCAAATATTTTAAAGGGTTATGGTCCGTGTGTAAGATAATAGTGGTTCCATAAGTCCACATTTAGAATTTACCTAATGCCCATATTACAGCATAAGCTTCCCTTTCAATAGTGCTCCACTTTGATTGAGCAGGGGTCAGTTTTTGGCTTGCAAAAGTTATAGGTTTCAGTTTATTCTGCTCATCTCTCTGCATTAGACAGGCTCCAATTCCGGTCACTGAAGCATCAGTATCGAATTCAAAAGGTTTCGACATATCAGGTGTATACAGAGATGTTATAGAGCACAAACAATTCTTTAACGAATTAAATGCGCTTTCGGCTTCTTCTGACCATGGAAGGTGGTTTGGCACAGTTTTTCGAGTTAAGTCCGTTAAAGGTTTTGCTATATTGGCATAACGAGGCACATAGTATCTGTAATAGTTAAATAATCCTAGGAGTGACTTCAAGGTTTTCTTAGTTCTAGGGGCTTTCAAATCTTTAATAACTGATATCTTGTGCGGATCTGGAGCGTGCTCTCCTGAGCCTACGACATGTCCTAAATATTTTACTTTCGACATCGCAAACGAGCATTTCTTTAAATTTGCCGAAAAATTCAATTTTTTCAGAGTTTCTAAAATGGATTTAATATGATTAAGATGATCTTCCCTCTTTGAAGAAAATATGATAATATCATCAAGAAAACTTTCGGCGTAGTCACTATGAGGTCGTAATATTTGATTCATTATTCTTTGGAATGTTGCTGGTGCTCGAGATAACCAAAATGGCATCACCTTCCACTGATACTGACCCTTTGGAGATACAAAACTGGTTAATTCTCGGCTTTGCTCTGCTAAGGGTATTTCCCAATATCCCTTAAGGATATCTAAAGTTGTCAAGTAACGAGCTCCACCAGCTTTAAATCTAAGATTTTCTGAATTCTGCATAGGAAAAGGTGGAATTTTACTAACTGAGTTCAGCTCTCTGTAGTCCACGCAAAGTCGGACAGTTCCATCTTTCTTGGCTACACATACCAATGGATATGCTATTTCTGCTGAAGAGGGTTCTATCAGGTCTTTTTCCAATAATTCTGCTGTCTGTTTTTCTATATTAGATCTTAATGTTTCTGGAACTTTATAAAGATGAGGTTGTTTCCTCTCTACTCCAGACTTTAACTGGATAACATGTGGAGGAACTTTGGCTTTCTTTAATTCCCCATCAAATATTGTTAGATATTCTTTAATCAGATTCAACAGCTGTTTATGTTGCTTTGCTGATATCGAATTTGATTTTATATCAGCTTTTAGTTCTTCATCTGTTACTTGCCGTGATTCTACGGGCGCATGTTGTATATCTCCAAACTCTTCATCTGTTTCGTAAATAATTCCTACAGCTCTGACAGGTTGAATATATTTACGCAATTTATTTTGATGAAGATGTCGAACACTTCCATCAGGTAACTTGACATAAAAAGAATGTGGAGACTTCTTTTCTACTATTTCTCCTGGTCCTTTCCATTTTGAACAAAGACGATTTGTTGAATCAGGGATTAACACTACAACTTCATCCCCAACAGAAAATTCGGTATCTTTTGACCGTAAATTATGATAATGTACATATTTCTGCTGCTGTTCTTGAGCTATGCTATTCGCATACTGTGCCGCGTCTTCTAAACGTTTCCGGAGTTTCAACAGGTAGTCAGCTACAGATTCTCCAATCCCTTGAGGAAGTACGACTTCATCTTCCCAACTTGATTTGAGGATGGCTAGAGGTTCTACAGGTGGTCGCCCATGAACTAGTAGGAATGGAGCAACACCCGTTGTAGCGTTAGGCACTTCTCTGTATGATCATAACAAGAATGGCAACTGTTTATCCCAGCCTCGACCTTGTGAATTAATTGCATGATGTAGCATGGATTTCATAGTTCCTATCCATCTTTCAACCAAACCATTCGATTGTGGATAACCTGGAGTGGAAAATTTAGGAACACATCCTAATCGTTTTAAAAACTCTTTTGTCAGCTGTGCGGCAAAATTTCTTCCGTTATCCATTGCAATTACTCGAGGAATTCCAGTTCGTACAAATATTTCTATAAATGCATCACAGGCTGCCTTTGTTGTTAAAGACTTCAGAGGTATTGCTTCCGGCCAACGACTATGCTGGTCCATAACGCACAGTACATACTGATGGCCACGTGATGACTTTGGCTCTATTGGGCCTAAAATATCGGCATTAACTACTTGAAATGGGAGTTCTGGTCTTCCAACTGCTTCGATAGGTGTTCTATCGTTTACTTTTCCTTTCCTTCGCATTTGACAATCATGACACGAAGCACATAATTGTTTGACTTCTTTTGGCATTCCTTCCCACCAGAAAGACATTGCAATTCTGTCTCTGGTCTTCTTAGCTGCCAGATGTCCACCAGTAGGAGTTTCATGAGCTAATTTCAAAATGTCCTTTCTTCTGCTTGCCGGTACGACCAATTGAATATATTTCTGTCCGCCTACTTTACCCATATGATATAATAAACCTCTTTCAATCCAGTAACCATTTTTATGTTGCCTAGCTTCTTCGAAGCACCTTTTGAATGTAGGACAGGCTAACTGCTCATCCCTAAACACTTGTGCTTGTGGAACAGGGATATTTTCATTTCTTTCATCCTTACTATCGGTTACGGTCAATGTCTGTTTAACTACTGAGTTATTAAAGACTTTGGTTTCTGGATGATGCGACTCGCTGTTGTTTAGCTTTGCCTTTCGAACAGTCTCGTGACTTTTTCCCTCCATACAGAACTTACACTTTTCATTATCTTCTGTGAGTGGGGTACTAATTGCCTCATCCCCAAGATAATTGTCGTTTGAATTATTCTCAGGTACACTGAACAAGGATTGTTCACCGACTTCATTTATTGTGATTACTTCAACCTCTTCTTCTGAAGAATAGTTTCCGGGAGACCTTCCCTCCACTTTGAACAAGGACGGTTCATTGTTTTCTTCCACTGGGATGATATTAACCTCAACCCCTGAATTTCCAGGATTTCTTCCTTTCACATGGAACAAGGATTGTTCATCGACTTCTTTCTTCGGGATATTCACTTTATCCCCTAAAGAAATGTTTTCGGGAGACCTTCCCTCCACACTGAACAAGGATTGTTCATTAGCTTCTTTTACTAAAGTGATTCCTGTATCATCTCCCAAATAAGCACGCTTTTGTTCCTTCAACCATTCATATACCCTGGGAGTGATTAAAGCTTCCTCATGCAGCCCTTCTACTACTGCAGCATGCACTTGAACATATGGAATGATTTCTTCATCTGTATGAAGACTTAGCGGAACTGACACAAGTTGTGCTTCCACTGGATTACCTATAGCAGGTCTCAAAAGATTTTTCCCACTTGACTGTAAGCGTTCCTCAGGTACAACTGATTTTCGTAGTACGGTGATTTCTGCACCACTGTCCACGATGCCTTGAAATTTTTGGCTTCCGATTCCTAAATCCACTTTCAGAAGCTCGCCATCTTCCTCGTTGACTGGAAATTCCAACTCGAAACAAGCGCTATTTAGATTAACACTGACCTTATTAAGGCCCTTACTTTCTTGACTCTTTTTGTTTGTTTTCACGTTAGATGTACTTGCTAAATTCAATTTGGGGCAGGATTTTTCATATGGCCTTCCTTTCCACACAAATAGCAGGAGAATTTCGGACGAATGTATCTTTGTTCGTGCTGTGGCTTAGTAAAAACTCTTTTCTCATCTTTATTGTTATTTCCGAAATTCGCCCCTTTGGATGAAAGATTCCAATTTTCTTTATGAGAAATTTCTTTCGGTTTCTTATTGAAAATCATTTTGACATTTTTATAATCATCTAATTTACTGGAAATAATATCAGATGACTTAAACAATGACCATTCATCGATGAAATGTTCTTTAATTTCTGGAGGTACTTTCCTTTTAATTTGATCTGTAATAATCAAATCATATAATTCGTCAAATGTGTTAACTTCTAATCCCCGAATCCATTCAGTAAAATAGTTTTTCAACTCGTAAGCAAAATCTCTCCATGTGATATCAGCTTTTTTAGTATGCTTAATGAAAAGTTGTCGAAATTTTTCAGGAGTAAGTTTATATCTCTTTAACAATAACTCTTTTACTTTTCCGTAATCATTCGTGATTTCTTCGTCTTCCCGAGCTATAACTTTCGCGATTTCGTATGGCAGTAGCCCAATGAGATGAGAAACCCAATCATCTCTTTTAATTTCGGCATGTCTTGCCTGCCGCTCAAAAAGAACTAAATACAGACGAATTTCGCATGTTTTAGGATCAAATTTTTGTAAGATGTTATGTAATTTTACGCGCGTTTTCTCAGAAGTTTCATTTGTAATTCCTTTCTTCTCAAGTTCTATTCTTGCATTTTCCAAACGCATTTTTGCCAATTCATCTTTTCTCTTACGTTCCTCTATTTCTTCTCTTCTTATGCGTTCCTCCATCTCTTCTTTTCTCTTACGTTCCTCTATTTCTTCCCTACTTATGCGTTCCTCCATCTCTTCTTTCCTCTTCCGTGCTTCAAGTACGTTCGCTAATGTTTCTTTAACAAATTCTTCATCGTAATTCTTTGAAGACAAAATAGCATCTCTTAACTCATATAACTTTAAATGATGAGCTCCTTCCACTCCAAGCTCAGTAGCCACTTCTTGCAAATCTTTTTTATTCCCTTTACCCAAAAATGCCATCTTCGGATGGATGAAATCAAATCAAGTTCAAATTTTCCGTGAATAAAATAAATTTTCTTATATTTATAATCACAAACCCTATTGTTTTCCCCCTAAGAACGCCAGATTTGACATCTTAGTTTTTATCTTAAACAACATTTTCCCCTAAATTAAATAAAATAATCATTAAGTCGGAATGCATACATAAAAGGAGAAAAAAAAAATATGTATCGAAATAACAAATTTAAAAAAAATGTTTACACAATCAACTCTTTCATTAAATAAATCAGAATATACTTTATTACATAACCAGCTTTCAATAAATTAGAAATAATGTTGCTATAGCAACCTTTAATCAAACTTACTTTTAAACAGAAAAAAAAAACAATTTCCGATTCATTCCTCAAAATAAAAAAAAAAAAATAAATAAACAAAACCGGATGTTCACAAGAATAATTCATTAGTTTTTTTTTACTGAGATATTTCATTAATATTCCCATAATAATAAAGATAAATAAAGATAACTCATTATCAACGTCTAACAAATAAACAATCATTCAATAAAACAGAACAAATAAATCAAAACAGAACTCTTTTTTTTTTCCTCAATCTGCTTTAATGAAACAGTTATTTATTCTAAATCACGTGATGAATAAAAAGAACACACAGAAATTAATAACAATGATCTTGAATAGCATAAAAATATATTCTTTTCACCATTCTTTTTAATATTTTCCGGCTTTTTAAATACAAATAAACAAATATATTTCTATTTTTCATTTTTCAAACACTGGGATTATTATTATTTCAACATTACGAAATATTTAATTTCCATTTACCTATTCTTTACCCTGTTGGAATACAAAATCGGAACAAAATATCTAAATGCTTAATCCTAATTATTTAAACATAAAACTTATACAAAATATGACTCTTGATGGAACATTAAAAGAAAAAAAAAACATAACTTTTTTTTTTCATCACTATCATGAAATAATCCATAAATGCACTTGCTATTTAACATATCCTTGGCGGCTGCGCCAATTGTGGCGACTTCTTTTTTGCACCTGGTTCTTTTCTTCCTGTAAAATCATCTTGAGACACATTAAGACACTGATCACGCTTTGTTTACTTTTAAACATTTTAAATTTACTTACGGCACAAACATAAAATACATAACCAACACATAAATTAACATCAAGTAAAGTATTTTAAAAACAACATATAGAATTGAAACGTTAGTCCATCTTGATTCACATACGCACACGTGTTGCCACATTTTCGTACCAAACTTTTCAGTTCTTGTTTTGGAATACTGTCGAAATCAGAGGTGCGGCGTTCACAAATATTTTCATATTTATTCTTCTTTTTCTTACTAGTTGTCATTGTTTTCTTCATAAGTGTTATTTATGTCTTATTTTTAGAAGGAAAAAAAAATACATATAACTGTTATTGTATTTTTTTTTCCCTTACGTGTTATAATTATGAAATGTGCATGTTATTTTCTTATTTTATTTAATATTCCATCTACTTTTCATATATGTTTTTTTTGTTTATGAACAGTTTTGAAGCTTTTATGATAACAATATCATTTAAAATTATGCAATAAATGAGATGAAATTTGTGTCCTCTTTTACGTTGTAAATCAAATGTCGTAGTGTTCTCAGATACATATATAAATAAATAAATAGTCTTATATTACAAATGTAACAATAAATTTAAAATATTCCATTTCCTAAGAGAAAAACTGTTACAATATAATTAACAATACACATCTTAACCATACGAATTTTTTCTAAAAGCTTATTGTTTGCTTACTACGTTTATAAATATTCTTAAAATATCAAGTGTTTATGTAAATTCCCGTAAATTTTATAAATTATTCTTTTACATTCTACATAAAAATATTTTCAAAAGTAAAGTTTCTGAAATTTTCTTAAATTATTTAGAAATATTCAGTCTAAACATTTTAAGAATTCTTTTTACTTGGTAACGTTTTAAAAATTTAATTTGATATTCTCGGGCAAATTAAATTTCCTTTTAGTTTATAGAAGTTAATTTCTGGTATAAATTAATCACATGGTATTGATTTCCTTTCTAGGAATGCTCTTTTAAACTTAGGAGAAACTTTGATTTCCGATACTTAATTAAAAGCTTTCAGGTGTTAAAATAAATTTCTATTAAATCCCTCCAAGTGCGCTTTCAGATTTTATTTCCTGCGTAATATTTACAAAAAATTTAACATAAAATCGAATTTTTAATAAAAAGTATAAATTAAATATTTTTGAACTAAGTGTTTAGAGCAGAATCATTTAAAATGTGTTTACATCTGTTAAAAGAAGTAATGAAGAATATGAAGAATATGAAATTTTTACATTCCAATAAATAAATAAATAAATAAATAACATTTTGCTTTATTAGTCCTCATTTGAGGAAATCTAATAAAACGGCACGTATATTTTTTGTAGTTTCTTGGAATGATTTCTGCTTTTTAGTAACAGTTTATAGCGTCACCCTAAATGAACCCTGAAAGTTTTATTTGCCTTCTATTAATTATTATTTCATAATTCGGATAGTCATTTTATGATTTTTCATTCGTCTCACATATATTTGCTTTTTGCGCAGGTATACTAACTTAAATCAAATTGAATAATTATATATATTATAATACTTTACTTTCGATATCTTTGACAACATATAATAAGAAATTAATCTGTTAGCTCAAAGTTTTTCTATCTCGAAGTTTTCTCGCTAGAACACTAAATGTCAATAAATGAGGATAGGCATCAAATTTAAAACTGCCAGAAGAATTGTTTAAGTTAATATATTTTACTGTCAGTTGACTACATTAATTTAGAAGTGAAATAATCAGCTAATAATATTTTGAAAAATTAATTCGGGCGTTAACGTGTTAAGATAACAACCTTGTTATTTTGTGCTAAATAATAAATATTTTCAACATCAAAACTTTAGGAAACTTCTGTTGTTCAAAAGCATAAATTACGCCGTTTATGTGTTTCCAAACACACGACAAACAGCACTTTAGGTAAAAATAAAAATGTATGAATTTAAATAATTTATAAATATATTTTTGTTTTAACATAACACTTTAAATAGTGTATTTTTTTTTCTTAGTCAGCATTTTATTAAAAAAATTACTATATTTTTCTATTAAAATTTACATTAAAATTTTACTGTAGTTATAAATAAACTTTTATTTACAAAGGGCATTCCATAAAAATTGAGAGGTATTTTTTTACATAGTGGCAACACCGTGAAACTAAAAAGTAGAAGTGCAGGCGATTTTTTTAAACTGTTAACTGTACGTTTACACAAAATTCTAAACGAAGCAGACGATTTCATTTTCCTATTTCCGTGCTTGTTTAAAGAACTGTTTTATTTGCCCTACAGAAATGGAGATGAGTGATTCAGAGTTTAAAAACGAAATGCGTTGTGCCGTAAAGTTTTGCTACCGTTTGGGCAAAACAGCTCCAGAAACATTTAAGTTAATGAAAGAAGCTTACAAAGACAAATGTTTTGGTGAGTCTACGATTTTTAGATGGCATGGTGATTTCAAGAAAGGCCGTTTGTCTGGAACTGGCTCCTAGGCCTGGGCGACCAAAAAGTGTTGTGAATGATCAAAATGTTAACACTGTGTGGGTAATCCTTCAAGAAAATCGGCCAATGACATGTGAGGAGATAGCGGCATCAACAAACATTTCGAAAACGTCGATATTTCGCATTCTACGCAGCAATTTACAGCTTCGCTATGTTTGTTCCAGATGGATCCCTCCTCACCTTACTAAAGAACAAATGAAAACAAGAATTCACCAATGTTGTGAATGGAAACAGATGCTTCAAAATGATCCAAATCTCCTAAAGACGTGTGATAACAGGTGATGAAACTTGGGTGCATCATTATGATCCCCTTACCAAGTCCGCAACAAGTGTATGGAAACATACTGATTCTCCACCTCCGAAAAAAAATACGACAAACCAGATCTGCTGGAAAGGTCATGATGATTATTTTCTTTGATCCTAAAGGTGTAATATCAGCATGCTGTGCCTCCAAAAACTACTGTGAATGGTGAATATTATGTTTCAGTTTTGAAAATTTTGCGACAACACATATCCAGAAAGCGTCATGAAATGGTAGGGAATTGGACATTACATCACGATAATGCTCGCCCGCATGTCGCTACTTCTGTTCAGCAATATCTTAGTAAATGCAATATTAAAATCATGCCACATCCCCCTTACAGTCCAGATCTCGCACCATGCGATTTCTTGCTGTTTTCGACGTTAAAAGTGAAGCTACGTGGCAGAAAATTTAAGATTCTGAAGTTATTTCAGCAGTGGAGGGTTCTTTGAAGCAGCTTCCAGAAAAGGGCTTTTCTACTTGTTTTGAAAAGTGGTTTGAACGATGGGACCGTTGCATATCATCTGACGGAAGGTATTTTGAAAAAGAATGATGTATTTTTTTCTGTAAATATATTTCTTGATTTTTTATGATTTTACTCTCAGTTTTTATGGAATGCCCTTTGTATTTTATTCCCTTTTATTTATTTATCTTTGCACGGTTTTGAAATATTCAAACATCAGATGAATAAGACATTTACAATTTGACACTATAAATATCGTAGTATCTGTTTCGTATTAAATTAATCATGCATGAAACTAATGCATAAAATGTAGCATGATTGCAATGCACAGAGTGTTAAGACTTGCAAGATAATGAAGAAAAAATTGCATATTCTGGTGTGGAGTAAATGAAATTTAAATTTAAATAATTGATGAGTTAATTTTTTCCAAAGAAATTTAAAATCTAAAACACAAACAGACTGAAAGTAAGCGGGGAAAATTAATAATAATTATGAAGTAAACAAAATAATTGAAATGTAAAGCAGGTTATCGAAGATATTTTCAGGTATACGATGAAAGCGTGGAAGCAGTATCAATAATACGAGTTTTTTTTTTTTTTTTTTTTTCTCAAATGCTTTATTACCGTATTACAAAATTGTAGTTTGAAAATAGTGGTAGCAAAATAATAAAAAGCTCGTATAAATATAAGAACGTGGCAGCCCCTGATAACATATAAAGCTTAACACGTTGACCGCCATGTCAGCCATCCGTGGCTGACAGTGTCAAACATGATAAAAAGCCACGACAACTATCGGTGGTTGACAGTTGTAAAATATTATATAAAACTAAAAATATTACATTGTTTCAAGTAATTATTGAACATTTATTTAAAATTTACTTACATTTTATATATTACAGGATAATATAATTAAGGAACTTTAATGAATTTTATTAAGAATTCGCGGGGCGCTCAACGTGTTATCCAGCAATAAAAGGAAACAAAAGAAGAAAAATATTAGACTTAGAAGCGTTTAATAATATTTGACGTCTGTTATTATTCTGTCTCACTTGAATTTCTTTGAAACATTTCGCATTTTCAAAAATATCAAAAATCTTGATACTGTTCTTCCTTGGAATCCTTTCATAGGTAATGTCTGGAATAGCCGCACTGGTAGATAAGCCGTAGCTTACTAAAATGTTGAAAAAAAAATGCTCTTAGATAAACTGCACCGGAGGGTAAGCCGCGGCTTATGCGAGCATTGTTACGATGGTGTGACAGATAAGTAAGGAAAAAAGCTAT
The DNA here is from genome assembly GCA_963930645.1 of Salticus scenicus. Taxonomy (NCBI): domain Eukaryota; kingdom Metazoa; phylum Arthropoda; class Arachnida; order Araneae; family Salticidae; genus Salticus; species Salticus scenicus. The sequence goes on along the minus strand of OZ005649.1, from coordinate 267,647,849 downwards.
CAATCTTCTAACATCTACACAAGTTTTTAAAGCTAGTAAATTATTAATTGTAAATGAAAATAATAAATTATTTAAAAAATAAGTCGATATATGAAAAATAAAATAAAACTATACCAGTATGCAGATGTAATGCAACATATATGAGAAACACGGGAGCAAGATGGTGGAATACGGGTATATATATAAAGTCATACAAATAATTAATTATAAATAAAGTAATAAATTATTTTAAAAAGCACTGTATAAAAAAAATGTAAACAAAAATTAAAGCCAGTATACAAATACGATGCAAAAAATCAAAAGCAAGGGAACAAGATGGCGAACTCCAGACGTATATGCAAATTAATCAAAATGAGAGATTATTAGTTAATAAATTAGAGATTATAAGCGTGAATCAGTGCTCGAGAAACTCGAATACTAAACTTCCGTTTTCGGGGAAGATCGACAGTTCCAAGAAGTATGGACGACGGAATTCGGCATTATCATTAGGTAGCCCACATTGATGGATAAGCCGCACTCCCCAAAAATCAATATTTTTTTTAAGATAGCCCGCGGCTTATCTTCACTAAAATACGGTATATATATATATATATATATATATATACATATTAGTTTATCAGTCTGCCATATTTCTTTTATTTTACTTTAACCTCTTTACTTCAATTTAATTCATTTTCCTTCATTTTCATTTTCATTTTTTTTTTAACAATTGTTATATAGCTACTTGCATTGATTTATGTATTGCTAGTGTCACACTTATTTATTTCTCATCGGACAGAACGATTGTGTGTTTATATCACACTTCTAGAATAATGGAACATGTTTATAACTCCAGTTTGTCATTTTGTCTGATTCTTACCGCACTAATTTCCATAAAATGATACATGCCAAAGTCTGTTATAGCATGTTCCCTATGAAAAAATGTAAAAGTAGCAGTGTTGCCAGATCTGGCGGATTTTTTATTGAATAATCATCAATAATTTTTAAATGTGACATTTGATATGCATAATAGACAATTTATCTGCGAAGTGATTAGCCAAACGTTACAATTAAATATTATTGGTGATTTTTGAATAAAAAATCGACTAGATGTGGCAACACTAATAAGTAGCCTTTATCCGTTAGTGTTTGCAGTTTTGGCAAAGATTTCCGAGATATTACGACCTAGGAGAGGTATTCCTTTTAAACATATTTTGATAACTTTATACTCGTACTTTGCAAAATACAATGATATTGACACATAATATTCATATTATACTTTCTGTATCATATGATATGACTATCATCAATTATTGGTTTACAAGTTCAGCAGGAAATATGTGAACTATCGAAGGGATATAAATCAAAATTCATACAGATGAATTTTTAACTGCTTTATTTGATTTTTACATTTTTCAAGAAAGTCAAAAAGAGTTTAAGATTTTAGTTTATCTAGCTGTGTCTGTCCGTCTGCTTTCCTACATTTTTGTTTCCTAAAATCATATTTAATTCATACTTCTAATACAGAAGTACATTTTTGTTTTTGTTTTTAGTGTGTGTATAATGTTGTCTAGTAAAAGTTTTAAATGTAGCAAAATTAGTTTGAATAAGAAAATTTACAAAATTATCCGGTTGCATTAGGCTCCAATAGAAGTATTATTTTACCCCTCCCCCCAATAATTTTCATACTCCGCTAAAAATTGTAAAATCCAAGCATATTTCTTAGATGCATTAGAGGAAGTGGAAAAGGCATAAATAACAATAGTAACTTGTTTAGAGACCCTCACAGAAATATACAGATTCAGTTCAAAAAGTTACTGGAGGTGAATTTTCATTTGTGTTTTATATTATTAACACATTTATGACTTCGGTTCGTCTCTTTAACGTGCATTACGATATCTTTGAAGTACTTTTAATATTATTATACTTACAAAATACAAGAAATAAAATATTTTACTAAGACTTTTAAAAGTATACTTCATGTAGGATGTAATATAAATAACATTAATGATTGGTTTTTTGGGGCATGAAGGAAATATATAAATATATTAAATGTAATAACAGAAAATTACAAGAAAGAAGTACCTGATAAGTTGTATTACTAATATGTTTCTTCTATTGATACTGAAAATTTAGTACATTGTGCATTGTATAATTTTAGTACACTACACATATTACTTCATGTGCAAGCAGTTACAGACAGTTTGCATGTATACCCAAATGGAAATATGTATTTCACTATATTTAGAAAAAAAAATCTGCAAAGGTAATTTTGGAAGTTTTATCCCTCCATAATTTTAAATAATATCTATTTGAATGATACTGTAACGAAAGTCTTTTTCACCTGTGAACGCCGTGGCCTTGAGGCAAAGTGTCGGTTTACAAACACAAAGGTCGTGAGTTCGATTCCACTCAAGGGCGCGTGGTTGAAAATTGTTTATGTTTAATTCTAAATTGTTTATTGCTTATTTATTCATTATGCCATTATGTAAATTATGTTTATGTTAATTATTCAGTTATTGTATGTAATTTTTAGAATTTTCGAATTCTAACAGATTCTGTTCTAGAAGATTCGTCAACTGTATATAAGCTGATGTAAAATTCAGTTGAGTTAAAAAATAAAGTCTCCAGTTGAGCTTTAATTGCTTTGTATTATTTCACTCTAGTATTTCTGTACAAACAGTTATATAAGCCTAATCTGTGTGACAGTTTGGTAGAAGCGCCGGGTACGATAAGTGCAGCACGCAACGGAAGAGCTACGCAGATATAATCGTCTACAAGGAGAAGAAGGATGAAGAACGAATCAAAACAAAAGCCTGAGATTTTCACCCTACCAGTCTTGACGTATCAACTACCCAGAAATCCACGTACCTTTTCCGGAGATGACCAGCAAGATGCTAGCAGGTGGCTGAAGGACTTTCAACGTATTACCACCTACAACCGTTGGAATGAACAGATGTGCACGTAAACGTAACTTTCTACCTTGCCGGAAAAGCTAGGCAATGGTTTGACAACATCGAGGACACTCTTACCTGTTAGAGTGTATTCCAGGATGTATACATTCTGCCGGACAGATGACGTACAACGACAAGCTGAGAGGCAACTGCTTACTCGTGTATAGCAAGTTGGAGAGACATCTGAATTCTATATCAAAGACGTACTCTCTTTAGTCCGCAAAGTCAACCCTTCCATGAAGGACGAAGAAAAAGTGTTCCATCTTATAAAGGGTATTGTGAAGGACTTGTACCAGATCCTGTTGACGCAAGATTATAAGACAGTAGACGCTTTTACAAAACGTTCTCGTCAGATTGAAAGTATTCGACTAGCACGATTCAATCGACCAAGATTCCAGAATTCAAGGGCAAGTGAATAAAAATTATTTTTGTTTAATTCTAAATTGTTTATTGCTTATTTATGCATTGTGTCATTATGTTAATTATGTTTATATTAATTATTCAGTTTTTGTATGTAATTTCTAGACTTTTCGAATTCTAGAAGATTATGTTATAGCAGATTCATCACCTATATATAAGCTGATGTAAAATTCAGTTGAGTTGAAAAATAAAAGTTTCGCGTTGAGATTCAAGTGCTTTGTGTTATTTCGCACTGGTATTTCTGCACAAACATTTATCTAAGCTTAATCTACATGACAATGTCGTCAAAGAAATGCACTGAATTTTACAATGCACTGAATTTTAAGCAAAGTAACAGGTACATATTACGTGAATGTGTTTCATAATCTATGCAATTCGCATTGTTTAGAATTTTCTTGTAATTCATAGTCTTTAAATTCAATTTTTCTTTTGTTTATCATTCAACAATAACTTCTATCTGTAAGTTAAACTGAAAATTGATTTTCTACTTTGGTATATATGTATATATATATTGTGAGATTTTTAATGTAATTTGTTAAAACAAAATATTTTGCTTGTAATTTAAAATATATTACTCATTCTACTGATACATATGTAGATTTTACGTTGTACTTTTTAAACTTTCCTTATAAGCACGCAGACAAACATTATTTCCGATACTTAATTAAAAGTTCCTAAGCACAAAAAAAGTATTAAATAAGTACTTTTCGTTCAGATCCAATTTTTAATATATTTAGTACTTTTAAAGCCATTTAATATAAAAGAATAAAAAAGGGTTTGCTATACCAAGCGACCTTTATTAAAAAAGCAATTTGTATTATAAAATTCCTAATTTCAAACAATATTTTCAAAATTTAATAAGTTTGGTTAAGATGAAGTTTCATTACATTTTGGTTTATATTTACACAAGAAAAAATACGTAATGCATTAATTTAGATATCAGTTATAAACTCACTTTAAAAATAAGTTATTAAACTTTTATTTTCTGTCTCTACGAATATCGGCATACTTTATTTAAAAGATATTTTTCCTTGCTGCTTACAAATTATTTTATTTTAAAATATTAATCAGTTAGGAAATTTATAACTTAAAAGCATTGAAAAACTCTTAACTTAAATATATTTGACTCTTTCAAGTTCATAGCTAATTAACGTTTTTTTTAATTTTACTCGACGTACTATAGACTCGTACTATTTTATTTATTTAATTAACATTATACCCTTGTCCGGTTACTGTTATTAAATTAAAATTTACAAGTATTTATTAAAGATATATTTGTGTATATATCATTTAAGAGTTATTCAAAATTGGTGTTGTAATTATATATCAATACTTAGATCCGTCTTGAAATATCTGTAGGTTTTATATTATGTTTCCATTTCAAATGTTTCCATTCAACATTTCTGTTTTTTGTCTACGAATTTCTGTTAACTTACAATCACCATCCTTTTCAGAACTCGATAGAAAGTCAATGGAAAAGCTACAGAAAAACATTTAAGTATTATGTAAGATTACAGAAAAGTTACTAAAATTGAAAGCATTATTACTGTATTATGTAAAATTACAACGAAAAATAAAATAATATGTTAAAAAAATCTTTTTCATATAGATTTTAATAGTTAATGTTAATTTGTTAATTATTAGCGTGTGTATGTCAGACATTTAAAGAAATTTCAAGGCGTAAAAATATTAATTTTTAATTTTTTTATGAAAAAAAAGTACAAAAATAAAGAGTAAAAAATTTTAAATATTGATTATTATTTTTAGGTGAAAAGAACTGTAAAATTACAGAGACTTTATATAAACTCGGGATAAACATATAGATATTTTCACAGCCTGGTGAGTGACAGAATAGAATATTGTAGCTTGAGTGACTTTAAACATGGATTACTGATTCAATGGTATCGATTTTTTACTTCAAGAATTCGTTTTTTGCATAAACTGTAAGTGTTTAAATAAAATTAAAAGAGTTGACCGGATATTTATCCGTCAAGCTATATTCTTTGAAAAAAAATCTAGTACCTGTATTCCTAACAATATAAATCTCTGAGTGTTGATCGTTGCTTAAAGATCATATTACATCTTTGAGGAAAATGTTAAAAACTCAATGGGAATAACTTTATTTTTAGGTTAGTGAGTGGAGCACTTTTTACGAATCACTAATGGTAATCTAGCGTTAAAATGTTATACAGTGCACCTAAACAGAGTTAATATTATTTATATTAACTACTTATTTATATTATACTAACTTTGGCACAACCGGCCAAAAAAATCATTTACGTAGACTACTCACAATTAGCATAAAACAAAGCAGTAACAATAATAAACAAGAAAGAAAAATCATGCAGTACGCATTGATTAGTAACACTTTCCAACTGTACGTAACTGTTGTATCGAATAACTTTTATATTCTTTGCCTACGTTATCACACAACAGACAGAAGGACTGAAAAATATACAGATAGACTAATTGATTTTAACATTACTCTTACGCATTTTGGAAAGTGTTAAAAAGGCTTAACGCAAAATAAAATGCAGCCATTAGATTATAATTACAGCTTTTGATCTCTCTGAATATTTTAGTGCAGCCCTGTAAATCAGAAAGTTAATCATATCATATTCTATACAAAACATTATTTTAGAGTATTAACAATAAATTTCAATATTTTTATGATTTTTACAGTAGAAAGACTTTTAAATATAACTTTTAAAAAATTCTGTCCTAAAACGTAATGCATTGGCTTTTTTTTTTTTTTTTTTTTTTTTTTTTTTTTGTCCCTGTAAACAAACTAGTTGTACAGGACCTATTAATGTCATTTTAAACGGGGAACATTCTATAGGGATAATGTTTATAAAAATAACACTCATAGAATACAATGCTTTCGGATGCTTTTGGGTGCCCCTGTACACAAACCAGAAGAGATATTCACTCCATTTTCAATATGGAACATCCGATAGTGAACGTCAATAAAATATATCAGTTTTGAAAAATTCCATAAATAATTACAGAAGTTAGAGCGCGGGCTTACAGAGAGACAGACAGATGGACAGATATACAAACTGAAATCCTATTCACACTTAAAATAGTTAGCAAGAGTTAAAAACGCTTAATGTAAACGAAAGTACAGATTTAGCAATTTTTTATTAATAGCTCTTAATATAAATGGATATTTTTCTATCACCCTGAAAATCTAATCCTAATTATGCTATATTCTATGGAAAACATTTTTTTATGCATATAAATAACATATTTCAATTTCCTAAAACATTGTGGAAAGTAAAGTTATTAAAATTTGATTTATAGAAATATCTCTCATAGAACGCAATGCTTTGGAATACTCTTGAGTGTCCCTGTACATAAATCGGTGGTGGTATTTCCTCCATTTTATACAGGAAACATCCGCTAGGGAATTTGAATAACATATGTCAATTTCATTAAGATATGTGTACAGTAAAAGTATGAAAATATGGTTTATAGAAATCGCTCTCATAGAACACAATGCTTTGAAATATTTTCGGGTGTCCCTGTACACAAACCAGTAGAGGTATAAACTCCATTTTCAATAGGGAAAACATCTGATAGTGAACCTGAATAACATATATCAGTTTTAAGATATTCCATAAATGTTTACGGGAGTTAGAGATCGGACAGACAGACAGGCAGGCAGACAGACGGACGGACAGACCGATACACAAAACTGAAATCCTATTCACACTTAAAAGTGTTAGAAAGAGTTAAAAACACTTAATGTAAACAAAAGTACAATTCTAGCAATTTTTCATTAATACCTCTTAATATAACTGGATATTTTTGTGCCACCCTATAAATCTAATGCTAATCATGCTAAATTCTATGCAAAGGATTCTTTTGTGCATGTAAATAACATATTTCAATTTCCTAAAACTTTGTGTATAGTAAAGTTATTAAAATTTAATTTATAGAAATATCTCTCCTGGAACACAATGCTTTGGAATAATTTTGAGTGTCCCTGTACATAAACCGGTGGTGGTATTTCCTCCATTTGATACAAGAAACATCCAATAATGAACTTGAATAACATATTTTAATTTCATTAAGATATGTCTACAGTAAAGGTATGAAAATATGGTTTATAGAAATACCTCTCATAGAACACAATGCTTTGAAATACTTTCGGGTGTCCCTGTGCACAAACCAGTAGAGGTATAAACTCCATTCTCAATAGGGAACGTCCGATATTGAACTTGAATAACATATTTCAATTTCATAATGATATGTCAACAGTAAAGGAATAAAAATATGGTTTATAGAAATACCTCTCAATGAACACAAGCTTTGAAATACTTTCGGGTGTCCCTGTACACAAACCAGTAGAGGTATAATCTCCATTTTCAATAGGGAACGTCCGATAGTGAACTTGAATAACATATTTTAATTCCATTAAGGTATGTCTACAGTAAAGATATGAAATTATGGTTTATAGAAATACCTCTCATAGAACACAATGCTTTAAAATACTTTCGAGTGTCCCTGTACACAAACAAGTAGAGGTATAAACTCCATTTTCAATAGAGACCGTCCGACAGTGCACTTAAATAACATATATCAGTTTCAAGAATTTCCATAAATATTTACGGGTGTTAGAGCGCGGACAGACAGACAGACAGACGGACAGACGGACAGACGGACAGACAGACAGACAAACCGAAGTCATAAACACTTCTCAACCTTGTTGGAAAGTGTTAAAAACAGAGTAGAAAGCAAAGTGCAAGTCGTCACGTATAATTTAACTATTATGAAATTATACCCTCCCCCCCCCCCCAAAAAAAAAAAAATAAAAAAAATAAAAAAAATAAAAAAAAAAAAAAAATAGATACATATGCTGGACTGAAATTTTCATAAAATCGTTTTCATTTCTTCGTTTTCTTAGTAAAAAGATTTTCTTCCAGGATTTAAAAATTACACTAAAAAAAATTAAATATTATCGTGATTTACTTAAAAAAAAAAAAAAAAAAAAAAAATAAATAAATAAATAAAAAATATATGTGTTATTATTTTTATTTTTCTCTCGGTGAATATTCTGTTAAGTTTTTATTTATTATTATTTAGTTTTATGTATAAATATACAGACAAAAAAAAAAAATCTTTCTACTGTAATTAAAAGTAAGATATTATGTTAAAAGATTTATTTATTTATTTTATTATTATTATTATTTAAGATCTAGAGCATCGTCTTTATCTTTGTTTCCTTTCCAAGAAAGTGTTATTTTCGCTGTGCGCTTTTGTGGGTTTCCTAAGTAGCGTAAATGATTATTTTATAAAATTTTATATTCTCCTAGCAAGATGCTATTAACGTTCCTTGGAATTTTACAGTTCATAAATTTTTCTAACATTTTCTTCGTTTATTATATTCTGAAATTTTCCAAACTAGCACGACAGGAAATTTAAGTGTGTTAAAATGGTCCTATAATTTAAAGAGGAATGCTTCTTCTTTATACATGCACACACACACATACATACATACATATATATATATATATATATATATAAAGAGAGAGAGAGAGAGAAAGAGATTTATATATAGATACATACATATACACACACACATATATATAAAAGGTGTACCATCAGTCTGTAAACATTTTAAAAATTCATAAAAATTGAAGGAATTAATAGAATTGAACAGAATTGAACAGAATAGAATTGAACAGAAGGAATTAATAGAATTGTGATAAAGTTTTCCTCGTAAAGGGTAATTTTGTTTAGTAATTAAAAGTAAAAGTTAAAATTTTCGCCGACAGAGGGCGCTGTGTGTGAGCAAGACACACAATTCCATGAAAAACTACATTTATTTGCTTTCAAATGTTGACAAGCATATAACTTGTGCCATGATTCTCCACAACCATAAATCACAATTTGCAAACGATTTACAACACCACTAACTGCAGTCCCATTCGGCGGTTCTTAGCTGAAGTAAAACATCATCACCACCAATAACTCATTATCCACCAATTTAGCATTGCAATTAAAACATCATATATGCACAAGTAGGAGAGAAAATAAGAAATGTGCCGTTAATCGTAAAACCGTGGAATTTATTTTAACCTGATTTCGGTATCTCTCGGTATCTCTTGCCCGGTAGAACAGCGCCCTCTAAATTTTAACTAATTTTACTTTCTTCTATATGCATATAAAGAGAAAGTATTGGATTCGTGAAAATTTTCGAACTCCAGTTTTCGACGAATTTACACATTTTGGGATGTCCTGAACACGATTTGACTGTTTTTAGAAAATATTTGTCGGTCTGTGTGTCTGTGTCCTATTTTACCTTTTCCACTGCCTACGTTCTTTTCCTTTGGCTGTGGTTATGTGTCCTCACGAATGTGACGATCTCAAGAGTCACGAGTGATACCGATGTTTGCAAACTAATCCAAAGAAGATTTATCTTTGTAACAGGAGTTTCCATCACATTAATTAATGAAATTATCACTTAAAAAGGCCATGATAAAAATGTATTTCGTTGCCAAATATAAATAGTTTTCTTATTTATTTATTTATTTCGACCTAAACCACCCATCCGAAAAAGTATCACTTCCACACTGGAAATGCTGTGGATAATTCTTGATTAAAAAATTACTAAATTGTCCCTATAGAAAAATCAGAAAAAAATGCCAACAGGATCGAAAAAATTATAATTTAACTTCTTTGGCGGGGTGTTAATTGCATATTGTGGCACTAGTGCGACATAAAACACACTCACCCATCCAATCATCTTCGATGGTTTATTAAAAATAAAAAGTATTTTTGATTTATAAAAATACTTTCAAAAGATTTTTTGAATTCGATCTTTTGTATTTAATCTTTGTTGTTTGATCTTTTTTTTTTTTTTTTTTTAAGCGTAGTTTGTTGAGAACGGTCCTGTTTATGTAAGTAACTATTCAGTCCGTTTCTTTGTATTATGCCTAAAAGCCTCGATATTTCTCTTTGTAAAGGTGCATTTACAAATGCCTAAATATCGAAAACTTTTTTTTTTCTCTATATCTTAGAATTTTTTAATGTAAATTTTTAAAAATGAGTAGTATGACTGAAAAAAAAAAAAGAAATGCAATCCGTTTTTTTTTTTTTTTTTTTTTTTTTTGCTGATTTTGTTTCGTTACTGAGCTAATGAATGCAAACTTTCACGAATTTTCCTGTAATATTGGACTTTTAAAAAATTATTTCGAATTTTGGCTTCAGCGTTTAATAAATTTCTAAGAATCCAAAACATCCATTTCTAAATTTGATATGCCATATACATCAATAATTACAACTTGATTATAAATTTTTATGAACATATATTTAAACTTTACTTTCACATATCTATTTATGTAAATTTTATATTACAAGCAGAGCACGAAAAAAAAAATCATAGAATTAGCTCATTTCCATCAAATACAGCTTGAAACATTTTCTTTCTTTTTGTCAAATTACTAATGTAATTTACGTGCCATAAAGAAACTTTACATATAAGTACAAAACATTGAATAAACACAGTGAAATAGAATAAACTTGCAACAATTCTTTGACGTCGAAAAAATGTATGACCCTTCGTCAGGCGAACAAAGTAGGCACGAGTACGGCAATCAAAGAGGCAACCTTTGATTGTGTTGCCGCTTTGATTGCAACACTCGTGCCTACATAGTTCGCTTGACGAAGGGACGTGCGTTTTTATCGAACCTAAGCAATTGTTGTAAGTTCATTGCATTTTATGGTGTTTATTCAAAGTTTTATACTTATTACTTTAAAACGCGAGCTCTGTGGTGCTATTTCTTAAACTTTATATATATATTACGGTGGGCCAAAAAAAATGAATATTTTTGATAAGCAATTTCTAATGGAAAAAAAATGTACTTTGGCATCCTGAATTTTAGAATAATTAAAAATAAATAGATATTTATATCTTTACTTCGCGCATGACCTTCAAAAATGATGAAAAAAGGTCAAATATCACGATTGTACGATTATTATGTTTATTTTTCACATTCACGAGTTATTAAGTAGATATAATGCTATAATTTTTAATAACAATATGTCTTATTAAAAGTCTAACAGAAACGAAAGTACCGTGAATATATCTATTTATATATGCTGTCTCTGGTATTATTCACACGGACAAAATTTCTGTTAAATATAGAAGGGAAAAGTAAATTTGATCAAATTTAATATTGTTTTGCAGTACCGTATACGCATATCAGTAATACATATGTCATATTAAAATTTAAAATAATAATAGCCAAAAATGAATTATACCTGTCATACATAATTATTAGAAAGTCAGTTTAATGTTAATTATATACATTGATATTCTTTTTTATAGATATATATTTATAGAAGCGATGTTACGTAGGATTGTTTACCGGTATAAATCGGAGACGAATGCCTTTCATGCGTGGAGCGAGCAGGGGTCAGAAACATCTAGTTCTGCAAACATATATTTCGTGTTAACCATAAGAAAGTCTACAAGGAGGGAGGCATAAATAGTGAGTCAGCTTCTGATTGGCTTAAAAACTTTTTTTTCAATATCGTCCACATCTAAAAGTGTTTTTAAAGTTTTTAAAGAACTGCGCTCAAAACTACAACTAAAATAAAGATTTATTACAAAAAAAAAAAAAAAAAAAAAAAAAAAAAATGCACATAGTATGTGCAATAATATATTAAAGTTACTAGCCATTTGTAGCTTTTTATGATACAGGGCGATCCATTTTCGTTCTTCTTCAATTTTTAGTTGGTCTCCTAATTGCACTCTGAACAAAATCGATAATGGAAACAATGCGTTTTTAAATGTTCTTTATATGTGTGAAGATTCAGGCCATTTCGTCTTGCAGTTTTCTAAAAGATCTAGAAAGAGTAAAAAAAACAAAAAAAAAAAAAAAATCTTATAATTTGAACACCTACTGTATTATTTGATGAACATAAATGATTTCCTAGGATTTTATTATAGATACTATTATCATTTTTGTTGTTATTATTATCACTTTTTAACCATATAATACATCGTCCAAAAGAGTATTATTTTATTGAAAATTCTGAGGTAGATGTGGCGTCAAGTTAGGGAAGTAAAGATCGCCGAGTTAAGTCAGTATCGAAAGTAGCGTAAAGTGATAGCATCGAGTTGGGATGGAATGTTGGTTGAGATTCGGAATGTTTCTAGCTGGATCCAGCATAGTTCGGCGATGCTTGGGTGAGATAGCTAGCTGAAAGAGTCTAGCAGAGGTGAATTTAAGTTAGCCTAGAGTGTCTAGTTATTGGATAGTTAGTTGGATTGATTGAAAACAGGATCTACGTAGATTGTGTGTGCGTGTGAAAGATGTTTGAGATTTGAATGTCGATAGTCTTTAAAGAAATAGTTGTGTAAAATGAAGTGAATCGTTATTTCTATTTTTGAGGACTTTAAATAGAGCAATTAATGGAGCACTGGTTTGTCGTTGAAGCTGTGTCGTTTAAGTTTTGATGTGTCTTTTTGATAGATGAGCTATTTGGAGATTTAATTATTGTTTGTTAATATTAAATTTGACGAATGTGCCGTTGGTGCCTAAAGTTTGATGCTGGTGATATAAAGTGTTTCTCGCCGCTCTCAAAAGTCCTTGACAAATTCCTCTATTAGTATTTGCAAGCTACAAGTGGTGAGCTATATCTTTTTTATGATAATTTAAAATGACCTAGTTTCTCTTACTAGTGGGTTCTTTCTTTATCCCACGCCCCTCTTCCCTCCAAAGTTAAAATAAAAATGTCTCTTCTTTAATATAAATCTCTTAATTGTCTCCTACACGAAATAAAAGTATAATGAACCTAGTTGAAGCTGAAACGGTGACCTCCCAAAATGAGTTTAGAATGTTCACACGTTAGCTCAGAAAACAGTTTTTTCTCTTTCTGTGTCTCTCTTTCACACTTTTTAAATCTTGAATAGGCAACTTAATTTTATACCAGTATTTTACTTTACAACACAGGAAATTTAGACTTAAAATTTCAGTATTCAATCTTTACTAATATTATAAATGCGAAAGTTTCGATAGATGGATGGATGTTTGTACTCAATCACGCAACAACGGCTAAACGGATCTGGATGAAATTTGGTACAGTGATAGATAATAGTCTGGAATAGGACATATGCTACTACTTATACCGGAAAAATGTAAATTTTTAACTAATTAATTGAATGAATTTTTTATGCATTCGTCAATTCTCAAACTACCGCTAAGCGCTGACTCACCACTTCCCACATCCAATCTACCGTAGTGGGACTCAAGGTTAATAGTAGAAAGATGTAGTTTCGTGATTATATTTATTTTTTTTATTATTAATTATATTGAAGAACTAAAATATTATTCAACAGTTCGCCGTGAGATGAAAAAAAAATTAATTTCATTGTAAAAAAAATGTGGCCTGCTTGTTTTCGATATTTTGATTTGATGAATAATAATTTGATAGTTATTTATAAAAATATGAGTAGAAATCATCACAAGTTCAATATTTTTGGTTAATTACGATTCTCATTTTTAACGGGCTGCGTTAACCCAGTCGGTAGAGCGCCGGCCTCGTAATTGGAAGATTGCGGGTTCAGTATTCGAGCCGGTCACAGACCGTCGTGTACACTAATGGTGGCTGGTGCACGTAAAATTTGTCGTGGCCGCAATGTCCTCCATGTTCCCATGAAAAATTATACCTCTGGAGGTCACCGAAGCTGGAGAGCCATCCCTTCCGTGGAGGATCAAAATTGTGATGACATGTCTCCGGACCACCTCTAAGGATGTGTCCCAGACCGTCACCAATTGTCCATCTGAGCAGCACTAGTGCGACGTAAAACCCAACCATCCATCCATCCATTTTCATTTTTAACTTTTTAGTTCACTTTGTCATTTAAAGTTTTTTTTTTTTTTTTTAACTATAATTATTTTATATATTTTATTAGTTTTGATTCTTTTAAATTGTTATTCTTTTATAATAGTACTTTGTTTTTAGTTCACATTTTTTAAAAATTATTTGACAGTTTTTCGAAATGTCCGGAAAAGGGAAATCTAATCTTTCGAAGAGAAAGAAGTAATAAAGCTCGGGCTATGAAAGTAGCTAGAACTCAAGAGAGGACTCCTCTCTTGCGGAGATTATAAAAATTGCGCAAGTAGAGCGACAGGCTACTTCTAGATCAGCTGAAACATGGAAGTATTCAGAAATGAGGCGAATACAACACGCCGAATTTTTCGCAATTCAACGTGCTGCTAAAACTCTAGAGCAAACCAAACAACGGCGACTACAGCACGCCGGATATTTGGCAACCGAACATGCTGTTGAAACTCAGGAGCAAACTCAACAAAGGCGACTACAGCACGCTGAATATTTTGCAACCCAACGTGCTTCTTAAACTCCGGAGCAAACTCAACAATGACGACTACACGACGCCGAATATTTGACATCTCAACGTGCTGCTGAAACTCTGAAGAAATCACAACTGAGGCGATAACAGCACGCACAAAATTTCGCTTCGCAACGTTTTAATGAATCTCTTGAAAATGCAGAAAATCAACGATAAGCCATTGTTGATCGGACGGTACAACGCGGCAAACGTTTACAAGAAAATCACGGTCCGTATTTAATAAAACTGCGTTTGAGTATGATACCTTATTTAGGGAATTTAAAACGGCACCTGATAACATACAGATGAATGTTGTAAAGTAGTAATCCACCCCGACAGAGTGCCGCGCAGACAACACGAGCGACGCTACAATGATTCAACTGGCAACGAAATAGCAGTCGTGATTGTAGGCAGTGAGCAGACCACAGCAAGATACATTGTTCTACGAGCACGCGACGGCAAGCTGTCTATAATCGCCTACACGCACCGGTTCTACGATGCTTTAGAGTACCCGCTCATATTTTGGAAAGGGCAAGGAGGGGTATCACATTGACATTCAATTAATTAATCCAGCTGCTAGCCGTCCAATACCAAACAAAAAGGTATCCTGCATGGACTTTTACTTCTTTTAAATTGTTATTCTTTTATAATAGTACTTTGTTTTTAGTTCACATTTTTAAAAATTATTTGACAGTTTTTCGAAATGTCCGGAAAAGGCAAATCTAATCTTTCGAAGAGAAGTAATAAACCTCGGGCTATGAAAGTAGCTAGAACTCGAGAGATGAAAATTGAGCAAGCAGAGCGACAGGCTACTTCTAGATCAGCTGAAACACGGAAGTATTCAGAAATGAGGCAAATACAACACGCCGAATATTTCGCAACTCAACGTGCTGCTAAAGCTCTAGAGCAAACCCAACAACGGCGACTACAGCACGCCGGATATTTGGCAACCGAACGTGCTGTTGAAACTCAGGAGCAAACTCAACAAAGGCGACTACAGCACGCTGAATATTTTGCAACCCAACATGCTTCTGAAACTCCGGAGCAAACTCAACAACGACGACTACAGCACGCCGAATATTTGACATCTCAACGTGCTGCTGAAACTCTGAAGAAATCACAACTGAGGCGATAACAGCACGAACAAAATTTCGCTTCGCAACGTTTTAATGAATCTCTTGAAAATTCAGAAAATTGACGGCGAGCCATTGCTGATCGGACGGTACAACGCGGCAAACTTTTACAAGAAACACGCGGTCCGTATTTAATAAAACTGCATTTGAGTATGATAACTTATTCAGGAAATTTAAAACGGCACTTGATAACATACAGATGAATGTTGTAACGTAGTAATCCACCCCGACAGAGTGCCGCGCGGACAACACGTGCGACGCTACAGTGCTTCAACTAGCAACAAAATAGCAGTCGTGATTGTCGACAGCGAGCAGACCACAGCAAGATACATTGTTCTACGAGCACACGACGGCACGCTGTCTAGAATCGCCTACACGCACCCGTTCTACGATGCTTTAGAGTACCCGCTCATATTTTGGAAAGGGCAAGGAGGGGTATCACATTGACATTCAATTAATTAATCCAGCTTCTAGCCGTCCAATACCAAACAAAATGGTATCCTGCGTGGACTTTTATGTGTTCCATATGATTTTCTGGCGAAATGATTTTAATTTACTACTGCGGTGTAGGCAACTTTTGAATCAATTTTTGGTGAATAGGTATGTCAAAACAGAAAGTGAGCGCTTGAGATACATAGTTCTTAATGAGATCACGCTGCGAGCAGAGAGCTACGTACAGTTAAAGGACACCATAAGAAGCGATGGTAATATCGACCCCAACAATTTAGGGAAAATTGTAATCCTTCCCTCATCTTTTGTAAACAGCCCGAGATACCTTCACGAGTACACACAGGATGCGTAAGTTCGCAACTACGGACAACCGCACCTATTCATTACGTTCACTTTTAACCCTGCCTGGACAAAAATAACTTAAACGCTTATGCCTGGCCAGGCGGCAAACGACAGACACGATCTCATAGCTAGAGTGTTCAATATAAAGTTCCAAAAATTAGTCGCTATACTTACTAAAGGCTAAATATTTTGAAAGGCTCAATGATTTTTGTATTCGATTGAGTGGCAATAACATGGATTGCTCTACGTGCATTTGTTGCTGTGACTTAAAGAAAAAATACGTCCAAACCAAATTGACGACATTATTTGTGCAGAGATCTCTGACCCGACTACGGATAAAAAGGTAAATGGAATTATTGTAAAAAACATGATTTACGGACACTGCGGCGTACAGAACCAATTGTCTCCTTGTATGTAGGACAGAAATAGCACAGAAAAATATCCCCGGGAACTATTGAAGGATACGCAGAGAAATAACAATGGATATCTCCTATACAGGCGGAGGGCACCTGAGCATGATGAAAGGACTACTAAAATTAAAATTCGTGGCGGTCTTGTAGAAGTTCAAGTGGATAACAGTTGGATTGTGCCGCATTTACCCCTGTTGTCTAAAACATCTAATGCACATTTAAATGTTGAATTTTTCAGTTCTGTTCAAGCGATTAAATACATTTCCAAATATATTTGCAAAGTAAATGACCAAGCTGTCATTTAGTGTACAAAATGGTAACGCCGGTATTAACCTCAGAGATGAAATGCAAACATTTCGAGCAGGCAAATACGTCAGCAGCAAAGAAGCAGTATCTTGGGCTTACCGCTGCACGAGACACACCCCGCCGTCACCCACCTGGCAATTCACTTACCCAATGGCGAGCGAGTATACTTCACTGAGCAGAATTTCCTAGACAGAGCGGCTACACGTCTGAAAACAACACTCACTGCTTCCAACTGTGCGAAAATGAGAACTTTGCCAAAATCCTGTTCCACTCTGAAGTACCACGGTACTATACATGGAATGCATCTAGTAAGGAATGGAAGCGTCGTGTACAGGGAACACCGGTAGAAAATTGGCCAGGTGTGAAGGCAGAAGACGCATTGGGTCGGATATATACTGTGCGCGCCAGCAAATTTGAATGTTTTTGCTTGCGAATGTTGCTGAATGAGGGGCCTGACAAGTTTTCAAAGGTTTAAAACAGTAGATGATCAAGAGCGAGTAACGTTCAGGGAAGCATGTGAGGCTTGCGGGCTATTAGAAAATCACAACCACTGTGACGCAACTATGGCAAAAGCCATCCTTTGTCGCTCAGCAGCCAAAGTTCGGGACATGTTTGTGATTTTAGTGAGCACTTGCGGACTATCAAACCCGCTCCAGCTTCCGGATAAATACAAGGACGCTTTATCAGAAGATATTGCGTATAGGCTGGATGGCAATCACAATGATCTAATCATTAACTAATCTTGGTATTAGTTGAAGATAAAATGATTTCCATATATGGAAAATGTCTCGCTGATTTCGGCCTACTCACACCGCAGCGAAGAGGGGAGTTGTCAAGCGATGTTATAAAGGAGCTAAACTACGATACCGTGGTTTTAGAAGCGCAGGTCAATGAATTGGTATCACGATTACTTCCTGATCAGCGTAGAGTATATGAAACGATTTTGCTGCGAGTAAATAGTACAGAAGAGGGATTATTCTTTATTGACGCACTAGGGGGTACGGGTAAGACAATTGTGCTGAATCTTCTGATTGCCGAACGTTGAATCTTCTGATTGCCGATTGCCCCCCGTTGTTTTAAATGTGCTCGAAGAATACATTAAAATATTATGATACTATGAAAATAATAAACTAAACAAAATACGTAACTGAAAAAAAAATTGGATATACAAATTTGAGTAAATATCCTAAGCACAATTTATTCATACATGAATTTATTCTATTATACATCATTTATAAACCTTTTTAAAGATATAATAAAAATTTAATGTTTTTTCTATTCCCTTATTTTTTCAAAGTATTTACAATTTTAACTTCATTATTTACGTTTGCCATTTACATTAATAGGTAACAGAAACTTATTTTTCAATATAGTAAAAGGTTAAAAAGAAAAGGATAAAGAAAAAAAAAACGTGGAATGCATGTTTAATAATTATTAATAGTTTTTCTTTATGGTGCCTGTAATCATACAAGCTAAACAATTATTATTACTATTATTTATTTATTTTATTTTATTTTATTTATTTATTTATTATTATTATTATTATTATTATTATTATTATTATTATTATTATTATTTTGGTTTACATAAAAGACACACCGAAAGAAAAAATCTTGTGTCATCTTTGGACCTTGCATATATCCTATTTTAGTAGAAAATTTTAAACTCTTTTACATTTTCAAATATTGAACTTCATAAAATGTATTTCTTAAGAAGTGCACTCACCTATCCATTTATTAGAAATCCTTTTAAAATGTATTCTGTCATTTTCCTCATACAAAGATTCTAAATTCACAAAGGATATTATTGTCGTCTTTGTAATCATACTTTCAAAAATATGTTTCAGAGATAGAAAACTGATTTCTTGAATACGGAGTAATAAATGAGCATAAACTCTCCAATAGTATTTGAATAAAATGATTTCCCTTTGCATTTCAATTTTAGAATTCTAAATAATCTAAATTACATTAAATGTCATTTCATTGGATACTGCTTTAAATTTAATAAATTCGAAGAAAACAGCAAGCATAATCTCTCTCTCTATATATATGTAATAAAAAACTTAATGTTTAAAGTTCTGTTTGTGTTCCGTTCTGTTCGTGTTGAAAATTTCAAATGATAAGCAAATTAAATTACACCGAATGTCGTTTTTTAAACACCTCATTTAAGTTTAAGTACATGGATAGCTGAGTTTATCTGATGTCAATGTAAAAAACATATATAGTGTAAATACAACGCTATATTTTTGGAAATATATTTTTTTAATTGTTTGCAGCGGGCAGAGCACAGGTTATCAAAGAAAACTAATTTTTCTAATGTAAGAAAATTTCAAAAATAATCAATTATCATGACAAAATTCTAACTCTAAATTTATCAAATTCTAATGCTTTCCGGAGGATCCATTTTTCCGCTATATCGTGTTCCAGCTCAAATGGGGATGACCAGCGATAGCAAATTTCCTGAAGAAAAAGATAAATCATGCCTTTATTTTTTCCTCAAAAAACATCTATATGTGTATATATATATATGTATAATTAAAACTTTCTAAAGATTTACATGAATGCCAAGTTTTTTTCTGGGTGCAGTGCAGCTTACCCTTGAATACTAATTATCCTGAAGATGGCGCTGTTTCTCTTGGGAAGAAATTGTATTTCCTAAAAAAATATTCAAAAGGCGGCAATGTGTATTTTTTTTTTTTTTTTTTTTTTTTTTTTTTTTTAGTTCAAGTTTGAAATTTTTAACGGATTAAAAAATTGACATAATATTTTTTAATCTTAATTTAATTTTTATTCACAGATATTTTAATATTTTTGCATAAAAAATAATCAATATTTTAAAATAATTACTACATGCAATAATTTCAACAATTTAAAACAATTTCATTTTATTACTTGTATAATTTTTATACTTTTATTTATTCATTTAAATTACAATTAAAGTGCATATCAATAATTTCTGCATAGAAACACAAAAATATTAAATTAATATAGTAAGCTATCATTCATCAAAAAACATGATTATGACTGCTAAAAGTAGGATGATATTAATTACTAACAATAGTCACGAGGAGGCACTAAGCAGCATACTTCTAAATTTCGGGTGTATAGCTGCACGAGCAGTTGTGATACTATGGGGTACGGTACTCCACATAAGATGAGATATAGCAGTGTAGCACAAAGAAGCAGGCATCTGAAGTCGGGGTAGATAAGATATTGGGAGATGCTGAACATAAGACGAAATGAGGCACACAGTAGCAGACCCATAATCAGAACAAGATACGATGAAGTTAGGTACTTAATATAAGACGAGATGAGGCACTAAGAAACAGACATCTAAAGTTCGGGCGGGTAGGAACAAAATCGGTACAAGATAGGATGTTGTGAGGTACTAAGGCGAAATGAGGCAGTAAGTAGCAGACATTGAATGCAGGGGTCACGATAAGTCAAACTAGTTTCCACTTCATAATTAATAGGGTCGCAGAAAATTTAGCTGCGACAGTTTTTAAAATTTCATACTGAAAATTCTAGTACTGACATGGCACCAGAAAAGATCTATCTTTCAAAGTGCAAATTACCTATCTCACCAACTGTAATGCTGAGACAGAATCTTCAAAAAGTCTGTAGTATAGAGTGCGAATAATTTATTTCGTTAATTCTGCTTGAGCGAGCTTCTCAGAAAAAAAAAAAAAAAAACCTACCGTGCAGAGTGTAAATAACGCACTTTCATTTTTCCAATCATCGCAGGACCTTAAGTCTACTATCTTGCTCGATTTTATGTTGAAATTCTTCCTCTTTCTTCGTTGGACTTTGCTGCTTATCATTGACTATTTTATACCCAAATGCTACAAGCTCGCCCCCTGTAACACTTGGCCATAATATCTGATATTATGAAAATTGTTACGTTGAGTCACGTTGAAAATGTTTTCTCACTCGACATAAATTCCTCTAACGTGCTTATTTTTATGTTAAATGCCAATTGGTCGCCTTTCCGCGTCCACTTGTATCTCCTTGTATACTTTTAGGAATGTTTTCGCATCTTCAACTTAACTATCTTTTTAATTCTAAATAAAATAATTTACATTGTAGATTGTTTAATTTACAATAATATATATATATATATATATATTTACAAAATTATTTGTATCAATTAAGTAACTGATTATACGTAGTACAGCTGATAGTTTAAGTATTCGTTTATAGTTTTCAGTTAAAAAAAAAAAAATCATTTTTACTAGAACTTTTAAATTTCAAATAAACCAAGTAAGCTATCTTAAATGCTACATCACGAGATTCTGTTTTATTTTCTATAAATATATCAACACACACACACACACAAAAAAAAAAAAAAAAAAAAAAAAAAAGGCACAAAATAAAAAAATCCTGAATATTATATATTAACAATGAATAATTAACAATATTTATTCCTAATACTTTTGTAGTTTCTAAACGATTATTTGTTGTAACCTACAATTCATAATATATAAATCTTATCTGATATCTAATGTGTAAGACTAATTTTATATAGAAGGATATTATTATGTAAGAATATTTCATATTACGTTTGGTCGTGTAATATATAAATTGATTTATTTATGTCGGATGTCAAATTTATGATCTATGTCAAAATCAATGTAAATGAAAATATACATAATTTTTCGTTTGTCATTGTATATATCTTGTAAGCTTTAAATTCCTATTAAATTTGGAAGCAGAAAATTCTTAAGAGAGAAAAGAAAATATCATAAAGAAAAATTTTAACAAATTCCTTGTCTGTGCATCTAGAAATTCTTTCAAAATGTATCCTATCCTACCATTTAGCTCTGTATAGAGGCAAGTTTTGCAAAATATATTTTCGTCATCACTCTGATCATGTTTTGATAAATATATGTTTTATACAGAACTTATTCTTTGAACATAGAGAACTAAAGTAGCAAAGACTTTCCAACAATATCTGACAAAAACAATTCTGATTCAAAATTTGACAAAAAAAAAAAAAATAAATAAAAATAAATAAATAAAATAAAAATAAAAATAAAAAACTGCTTGCTCTCTCTCTCTGTCATCCATTATAGTAAATCCCCGAAAGTTCTTTCATTTTAACTAAATAACTGGATGTATAAAAATACTTTGACTAATGATGTGACTACGTAATTATATTAAATCTCTCTCTATATATATAAACTTCGGTGATATTTCCTTGGACTCTGTTTACCTGTGTGCGGACGCACGGAGAAAACCAATACAAACAAACTAATACAACCAATTTTAACAAAATAATACCTATTTTAGCGATTAATTTCAATTACGCAATTTTTTATAATTAGCAATAAAATAATTCGTTATTTCAATAAATGGCCACAAAATTGTTCCGTGAACCGCAGATCATCTTTGAAAAAAAAAAAAAAAATTAGAATAAGAATTTCACCGATTAACATCCAAATAAAGTCTATTTCAACAATTAATTCATATTAAATATAAATTTTGTTAATTTGCGGAGAATTGATTGCATATTTGTGTTTCCATTATCGGCTACAAAAATATCGCAATTTACGAAAATCATCTTTTAAAAAATTGAAATCTTTATAGACAAGCAACTAAATAATAGCACATTAAACGTAAATGTTTTACTATTAGGGGTGAATCGATCCCGTATTTCCGAAAGATATTGTAAAATTATTCTGCATTTCGAGATTCCGTTTTGAAAACAAAAGTGCAAATTTTGTTGCTTAGCGGCAAAGTAATTGAGCATTCGGGATCCAGCTTTCAAAAGAATGCGAATTTCATTGATTAGTAGCTAAATATATTCGCAGCAAAGTAAAAACGCGAATTTAGGGAATCAGCTTTGAAAAAAGCGTGATTATTACCGATTATGCTGGAAAATAGATAAGTTGCGATTTTACATAAATTTTTGACGATTATCGGTGAAATGGTCCGGTATTTTTGATTTCAGTTGAAAACGTATTGCATAATTTGGGACTATTCAGCTTTGAATAAAGCGCGAATTTCACCGATTTTCAGAATTTAGGAATTCAGCTTTGAAAAGGGCACAGATTTCATTGATTAGTAACCATATAATTGCATATCTTTGTAATTGACTGCAAAAATATCGCGAATTTCAGGAATAAACTTTTGGAGAGAGAAAAAAAAAAGTGAATTAATATAAATTACGTGCAAAATTATGGTGTATATTATCAATTATTCGCGATTAAATGTAGATTTTGTAAATTTGTAGCAAAATAATTACGTATATGAGCATATAGCTTTTCACTGTTTTTTCAGAAATTCTAGCAGCAGGTAAGTAACATTTTCATGTGTTAATGTTTTCATTTTTGTCATCCTAAGAATCATTTAATTTATTCGGTTAATTTAAATTTTCTTACAGTTGTTTCGTAAAGGTTATAATCCCCCTTTTTTATTGTTCTTAATAAAAAAAAAAAAATTGTACCTTATTTGTAAAGGACACCATGTTAAATCTGTGAAAAGAGCATCATGTCCTTTATGTGGACTTTTAGATTTATATAGAGGTATTAAGCATACTAATACGATAAGCATACTGTAAGCATAACTAATATACAGTTACTATAAAGGAAAAAAAGACAGTGGGGAAAAATGTTAATTATATTTATTTATGACAAATATCTGTCATTGCAGAACATCAAAGACATGGTGTTAACTATTTTCACAAAATGGACACGGTGTCCTTTACTTCCGCAGTACAGAATTATTCTTACCAAAAATTAATATGAGGTTATAAAGTTATACTAAAACAAAAAAAAAGAAAACTCATATAGATTTGATATTAATATAAATATTTTTAAAAACAAGAAAAGTTAGTCTTATTGGTAATTAGTATGCAAACTTTTATCATTGAATAATATCGTCTGAGTTAGAACATAAATAATAAAAAGTTCTTTTGTCTTTTCCAAACTTTTAATCAGAACATGATGAAGTTCTATTTACAATGAAAGTATATACAAAATTTGACGATTAATTAACATTCTTCAGATTATTTCTAATTCACATAATCAATAATTTTCTCTATATTCAAATATTCAGTTTTCTCTTTCTTTCATAAAACAAAATCATAATAATAAATTTTAAGAAACAGAAAATCGTGCCTTTCTTTCTTCGAATCTACATCTTTTAACACTGAACATTCGAAAGTGATTCTAATAAATCCAAAATAATAAAAATAAAAAAAGCATTTCCACTGTCGCGCCAGTGTGCGGATTTTACAGGGGGGAAGTGGGGGGAAAGCAATGATGTTGCAACATCCTCCCACCTTGAACATGGAAAGGTTCTGTACATGCTCAACAAAATATTAAAGAAAAAGGAAAACTGTTTACATTTTAAAATATTCTCATTAAAAAAATAATAATAATAATAATAAACAATATAATATAAAATCGTACACAAGTTTTCTTAAAAATAAAAATAGTTCAGAAAAAATATTTTAGTCCTTTCGAACTTAGAGTTTTAGAGTCAGTTTAAAAAGTTTATATATTAAAGTCTTTTTACTGATTTGATAATTCTACCAATTCTCGAAGTCTGAAATCAATTCTTTGATATAATTGTATCACTAGCTCTAAAGGGCAAATCATCTGCAGTGGTAGTAGCACAAAATCCCTTTATAGTGTGTGGTCGGCAGGCATAATCAACCCACACACAAAAATTAATCTCACTGAGATAATTTTGAGCATGATTACGCTTGGAATCGTGTTTATTCTCCCCTCTGCCCCCAAGGGGGGAAAGGGGAATTCTGTAAAACCCCGTTACAATGAGTATCAGATACATATAAACAATCCACGATCTAAAATTCGTGACGGCAGCTCTCTTAGATTTCCCAGAACAAATTTAGCGCTAATCTCGAATTTTCTCCCCGCGTAATCCCCCCAAAATCGAAAATCACAAAAAAAAAAAAAAAAATTAGGTTTTTGGAAATATCCTGGAGAAGATGTACGACATTTTTCAACATTTTTGTGCTATCTTTGATAGTGTAAATTCCAGATTTTGTAAAATTCCCCCCCTCCCCTTCTTAAAAATTAAAAATTCCAAAATTGCACTTTTTTTTTTTTTTTTTTTTTTTTTTTTGACTGAAGTCCAGTTTTACCATGTGCAATTTCTTTATCGTAAAGTAATTTGGAGTTAGTTAAAGTTAATTAAAGTTAGTTTGGCAAGACGAACTTGTCCATCTTTACCAGGATAGAGTTCCACCACTTTGGCCAATGGCCACTGAATGCATCTTAAGTTGTCATTTTGCTATAAAACTAAATCTCCAATTTTAATATTGTTGTTTGGGGGTTCTGTACATTGTTAAATTCTCGAAGAGATCCAAAATATTCAGTTCTAAAGTTCTAAATCTCTTGCGAAGATCGTCTTTTAGTTTCTGTCGGTATTCAAATCTTTTTCTCAGGTTATTTCTTTCCATAAAATCCAAGTCATGTACTCCAGTTTCACGGAGATCTCTCAAAAACATTTCAGGTGTGAGAGGTGTTAAATCTTCAGTATCCTCAGATATATATGGAAGTGGTCGTGAATTCACTATACTTTCTGTGTCGCAAATGGTAGTATATAATTCTTCATAGTTCAAATGGGCTTTTCCTAAAACTCTTTTCAACATTGGTTTGATAATGCGAATCAATCATTCCCAAAATCCACCCCACCACGGACAGGCTGGAGCGTTAAGTTTTCATTTAATTCTTTTTATAGTGGCAAATTCTTCAATCTGTGCCCAATCTACAGAATTCAATTCTTTTCTTGTCGCAACTAAGTTTGTTCCGTTATCAGTGTAGATGATACGAGGTTGTCCTCTACGTGAAATGAATCTTCTCAAGGTCTGTATGAAATTCTCTGTTGTTAAAGAAGTCTTCAATTCTAGGCGAATAGCTCGAAAAAATGCACATGTATACAGAACTACCCAACATTTGCTGCCATCTTTTAAGAATAGTGGTCCAAAAAGGTCTGTTCCAGTAATTTCAAAAACACGAGCTTCTATCACTCTATCTTCAGGCAGAGGTGAACTCAGCACTTCATCAGCTTTCGAAGAGAATCTCTGACACTGGACACATCTATGCAGAATCTTTCTAATGGTCTTCCTGCATCTTATTATCCAGAATTTTTCTCGAATTGCTTACATAAGAATTTATATTCCTGCATGAATCATTTCTATATGTTCATTTTCAATAATTCTGTGGATAACATTATGGTTCTCTGGCAAAACTACTGGATATCTAAAATTTTCTGAATCTTTTCTCATTGATATTCTAGTTTGGACTCTGATGACTCCCATTTCATCAACAAATGTACGCAAAGAGGATAAGTTTTTCTTAAATTTTAAATCTTGATTCTGAACGAACTTCAAGATCGTAATTTCAGCCTTCTCGATTTCTTCAACTGTTAAATTGGTCATTACTCTTGCTTCTTTAGGCTTTTTAGCATTTTCTTTTAATCTGAGTATCCATGCTGTGACCTTTAACATCTTTTTATACTAGGAACATTTCTCGTAAAAGTCTAAATTTTCCGATAATACATTGGGTGCTGAAACTATTGTTTTTCTTTTTTCTGATTCTATTACATTTAAATCAGGTTCTAAAACTTTGATTCTGAAGATTTTCATAACCAAGAAGGTCCTTCCCACCACCGGGATTTTAAGAGAAATTCAGCAGAACAACTCCTAGATTGCAAATCGGCAGGATTGAGCCTCCCTGCTACGTATTTCCACTTCTCTGACTGGCTGAGGGATCTAATTTCTTGCACTCTATTATAAACAAAAGGTGCCCAATTTTCATTTCTTTTAATCCAAAATAGAGCATTTGACAAATCTGTCCAAAAATGTGTTGGAATACTTGGCTGTCTTAAAAGTGTTTTTACACTTTGTGCTAGTCTTGCTCCTATGGTACTGGCAAGAAGCTCTAGTCTAGGAATGGTGACTGACTTCAATGGGGCTTCACGAGATCTGGCTTGCACAAGTTGGCAGGTAACGGAATTAAAATTTTCTGCTCTTAGAAAAATGCAAGTTGCATAGGCTGCTTTGCTAGCGTTGCAGAATAGATGTGGGCTCAGTTCCGTATTCTCCGGATGAGGTACAAGGAATCTTGGTACAGCAGCGTCTTTCAATTTAAGTAGTCCCCTTTTCCATTTTTGAAATTTTTTGCCAACACATTCAGGTACATCAGAATCCCAACTCACTTTTAGTTGCCAACATTCTAGGAGTAAAATTTTTGGTGTTAATGTTGCTGGACAACTATATCCGATGGGCTCGAATACTTTATGGGCTACTGACAATATTTGTCTTTTGGTAACTGTCTTGATTTCTTCTTGATTTTCTCGCAAGTCTACAGTTAGTAAATCATTATTCAAATCTCACAATAATCCTAAAACTGGAACATTTCTTTTCTTGGAGGGAGTAGAATTTTCTTCTGTTGGATTGATAATATTATGCTCCCACCCTATTAGATCGAATTTTGCAGTACAAAGGATATATTTAGACTCCGAAATAATTTTTTTAAGTTTTTCGGCACTTTCTACACTTGGGACGCAGTTATCTACGTAAAATGATTCTGCTAGTTTATCAGCAATTTCTTTTAGTTCATCGTTAACATGTTACAAGTGGTATTTTAGAGTTTCTCCTAACAAGTAGGGACTACAAGTAAGGGCGAATACTACTCTTCTATGTTGAAAAATTTTAATATTTGAAGGATCACCCTCCTCCCACCACAGAAATCTAAGATACGGTAGGTCTACTTTGCTGAGCTGAATTTGTAGGAATGCTTTACGAGTATTTGAAATTACCCCAATTTTCTTAAATATAAATCTATTAATTACAGAGGGAATTAGTTCGACTACGTTGGGACCCTTTCCTAGACAATCATTAACCGAAGGAGTAACCTTTTCTCTTGCTGACTCGTCAAAAACTGGACGAATTTTAGTTGTGGAATTTTCTTTAATAACTGCTCTGTGGGGCAGAAAATGTTCATTTAGATGATCTTTGCCTGGCTCAACTTCTTCAATTATTTCTTCTGTAAGCCATTCGTCAAAAACTGCTTCCTCGTAAGCTTCTAATCTTTCAGATTTCTTCAATGATTCTACAGAATTCTTAAGTCTTCGCTCAGCAAGTGGTTTACAGCTGGGTAGTGGAGGATGGCCTTTAATCCATGGAAGGTTTACTTCATATCTGCCGTCTTCAACAATTTTAATATTTTAGTTAAAATATTCTTCGGCAGCTATGTCTAATTCTTCTCTCGTGTTCTTATTTCCTGAATCCAAAATTCCTAAAGTATCCAGGGACCAAAGATCTGAAATCTGTGCATTGGCCACATGAAGAGATAAAACAACATTTCTACTATCGTTGGAACTAAATTCTTCAGTTTTACCCATCAATGTCCAACCTAATTTTGTTTCAAAGACCACTAAACCCTTAGAGAGTAATTTACTTTTCCCAGTAAAATGTTTCCCACATACATCTGCACCAATTAACAAATCAATTTCTCTATTATTATTTCTTCTAAATTTTATTGAGTTCTCATAATCCGAAAATTGAATTCCCCACCTTCTTGCTTCGTTAATCCATGGCCCAATTCGTATTTTAGGTACTTCTGTAGAATTTTTTTCCTGATCAAGAACTTCAAAATTACATAAATATTTTTTATGTAAATCACTCAAATTTATTCTATACCGCAAATGATCATGTGTTGGTTGTAACCCACCAAACAAACTATGGTTTAACTTTTCTTGACCTGTAGGTGTATAACCAATTTTCTTTATTATTTCTTTCTTTAAATAGAATGTTTTCGATCCTGAATCAATTAATGCTCGGACAATATATTCTTTATCTTAGTATAGCGTTAATGTTTGGAGTAATACTTCTTGATTACAAAATTTATTGGATAAGGTGGTATCTTCATTTGTAACTTGTTTATTGTGATTATTTTTCTGACCCATTATATCGAAATGACGGCGAGAACAGATACGGAATTTTACAAATCAGCGGCATTTTTTTGCCAAATGACCTTTAGAAAAACAAACAAAGCAATGACCATGTTTCATCAAAAATCTTTTTTTTCACTGAATTGTTTGTTTTGAATTCTTTACAATCCTGTAATAAATGGTTTTAGCTATTACAAAAATTACAGAAATGTCGTTTATTGCCTGAATTAATATTATAAAGGACCGCTGCAGTTGATGGACGAATTTTGTTTATTTTTGGTGATTCGTAACTTTCTTTCTTATTTGATGTGGTGGAAACATGTTCTGAGTGTTGGACATTTGAAATTAGTACAGTAGCTTTTTCGCGACTAACAACTTCAGTTTTAAAATTTCAATCATTTCTTAAAGTTTCCACTGATCATCATCGCCGTATTTTTTAGTTATTTCTAAAACTATGTCTGCTGGTAAAAGCTTTATTAAAATTGGACAAAATAACGTGCTGTAATTTTCATTTTTTATCCCGAGTGATTCTAGATTTCGTATTTCTGTCTGACATATGTCCAGTAATTTTCTTAGTGCAAATATATCGCTGGATTTTTTTACAGGAGATAGGTTTAATAATTTATTTAAGTGGGAATTAATTAGTAATGTATTTTTAGCAAATCGATCTTTTAATTTTTCCGTAGCCGCGTAGTAATTATTGTTTGTTAGTGTGAAACCTTTTATTGCATCAGCAGCTGTACCAATTAAATAGGATCTCAAATAGCTAAATTTATCAATGTTTGATAAAACTGTATTCCTATCGATTGCTGCTTCAAATTGATCAATAAATCTTTGAAAATCAGTTGGATCACCGCTAAATTTATCAATATTTAATTGAGGAAGATTAATATAACCTTAATCTAATTTTGGTGTTCTGTTATCTTCTATTACAGGGCTAGTCCATAAAATGTTAGAATTAGAATTACTATTTTTTATTTTAGCCATTTTACTTTTTACTTTAGTTTTCCAAATCAAAATGTTTGAATTATAATCGTCATATTTTAAAACTTCCTCTTCAAATTCTTCTACTTTGATATTTTTCTGTATCTCATCATCTAATGAATTAAGTTCCCTATCCTTTAAATTTAATTCTTCTAAGTATTGTTCTAACTCCTCTTCTCCAACATCAATTTCTAATAACCTGCCTTCGATTTTATTAATTAACTTGGTGTTTTGCGCTCTAAGAACACTTCTTTTTTGTTTTTCAATTGCACTCATTATGTCAATTATAAATAACAAACCTCTAAAAATATTATTATTCGATCAAATTATCAAAATTATCAAATAAAATTTCTTGCCAAAGTTGTTAATTAAACGAAAGCATTTCAAAGTTATGCATTCATCATATGAAAATATAATGCAATAATTCAAAACACAAAGTCATGCATAAAATAAAGCTAAAATATTCTTTCCTTTCATTTTTATCAAAGGAACAAATTTCAAGAATAAAAACATCAATATAAATATCATTTGTTATTTATTTCAAATGTCTTAAATGAAACCAAAACTTTTTCTTTTTTTTATAATATCATCAAAAGAACAAAATTTTAAACACTCAATTCAAATAACATTTATTATTTATTTATTTCAATGTTGGAGAAGGTAATTTAAGTCGGCCGTCCCTGTTCGGGCACCATAATTTAGTATAATCATTATACTATTGGGTTCTTTTTAAAATAATTATAACTAGCGGTAAATATCTTTATTAAAATTATATTCATTATTATTTACAACTAATTATCGAAAAGGTACTCACCCTTTCTTTTGTTCTCTACCGACTTCAAAAATGATGAGTTAGAACATAAATAATAAAAGTTCTTTTGTCTTTCAAAACTTTTATTTAGAAGATGATGATGTTCTGTTTACAATGAAAGTATATACCAAATTTGACGATTAATTAAGATTCTTCAGATTATTTTTAATTCACATAATCAATAATTTTCTCTATATTCAAATATTCAGTTTTCTCTTTCTTTAATAAAACAAAATCATAATAACTAGCTGGAACCCGTCGAATTCGACGATCACTTTATTGACCGTAATGTTTCAAAAATCGTCACATCATTATTTAAATGTATTTCATGTTAAAACATCTAATATAATTTACGACATTTCACTTAAAAAAAGAAAAGTCGGAAAAATGCTTATAAATAGAAATACTATACATGACATCACTTTCAACAAAGTACTGTCAATGTGACGTCAAACTGACTCCAAATAAATAGATGCTATCTTTTATTTTCTGTTTCGTTTAATACTAAGACTATATGTTAGTTGACCCGTCCGGCGTTGCCCGGGTCCATGATACCTTAAATTTGTATTATTTTATACCTTTAACTGGATTTTGTTTGAATTTCTGTTTTTAAATGTAAGCATCACGAAGAAAAAATAATAATTTGTAACATTACAATTACCTCGAAACGAACGACACTCTGCCTTGCGACCCCGGTGCTTGCGGCAGCGAATACACGGCTAACAACATAAAAAAATTCCCAATAATTAACCTGGAACCGAGCGAACACGCCCGGCAATGCCCGGGCTCATGATAATAACCTTAAATGAACCTTAAATTTGTATGATTTTATATCTTTAACTCGATTTTGTTTGAATTTCTCTTTTTAAATAAAAGCATTGCGAAAAAAATAATCAGCTGTAACAAAAAAAATTACCTCGAACCGAACGAAACTCTGCCTTGTGATCCCGGTGCCTGCGGCAGCGCATACTCGGACCGCTAATACCATGAAAAAATTCCAAAAAATTAACCTGGAACGGAACGAACCCGCCCAGCATTGCCCGGACCCATGATAACAACCTTAAAATCACTTTAAATTTGTATGGTTTTATATCTTTGACTCGATCTTGTTTGAATTTCTATTTTTAAATGAAAACATCACAAAAAAATTAATCATCTGTAACAAACAAAAATTACCTCAAACAGAACGGAACTCGGGTTCGTGACCCAGTGCCTGCGGCACATAAATGCAGGCCACTAATAACATGAAATAATTCTCAAAAATTAACCTTGAACCGAACGAACCTTAGAATCGTGTTACCGCTGCCTGTGGCTGCAGCACCGCATAGCAGGCATGCTACGCACGCGCTGCAAAATCCACTTTCCTCCACCAGGGAGCGCAGTACGTTGTATACGAACATCACTAATCACCTTGAATTTCCAAGACCTTTCAAATAAGGTTGCACATGGTGGTGTCAACTGCAAAATCCTTTAGTTACACTTTCCACTGCCAGATTGCCAGCGTGTTCTATACGAACAACACCAACGGTCAGGAAATATCAAGACCTTTAAAATAAGTTGTAACATGACAGGGTCTACTGCAAAATCACCTAGTTCCATTTTAAACCACCAGGGGCGTACTATATTGTATACAAACATCCCCAATCAACATGAAATTTCAAGACCTTTATCTCGGCCTGCGTGCCAAAAGATCAAAGTTTGTTAACGAAACCATTTTTTTTTATTCATGAAATCAATGAAGGTAATGAATCAACGAAGGCTTTTTTCGCTTCGCTGGTCACTATATTTAAAGAAAACTCTTTTCTATATCGCTTTACAAACATAAATCATGAAAATAAATAAACATATAAAGTGAAATTTTATTTTTCCGAGTAAGTGAAAATAATGCCTGGGCCGGGAGTCAAACCCCGGAACTTTGACTTACAAGGTCAAGGCTCTACCAATTGAGCTATCCAGGCCGACAATCGGTCGGCATTACTCACTTAGACAAACTTTAGGCTGAATCATCTGGTCTATCACGTAGATATCTCGACAGAAATAAGCCGCAGGTAATGGAAAACACCATTAAACAATGTGAGAAAGAAATACAATTTTTATTAAAATTCGGGGTTCGACTCCCGGTGCAGGCATTATTTTCACTCAGTCGGAAAAATAAAATTTCAATAAATATGATTTTCTTCCAATCAGTTGATTATGTGATTTTAATAAACATATAAAGTATTCTTAAAAACTATTAATCTCACAAATACAATTATTCTACTGTTTACAAATGCACAATATTACTTTTATTTTATTTTATATTGAATAATAATATTTTTGCTCTTATGAACAATACTTACTGAATTCGATTCTTTGTTTTTAAATATCACGTGATTGAGCAGAAGAATATTTTATTTATTTAACGTTCATTTATATTTCCATTAATTTTTGGAACTCTCGTGCAACTTTATCTAAATTGTTTTTTACTCCATTTTCAATTTAAAATTTTTCATGTGCATGAGTATTTTTTTTTTTTTTTTTCGCGTGAAAGCATATTTTATTTTATGTTTGAAAAAAAAAAATCTTTTAGCAACAATTAAAATTTTAAATGTCCACATTTAAAGCTTTTAACAGGTTATCATTTTCACATATTAATTAATTTTTAAAAATCTAATCAAAATTTCGTTACAAATAAGGAACCAAATGATAGGGATACTTTTTCTGAATCCGTCAGTTTAATTAACTTTTTGATTGGACAATTAGATTTTTTTTAATTAACTAAAGTATGAAAAGCTTGTGACAAATTTTAAAATTAACTAGAGTATGAAAAACTGGTAACAACAACACACAGACAAACAGAAGAAATTATCTCTTAGCCAATCACATTATGTCCAGCCACGGATTTACAGGAAGAAAATTTTCTTATCCATTTATATATAGAGAGATATGAAAATTTCAAATAAATGAATTAGATTGCATTGAACGTAATTTCCTGAAATCCCATTTTAATCACAATAAATTGAAATAAAACTAAAAGCAAAATTTAAAACACAGTTCCTAAAATTTCCAATAGCAATACAATATTATAAAATAATATTTATGAATACTTTTTCTAGAGTTATCGGTTTAATAATGTGGTTCTTCTTGATTTTTCTATAAAATGTTAACATATGTTAATTTTCTTTTCCCTTAAACGCCCGTTTAATCAAACAATTGCTGTAAATAACTGTTGTAAACAATTATTGAAAGAAATTGCTGAAAGAAAATAACAGTTTAAAAAAAAAAAAAAAAAAAAAAAAAAAAAATGTACTGTTGATTTTTCTTTGCCTGTATATATATTTTTTTTCTGTAGAAAAATCTAAAACCTTTCACAATTTCAATTTTTGAACTTCTTAAAAAGCATTTCTCATGAAATTCTTCCATCTTTCCATGCATCAGAAATCCTTTTGAAATGAATTTTATCATTCACCTCATACATAGATTATAGATTCACAAAAGCTATTATAGATATCTTTAAAATCATATTTTCAAAATTTTTTAATTTTTTTTTTTTTTTTTTTTTTTTTTTTTTGGAGCATTATTTATGTTTTTAATATTTATTAAAACAGCATTCATCTGATAAAATCATTTCGTATATTTGTAGAATTTTTTTTTTTTTTTTTTTTTTAATTTCGAATAAACAAATAGATTGCACTGACTGCCATTTCACGAAAGCCATATACATTGTAAACAACTTTAAATATCCAAAATAATATATATATACATTTTAAGTAATAAGAATTCAATATTAATAATTAAATAAAAAAATCAGTTTCATAGAGAAAAACTAGTTGGCATAGGTGGACTCTGCTCAGTTTCCCATCATATTTATGTTCTCATAAATTTCTAGTGCGAGATATATTATAATCATGTTAAAAGAAATAAATTTGACCAAAGCTTGATACAGTGACAGAATGAAATCCCCGCCTAATAGGCTATCCACCGTTCACTTCGATATATTTATCTTATTCTAATCTATTAATTTATTTTATCAGGGTCGATTCCGTTGTTTAGTTTTCATGCTACTATTTCCAATGCAATAATCCTCAAAATTCATATTTACATGAAAAATTTACAATTTCGCTATGTTGATAAAATCGTAAATTACGATTAATTTACGAAATTTTTCTATTAGAATATTTGTATTCAATCATGTTCAAACAAATATCATAAATGTAATTTTGAAGTTGTCTAATGTATTTATGATCCTCAAAATGGAAGTTTTTGCCTTATTCTGTCATGTTAAGTTAATCGTAAATTCCAAATAACTTACGAAATTTTTAAATTGGAAATATCATAGTCTATGATATTCATGCCAGTATCCTAAATAATATTTCGAAAGTGGTTTGACATCTTTACGATGAAAATATCCCTCAAAATTGACGTTTATGTGAAATTTTGCTCTATTCTGCCATGTTAAGAAATTCGTAAATTTCCAATAACTTGAGAAATTTTCAAAGTAGCATATTTATAGTTACTGATGTTCATTCTGGCATCAAAACTGATATTTTAAAACTGGTCCGACATTTTTACTGTAAAAGGTTTCCATTTAATGCACGTTTAAGTGAAATCTTGTCCTATTCTCCCGCGTTAAGAAAATCGTAAATTTCTATTCACTTACGAAATTTTGTAATGTTGCAAATAAATAGGGTTCTTGCCAGTATCGAAAATAATATTTTAAAATTGATCTGACCTCTCTGCGATCATTTGTTCGTGAGATATCGTGTAAACAGACTAACAAACTAACGGACTAACGGACTGACACACTAACAGACACCCTACAGACAGACACCATACAAATTTTGTCATTTTCGGATTCCCCACACCTGAAAACGTAGAAAAAAGTAAAAAAAAAACCTAGGTCGAAATTTTTCACGATTACCCAAGTTCCCCATACCTATAGTATGATGGGGAACTAAAAAAATGTTTTTGACTAATTTTAACAAATTCTTAAATGCGTCTTCTAAAATATAAAAGACATTGTCCAATTATTTCTCTAAATATAGACATATTAGAATATTTAAAATTTGTCTAAAAATATTAAAAAATATATAATACTTAAAGATATTAAAGTATGTTGATAAAATTGTATATTTTGATACAAGGATTTACTGTTTACATACAATGTGTGATGCAAATGTTTATTATTTCATTTTTCTCTCTAAAATTGATATTATTTTGGGGTATCGTTAATGGCCTTATTCTTGCCATTTTTGAAATTCTTCCTAAAATTACAATTTTTCGAACAACTGCATCTTGTTTTTAATACTTGGCTCAATTTTAAATCGTTCATGGAACAAAACGTAATAAAATCTGTTCGAAAATTTACTTTTAAAACAAGAAATTTGACGATTGCAGAATGAGATTTTAAATATCCAAGTGTTTTTTTTTTTTTTTTTTTTTTTGTCTCTTAGTGTATATCCCCAAATCAAAAGCTCGAAGGTATAATAAAATTTTGAAGAACTCACATCCTTTTTATCCGATACATTTGATTTAAGTATTAATAATGATCCATCGCAGTTCTCAACAAAATACTGTACAACAATTGGTGCTGTTTTTTCGAGATACTTGGACAAAATTGAATCTCAAACATATGTTTCTTATTATAGTTATCATAAGCAAATAATTGCCAAGATAAAATATAACATATAAACCCCGCGACAAAAAGATAGGGGCAAATTGTTTTTTCTTTGATTTTTCATAAAATAAAGATATCTAAATTGTGCTTATCATTTATTATTATTATAAAATAACACTATTCCTGGACTAATTTTTGTTTAAAGATTAATTTAGAAAAATTTTAAGTCTAAAATTTTTCTAATTTAAGATTACACAGCGCGACAAAAAGATAGGAACAAAGGATTTTTTTTTTTTTTTTTTTTTTTTTAATTTTTGAATATGATTATTTTGAATATGATTCAAATATTTAATATGTTTTTGGCATGATAATATTTTGTTATGATAATAAATGATCAGCACAATTTAGATAATGTTATTATATGAAAAAAAAAAAAAAAAAAAAAAAAAAAAAAAAAAAACATTGTTCCTATGTTTTTGTCGCGGAGTGTAGTCTTAAAACTTTTCTAAATTAGTTTTGAAACAAAAATTAGTCCAGGTATAGTGTTATTTTATAATAATAATAAGATAAGCACAATTTAGATAACGTTATTTTATGAAAAATCAAAGAAAAAACCCTTTGTTCCTATCTTTTTGTCGCGGGGTACTAAAATAATATATCTTTATACATATTATTTTAGTATTTTTTTATATAATATATATTTATATATATGTATTAATATTTAATGTTTAATAAACAAATATCTTCGCTAAAATATTAAATGCAACATTTAATTTGATTCCTTCTTTTACATTATTTGTTTGAGTAAAAAAAAACCAAATACATAAAATAAACAATAAATAGTGAGTGAGAGAGATAGAATAAACTATTTAGATTTCTGTATCAAATCAAATTCGGAAATGGAGAAAATGCGTAAGGAGCTTCGTACCTGACGCGAGTGTCACAACCGCACATTTTTATTTATTTATTTTATTTATTTTTTTTTTTTTTTTTTAGTTTAATTCTCTCGGTTAAATAAAAAGAAAAATACTCTAAAAAACAACTAGAGTTTAAAAAAAAAAAACGTTGGGTACTAAAAATGCTACGGAATATTAATTAGGATTTTGGCGGGTATGCAACAGGTACAGTTTAGATACAGAATATTTAAAAATAGTACAGTTTATTTTTCAGTGTAGAATTATAAGATTTTCTAAAAGCTCAGATAAATTATAATTATAAAGCGAAAATAATTTTAAAATCCTGTTACTGCTTCAAATATTGGACATCACAAAAGACGCATTTCAAAAAGAGTTCATCCATCATTGATTTGAAAGTTTTTTTTTTTTTTTTTTTTTTTTTTATGCATCTTTTCAGTTTCCTTTTATCTTCTTCTATTTTTAGATAAAATAATTTTCTCGTCTATTAAATCATATTTCGAAAAAATATGTTTTATCTAGAAAAAGTATTTATTGCGCATTTAGCATTTAATTTGATAATCTCAGTTTATAATATATATATATATATATATATATATATATATATATATATATATAAGGAATATCATTTTATAAATTAGGAAAACGAGCATTAAAACTATATACATAACTTGGTGTAAATATATGTTATAACGTATTAGAAATTTTAAAATATCGATTTTTTCTTGTTTTGCATTTTATTTATACATAATATCTTTAGGAGAAAATGTATATTTTCTCACTAACCTTTTAATACCAAATAAAATTCGATGTAAAAATTAATACACTGTACAAATTAGCACTTAATTTATTTTTCTTCTTCTGACGGTGGTTCTGAATTATTGAGACTTTATTTATTTAAACTTTAAAATTACCTAAAGCATTTTTCACTATTAGTGCAGCTACTAAAAGTATTAAGAACACATTAAGGCCAATGCTTGTAATTTAAACAAAGAGCCATCATCTATACTATTCAAAACCGCGTATATATATATATATATATATATATATATATATATATATATATATATATACTAGCAGACCCGGCCACGCGTTGCTGCGGCTAAGTAATACGTTGATAATTTGATAAGGTATATA
Organism: Salticus scenicus; assembly: GCA_963930645.1. Taxonomy (NCBI): domain Eukaryota; kingdom Metazoa; phylum Arthropoda; class Arachnida; order Araneae; family Salticidae; genus Salticus; species Salticus scenicus. The sequence continues at coordinate 267,609,124 of OZ005649.1, read as the reverse complement.
GTATTTCCCCACAACTGGATTTGGCGATTTTTTTTTCTTTTTTTTTGGCGCCTTTTTGAACGATAACGAAGTCGTTCTGGATTATTTGCAATGAAATATGTTAACCTGCATGCTTTTATTTTAGATTTATGATTTAGCCATAATCGCCAAATCCAGTTGTGGGGAAATACTATAGTTGTCACCCACAACTATAACTTATAACTTCAGTAATTATATTCAGATAATTATAACTTCAGTATATCCCCACAGCTGAATTTTGCGATTTTTCTTTGGCGCCGTTTTGAACGATAACGATGTCGCTCTGGACTGTTTGTGATATAATATGGCAGCCTATATGTTGTTTATTTTGGATTTATTATTTTATGTTTTTGATTTATGATTTAGATTAACATTTATGATTTATAGATTTATGATTTAGCCATAATCGCCAACAAAAAATCGCCAAATATCGTTGTGGGGATATACTGATTAATATATTACTGAAAAGATTAATATATTTTAACGAAGTGGTGAGAAGATTCTGGGTATGTTAAAATTTTAATAGTAAATTCAAGTTAATCTAGAAGGAAAGCATTGAGGATTAAGATAAGAAAATTGCAAGATTTTACGATCGCATTTTCAGCAATAAATATGAGTCAAAATTTAATGCAAAATACATATATAAATCACAAATTTAATCAGAAACGTTAAATTGGTAAGTTATTAAAGAAAAAGTAAAGAAAAATAAGAGAAATAATTAACTAAAGTTTCGAACATCGATCATATAGATTAGCGTTACAAAACAAATAAACAGACTTAAACTCTTCCAGACTTTTAAATAAGTTTTAAATTTACTTTTAAAATTTAATGTTAAATAAAACAGACTTTTAAATAAGTTTTAAAATATTGAAATAATTACTTTTTATTTAGAACGTTATGTATAGATCACAAATTTCTTAAAGGAAACGAAGTGATACAGATTAGAATAATGCAACAAAAATTGAAAAAGCAAGGTTATGTCGTAAATAAATTTTTAACACACGTGTCACGTGAAATAAATTTTAGCATATACATAATGTAACTGACATAAGATATTAACATGTTGCAGCGGAATAAATTTCATATCTATCATCCTTGGCGGAAAAAAAATAATATCGCCAAATTATCTGGCGCACACATTTAATTCCTTTCAAAAATCATGGTTATTTTAACAACTTATATTAAGAGAGTAATGAATAATATGAGACAATATTTCGCACAATACATATTACGAAAATATACATCTAGCTTGTATATTTTCGTGTTACGTTTTTGATCGCCAAATACGAAAAACTCCAAGGACGACAGAGCTTTGAAATTTAAAATTAAAATTTTGTCAATTTGACAGCAAAATAACTCAATCTAACGTATGCACATGATAAATAATACATATCTATACAAAAATATGGGGATTAAAATCCGGAAATAATTTTCCTCGTTTTTTAATAATTTTTTATAAAAAATACAATGGGTGATTAACATAAGAAATCTTTTTCTTGATTTCACAGGCGGTCAGTGACGTCACACTTCGCTTGTGTATAACTACATACTTTATCAATGCGAATAAAATCTATAAATTGATTATGACGTGAATTTTCGTGAGATGAATAATTTAACTTTTTATAATTTTTTAACGTTCACGTTTGATTAAATGTATTTACTTTTATGTCGAAAGAAAATGAACTCGTATTTTTTCTTTTTGGCAACAATTAAACTTATGGAACTCACAGATATTTTGGAGCAACTTTAACAAAGGTCTATAATTAAAAAATAATTGCAATAAAACAATATTGTGACAATAAACTGAGATAAAAACTATCCTATCTCTCAAGTTGGACCAAACTGCATACAGTGTGCAAAATTTCATTAAAATCGGTTCATTAGTTTAGGAGTTTATCGCGGACAAACATCGTGACACGTAATTTTTATGTATATACGTAATTTTTATCTATGATAGAACTACATTAGCACTTTATCAATGTGTATAAAATCTTTAAATTGATTATGACGTCAATTTTCGTGAGATGCATAATTTAACTTTTTATAATTTTTTAACGTTCACGTTTGATTAAATGTATTTATTTTTATGTCGAAAGAAAATGAACTCGTATTTTTTTTTTTTTTTGGCAACAATTAAATTAATGGAACTCACAGATATTTTGGAGCAACTTTAATAAAGATCTATAATTAACAAATAATTGCAATAAAACAATATTGTGACAATAAATTGAGATAAAAACTATCCTATCTCTCAAGTTGGACCAAACTGCGCACAGTGTGCAAAATTTCATTAAAATCGGTTCCTTAGTTTAGGAGTTTACCCCGGACAAACATCGTGACACGTAATTTATATATATATACAGATATATATATATATATATATGCGTGTTTGTGTGCGTGAATTACGCTCATCTATCTTCTCACGAACTGCTGAATGTAGAAGGATGCTAAAGGTAGGTCATTCCATGTCAAATCAACACAGTAAAAAGCTTGAGCACCTCAGATTTTTATGAAGCAGGGTTCATTTATTTTTTCTTAAGAGAATATCAATAAGTCTCTACCTCTTTTAGATTTTGATGTACAGGGCTGCAAAAATAGGTAAAAAATGCAAATTTTGAAAATTTATCTACAACAAATGTACCCATATTTTATTTTCTAATTTACTTAGAGATATAATATTGGTATCATTAAAGAGCTAATATTACAGGCTTTCTAACAAAATATCATATGTATATATTTTCTAAAAGTTTCATTTTAAAGTCAAATATTTTGACGTTTGACTTTTTATATCTCAAAAAGAACGTAATTAATTTTGTTTTAAAAAATATATGCTTTTTTTACGTTTATCTATTCTATATCATTATATAAAGCGCAAAAAATTGTTTGTTTGTGGAGGGTAATCTCTGAAACTACTGAACCGATTTAAAAACTTCTTTCACTGACCGAAAGCTACAGTATGCCATATTGTTATAGGCTATATTTATTTTTGATAAAATAAATTTTAGTTTAAAATCTGAGCATTTTAATTAAAATCCCCATAAAAGCCGTAATAGAAATGGAAATAATGAAATATTAAAAAAATTAGCTGCTGCCAACATAAAAGAAACATTTACATATTCATTTCGTTTTTAAAATATCTTGACGTGAAAAGAAAAGAAATATATTTGCACGTGCATTAAATTGAAATTCATATAAAGCTTTTTTAATTGTTAAACTTACACGTTAAATCTGACGTCATTATAGAATTAAAAGTGTTTATTTTTCTAATAATTTAATTTGATATGATATGATATAATATCTAAGCATAGAATAATAATAAAGGAAGAAGGAGCATAAGTGTTTCTAATAAGCTGTGGTGTTGCCACAACAAACAGCGATATTATTATTTTTCTATGGCCCTACTTTAAGGTTTTGAGTAGCAAAAGTAGCTTTCGCTGGCATTTCACTAGAAGGGGTTTGTAAGCATTAAGAGTATTGGCATGCTCCTTCTTCTCTATTATTATTCTATGTATCTAAGCATCAATGTTTAAACCACGGAGTCTTTATTACTCCGTGGTTTAAACTGATGTGTGTAAACCACGGAGTAATATTTAATAGGAGAAGAAGGTAACGCTGAAATTTTGTGATGTTGTTTTATAATGTTTACAGAGGGCGCCAGCGTGCAATCCTTCCTTCTCTCCAGCTTCCGCAATGTTATTCAATGGGGAAATGTCTCGTTTTAATTATTTTTTTAAAAATAATATCAAGCTGAAAAAATTTCGATTGAAAGCAAATTTCATTAAATAGAGTATTCTAACCAACATGTTTTTTTTAAGAGCCATTTTATACTAATTTTACTTTGAAAGAAAGCTTTTAAAAAATGACGATTCTTATGAACCGAAGCTAACTAAAACAGACAATTGGGAGAAATTTTGTAAAGAAAAAAAATAAACTTACTTTAGGTGCAGAAAACACGAACTCAGACATTATTTCTCTCCTGGGGCTTTTTTTTTCTTTTCTTACCGCTATCATAGCCTGTTTTACAACTAGGAACGAAGCATTTATTTGAAACATCTGAATTATGCAGTTTTAAGAACTTACAAAGAAATTAAATTGCTTAAAATAAAAAATTTTAAATGTTCTCCAGCAGAATTCTATTGAAAACAACAGTATATCCGCGCCGAGGTAGGGAGGAATGACAAGTGGCGCCCTCAATATTTACCAAAAATTTAGATCACAGTTTCGTAGCTTTCTCCCATTGGACCTTCAACTCCTATTAATATTACTCCGTGGTGTAAACGAAATTGGAATTTAAAAATAAATAAATAAATAAAATAAAATAAGAAATTCTATTTTATAATATTATTTATTTTAATTTATAATTGTTGCCAAAAAGATTTACGAATTAATTTATTTTTAGACATATAATAAAATATATTTTCACGCGAACAATAATATAAAAAGTGAACTGGATTTTTTGTAAAAAAATAATAAAGATCGAGGAAAATTATTTCCCCATTTTAATCCCCATATTTGGATATAGATATGTATTAGTTATCATGTGCATCCGTTAGATTAAATTGTTTTTGTTGTAAAATTGATAAAATTAGAATTTTAAATTTCAAAACTCTAGAAAAAAAAATGGCAAATTTCCATATTCGATTGAAAACATAAACATTTCATTTCAAAGGATGATATTTACACAATAAACATCCAACTAATAAACTAATTAAAAGGGAAAGGATAAATATTCTATCATAATTTGAAGTCAAATTTGTTTTCAAATGTCTAAATAAAGTATCTGATATAATATACTAATATGTTGCAGCGGAATAGATTTGATATCCGTCATCCTTGGCAGAAAAAAAAATATCGCCAAATTATCTGGCGAATATAATTTAATTCCTTTCAAAAATCATGGTTATTTTAAAAACTTACATTAAGAGTGTAACGAATAATATGAAACAATATTTCGTACAATACATAGTACGAAAATATACATCTGGCATGTATATTTTCGTATTACGTTTTTGATCGCCAAATACAAAAAACGCCAAGGGTGACAGTTTTAAAATTTAAAATTAAACTTTTGTCAATTTGACAGCAAAATAACTCAATCTAACGCATGCATACAATAACTAATACATATCTATACCCAAATATGGGGATTAAAATCGGGAAATAATTCTTCTAGAATTTTAATTAAAAAAAAAAAAAAAATCCAATGAGTGATTAACATGGAAAATCTTTTTCTTGCATCCACGGGCGGTCAGTGATGTCAAACTTCGCTTGCGTATTGAGATGTTTAAATTTATTTGGCGACTATTTTTAGCAACTAACAGTTATGGCAAGTAACTCAATATACATAGCGCATACAGCCATTACTGAAATGTAAATAGCATTTAATTATTTGAGTTACATTATATTGACTGGAAACCTATTTAATATACCTATGCTCTATAGCTATACTAATATAAAAAAAAGAAAGGTTCATATGCATATGTAGAGAACGATCGCTAGAACTAAAAAGCCGATTGCTTTTTTTTTTTTTTTTTTTCTTTCAATAATCAAAAGTTACACTGTCTCTCTCTAAGTGCTAGAAGCTATAATAAATTTTGGTAAAATAAATTTTTAATTAAAATTTTCAATATTTTAATTGAAAACAAAGCATAGATTTGATATCTATCGTCATTGGCGATTTTTGTATTTGGCGATCGAAAACGTAATACGAAAATCTGTATATTATCGTAGTAAATACGAGATGTATGTGTTTACTTCAATTACCCTACTACCGTAGGTAGTGGAAGTATTGTATAGGTTTTGGCAATTGGTCAGTGTGTGTGTATATGTGCACGTGTGTGTGTAATCTTCTGTCTGTCATATCTCCAAAACTAATAAAAATAGAACTACTAAACTTCACAAGTGATTCAGGTCTGGTGTACAGATAAATTTTCCAAATTTTCGTGAAAATTGAAAAACCGGAATTGGGTCATCGAAAACCAGAAATGGGACCCTAAGCCCATATTCAAAAACACCTCTAATGATTTTCTTCAAAGTTGCTATATAAATAATATATTAGATGCCCTTTCGATTGAAAAGTTGCTTAGTTCAGGAAAATTGATAGGCGTCCTCTATAAACAGCTCAATTTCAGACTTCGCAAGTGCGTTCCTTTAAAAACGCCTGTACGGATTTTTTTCAAACTCGCCATGTTAACTTCCTATTAAATATCCTTTTGTATGTAATTATTGTTTTTAGGTCAATAATTGAGTATGTTAAGTTTTGGTAAAAGTTGGTATCTCAAAAACGGCTCTAACTTCTTGAAAATTTTTTCTTTAATCCAATTTAGATAACCTTTCTCAAGTATTATGTGCTTATTACAGGAATATTAACGGTCATCCTGATTAGGTAGTTCAGTTTTAGATCTCGGAAATTCGTGTTTAAAAAAATAACTATCTATTTTTTTCCCCTTATTTTTTAACTCGCTATGCAAACTCTGTTGTATGTGTCTTTATACGTGTATCAAGTTTCTCTTACTCGAAAATCTCAAAAAATGCAAGTAATATCTCCAAAAAATTGTATATATTACGTGTAATAGTGGGTAATTGAAGTCGTGTGGTTGTTTCACACCAGATTCTGTAATAGTATATATTGTACGAATATTCTTTCATATTATTGATTTCTCCTTTAATATACATTATTAAAATAATAATCAGTTATGGAAAAAATTAAATATATTTGCGAAATGAAAAAATAAATAATAATTAAAGCTATTATGACGTCAATTTTATCAAAAACATTTTCATGTCATAGGTTTATTTTTTAATATTTTTTATTCATGAGTAAAGAAATGTTTCTTTTTATGAAATAAATAAATAAATAAATAAATAGCATTAAGTAAAAATTGCCAACATTTAACAACTAATTAAAAGAAATAATTGTAAAATTATATTTTGACTTTCCAGTTAATAATATTGCCTGACTATAACATATAAACTGATATATTTCTTGATTTTTTACATATCAATCCATCTTTAACTAAAATTTGTTCATCAGTGCGAAGCCGGACGGGTCAGCTAGTTTTCTATAATTATTGTGAATTTCAACATGGGATGGCCATGGGATGCTGCGTTATAAGTTAAAACACAACCCACCATCAGTATTTTCATATTAACATAACGTAAAATTCCCCTAATTAATTTAGAGATATCAGAATGATATCATTAGAAAGCTTATAAAATAGGCTTTTAAAAGATATATCACATGTATATATTTTAAAAAATTGTCATTTTAATAACGAAATAAATAAAGAAAATATATTTATAATTATTTTCATAATTGTCTATTTTTATAATTGTCATTTTAAGGTCAAACATTTTCAACTTAGACCTTCAATATCCCAAAAACTACATATTTCATTTTCTTTTAAAAATTAATTTTTAAACGAAAAATTTCTTTATTTGTCTAAAAAAAAAAAAAAAAAAAAAGGTTGAAGAAAGAAAAAAACATTTACCTTGTTCTATTATTCTTAACTCTTTATGTATTTCACTTATATATCCTAGAACATTATTAAAACTGAAAATGACAGATCAGAAGCCAATTCATCTAATATGATGTAGAACCGCCTAGAATATCTGGAACAAAAAAACATGGTATGTCTGAAAATATCGTGAAGAAAAAGAACAAAAAGCAATCGAGACCGAGAATCCATAATCTGGAAAGATATTGGTTTGATGGATCTCACTTGAATGCATTCTGAAAATCTTTTAAAATGTATCTAGTAATGCTCTTGTAAAAATGCTTTTCGCCCAATTGAGGAAGTTGAACACAAAAGAATATTTCTGGATCCAATTATGATGGCAGCATATTAAATTTGGTGTGCCGCGTTATTCGTTTGAACTGTCAATGTCGCGTCGGAGGAATGCAAAACTGATTTCCATAGCTGTAAGTGATTGGAAAGAAAAATTGCGGCTTACTAGTCAAATTTGACTTGAGACTTCCAGGACTCCGACATCATACAAACTACACCCTAACAGCACAAAATGTTCCAGAAACGTAACAATCATATAACATGGAAACATTATAAACATTTCAGGAACGTTTAAAAACGTTCAGATTGCTTTCCGATTAGTTTCAAGAACTTAGAAATGTCCGCGATCGTAATAAAAAATCAGATACGTAACAGAAACGTTACAATCACTTAACAGATAGAAAAGGAAAAAGAGAGAATGTTTCAGAAAGGTATCAGAGAGCGTACTTAAATGTGTTACGTTTTTGAAAGATTGTAAGCTTTTTGTAACATAACTGAAACATTCTGTGCTGTATGGGCATATATATCCCTATAACATCTCTTACTTTCAATTCACGTTAAAAATTCAAGCTGGCAGATGAGTATCGTGGTTTCGTGAGATATTTGTCTTTACGCGTACACGTCATCCTGCCGATAAAGCTTAAATCTTGACATTCTTATATTCTTCACCAATCCAGTAATAACAAGCCCATTTGAAGCATTTAGCGTTTAAAAATTAGCTTTAATGCACTTAACTTTGCTACGCACCAAATTTATCTATTAGAATGAACTGGTGCACATTTAAAATATTGATATTTCTTGATTCTTAGCAGCGAAATCTGTAGGAATTTTATAAATTATTTTATTTTATTTTATTTTTGTTCCTTTTGTAAAATATATTTTGCTTAGCTTTCTTTCAGTAGTCTCCGATACTTCATATATATATATATATATATATATATATATATATATATATATATATATATATATATATATATATATATACATTTAAACATCCCATTGGAAAGCAAAAAGCAACTCCAAAATCATATTTAAACATAAAAGTCAACATAAAAGTCAACAAAAACTTAACGAAATTAATAAATAAACTCCCTAACAACACAAAATATTCCAGAAACGTAACAATCATGTAACATTGAAACATTATGAAACCTTCCGAAACGTTTAAAACCGTTCAGAATACTTTCCGATTAGTTTCAAAAACGTAGAAATGTCCGCGATCGTAACAAAAAATCAGATACGTAACAGAAACGTTACAATCACTTAACAGATAGAAAATCAAAAAGGGCGAATGTTTCAGAAAGGTATCAGAGAGCATACTAAAACGTGTTACATTTTTGAAAGATTGTAAGCTTTTTGCAACATAACTGAAACATTCTGTGCTGTATGGGCTAAAACCAAATAGAGTACGAAAGCCATCATTAACATAAACCAGAATTGAAAATGAAACAGAGCGACATTAAAATTAATATGGAGACCGGTGGCATGGCTTACAACATGCACTGCAGGGTTAAACTAGTTCTAAGCATGCAAGTTCCCCTCACCTGTCAAGACTAAATGAAAAAAACTCATGATACCAATTCTCTAAAACATCCCTCCTTTCCAACAACATTTTCAGCTCAGTACTCCTTTTAAACTAATTCACGAATTGGTACGTCATACTTTTTACTAAACCTCTATGGAAACCCTGTGCTATGCTCTGACGACACCGATCTACCATATCCTCAAACATCTCTTCCAAGTTTGAATTTAATCTAGCTATACGTACCAAAACATTTCTAAATATGTTCTTTTTAACTGAAATATGTACGTTAAATGTAAAAGCATTAGCTTTATTGTTTTAAAATGAAAGTCTTTTCTTTTGTCACATATTCTAGTTACCAAATTATCATTCTCTAATTTTATATTTATGTCCAAATATTTTATATTTTTACAATTCGTGGAAGAGTGTTCTAGCTTTAAATTCTTAAGGTAGTACTGAAAATCAATATCTGTATTTTCACCATTTAACCTTATCAATACAAGGTCATTGATATATCTACAACATAATGTTTCTCTGTTTAAACTATTGTTCTTTTCATAAATATGTAAGTAGATATCAGCTAGTATAGAGCTGCAACTCCCCCCACATTGGGATTCCGAAAACTTGTTTGAACACTTTATTTCCCTCATACAGATAATTCTCTTGAACGACAAACTTAAACAAATTAACGAAGAAACCTTTATCACTTTCTTTATTAATATATTTATTATAAAACTCTATAATTTTTTCCTTTAAATCTTTTAAATCAATAGTATTATAAAGGTCTGCAAAATCGCAAGCATATAGGCTGGTAATTTTATTTGACTTAGTTATTCTAGTTAAGTAAACCAATATTTCACAACTATTTTTTATTATAAAAGTTTGTTCTCCCAATTGCATTTTTTCAAACATTTCACTCAAAATCTTCAATAACTTTATATTGGGTAATTCAAGATAGGTTCCATAACCACTCTAAATTTCACAGGGTTTTTATGAAACTTTGGCACTAATATTAAATATGGGAAATTTTGGCTTTTCTGTTTTAGTTTTAAATTTTTATAAAATGCCTTAACCCTGTTCCCAATAACTGTAACTTTCGAATTAATAAGCTCATAATTTTTTGTATTATTATAACTTGCGCTTAAAATCTCACCATACAGTTTTTTTACAAATTATTGCATAGCTTGTATTTATCCACATAAGTTACTATAGATTAGCTTTATCCACATAAGTTACTATAAACCTCTCCCGAAGTTCTTTAATTGATTTCATTAGTTCTAAATATTTTTCATGTGAAACAACATCATCATCCCTCACATATTCTCTCTTTCAATCCTTAAAAATATACTTCCATTCTTCGAAAACAGTATATGATAAATTTTACTTGTACATCCCTTTTTGTATAAATATTTCTATATTAGAATTAAGAAGTTTTATCGCGGCACTTTTTGCTATCATACGTTTAATTCTGTATTTAGTTCCATATTCTATAACTCTTCTCAACCCTTCGTCCTTTATAACTTACAAATTTCCCGTAATGAGATGGCCATAATCTTTATTTACATAATCAGTATATATCTCTTCACTACAGTTACATACACTTTCATCAACACTCACCTTTAAATTTTTTGCGTAACCATTATAATTAAATATAATGCACCCCAATGGTTTATCATATCTAAATGCCTTAACGATTTTTAGCTTTCCTACTGGTAAAAGATTGTTATATTTATTTAATAATTTATTAAAGTAAACATCTTTGTAATGCTCTAGATTTTACAAGAATTTAGACTTAGAATTTCTAGATTTTACTAGATTTACTAGATTTTACTAGATTTTACTTTTTAGCTTTCCTACTGGTAAAAAATTGTTATATTTATTTAATAATTTATTAAAGTAAACATCTTTGTAATGCTCTCCCATGTAATGTAGTACACAATAAATTCTATCAACTCTGTCCTCTTGGCACAGCTTTAACTCACAATACTTTTGCAATTTCTGTTTTTTTAATTCTATATCTCAAAAGATCCAAACCCAAATCAACATTCACTTTTCCTGTATTAGATTTCAATAATCATATATCTGGAATTAGTTTCTTTTTCATGTTAAATACAATTCCTTTAATAGCCTTATCACCATTTTTATTATCACTATTAAGTATCGCATTCTCAATATATATACAAGTATTTAACTTTCTTGACCTATACTTGTTTTTTCTCTCACTATCACCTCTTTTCTCTATGTATTCACATCCAATGTCGTGATATAGTTTTTCATAAATGGAATCATCTATTTTTTTAGAATTAAAGTTTTTTATTGCATTACTTTTATTAAACATAATATTTAAATCGTATGGATATGCCGTTCTATATCTTATCATCATATCATTTTCACAAATTAATCTTTCCAATTTATTTGGTACTATTTTCAAAATAGATATACGTATGTTTTCTATACCATGTTCTGCAAAATGTTTGATTTCAATGTCCTGATCTTCTCTTTTACTTTTAAGGTTTCTAATGTCAGATTTATGATTATTGAAACGTATATTTATTTGATTAGATGTTTCTCCAGTATATAACCTGTCACATAAATTTCATCTTAATTGATATACACAATTAAAAACTTTACAGAATTTCAAACAATTTTCCTCATCCACTTTATCCATTTCCTCCAACTCAGCACAAATACACGCTTTACACCTATTGTCATTACACTTAAACAAAGTCATTTTGTTGACATCAGAATCATTTTTAAATTTCTTATTATAGAACCAACGTGTTTTATACACTTTACCATTATCTAATTCATCTTTTTCATTCACATTCCTATTTGATAAATCCTTATTGAAATTCTGATTATATATATATCTAGTCTTATACCTCGAGTTACTTTCATTTAACTCCTTTAACACAAAATTAGCATATTTTTTTTTTTTTTTTTTTTACTATTTCTTTTTATTTTTTTATTGCTTTGCTCCCTCCTGTTCCCCGCAACACACATCCATTTACCATTTCATCGCTACCAACATTACCATTTAAAAAATCCATACTACTATAATTCCTATACTCATGGTTGCTTTTTAATGATCCGCTCTCCACCATATATACTGGAGCCCACCGAATACTACGGGTTTTAATAAAACTCCGTATCTTGCCGGTATCGTAATTTCTCCCACATTCAATATTCATATTTTTTTAAGTCATTTTTATATAAAGCAACTTTTCAAAAAAAAAAAAATCTAATTAATGTTAATATATAACCAATTTCAGATCCATCATACACTATACCAAAGGAATAGTTCAACACATCTACATAACCAACCCAAATATTCACTAATCTAGTTATAGTAGGAACCAGACGAGGAAGCAAAATTTTATTTGATTTAATTCATATATATATGTATAAATCTTAAGTATTAGTTTTTCAGAATTCCTTGGGTTCAAAGGAGACTCTTCATAAGAGTGATATTCTGTTTTTAAAAGATTTTGATACTTACCCAGTAAAGGTAATAATATAACAACATTTTGTTTTCTGAGACAGTTAATCGCTTAAAGTAATCCATTATGGCTTATTTAGATAATAATGAATGTGCATTGTATATTTATTTTTATGAGAAAAAAAATTAAATAAGATTAACTGTTTATAAGAGTAATGCAATTTAAATATTTTCATAATAAAAATATTTCTTATAATTTTGCATTATAAAATAAGATAAACTTTATTATTATTATGACTGAGGACTATTAGTCTCAATCTTCAGATTGTACGATACCAGTCTTACGATAGTTATCCATTTATCGAAATCTAAAATTTATCGAAAATATAATAGAATAATTTGAAAGCAATGTTATAATAATAATAATAATAATAATAATAATAATAAACTAATAGTTCTCCGTTCTAAACTAAGTTCTGCTTTTGCCAGAATTTCATTTTTTTTTTTTTTTTTTTTTTTTTTTTTTTTTTTTTTGAAAGAAAGAAAAGGAAAGAAAAGAAATTTAATAATAATCAGTATCGAAACAAATACTATTGAAAAAGTTTTTAAAAATAATTTTGAATTAGAAAATAAAAAGCGCGCGTGCAAAAAAAAAAAAAAAAAAAAAAAAAAAAAAAAAAAGAAAAGAAAGAAAGAAAGAAACAATATAATTAAGTTTGAATTTGAGTTGATAATATAAGGATGCCATTGATATAGTAATATTTTTGTTGTAAATTGTTTTTAATAAATTAAAATGCGGATATCGTAATTGCGCTAGTAAAGACCTTTGCGAGAAACACCCGAGTTGCTTCGGTGCCAAATTTCAAATTTCGCCAAAAGAGTCCTATACTAATGCTTATTTTTTTTACTTTAAAAATTTGATATTTATAAGTCTTATACCAATTTGAACATCCAATTGAAATTTTAAATCACCAGAAGCCAAATAATTTTCTATATTTATTGAATTTATTCGATCAACCATAAAATGACAGCAATTTCAAGCCAAATGTAATATTACAATACGCTATGATCGACTACATCTATCGCATGAGACAATTAAGTTTTTTGTGGTTGTAATATTAGTTGAGTTATCTAACAGTATAGTTGGTATATAGAAAAATAAATAAATAATTAAATATGTAAACCTGATCATAATGCAGCCTTAATACATGATTTATGCGATTATTATTTATTAATTTTTTTATTATTATTTTATTTATTATGTATATTATATGAAATATATATAAAAATCCGTATATATGAAAAATACGAGAAATTCAATCGTGCGTGATTCATTCAAATGTAATTTTTAAATAGATATGATTACTGCATTTATACATTTGTATATTTTGAACAACGTATAAATAAATAAAGTCGAAATGTAAAATAAATTGCACATTACTAAAATTTTAAATCAATACAGATCATTACCAATTTGAAATTCTACTTTATTTTGAAACCCCATTTCTATAAATGAAAAATTGTTACAGTTAGTTTTGAAAATTCCCATTTCAAAATGCAATTTTCATAAAATAATCCATTTATTAGATTCCAATATTCAGCTCTAAATATCCACATGTTTCAACCTCGACTGTTTTTCAGAAAGCTCAATTCTTTATTTGCCGACAGTTTTCAAAAGAAATGATTTTTATCGAATTTTCTTTATTTTCTTTTATACGGGAAAATATGCATCTGACGGAAAGGGAAAGGATTATTCTCAACACTTTTTTAATTTGCAATATATTTTTTAAACAATAATGAGTATAATCAACAAGATATTTAGTAAAAAAGATATAGTAAAAAATCACATTTTTTACTATATTTTGCAACTGCGAGAAAAAAAGAATATCAAATGCGAATATAAATTATAAATAATAATTTACATTATCATTATCATTTTTCTTTATTATTGTATTAGAACAATTTCAAGGATTTATGAATGAATTATGTGAAATAAGCTATTATTATATATATATATATATATATATTTTTTTTTTTTTCTTTTAATAAAGTAAAACAGTTTTTTTTTTATTTATTACATTCTTCTATTCATATATAGAGAAAGTATTGGATTTGTACAAATTTTCGAACTCCAGTTTTTGATGGATTTACATGTTTTGGGATGTCCTGAACACGATTTGACTGTTTTTAGATAATGTTTGTCAGTCTGTGTGTGTGTATCACAAATTTTGTGGGCGCTGTATCTCACGAACCATTGAACAAAATTTAATGAAACTTGGGTATTTAGTTGGGCCCTGATCTAAACTGGTGCTGATTAGATTTGGGGATCGATCGCTCAACAGGTGGCGCTGTCATCGCATTTTTTCTAAATTTTTAACATGGCAGTATAGGACAAAGTTTAGTATAAATACAAATAATGAGAGTTATTTTAAACGTGTGACTATAAAATTAATATGAATTATTGATAATAGTAGTAGTTAACCAGGAAAAAAAAATTGTGCATGTGAGAGCAATGCTTCCCAATTGGGGGGGGGGGGAGTACACCCCCGGGGGAGTATATTTTCAATATGGTTATCATTCGAAAGATCTCGTTAATACCTTTAAAACGAATGGTTGAACTATAGATCTGTGATAATGTAAAACAAAGTTATCGATTTGTTTATCTTTTAACGAAAAAGAAGAAAACTACAAAAAAAAAAAAAAAAAAAAAAAAAATGTATTTTTTCTGATAATTGCAAAAAATTGACTTTCTTTCCGCATTTAGTGATATGTATAACTCTGTCAGAATAAAATCGTCTGCATTTATAATGGAAAAAAAAATAATTTAATAAATAATATGCATTGAATGAATTTTTTTGTAAAATTATATAGAAGAAAGCCATGTGGTGGCCACATAATACTAGTTTTTTAAAGCAATCTATTTATTTTTAAATCAACAGTTATCAGAGAAGATAAAATAATTTGTTTCTAAAAATTATGTTTATTTATCCATTTGCTTCTGCCGTTCATAAATGAACAAGTATTCCTCTGGGGGCACCGAAGCGGGGGAGACACCCACTCCGTGGTAATCGAAATTGTGATGGCAGATCTCCGGACCACAATTAGAGGTGAGTGTCTAACCATTGCCGATAGCCCATTGCGATGCACTAGTGCGACATAAAACCCACTCAAAGTGAACCTTCATAAATGCACATTAATTACATTAAAATTTATAAATTACCGAGAGATTGTACACAATATTTCTTGTTTAAATGTTTTATGTTAGAACTAGTAAAGCCCCGGTTCGGGAACGAACTGAATTCCGAAAGCGGGATAAATTTCAATATCAAACTCTAAATGTACAAAACTCGGCCTGATGCTGCCTGCGTGCCAATAGATCAAAATTTGTTAACGAAATCATTTTTTAATTCATGAAGTCAATGAAGGTAGTTAATCTACGAAGGCTTCTCTCGCTTCACTGGTCACTATATTTAAAGGAAACTCTTTTCTATATCGCTTTACAAACAAAAATAAAATTTAAAGTAATCATGAAATTGTTAAAAGCCCGCTTTGGTTCCCCGCTGTCTTCGGCAGCGACCCACTCATTCTCAGGCTCTGGGGTGTTTGTCCCTATTGCCTGTGACAATAGCTTACCAGTGGGCTTCCATTTGGGTGATTATCACATGAGATTTTCGAAACGGACAGTATCGAGAAAATTGAAGAAGCCATTTTATATTCGAATCCCAGTTACGTATGAACAACACTATGCGTGGTGTACATAATATTTTCTTTCACGTTATTTTCTATGTTTATTTGATTTCTTCGATCTATCATAAAATGACAACAATTTCACACCAAATATAATATTACAATGTGCTATGATCGGCTACGTCTATCGCATGATACAATTAATTTTTGTGGTTATAATAGTAGTTGAGTTAGTTAATCGTAGTTGGTATATAGAAAAATCAATAATGAAATAATGAAATATGTAAACCTGGTCGTGGTACATCCTTAATGTAGATTCCTTTGGCGACTTTTGAATTTTTACCGTCACTTTAGGCAAAAATACATAATTTATATTATTATTATTGTTATTATTATTATTATTATTATTATTATTATTATTATTATTATTTCTTTGAATTTAGTTTTCCTTTCCTTTCCTTTTATTTCTTTTCTGTTTTTCAATATAATTTATTTATATTTTTTATGCGCTACTTGGCTTAAAGTGGCTTTTACGAAAGTGGAGTCCTTCGCGAAAAATGTCCGATCTATTTCAGCTTAAAAAATTTAAACAATACCCAGGATTATCAATGAGTAAGGCTCTTTAATGTAATGCTGAATTAGCTTTCATGCCAAGCGCGATTCATATTTGCCAAAAACATACTATTTAAACAAAAGGGGGGAAACATCTAAAATTGAGGTATATTATTATTATTTTACTTCATATTTTCATTTTTTCATGTGCAGGAGAAATTTAATACTATATGTATATATATATTTTTTTTTCGCGTGAAAGCATATTTTATTTTATCTTGAAAAAAAAAAAAAAAAAAAAAAACTAGTATGTTGTGGCTACCACATGACTTTCTTCTATATTTTCCTATACAAATTCACTCAGTGAAAATAATTTATTAAAATTATTATTTTAAAAAATTATCTTCCATGATAATGCAGATGATTTCCATATTCGAGAAGTAGTATAAGGCTAAATGTCCAAAAAAGTCAATTTTGTTGTCAATATTACATTTTTACTTTCTTCTATATCTACTATAGAGAAAGTATTGGATTCGTAAAAATTTTCGACCTCGGGTTTTTGATGGATTTACACGTTTTGAGAGCTGTAGAACACGATTTGACCATTTTTAGAAAATGTCTGTCTGTCTGTCTCTCTGTGTGTGTGTGTGTGTGTGTGACAAAATTTTTTGGCAACTGTATCTCAGGAACTACTATACAGAATTTCATACAAATTGGTGTGTAGTTGCACCTTGACATAAATTAGTGCCTATCAACTTTTGGCAAAAATTGTCTTACAGGTTGCGTTGCCATCCCGCTTTTTCTAAATTTTTAACATGGTGATATAGGACAAAATTTTGTATAAATGTGCCTAAAGAGAATTATATTTTAGTAATCATTATGAAATTTATAAGAATTATTTATAATAGAGATAGTCAACTGGGAAAAATTTTTTTATGCGTAGGACCCTCGCCACCCCCCCCTGGGGGGGGAAGTCACCCCTCGAAGGGAGTAAATTTTCAAGATGGGTATCTTTCGAAAGGTCTCGTCAATACCTTTAAAACGAATGGTTGAACTATAAATCTGTGATAATTTAAAACAAAGTTATCGATTATTTTTACTTTTAACGAAAAAAAAAACTTAGAAAAAAAATCTTTTTTTTTTTTTTTTTTTTTTTTTTAACGAAATTTAACCAGACTTGGTATTTAGTTGGCCCCTGACATAAACTGTGGCTGATTAGATTTGGGGATCAATCGCTCAACAGCTGGCGCTGTGATCGTATTTTTTCTAAATTTTTAACATGGACAAAAGTAGTACAAAATTTCGTATAAATGTACATAATGAGAGTTATTCTTAACCTGTGATTGTGAAATTAATATGAATTATTGATAATAGTAGTAGTTAATTAGGAAAAAAAATTGGGGCATCGCTTCCTCCGTTAGGGGGAAGTACCCCCCCGGGGGGGGGGGTAAATTTTCAAGATCGGTATCTTTCGAAAGATCTCGTCAATACCTTTAAAACGAATGGTTGAACTATAAATATGTGATAATATGAAACAAAGTTATCGATTTTTTTTACTTTTAACGAAAAAAAAACTTTGGAAAAAAATCATATATATATATTTGTTTAAATATTGTTACTGCGTGAATTTGTATAAGAAAATATAGAAGAAAGTCTTGTGGTGGCCACAACATACTAGTTTTTTGTTGTTGTTAAAACTGAAAAAAAAATCTATATCTTTATTTTAAATTATCGCAGATCTATTGTTCAACCATTCGGTTTAAAGGTATTGGCGAGCTCTTTTGAAAGATACCCATCATGAAAATTTACTCCCCTCGAGGGAGGACTTTCCCCTAGGGGCGTATAATTATTGGAAATTTCGTAATGATTATTAAAAAATAATTCTCTTTATGCACATTTATACAAAATTTTGTCCTATACCACCATGTTAAAAATTAAAAAAAAGCGGCATGCCAACGCAACCTGTAAGACAATTTTTACCTAAAGTTGATAGACAGTAATTTATGTCAAGGTGCAACTACATGCCAATTTGTATGAAATTTTGTGCAGTTTTTTCCTGAGATACAGTTGCCACAAAATTTTGTCACACACACACACATACAGACAGACAGACATTTTCTAAAAAATAGTCAAATCGTTTTCTACATCTCTCAAAACGTGTAAATCCATCAAAAACCCGAGGTCGAAAATTTTTACGAGTCCAATACTTCTTTTATTAAATATAGAAGAAAGTAAAAAAAAAAAAAAAAAAAAAAAATTGGCAACAATTAAAATTTAAATGTCCATTTATAAAGCTTTTTCCATGTTATTATTTTCGGTATTTTCAAGGTATTTTCCCTTCTTAGAAATATTTTTTGAAAAAGAAAAAATGTATGTTGTTATTTTACATAAAATATTAATGAAAAATAAAGCTTTACCCATTTTTCTATCAAATAAATCATTAAAAAAAGTATGAAATCATTTTTTTTTCTTGTTTTACAAAGTTCACACACACACACACACAAAAAAAAAAAAAAAAAAAAAAAAAAAAAAGAAAAAAAAAGGTACTCTGTTTTAAATTTTAATTGCTGTGTGTAATTAAAAAAAATCGTATAGGAACGCTTTTATTTTACTTTATTTTATTTATTTATTTTTTTAATATATATATTTCGAATTGGAGAGTCTGCGGTTTTTGAAGATTTAAAATATAAATATCGAAATCGATTTGTTTTTGAAAGGGAAAAAAAAATGCCAGTTTCTATATTAAATTTTTTCCGAGCTGCAGAAGCGCCTCATTATATTGTATTTACAGTTTCAAATTATCTGATACTAAAAATGAAAAATTCAAAAAATAATGTGAAAATGATGAGAATATATTTTTTTCTTTTTTTCATATAGCTTTTTTTTTTTTTTTTCCTCAGATGCGAAACTTTGATACTGCAATCCCGGCAATCAGGTATTTCGAATTTTTGTGAAAATATTTTGTTTGATGTAAAATGCTCTCGATGGTTAGAAAAACAAATTGATGTTATCTTTGTTAATTTAAACTTTAATGTGCTGCGGAAATGTAGTGTAAAAATTATAATATTTTGAAGTTGAGAGATATTATCATGCAGTGGGAAACTACACGTTTTAGCTACAAAAATAGATATAGAGTGATAATTTTAAGGCTAAGAGACAACATCATTATTTTTGCCACTGCTTATTTTAATTTTGTGCAAATTTAAACGTAATAAAGAAAATAACAGTTTTAATTATACATATCAATTTATTTCGACAAATGCAGTTTTTTTTTTTTTTTTTTTTTTTTTTTTTTTTAAGCAATTTCTGTTTTTATAACATACTGCAACCTGGAATATTTATTAAAACAGCTCAATTATATATTAAAGCTCAATTTAACAGATTTTAGTATTATTGAAATGCGTTTTAAACAATTTAGTTTAAATTCTCGGGAAGTATCTAAAATATCAAAAGAATTCTAAACTATAGTAATAACTTAAAAAAATTACAATTACACTCATTGGAAAGACGCAGATTGTTCTCCTGCACCGACTCCTTGACAAGCGATAGATGTTACTAGGCCAACAACATCTTTTAATCCAATTCTTTTTTAATCTAAAAGAAACAGTTAATTTTGATGGACCGGGCGGTTTTTAATACTTCTGGGATGACAATTGGATTGAATCCCCTAGCAGCACACTTATCTCTAGCGAATTCTGGGAATATCCGTTTTTTTTTTTTTTTTTTATCCTGATGGATATCCTGGGTATGTCCTGGGCAGAAGATGTGGCATTAGGATTATAGAATTTCGGAGTGGTTTAGCTGCAAATGGAATATATCACTAATAACGTATCTAAAAATAATGACGAATTAGGATTATCTCTAGAGAATTCTGAGAATCTCCGTGACTTTTTAATGCTAAGTGATGTCCTGGGTATGTCCTGGGCAGAAGATTAGGACTACAGATATTCGGAGTGGTTTCGCTGCGAACGGAATATGTCACTAATAATCTAAAAATAATGACAGATTGGGAAGTCTATCAAGGTGTACTTTCAGAATGTTTTTTTTTTTTTTTTTACCAAAAACAATTCTAGAAACTAAAGTCGAATATACATTTCAGAATATTACTCCAAGCTAATCACGCCCAACTGCTTGAATGAAGAAGCCCAAGCTTAAGAAGCCCTAACAATGAGCACAGATTTATACTCTACTCTCGTGCATGAAGTTGATGAAAATATATTTTACAATACCAAAGATGAACTTAAAATGACCATTAAAAAAAGCTGTAAAAACACCTCAAATATAGTTTTTTTTTTTTTTTTTGTTTTTGTTTTTTTTTTCAAATTCCATAACCTCACGAACTATTAAATTATTTTAAAAATGACATTTTTTTAATGTTAGAAATTTGTTACATAACGCCTTATGTGATTTTATCATCTTTTTCTGCATATATAAAATAAATATATAAAATTCCAAATACAATGTTTTTGTAAAAATTTTACACATATAAATAAAATATGTTTTAAACTGGATATATTTTTTTTATATTCATTTATAAGAATAAAGCAGGTTTTCACTTGTCCTCAACGTTTTTTCGAGCACTGTATAAACATAAAAATTCTTATCATTTATTTCAACTTCTGTCACTATCAATACAATGTTTCTCTACCTAATCACAAATAATGAAAGAACAATAGTTTGAAATTGCTTTATTTTATTATGTACCATTAAATTTTATTATGATTTTAGTTCTTTCCTTAAAAGCATCAGTTTATCACATAATATTACGCTTGTTTTCCAGTATCTATAAAATTCATATAATAAATTATGCTCTGAAATTTTTTTGGTTACAAAATGGAATTTTTAGCAATAGTGACTTTACTCGTTGACACAAATATACATGTACATTATAGAAGAAAAATGAAAGGTTAAAAAAATAAATAAATAAATAAATAACAAAATAACAAAATAAATGAAAATTGTATAAAATTTTTTTGTAAAAAAATAGGACCGTCGCCAAAAAGCAACTACTATTCAAACTACTAAAAAAAAAAAAAAAAAAAAAATGGTATGAAATGAAACTGTAAATTGTGCCTAAAAGTATAAAATAATTCCCTTCGCCAAATAACCTATAACACTACAATTAATTATAATTTTTGAACCCGGCGCAAAATTAAATAAAATTTAATTAGTTTTTCAATGTTTGTTTTTAGATCGGTACCAACGAATGCTGTTGTCTCGAATGATCCATTTTCATATTTCCTTTATTATTTTATCACATTATTACAATTGGTCCGTTGGTAGCATCTACATAGAACAGTGAACATTCTTCACAATGCGGTATTTATGTTTCTACGAAGTTAGAGTTTCCTTTGCAAATTTGGTATAACTTTGATAACTATCATCCTTGGTGGCTTTTGGATTTGGCGGTCAAAACGTAATGCAAAACTATATACGGAAGATGTATATTTTCATAATATATATTGTACGAAGCATTGTTTCATATTCTTGATTACTCTCGTAATATACCTTATCAAAATAATTATGATATCCCAAAGAAATTATATATGTTTGCCAGATAATTTTGCGAGTTTTCTTTCACCAAGGACGTCAGATATCAGCATCTTCGCCAACATTTGCTGTTTAAGAAATCTTATTTGTTTTCATGAATCGAAGTCGTTTTCGGCTGCGTTTTGCACGTGACAATGTGAGATGTGTATTTTGAATAGGATTTGATATTTGCATTGAATAAAAGTATCAATTTTTATTTAATTTTGAGCCGACTTCAAAAGTTATGATTAATTGTAGTGTTATAGGTTGTTTGGCGAAGGAAAATATTTTATACCTTTAGGCGCGATTTACAGTTTCATTTCATACCATTTTTTTTTTTTTTTTTTTTTTTTTTTTTGTATCTATTTATTTATTTATTTATTTATTTATTGTTTGAGTAGTAGTTGCTTTTTAGAGAGGGCTCTATTTTTTTATAAAAAATATTTTTTTTTTCTCTTTTAAGTGAAATCTTATTCATATAGCAGAACATCAGAAGACTTTCGACGGCAGTTTCACAAATCACAACTTCCAAGAAAAGTGGCATAGTTCAAAAAATGATTTATGTCACTGAAAAATACATGAAATGCACCCAATGTGAACAAAAAAGTTACATCTCCATCTAGAAAGTTATCCACTCGAGAGACAGTTGTGCCAGTTTTTTTCTAGTCAAGTTATTTTTAAGTTGATTTTTCACAAATGCCGCATTTTTAAGTTGTGTCACTTTTCTTGCCTTTATCGGATATGAGCAAAAAACTATTGAATGAACATACGTTAAATTGAAAAGTCTTTAGAAATAAAAAGAACGGATACGCTGTATTCGTAACCAAAAATTCTGATAGGCATATATATTGAACATTACAGTGAATACGTGCCACCCGCTGCGCTAGAAAATGCGCAGCGTAAAGTTCAAACAAAGAGCAAAATATGAATTCCAGCTGACGGACAGAAGTTTCAACATCGATACTTTCATACTGCTTTTACAAGTGTAGCTATAGCTATATGCGTTCAGCAGTAAGAGTGAGAACAGACTTTAGTGAGTATCCTGTAGTTTGTTTATATCTTAATGAAATCATAATGAAACCCATTTCAGCCCAAGATCACGAGAAAAAAAAAAGTATTAACATTAAATAATCTCTTAAGAAGTTATAAGCTAACAAATTTCAACAAAAACAACAATGAGAAACATGGTTTGTATTGATAACCTCTTCCTTTATAAAGTCGGTTTATAACGTCTATGCGTTAATCGATGTGACCGCTTACAATAACCTTACTTTGAATTTTACATAGCATAAATGTCACCCGCTACGCTATAATATATACAATGTCGTTCAAAAGTGCACAAAATAGGAAATTATGAACAAACAAATGCACGTTTTAAGCGTTCTGTTTTTTTAATTAATGTCTAAACTATCTTTTCTTACTAAATCGATGATGCTCCGCAATTTTATAATTCACTTTTTTCCCCCTGTCTTGAAACCTTTCCCAGACAGGAACGCTAACTCTACTGTTTTTTTTTCCACCAGGTGGAGCTGTAGGCGGTTGAATCGCATAGTACATGCCCACTTTACTGTACCTACACACCACTTGTATGACTATAGCTGCAGCTGTTCAGAAGTTAAAAGAGTCGTTCTGACTTTTTTGGGCACCCTGTATTTTCTTTTCAGCGTAAAGATATTACAATGGGACCTATTTCAGTCCAAAACATTTACAATAAAACAAAAAAAATATCAAAATCGGATCATCCGTTCAGAAGTTATTTGCTAACAAACAAATCAAAAACAAACTAGTATGTTGTGGCCACCACAAGACTTATATTTTCCTACACAAATTCACTCAGTAACAATATTTAAAAAAAAAATCGTTAAAAGTAAAAAATAAAAATTCGATAACTTTGTTTTAAATTATCACACATTTATAGTTCAACCATTCGTTTTAAAGGTATTAACGAGATATTTCGAAAGGTACCGATCTTGAAAATCCCCCCCCGGGGTACACTAATTTGTTTTCCTAGTTAACTACCACTATTATCAATAATCCTATTAATTTTACAACCACAAGTTTAAAATAATTCTCACTAGTGGATCTGCAGATCAGGAGCCTCAACGTCCTATTTACATCAGACATTATTCAATAGGTCATTTTTATTTATTCCTTATTATATAATCGTATATATTGATTCGATCAACTTGTTACTAAAATCAGATACAATCCTGAGGGGGGCTGCCGCCCCCCTCAAACCCCCGCTGTATATAATGTGTTACGGAATTGTAAATAATTGAATTTATTTTTGTATAAATTCTTTCAAAGAGGTTTAGTAAAGTTAATAAAATGCTAACTTTGTGCATTTCTAGTCATTTTAGCGTTAAAATAGCCTAATTTTCCCTTAAAAACACTTAAAAAAGTTCCAAGAAGGGAAGAAATGAATTTGGCGTCAAATTTGGCGACTGTTTCTCTCCTTGGCGATTTTTTTTGGCGACCTTGGCGAGAAAATCCTTATTAGGGATATAACAAATATGGAAGCTCTAATCTCATTATGAGATACGAGAATTTTCCAGTAGAGTCTGTGTTCGACAGAAAAGTATAAAGGGAGCATTTTTTCGCCAAGGCGGTCAGTCTCAGATCTGGGTCAGTTTCGTCAAATGCTTGCTTTGCTATTAGACTTTCTTTATGTGTTTATTGCTAAACAGTTTGTACTGTTGTTTTGATGTTAAAGGCTGTTGTTTAAGCTGTGTTTACTGGTTGAATGGAAGCCGATACTTGGTTTATAGACCTGTATTTTTCTGGAACTTTCTGTGAATACATCACTGAATTTTTGCAAGTTTCGCCTTTCATTCTCGGTCAACGTACGGACCCGCAAGTACGCAACAGTATGTATTCTTAATAAACGACGGTCTTGTAGTATTTCCCTGATATTCATAAATACCAAATTTGATAACTACCAAATTTCATACAAAAAAAAATTGCTTGAAAACATGCTTTTAAAATTCTAATAAAATTTCATTATATTTGATGGGGTGTATCAATGTTAAAATAAACTTTTAACAAATATTAACTATAGACCGCAATAGTACGGAATTCTTTTATGTATCCAGGAAAAAGTAACCACAGTCATTATAAACGCCAATAATAAGAATAAACCTAATTAATTATAACTCATTAATTTTTCAAACTAATTTGACAACATTTGGATGATTACAGTACATACTCGGAATTATTTTGTGTGGTCCCATAAATTATTTAGTCTATACATAACCTTTCTTAAGAGTAACATAATTTGAAGCATCTTTATAATGTATGTTAATTTTATTAAGTTCAATTCAGCATAAACGCATTAAAGTGCGCGCTTAAATAAAAGTTTGACCATAGGCTCTAATGTTACGAAATTCTTTCTTGTGTCTCTGTAAACAAACCATAAACATTGTACACACTAGTAAAAACTATTCAGCTTATTTTGCGTTTAAAATTAATAATTGTTCCAAATTTAACATTGTTTGGATGACTACGTGACATTGTCAGAAAACTTTTGTAAGGTCCTGTACATTAATTAGAAAGCTTAAGAGCACATATTTTCTTCAAACAATATGAGTTTAAGCATCTTACTCACGTACGCTAGTTTCATTTTCGTCATTGCAAAGTAATGATATTAAAATTCATTTAAAAGAAATTCACCCCATACGCCGTAATGTTAAGAATTTTGGCGTGTCCCTATACACAGTTTATAAACAATATAGCAATAAAAATTTTACAGCTACTTATATGCAAAGCTGGAACGTGTGCGCCAATTCGGAAGTCAATCGAAGGACTTTTGCGGCCGCTATTGCGGTACATACAAATTCTTCCCATAAGCCGTAATGATAAAAAAAAAAAATTTTGTGCCTGTACACGAACTACAAATGGAATGCACACCCAAAACTATACAGCTAATTCCGTTGGGCTCATGAGTATGTGTACCAAATTGCAAGTCAATAGCGTGATTTTTGTGGCCGCTATCACGATACATACAAATTCCTCCCTTAGGCCGTAATGATAAGAAAAACTTTGGCGTGTCCCTGTATACGAACTACAAATGGAATGCATACCAAAACCTACACAGCTTATTTCGTGGGGCTCATGAACATGTGTACCAAATTTCAAGTCAATAGCCAATTTTTGCGGCCGCTATCGCGATACATACAAATTCCTCCCATTGGCCGTAATGATAAGAAAAACTTTGGCGTCTCCCTGTATAAGAACTACAAATTGAATAGATACCAAAAACTATACAGCTGATTTTGTGGGGATGATGAACATGTGTACCAAATTTCAAGTCAATAGTGCTATTTTTGCGGCCGTTATCGCGATACATACAAATTCCTCCCATAGGCCGTAATGATAAGAAAAACTTTGGCGTGTCCCTGTATACGAACTACAAATGGAATACATACCGAAAACTATACAGCTGATTTCGTGGGGCTCATGAACATGTGTACCAAATTTCAAGTCAATAGCGCTTTTTTTGCGGCCGCTATCGCGCGACAGACAGACACACAGACACAGCCCAAAACCGTTTTGAGTCTCAACAGAGGGCCTCCACTGACGTTTCGGCAATTATGCACATTTATACGAAATTTTGTCCTATACTGCCATGTTAAAAGTTTATAAAAAATGCGACCACAGCGCCACCTTTTAAGCGATTGATCCCCAAATCTAATCAGCACCTGTTTATGTCAGGGTGCAACTAAATACCAAGTTTGGTTAAATTTCATTCATTGGTTCGTGAGATAAAGTGTCCACAAAAATCGTGATACACACAGACAGACAGACTGACTGACTGACAGACCGACAAACATTTTCTAAAAACTATCAATTCATGTTGAGTACATCCCAAAACGTGTAAATCCATCAAAAAACGGAGGTTGAACATTTTCCCGAATCCAATACTTTATCTATATTATATATAGAAGAAAGTAAAAAACATACGCTTTAAATTGAGAACCTCCTCCTTTTTGAAGTCGGTTAATTAGAGCATCTCTCACGAAGTTATAAGCTTGCAAACACCAACAATAACACACAGCTCGAATTAAGAACACCCTCCTTTCTGAAGTTGGTTGAAAACGACTTTGCGCTAATCAATGTGACCGCTTACAGTAACAGTACTTTGAACCACAGAGTATACGTGTCATCCGCTACGCTGTATAGTGTGCAACGTAGTACACGTGTGCACAGTGTCGGAAATTGCGAACAATTAACTGCACGTTTTAAGCGTTCTATTTTTAGTAATAATGTCTAAAACTGTCTTTTCGTAGTAAATCGATGATGCACTACAACTTCGTAATTAACTTTTTTCCCATCTTAATCCGTTTTTGACATAGTAGCGCTAATTCCGCTGTTTTTCAACAGATGGCGCTTTATTTTCTTTAGATTGTAAAGATATTACAGTGGGACCTACTTCAGACCAATATCTTTACAACAAAACAAAAAGTATCAAGTAACCGTATTTTGAACTATATAGCGTATGTCTCACGAGCTACGCTACAACGTGTGCAATGTAGCGCAAGTGTGCATTGTGTAAGGAATTGCGAACAAATAAATGCACATTTTTAGCATTGCATTTTTAGCATCAATGTCTAAACTATATTTTCGTACTAAATCGAAACCGTTTTCGAGATAGGAACGCTAGCATGAGTGTCTAAACTATCTTTTTGTACTAAATCGATGATACTCTTCAACTTTGTAATTCATATTTTTCTCTAGAACCGTTTTCGAGATAGGAACACTAACTCCGCTATTTTCCACCAGGTGGCGCTATAAGCGGTTTAACTTTGCACTGCATGGCTACTTTGCTATACTTACATACCATTTTTTTCACTACAGCTGCAACCGTTTAGCAGGCAAAAAGGTTGGGACTGATTTTTTAGGGCACCCTATATTTTCTTTAGATCGTAAAGATATTACAATGGGATCTATTTCAGACCAAGATCTTTTCAACAAATAAAAAGTATCAAAATCGCAGCATCCGTTCAGAAGTTATGAGCTAACAAGCAAAAAAAAAAAGAAAAAAAAAAAAACATACGGTTTGAATTGAGAACCTTCCTCCGTTTTTTAAATTGGTTAGAAATGACATACTCAATACGCAAAAATATGTAGCTAATATAAGATATGCAAAAATAATTACAATGTAAAAATTTAATGAAATTTAATGCAGTCATAAAACATAAAACGTGAAATCGTACAGAAAATATTAATTAACCAAAAACCTTTGAGATCATCATTTTTTTTTTTTTTTTTTTTTTTTCATTTTTATTCAAAACTATTGTGGTCGAGGATTTTTTCTCTTAGTAATATGTAGGGGGTTAAACAAATTTTCTTTTCGATAGCAGCTTTGCAAAAATTTTCTGTTCCCACCCTGCCGTGAGAGCCTTCCCTGATAATGGCCTCAATGTTTTTAGTGAATATGTATATATATATACATATATATAAATATAATGATATGAATTCGTATTGCTGTCTTGCAATCGTGGACTCCACAGGAAATAGGCTAGCTTTCTGGAACATCTCTTTCTTATCCATATCCATGTTTGGGAACAGGTATGGCAATGGTTAGCGACGGGATGTCAGGTGTGGCCCCGACCGCATATAGCAGCGGAATTTGCGAACGACCTCGCACGTGAACTTTCGGATCCGATGGCGTAGCTTTTTTAGACTATTACTGATTGAGGATACTATGGACGATTCTTTAATTTTGACGAGTTTCATCTTTTATAATCCTAATTTTGGTGTATTTTTGGCGTAGTTCTAATCTTCTCCCTATTACTTTATTTGTTACATTAATTAATGACGTACTACTCCTTTGTTTCATATCGGCAATCATTCCGTACTTCCGACACATTATGACACCTTAAATTGTTAATTTGCCAAGTCATAAACAACATTATTTATAGCTTTGAATCTTAATCTCATCTGAAAACGTAATTAAACTTATTTATGGAATATTTTCAGGCATCAAAATGCTCATTCAATTTAAATTATGAACTTGTTTATTCATTTTCTAATGATCGCGATTACGAATTTCCGTTTTTATTTTCTTTGCTTCTAAATAAACTTACTGCCTAATACGATATTACTTTTAATTCATTTTACAATATTAATTTAAAATATGAAAATAATACCCTAAAATTTGAAAATAATAATTTAAAATATAAAAACACTAATTTAATTCTTACATTTTTTTCCCATTATATATATATATATATATATATATATATATATATATATATATATACCAGGAAAAGATAACATATTATATATCGTATACAGTAATATGTTTTATTGAAAGTAACAGAAAATTATTCAGATATAATAATCTTCTGGTAATAATCATTAAATGTACTTTTTTTCTACAAACCATTTAAAAATATGGTTTTAGAATAAAAATATAGTTTAATAGTATTTTTATATGTGTGACAAAATTAACTTTCATTGTTTTGAATTTTCTATCTCACTGCTTCTCAAATAAATAATTGTAAACAAAGGTGAGAATTTTACGAAAATTTTGATTTATATTACAAAGTCCGTCTTGAACTTGAAGTTTATTTCAATGTAATGGAAAACAACTTGAATTAATTATTTTTATCCATGATTTTTTATTGTTTTATGCTATTACATCTAGAATATCCCACAAAATAAAAGGATTATAATCAAGGGATTTTTAAAATCATTTTTTTCACTTTACATCATTGGGATACATTGGAAAACTATGTGAAATAAACAATATTTTTTCTTTTTTAACTAGTAAAAATATAAAACTTTATAAACATTAGACTCGTTAAAAATGCATTTAAATATTTGATATGTATATATTATAAATTTTTCATGTTTTCCTTTCGACAAAAATTTTCCTTTTGCATGTCTTAAGCATTACCATGTGCTTAAAAAATATCTTCGATACTATAAAAGGTATTCCACACTTTATGAAGAGGGAATTATCAAACGTACTTTTTTAATTATTAATAACAATCAAAAGATAAGAACTAAAGGAAGATACAGAATAAATATCTAACGGATTCAAACATATTTAATTAGTTTATTTTGATCAAGATCAGGTATAATACATTTTACACCAGAAAGTAAAAGTTCTATATCTGCAAAAATAAATTAGATATTTATTCATAGATATATAAATCTAATCTCAAACGATGTATAGTTTTAGTATAAGAAGATTTAATTCAAAATATTGTAGTTCTGTATTTATTAAAACAGAATTTAGAATAAAATATTCATAGAAAATTAATATACTGTCTGAAAGAATACTAAATAATAGTTTGTTTCTTAAGAATGATTATTTACTGAACTGAAATTCCATTTCACGTTACATTACCTCTAAATTTCATGTTCATTAATACATATTATACATATGAACTTTCTCAATTTTTCTTCCATAAGAAATATAAATTATACACGTATGAAATTTTGTTTAAAAAAAATTAAGTTAATTAAAATATACCTATTACCTATTATATATATATATACAGTAGAACCTCGATTATCCGAAGTAATTGGGAGCGAACTGACTTCGGATAATCGAAATTTTCGGATAATCGAGAATTCATCAATAATCATCTAAAATATTTATCAGCACTCGTAGTTTGGAAAGGATGGCTTGCATACAAAAGGAATGTGGGAAAAAAAAAAAAAAAAAAACTTTAAAAATACATGTTTGTTAAGAGAAAATTTTGGATGATAGTAGAAAGTGAAAAAAAAAAGTGAAGAAGAAACCGACTTCGGTTGACGGAGAGTTTCGGTTAATCGAGGTGAGTTTCGGTTAATCGAGGTTCTACTGTATATATATATATATATATATATATATATATATATATATATATCGGATAATACAAAAATCACAGAAAATAATAATAATATTTTACTCAAAAAGTACTGACTACAGATATATGCAGCTTTCCTTGAAATATACAGAAAAGTATGGGATTTTTAATATTTATCTAAAAAAAAAAAAAAAACTATTTACGTTTTTCACTTATATATCGCGCTATATTCACAGTATCTTTTCACATTTTAAACATATCCACCTGACCAAATGTCACAATACTGCAGATACTGAAGCTTTTTCAAGAGAATTTCCAATTCACAACGTCTGAGAGAATGTTTAAAGAATTATGGCCGTCACAATGAGTATTTACAGTAATAGTTAGATTGTTAAATATACTGCACCACAGAAAAAAAGGAATTTTACAATTAAAGCGCCGCTTGATGAAGAAAATTTAAACTAATTTGTAATAAATCTTCTGCTACCTAGGAAATTCCTATGCCTTTCTGTACATTTCGGTTAAAACCACATATTGTAACGGTCAGTACGTAAGCGAGGCGTATTAAACCCTCGACAGTAGCTTTAATGCTCCAACCCACCCCTTCCCGCTCTTCGATGACTTTTTCTAATTAGTTTTGGCTTTTTGTTTCTTCTCGTGTGAGACTTTTTTTTTACCTTGCACTCTTAACATTGTGAGTTTTTTTTTTTTTTTCGTTTTCCTCTTATACTTTTTCTACGAATTTTTTGCCTTTTTTTATCTCGTTTCTTACATTCTAAAGTGCAGTGGCACCCGCCCCCGCCATTGCGGAGTCGCATACTAAGCGAGACGTATTATACGCTCGACGGTAGCTTTAATGCCCCAATCCACACATTTTCGCTCTTCGATGACTTTTTATAGTCAATTTCGGCCTTTTGCTCATTCTGGTGTTATCTCTTTTTTTTTTTCTTTTTTTTACACACTTAACATTGTGAGTTTTTCATTTTTATCCCATGCTTTTCTATGGATTTTTTGCTTTTCTTCCCCCTCGTTTTTTACATTCTAAAGTGCGGAATGCCTTTTGGATCAACCGGTCATACATATTCTGAAAAAAAAAAAAAAAAAAAAAAAAAAATCTACATTGCCAATATACATCGCTAGTTTAATCATTCATTTGTTGATTGCTCAATTTCAATATTATAAATGAGAAATAAACATGTGAACACAAAAAAATTTCAAATTCATGAAACAAACTTAAATTGAGAGCATTAAGGAATGTCTACAAATTTTTAATTTAAGACAAAATATTTGCATTCTTAATTTAAGCCTAAAGTGAAATAAAAAAAGGGCTGTTGAAAATTTCTTGTGCACATCAACATTCATGAGATGAGATACAGTAACAGAAAAAAAAAAAAAAAAAAAAAAAAAAAAAACCTCGCAATCACAAATTGAAAGATTCTTGCATACACGCTCTCATTTGTCAAACATACACTTTAAGAGAGAAAAAAATTGAAAGCATAACCACGATTTTCTAATAAAATATTTTGATAGTGGAAACTGAATCAACACCAAGAAATTATTGCAGAGCATTTTTGTGTAGCAAGAGGTATCGTAAGATCATGTAACTTCTATGCTACAATTGAATGAGCAAAGTCTAATGCTAACAGATCAAATGACTATCATAAAAATTTCTTTTGACAATCAAGTAGATACAATGTACGAATTATGCGAGTACCTCAGCTGTCATATGAAGTTGTTGGAGAAACACTAAAAATCGAAAACTTTTGATTCAGTACTTTAAATATTTTTACCTACTTTTTTTTTTTTTTTTTTTTTTTTAACTGTAACTTACAGATGTCATCTTGAATGCTCGGATGAATCTACGGTGAGGATATTTAACTTCAAAAATTTTATCACCAGACTGCCGATAGATGGTGTAGCGTCTCATGATAGACGGACGAATGGGAGCAAGTAGATTTCCAGTGGAATAGTTAGATTCTACCCATCGACGAGTAAAGTCGAAGGCTGGTTTTGTGCTAATAGTGCAAAGTTGTGTCTTCGAACCGAATTGCTCTTACATAATATCTTTAACATGCTAATGATCAAGTAGGTACACTACGGTTCTTCATGATTGAAGACCAAAATAACCTTGTTAGATGAAAGAATCACGATTTGCTGAAATAATATTATATGTTCTATATTTTACTGATTAAGGAGTGTTTATTCTGTGTATACAGATACACGGTTTTTAGCAAAATTTTAGCTCTCTGGAATAATGTTAACCAGTGCAGAATTGACGACAAAATTCTAATATAGGTATTAGGATTTTCTCGTCAATTCGGCGCAGGTCTGGACTTCGTTTGAAACTATCCTAGATCTATCCTTCAACCATCCGTTTTAAAGACATTGAGGAGTTCTTTTGAAAGGTACCACACTGAAAATTTTCACCCTCCCGAGAGAATCGGGAATTAAATGAAAAAAAATCTAGTTGACTATTAGTATTATATATATATATATATATATATATATATATATATATATATATATATATATATATATATATATATATAACAATACAATTTTAAAATATATAATAATTAGTAAATAGTTGTATAATTTTTAAAAATACATATGTATCTATATTTAATTTCTCATTCAAAAGTAAAAATATGTACTGGCTATGTACATTTACTTATCTCATATCGCCATATTAGAAACTACGAAAAAATGGGATGGCAGCGCCCCCATTTGAGCGATTGATGTCCACATGTAATGGATTGTTTGGTCAGTTGTACGGTTTAAGGGCAATTAACTACAGTAGTGTCCTACGCCTATAAAGTGAATGCCCCATTGGGGTGTTTCTAAGTAGTACTAGCCCGTATTTACGCGAGTTTTGGAGAAAAGGCACAAAATACTCCGAATGGCTAGGACAAGGGTGAGCTGGGATTGAATCCGGTACTTCCCATCAACCAGGTTGGAGCGCAGACCACATGTAATCGGTACCAGTTTAGGTCGAAGTCCATTTCAACACCAAGTTTGGTTAAATATCGTCAATTGGTTCGTAAGATACAGCGTAAACAAAATTCTCCATACACACATACACAGGCAAACAGACATTTTCTAGAAATGGTCAAATCATGTCCAAGACATCTGATAACGTGTTAATTCTTCGAAAACCGATGTTCAAAAATTTTCAAGAATGCCTTTTTCCTAGGTATGTAGGAAAAGTTACAAAATAATAATAATGATAATAAACACATTTAAAAAATAATAATTATTATTATTATCATGTATAATGCTTTGAATATGCTTTCTACTTCATTTTACTGAAACAAACTTTATGCAGAAAATATGAAATATAATATGTAGGGTAGGTGCTTTAGTGATTGGCATTCTCCAGTAATTGACATCTATCCCGAAATACATAATAAATAATAAAAATAATAAAATCATATATTTTACATATAAGAATTTTAACATTATATGTCAATTACTGGAGCATAGGTTGTTTAATAACGGGTAAAATGGACAACTAGCAGTGTCAAACACTGGAGCATAGGGTGCCAATTACTGAAAAAAATGAAAAACTGGCACTGTCACTTTCTGGAACATTGAGTGGGTGTCAAATAAAAATTCATAAAAAAAAAAATAATAATAATTGTTATCAACTGTATATATTTTAACATATATGTGGTTCTGAATGTCTTTCATACCATATGTACTAACATAAAATTTCTAAAAATATTTTCTGATGACTACAACATTAAAAGCATCAGAGATTGCTTTAAAAGTGTCAATCATTGGTGCATTTACCCTAGTAGAAATATCCAGCAAATATTCACTGAAAAATTCTAAATCGAGTTTTTAGTTAAGTATTTATATCGTCATGCTAAGCTTCATTATTTACATTTGTATATTCTGCACGATAATGACAGTATGTTAATAATATTTTTGAGCGAATAACGTAAAAAATCCAAATATGATAATTACGATAGGCACAATATATTATATCTTTAAAAAATGATCAAAATTAAAGTGTCAGTAAAAATTTCTACGTACGTTTTTAACGCAACGGGAAATTCCAACTTGAGATTTGGCAACAGCCCAAATCGTATGCTTAGAGAGTAATCGATAGCTGTTTTCTACCGTACTATGATTCTTTTTTAAGCTTTAACAGGAGTGGCAACTTCTATGGTTACAGTGTTTGATTTGGCAGTTTCAGTGTCAGATAACTTTAAAATATTTCATTTTTCATATTTTTTAAAGTTCTTTTCATCTTTTTCTTCTTATTTTTTTTTTAGAGATAAAAAAAATATTGTTTAATATATGGATTGTTATTTTATTCTGTTATATATAGTGCGATAAAAATAAAATAGCATAAATGGGTATTTTTAGTTATCATGTAATACTTTTTTAAACATAAATATGAATTATGTAATAAATACAGATGTATTTATTTCTATAAAATAGTAAACGCGTGTAAGATTTATTTTCGGTTTTCACATGATATTCTTAAATAAATCAGAACTTTACAAAATTTTAAGCCTTGTTGTATTAAAATATTTATACAGTAGTACTACTACCCTGAGATTAGTACATAAATTTTGTTATGAAACACTATATATATATATATATATATATATATATTTATATATAAATTATGAAATATCATGTGTCAATTGTGCTCTTAAAACTATTTTATTTTTATTGATTGTCTAATATTAAAAATAGCAAAATAATAATAATAATAATAACAATAATAATAATAATAAAGTACTCTCTTTTAGAGTTGCAAAACATTTATTTGAAAAGAAAAATTAATGAAAACACATCGCAAAATAGCCAATGTTATTGGTAAGGGGTAACTATTTTGCAAGGAAGTTATTCTTTGTCACATTTGTGATCCCAGCATCCCCACATTCCCCTTCCGTCTCCCCGATTTGCGTTGCGGTGTCCTCCGGCAGAACCCAATAGTATTGTATCTAAAGCTGCTGTGTTGTTGCGTCGTATATGTCATTTGCCAGTCGAGAAAATTTTTATCCTCCAATTATAAAAAAGAGTATTCTACATATGTTCCGAAGCACTCCTCTTTTATATAAAATATAAATAATTATAAGATCAAATTACTTCTTCAAATCCGTTTTTATCTTTCAATGTTTATAATTGTAACTGGTAAAATAATCTCTTAAGGAACAGTCCTGTATATAACAGAATTGTAAATTTTATATTTGAATTTTGAATACTGCATTAATAATAAAGGCCTTAGTCAATAGGTTAAATATTTTTTGTCCAAATCTCAGGTAATAATAATAATAATTCAAATGTTTTTACAATGTATTTTTTAAAGAATTTTTAAAAATTTAATTTCGAATTCTGTTAAAAATATTCGTCGTTTTGAAACTGATTAACATACACAAAATTAAAAAAATTCAGCTAAATGTTAATTTTATTTCTTTTCTTTCTTCCACTTTTTTTTTTTTTTTTTCTTCAGCATTGCTATAAATGTTCAATATTATAAAAGAAAGAAAAAAATTCAATTTTTTTCATTTTTTATATATTAATAATGCTACGAATCGAAATGCATACATATGTAAATAATCCACATATCTTCCTACTACTGTTTAACGAAATTATGAAAAAAACAAAAAAATAATTTTTTCCTGCTGTATTTAGGTTTTTCTTTTTAAAATTATTCAAGAGAATCACTGCATCATTCATTTAAAAAAATCTAAAAAATCCTGTGCAATTTAAAAGTACTTTCCAGAATATAAATAAGTCAAATATATTTTGAATGAAGAGAACGTTACAAATTCGCTCATATAAACACACTTGTGCGAAAAAAAGGCCAAATATTTCTCGGTACACAATATTTCTACATACGCCATATTTACATTTATTTAGCTATCTCGTCTAGAAAGCATGTGATATTTTATAAAGAAATCCTTCATAATTTATGTTTTCTTTCCAATTTTGCAGCTTGAAACCACTTCACTGAATAAATTTAATTCAATCATAAGTGTATTCCCATTCCACACTGAAAAAGATAAAGGAGTAAAAATACTTTAAAACGAGTAGAAAATTGTTGAATTTGCGTATGACACATACTCAAAATAGCTCCGAAGCAAATTTACTCCAATTTAAAAATCACGTGTACTTATTATTGTGTATCCGTTAACGCCCGAATTAATTTTTCAAAATATCATTAGCTGATTATTTCACGTCTAAATTAATATAGACAACGGGCAGTAAAATATATTAACTTAAACAATTCTTCCGATAGTTTTAAATTTAAAGCCTATTCTCATTTATTGACGTTTAATGTTCTAGCGAGAAAACTTCGATATAGAAAAACTTTGAGATAACTAATAAATTCCCTATATATGTTGACAAAAATCTCAAAAGTAAATTATTATAATATATATAATTATTCAATTTGATTTAAGTTAGTATACCTGCGCAAAAAGCAAACATATATGCGACGAATGAAAAATCATAAAATGACTATCCAAATTATGAAATAATAATTAATAGTAGACACATAAAACTTTCAGGGATCATTTAGAGTGACGCTATAAACTATCACTGAAAAGCAGAAATCATTCCAAGAAACCACAAAAAATATATGTGCCATTTTGTTAGATGTCCTCAAATGAGGACGCTGGGCGCTAACGGGTTAATATTCTAAAAAATTGGCATCGGTCATCGGGAATCCGAATATCCTAAATATAGATTGTTATTGATGTAGTCTTCCGCAAACTAGTGTGAAACCAATGAAATATAGTTCTTTATATTTGAGGAAATAAATTTTGTGTTTGAAGTCTCTCTGCTTAAATTTGTAGAAATTTTATTAAAGAACTTCTTTTAAGACAGCATATTCATAATAAAATTATGAACTAAACTAATATCAAATTGAAAACATATTATATTTGATAAAGGAGAGAAGCATGTTATCGTTTTTGAAACAAAACTTATCATTTCGAAATGAGTATGTCCCTTTACTCATTTTTGAGCGATCCATTTTTAAAAGGTAAACTCACAAAATTCTCATTTAAGCTCTTTTTATAAATTTTAAGATGTATGAGGTGAAGAATGATTTTTGTCATGCATGTGTGGACTTCATTCTTTAGT
Organism: Salticus scenicus; assembly: GCA_963930645.1. NCBI lineage: Eukaryota > Metazoa > Arthropoda > Arachnida > Araneae > Salticidae > Salticus > Salticus scenicus. The sequence continues at coordinate 267,570,682 of OZ005649.1, read as the reverse complement.
GTCTAATTTCCATATTGACAAGTACAGTCGGTAACAAAAATGTCCGAACACTAGCAAAAATTCCTATGTAAAAAAAGTACACTTCATACGGTTTTGTTCAATAAATCCTTATCGAATCATGTTCTTGCACTGACTAAGAATTTATTTAACAAAACCGTATGAAGTGTACTTTTTTTACATAGGATTATAATTTCTTAATCACTCTACGCAACACCTACACTATAAAAAATAGGTTCGTAAAAATAAGTATATTGTCTCAAATAAGCCCTGAAACAATATATACTTAAATTTGAAAACCCATGGACTCATTTTTGAGTACATTGAACTGTCAAACGTGGAGATATTGGGATTCTTATTGGTCAACCCCATTTTTGAGCATGTCAATATACTCAATGAGTGCATGTGTTTTCAAATTTAAGTATATATTGTTTCGGGGCTATTTTGAGACAATATATACTTATTTTTAAGAACATATTTTTTACAGTGTACTAGAATAATGCCTCATGATTGAGCTTTACATTATGAAAAATCGGCGGATTGCATCTAATCCACATCATCCACAGAGAATATAATAAGTGTTGATTGGATATAACCAGCCGATTTTCTGTGACGTAAAGCACATACTTTTTTAAAGCACAGATTGTTGAACTTACTGCTCTTATTTGGAAAAAAAAGTGATTCTGTTAGTACCGTAGCACATTACGCTAATTATAATTGTAAATTACCGGAGTTTAAACTTTGTAGCTGAATGAATTTTTCGTGATGTAACCCACTACATCTTTACATCATCACTACATGATCCTGCTCACTACAGTCCCAAAATTTTCCACCAACTTCCTTCTTCCTCTGACAAATATAGCTAATAGATTCCTTGTTGTCTTATGTAGGATATAGAATTGTAGCAAGCATATATTTTTTTCAGAATGTGCGACTGTCCATTCAACGATATTTTCAGACATGTATTTTATCAAATGGTAGCATTTGAGCGCATAAAGTACAAAAAAGTAAGAAATAAATAATTAATGACTAAATATATCATTGTTATGTTTAATTCCTATCACCTAAAATGTACATTTTACTTTCTACATAATGTTAACACCCATATATTTATAATATGTTATCTTCATCATTAAATTTGAGCGGTCAATTATGATTCTCGTTACATATAACGAAAAATGCATTGGAAAATATATCAAAATATTTGCGCCTTTGCAATTAGAATTATTTCAGAGAAAATATTAACATAAAATTGAAAATAACTTTATTACATTTTTTTAAAATCTAATAATACCATAAAGTACTTATTATTATGGAAATTTCATATCTTAATTAACTAATGATCTTTTAAATAATTTAATTTTTGTTTCTTTTTAATATTAAATATAAAACATTAAAACAAATTCTTTAATATATCAATATTACTAAATTAGCATAAGGTGTAATAATAAATAACGAACTATAAAAATAGTATTGAACTATAAATAAACGAAATTACTTATAAAGAGAAATGATTATATAAAAGTTTATGTTCCTCTTCAATATTCAACTAAATAACATAATATATAAATATTTGATACTGAATTTGTTTCTGTTTCAAGATATCTGAGAAAAGATGCAAGCATGAGTACATTTACTTAACAAAATTTTTGCACCATTAAATAATTTTCTAATGCTTTCTGAGACATTTACTCTTCTGGAGGAAATTTTTGAACCGTGAACTTTTATTTATCAGTGGCATATAGACTAGAGCATTATATAAAATGAATTGTTGGTAAATTGGAAACGTAATCTTTTTCTTAATCGACACAAAAATAAGTATAATTTATGGAAATATATGAACAATTGTAAATGCGCACTTTTCTACTAAAAAGACGTTAATCGTAATCAAATAGATATTTTTTCCTCTTTTTAAATTATCCTATACATTTAATCAGACTTAAAAAAATAAATTAAAAATATATCGTTAATATAGCCCGTGAATACAAAAAGAACGTTCTTACTTTCTTCTGTATACTTAGAAAAAGCAGTAGTGGAATCATGAAAAATATTCTGTGTTTTCCGAATGTTATCAGGAAGAGGAATGTTCACATGATTTGTCTGAAAATAAGCGGACAAGAAGTGTCACTGCCATAACTTCTTTCTGTGATTTCGCCAAGGAGGTTTAATATATTGAACCTTCTTGGATTTCACGTATGATTACATATCAGCCCCTTTTTTTAATTGCACCAAAATGCATCCGTAAAAAATCTTAATTTTGTGAAGCTAGGATTACGTATTTGTTCACAATATGTAAATAAATCTGGGGAAAAAAAATATAACATTTATTGAAAAATCGCCAAATATAGAAATCTACTTCGATTTCAAATTATACAATTTTTACTTTCCGAACACTAGAGTGAGGAAAGTATTGTAATCATGTCAAAAATCCGAATTTGAGAGTTTGATGTTTCTATACGTTTCGAGGTCCCCTGAGTCCGTTTTCACTATTTATACCATGATGTATGTATGTGTGTGTATGTATGTGTGTATGTCTGTGAGTAAACACGCTAGCGTCTAAACTCTTTATTCGAATAAGCTGAAAGTTGGTACGTATATTGTAAGTCACCATAGTTCGAACCCTATTGATTTTGATGAATCTATCACTTATAGTTTTTTACAGGGACACCAGGAAAAATTATTTATCATTATGGCCTATGGGCTAAACTTTTAAAAGTGCGATAGCGTCTAAACGCTTTATTAATCTGAGCAAAAAAATTGTACACATGTTATAGGTCACAGTTGCACGAATTGTATAGATTTTGGGGAATTTAGCACTTACAGTTTTTTTATAGGGGCACAAAGAAAAATTCTTTATCATTATGGCCTATGGGGCCAAATTTTTAAAAGTGTGATAGCGTCTAAACGCCTTATTAATCTGAGCAAAAAAATTTTTACGCATGTTATAGGTCACAGTTGCACCAACTGTATAGATTTTGGTGAATCTAGAATGGCGTATGGGACCAAATTTTTAAAGTGCGATAGCATCTAAACGCTTTATTCAATTGAGCTGAAAATTTATATGAATATTATAATGTACTGCTGCACTAACTTAGACATTTTGGTGAATCTAGCATTTATAGGTTTTTACAGGGACACAACGAAAATTTTTTATCATTATGATCTATGGGCTCAAAGTTCAGTAGCGTTAAATAAAACATCGTGTAATATATGGAGAAAAATACTCAAACACTCTGTTATGGTTTTCTCTCTTTTGTTTGTTTAAAAACTCCTCTTTCTTTACCTCATCTACAAAACTGTTAATTACTCAATGTTCGGAATATCGAGTGAAGTCACTCCAGATTTTTTTTGTTACATAAATACATGTAGCGTATTATAAAGTCAAATATATTATTATAGCTCCTTAATAGCTTTTAAATTCTGTAAAGTTATCGAAATTAGTTGAAGGATATTTCAAACTAAAAAAATTAATAATCCAAAAAAGCATTTCTCATGGGTATTATAGATTTATCAAAACTTAACAATGCAAAATCATAGATTTTAAGGCGGCTGGTGACAGTGATGTTAAAAAGTCACTAACATTGGAACATTGAAGGTGGTATTTATTTGAAGATTCATTAACCTGTTAGATATGGCAAAAATTATATTATTACTATTAATACTTTAAAATCTATATTTCTAATTTATAAATAATTAAATTTAAAATAATTCAAATTAGTAAACTTTACCTGAAGTCTGCTACAAGTTACTGTTACTCTGTCTTAACTATGTTCTTCAATTAAAATTAATAGTAAAATAACAGGAATTTTCCAGGAATAAAGGACTGTTTAAAGTTACACAATTTCATATTTCTAACAGCGTATTTTAATATTCAATGTTTACTTTTTTTTTTTTTTTTTTTTTAAGATTAACAGCACACTGAAAACCAATGATAATATTTTTTTTTCCGTTGAAATGGAGGTTCTAAAACGTTTATTATCAATCACGTAATGATTTTCAATATTTTAAAAAAGAAGAAGAAGAAGAGGAAGAAGAAAGAAAAGAAAAATATATACAAACTAAATACAGTGCTTAGTGTAAAGTTCTATACACATTAGTGTAAATTTAAACACATTCATCATGAAAAAGTGCAACTGAATCATCATAAATCTGAAGTTCAAACTTTAAGAAAATGCAAAATTATTCGAAATATAAATATTATAAATATTACATAAAATGCTATTTAGTAAAAAATTACATATAATGTGGATGTTATGTATAATTATAAAAAAGTTATTTAATTTTGAAAAAATTGTAACGTTTAAGAATAATAAATTACTTCCCCGAAAAAAAACACACACACACACACACACACATATATATATATATATATATGTGTGTGTGTGTGTGTGTGTGTGTGTGTGTGTGTGTAAAATATGAGCTCAACAGTTGATAAAGCATTCACATTATTCATTAATTAATTTTTCTACTTATCGTGAAAAACTTGCAAACTTCGCTAAAAAGGAATATTATCTCGAGTATTAATAATTAAATATGCTCAGTGAACTTACGTAATATACGTAAATGACCGAAAACTTTTCAAATATATTTTAATTAAATTTGACAGAATAACTGCTTTAATTAATGAATGCGTGGCTTATGCTAACTATTTCAGAAGTTTATTTTCATCCTTAATGATTATTTTACCGTAAGAAAAATTAAAGTACATTTTTCGCAAAGTTTATGTTCTGAAAAAAAAGGACAATTACAATTATACTTGTATCTGACTTTATATTTTAAGAAAATTTACCATTATTTATATTAGTGTTTACTTTTTTGTGCGAATTAAAGGAAGTTTTCACAGTTATAAGTTTTTTACAAATCTTTAAAATTTGAAAAAAAAAAAAAAAAAAAGAGTTGCTCAAACTAAATGATAATTTCCAAATTACAAAAATACATAGATAAATACATTTCTATAAATAAACATATTCATTAATGAAATAAGGTGCCTTTTTAGAAACATTCATGATTACTTTAACCAAAGTAGCAGTCGCAGTATTTACTCTGAGATTACCAATACATACACACACACGTGAATAATCTGTACATAGTTTTACACACAGACACACACACACACACACATATATATATATATATATATATATATATATATACCGAGTGTCCCATAAGTCTGTAGACATTTTTTTAAATCCATAACTATTGAAGGAATTGGTAGATTTGAATGGGATTTGCGAAAAATATATTCTCATGAATGGAGATTTAAAGAGAAAAAAAAAAGTTAAAATTTTCGTCGATAAAGGTTCCCGTACGCGAGCAAATCATACATTTCCATAAAAAGTATATTTATTTCCAGGCAAATGTTTACAAGCATATAAATTCTATTCTATGTGTTCGCTATCACTACAAATTACATTTTGTAAACGAATTACAACACCGCTTATTATGGCTTCAGTCGGCGGTTCTTAGTTCACGGAAAACAGCTTCACCAATAACGCATTACCCACCAAGTAAACATTGAAATTAAAACTTCGTGTATGTACAAGTAGGAAGCAAAATACGAAATAAGATGTGTTAATCGTAAAACTATGTAATTTATAGGACTCTGAATTGTATATTTCTCGTTATTCGTTCATGCAGCGCCCTCTATCGAGGAATTTTTTCTTTACCAAAAAAGAAATACCCTTTTCCCTGATATTTCCAGATTGATAAAGTACCCTGATTTTTCCTTGATTTCCCTGTTTTCCCTGATTGTTGCCACTCTTTTTTTTTTTTTTTACTTTCTTTTGTATTTAACAGAAGAATGTATTGGACACGTAAGTATTTACGAATTCCGGTTTTTGGTGAATTTACACTTTTTGAGATATCCAGAACTCGATTTGACCATTTTTAGACAATATCTGTCTGTGTGTGTGTAACAAAGATTTTATGGCGACTGTATCTCAAGAACTACTTCACAGAATTGCATATAATTTTATATGTAGATGCACATTGACTTAAATTAGTGCCTATCAACAGTTGGTGTCAACTGATCAGCAGGTAGCGCTGCTATGCAGCGATTTCCCCAATTTAAGGGAAGGCTATATCTCAGGAAGTACTGTAAAAATTGTATATAAAGTCATATATGGATGCAACTTGATATAAATTAGAGTGCCTATCAGCTTTTGTTGTTAACAGCTGAATAGGTTGTGCGACTGTGCAGTGATTTCCGCTATTTAAGGTAAGGCTATATCTCAGGAACTACAGCACACAAAAATACATATAAATTCATATATAGATGCAACTTGATATAAGCCAGTGCCTACCAACTTCTGGTGTCAACTACTCAACAGATGACGCTGCTATGCAGCGATTTTCCCAATTTAAGAAAAGCCTAAATCTCAGGAACTACTGCATAAAAATGCATATAAATTTATATGTAGATGTATCATGACATATGTTAGTGCTTATCAATTTTTAGGATCAACGACTCAACACATGGCGCTGCTGTGCAGCAATGTTTAGAGATTTAGGAAGGGTTTTTTTAGAGATTTAGGAAGGTTGCTTTCTCAGGAACTACTGCGCAAAACTGCATACAAATTTATATGTGGATGATATAAGATACTGCGAATCAACTTTTGGTACGAATTGCTCGACAGATGGCGCTTCTACACAGTGATTTCATCAGCTTAAGGGAAGATTATATTTCAGCTTCTAGTACGTATAATCAAACAAGACTTCATATGTGAGAAAGCCATTATGATACATTATGCCGATTCAATCTGGATTTATATCTACCAATAGGTTGCGCTGTTATAGTGCAGTTTTACCCGACAGCGAAATGCTATATTAAAACTTCTATGGCATTCACTTGTACGAAATTTGATACATGAGATAACCATTATGAAAACACGTTTTTTAAGATGCTAGTTAAACTGTGTTTCTTTGGATATTTAGTGTCAATTTTCTCCAAGATGAAAATCGTCTGCATTCTTCATGGTAGATAATTTTAATAAATAATAGTTTTTGTAAGTTATTTGAACTGAGTGAATTTATATAGAAAAATATAGAAGAAAAACTTTTGGTGGCCATAAAATATTAGTTTTTCATTTTTATCAATAAAAAATAAATATATATATATATTATAAACAAATAAAAAACAATAAATGTGGCAGGAAGAAAGCAACGTAATTGTTATTATTATTTATTTTTTAATATTGATACAATAATGGAAGTTTTATTGATTTTATAAAAGGATTTTAAAGAAAATTATAAATGCTACGTTTCTTGCCAAATTTACTATGTGTTTTGTTTTAGATAATCACTTGTGCAAAAAATATTTTTTACTTAACTTCAGTAAATAAAGAAATAAAGAAATAAAGTAAAATAAAATGTGTGTGCTTTTGGGTACACGGAGCTACATTTTTATGTGATGAAATACTGTAAAATATATGATTAAATTATAAATGATAAACATAGGTAGAGCGATCATTTAGATGTTGGCTAGAGGTTATAGCAACTGCGTACTCAGTGATGGGTGACTGAACGCTATAGTTGCATATGAACACTATTTAAAAAACAGATAAAATCAATTTTCCTGCGTTTATATTGGACTAGTTTAATTTGATGTTAACTAGATATTTATAGAACAGGATAAAAATATACTTTTTAAATTAATCTTATAATGAATAAATATTAAAATAACTAACAAAATTAAAGTTTGTGACATTTATGCTATGGCATTTATGATATGAACGGTCTTGTTGCTTCGAAAACCCGACGGACTACAATATTGAAGAAATATGTATAATTTTCATACTTTACGCATTTTGAGTGTTTCAAGGTTAAAACATCTTATTTATGTTGTGTCGACTGTTCAATTGAAGAAATTTTTATTAAAATGTAGATAGAAATTTTTGTTACTTTGCATGAAAGCATCAAATTAATAACATGAAATTATTAATTAATTTGCATGAAAGCATCAAATATGGTTGAAACAAGGTTTTATTCTTGACCTATTAGAGATAAGTGGGCAGTGTAAATTGAAAAATTGTCCAAAATAAGATAGAGAATTAGACCATGTTCATGAAAATTTCTTCTAGTTAATTTTCAACAAATTAATTTTTTTTAATTTTTATCCGACCCCTCTAGATGAATATTACTACTTAATTGAAATATGAATGCTGAATAATAGGACCATATTCAAAACTGAAATGAAAATCTGTAACACACTTCAAAAAATAATACGCATGAAAACATTTATATTAAAACCCCATTTTTACGTATTTAGATTGAATTCGTGATTCAGTCACGTATATTAAGTCGTGCTTTATATTAAGACTGAAATTTTTATTTGAAAAAAGAAATATATATATAATAATAAATACATCTAAACACGTAATTTATTTTAAAATTTATTTACTAGTGGATCTGCAGATCAGGAGCCTCAACGTCCTATTTGCATCAGACATTTTTCAATAGGTCATTTTTATTTATTCCTTATTATATAATATTATATATATTGATTCGATCGACTTATTGCCATAATCAGATACATTCCTGAGGGGGGCTGACGCCCCCTCAACCCCCCGCTGTATCTCTCTTTGTATACCTATTTGTATATCATACAAAGTGTTACGGAATTGTAAATAATTGCATTTATTTTTTTATACATTTTTTCAAAGAGGCTTAGTAAGTCGATAAAATGCTAATTTTGTGCATTTCTAGTCGTTTTAACGTTAAAATAGCCTAATTTTCCTTTAAAAGCTCATTGAAAAGCTCCAATAAGGGAAGAAATGGATTTAGCGCCAAATTTGGCGACTGTTTCCCTCCTTGGCGATTTTTTTGGCGACCTTGGCGAGAAAATCCTTATTAGGGATATACCAAATATGGAAGCTCTAATCTCATTGGCTGATGAGATACGATAGTTTTCCAGAACAGTCTGTGTTCGATAGAATAGTATAAAAGGAGCATTTTTTTAGCCAAGGCGGCCAATCTCAGATCTGTGTCAGTTTCGTTAAATGCTTGCTTTGCTTTGAGCCTCTTTGAATGAGACTTGCTTTATGTGTTATTGCTAAACAGTTTGTACTGTTGTTGTTTAGTGGTTGAATTGAAGCTGATACTCGGTTTATAGACCTGTATTTTTCTGGAAATTTCTGTGAATAAATCACTGAATTTTTGCAAGTTTCGTCTTCCATTCTCGGACAACTTACGAACCCCCAAGTACGCAACAATATGTATTCTTAATAAACGACGGTATTGTATTACTTCCCTGAAATTCATAAATTTCAAATTTCATACAAAAAAAAAAAAAAATTACATAGCATTTCAGAAATATTTTGCTTAACCTTTAAACTAATTATCAATTCTATGCCCAAAATTTTCAACAGGAAAACATGCTTTTAAAATTCTAATAAAATTTCGTTATATTTCATGGGGGTGTAACCATGTTAAAATACACTTTTAAGAAATACCGACTATAGACCGTAATAGTGCGAAATTCCTTTATGTATCCCGGAAAAGTAGCCACAGTCATTATAAACGCCAATAATAAGAATAAACCTAATTAATTATAACTCATTAATTTTTCAAACTAATTTGACATCATTTGGATGATTACAGTACATACTCGGAATTATTTTGTGTGGTCCCATAAATTATTTAGTCTATACATAACCTTTTTTAAGAGTAACATTTTAAGCATCTTTACAATGTATGTTAACTTTATTAAGTTCAATTCAGCATAAACGCATTAAAGTGCGCGCTTAAATTAAAAATTTGTCCATAGGCTCTAATGTTACGAAATTCTTTCGCGTGTATTTGTGAACGAACCATAAACATTGTATACACAAGCAAAAACTATTCAGCTTATTTTGCATTTAAAATTTATAATTGTTCCAAATTTAACATCGTTTTGATGACTAAGTGACATTGTCAGAACACTTTTGTATGGTCCTGTACATTAATTAGAAAGCTTAAGAGCACATATTTTCTTCAAACAACATAAGTTTAAGCGTCTTACTCAAGTACTCTAGTTTCACTTTCTTCATTGCAGAGTAATGATATTAAAATGCGTTTAAACGGAATTCACCCTATACGCCTTAATGTTAAGAATTTTGTCGTGTCCCTGTACACAGTTTATAAAAAATATACAATAAAAATTATACAGCTATTTATATGCAAATCTGGAACGTGTGTGCCAATTTGCAAGTCAATCGAAGGATTTTTGCAATAAAACAACACACAAACTCTTCCCATAGGCCGAAAGTATAAGAAAAATTTTGGCGTGTCCCTGTACACGAGCGACGAATGGAATACACACCTAACACTATACAGCTAATTCCGTTGGGCTCATGAATATGTGTACCAAATTGCAAGTCAATAGCGTTATTGTTGGGGCAGCTATCGCGGTACATAGAAATTCTTCCCATAGGCCGTAATGATAAAAAAAACTTTGGCGTGTCCCTGTACACGAACTACAAATGGAATGCACACCCAAAACTATACAGCTAATTTCGTGGGGATCATGAACATGTGTACAAAATTTCAAGTCAATAGCGTGATTTTTGCGGCCGCTGTCGCACGACAGAGAGACAGACAGACGGACGGACCGACGGAACCCAAAATCCTCTTGAGTCTCAACAGAGGGTCTCCACTGACGTTTCGGCAAAAATTGGAAGTCTATAGCTTGATTTTTGCGGTGGCTATCGCGGTACATACACATTCTTCCCATAGGCCGTAATGATAGAAAATTTTTGGCGTGTCCCTGTACACGAACTACAAATAGAATACACACCTAAAACTATACAGCTGATTCCTCTGGGCTCATGAACATGTGTACCAAATTGCAAGTCGAAAGCGTGATTTTTGTGGCCGCTATTGATGTACATACAGATTCCTCCCATAGGCCGTAATGATAAGAAAAACTTTGGCGTGTCCCTGTACACGAATTACAAATGAAATACACACCCAAAACTATACAGCTGATTTCGTGGGGCTCATGAACATGCGTACCAAATTTCAAGTCAATAGTGCTATTTTTGCGGCCGCTATCGCGCGACAGACAGACACACAGACACAGCCCAAAACCGTTTTGAGTCTCAACAGAGGGCCTCCACTGACGTTTCGTCAATTATTATTATTTTTTACTTATTTTTATTTATTTATTTTATTTATTTATTTATTTATTATTTATTTATTTTTTTTTTTCAGAAAAAATGTTTTTAACAAAGGAATTTTCAGAAGATTTTTTACTTTCGACTATTCATATATAATGCAAAAAGTATTATTATTTTCATATCTAGTTTTTTTTTTTTTTTTTTTTTTGGAATTGAGTTTCTGCTATAAATACATGTTTTGAGGGTCCTGTATCTGACAAAAAAAAGAAAAAAGATTTTCTATTATTGGTCTGTATATATGTCTGTTTGTGAATCGTTATTAGCATATACTAAGAATGAATATTAACAGAATGTCCAAGCTCGATATTCTAAATCTGTATCACATAGGATTCTGCACTTAATTTTTCGTTGAGACTGAAAAAATGATTTGTGCGCGGGGACATTACAAAGAAACAAATACATTTTGTGCCTGGGCGAAATTTACGGTAGATACAGCAATTTTAGACTCTACTATGCAAAATGAAATTAGCGTATATATTTATGTGAATAAAAAACTATCTCGTAAGTATATAATTGAAAAATCATTCATCATTCGTTTACAAGGTAGCACAAAAAAGTTGGGATATATTAGAGATATATTAGGAAATATCTGGAATTGAATTTTAAGTTGTGTTGCCTATTTATTATATAGTGCTAAATTTAAATCAGTATGTGTTGTTTGTAGAATTTATAGACAATATGCAGGGTTACTCAGCATTATTTTATTTTGTACGAAATTCATGAAAGTACTATGGTGCATTTTACCCAGTCTAGAAAGCTGCGTAGAATTATAATATATTTTTTATTCCAACACAGTAGAAAAGTAAAATGTTTAATCCTTTTTATAATTTATTAAATAAGTTTTAATATTCTCAAAATGATGTTTATACTTTTCTTAACACTTGGAATGAAATGCCAGCCATTTATGTCTGACACTTTCCGTTTACGCCGTGTCAACCACTGGTGGCTCATAGTGTCAAATATGATTTAAAGCTGCGTCAATAACCGGTGGCTGACAATGTCAAATATGATATAAAACTTTAAAAAAAAAAAAAAAAAAAAAAAAAAACAGTGTTTTCAGTAATTACTGAAAATTTATTTGATTTTTATTTATTGCAGGATTATATCATTAAGGAATTTTAATGGATGTTATTGAATGAAACACGGTAAGCATAATGCGCTTCAAACAGCGTGTGTGGCCTGACTGGAAATTCGCGAGGCAGTCAGCGTGTTAATAATAAAAATATTTATGTTTAAGGGTCATTTCATGTTAAATCAACGCAAAAAACCTGCACTTTTAAATTGAGCTCCTCAGATTTTTATGAAATTGGGCTCATTTAATTTTTTTATTCAGAAATGAATGTATACCAATTAATAAGTCCCCACCTCTTTTCGTTTTTTATATACAGGGATGCAAAAATGGTTAAAAAATGCAAATTTTCAAAATTCGTCTACTACAAATGTACCCATATTTTGTGTTCTGATTACCTTTGAGATAAAACAATGGTATCATTAGAACATTTATAATACAGGCTTTCAAATGGTATATCACAAGTATATATTTTAAAACAATTTCATTTTAAGGTCAAACATATTGCCCTTTTAACTTCAACATCTCAAAAAGTGCATATTTAATTTTCTTTCAAAAATTATGCTTTATTTGAATTTTTATTATCTATAATTATTGTAAATTTCAACATTTAATGTTCATGGGATGCTGAGTTATAAATCAATATGTAAGCATCCATCAGTATATTCATACTAACATAATATAAGTTTTACCTATATTTTGTTCTCTAAATAAATTAGATATATAAGATCGGTATTATCAGAAAGCTTACAATACAAGCTTTCAAATGATTTATCACATGTATATATTTAAAATAAAATTCATTTTAAGGTTAAACATTTTTACCTTTGACCTTTAAAATCTCAAAAAGTACATATTTAATTTTCTTTTAAAAGTTAATGTTATTTTTACGTTTATTATGTATAATTATTAAACATTTCAACATGGGAGCTCCATAAGGTCTTAAGTTATAAATTAATATGCAACTCTCAATCAGTATTTTCATACTAACATATCGTAAACGTTACCCATATTTTGTTCCCTAATTAACTTAGACATATAAAATTAGTATCATTAGAAAGCTTTTACAGTAGAACTTGGATAATTCGAAGTTGAAGGGACCAGAGAAAAACTCGAAATATCCAAAAATTCGAATTACATATACTATTTTGTCAAAAAGAAGAGATAAACTAAAAAAATAAAACTCTACGATCAAAGATTTAACAAATAAACTTTATATCTAATAAAATCTTTTTGTAAAAAAATAGAACCGACTCCAAAAAGCAACTACTATTCAAACAACTAAAAAAAAAAAAAGTATGAAATGAAACTGTAAATTGCGCCAAAAAGTATAAAATAATTTCCTTCGCCAAACAACCTATAACACTACAATTAATCATAACTTTTGAAGTCGGCGCAAAATTAAACAAAATTTAATTGGTTTTTAAAGGTTTGCTTTTAGATCGGTAGCAACAAATGCTGTTGTCTCGATTGATCCATTTTCATGTTTCTTTTATTATTTTATCACTGTATACAATTGGTCCATTAGTAGCATGTACATAGAACAGTGAACATTCTTTACAATGTGGTATTTATGTTTCGAAGTTAGAGTTTCCTTTGCAAATTTGGTATAACTTTGATACCTATCATCCTTGATGGCTTTTGGATTTGGCGATCAAAACGTAATGCAAAAATATACACGCAAGATGTATATTTTCATAATATATTTTGTACGAAGTATTGTTTCATATTCTACAATAGATTACTCTCTTAATATACCTTATCAAAACAATCATAATATCCCAAAGAACTTAAATATGTTTGCCAGATAATTTTGCGATTTTGCTTTCACGAAGGATGTCAGATACCAGCATCTTCGCCAACTTTTGCTGCTTACGAAATCTTATTTGTTTTCTTGAATCAAAGTAGTTTTCGGCTGCGTTTTGTAGGTGACAATGCGAGATGTGTATATTGAATAGGATTTGATTTTTGCATTAAATGAAGTTATCAATTTTTATTTAATTTTGCGCTGACTTCAAAAGTTATGATTAATTGTAGTGTTATAGGTTGTTTGGCGAAGGAAATTATTTTATACTTTTTGGCGCAATTTACAGTTTCATTTCATACTTTTTTTTTTTTTAGTTGTTTGAATAGTAGTTGCTTTTTGGAGTCGGTTCTATTTTTTTACAAAAAGATTTCATTTTTCTCTTTTCAGTGAAAACTTATTCATATAGCAGAACATCAAAAGACGTTCGACGGCAGTTTCACAAATCATAACTTCCAAGAAAAGTGACATAACTCAAAAAATGGTTTATGTCACTTAAAAATACATGAAATGCACCGAATGTGGACAAAAAGTTACATCTCCATCTAGAAAGTTATCCACTCGAGAGACAGTTGTGCCAGTTTTATTCTAGTCAAGTTATATTTAAGTTGATTTTTCTCAAATGCTGCATTTTTAAGTTGTGTCACTTTTCTTGCCTTTATCGGATATGAGCAAAAAACTATCTATTGAATGAACATACGTTAAGTCAAAAAGTCTTTAGAAATATAAAGAACGGATACGCTGTATTCATAATAACAAATTCTGTTGGGCATATATATTGAACTTTACAGTGAATATGTGTCACCCGCTGCGCTGGAAATTGCACAGCGTAAAGTTCAAACAAAGAGCAAAATATGCATTGCAGCTGACGGACAGAAGTTTCAACATCGATACTTACATACTGCTTTTACCAGTGTAGCTGCATGCGTTCAGCGGTTAGAATGAGAAAAGACTTTTGTGAGTATCCTGTAATTTGTTTATATCTTAATGAAATCATAATGAAACCTATTTCAGGCAAAGATCATTACAACAAAAAAAGTATTAAAATTAAATCATCTCTTACGATGTTAAAAACTAACAAATTTTAACAACAAAACAACAATAAGAAACATGGTTTGTATTGAGAACCACTTCCTTTATGAATTCGGTTTAAAAAGTTTATGCGTTAATCGATGTGACCGTCTAAAATAACCATATTTTGAATTTTACATAGCATAAAAGTCACCCACTACGCTACAACATATGCAATGTCGTTCAAGTGTGCGCAAAATAGGAAATTGTGAACAAACAAATGTACGTTTTAAGCGTTCTGTTTTTAGCATTAATGTCTAAACTATCTTTTCATTAGGATTTCGTACTAAATCGACTATGCTCTGCAGTTTTATAATTCACTTTTCCCCCTGTCTTGAACCGTTTCCGAGATAGGAACGCTAACTCCATTGTTTTCCACCAGCTGGCACTGTAGGCGGTTGAATCCCGTAGCACATGTCCACTTTACTATACCTACATACCACTTTTATGACTATAGCTGCAGCCTTTCAGCAGTTAAAAGAGTCGGGACTGACTTTTTTGGGCACCCTGTATTTTGTTTTGATCGTAAAGATATTACAAATGGACCTTTTACAGACCAATACCTTTACAATAAAACAAAAAGTATCAAAATCGGATCATCCATTCAGAAGTTATGAGCTAACAAGCAAAAACAAAAAAACATTCTCTTTGAATTGAGAACCTACTCCTTTTTAAAGTCGGTTAATTAGAGCATCTCTTACGAAGTTATAAGCTTACAAACACCAACAACGCATAGCTCGAATTAAGAACACCCTCTTTTCTGAAGTTGGTTGAAAATGACTTTGTGCTAATCGATGTGACCGCTTACAGAAACAGTACTTTGAACCACAGAGTATACGTGTCATCAGTTACGCTGCAAATTGTGCAATGTAGTTCAAGTATGCACAGTGTAGAAAATTGGCGAACAAACAACTCCATGTTTTAAGCGTTCTATTTTTAGCTAAAAACTGTCTAAAAACTGTCTAAAAACTGTCTAAAATTTGTCTAAAAACTGTCTTTTCGTAGTAAATTGATGATGTTCTACAACTTCGTAATTAACTTTTCTTCCATCTTGAGATGTTTTTGAGATAGGAGCGATAATACCGCTGTTTTTTACCAGATGGCGTTTTATTTTCTTTAGATTGTAAAGATATTACAATGGGACATACTTCAGACCAAGATCTTTACAACAAAACAAAAAGTATCAATTAACCGTATTTTGAACTATATAGCGTATGTCTCATCAGCTACGCTACAATGTGCGCAATGTACCTCAAGTGTGCATAGTGTAAGAAATTGCGAACAAACAAATACACGTTTTTAGCATTGTATTTTTAGCATCAATGTCTAAACTACCTTTCGCACTAAATCGATGATGCTCTGCAGTTTTATAATTCACTTTTCCCCCTGTTTCGAACAGTTTCCGAGATAGGAACGCTAGCATGAATGTCTAAACTGTCTTTTTGTACTAAATCGATGATACTCTTCCCCTTTGTAATTAACTTTTCTCTCTAGAACCGTTTTTGAGATAGGAACACTAACTCCGCTATTTTCCTCCAGGTGGCGCTGCATGCGGTTTAACCTTGCACTGCATGGCCACTTTTTTATACTTACATACCCTTTTTATCACTATAGCTGAAGCCGTTTAGCAGTTAAAAGAGTTGGGACTGATTTTTTTGGGCACCCTGTATTTTCTTTAGATCGTAAAGATATTACAATGGGACCTATTGCAGGCCAAGACCTTTTCAAAAAAACAAAAAGTATCAAAATCGGAGCTTCCGTTCAGAAGTTATGAGCTAACAAACATTAAAAAAAAACATACGGTTTGAATTGAGAACCTTCCTTCTTTTTTGAAGTCGGTTAAAAATACAGCTACATTCTCTCCCCCCCCCCCCTCATTAAATCAATATTTATTTACGAGCTTAACTATTGAACCCTTTTTAAAAAATAATCAGATATTTTTGATGACTTCTTTAAGTACAATCTTTGTGTCATAGCATATGACTGAAACCTATCAATTGATACAAAAATAGAATTTTCTACATTACACTGTAAAATATATGTCCTACTTACTGCCAGAAATTCTCTGTAATTTGAGAAAATACGTTCTGACAACGTAAATTTTTTCGTAAATTACACGTATTTTCTCAAATTACAGAGAATTTCTGGCAGCAAATAGGACATATTTTTTTATAGTGTACACATGACTTTCAATTTAAAAAAACCTCGAAGTTCATGTATATGGACCATACCTTCTTATACGCACTAGGTAGGAAATACTCTTGTATTTCCTTATCCTTCTTTTGAAAGACTGTTAAAAAAATAATGCACTTTAGCTGAGAAATATCTCGGGAACAAATTTTACTGTAATATTTTAAAGGTAATCGTATGAAAAATTCGAATTATCCAAAATAGATTTCGAATTATCCAGGATTTTTTAGCATTATTTTAATTCAAAATTCAAGGGACCGAGTAAAAAATTCGAATTATCCAGAATTTCGAATTAAACAAGTTCGAATTATTCAAGTTTCACTGTAATGCAGTCTTTCAAATGATATATCACATGTATATATTTTTTAATATTTCATTTTAATGTAAAACATTTTGACCTTTACTTTTCAGTATCTCAAAAAGTACACATTTAATTTTCTTTTAAAAATACAATTATTTAATATAAAATTATTTAATTTTATATTTTATTCTTATGTTTATCTATAATATTTGTAAGTTTCAAAATGGGACGACCATTTTTTTGTAAAACTTACGTTAGGTTAGTATGAAAATACTGATAGAGGTTTGCATTTTAATTTATAACTCAATATTCCATTATTATACCATGTTGAAACCTACAGTAATTATAGATAATAAACGTAAGAATACCATATAATTTTTAAAAGAAATTTTAATGTGTACTTTTTGAAATATTGAAGGTGAAAGGATAAAATGTTTGACCTTAAAATGAAAAATTAAAAAAATATATTCATGTGATATATCATTTAAAATCCTGTATTATAACCTTTCTAATGATATTAATCTTATATCTCTAAGTTAATAAGGGAACGAAGTATGGGTAAAACTTAGGTTATGTAAGTATTTACTGATTTAGGGTTGCATATTAATTTACAACTCAGCATCCCATGGCCGTCCCATGTTGAAATTTGCAGTGATTATAAATGATAAATGTAAAAATGAAATACAATATATTTTTTAAAAGAAAATTAAATATGTACTTTTTTAGATATTAGAGGTCAAACGTCAAAATGTTTTATCTTAAAATGGAAATTTTTAAAAATATATACTTGCGATATAGCATTTGAAAGCCTGTATTATGAGCTTTCTAATGATACCAGTGTTCACTCGAAATAGCGATCTAACAATTCTTACGTTAGAAACATGAAATTTATAGTCTGTGTTTCAAAGTTTACTGCTAGGATATGAAAATTAATGAATTTTTTTTATTGGTCATCACTTATTAAAATTAAACTGTTTTTGTACAATTTTATTAATTTAAGATTTAAAAAAAAAGGAACAAAAAAAGGCCGTTTTTTTTTTTTTTTTTTTTTTTTTTTTTCGAAACATTGTAAGGTCATATTTTTAACGTATATACATATTTTGTGACTATAGTAAATAAATGAATAAATATAAAAATATATACATCTGAGGAGTTCTTATCAATTAGAATTGTATTAATTAGGAAAAAATAGATAAAACTGCCATCAGTTTTTATTCAAAATTGCCGATTTTATGGGAAAATGATTATGCTCGAAGTCCTTCCACAAATTTTGCCATCAAATTTTCAACTTTATTATAAATAGAATTCTAATTTTCTTAATAATCAATTAACATTGTCCAATCCCATCATATAACTACAGCGATATTGATGCAATAACGATAGCCGCAAACATGCTAATCCAGCAGCACCTGCGGGGTGATATCCATCATTTTCTAAGCAGAACTATTATATAAAAATAAATTATATCTATTGAATTCGTTGAAATTCAATCTCATAGTATTCAAAATAAACAATCACGAAATCATATAATATAAAATACAGCGACATCAAACATAACAGAATCTGAAAGAAAGTTTTATGAACGTAGTTTCTCTATATATTAAAAAAAAGTTACTGTCACTGGCGTCAAATTTTTTTTGCCTGCGACAGCATCTTCTAGCGGAGGGCAAGGTCTTTCGCGTCATGAGAGGTATCAATGTGTTCCGAATACTCCAAGGAAGACATTTCAGCTGCTTAGAAATTTCTATCATCTATATATATAAAAGAGTAAACTCACTGACTGATTCACTCACTGATTCACTCACTGATTCACTGACTCAACACGGCTGTGGCGATCCTATGAGAGATAGAGTCACAATTTTTGGTTAACTGGTTGATTTTAGGACCCTGACGCTCACTAAGACGGGATTTTGCGAAATACCCCCCCGTCCCCCCCCGGGTGGGCAGAAGGCAGAAACCACCTTTATAAGCATAACTCGGCTCCAAATTGCTTCACGGTGAAGAAATTGCAGATGGGGAGACTAGACTTGAATACAAAAATATCGTTTTCTGCGATTTTGGAATTTTGGATTTTTAAGGGGGGTAGAGGGTAAAAATGAGATTTTCGGGGGCGCATAAGGCAAAAACACATTTATAAGTACAACTCGGCACCAAATTACTTCAAAGGGAAGAAATTGCAGATGGGGAGACTAGGCTTGAATATGAAAAAATCATTTTCTGCGATTTTGGAATTTTTGATTTTTAAGGGGGAAAGGGGGGTGAAAATGATTTTCGGTGTTGCTGAAGACAAAAACACCTTTATAAGCATAACTCGGCTCCAAATTTCTTCACGAGGAAGATATTGCAGATGGGGAGACTAGACTTGAATACAAAAAAATCGTTTTCTGCGATTTTGGATTTTTGGATTTTTAAGGGGGAAAAGGGGGGAAAATGATTTTCGCAGGCGCAGGAGGCAAAAACATCTTTATAAACATAACTCGGCTCCAAATTACTTCACGATGAAAAAATTGCAGATGGGGAGACTAGACTTAAGTACAAAAAAATTATTTTCTGCGATTTTGGAATTTTGGATTTTTAAGGGGGGAGAGGGGCTGAAAATGATTTTCGAAGGTGCAGAAGGCAAAAACCACCTTTATAAGCACAACTCGGCTCCAAATTGCTTCACGGTGAAGAAATTGCAGAGGGAGAGACTAGACTTGAAAACAAAAAAAATCATTTTCTGCGATTTTGGAATTTTGGATTTTTAAGGGGGGAAGGGGGTGGGGTATAAATGATTTTCGGAGGCGCATAAGGCCTAGAGATGTTCCGGTCACATGCCATCACAATTTTGATCCTTCCCGGAAGGTATCCTTCCCCCGCTTTGGTGATCCCCAGAGGTATAGTGTAGGTGAGAACATGGAGGACATTGCGGTCACGACAGATTTTATGTGCACCAGCCACGATTAGTGTACACGACGGTCTTCGGCCTGCTCAAGTATCGAATCGGCAATCTTCCAATTACGTGCTCTGCGCTTTACAGACTAGGGTATTTTCTCTACTTTTAGAAAATTAATTTTCTAAAATTAATCGTCGCACGGGAAAATTAAAATATGATCCATGGTTGTAGGTAGGTAGATAATTAGGTTGGTTGTGTTTGACGTCGCACCATTACTGCGCTATGGATAGTTGGCGACGGTCTGGGACGCACCCCTACGGATGTTCTGGAGACGTACCACTACAGTTTTGGTCCAACACGAAGGAAATGTTCCCCCGCTTCAGTGACACCCAGAGATATAATTTTGATGGGAACATGGAGGATATTGCGGCCATGACATATTTTACGTGCACCAGCCACCATTATTGTACATGACGGTCTTTGGCCGGCTCGAGAACCGAACCCGCAATCTTCCAATTACGAAGGGGTACCGCGGTCCGGATCTAAGGTTGTAAAAAATAAATAAAAAGGGTCATATACTAAAGATGTAATGCAAAATGGTCTAGATATTATGAATTCCTTTCTTTTAAATATATATATATAAATATTATATATTTCAATTTGACATTGAATATGAGGATTTCCATAATAATTTTCTGCTTTTATCTTGTAATATGCACTATTAATATTCCTTTTCAGTGAAAGAAAACAGCGAATAGGCGGGTAGAGCTCTGCATGTGTTAATAAGTAAAGTGAGTCGGCGGGAGGCGAAGCTTCCCTCCGGGGTTGGTGAGCGGAGCGAGCAGGGGGCAGAGCCCCCTAGTTTTATAAACTATAATTTCGACATATATAGCACATTTCTATGTAATCTATATGCACCAAGATGTAGACATCATGAGAATAGCATAAATTATTGCAGAAGAATGTTACATTTTAATTTAAAAATAATTAAGAGCAACCTAAGTCAAAGTTTATTATTAATAAATATATGTATATTAATAGAACCTAAATAAAAATGACTACAAATCTGTATCATACCAAACCACATGCAATTGATATGGGGAAAGCAGAATCAGTCCAACCGTGTTAAAAAGACAAGTTAAAGTGTTTACAATCATCGAAAGCTTGGATAATAAACATTTCATTGAATCACATTCTTTCTTTTTTTTTTTTTTTTTTTTTTTTTTTTTTTGCAATTTTTGTATATATTAACTAGGTTTTTTTCTTTAATAATTTTTACTCTTACAAGTTTTAAACATATTATTTTATTTCTTTACCGTGTTTTTTTTGTTTTTTTTTTCTATTATTTATACGTTTTCTGTTGAGTCTGAAGTTTAATTTATAATTAACATTCAGAGTTATGTTAAAGAAATAAAAATATCTGCAAGTTTGTTTCAAATCTACAATGAAAAAGAAATGGAAATCTGTTGCAAAGAAAATAAGCAATTTTAAAAATAAGATTTGAAATCTGGCAACAACTCAAAAGAATATGTTTTGTAGCCAATCAATAGTGGTTTTTCTTCCAGCGTAATATTTTTCTTTTAGCCATTATTAGAATGAAAGCTCCTTTGGTCAAAGAGTTTGATTTGGCATTTTCGGTGGAATATAAATTTAAAGTAATATTTCTTTATTTTTTCTTTCTGCCAATTTTTCTTCAAAAGAGAGGTAGTGTTGAATTTATTTCTGCTTCGTCATAGTTTTTTAACATAGGATAAACAAAAAAGAAATAGAAAATGCTACGTGTGGTTTTGGAGGATTTTTTTAAATAAGAAGTTATTCAGTTTTATGATATATATTCTTTCAAGAAAAAAAAAAAAACCTAGCACACGTTTTTCAGTTACAATGTCTTATTGGGAGTATATGGTAATTGTTTTTACAGGAAAATGTATAGTACTGTAATTTTTTTTATTTTTAATAATATAATTTCGGTATGAAAAAAGAAATATTATAAGAAACTTGCTGTCTTAAATGGTGGCAATTCATAGAAGTGCTAAGTACATTTTTATGAATTGTGAAAAATATCCATTAAAGAATATATACGTGCCATATTAAACCAGTTGACAAAAACAAGTGGGCCGTTAAAATTTTTTAATTCTTTGTTCATGCATATTACATTTTTTCCAATATTTTAATAAATAATTAGAACAATTATTGTTTATATTGTATTTAAAAGAAATAGATTTATATATTGTTTTAAAATTTAAGAATACATGCCATTGTCATACATTGTTTTTATACAGAGCATCTAAAATAAATTAAGCATATCATTATCACTTGCTGAAAAGAGTGTAAGTTACTTTACACGTATTATTTAAGTGTATAAAAAGAAAGAAAATTATTAATAATTATGATTAGTAATTATTATTTTTATAAATATTATTTACAATTATTAATAATAAATTATTAAAATTAAAGAAAAAAATACTATATTTTTTACTGAAAATATTGTAAGTTATTTAAATTTTATTAAAAATAAGGAGCTTTTGTAACTACAAGATTTCAAAAATGCACGCCTAGTAACATAAAAAAAAGTTTATTAAAAAAAAAAAAAAAAAAAACACTTGAAATTAATGTACATTCGGGAAGATTTATTATTCACGGGATGCAGCTGAGTACATTGATGTTAATAAGAGAAAATGGGGATCAATAATTTATATTATATATTTTTTCTGTTAATTTTGCTTTGCATTTTTGTTTAAATTTTTTAAACATAGTATCATACTTGAAACGCTGGTATTCAATGTAGTGTATTTAGGAAGGTCCATAAAATACTATTAATTATTTTATAGATATTAAATTAGAAAAATTATTCATTTGGGTTATTTTAATTTTTTTTTTCCTAAATTGAGATTAGGTTATATTCATAATACTATCGGATAAACAGTTTGTGTTCAAAATAATAATAAGTATTCAAATACATTAGATATACAGACGAAACATCTGGTACGTATAGTTTTACGTAGTTAGAATTTTTTTAACAATATGAAATCGATATGCATGTTTTATATGCACAAACGCATAATGGATAAAAAAAAATTATGAAAAATAAATATTTATCTTTTATTTACGGGGCAACATATAATACTTATGATATATATCATTACTTTGTTTGAAAATTGCTAAAAGTGCATTAAAAATGTGTCATGCATTTATTTATTTATTTTCTTTTTTTATTCCTTTCCTGGTAGGCTTTGAACGCTTCGCTGGTCACTAAATTTAAATGAATTTTCAAAAGAATTGAATCACTATTTATTTTTTATATCACATTTTGGGCTTTGTAACATAACTGAAAATTCCTTTTAAGGTCAAAAAATCAAAATTACAAATAAAATAAAATTAAATATTTCATCCGTTTTGCATTCGTTTCGCAAAAATGCTCTATGGTCTTATATGAATGATTCTCAAGAATGAACCAACAATTGTTTCAAAATTTAATGGATTATGTATGGGAAATAAGTATGCTGCAGTTTAAAAATTCCAGCTCTTAGAACTTCAAAACTGATAAAATTTAAAAAGTTATTTGTTATTATTTAATATTAGACTTTTTTTTTTTCTTTTTTTTTTTTTTTTTTTTTTAATATCAGACTCTTATTTTAAGATAAAAGCAATCGAATGACAACGCATGGTGAAACTTTGCATCGAAATATCTTTAAATAGCTTGATATACGTAGTGTCCGCACAAAATAGTGAACCGTTTTTAAAACTTATTAAATATTACTTACAAACTTTGAATAAACACCATAAAATGCGACAAACTCGCAACAATTGTTTCGGGTCGAAAAAACACACGACCCTTCATCAGGCGAATAAAGTAAGCACAAGTGCTGCAGTCAAAGCGGCAACGCACCGCTTTGACTGCAGCACTCGTGCTTACTTTATTCGCCTGATGAAGGGTCGTGTGTTTTTTCGACCCGAAACAATTGTTGCGAGTTTGTTGCATTTTATGGTGTTTATTCAAAGTTTGTAAGTAATATTTTTTACAACGCCAGTTTTGTTGTGCTTTTCTATTATAGTTTTTAAAACTCTTTTTAAAAAGTATAACATGTATGCAGTATCTTAAAAAAAAAAAAAAAAAAAAAAAAAAAGCTGACGTTTATCAAAAGCAATTGAACAATATCGCGTTGTGAAACTGTGCGATGTAATATCTTTAAATCTAGTAACTTGATGTATATAGTGTCCTCACAAATAATGAACAGTTTTTAGAGCTCGTTTAAAAAGTATAAAATCTAGTCAGTATAGTAAAAAAAAAAAAAAAAAAAAAATCATCAGTTAGAAAAAAAAAAAAAAAAAAAAAAAAAAGAAAAAAAAAGGCCGACTTTCATCACCAAGCATTATTTATATAGATGATGTGCTAAATTCATTTTTGGTATACACAAAAATTGCAGGTAATATACAAGACTAATAAAAAATTGCGGGGTGGTACTGTTAGAATATTTTTTGAACAATTTGAAATACATTTAGAAAAATAAATAGCACACTGTAAATAACAAATTTAAAATCTTTATTTTTTTTAACAACTATATTCAAACGGGCAAAAATGTTTTTATCAAGTAAAATAAGGTTTAAAACTGTTTTAAACAACTGTTTCAAATAAACTATAAGTGTATAAGTACAGTTCCTAGTATGATATTCTTTACACTGTAATACAGTGGTGGACATAATTATAAGATACCTATCTAATTTGACAAATAGTGAAAGAAAAGATTCAGAACTAAAAAACGTTTAATCAAATACGTCAAAAACATAAATTTATTCTGCTATCACAATTAATTGTTTTACAGAAATAATATTTTTATAGAGTATAATTTAAAAAAAAATTAAAAATACCATGAACAAAATTATAAGACACCCCAACATTTTAATTAACACACCTGCTTTTTTTCGAAAATAATGTGCAATATGCAAATTTTCTGCACTCTGTTATGACGTCAGAAGTTAACTAAAGCAGACGATAATCGACTTCACGCATTTACAAACATGCCACGAGGTACAGAATTAAGAGAAAGTGAAATTTGCGAAATTTGGAGATTAAATGGAACTGGTGCTTTTCAAAAGATATTAAACGCTTTAGACGTGCAATTAGAAATGTTTTGAAAATAGGAATTAATGAATCGGTTATTAAAAGATCTGGACGTACTCCTTGCTTGTCCTCGAGAGACAGACGCCATGTGCTTTCGCTCGATTAAGATGACCACTACAGGAATTAAAAATGCTTTGAAACTGATTTGTTCAAGGAGAACCATTTGCAAGGTGTTGCATAATGCTTCCTATGTGAAATATAAACAATTGAAGAAAAAAAACCACCGCTTCTAAGCCGGCACAAAATGGAGCGTCTAAACTTCGCTAAAAAAACTATGGCCTGGACCTCCAAATGGTACTCTGTGTTATTTTGTGATGAAAAAAGTTTAATCTGGATGGTTCTGACGGGTTTCAATATTATTGACATGACTTACGGAAGTCTCCTCACGTACTAATGAGCCGCCAAATGGGTGGAGGCTCAGTAATGGTTTGGGTCGGATTTTCGGCTCAAGGGAAAACGGATATTCTTTTTGTGCATTCAAGAATGAATTCCGAAAAATATAAGAATCTTCTTAAAGATCAACTATCTATATACGGTGAACTTCTTTGTAGAGAAAACTACACTTTCCAGCACGATAACGCACCGATTCATCCATCACACGAAACGAAAAAGTGGCTTTCAGAGCAAAGTATCAATGTTCTCCCGTGGCCTTCTGGCTCCCCAGACTTAAATCCCATCGAAAACTCGTGAGGGATCTTAACTCGTGCAGTTTACCAAAATGGGAGGCAGTTTATATGTGTCGAAGACCTAAAGAATGCTATAAAATGTGCTTCGGAAGAACTGTCTTGCGATATTTTGTTAGAATTGATAGATTCGATGCCAAATTGCATCTTTCATGCAATAAAAAACAATGCAGGCTCCACCAAATATTGAATAACCATGTTAGAGGATTTTCTTTTGGACCATTAGTGTCTGCTAATTATGTTGGACACTGCATTTGGGGAAAACGGTTGGTGTCTTATAATTTTGCCCATTATGTTTTTAAGTTTTTTTCATTAAATTGTATGAAAATATCATTACTATAAAATAATTATATATGATAACAGTATAAATTTATGTTTTTGACGTATTTAATAAAACATTTTTAAGCTCTGAATCTTTTCTTTCACTGTTTGTCAAATTAGATAGGTGTCTTATAATTATGTCCACCACTGTATATCTATATTAATGTAGTGTAAAATAAATTAGTATGAGTGCCACACCAGATTAAATATTTTGTCAAAATTATTTTTATATATATTTTCATACGTCTTATATTATCTAATATCTAAATCACAATTTTATAATAAGTTGTTTATTAATATATATATATATGTATATATATTCATAATTATATATATTAGCAGAAAATATCCCAAGACTCATAATTCCATAATATCATAACGTATGAAACTTAGGATATCGGATATGGATTGCATATTAAACATTTTCACATTGCAATGAATATTTGTTTTACAATTAAAAATTAATTTTGTCACTAGGCGCCAGATTATTTCTCATAAAATTTACTGTTTTGGAAATATTCATGGGCCTTATATTATGTGATTTCAAATTAATTAACAATTTCATAATGAGTATTTTTTTAACCTTAAAATATCGTAATTCATGGAATTTAGAAAGCCAGATAATTATTGAATATTAAACATTTCCACAATGTAATTAATATTTTTTTACATTTAAAAAATAAATATTTGACAGCAGTAGACTGTTATTTTAACGAAGATCGCTGATTAATACAAATGTTTACGGAAATATATGTGCTGCACAGAGTGAAAATGTCTTAACATTGTCAAGTATGATGTTAAATATTTTTCGTCCTTTTGTCATACTTATTTTTAGTAGCTATAGACTGTATTCATTTTGCGTACCTATTTTCAATTATTTATTGAACACATGATTCTTGTTTCATATACAAATTTTACGTACACACCGAAATCCGAAATATTCAAAAAATAAAATAAAATTTGAACTGCATTTAGTTACCTTAACCCATTAACGTCCGAATTAATTTTGGCAAAATATTATTAGCTGATTATTTCATTTCGAAATTAATATAGACAACTGACAGTAAAATATATTAACTTAAATAATTCTGATAGTTTTAAATTTAAAGCCTATCCTCATTTATTGACGTTTAGTGTTCCAGTGATAAAACTTCGATATAGGAAAACTTTGAGATAACATATTAATTTCTTATTATATGTTGGCAAAGATCTCGAAAGTAAAGTATTATAATATATATAATTATTCAACTTGATTTAAGTTAGTGTACCTGCGCAGAAAGCAATTATATGTGCGACGAATAAAAAACCATAAAATGACTATCCAAATTATGAAATAAAATAAAAATTAATAGTAAGACATGAAAGTTTCAGGGATCATTTAGAATGATGCTGTAAACTGTCACTAAAAAGCAGAAATCATTCCAAGAAACCACAAAAAAATATACGTGCCACTTTATTAGCTATCCTCAAATGAGGATACTGGGCGCTGACGGGTTAACATACAAAATAATACAAAAAAAAAAAAAAAAAAATGAAAATTTGTAAATATTGCTGTTTAAAGACACAATCGGTTTTTGGAAATAGATATGTACCGCTTATTTTGAAAATAGTGTAAAAAAAAAAAAAATCTTCAGAAAATATATTAAAAGTTTTTATTATGTTATCAAAATATTTTTTTTTATTAGCTGTGAAGATTTTGAAAAACGTATTTTAAAATATTGATCCAAAATAAAAATTCTGCAGCATATTGTAGTGTTATTTTTTAACCTAACACCTCAAACTTAAGTCCGTTTGATCATCTGTATATTTAAAATGGATCTCATATATATATATATATATATATATATATATATATATATACATATTTAAAAAAAAAAAAAAAAGACGAATAATTTAAACTATGATTTTTTTTTTTTTTTTTTTTTTTTTTTTTTTTTTTATGAAAAACGGATTTTTTATCCGTATACAGGACGATCTGTTAAAATTCCATAGATTTCAGTCAAGTGCTATTTCTGCAAACTTACAGCTACATTACAACTAAATAACATTTATTTTTCTTAAGTTTCTTAAAAAACAGTTTGAATCTATTCAAGAAAATAGGCCTAGATAGAATAAGAATTCCCTAAGTGGGGATCCATAAGAATAAGAATTCCCTAAGTCATTATGTAGGATCCTAAAGCTCATATACACGTGAGTTTCATTGAAAATCACGAAGAACTCCGATCAGCTAAGAAAACGAACGCGATATGGTATTGCTTACTCAAGAAAATGGAAACATATAGTTATCATAGTTTCAATATAATATACAAGGCCTATCCTGAAAGTAATGCGCCCCATTTTCTTCTGCCGAGACTATCAGTCGCATAGGGTTGTCGTTTGCACGGAAGGGTGGGTGGAGTCTTGGGAACACAGCGCCACCAGAGCTAGTCAGCTACGAGCTCCTGCAGAGTCACAGTGCGTGTTTCAGTGAACCCTTGTGTGAGTGCTCGGTCGAAATGAAGATGGAAAAACCTCTCGAGCAGAATTGTTGCAGTGTTGTGACAACGATCCGACTTTTTTGGACAATGTGGTAAGAGGTGACGAAACTTGGATCTTCTTGTACGACCCAGAAAAAAAAAAAAAAGCGCAGAGTGGCACACGACGTCGTCCCCACGCCCAAAAATAACAAGAATGAGGGAGTCGCAGGTCAAAGTGATGATATTTTTTTTTTTTTTTCGATTTCAAGTTAGTGGTCCGTTTTGAATTTGTTTCCCCTTGCCGACCAGTCAACACGAATTTCTACGTCGAAGTACTGAAAAGGCTAAAGCAACGGGTCAACCGCGTCAGGTGCGAGATAAAAAATTCCAGGAAGCTGCACCATGACAATGCTCCCAGCACCACCTTTTTTATTACTACCGACTACCTGGCCAAAGCCGGCATCTCAACGCTTCCCCACTCGCCTTACAGTCCTGATTTGTCCCCAAGATGGCTACGACGAAGTTACTGTGACGGACTTCAGGACGCATATAAAGCACGGAAATCGCGTTGGAACAAGTGTGTTGAAGCAGGAGGGATGTATTTCGAAGAATATTGAGTAATTGTACGAATCGGTTCAATAAATTTCTTAAAATAAAAATGGGCTTATTACTTTCGGGAGAGACCTTGTACATATGTGTGTGTGCGTGTATTTTAAAAACTGTATTCTGAATCAATTGTTTAATAATGACTGCAAAAATGTCCATAATTTTACATATTAGGTCTTTGCAAAAGTTCGTGCGGACGCGGATCATTTTATTGCCTCCAAAGACGAGAGCTTCTATCGCCGTGGTATACATTTGTTACCCGAAAAATAGGTGAAGGTTGTAGAACGTAATGGAGAGTATTTTGAATAAAAATTGTCTTTTGATTTGATGTATTTTTATGAAATGAAGCAATAAAAAACCGCACGAATTTATGCAAAGACCTAATATTTTCAATACATAAATATAGTCATTTATTAATGCATACATTTAGAATATAGTATCATTCGCTATTTTTAACATGATACTTTTAAAACCAAAAGCTATCTAATATTATTACTTTTTTTTTTTTTTTTTTTTTTTTTTTTTTTTTTACGTAAAAGCTAAAACTATTTTCAAACAATGGCATTATACTTCTTTACGTTAAAAAAGGTCTTTTTTCTTGGGTGATCTGCTTTCACACTTAGTCATGAAACAGCAATTACACACTTAAGCTTCTGATACAACTGGAAAATCAATAGATTCTATAGTTTCGAATTAATCCGGGAGGATTACAGTAAAACACATAAAGACACTTTGATGAGTCAATTAGATAATGTTCAGGACATTTATTGAATGGTATTAAAGTTTTTACTTTTGGTTGATTGATTAAAATTAGAACATTGATAAAACTTTACCTTCCAAGTATCTAGAAAACAACAATTGAGGATTAACTTTTTTTAAGTGGGGTAAGCTTTGTTTCATTTGAAAATTTATTCATTTCTGAAAATTATGCTAAAAATTATTATGATGTTAAGACGGTTTCTAAGTTATAAATTGATTCATATATAATAATACAATAGCATAATATTGATTTTAATGCACATTGCATAATTTAAATAAATTGGATTTTAATATAAAGTACTGCAAATATTTAGAATATATTAAAAATAATATATAAATTGTAAAATATATTATTCAAGTTAATATTTTATAAACTTTCAGATTTAACTTTCAGAATGCTTTCAATATTAGCATTTTAAAAATATATATGAATCAGTAATTGAGTTTATTACCAATTTATTACAATAAATGTTTTAATTATAACTTTGACTATGTGTATTTTAGAATTTTGTAATGAAAAGACTATAAGTATTTTAGAAAAAGAGAAAAAAATTGATCAGTTCGGAATATGAATCTAGATCTTTTACCATAACGCACTCTTATTATTTCTCATAACGCATCCTATACACAGAACAGAGGAAAAAAATCGTAATTAATGCTGACGATTATTCTAGGTCAGGTGACCTGATAAATCTCTGGGTCGTTACAGGTCGGAGAACATAGGTTCGAATAGTTGTTGAATCACTTTCCTCTCTTTTTTATGTGGATATATTCATAGCAAATGTATGTGAAAGAGCTTATCTTAAAATATTAATGTTGATATTTTTCCACTAATACACAATTTTTGTGAGACTATTTGATGTTCTGGGATAACTCTTGGAAAAACAGTGTTTCTAAATATTAGGATTGTTTTAACAATCCAAATGTACAGTAATTAATTAGGGATAAAACATGGATCTTGGGTAGGATACTTTAAGACAACGGTGCACTAACAAAAAAAAAAAAAAAAATGTAAATATATTACTTAAAATCTGACAGTTTCATATAGTGTTATTTGTAGATGAGAAATACCATATAAAAATTAACATTAATATTAATAAATAGTAAAACTTCAAAATGCCCTTTGACCATTAATTTTTTATTTAAGCTTCCAATATTTTTACATGTAGCTTGATATGAATTAACAAAGGTTAAAATACATGTTTTTACTTTCTCTTACTCATAAGGTAGAGAAAGTATTGTTTTAAGGTGAAATTTTCGAACATGAGTTTTTGTTATATTTCCATGTTTTGAGGTCCCCTGAATCCGAAAATCATGTTTTTAGCGAATGGTCTGTGTACATGTCTGTTATCAGCATATCTCAAGAAAAAATAGTAGCAAAAGGTCCAAACTTAGCATCCTAGATGTGCATGATATCGGGATGCTACACTAAGCTTTTCGCTGAGATGAAGCAAATGGTTCGTGTACAGGAACACCCAAGAGAATTCAAATACATTACGTCTATGGGGGAAAACCAGGTAAGTAGAGTTTAACATCTATAGACTGCACTAAACCAAATGAAATAAATAAATATATATATATATATATTATTCGTAAAAACATGTCTCATATAGAATATGGCAGGGAAATCACCCTCTGTTCATTTACAGGGCTACACAAAAGAACTAGATTATAATGTGACAATAGCTGAAAATTAATACAAGTTTCTTTCAGGTTATGCCGTGTATTATAACTATAGGATTATACCTAGGTGCACCATGTTGTCTGTGCATAATCTTCAAATGATATACAGGGCTGCAAATGTTTAAGCGATAACTTCCTTTTTCACTGTTAGTGGAAGTGACGTACTATAATATTTTACCATTTCCAGGAAAACTGGTCAGGAACTGAAATGAATTCTTTATAGACATACTGTAAATAATGTATGTCTTTAAGCTAAATATTCATCGCTGCTTTTTTTTTTTTTTTTTTTTGGCATATTTACACGTTTTGAGGCTTTCTGATTACCGAAGTCAAATTTTTTAACGTTGATTTTTGTCTGTTTCTCTTATAGTAACTAAAAAACGAATAATTTAAGAGATCCAAAAGTTGTATTTTCAAGTCAATATAAGTTTGTTCTTGGAAAAGTTTGATAAAGACTGATACGTTTCAAGGAATGTTGCATGTGAAAGTTGTCTGTATAGTTTTATGCGAACTTCTAATTTTAATAACAGATTTAAATTCTATATACATGTAGGTGCATTAATGAAAGGGGGGGGGGGTAGAGGGGGGCAGTAGCCCCCCTCACACAGAACTAATTACCAAATAAAACTCTTTCGAATCGTTATTTGAATTGTTTAGCAAAGGTTTACATAACAGTACTCGTTATCTTACCACTTAATCTCCAACCTGTATTTAAAGGATTAAATTTCAGGGTAAGATAAAGTCGTGTGAGTGGCACATCATATTATTTTTTATTTACAATCATAACAGTAATAATAAAAAAAAATCAGTTTTTTTTCGGAATTTTCTTTAAATCTATTTTAATTTCAAAATTTTAGTCTTTTAAAAAACAAAAGGTGGAAAATTAAAACTTTATTTTGCTTAGACATATATATATATAGAAAATCGTTAAATGATGTTTTATAAAGATTCAGCAGAAAATAAAACGCAAGGAACATTTCAAATTTGGCGCAATGGCACAAAAATCAATTTTGAAAAAAGATGTTTAATTTTACGAAATATGCATTTTTTTTTTTCTTTTTACAAACATAAACGATTATAACTAAGCATAAAATAATGGTTATTTAGAAATTCTTTTTGTCACATATTTCTATTGTTATGTAGTTTCGTATTTTAATAAAATTGAAACATTGAACTTTTAGTCCAATTTTGCTATTTAAAAGTGTACTGTCTCTTTAAAATACAAAATTCTACACTTCCCTTTAATTCCTTAATTTAAAAAAGTAAAGAACAAAATAATAATGTTTAGAGCATAGTTTATAGCATTAGTGTTAGCTTTAACAAAGGAGACTGTTTGGGTAAAGTAATCGAACGACGTTTTAAAAAACCGGTATTAATGGAAATTTCTATTATTTGTCCTAAGTTACTTTAGGTGTTTTTTCCAGTTTTATCGATTTTAAAATATTTCATTTTAAGAAGATCCAGTGAAATCCAAGTTCGGATGTTTGGTCAATGTCGTAGCCAAGGATGGGGGCAAAATTTTGCAGATTTGTTGAAAATTTCTGAGAACTGCTTCATTTTTAGCATTCGACATGAACTATAGTTTGAGCCCCCACCAAACAATTTTTTTTCTGGCTACAGCCTTAAAATAAGTATATGTAATGTTTTATTTTAAGTAAATTAAAGAAAAAATAATAATGTTTAGAGCATAGTTTATAGCATTAGTGTTAGCTTTAACAAAGAAGACTGTTTGGGTAAAGTAATCGAACGACGTTTTAAAAAACCGGTATTAATGGAAATTTCTATTATTTGTCCTAAGTTACTTTAGGTGTTTTTTCCAGTTTTATCGATTTTAAAATATTTCATTTTAAGAAGATCCAGTGAAATCCAAGTTCGGATGTTTGGTCAATGTCGTAGCCAAGGATGGGGGCAAAATTTTGCAGATTTGTTGAAAATTTCTGAGAACTGCTTCATTTTTAGCATTCGACATGAACTATAGTTTGAGCCCCCACCAAACAATTTTTTTTCTGGCTACAGCCTTAAAATAAGTATATGTAATGTTTTATTTTAAGTAAATTAAAGAAAACATTTATGAAATGTGTAGTCTATGATTATTATTTTAGATGTATATTCACGCTTCTTTACCAATTACATTAGCGATTGACAATGCTAGGGTCGTAGGCATATAAGTGGAATGCCCTCTCGTGGGGGTCTTTCTAAGGGGCCCTAGCCCGTATCTACGCGAGATTCGGAGAAAATCATGGAAAACGCCCAACGGCTAGGACGATGAGTACGACTAGGAATCAAGCCTGGTACTTTCTATCTACCAGCTTTGAGCGCAGAAAATAAAATCCAAGAAAAATTCCTCAGAGCATTTCTTGTTTATTCTAAACCAAAATTTAGATATTTTCTTAAATTTTGCAGTGTTTATTCAATTTTGCATTACAAACACCCGTCACATCATCCTACAGACAAAAAATATTCCGAAGAATCTTTTAGCTTTATTGATGTCTGAAACTTTAAGCTATTACAATATATTTCCATTCTGCATGTGTTAGTGATAAGTCTTACTGGGCATGCGCAAATGTTTTCTGGACATTGAAATATAGCGAAATTCAATCAAAATTTCGAAATAATCCAAAAAGATAATTTTAGATTGTTTGGAGATCTAAACTCCTGTTAAGTGTTATTCAATTACGTTTTCATGTGGTACTCGGACATTAAAATGCATTCTTGACTTAGGTCCTTCGTGCCGTCGCCCCGTCGCCTCGATTCGAAGCTCGTCGCCATCTGATAGTTCGAAATAAAAGTTCGGTAGTCCTCAAAAATTTTTCGATATTATTTGTAGTTTTAATTAAAAACTGCACAGATGGTTATTTTAACACCAAGATTTTGTCAATCACTCATATTCATGAAATAAGACATCAGAATTTTCTGTATGAGAGGGCTATAATAAATATATAGCTATTTAAACTTTTATCACAAAAATGTGATTTGTAAATATCAAGCATAGTTATTACTTTGAATTTTTTATTCAAATTTGATACATAGCTAAGATTGTTTGAAATTTATGAGATTATTCGAATTTTTCAAAGATTTCATAAAGTATGTGATAAATACTATATTTTCCCATTAGTTTTTAATAATCTAACATTTTCTACATATTGCTATATTTAGTAAATACAGTTTTACTTGTGAAAAGAGCAATTTATCACTGTAGTTAAGGTGCCCCGGTAGTACCGATTTCTTAATTGGAAGATTATGGAGTCAATTTTTGAGTTTGTCACTGACCTTCTTGTTTATTAATGGTAACCGGTGCACTTAAATTAAGTTGTGGTTGCAATGTCCTCCATGTTCCGAAATGAAATCCTATAGGAGTTGCAAAAGCAGGGATCCATCCACTCCGAGGAGAATGAAAACTGTGATTACTGAACTCGAAACCAATCTAGAAGTCAGTCCTAGACCGTCGCCAATTGCTCATTGCGTAGCTCTAGCGTGACTTAAAATCTACTCAACCTTATTTCAACATCAATATAGCTTGATTCTTCGTCTGAGTTTTTTACAATATGGAAGCAATACGATTCGTTGCTACGATTCGATTTTTTTTTCGACTCGTCCACCACTATATTTATATAATAATCTTCTGTAATATTCCATTTTCTATTAACTGGAAATTTCAACATTAATACAGTGGTGGAAAAGGAAGGTAAAAAAACTTAGACTGTAGCAGTCCTGTTCATGTTCCTCTCTTATGGATATCTTATTATAAGCTTTAAGCATCGTTCATCTGATTAAATGAGAAATTTTGTTATTCTTATAATTCAAATATGTCCAGGTTGTAGCCAAGGAGGGGGGCAAAATTTTGCAGATTTGTCTTAAATTTTTTAGAACTTACTTCATTTTTAGCATTCAACTTGTACTACAGTTTCAACCCCCACCAAGATTTTTTCTTTCTGGCTACGGCCTTAAAAAAAGTATATGTGACGTTTTATTTTAAATAAATTTAAAACATATTTATGAAATATTTAGTCTATAATTATTATTTTAGATGTATATTTACTCTTCTTAACCAATTACGTTAGTGATTCGCAAAATTTTAAATTGTTATTTGGTGGTTCCGTGAGATTTACATTTGTAAATTTAGTAGTCTGTTATGCCAAACAGGTTGGTTAGTTGGGTTTTACGTCGCACTATTGCTTTGCACCAATATCTTTAAAACGAATGGTTGAACCATCGATCTGCGATAATTTAAAACAAAGTTATCGATTTTTTTTTTTTTTTTTTTTTTTTTACTTTTAACGAAAAAAAAAAAAAAAAAAGACTTTGAATAAAACATCGTACTTTTTTTTTTTTTTTGAGAATAAAATGGACTTTGTTTTGTATATTTGGTGTTATACTACTTCTCTAATATGGAAATCGTCTGCATTATCATAAAAGATAATTTTTTTAAATAATAATTTTAATAAATTATTTTTTAAAAACAGACTTATTTTTTAATAACCGAATTAAATTCTATATAAATGTAGGTGCATTAATGAAACGGGGGGCTGAGGGGGGCTTTCGCCGCCCTCACACAGAACTAATTATCATATAAAACTCTTCAGAAGCCTAATATGAATTGTTTAACATAGGTTTACATAACAGTACTCGTTATCTTACCATATAATCTGCAACCTGTGTTTATTGCATCAAATTTCAGGGTAAGAGAAAGTCGTGTGAGTGACACACCAGATTATTTTCATTCATTTTGTATTGGTTTAAATTATAAATAATTCCATGGTGTAAATAAAACGACACCGTTACTAGTTATTTTATCTCTATAAATAAAATATTCTGTGTAAAGGTACGTTTTAGTAAACAAACATTATTTCACTGAAGTAAAATATGTCATCTTTTTACATTAATTTATTTTTCTTATTTTCAGTTTTCAACAGCCATACAAGAATATCGTTAAGAATATCGCGTTAAAATGAAAGAAAGAAAAATCCAAATGACTGTTTTTTTTTTTTTTTTTTGTTAGTTATTCCGGTAATACGCGACTATTCGTACTCTTTTTTCTCCATTAGAGAATAAATCGTTTTTGTTTGGTCAATATTTTAGCTCCCCGTCCTGTTTATTATCGCAGTAAATCTTGTCGACTCATTTATGTTCTTTGCGGTTCATTGGTTGACATGCTGTTTATTAAATGTTGAATTATTTATTTTTAAGCTGTATTGCGTTGTTTATTTTTTTATTTGAGCGCAAGTGTTTCTGAATAGTAAATGTGATGATATAATTTGTATATAAAAATTTATAATAAATTAAAGAAAAAAAATCTTGTACAATGCGCTTTATTTTATTTTTATTTATTTATTTATTTATTGTTGTTAAAAAAAAGAAGAAAAAATGTTGGATTAGTGAAATTCTGTTTAATTTCCCATCACATATTTGTTCTCATAAATGTCTGCAACAGAGCATAATGTATTCATGTTACGAGAAATAAATTTGGCCGATCGCTCAACATGGTCGCAGATTGAAATGTCTCAGCTAGTAGGCTACTAAATATTCATTTCGATACATTTACCGGATACTAACTTGCTAAATTATCATTATTATTATTACTATTATTATTTAGGGTTAGTTTTGTAATCCTTCATAGTTTTGTACAACTCCATACTTTCTGCAATGCAATGATCGTTATAATAAAAGTTTATATGAAATATTTCTCTCTTTTGCTACGTTATGAAAATCTTAAATTTCCAATAATTTATGAAATTAAATTTCTATTTTAAAAGATTTATAAAATTTTAAGTGTTAACAGTCGTTATATTCAAGTAAATATCATAAATGATATTTTAATAGTGATCTGACAAATTTACGATCAAAATATCCTTTTAAATGAATGTTTATGCGATATTTTCCCTATTCTGCCATGCCAAAAAAAATCGTAAATTTCAAACAACTTAAGGAGTTTTTAATTATAAATTTTTCATAGTTTTAATTAGGCTCATGCTAGCCTTATAAATAATATATTAAAGTTGGTCTGACACTTTACGGTAAAAATATTGCTTTTTATGCACGTTTAAGCGAAAATCTGCTATATTCTCCCTTGTTAAGAAAATCATAAATTTTGTATAAGCCTTATAAATAATATATTAAAGCCGATCTCACTTTTTTACACTGAAATATTCTTTTTTATGCACGTTTAAGCAAAAATTTGCTATATCCTCCAGTGTTAAAAAAAAAAAAAAAAAAAAAAAAATCATAAATTTCGAATAAATTATGATTATATTAATTAAAATGTTGAAATCAATGAGGTTTGACCTTTTCACGATCATTTATTCTAAAGATATCGTATAAATCTCTAACAAACTAGCACATTAACAGACACCACACAGATGAACACTATACCGAGATTTTTTGATTTTCTGATTCTTAAGACATCAAAACGTATAAAAATGTGAAAAATCCCACTTTGAAAATGTAAATAAAAACAATAATCGAAAATGAGAAAAAACCCACACCTATAATATGGTGGGTTCTAAAATATAATATTTATCCATAAGATCATAAACCTTATTTAGTTCATATATGATGACGCAGTTTTCTAAAACAGTGATTTAAATGATGTTGATGCATGTGAATCCAAAGAAAACTTTTGTTCGCAAATGCACTTAAAAATTTTAATAAATAAATAAGACTGTCGTCATGTCCGGAGAAAAACATTAAAATTATTATTTTTATTAAAAACACTTTAAAAACACGTAAAATTAATTTTATTTGAATATTTTTTTAAATATTATCCTAAGCTTTTCGCTTTTAAATTCCAAAGCGTCATCAGGGATTTTTATCACTGAATTAAATGAGTAGTTTTTTTTTTTTTTTTTTTTTTTTTTTTAATAATTTTCCTTTCACAGTCAACAGTTAAGTCTTCTAATAACGTGAATAGCAGCAAAGTCAATTTGAAGTCCGGTGAAGGTTGGATCAAGGAGCTAAGAAAAGTAAGAGAAGCTGGAAATATTCGAAAATCGCGCGAGGCTGTTGTAGGAGAAAAACCATAATGGACTATCAGAAATAAACTATTAGCTATTTTATAATATTGTGCCAAATTATTGACAAAATTGTAACGGATTTAGAATTTACTGCTCCCTTACTTTCCTTAGCTCCTTGGTCCAACCTTCACCAGACTTCAAATTGACTTTGCTGCTAATCACG
The DNA here is from genome assembly GCA_963930645.1 of Salticus scenicus. Classification (NCBI taxonomy): domain Eukaryota; kingdom Metazoa; phylum Arthropoda; class Arachnida; order Araneae; family Salticidae; genus Salticus; species Salticus scenicus. Next base: position 267,531,422 of record OZ005649.1, on the reverse strand, counting down.
TTATTAGAAGACTTAACTGTTGACTGTGAAAGAAAATTATTTAAAAATCTGCTCATTTAATTCAGTATTAAAAATCCCTGATGATGCTTTGGAATTTCAAAGCGAAAAGTTTAGGATAACATTTTTAACTTTTTTAAATAAAAATTAATTTTACGTGTTTTAAAGTGTGTTTAATAAAAATAACAAATGTGTTTAATTAACTCTTTTTTAGAGATATTGGTTACAATTATTTTTATTTTAAAAGTTTGTTATTATTTTTAAGTATATTCCAACCCCCTTTCCTAAGAAAAAAAAAAAAAAAAACGCTACCCTGTAAAAATATGTAGAATAATTTTTTTTTCACTACTTCTTAAATCAAAGAACTATGTTACTATTATTTATAACTTAAGCGTATTTAAGTTTGAAATCTTCTCAAATTTCGTTATTTATTAATTATTGCGATATTTTAAATCTGGGCAAATAAATTTTTGGGGAATCGAGCATAGAAAAATAACTATAATGGTACGACCTGTCTTCGTGCTAAAAAAATATTCTTCTTAGATTTCAATATGTAAAGGTAATATTTTATTCTAAATGTCTGTCAAGTCAAACCACATATTTCATGCGATCTTTAAACCTATTATTGAACTCATTTCCTTAAAAATATCTAAAAACTATTCAAAGGTTAAAAAAAAATATTTTGATAAACTCATAGTTTATTTAAATGCATTGACTTTTTTAACGTGCAGACTACGTTTAAATTCTAGTCACAGATTAAATGCTGCAGCTTGAAAAAATCTCAATATTCCAGCATTTATTCAGGACTAAATAATTTTTACAGATTAATTTGCACAGTTTGACGACATTTTTTACGACCATGGGAGTCTCTGCATATGTGACTCAATGAGTCCACGGTTAAATAGGTGTGGTGACTCTTTTGGCTGAGAAAAAATTAAATAAAATAAATAAATAAATAAAGAATAAGCAAATGCAGATTAAAAACTTTTCAAAACCTTATACCGTCGGTTAATTTGATACCCTCCTAGCACAAAGGATTATCCACTAAACTAGGTGCATAAGGCATGGTCGCATAATAATTACTTACTAATGCAGAAATTAATTACTAATAAATGGGGGGGGGAAATAACTTCCCCTCTAATTTTAACCCTCCTGTTTCTTTTTCTCTTCATTTTGAATGCACTAAACATCGTAATTGGTAATGAGCCAAATAAAGGCTTTTTAAATGAAATTTTGAGAAGACGGCGATAATTAAAAACATTTTTTTTTGTAAATCATCGTCTTAAAATTAAGATACGAATAAACGTACATTCAAGTATAGCAGTATTAACTGCATCAAAACGTTTTAAAAGGTATTTATCATTTTTATTTATTTTTTTATTTTATTTTTATTTATGTATTTATTTTTTCCGAAAATTTTTTAAATGTTCCAGCTTTACTATTTTTTTCCTCCCTCAATTTCAGATTATTCTTAAAATACATATTCTGGACATATATAGATTTCAATTTGTTGATTCAGTGGCAAGTTAATTAAGTGTTTTGAAGTCTAAACAGAAATGGTTTGGATAAACATACATATTTGAATATCTGTAAGATGTCGTCACTATATTTTTCTTATAAGATTTAGTATAAAATTAGCTAGACTGAAACATTTTAGCATTTTTCCAAAAAAATAATAAAATTTTGAATGTAACGTTTAAACAGTTTTGAAGAAATTTTATTATACTTAATGTTGTTACATTTTACTGGAACATCAGAAACCTTTATTCCTACTAAGATGGTAATTTATAAAAGAATAGTAATAACCATCGTCTACATCAGGGGTGGCCAACCCGCGGCCCGCGAGGAGACTAACGATATTTAAAGTTTGACGACTTTGGATAACGGATCAAAAATTAATAAATACGTTCTGACTTTTCGAAGTGAAAATACCTCTCAACGATTATAGTAGCTAAAGAACTGTTGTAATGAAATATTATTAGATCCATTATTCATTCTTTTTATTATAGTTTTAATGTACAGTCATAATTTTTTCACGATTATATTGTTAATTTATGAATGAAAATAACTTAAAATAATGTATTCTGCTCCGAATTTTCAACCTGCCCTTCCCCGAAAAAAGTATATGCGTACCTGAATCATATGCTCACAAACATATATGCACATATGCATATGTACAGTCACAAAATAATAGTAATAATAATAATAATTTTTTCCCCGACTGATTTCGCCGTAAATTATCGTAGAAACCAGCAGCTGATGCCTAAAGATTGGTAATAACATCTAGAGTTTTTAATTCAATTGCTAAATTTTGCTTAGGGTTTCATCTACATATTAAAACTTGCATAAACTTCATCTCCCCCCCTGAATAATAACACCCATTGTTGACTACATATTCGAATTTCTGAGGTCAAGGTGGTTCGAAAAAAGGTAGAGTTTATATTGTTTATATCAAGTCTTCATAGAGTTACAAGCAAAAATTGGTCAGGGGGAAATCTCTATATTTAAAAAAAATTAAATAAAGATATCACACAGAAAAGTATTATACCCATTCAGATAATAATCGGAAAAGGAGTATAACAATTTTAAATATAAAATAAAGTAAAGTAAAGTAATGCTAATTAAATGCGTAAGCAGAGTAAAATATGACACAAATGATAACAAGTGACAGCCCCTGAGAGCAATAAAAATTGAAATATCACTATAATTTGAAAAATAATGATAGGAATGAACTGTAAATTTAGAAACTCATATTTTTGATGATGTCCGTTCTATTCGTGCAAAAATTAATGTAGGTCATAACTCATAATTTTTTGAAATATGATATTATTAATAATTTTCATAATTCACAAAATGTTTTTTAATCAAACATATGCATGAAATATATTTGGGCCAGTTTTAATATGTACACACCCCTTAAGTAAAATTTAAACAAACCGTTCTAAACTAGGCCTTATTACTAATCGAACAGCACCAGCCAAATGTCTCTACACTAATTTACGGCAAAATTAATCGGGAAAGGTGTGTGTGTGTGGGGGGGGGGGGGGGGGTGTTATGGCTGTACATAGGGTGCGGCCCGAATGAAGAAAATAGATTTCCAAAGCGGCCCACCAAGTGTTTTGGGTTGGACAGGCCTGGTCTACATAACAAATTTTAAGTTTTTTTTTTTCTTTTTTTTTACAGTATAATAAATAAATAAATAAATAAATAAAAATAAATAAGTAAAGCATTTTAAAAAGTAAAGCAAAATTTGTCACTAATGCTTGAAGAGCTCATATCCAATTAGATCTTTTTAACAGAACGACCAGGAAAGTAAATTTTACCAATAGTAATTTTAAATATCCTTTTCTTTTCTTTTCTTCTTCTTCTTCTTCTTTTTTTTTTTTTTTTTTTTTTTTTTTTTGTGAATATTGTAATGCGCAGAATCTCCATTTACTACTTTTCAATATAAACTTTCATTGTTCGTTGTTATTTGCACATCTTATTTATTCAAAATGGTTCTATTGTTATTGTAAAATCACTTGATAATAAATTTGTTATTTTAGATAATAATTTAAATAGCAAAAAATATGATTTAGGTAATTTAGATAATAAAAAAAATTAGATTAATTTAGATAATAAAAACTATGATTATTAATTTGTATACTGACATAGTTGCCAACATTTTAATTTATTCCAGAGCATTTTTATCCCCGCCTTTAATTCGCACCACTTTATTTATAGAATATTCACTACAAACAGACTATCCGCATTTCATCCTAAAGATATACCTTTCATCCACATTACATCCTGAAAATGTCTATTTCATCCTGAAGGAGTCCTTTAAATGTCCTATAAATAAAATAAAATAAAATAAGTTTATTGCACAGACACTCTCACAAAAATAAAATTTAATTCTCAAAACATTGTTAGAGAAAGTTGCTATCAGGAACATGCAATTCAATTTATCTAAAAAGAAAAAAGTCTACAAAAAGAAATATTTATGTCTAGAAGTTATTCAAAAATTCATACATTTATGATGTTTTTCTGTACTACAATATTTATTCATTTTCGAAATTTCATTTGTAACTTTCATATTCATAAAAATAATTATTCTTACTAATGTTCGCATTCCAAGCCAAACATATATTTAGACACGATTACTGAAAATTACAGAGGGAAAAAAATATTGCAGATGAATACTTCATAAACTGGTTAGCCAAACTTTGTGAAATGTCAGTTATTGACAATTTTAATTATTTATATTCTAATATAAATTTAAAGATATTTTTAAAATCTTATCACACGTAAATTTATAATTAATTTGTAAAATTAGTAAATAATTACTTCGGTTTTGGATTATCATGTGAATGGTTTAGAAGTGATACTCAGTGATTAGTTCTTTCTATAGCATACCATCTAACATACTTTCCTAATCTTCAGTATCTTATCGCTTTCTTAAAGCAAATTTTCAAACGATAGAATGAACTGTTTAAATAATTAAATTCAATTTAATACACTCCAGGACATCACTTCGAAAAATCTGGAGTGGCTCTACTCGATTTCCCTATTAGTAGTTGATAAGCGTTCAAATAAATTTAAATCATTTTAAAATTCAGAAAGTAATCCAAAATGAAAAATGTAATATAGAATGATTTAACATTTCTCCTTTTAAGATAAAATAAGAATATTTAAACGAATCATGAGTTCGAGTGTCATTTTATTTATAAATGAATAAATTTTAATGATTACTGATTTCTCACGCCTTTCCTTTTGGATAGAATATAGCAGGAGACATAGCAAGTCATAAAGATTTCTTTTCTTACAGATTTAATTTTAAAGCCTCTTTTAATTGGCTGTGTTAAAAATATGTTTTCTTCTAAAATAATGACAGAGGCGATAATTTTCTGATTATAAATAAATATGTTGGATTTAATATTAATCCGGAATTAAAGTTTACAGGGGAAAAAAAATAATCAAAAAGGGTTCGGCGCTTTTTATGTCACGTGACTAATTCGCATCGCATACAGCCGTCGCAAAGTTTCTACCTTCCAGAATCAACACTCTTCAAATAGTACATTTGTACTATGTATGGTAACGCATCCGAATACCTCTGTGCATCCTTCTAAAAGACTATAAATTTTAAACAATCGATTTCCAATAACGAAAATGTAACGTTCCTATATATACTTAGCAAAATTTCTTAGGATGAAAACTAATATAAAACTAGCTATAAACTAATTCACTAAGCGAAACCATTTCGCAGCACATATTTATTAGAACGTCAAACACACAACTGTACTTACAACATAACTGAGAAGAGAACAACTCTGGACCGTTGCCAAATCTATAACATAAAAACATGGTGTTGCCAAAGAATTATACAAATATTATGACATCTTCCCTTTAAAGGAAATAAAAAATTTAAAATAATGATTAAATAAAAACTATATACAAAATTTACAAATCAAGACGTTCTGGTGGTCTAACAACTCGGCCAGAACGGGTGGTCACAGTTCGAGAAAATTTATTAGTCTTATAAGAATTATTAAAGTCTGAATTGTTAAAAGTTCTTATAGGTTTTAGATCTAATTGAGTCAAAGGACCTGGCTCTTCAGAAGTTTTATGCTGAGCTGATGGGTGAACCACAATTTCTCTATTTGGAGGAATGTCTGCTTTTGTTTTCTGTATCATTCCTGAATTCCGTCTAAATGTGCTACCATCTGCAGTAGTAACCAAATAGGATCTAGGAGCATCTGTAGTACCAGTAATAGCAGCAGGAATCCAATTTCGTAGGGATACTCTAAGTTTTACTTTTTCTCCTTCCACAAACACTGGAGATTGAACACTCGCAGTCGTTGAGCTAAGTCGCTGTTTCTCCCTGACTAACTGAAGGGATACAGATGATGATTCTCGTTGCAAACGTAGAGATGGGTGTATGGGAATTAAAGTTCTAGTAGGACGTCCAAAAAGTCTTTCTGCAGGTGAGGTCAAGTTATTACGAGGAGTATTTCTCCAATTTAGTAATGACAATCTGTAATCAATTTTTTTCAATATAAGATCTTTTAAGTAGCAATTTAGCTTCTTGCACATAACGTTCTGCTAAGCCATTAGACTTTGGATAATGTGGGCTTGATGATATATGTTTGATTTTCCAGGAAAGTGTAAATTGTCGAAAAGCTTCTGAATGGTATGTAGGTCCATTATCAGACTCCAAAACATCTGGTATACCATGAATTTCGAAACAATCCTTTAAGAATTCAATTACAGCATGTGATGTTGGATGATGCAATTCCTTAAACTCAAAATAACCAGAATAACTATCAGCAACAAGGCAATAGGTTTTTCTTTTAAATTCAAACAAGTCAGAAGCAACTCTTTGCCATGGAAAACATGGTACAGGTTTCATCAACAAAGGCTCGGTGTTGGGTGCTCTTGATGTTTGTTGGCAAATAGCACATTGTTGTACATAAGTTATTATTATTAAATTACCTCAGTAGCACAGAACATTATTTCTTTTCTTACGCAAATGTCACACATATTTTAATTTTAATTATATATATTTCGATAAAATAATTTTACAGGTAATTATAATTAAGAAAATTTTCTTACCTGTATTCATCAATCGAGCATCTGATCTTTATATTCTTGTTTAGACTGCTAAATCATTGTAATACTCTTCTACAAAGAGATATGTATTAGATTTGAAATAACTCAGCATATAACTAATTGACGACATCATTTTGTGCCTTTTAAATATTTAATGAAAGTATTAAAGAAAAAAGAACATAAAAATAAATTTGAATTACGGAGCTAATAAACGCTCCGAACATTAAAGAATCTACATTACTACTACAGATGAAAAATCTACATGTACACTGATGCAGGTGCAAGCGGTTTCGTAGGCATGCGCAAATGCCTTATTTATTTGACTTCACAGTTCGAATCGAATGTAGAATGTTTTAATAGTCTGTGAAAAATATATATTGGGCAGATAATTATTATATTTTACAACACTCCACCTTGCACAATATATATTAGGTCTTCATTAGTTGCAGTTTATCTCTGTGTTTAATGAATGCCGCTTTAGGTAGTGCTTTAGTAAGCACATCGGCAGTCATATCCTTGCTTGAGATATATTTCAATTTAATAATTCCTTGTTCGCACAACTGTTTAATTAAATGATATTTAACATCAATATGCTTCGTGCGATTTTGGTACTTAACACATTCAGTGAGTTTAATGCAGGCCTGGTTGTCTTCATAAATAACGATTGGTTGATTTTGTTCCATGTCGAGATCTTTCAGTAGTTTTAATATTGATATTGTTTCCTTAGCTGCATTTCCAGCCGAGATATACTCAGCTTCAGCTGTTGACAGTGCTATACAGTTCTGTTTCTTGGATGTCCAGTTAATCGGGTTTTTCCCAACAAAGTATATGTTACCACTTGTAGATTTTCTATCAAGTGTGTCATTTGCCCAGTCAGCGTCAGCAAAAACTTTTAAAATAGGTTCTTGATCAACATTATATTTTAATTTATAGTCTTTAGTAGTCTTTAGGTATTTAATTACCCTTTTTGCGGCCTCCCAATCCTTTTCTCTAGGTTGTTCATTTCTACGACTAAGTATATTAACTGCTGCCGATATGTCCGGTCTGCTTAACGTTGCTATATACAACAAAGCTCCTACAGCTTGCCGATATTTGGTGTTATTTGTAGAATATTTTCAATTTTATCATCTTTCTGGTATCCTGGATCAAGTGGTGTGTTAACTGGTTTGGAATCTTGCAAATTAAATTTATTTACAAGTTCATTTAATTTTATTTTTCTGATGCATTTCTGATTTTATTTTTCTGATGATCCCATTATCACCTCTTTCTATTTGTATTCCTAAGTATTTGTTTACTTGACCTAGATTTGTGATTTCGAATTCGTTTTCAAGATCCTTTATTACTTCGTATATTTCATTTTTGTTTCCTGCCAACAATATGTCATCGACATATATAAGTAAGTAAACTGTATTATTGTCCTTTATCCTTTTGTATAAACACTTGTCTGATTCACAGGCAGTAAAATTTAATTTAATTAGTGTATCATTGATTTTGGTATTCCAAGACCTGGCTGCTTGTTTGAGGCCATATATGGCTTTTCGTAATTTGCAGACCTTTTTCTCTTGTCCTGGTATTATGAAGCCTTCTGGATGGCTCATAAAAAATGTCTTCTTCTAGTTCTCTATGTAGGAAAGCGGTTTTCACGTCAACGTGAGTTAACTGCAAATTTTTGTACAATGCATTTATCAAAAAGGTTCTGATTGTTGTATGAGAAGCCACTGGGGCAAAAGTCTCATCATAATCAGTTCCATACTTTTGACTAAAACCACTTGCCACGAGACGTGCTTTGTAGTTTTCAATTTTGCCTGAGCCATTGTATTTTGCTTTAAAAGCCCATTTAGAGCCAACAATGTGTGTATTAGGTGGAGGATCAACAAGATCCCACGTTTCATTTTTATTTAATGATTTTATTTCTTCTTCCGCTGCTTCTAACCATTTTTCTTTCTCAATAGCATTTTTCATGTTTACTATATCGTCAAATGTTTTCGGTTAAATATAACTTGTATTAGTTGACAGAGAAACAAAACGTTCAGGTGGTACCCCTTTGTTTATTCTATCTGACCTCCTTAGGGTTTGTGTATTCTTTACTTCATTGTGTTCTTCTGTTACATCACTTTTATTGTTTAGAATAACAGGCATTTTAGATTCTTCATTAATTGCATTTTGGTCAATGTTTCGAGAATGTTCGTGAGTTTCATGCTCTTCGAGAAATTTCACAGTTCTGCAGATTTTTATGTTTTTATTTACATAAATTCTATATCCTTTACTTTTTAGATCATAACCCATGAAAATTCCTCGCTTCGCTTTATTGTCCAACTTTTTTCTATCAGTTTTGTTCACATAAACATAAGCTTTGCAGCCAAATGTTCTTAATTTTGAGAGGTCTGGTTTCATACCAGTCCAAAGCTCATATGGTGTCTTTTCACGGGCACTTGTTGGTAGTCTGTTTTGTAAATAGTTTGCTGTCATTAAAGCTTCTCCCCAAAAGTTTTTGTTTAATTGACTTTTATTTAACATGCATCTGGTCATTTCGACTAAAGTACGGTTTTTCCTTTCCGCTACGCCGTTCTGTTGAGAACAATTGGGCACAATCAGTTGGTGTTGTATACCCTCACTTTGAAGAAATTTTTCAAACTCTTTATTCATATATTCACCACCATTGTCAGAATGCAAAATTTTAATTTTTCTTCCAAATATATTGGAAGTGAGTGCATGGTAATTTTTGAAAGCTTGCAAAGCTTCATATTTATTTTTCAACAGATATATATAAGTGTGGCGGCTGTAGTCGTCGATGAAAGTGAGAAAATAACTTTTTCCACCCACCGTAGGTGTCTGGAATGGCCCACAGAGGTCAGAATGTATTATATCTAATGTTTGTTTTGTCTTGTGTGTAGCTACTTTGGGGTATGAATCATTTTCTAATTTTGACATAATGCAAATTTCACAATTATCATCGTGTTTACAATTGTTCAGTTTAATTCCCGTTGCCATGTCTTTACTGACGAGTTCTTTTATTTGTGTGATATTTTTGTGGCCTAATCTACTGTGCCATAGTTTAACACAATTTTTGTTATCGCAAGTTTGTGTCATGTTTATTTTTTCTTCTATGTTATCATTTGTTTTAACTTCATACAAATAGTCAGCTACTGTCGCAAAAATATATTCTTCGTTTTTAAATTTAATTTCACAAGTGTTCTCTTTAAATATTGCCTGACAACCATTCTCGGTTGCCTTTTTTATTGAAATTAAATTTGTGGCAATTTCAGGAATGAAGAGAGTATCTTTGAGTACAATGTGTTTGGTTTCGTTTTTACAATTTTTTACTTTTAATTTTACATCTCCACAACCTTGTGAGATTACTGATTGACCATTGGCTAACATAACTTGTGTTTTATCATTGTTTTTAAATGATATGAACCTTTTCATACTGTTGTATACATGGCTTGAACTCCCGCTATCTACAATGAACGAGTTTCTGTTTGAATTTCCTACCACAAAAGTTAGATTTTTCATTTTATTTTCCGTTTCTCGTATCATATTTGATCTTTGTTTGTTTTTATATTTATTTCGGTTGTAGAAGTTACTTTGATAGTTTGGATTTTTATAGTCATTATTCTCTTTGTGTTTATATTCATTGCTTTCTTTATTTTTTAAATGCCAACAATCGCTTTTATTAAGCGAACTCTTTTTGCAATAATTGCAATACTTTCGTGGTGGTGTTTTATTTTTAATGTGCATATTATATGCGCTTTCATTATTTGTTTGATTGTTTTCTGATCTTTTTAGATCTTCGTCTAGTAACTTTCCCCTAATGAATTCTGGGGTCAAGTCTTCCTGATCTCTAGATTCAATTGCAGTAATCAAGGTATCGAAACTTGGAGGAAGTGAGCATAGCATAAGAGCTGACATGTGCTCATCATTTATCACTTCACCTATAGCGGTCAGTCTATCACGGATCTGATATGTGTACGTTAGATGTTGAAATAGGTTTTCACCCTCTGCTAATTTAGCAGAATATAACTTTCTTAATAAAAATAATTTGCTTGATAAATTCTGACGCTCGCGAATTCTTTTCAAAGTGTCCCACGTTTGCCTAGCTTTCGCGAGATTTTTAATGTGTACGATTTGATCGTCTTCTATCGATAAATTAATAATCGCTTTGGCTTTGCGATCCTTTATTGTCCACTCATTAGTGACTGGATTGGGAGGTTCGTCTGTTATCAATTCAAACAAATTTTCCTTACATAACATCATTTCTATTTTGAACTTCCATAAATCGTAATTAGTGGAATTCAATTTTTCGATGATTGAAACATCTTTTGCAAAAGCCATTTTAACTTTATTATTTAATCACTGCAAATATTTTGATTATATAATATTTCTTTTCTTATTATACTTAATTACAATTCAATTGAGTTTTTTCTTTTCTTTCTTTTTGTTTCTAGAACACATATATTTTTCAAACCAAAACTTTTGGTTTCGGTTCTATTTAGAACGGATGCCCCCCCTTTTTTTTTTTTTTTTTTTTTTTTTAATCGAAATTTATTTCAATTCATTTATTATTTTTGTATTTTTAACATATTCCATTTCATATTATCTTAAAACAGAATACTATACTTGTATTTGTATACATGAATTTATTTTTATAGAAAGTGTGACATCAATTTTTTGTTCTCGTGCTCATAATCTATTATTAAATTACCTCAGTAGCGCAGAACATTATTTCTTTCCTTACGCAAATGTCACACATATTTTAATTTTAATTATATATATTTCGATAAAATAATTTTACAGGTAATTATAATTAAGAAAATCTTCTTACCTGTATTCATCAATCGAGCATCCGATCTTTATATTCTTGTTTAGACTGCTAAATCATTGTAATACTCTTCTACAAAGAGATATGTATTAGATTTGAAATAACTCAGAATATAACTAATTGACGACATCATTTTGTGCCTTTTAAATATTTAATGAAAGTAATAAAGAAAAAAGAACATAAAAATTCATTTGAACTACGGAGCTAATAAACGCTCCGAACATTAAAGAATCTACATTACTACTACAGATGAAAAATCCACATGTACACTGATGCAGGTGCAAGCGGTTTCGTAGGCATGCGCAGATGCCTTATTTATTTGACTTCACAGTTCGAATCGAAAGTAGAATGTTTTAATAGTCTGTGAAAAATATATATTGGGCAGATAATTATTATAATTTACAACAGTTATGACATCTTGTGACATACCATGACAAAATACAATTTCACGTGCCCTACGCAGTGAAAGATTAGTTCCCAAGTGTCCCTGATGGATAAGTTTTAAATTCTGATTTTGGAGACTGTTAGGGATAATAAGTCGCTCAGATTTGAATAAAAGATTTTCATAAACTGACAACTCATCTCGATAGTTCCAATATTTACGAAGCTCTTGGGGAACTTCTTGAACAGTCGCTGGCCATCCATTAAGGATTAAAGACTTTTATTGTTGTAATTCATCATCTTCATTCACTTCAGACAACATTTCTGGATATAACGATACTGGAAAAGGAACATCAACAGTTACTTCAAAAGTTTCTTCATCTAAACACTCTTCAATAGAATCAATTTCACAGTCACGACTGAGAGCATCTGGTATTGGAATATCTTTGCCACTTTTATAAACAATAACCGGAGAATATTGTAACACATCAAAAAGCAAACGTTGTAAACGAGGTGGCGCTGACTGCAACAGCTTTTTAACCTCTAGAAAACGGGGAAGGATAGCCTAACAAATTGCTCTGCATACGGGAAAACTCAAGCAACTTTTACCCCCTTTACTAATGGTCATCGCGGCAGGTGTTGATCATTAGCACACACTCAACTCATTTTTAAGTCGCGGTAGGCCAGAAGAGGGATTTTAATTTCCCTGTGCAGGAAGATAAGAAGAGTTCACATGTCAGGGAAAACATTTCTTGTTTATAAATAATGTTTCTCTTATACTTGATGGAGATAAATGTATACTTGTACAGATTTAATGGCATTAAAATAAGTGATAACGTTTTTCAGGAATCAAATTATCTTTTTCGAAAATAATTGGAAATTTTTGTCATTAGCAAAGCAATTAAAAGCTCACTTTTTAAAAAGCGAAGTGACAGGAATAATCTCATAATTATAAATAAATTTAGTGCTTTTTACCCGATCCAGATAAAGTAGAAATATTTGTTAATGCTTCTGAATAAATAAATAAATAAATAAATAAATAAATAAAAATATGAAAAATTAAAGAATTTAAAAACTATTAAAAACGCATGCTTTCTTTTAATAAGCAGGATTCAGATTTTATACAAAATAAGTATAAACTTAAAAACACGCAAATTTAAATTAAAATGAACTGAATTAAGGAAAACTTCTTCTTATGAAATATTTTATGTATTTCTTAAATTATTAAATATGAATTAGGTAGATATATGATTAAATGTTGAAAATTAGCATTATTTCAGTGGAGATTTTTATTTAAATTTTACTGATATTTTCCAGTACTTCCAAAAATACAATAATAATAAATTAAATTTATTTAGGTTCACAAAAATATATTTAGACGCAATGCTTTTTTCTGTTCTAATTGTTGTTTGTAGATATGCTGAAAATTATTATTTTTTGCGATTTTGTGCAAGTAATAAAATACACAAGAATGGAATTTTTTAATACTTTTTGTTTGCTTGTATGGGTTAGTATAATGGGTTAGTATAATTTTTAAATGTCACTTATGATAGTGGTCAGAAACTATTGAATACTAATGTTTTACTAATGGAAACTGTATTAAGTTAATCTAAATTTAAGACTTTCTTCAAATGGTAGAATAGGGCAAATTTCACATAAACGTGCATTATGAGAGGTGTTTCCTTCGTAAATAACTCGAATTAGTTTTTAAATATTATTTATGAGAGTGGTCAGAATCTGTTGTACATCACCATTCTACTGTGAAAATTTAATTAAATTATTCTGAAAATATTTTTTTCCGAATGGTAGAATAGGGCGAAATTTCACATAAACATGCATTATGACGATTCTATTTCTCGTAAATAACTCGGGTTGGTTTAAAATTATTATTTATGAAAGTGAAATGACCATTAACTATTATTATGTCTTTAAAATTTAGTAAGTTATTTGAAATTCAGTATTTTCATATTATTGCAGATATCTTTTCATATTATTGCAGATAATACCTTACAAAATTTGGATTATTCAGATTATTGCAGGGGAGATAGCATGCATTGCATGAAAGTAAAAATAAGATACTGACACTTGTATAATTACCTATCAAAGTTAAGAAAAATCATCAATGCATCGAAAAGGTAACCTAGTGGGTGGGGCATTTGAGTCAGCGTATGGTGGCTGATCATCCTAATCCTTACATTTATGAGTATTGTATGAAATATAGCAAACATTTATAAATGCAAAAACATGAAATAAATTGGGGGAAAATTCACCTATCAGATTAGACTTTTCATCCACCCTCTACACGATATGAAGATGAATACGGATTTTTTGGTTTTTCTGTCTTAAATCTCTTTTAATTCGTGGCAATGATAGTAATTTTGTATTAAGTCTTATACCACTGGCTCAGAAACAATTTATTATCTTGCTGGTATTTTTGCTTCTGGTAAAGATATAGCAGTTACATTATTTTTTCTTATCAGGAAAGAGTTTTTTTTTTTTTTTTTTTTTTTTTTTTTTTGAGACAACCTAGTTGCGCTCCTCTCACTAATTACCTTCAAAACCTATTCGGCTTTGCGAAACTTTGTGACTTTTTTTATTCTATAGTTAAAATTGTATCTACCCTTATTAAATTTTCAATAACTTTTGCTTTATAATAAAGCTTCAATTCCATGCGTAATTTTTTATGTATAACTCGATTTGCCTGCCTTAACCCATGGTATGCTCTGGTCCTTCTTGTTGTTTCCTTGAATTTTGACACTGTTTGACTTAATTTTCAGTTCTTACATCAAAGATACGCATATTGAGAAGAAACCTTTAACTTTCGATGTGAATAACAGTATAATTAATTAAAATAAACGTGAGCAATTAAACTTGAATTTGAAAATGCACTCAAATTACTCTTAAACAGTTATTTATCAGATGGTTATATATATATAATAAAAAAAATCTAGTTACTAAATAAGAGTAGAAATAATGCTTTTAAATGATTTTTTTTTCTTTCTTGTTATGTATATATGTGTGTGTATTTAGATGTATGCTCATTAAAGAACATAACTCCTTTAAATTATGTTTCTTGTAAAAATAACATATTGCAATATTACCATTTAACATTTAATAAGGTTTTTTATTGTACAATATACGAAAAAGAAAAAAAAAAAAAAAAAGAGAGAGAGAGAGATTTTTTTTTTTTTTTTTTTTTTTTATGTTATTTAATGAAAGGATCACTTTTAAAGTTTTAAATAATGCCAAGGTTTTTATTTATTAATTCTTATATCGCAAGTAACTTGTTAGTCGTTTTCAAGAGAAGTATTAGTAAATTAATTCTTTACTTCTCTGCCTAGTAATATTTCAGATGAATCTAAAAGTAATTTTTTAATGGTCCTTATTTTAAGTTCTTACAAAATACTTCACAAAATTATCAATTATTGAAAATACTTTAACATAAAATAACTATTAAAAAATTCGGATGATAAATGCTGTGATATGATACGAATAAAATTTATTATCTTAATCCATTACCTCATGGTATTGCATTCACGCAACACCAGAAGTAATTGCGTTTAACAGTAAACTAAAAAAGATATTTTATAGTAAGTATTGTTTTTAAATAAGCAGGGCTGGAACACAGGCGCAGAATTCATACTACTATCAATGTAAAAAAAAAAAAAAATTCTACTTCTTAAATCGACGATATTTTAATTAGAGAAATTTCTTAAACAAATACCGGTATGAATTCTGCTCCCGTGTTCCATCCCTGAAAAAGGAAAGAATAGATGTTTATTTAATTACAAAAAATTTTGATCACAAAAATAATTTTCCGTAAAAAAAAAAAAAAAAAAATATTTTAAACTTGAAGCACTAATCAATCCAAAACTTTCGAAAATCATCATATTTGAATAAGTTTACATAACTTGTAACAAAATGTTTCACAATAAGCCAATTACTTTTGAAGTCATCTGTAGTGTTTGCTGTTTTATACTACCGCAAGGAAATTTCCGTAAAGATTTATTTGGCTTCATTACATACTCTTATTTCACTGAAGTTGTGCAAATACAACACCCTGTATTTAGTAAGATAAGACTAATTTTAATAATTTTATTTTAAATTATTGTTATATATGATCAAAATAATGAGTATTGCTGTTTGTATTTAGAAAAAAAAAAGAAAGAAAAAAAAAAAAAGAAAAAACATTATTTCTAGTTTGGCGGTTAATGGTTTAATAAAACACAATACTTTAGCTTGATCTTTGTATTAAAATGTTTAATATTATAAGTGTAATTAATTTTTTGACAGATTTCCTTCATGTATAATGGAATGGAAATAAAGTGATTTTTAATTGCTAAATCTTATATTTTATTTAAAAAAAAAAAAAAAAAAAAAAAAAGAGAGAGAGAGAGAGAGAGAGAAAAGAAAAAATAAAGAAAGAAAATAAAGAAAGAATAAAAGAAAGACTTGTTTTTTTCGTAATTTCTTGTTATATTATACATATATATAATAAAATTTCGTAATGTTCATAAATATATGAACATATTTCTTCACTTTGCAAATTTTATTTATCTTCTCACACAGAATTAACTTATTTTATTTATTTTTTTAAACAAAAGAGTCATTATTTAACATTAAACATTATTTTTTTTTTCCAATGGACAAGATATTCGGCTTTCGCAACTGATACATGGAAGGAGTCGTGTGTAATACAGGGGGCATTTTTCAGTTCAGCCGCTCGGAGTTTTCCATTGTTTTCTCCATAACCAACACACTATACCACATAGTTCAATGTATTCAATGTAAAATATTATTTCTATAGTGTATTGAAAATAAATTCAAATTGATTGCTTTAAGTTAAGAAACAGTATAAAATACTAAAGCAAAATTTTTCATCAAGTTTATTTTATATTTATTATTATTATTATTATTATTATTTGGGGGGAGGGGGGATCTAACAAGTTGTATCAGCTTAAAAAAAAAAGTAGTTTTTTTCCCTCTTTATTTTAAAGTGTTTCATGAGTAATAATAATTAAAAATAAATAAATAAATAAATAAAAAGGTTAAAAATGAGTAATAATAATAAAAAATAAATAAATAAATAAATAAATAAAATGTATTTCTTTTAAAATCAAAATAATAATAATAATAATAATAATTTCAAGAAAAATATAGTTTTCATTACATAAACTCATATCATAAAAACTGGTCCAATTGTTTTGCGTGGATTTCGAATCAGTGTTTAATAGATATTTACAGTTTTAATTTATCATAGTTGCCAAATTTTACACATTTTTAATGCCACATTTTTGTAAAAAAAAAAAAAAAAAAAAAAAAAATCTCGTTTTATTCGCAAATTGAAGTTTTATAAATTACATAAAAGCAAAATAATAATAAGAAGAACTGATTATGAAGATGTTAGTCAAAAAAGCTTAAATTTGGCGACTATGATATATTATGCAGATTTTATTTTTAAACAAAATACGCAAATTTAAGATGAAACTAAAAACAAAACTAAATTTATTTTAAACCTGATTAAATAATTTTATTCCGCTTAAATGACAAGTTAAACATATACTAGAATAGAAATATATACATAACATAAAAAAAACCCTAAAAAATTAAATAAATGATAAAATGTACAATGAGTTCTTTATTCTGCTAAATAAATTTTAAAATAAACTTCAGGTAAACTATTTTGCATGGAATTTAAATTACTATATATTTGATTTTTTAAAAGTTAAATATTTAGTCATATATGTAGTGCTTTAAATTTGAAGAGGAAAAAATACGAGCAGGAAAAATAAACTTATTTTTCAGATATTATAATGTCTCTTAAAATTAGCCTTTTCGAAATCTTTATATGTTTTCTCTGAGAGGTCTGTCTGAGGTGTCCATCTATATTGCGTCAATTTCGGAGAAAAGTACGGAAAAATCTAAACAGCTAGATGGAAGAGTTGGAGCTAGGTTCAAACCTGCCACCTCCCGTCTACCAGCTTTGAAAACGGTAACTCTCGGTCACAAATGAAGCTTGTGTCCCTGTTTGACATAGTAAGATTCTTTGAATCTTATATGAAAGGCGTCACAAAAGGACTGAAACATGGTTTAATAGTTTACCGAATAGAGATGACTGCGCAATATAACTTGTCAAAAGTATTCAAATTTAGAAAAAATTCTTTCGGTTAATCTACAAAAAATTCACATATTTAAAAGTTTTATATGACACTCTAGATCAATTCGACCTACTATTTTTATAGTAACAACATAATTATAAAAAAATAAAAACATCATTACATTACTGTCTGTTTACATAACTTATAATTATGTATCCAATTTACAAAGTCATATAAAGTAAAACTGAGGGTCATATGTACGCAGCATCGTAATTAGACAAACTTACTGTTTGCCTTTCTCTATTTAGACATACATAACATATATGATGTTTTCGATGCAAAAATTTCGATTACCAATTTGTATATGATCAGTTTTTAAACGAAGCCTTGTAAATGATACGAAAACATTACAATTTCTAAGTAGTCAATAAGTCAATTTCTTTTACTATATAATTCAGCTGATTTTATAGGTAGAGTTATCCGTTGTTATTATTATTACTGCTGAAATGTTAGTGGAGTCCTCCATGTTGAGACTAATAAAGATTTTGGGTTCCATATGTGTGTCTATTTGTCTATCTGTTTGTCGTGCGATAACGGCTGAAAAAATCACGCTATAGAGTTGCAATCTGGTACACATATTCATGAGCTCCACGGAAGCTGTATGGTTTTGGTGTATATTCTTTTCATAGTATTTTAACATCATTATTTTGCAATCAACAAAATTAAATCAGCGTAAATTACTGAGATGCTTAAACTTATGCTTTCTTCTGAAAATATGTGAGCTTAAGCTTCCTAATTAATATACAGGGCCTTACAAAAACGTCCCGACAATGTCACGTAATCATCCAAATTATGTCAAATTTCGTACAATTATTCATGAAAAACGTAGACTAAGTTCAATAGTTTTTACTCATGTATAAAACGTTTATGCTTCATATACAGAGACACACAAAAGAAATTCATGACACTAGAGCCTATGGACATTTTTTCTTCTTTTTTTAGCGTACTTTAATGCGTGTATGCTGTATAAAACATAATGAAATTAGAGTACATTATAAAGATGCTTAAAAGTATGTTTACTCTAAAAGAAAGGGTATGTATATACTAAAAATTTTATTTACGGGGCCACACAAAAGAATTACGATGACGTACTGTAATATCCAAATGATGTCAAATTAGTTTTAAAAATTAATGAGTTATAATTATAAGGTGCATTCTTATTATTGGCGTATATAATCACTCTGCCTCCTTTTCCAGTATACATAAAGGAATTTCGGACTATTACGGTCTACAGTCGATATTTCTTAAAAATGTATTTTAACATGGTTACACTCCATTAAATATAATGAAATCGCACTAGAATTTTAAAAGCATGTTTTTCATTTGAAAACTGCGAGCACAGAATTGGTAAAAATTTACAGGGTTACACAAAATAATTCCGATATGCTTTGTAATCTTGTTTGCATAAAATTTGGTAAAAGTATTTATGAATTAGATAGAATTAATACAAGACTACCAGTTATTAGAAATACACACACACACACACACACACACACATATATATATGTATATATATAGAGAGAGAGAGTTATAGAAAGAGAGATACAGCGAAGACTGAGGGTAAGCAGCCCCCCCTCAAAAATGTATCTGTTTTTGTAGCAAGTCAATCGAATCTATATATATATATATATATATATATATATATATATATACATACATTATAATACAGAATAAATAAAAATGATCTAATGAATACTGTGGATGGAAATAAGATGTTGAAGCTCCTGATCTGCAGATCCACTATTTATTATTTTTCTGTTGGTCTTGTTGAGTGTAAAAGAAAAATTTTCTAACTGACCAAATTTGTCTAGAGGAATTTAATTAAATATATAAAATATGTAAGATTTATAAATTTAATGGGAGAAGCGCTTTCCTTACACTATCTTTTTTATCTACTTTATTTTGAACATATTTTGAATATCTTTTGTCAATTTATCTCTAATAAAAAATTGAAGTGAATTTCAATCATTTTGGAAAACCCTCTGTATATATATCATATAGACATATAAAGACTAAGTAAAAGATGTGTTGATATTGGCAAAATTAAATGCACGATTTACTAAAAATGAATTTAAGGTCTGTTTCCTTTTTCTTTTCTTTTCTTTCTTTTTAAGACTTCATAATATAAATTCTTTATTATATTTTATCATTATTGTTACAGAAATTTTAATACATTTTTAACGCTTTATTAAAACTATTTTTTGAAAATATAGTAAATTTCATATTTTACGCATATTTATTACTTTGGCTTGCTTTCATGTATGCGTGGATATATTATTAAAATAGAAACCTGCCTGCAACAGATTTTAGTAGTTTTATTCTTTCTTTCTTTCTATTTATTTATTTATTTTTATTTATTTATTTCTTTTTATTTATTTTCATTTATTTATTTATTTTTTCCCAGTAAAATGCATTGATTACTCAATACATTTCATGGAAATCGTTTTGTAAATTTTCTATTTTCCCAATAAAATGCCTCGGAATATGTTTCATAATTTATGATCATGAATTAATTTCTTGTTTATAATTATTATTATTATTATTATTATTATATGGACTTATATTTTTAATAGTAAGCGTGGAATATTATTGAAATATGTGCACTTATTTCAATTTATTCCGTATCCCGTATTTTCCACGGGTTGCAACTATAACAATATTATATTTTTCTCCACTTTTATAGCAAATGGTTTATTGAAATGATTAAAACATTTATTTTTTTGATTGAAAGTAATAGTTTTTCTAGGCTAATATTGGTGTGTGATTCTTTCTTTTGTGTAGTAAGCTTTTTAGAGTACCGAAACAAAAATCTGATAGTAATTTTATTAATGTTATTTAATATTATATGAAAAAAAAAAATAATAATAATAAATATGAAACAAACATTTCATTATTACAACATACTGAATGCGATCTTGGCCCCTTTTCCCAATCATTCTATGGTATAGAATAATACATACAAGAAAAGAAAAATTGAAATTAAAATATTTTTCTAACATCTAAACAAAATGTATTGCTAATGAGATAAAGACGCAGGATGATATTAAATGTCCTCCGAAGAGATAATTTTTTCCCCTATTTTCCTCTCATTAAATACTATCATCCCCACACAGTTCCCTTCTCCAGCAATTAATAAGCCACCCACGGAGAAAATCAATTACTGCACCCCATACTTGAGGGGTGAAAATGCCTGGGACAGCGGTTAGACCGACCCCGGTTTCTTCAGCACCTTTTTTCGCGGGATCACGGTCTTCCCGCCCGTAAGCAAAAGGTTAAAAATAGACTCCAAAAGTTTGTGATCCGTCTCTATCACAACTGATTTACCATAGATATAATCGTGAAACTTTTTACAACCATGACGAATAGCTAAAGCTTCCTTTTCTATTTGTGGATAACGTTTTCGAGTAGGTGTCAAAGCTTTAGTTGAATAGGCTACAGGTCTACCCTCTTGTAAGAGAACCGCCCCCATAGCATGAGAACTAGCATCAACAGAGATTACCACAGGCTTGTTGACGTCATAATAAGCTAATTTCAGTGCATTTTGGAGTGCTTCTTTTAATTTAACAAAAACGTCTTCTTGATCTTTAGACCAGTCCCATAATACATTCTTCTGAAGTAATGTTCGCAAAGGCTCAGAGATTGTAGAATAGTTTGGAACAAACTTTGAAACATAGTTAACCATACCAATAAATCTCTGCAACTCTGATAAACAAGTAGGAGTTTTTAACAGTTTAATAGCTGTAACCTTTAAAGGATCAATCTCAATACCATCACAAGTAAATAAATGGCCTAAGAACTTAACTTTAGTTTTCCCAAAATGGCATTTTTCTTTATTTAAACGCACACCACAATCCAAGGGTCTTTTAATAACTTTGTGGGTCAAAATTTTCATATCATCTTCAGTGTTAGCCCATAATAATATGTCGTCCATGGAACATTCTACATTTTGAAAATCTTTCAAAATACTTTGCATCACCTGTTGAAAAATTTCGGGGACTGAGGCAAGTCCAAATGGAACCCTTAAAAAGGAAAATCGTCCCCAAGGTGTATTGACAGTTAAATATTCTGAAGTTCTCTTAGTAACCCTCAATTGCCAAAATCCCTTCTTGCCATCTAAAAGAGTAAAGAATTTAACTTTTCCTATTCTTGCCGCGATATCTTCAACAGTCTTAAGAGGAAAATGTCTTCGCTTAATTACTTTTTATATCTCAGTTGGATCCAAACATAAACGAACACGGTCACCAGATTTAACAATAGCCAATGGGCTAACAGCAGGTGTAGGTTCAGTGACTGGTTTTAAAATATTCATCTTAACCATTAAATCAATCTCTTTCTTAACAACATCTCGTAAAGCATAAGGTATTCTACGGGGTGGGTGTATGGAGAACGTAACATTATTTTCAAATTCAATGTCATATTCAAAATCTTTAATACATCCTATACCTTCAAATATTTCCTTTGGAATTTCTTCACTAAATTCATTTAATTGTAAAACATTCACATTTCGTTTAATTAAACCCAAATTATCACAAGTTTTACATCCTAATATACAGTTATAATTACCATCAACTACCAAGAATTTTAGACTAACTGATTTACCATCTACAGAACACACAGATTTTACTTCTCCTAGTACAGGTGTATATTGATTATTAAATGATTTTAAACGTTGTACTGAAGTTTTTGAAATAGGTAGTGATAATTTATTCACGACATCTTTAGTTATCGCATTACTTTCCGCACCTGTGTGAAGTTTAAATTTAACTTGAATGTCATCATTAAATTTTACTGTGGTAAACCAGGCATTTTTACAATCAACATTTATCAATTCCCCAATATGCAAAGATTTACAGTTTAAGTCTTCATCAGAATCCTCCTTAAGCTCATGAACTTTTTTATCATAAAAATTATAAGACCCCGAATTCTGTTTCAGTTTTATTCTACACTGACGAGCATAATGACCCTTCTTAGAGCAAGCTTTACACATTACATTAAAAGCAGGACAATTTTTAAATTCATGAGTTAAACCACAACGCCAACAGACTTTATTTTGTTTACTATAATCAATTTTCAAGTTAAAAGCTTTATCACTAGAATTTTTACTTTTCGCTTTTCGTTTTTCGTATCGCTAAAATTTCTTTCTCATTAGAAGTGGTTATACTATGCATTTCTTTTAACTGATTAGTAGCCTGCTCACTTGCTCTACAAATATCAATAGATTTCTGTAAAGTTAACTCTCTTTCCGATAATAACAATTCACGAACTTTATCGGAACTAATTCCTCGAACAATTTGATCACGTAATAAGCTATCTTGCAAAGTTCCAAAAGAACAGTCACTTACTTTCGTTTTTAATTTTGTTAAATAAGAATCAAAAGTTTCAAGCTTACCTTGCATTAAGTTAAAAAATAAATATCGAGTATACGTTTCATTAGGCTTTGGTGAAAAATATTCATCAAACCTATCAGTAATCTTCTTTAAATCTTTACTATCACCTTCATTCAAGTCGAACGTATTAAACACAATTGTTGCTGCAGGCCCAATTGCCGACATAAATGTAGCTGCTTGTATTTACTTCGGTTTCGTCGAAAATTGCGTGGCACTTGCATAAAAGTTAAACGTTTGTTTCCACAGTTTCCATTTAACTGCCATTCCATCCTCAGTAACTTCCAACTCTCGTGGAAGACAAGCATTTACATTAATATTTGAAGAATTTACACTCTCGCCAGGCATTTTAAAAACTACTATTATTGCAAGTACATATAATAACGTAAATTTTACTTTCAAACAATAATTTTCATTCTGACACCATGTAACGTTCCTATATATACATAGCAAAATTACTTAGGATGAAAACTAATATAAAACTAACTATAAACTAATTCACTAAGCGAAACCATTTCGCAGCACATATTTATTAGAACGTCAAACACACAACTGTACTTACAACATAACTGAGAAGAGAACAACTCTGGACCGTTACCAAATCTATAACATAAAAACATGGTGTTGCCAAACAATCATACAAATATTATGACAGAAAACCTTTAAAATGTGTATCAATTTAAAATAGTGAACTTCATTATAATTAAACCCAATAGGATGTAATATATGTAAATAATTTTGTACGTCCTTGTAAAAGAAGAATAAAGAAAATCCACATCATTTCCCATATTGTCCATACATTTTCAAGATAACATGCAGTCGGCACGAAAATTATTCGAGCGCTAGTAATATATCCTATATAAAAAATGCATTTGATATTCTTTGTTAAATAAATCCGTGTCGAATCTTAGTCTATCTAGCTATTACTAGCGGTCGAATAATTTTGCTGCCGACTGTATTTAATACATTCTTTACGTTTTAACAGTTTTACATTATTAAAATAAACTTCAATTATATATAAAAGGTAACAAACCACTTTAAAACACGTAAATACAATATTTTTATTAAAAACTACACAAAGCTTTTCGCCATTATAATAATAGCATCATCAGGTATAATTGCATTACATAGAACCAGCAATATATAAATAACTAATTACTGGACACTTATTTATATATTGCTGGTTCTATGTAACGCAATTACACCTGATGATGCTATTATTAAAATGGCGAAAAGCTTTGTGTAGTTTTTAATAAAAATATTGTATCTACGTGTTTTAAAGTGGTTTGTTACCTTTTATATATTATTTATACACGTGAAATGTTTTATAATTTTAAACTTTTAATAGTTTTTAATCTTAATTAAACTTCAATTAGTTTGAGTTCATTGTCTGAAAAGGGAACAACTATATAGTATTTCCCCACAACTGGATTTGGCGATTTTTTTTTGGTGAATATGGCGAAATGCCATTTTTGTGAAGGGTTGCCATGGATTCCAATCGTAAACAAAAGCAAAATGTGTTTTTCAAAATAACGTCATTAGAAAAAATAATTAAGCTTATTTTCAATAATAACAAAACAAATACATATTTAAAATTTACTTACCTCACTATTCTTCATGAAATATCTTCCTAAATTTCGCTTCTTCAAAGCTTTTGAATACGCATAGATATATAAATACGTGCTTTCCGTACACTTATACAATTCAAGTGTACTTCTACACGTACCGCAATGATGCGATTATATAAATTAGAAATCTGAAAATCTATGAAATTCCGAAATTTACCGATAAGTAATATACATGTAGTGTACCGATAAGTAATACACATACGTGTTACTACATGCTTCGCGTACATGAAAACCATTTTCCAAACCAACATGAACATTTTTTCACACATTTATTACTACAAGAAGCCATACTTAAGGTGCCTACCTACCTTTAAAACTTTCGGTCAAAACTCCGATTTTCTATTTTTGGGTTAGTATTAAAGCCTGGCATTTTATCTTTCTAAATCACTTTGAATTTTGTTTCTATCTTGCTTAGAACTTGAGTTACAGGTATTAATATTAGTCACTCGCCAGTTTTTGAAACCGGAAGTGACCGTAAATGACCCGTAAATGTTTGTTTACATAAATGTTTTACTCAATATAAGCATCAAAATTTGTCACTGAATATAAAATGAATTTTAAAAATAAAATAAAAAACTTTGAAATAAATCAGGAACTTATTAAATTTATTTTTTGTTTAACAGGTAAAATCTTGCTTTTAAATCTGTTTTCTGCTTTTTCTCAAAATGAGATTTTTAGCATTTTGCTTTATCCCAAAACCTCAACTCCAAACGTTATAATTGAAAAGTTATGAAATTTTGACAAAATACTTTGGAGGAGTTTTTTTAGGGATTGAACTACGATAATGAATCTAGCTAAATTATGTTTTGTTTTGTTTTTTGTCGATAGAAGTTATGAAATGTCATGTAAATTCATGATTTTTTTCAGCATGTAAAAATGTTATAGTCTGTAAGATATAAAATAACATAGTTATAGTTTTAAGAGTAGTTCACTCCCTTAAGGACCTTTCAATAATCGAAATAAAATTTACAGAATAAAAATATCTTTGTTTAAATTTGTGTTATGATATTTTGTAAAAGTGCTTTTTTTCGCAAATTTTATGCATATTTTGAGCCTAAGTTTTAAAATATTTTTAAAATTGCTTATTTTTTTCAGGTTATTCACTGTTTTTTTTTACTATATTCTATCATATAAAGCACATAAATAGGTAATTTTTCAATTATTAAACAAAATCACCTCCGAAGCTAGGCAGGCACCTTACACAAAATAAATTAAAAATAAATTAAATAACAAAATTAATTAATAAAATTAATTAAGAATAAAGAATAAAAATATGACCGTTTTATATAATGATACTTCACCAGGTGAAATAGAATAGAATAATGAATAATTACTGCTTTATAATTAATTGCTAAGCTGGTTGCCATGGTAATAAAAAACAACAGAACGCTGGTTACTATGGCCATCAAAAATAAACAGCATGCAGGCTGCCATATTATATTACAAAGAATCCAGAACGACATTGTTATAGTTCAAAGCGGCGTGAAAGAAAAATCGCCAGATCCAGTTTTAAGGAAATATTATAGTTATACCGAAGTGTGAAGTTACAACGGATTTTAATGTGTTATATATATATATATATATATATTCCTACTATGTTTAGAGATTTTGTTTACACGTCAAAAAGAAGAATGAATACAAGGTTTATTTTTGAATAATTGTGTAATATTTCAAATTTATGTTCCCAAAATAAACTGCTTAATGAAACAATTACAATTACTATTCCGGTATAATTGTGTTAATTATTTTTAATAACACTTCTATTTCTATTTATTTATCCATTATTTAATATTTCATTCCGAGAGGCGTAAATACTTAAAACTTGTGAACGCCATAAACATTGAATTTATAGGTAAAAAGTATGTTTTGCTGTTTGATGAATACTAATCCATATTGAAATATACCAGCACAAATGGTAAAATTTATATTTTTAAATTTACAATGGCATCTCTTTTATATATATATTTAGTATACATTACATATGCAAAGCTTCATTTGTTTTCTTTATTGCCTTTAACATTGTTAGAACCTGCTTTCTTTTCACATCTCTTTATTTGTTTAGTAATTTTCTCCGATATCTTTTTAAGGCTAAATAAATATAAAATTCCTCTTCTAAGAAATTAGCATGAAATAAATAAATTCGGTTATCTATACTCTTACGGAAAAAAATAAAATGTTCGCAGTTCTCTACATATGTTAATCTTTCAAATTCTATTAAAAACAGAAAATATTGCATTCATAATATGGCATTCTGAGTTACAGTTATTTATGTCATCTTAGAACGAGTTAACAAATAAATTTTACTTTTCAGTACATAGAATAGTCATGTTATTTTACGCATAACAATGGTACCGAAAGATGATTTTTGCATTAAAAGTTTTAGGTAGAGACGTAACAAATACTTCTGCGTAAGAATGAAATTAGAAATAATAGAATAGCATAATTTCTAACATGAAAGGGTCCATTGTTGCGTTTTAATGGGATGTGATGATTAATATTTATTAAGTTAAAGAATAGGATCGTCAGTCTTGCGTGAAAACACAATTTGTTTATGCTATTAGTACATCATTAAGCATTCAGTAAAAGACCAAATTATTTAATGAATGTAATGTTATACTTTGCAGTTTCTCTATGTTAATGCTACATACTTCGATTTCAAGAAATTCTTTTGGGATATTAAAAGGTTGAATATAAAACAAATATTACAGGAAAGACAGTCTTGGAACAAACCATAAAAATCGAAAATGGTGTATTTAAAACACGCATTTTCTTTGTGTTTTATTTTTCCAAATTATTTGGATTATTTGTTTTAAGAAGTACTCATATTAATAAAATACTTATCAGCATTCTACAGAGAGTATGCCACAATTTTAAGACTGTTATTTACTAATGAAATTTAATTAGATTCGCATTTTTACTTTCTCTTACCCATAGGGTCGATAAAGTATTTTTTTAGGGCCAAATTTTCGAACGTGAGTTTTTGCTATATTTACATGTTCTGAGGTCCCCTGAATAAGTAAATCATGTTTTTAGCGAATGGTCTGTGTGCCTGCTATCAGCATATCCCAAGAACAAAGAATAGCAGAAATTCCCAACTCAGTATTCTAAATGTTTATCATATAGAGATGCTACAATAAGCTTTTCGTTGAGATGAAGCAAATGATTCGTGTACAGGGACACTCAAACGCATTCAAATACATTACGTCTATGGGGAAAATTACAGGTAAGTAGAGTTTAACATCTATAGACTGCACTAAACCAAATGAAACGAATATATATTTTGTGTAATAGAGATAGTCAACTGGGAAAAAAAATTGTGTATGTAGGAGCCTCGCCTCCCTCCCTGGGGGTGAAGTCCCCCCTCGAGGGGAGTGAACCCTTACTAGAATGTAAGGTTTTCTAAAGCCTTTTTTATTGTTTAATGTTGGTTTTCAGGTATTTAAAAGCTTTCTTTGAAATTTCATTAAGAAATACCTCCCGAAAAGAAACCTCAACTAAGTTTATTTAGGTATTTTTTTAAAACCTCTTGAAATTCTAGATGTTTTTATGTTTTATAGAAGTTTTACAAGGTTTCGTTTAAATACATCGCTGATAATAAATTCTCCAATGGTATTCAGACAATACCTTCATTATACCTAGAAAAAAAAAAAAAAAAAAAAAAAAAAAAACTTTTTTTAGGTTTTATTTTTAAAACCTCTAAATACCTGCAGTGTTTCAGAAATAATTTTACATATTGAAATAAAATATTCATCTTCTATACTTTTAATGAATATTGTTGTATGATATTAAGTTACTGTGAAATATAATATATATATTCATATTGTCAATGTAAATTTTAACTATCAAGTTTTAATTTTTGATATCAAAAATAAATAAAGCTAATACAATTAGTTTAAAATATGAATATTCATTTTGAATAATTCAATGTAAAATCGATTTTTTTTAATCTTAAATATAATTAATTTAATTAAAAAAAATATTTGATGAGATGAACGATTAAGCTCATCCAACTATGAACATATTTTCGCCTCAAATAAGGAATTTAATGTCACTCGAAAAAT
Organism: Salticus scenicus; assembly: GCA_963930645.1. Taxonomy (NCBI): domain Eukaryota; kingdom Metazoa; phylum Arthropoda; class Arachnida; order Araneae; family Salticidae; genus Salticus; species Salticus scenicus. Next base: position 267,502,406 of record OZ005649.1, on the reverse strand, counting down.
TTTAATAATGCTTTCATTTTACAAAAAGTTATTTTATTAAACTCTATCTGAAATTTCTTAGGTATATTAAAAAATATATATATATTGTTTTTCCTAGTTTTTTTTTTATGTACCACATAAATGGGAAAAAGTAAAGTAAAACCTTTATTAAAAAATTGTAAGAAATGATAGTATCATGTTAATTTAAAAAAAATATATATATATTTAAATGTATAAAGCTAGTATTTAATTTTTAAACCGAATAATCCAATATGCTCGGAAACAAAGACAATTTTATTTCATAAATTTTTCAATGATGATTAAGCATTTTATGAATATATAACGTTTCTTTTTTCTTATATATATACTAGCTGACTCAGCCACGAGTTGCTGTGGCTAAGTTATACGTCGAATTATATTGTAGTAAACCATTCAATACAGTCAAATTATTATTTACGAATAAAGACGAAAACGTCGTAGCCGGTGTAAAAACCCACGGGATTGAGATTCGAACCTTAGGTCAAAATTTGGAAGCGATTGATAAAAATTTTCGTAAAACACAAATCATCATAAAATTTTGAATTTTATGTTTTATTCATCTCATATATTCAAGTACAGTTGGTAATAAATGTGTAATTTATAAAGTTCGTAGTTGATAACATATAAAAATTAATTTTTTAAATGAGGTAGGTAACGTAGATTATTGATTATTTTTAATAATTATATTCATCATTTTTAATTAAAAAAAAAATCAATTTTAATTTAATTCAGTGCTAATCGGTGCACAATATTCTTGGTTAACCTTTCTCTTGCTAACACAAACATAGGTTCGATGGATTTCCCACACGTGAGAATGCAACATATAATTGCCCATTCCAAGTCTAAGCCGCAAATGGACTTTGTTTGGCCTTGTGACTTAGTTAGGGTCTTAAGCTATTTTGGATTAAAATGCTAAATGACTAATATGTAATTTAATTTTTATTGAAATTCTATTAAAATAAAAGTATAAAAGAAGCAGACGATTTTAAAATCAGTTTTACGAAGGAGTGAACTATATAATATGTCTAATGCTATTATGGATAATTTTATTATAAAATGATCTCATCATTTTTAATATTTTAAAGATAGCAACAGCTGTAGTTATAAAAAGTAAAACAACATGGCTAAGCCAGAAAAATAAGTAAATTTGATAAATATTTAAAAAAAATTAAAATAGGATATAGTATGAAATATTAAGCATTTAAAATAAATAAAGGTATCATTTTAAATAGAAAAAGATCTTGGAAAAGATTAATATATATTGACGAAGTGATGAGAAGATTTTGAATATTTTAACATTTTAACAGTAAATTCAAGTTAATCAAGATGGGAAACATTGAGGATTAAGATAAGAAAATAGCAACATTTTAAGATAAATTTTTAGCAAGAAATATGAGTCAAAATTTAAAGTTAAATACATGTATAAGTCACAATTTTAATAAGGACCAGTAAATTGGTAAGATAATAAAGAAAAGTAAAAGAACATTAAGAGAAATAATTATTTAAAATTTAAAACATCGATCGTATAGATTAGTTTTACAAAACAAATAAATAGACTTAAAATCTTCCCATTTATAAGTTTTAAAATACTGACTTTTTGTTTCGAAATTTTTATGATTATAGATCGCAAATTTCTTAAAGAAAATGAAAATAATGGCAAATATTAGCTAAAATAAGATAACATACAAAATAAATATATAAAGTTTCGAACGTCATTCATTTTAATAGTAGTTCAATGCTGATTAATGGAGAGTCATTGATTTTAAATTTAACTTCTAATTAATTAGAAAAAATCTATCAAAAGGATAACTAATTTAAAATCAACTAACGAAATGATACAGACAAAAATTGAAATTAAATGAAATAATTATAAGATAAAAAGAACTTTTTATATACCATGTTTTTAAATTTTCTGTTGAATCATGTATGTTATTTTGTTATTATGTTATCAATGTGAATAATTTTTTTAAGTTATAATTACGTCAATATTTGTAAGATGTAAAACTTAATTTTTTCAATTTTTTATTGTCCATGTTTAAGTAAATGTATTTATTTTCCCGTCAAGAAAAAAAAAAAAAAAAAAAAGTAATAATTAAATTATAAATAAAATATAATATAATATATAAGCAATATTTAAGTATGCGGACTCAGTTCAGTGAACTAATAATAATGTAAAAAAAAAAAAAAAAAATCTTTGCTTTAAAAATAAAATATTTATTCTTTCAGAACAACATATATTAGCATCATGAACTACATTAGCACTTTATCAATGTGTAGAAAAATTTTAAAGTTATAATGACGCCAATTTTTGTGAGATGCATCGCATGGAACGCTAATCGAGCGGGAAAGCTTCACACCTTATTGTGAAACTAGACTGACGGTGCATCGTTCCTACTAGTGTAAATCGTGCTTGTGTATTTTTAATGTTTATTGTTTAGAACTGGTTGTGACTGCGATTACTGATTTGATTATATTGGACACTGTATGATTGCACTTTCCAAGTGAATTACAGGCAACGTGTTTAATTTTAAGCTAGTTTTCGTTTAAGCTCCTTTAAAATTGTTTTACAGGAGCTTAAAAGAGGAAATTTATTCAATTTTACAAGAACCAGGATCTGTGTCCGTCGTTCGTGTTTCACCCTCTTCAGGTTTTGCTGAAAATATTGAAAATAGCATTATTTCTTAATTGACTGAAGATGAGATTTTTACCTCCTCGAGTGCACATATTTGTATGTGATGTCACAGGTGTTATTTGAAAATTTGAAAAGCTATATTTAAAAGATCACTGTGTGTGTGTGGGGGGGGGGGGTATCTTTTACATTTTAATGAGTTTTCAACCTGGCGTTTGTTTAAAAAATGTATATGGTGAAACAATTAGACCAAAATAATTTACTTCTTCGGTTGGCACACAGTTCAGAAAATATGAGAGTTTTCCGCAGTAAATATTGACAGAGTTATGTGTGAGATTCCAGAAATTGACATTAATATATTTAAGCAATTTCAATAGTACCTGATGAACAGAAGTTCTGCTATAAAATTCTATAGTAGTCCTGAACGTTTAACAGTTCATGAATCTGCCCACTTACCCATTCAAGAAGGTTAATAACAGCGAATAGAGGTTTGCGATTGTATTTAAATATTAAAGACTCATCAGTGAAATACAAAATCTTATCTTAGTTTGTTTTATCCTAATTTGATATATACATGTATAGTTCAGTATAAAGAAAAGTAGATATTTCACAAATGGACTAAAACATGTACTTCATGTTAAAACAAGTCCTTCTGGCTCATTCGGAAGGGTAGATTGAGCTCTTTTTCTTATCAAGTAGCGACAATTTTGAAACATCCCCGAAGGATCGATGTGTTAAAGTCTGCAGATAGTTAATAGAAAATGTGTCAATTGATAAAAGAAAATTTTTCCTTTTCTACAGAGTATTCTACGAATTTTTGAAGAGAATTTTTTTTAAAAGCTTTTTTTTAGTTGCTAAAAAGCATAAAATGAAAAGTTAAATATATATATATATATATATATATATATATATATATATATATATATATATACATATATATATTCTTTTAGAAGCTTTTTATTGAAATTGAATTTTTATCATCGTGTCTTAGTGTCATTCTGAAAAAGAAGGCGCCTCCACTTTAATGCAAATTTAAACAACCTTTTTCGTCAATCGTTAGCGCATTTGGTTACAGCATCATGGTGATAACGCAATGCTCGTGAGTTCGATCCTCGCAAGTCGATGTATTACTTATTTTGCAGATAATTAATAGAAAAGATGTCAACTGATAAAAGAAAATCTTTCATTGTCTACATAGTGTCCTAAGGAATTTTGATAGTTTTTTAACTTTTTTTTTTTTTTTTTGAGTTACTAAACGCATAAAATAAAAAATTCAGTAAAAATAAAAATCAAATATAATTAATTAATTAATATAAATTTAAATTAACAAATAAAAATAACACTGAAAGTATTTTTATTACTGTGGAGCCCTAAAATCCTAAAATAAAAATTTATTCTTGCAGAGACATTCCATGAAATCATAAATGTTTCAACAACAAGAAAATTTTATGGAAAAATATGGATATTTCACCTTTGCAAAACATGAAAAATTTTAAATATTCCAAATATTTTAAAAAGTATTCGAGAACAATATTCCTTTTGTATAAGTATTTGTTAGATTTTTCTAGAATGTTCTATGGCTTTTCTTTAGCGTTCTTAGACTTTTGGTTAGAGCATCGTGCTGATAACGCGATGGTCCCGGATTCGGTCCTCGATATAGTACTTATTTTGCAGATAAATAATGGGAAAAAAAATATAAATGGATAAACGAAAATCTTCCATTGTCTACAAAATCTCCTAAAAATTTTAATTAGATTTTTTTAAGAAGCTTTTTCTTTTTTTGTAACTAAAAATCACAAAATAAAATTTAAGTAAAAAATCATTTTTTAAAGTTAGAAGCTTTTTATTGTGAAGTCCTAAAAAGCATAAAATAAAATTTATTCTCGCAAAGACATGCTACAAAGAAATGAAAGTTTCAACACTAAGAAAATTTTAGAGAAACAATATAGGTACTTTCCTTTTGTAAGAGATGAATTTTTTTTAATGTTCAAAATATTTTAAAAAGCTTTCGAGACGTTTGAAATTTCTGGCCTAACGAGTGATTATACAAAAACTAATATCTAAGAATATTGGCATTTGAAATTTTTACAATAGCTTACAACGCGATGACAACACAATACTTCGAAGTCAGATTTTCGAGTAGTTTTCTTATAATTAATTAAAATATGAAATTAATAACCTCCTAATACCTTATAAATAGCCATTGAAATATGAGCTATAATTTAATTGTTGCCAACAAAAAAATACGAGTTCATTTTATTTTGACATAAAAATAAATACATTGAATTAAACGTAAACTTAAAAAAAAATGTAAAAAGTTAAATTATGCATCTCACAAAAACTGACGTCATTATCACTTTAAATATTTCATACGCATTGATAAAGTGTTAATGCAGTTAGTTCTATAGCTATGATTCAACAGAAAATTTAAAAATATGGTTTATAAAAAGTTTTTTTTTGCCCTTATAATTTTTTCGTGTGAGTTTCCTTCAGTATAAATTCTCAATAGCACGTTCTATATTAATAAGGTTTCAATTTAGTTTCACTGTTGTATTACACACTTATTATTAATAGAATAATTATTTTAATCTTGCGTCTAACAGTGACTATTAGGCATTCTTATACTGTTTAAATTACGTTTAATTAAATGCGATATCACATTGCATATTTTCAACAATTCGTAATTAAATTTCATATAAATCATTTAAATTGTTTGATATGAAAACTGATACGTTTTCGAATCGACAACTAGTTTGAAAATTCCTTAGGCAATCTATTAATCTGAGATATTGCATAACAATTTTGAGTTATAATGTGAAACATTTAGAATTTCTAGCCTATCACCAATAGTAAAAGTATTGAGAAACTTTCTTATTTTTGTCTGTTTTATGTGTATCTAGATGTAGTTTTAAATCATTAAATCTCATATAAATAAGTAACCTTAATAAACATTATTACTGTTAATTTATTTTTGAGATAATTGCATGTACGTATTCAGTGAGATATATAATAAAAATTAAAGAAAATATTTTAAAAGTTTCATTTAAAATCATTAAATTTAAATATGTTTTGTTGAATTCATGAATAATAAGATATATTAATATTATAAATTTATGGAAAGTATTAACATATACTATTAGATAATCGAAAGCAATCATTTTGACTGCTTTAGTCTGTGGCATACGCAGTTTATATGCAGCACTTTACAATATGTTGAAGAAGTGGAACCATGGGTCTCTAGACGGTTTGCCTCCAAGGATGTAAAGTTCTATTATTAAAGTATCCACAAATAACATAAAAATGTCGAGTGTCATTTTATTTATAAATGAATAAATTTTAATGATTACTGACTTCTCACGCCTTTCCTTTTCGATAGAATATAGCAGGAGACATAGCAAGTCATAAAGATTTCTTTTCTTACAGATTTAATTTTAAAGCCTCTTTTAAATGGCTGTTTTAAAAATATGTTTTCTTCTAAAATAATGAGAGAGGCTATAATTTTCTGATTATAAATAAATATGCTGGATTTAATATTAATCCGGAATTAAAGTTCACAGGGGAAAAAAAAAAAATAATCAAAAAGGTTTCGCCTTTTTATGTCACGTGACTAATTCGCATCGCAGACAGCCGTCGCAAAGTTTCTTCCTTCCAGAATCAACATTCTTCAAATAGTACATTTGTACTATGGACATCCGAATACCTCTGTGCATCCTCTAAGACTATAAATTTTAAACAATCGATTTCCAATAACGAAAACCTTTAAAATGTGTATCAGTTTAAAATAGTGAACTTCATTATAATTAAACCCAATAGGATGTGATATATGTAAATAATTTTGTACGTCCTTGTAAAAGAAGAATAAGTAAAATCCACATCATTTCCCATATTGCCCATACATTTTCAAGATAACATGCAGTCGGCACCAAAATTATTCGAGCGCTAGTAATAATTCCTATATAAAAAAAATGCATTTGATATTGTTTGTCCTGTGAAAAATAAATCCCTGTCGAATCATAATCTTAGTCTATTTAGCTATTATTAGCGGTCGAATAATTTTGCTGCTGACTGTATTTAATATATTCTTTATGTTTTAACAATTTTACATTATTGAAATGAACTTCAATTAGTTTGAGTCCATTGTCTGAAAAGGGAACAACTATATAGTATTTCCCCACAACTGGATTTGGCGATTTAATTTTGATGAATATGGTGAAATGCCATTTTTGCGAAGGGTTGCCATGGGTTCCAATCGTAAACAAAAGCAAAATGTGTTTTTCAAAATAACGTCATTAGAAAAATTAATTAAGCTTATTTTTAATAATAATAAAACAAATACATATTTAAAATTTACTTACCTCACTATTTATCATGAAATATCTTCCTAAATTTCGCTTCTTCAAAGCTTTGAAATACGCATAGATATATAAATACGTGCTTTCCGTACACTTATACAATTCAAGTGTACTTCTACATGTACCGAAATGATGCGATTATATAAATTAGAATTCCGAAAATCTATGAAATTCCGAAACTTACCGATAAGTAATACACATGTAGTGTACCGATAAGTAATTCACATACGTGTTACAACATGCTTCGCGTACATGAAAACCATTTTCCAAACCAACATGAACATTTTTCACACAATTATTACTACAAGAAGCCATACTTAAGGTGCCTGTCTACCTTTAAAATGCAATTTTCGGTCAAAACTCCGATTTTCTATTTTTGGGTTAGTATTAAAGCCTGATATTTTATCTTTCTAAATCACTTTGAATTTTGATTCTATCTTGCTTAGAACTAGAGTTCCAGGTATATTAATATTAGTCACTCGTCAGTTTTTGAAACCGGAAGAGAACGGAAATGACCCGTAAATGTATGTTTACTTAAATGTTTTACTCAATATAAGCATCAAAATTTGTCACTGAATATAAAATGAATTTAAAAAATAAAATAAAAAACTTTGAAATAAATCAGGAACTTATTAAATTTATTTTTTGTTTAACAGGAAAAATCCGGTTTTTAAATCTGTTTTCTGCTTTTTCTCAAAATGAGATTTTTATTATTTTGCTTTATCCCAAAACCTCATAACTCCAAAAGTTATAATTGAAACGTTATGAAACTTTGACAAAATTCTTTGGAGGAGTTCTTTTAGGGATTGAACTACGATAATGAATCTAGCTAAATTATGTTTTGTTTTTGTTTTTTGTCGATAGAAGTTATGAAATGTCATGTAACATTCATGAATTTTTCAGCATGCAAAAATTTTATCGTCTCTAAGATATTAAATAACATAGTTATAGTTTTAAGAGTAGTTTACTCCCTTAAGGACCTTTCAATAATCGAAATAAAATTTACAGAATAAAAATATCTTTATTTAAATTTGACTTATGATGTTTTGTAAAAGTGCTTTTTTTCGCAAATTTTAGGCATGTTTTCAGCCTAAGTTTCAAAATATTTTAAAAATTGCTTATTTTTTCAGGTTATTCACTGTTTTTTACTATATTCTATCATATAATGCACATAAATAGGTAATTTTTCAATTATTAAAAAAAAATCACTTCCGAAGGTAGGCAGGCACCCTACACAAAATAAAATAAAAATAAATTAAATAAACAAAATAAATTAAGAATAAAAAAAAAAAAAAAAATTAAGAAGAAAGAATAAAAATATGACCGTTTTATATAATGATACTTCACCAGGTGAAATAGAATAGAATAATGAATAATTACTGCTTTATAATTAATTGCTAAGCTAGTTGCCATGGTAATAAAAAACAACAGAACGCTGGTTACTATGGCCATCAAAAATAAACAGCATGCAGGCTGCCATATTATATTGCAAAGAATCCAGAACAAGATCGTTATAGTTCAAAGCGGCGTGAAAGAAAAATCGCCAGATCCAGTTTTGGGGAAATACTATAGTTATACCGAAGTGTGAAGTTACAACGGATTTTAATGTGTTATATATATATATATATATATATTCCTACTATGTTTAGAGATTTTGTTTACACGTCAAAAAGAAGAATGAATACAAGGTTTATTTTTGAATAATTGTGTAATATTTCAAATTTATGTTCCCAAAATAAACTGCTTAATGAAACAATTACAATTACTATTCCGGTATAATTGTGTTAATTATTTTTAATAACGCTTCTATTTCTATTTATTTATCCATTATTTAATTTTTCATTCTTAGAGGCGTAAATATTTAAAACTTGTGAACGCCATATGCATTGAATTTATAGATAAAAAGTATGTTTTGCTGCTTGATGAATACTAATCCATATTGAAAAATACCAGCACAAATGGTAAAATTTATATTTTTAAATTTACAATAGCATGTCTTTTATATATATTTTTTTAAGTCTACATTACACATGCAAAGCTTCATTTGTATCCTTTATTGCCTTTTACATCGTTAGAACCTGCTTTCTTTTCACATCACTTTATTTGTTTAGTAATTTTCTCCGATATCTTATTAAGGCTAAGTAAATATAAAATTCCTCTTCTAAAAAATTAGCATGAAATAAATAAATTCGGTTATCTATAATATTACGGAATAAAATAAAATTGTTCGCAGTTCTCTACATATGTTAATCTTTCAAATTCTATTAAAAACAGAAAATATTGCATTCATAATATGCCATTCTGAGTTACAGATATTTATGTTATCTTAGAAAGAGTTAACAAATAAATTTTACTTTTCAGTAAATAGAATAGTCATGTTATTTTACGCATAACAATGGTACCGAAAGATGATTATTGCATTAAAAGTTTTAGGTAGAGACGTAACAAATACTTCTGCGTAAGAATGAAATTAGAAATAATAGAATAGCATAATTTCTAACATGAAAGGGTCCATTGTTGCGTTTTAATGGGATGTGATGATTAATATTTATTAAGTTAAAGAATAGGATCTTCATTCTTGCGTGAAAACACATTTTGCTTATGCTATTAGTACATCATTAAGCATTCAGTAAAAGACCAAATTATTTAATGAATGTAATGTTATACTTTGCAGTTTCTCTATGTTAATGCTATATACTTCGATTTCAAGAAATTCTTTTGGGATATTAAAAGGACTGAAAATAAAGCAAGGATAGACAGTTTTGAAATAAGACATAAAAAATGAAAATGGTGTATTTAAAACACGCATTTTCTTCGTATTTTATTTTTCCAAATTATTTGGATTGTTTGTTTCAAGAAGTACTCATATTAATAACATACTGTTACAAAATTGTAAATAATTGTGTTTATTTTTGTATAAATTCTTTCAAAAAGTAAGTTGATAAAGTGCTAATTTTGTGCATTTCTAGTCGTCTTAGCGTTGAAATAGCCTTATTTTCCCTTAAAAACGCATTAAAAAGCCCCAATAAGGCAGGTAATGGATTTGGCGTCAAATTTTGCGACTTTTTCCCACATTGGCGAATTTTTTGGCGACCTTGGCGAGAAAATCCTTATAAGGGATATACCAAGTATGGAAGCTCTAATCTCATTGGCTGATGAGATACGGAAATTTCCGGAACTTTCCACACTATTCTACAGGGGTGTATAAGGCTGTTTTCTTCGCCAAGCCTAGTACAGTTCAGTTCTCAGCCAGCTTCGCTAATGCTTGCATTGTTTTGAGCCTCTTTGAAAGAGACTTGCTTTAAGTGTTATTGCTATACAGTTTGTACAGTGGATTTGCTATTGACAGCTGTTGTTTAAGCTGTGTTTATTGGTTAAATTGAAGTTGATACTTGGTTTATAGACCTGTATTTTTCTGGAACTTTCTGTGAATAAATTACTGAATTCGTACATTTTCTTACTGTTCATATTCCTATCTGTCATCATCAACGATGAAACGTCTGATGGCGTCTCGTCGTTGAATGCGGCATAAACGACGTCATCAGCTTATTTTATGAGTCGAAGATCCATTGGTATCCAGATGACAGTCATCGTGACATCTAAGAAATCATAATTCTACATTTTGCTAATGACATTACAGAGAATATTTTGAAAAATATATAAGGGATTATTTGCTCTATTTCCTTCAATATCTTTTATTTACGTTTATGTGTATCACTCATTTTATTAGGGTTATTTGTATCCATAGAACTAATTAATAGGTTTTCTATATAGTATAATAATAATTAAATCAAATATAATTGTCTTAAAAAATGTAAGTTTATGGTCTGCAATATTATTAAAATGGTAATTTCTTTCTTATTTAAATAATGTGCGGTTTTAATGCTTATGAAAAGTTTATATTACTTGTGTCTTGCAATTTTCTTTACTCGCATAATGAATCAATGGGAATTACTCTTCTGACGTTATATGGCATGACGCAAGAAATAATTTTACATATTGAAATAAAAAATTCATTTTCTATACTTTTAACCAACATTGTTCTATGATATTAAGTTACTGTGAAATATAATATATATATATATTCATATTGTCAATGTAAATTTTAACTATCAAGTTTTAATTTTTGATATCAAAAATAAATAAAGCTAATACAATTAGTTTAAAGTACGAATATTCATTTTGAATAATTCAATGTAAAATCGAATCTTTTGATCTTAAATTTAATAATTTAAATAATAAACAAAATATATATATTTGATCAGAAGAAAGATTAAGCTCATCCAACTATGAACATTTTTTTTCCACAAATAAAGAATTTAATGTCACTGGAAAAATTTTAATAATGCTTTCATTTTACAAAAAGTTAATTCATTAAACTCTATCTGAAATTTCTTAGGTATATTAAAAAAAATCTTTTGTTTTTTTTTCTAGTTTTCTTAATTAATTCTAATTTATTTATTATTTATTTATTTTTTTTTTTTTTATTAACCACATAAATGAGAAAAAGTAAAGTAAAACCTTTATTAAAAAATTGTAATAAATGGTAGTATCATGTTAATTTTAAATATATATATATATAGTTATATGTATAAAGCTAGTATTTAATTTTCTAAAGCGAATAATCCAATATGCTCGGAAACAAAGACAATTTTATTTCTTAAATTTTTAAATGATGATTAAGCCTTTTATGAGTGAATAACGTTTCTTTTTTCTTATATATATATATATATATATATATATACTAGTAGACCCAGCCACGAGTTGCTGTGGCTAAGTTATACGTCGAATTACATTGTAGTAAACTATTCAATACAGTCAAATTATTATTTACGAATAAAAACGAAAAAGTCGTAGCCGGTGTAAAAATGTACGGGATTGAGATTTGAACCTTAGGTCAAAATTTGGAAGCGATTGATAAAAATTTTCGTAAAACACAAATCAGCATAAAATTTTGAATTTTATGTTTTATTTATCTCATATTTTCAAGTATAGTTTGTAATAAATGTGTAATTTAGTTCTTAGTGGATAACATATGATAATTAATTTTATAAATGAGGTAGGTAGGGTAGATTATTCATTATTTTTAATAACTATATCATCATTCTGAATATATATATATATATATATATATATATATATAACAATTTTAATTTAATTCAGCGCTAATCGGTGCACAATATTCTTGGTTAACCCGGATCTTGCTAACACAAATGTAGATTCGATGGTTTTCCCACACGTGAGCATGCAACATATAATTGCCCATTGTAAGTCTAAGCCGCAAATGGACATTGTTTGGACTTGAGACTTATTTACGGTCTTAAGCTATTTTGCATTAAAATTCTAAAATAACTAATATGCAATTTAATTTTTATTAAAACTCGATTAAAATAAAAGTATAAAAGAAACAGGCAATTTTAAAATCAATTTTTATGGAGGAGTGAACTATAATGTGTCTAATGCTATTATGGATAATTTTATTATAAAATGATCTCATCATTTTAAATATTTTTTATATGGCAAAAGCTGTAGTTATAAAAAGGAAATCAATATAGCTAAGCCAGAAAAATAAGTAAATTTGATAAATATTTTAAAAAATTAAAATAGAATATCTTATGAATTATTGAACATTTAAAGTAAATAAAGGTATCATTTTAAATAGAAAAAGATCTTGGAAAAGATTAATATATATTAAGAAGTGATGAGAAGGTTTTGAGTATGTTAACATTTTAACAGTAAATTCAAGTTAATCAAGATGGGAAACATTGAGGATTAAGATAAGAAAATAGCAAGATTTTAAGATAAATTTTTAGCAAGAAATATGAATAAAAATTTAAATTTAAATACATGTATAAGTCACAATTTTAATAAGGACCAGTAAATTGATAAGTTAATAAAGAAAAGTAAAATAAGATTAAGAGAAATAATTATTTAAAGTTTCAAACTTCGAACATATAGATTAGTTTTACAAAACAAATAAATATACTTAAAATCTTCCCATTTATAAGTTTTAAAATATTAAAACGGTTACTTTATGTTTAGAAATTTATATGATGTATAGATCTCAAATTTCTTAAAGAAAAATAAAATAATGGCAAATATTAGATAATATAAGAGAAAAGATACAAAATAAATAAATAAAGTTTCGAACGTCATTCATTTTAATAGTAGAAAAAATATATCTCATATAAAGACACTTTTAAAAACACGTGTACCGTTTTAAATTAGTAAATAAAACACTTTAAAACACTTATATAAGTTTTAAAAACATATATTTAATTAACAGCCGCATATTTCAAAGATTTTCGCCCTGGAAATCAGGGCATCATCAGGAAGTCTACATGGTTTTGCACAATGTGCATCTGTGTTGCAAATATATAGACCATAAATCAGGTTAAAGCTACAGTTACATCGCTACAACTAAAAAAAAATCTGGAGTGACTCCACTCGACTTTCCGAACATTGAGTAATTAACAGTTTTGTAGATAAAGTAAAGAAAGAGTAGTTGTTAAACAAACAAAAGAGAGAAAACCATAATAGAGTGTTTGAGTATTTTTCTCCATCTATTACACGTTGTTTTATTTAACGCTACTGAACTTTGAGCCCATAGATCATAATGACAAAGAAATTTTCGTTGTGTCCCTGTAAAAACCTTTAAATGTTAGATTCACCAAAATGCTTATAGTTAGTGCAACAGTGATTTATAATGCTCATATAAATTTTCAGCTGAATTCAATAAGGCGTTTAGATGCTATCGTACTTTTAAAAATTTAGTCCCATAGGCCATAATGATAAAGAATTTTTCTTTGTGTCCCTGTAAAAAAACTGTAAGTGCTAGATTCACCAAAATCTATACAGTTAGTTCAACTGTGATCTATAACATGTGTACAATTTTTTTGCTCGGATTAATAAGGCGTTTAGACACTATCACATTTTTAAAAATTTGGCCCCATAGGCATAATGATAAAGAATTTTTCTTTGTGTCCCTGTAAAAAAACTATAAGTGCTAGATTCTCCAAAATCTATACAGATTGAGTATTTGTGATCTATAATATGTGTATAAAATTTTTGCTCAATTGAATAAGGCGTTTAGATGCTATCGCAGTTTTAAGATTTTGCTCCCATAGGCCATAATGATAAAGAATTTTTCTTTGTGTCCCTGTAAAAAAACTATAAGTGCTAGATTCACCAAAATCTATAGGGTTCGTACTATGGTGACTTACAATATGCGTACCAACTTTCAGGTTAATCGAACGAAGCGTTTAGACGCTAGCGTGTTCACCCACAGACATACACACATACACACATACATACACACATACACACACATACATACATCATCGTAAAAATGGTGAAAACGGACTCAGGGGACCTCAAAACGTATAGAAACATCAAAATCTCGAATTCGGATTTTTGACATGATTACAATACTTTCCTCACTATAGTGTTCGGAAAGTAACAAATAAATAAAAAAATAGTTCATTGGTTGGAGCCATTCTACATTAACACTGAGGCTACACATGATTACTGTAACTTGCGTTGTAAGAGTCAGTTTTGGATGGCTATTGTAAAGGCTGGCGCGGTGGTAACATCAAGGTGAAACATCAGCCTTTCCAATAACCATCCAAAACTGACGCAAGTTGCAGTAATCGAGTGCTGCCTCAGAGTTAATGTAGAATGGCTCCAACAATTGAAAAAAAATTTTTTCTTTGTTTTTATTTTATTATTAAGCTTTAACCTGATTTCTGGTATATATATGTGTAACACAGCTGCACATTGTGTAAAACCATGTAGACTTCCTGATAATTAATTAGATAAAATCTATCAAGAGGATAACTGATTTAAAATCAATTAACGAAATGATACAGAAAAAAATTGAAATTAAATGAAATAATTATATGATAAAAAGAAATTTTTATATGCCATGTTTTTAAATTTTCTGTTGAATCATATATGTTATTTTGTTATTATGTTATCAATGTGAATAAAATTTTTAAAGTGATAATGACCTCAATTTTTGTAAGATGCATAGTTTAATTTTTTACAATTTTTTATTGTCCATGTTTAAGTAAATGTATTTATTTTCCTGTCAAAAAAAAAAAAAAAAAAAAAAAAAAAAAAAAAACTCTTTTTTTTTTTTTTTTTTTGGTAACAATTTAATTATAAATAAAATAAAAAAATAATATATAAGCAATATTTAAGCACGCGGACTCAGTTGAGGAAATAATAACAATGAAAAAAAACTTTGGTTTTAAAAATAAAATATTAATTCTTTCAGAACAACATATATTAGCATCATGAACTACATTAGCACTTTACCAATGTGTAGAATTTTTTTAAATTTTTAATGACGTCAATTTTTGTGAGATGCCTAATTAAATTTTTATATATATATTTTTAATGTTCACGTTTAATTAAATGTATTTATTTTTATGTAAAAAAAAAAAAAAATAAATAATAAACTCGTAATTTCTTTTTGCAACAATTAAATTATAACTAATATTTAAATGGCTTAAGTAAAGCTATCTTTGTGATATAATAAACAAATAATTTTCAGTAAAAAATATTGTGATTATAAATTGAGATAAAAACTATCCTATCCCTCATGTTGGACCAAACTGCACACAGTGTACAAAATTTCATTAAAATCGGTTCATTAGTTTAGGCGTTCATCGGGAACAAACAGGAAATTTTTATATATAAAGAAATATATACCCTGGTTTAAAGTAAGGAATTATACATTTTGGTGTACTTTACGGAATAATTGTGTAATATAAATAAACATAAACCTGAGCTTTCTCCTTGACTTCAATTAACTGTTCCTTCTATTGGACCTTCTGTGGGAACATATGATGCCATTCACTTTGTAGCTCACTTTTCTAAAATTTATTTAGTGGGTCGAGAAATTATTTTTTTAAACACTGTAGGGCGGAAAACTTGCTTTTTCTGTAGATAAGTAAAGTACAAAATAATTATAATAATAATAATAATTATGATAATAACAATAATAATAAATCTGGCTATAACGAATCGGCCTTAAACATTGCGAATAATACAATTTTCATCATCTTTATAATAATAATAATAATAATAGCAATAACTTCTATAAGTTGTTATGCATATATTTTAGTCAATCGAAAAATAGGAAAGATAAATAAAGGGAAAAGGGTTATATTGTTATATTTATTACCAAAGTATCAGATTAAAACAAGCACATTTTTTACAAAAAATACGAAATTGCCCTCGATTGCTATCAGTACTTGGGGGTGACACAAAAATATAACAAAGTTATACTTAGTCGGAAAAGTCGTTTCTAGTCTGTGTCCTTCACACCTATATAGAATATATCCAAACCATATATAATGCACTGCAATCGAGCGGGAAAGTTTTAGATGTTATTGTGAAACTACACTGGCGGTGCATTGTTTCTACGAGTGTAAATCGTGCTTGTGTATTTTTAATGTTTATTGTTTAAAACTGATTTTGATTACGATTACTGATTTGATTATATTGGACACTGTATCATTGCACTTTCCAAGAGAATTACTGGCAACGAGTTTAATTTTAAGCTAGTTTTCTTTTAAGCTCCTTTAAAATTGTTTTAAAGGAGCTTAAAAGAAGAAATTTATTCAATTTTACAAGAACCAGGATCTGTGTTCGTCGTTAATGTTTCACCCTCTTCAGGTTCTGCTGAAAATATTGGAAATAGCATTATTTCTTAATTGACTGAAGATGAGATTTTTACTTCCTCGAGTGGACATATTTGTATGTCATGTCACAGGTGTTATTTGAAATTTTGAAAAGCTATATTTAAAAGACCATTGTAGGGGGGGGGGGTGTATCTTTAACATTTTAATGAGTTTCAACCTAGCGTTTGTTTAACAAATATATATGGTGAAACAATTAGATCAAAATCATTGACTTCTTTGATTGGCACACAGTTCAGAAAATATGAGAATCTTCCGCAGTAAATATTGACAGAGTTATGTGAGAGATTCCAGAAATTGACCTTAATATTTTTAAGAAATATCAATAGTTTGTGATGAACAGAAGTTCTGTTATAAAATCCTACAGTAGTCCTGACGCTTTAACAGTTCATGAACCTGCCCACTTACCCATTCAAGAAGGTTAATAACAGCGAATAGAGGTTTCCGATTGTATTTAAATATTAAAAATTCATCAGTGAAACACAAAATCTTATCTTAGTTTGTTTTATCCTAATTTCATATATACATGTATAGTTCAGAGCAAATATTTCACAAATGAACTAAAACATGTATTTCATGTAAGTCCTACCGCTTCATTCGGAAAGGTAGAATGAGTTCTTTTTCTTATCAAGTAGCTAACATTTTAAAATAAAATGTCAGCTATGACATTGGACTTGGTAGAAATATTGATGAAGGCTATGTGCATACTGAGTTTTAAGCAAATCAGTTCATAAATACATTTTTATGTGATTTTAAAATATTTAAGTGGTCTGCACTTGGAAACAAAATGGCTGGCCGTGTTGGCAAACAATTATATTGAATGCACTTGTGGGATAATTTTACTGTGCAAATTTAGTTCATATTAATTCAGAATCTCAAAAATCACGTTAAAAAAATTACGTGGCTTCCACGTCGATCAAAATCGCGCCACAAGCTGCTCAGTGAACTAATCTAATGTGTATGTAAGATAAGTCCACTGTCCAACTTCGGTTCGAATAAATTTATTATTTCAAAGGTTATCGCGATAATAAAGTCTCAAGTGATAACGGTCAAGTGGTCGCAACTTCGAAACAAAATTGCGGAAAAAATTGCCCACGGAAATCATAGATATTTCAATGATAAATCCATTTTTCAACTTGGGTTTGAATTAATTAAATATTTTAAAAGCTATCATAATAACACATATTCAAGTGGCCGCCACTTGGAAATAATATAACGGAGCAAGTTCCCAGCAAACTCATCGAAGATATTTGAAGCATAAGTTCACTATCCGAATTCGGTTCGAATCAATGCAGGGATTCAAAGGTTATTGTTATGACACATTTTCAAATAGCAGCCTAAGTGGCTGCAACTTGGAAACAATATGGTGAAGCAACTTGCAGAGCGAAATCATCCAAGATATTTGTAAGATAAGATTACTGTCCAACTTTAGTTTAAACTAATTTAGTATTTCAAAAATTATCGTGATAAAAAATTTTTCAAGTGGCCAACACTTAGAATCAAAAAAGCGTTTTCCAATGAATTTATCTCAGATATTTGAATGATAAATCCACTACCCAAATTTGATGCGAATCAATTTAGTATTACATAAGTTATCATAATGACAAATTTTCCAGTGGCAGCCACAAGGAAATAAAATTGCGCATCAAGTTACCAAGCGAATTTATCCAAGATATTTGAACCATAATTTCACTATCCAACTTTTGTTTGAATCAGATAAGAAATTTAAAAGTTATCGTGATGGCACATTTTCAAGTGGTCGCAATTTGGAAACAAAATGTCGGAACAAGTTGCCCAGTGAACTCATTCAAGATTATTATAGGATAAGATCACTGTCAAACTTTGATTCGAATAGAATCAGAATTTAAAAAAAAGTTATTATGTTTAAAAATTTCCAAGTGGTAGCCTACGTCCAAGTTGTCTCACTTATTTTATAGCATCCACACTCTGTTAAAAATGACGGATAAAGTTTAGTAATAAACTTGGTTGTGACCCTTATATAGTCTATGTATACATACAAATTCAAGCAAATCCGATCTTAAATTCACTTTTTACAGTGTGATTTTGAAATTTTCAAATGGTCTTCATATGAAAACAAAATAGCGGAGTAATCTGGTTAACAAACACATCCAAGATATTTATGAGATAAGTTCATTGTCCGTATTTCGTTCGATCTGGAGTACGATTTCGGAAGTTATCGTGATTTTAAATTTTCAAGTGGTATCTTGATTTCAAGTGGCCCCGTTTAGCTTAAGGTATCCGACACTTTGTTAAAAATGGCAGATAAAGTTCATTAATAAACTTGGTTGAGACCTTTATATGGTCTACGTATATGTCAAAATTCAAATAAATTCGGAACACGCCTTTTACAATGTGAATTTGAAATTCTCAAGTATCCTGATTTTACATGGCCCCGTTTAACTTAAGATATACGGCACTTTATTAAAAATGGCGGATAAAGTTCATTAATAAACTTGATTCAGACCCTTAAGTGGTCTATACTTACATCATCCTCTGTGTCCTTGCGGGGAGGAGGGAACTCCTAATCACTATTATTACTACTGTAGTTTAACTTCTGCCTTCCACTTAAGAAATCCCACTCCCAGGCCAGCCGATTGGCTGTTTAATATCCTCAATAGAAAAAGCCTGCTTTCTAAACTAAATAATATATTTGAATTCCTTATGAATATGACTAATCTCACAGATTAATCTCACATCTCCTTGCTCTTGCTTTAAGCCACTTGCTCTGCCTTGCTCTACTTGCTTGTCACTTTTACAAGCCTTAAGCCACTTGTCACTTTTCTACCAGCATAGAACATGCCGCTCCTTGTCGCGTGGGAGACCTGTCTCTAGCGGCTTTTGTATTTTTTTTTTTTTTTTTTTTTTTTTTTTAGAGTTTAAATATACTCCGGAAGACGGGCCTTGCATAGCTGGAATCCTTCGACACTGCTCCTAGAGCGGTGAGCGGCACCCCTTCCCTGTTAAAATAAAATACTTACATCAAAATTCAAGCAAATCCAGCTTTAAATATGCTTTTTACTATGTGGATTTGAAAATTTCATGTGGCCGCCACTTGAAAACAAAAAGGGGGAACAACTTGGTTAAAGAACTCGTATAAGTTTGCTGTCCAAATTTGGTTCGATTTGGAGTATTATTTCGGGAGTTATCGTGATGGCAAAATTTTCATATATATATATATATAACATATAGGTAGATAGATAGATAGATAAACGAAGTGATTGCAATAGGTCGAAACAAACCTAAAATTGTCAAGATTTTTGCAAGAAAATTTTATAAAAGTCATTGATCCCTTAACTGAAAGAAACGCACTTTGTCCATCCTGAAATCTTGCTATTGAGTATGATAGTAGACAAAAGGGATCATATAAGAGAAATAGGTGTCAGAAGAGTTATAAGAGCTAGAAAATTAACTTCTAAAAGAAAGTCAATAAAGAGTTTCCAACCACCCAAAATCAATTTCCTAGCGACAGACGTCACTAAAATTATTCTCTGGAACACTCCTTCATTTTCAGCACCACATTTACTGCAACGCTTTTGCGTTCAAGAGATTTGATCTAAGGTATAATCACATGGAACAGCAGCTATGTGGAACTTTGACGAATTACCATGTCACATCGAATCGGTTGAACAATGCGTAAAGTGAGTGACCGAACGTCACGAAAAGTCATATGTGCTGATTCCAGACATGGTTTTACTATGGCTGCACTTCTTCCAGAACCTTCAATGCTAAGTTTTTGAAGCAAATCTTATTTTAAATTAAAAAAATATATGTAAGACAATGAAGTAAATAGATTTAATTGCAATCGGGAATTTAAAACAATCGTAATAAAATTGTGTTGGTGGAAATTCATCATTTTTGTAAAAATAAAATATAATAAAATAAGCAAAATTGAATTCTGTGTAATATGCTGATAATCTTTTTTTCATTTATTTATTTTTCTTATATTTTGATCTATTAAATATGCGTTTAATTACTTGATACAGATTTTTTTTTCTTACTTAAGAATAATGAGGAAAATCTTATATATTTTCAAAGTTAAAAGTCGATGTTATAACTCGTTATTATAAAAGATTTACATGTTCAAAAGAGTTTTCTAACATATTACAGTTTATAAGCAGAAAATAATTGTCAGGCATTTTCAGTTAGGTAATATGTTTTCCAACAAATTTGAAAAGTTCAAGTATAATAAAAAGCTTTAATAATAGAAAAGCGCCGCACAAATTTTGTTTATATGCATTTATATGCAATATGTTTAAAAAAAAAAAAAAAAAAAAAAACTTTGAATAAATACCATAAAACGCAAGAAGTTGCTGCGCAACTTGCCCAACTAGCATTTACATGTATATAATGCGTTTATAAGTGCACAACTTGTGTTTACTAGTAGCAAGTAAAAAACACCATAGAATATACACCATAGAATGCAATAAATTGCATTTTATGATGTTTATTGAAAGTATTTTACTTATTAATAAAGAGATTTAGATTGATTTTAACAGTTTGGCTGGCAGTTTGGTGAATGGGAATCTTTTCATATTCATTGTGAACAATGTGGTATTACGATTTGTTTTTGTTAATCAAAATAATTACTGCAAATTATATTTTATTTTCTGATTTTCTTTTTCTTTCTCAACTTGATTTCATTTTGCTAGTATAAGTATTGGAAAATTGTATCGAAGCAAAAATTAATTTTAGTGATGTATTTTTTAAGGTGATAGTCAAATTTTAAAACTTTAGTTTTTTTTTTTTTTTTTTTAATGAAAAATACTTTTATAATTTTCTTTGTCGATTCTATTAATCCCAAACACAAATATTTATACAAGATGTAGTTTTTTGTGTGAGTTTTATTCAGTATAAATTTACAAAAGCACGCTGTGTATAAATACGATTTCAGTCTAGTTTAACTGTTGTATTACATACTTATTATTATCAGAATAATTATTTTAACCTTGCGTTTGACAATAACTGTTAGGCATTCTTATACTGTTTAAATTACGTTTAATTAAATGCGATATCACATTACATATTTTCAATAATTCATAATTAAATTTCATAGAAATCATTTAAACTGTTCGATACGAAAACTGATACATTTCTGAATCGACCACTAATTTGAAAATTCCTTAGATAATCTATTAATCTGAGATATTGTTTAACAGTTTTGAGTTATAAAGTGAAACATTTAGAATTTATAGCCCATCACCATTAGTAAAAGTATTCAGAAACTTTCTTGTTTTTGTCTGTTTTATGTGTATCTAGATGTAGTTTTACATCAATAATTTTCATGTAAATAAGTAACGTTAACAAACATCATTATTGTTAATTTATTTTTGAGATAATTGCATGTACGTATTCAGTGAGATATATAATAAAAATAAAGAAAATATTTTTAAAGTTTCATTTAAAATCATTAAAGTGTTTTGTTGAATTCATGAATAATAAGATGTATTAATATTATAAATTTATACAAAGTATTAACATATACTATTTAATTAACCGAAAGCAATCATTTTGACTGCTTTAGTCTATCACAAACGCAGTTTATATGCAGCACTTCACAATATGTGAATAAGTGGAAACTTGAGTCTCTGGATGGTTTGCCTCCAAGGACGTAAAATTCTATTGCGATGGTATCCACAAATAACATGAAATATATGGAAGAAATATGTAACTAGTGATGACCATTACTCTGAATATAGCACATGTGCTGTTTCTGTTAAAATTATCGTGTTTTCTTTGCTTACGAAATCCGCATGATTAACCCGTACACCTATTATATCAAAGCATGTTCAAAGCAAAGAGCACAACGTCTATGGGAAATGTGTTCGTTTGACTTTTTCCAATTTTAAGCGGAAAGCAATAAATAAAAATATGGAAATGTAAAAAAATAACTGGAAATGTAAAAAAATAAATAAATAAATAAAAACTCCATAATTACCTTACGTGATTAGCGGTTACATATAATTTCAGAAGTTTCGTTAACCTATCCCGCTGCCGATGGCTGGTTTTATTTTGTTAAACAATCTCTTCGTAAACTCGGTGCTATTGTAGAAGCACATTTTTTGAACATTACGTTACATCACATATATTATACTTGTACTCGCTGTACTAAATACCTACATAGAATAAACTGTTGGTGATTCTTGGGAAAAAAAATTATTTCTGTGTTATATTCGGTTATTAAATTAATGTAACATATAAAGTAATAAATCATTTTTCCCTAGAGTTTTTTCAAATAGGTTTGAAAAATATTGAATAATTAACATACATATTAGGTACCTAAGCCATTAATAGAAAGCATTTGTTGCCTAAAAAACTGTGTAACACCTTTCGATGAGTGACAAATTGGAAAGTTTTAGGTACAAAAATTGTTTTAAATATGATATTTCTCATATAATTATTTTAAATAAAATTCGAAATAAATATAACAGATTTAATGGTTTGTTGTTTTGTTACTGTGATTCAATTACTGTAATATAAATACAAATATATGTATAAATATATATATTTGTTACCCATTAAGAAAAAAACACGCATTAATGTTTTCTAAATAAATATGATACATTTTAGATAGATAAAATAAAAGTAGAACAAAATTAAATTTAAGATTATTTTTGGTAACATGATTTATTTAAGAATATCTTGCTCTAAAAATATCAAAATTTTTAATTTAATTGGTATTTTATGTGTTTTCTATTTATAGTTCTGTAAATACTTTCTTAAGCTATATATGGGTTGTAATATGCATTTAACATAGTCCATTTTTTCCATTTTTTTCACACTGCTTTTCCATCTTCCATGAAGCTAACTATTTTTAGAATCTTCAAATATCAAATTTTCGCAAATCCCATCTATGAACTTCGTTAGGCGTTTTACATACGGTTTTTTTTTTTTTTTTTTTTTTCCTAAACAAACATAAATATTTATAATTATATATCTTCATAAAGTTTATATTATGATTATAAGCCATGTACAATAATCATTATTTATATATTTTTAAACTGTGTAAGTAAGGGAGCTTTGGCCCAGTGGCCAATCCTCCTATACATAGAGTGGACCAAGACTACCCAACTAGCCATTTTGTAAAGAATCGCACATGGTAATTTTAAGACTACTTCACGGCACACAATTTATAACTTAAATAAAACCTTAATATAACAGTATTTATAAAATCCCAGTTACTTAAAACATAATTCAATTAGTTTGTCTCAAAAAATCTTAGAAATTTTGTTTAAAAAACTTACTTTTTGGGTTGAAAAACTTTATTTTTTTACTTTTTCCCCACTTCTAAGAAGCAGCTTAATGAAACTAAGGTAGATGTCAAATGACAGCAGTGTATTTGACTTCAATCTAAAGAGAAAATGCTAAAATATTTTTAAATACTAAAATTGAAGGGTGGGCCAAGCCTCCACTATGGCCAAGGCTCCCCAGTTTCACCTACCATTGGTACAGAGAGATCAGAAAATATATTAGTACCTTTAAAAAATGTAAAACCTATTCCCTTTTATGTTTTTAATATATTTTCTTAGGTTAATGGTAAATTCTTGTTTTAATATAGGAATTAATTGTAACACTTCTGAAGATTATGAAAAATGCCAAACAATAACAACGAGAACATTCTATAAAACCATATTTTAAAACAAACATAGTTTATATGTATTGCCTAGTGCCACGCATTATGATTAATGTGGAGTATAAATGTTCTACTCTTATATATTCCTTTAGAATTTCTTTTAAAAAATAATTTTATACACTTTTTAATCTAATAGCACTAAGTATCAATGGATCTAAAGTATCAATGGATTGGAAAGCGTATTCATATAAATGGTTAAGTTGAATATAGAATATATATAATTTGTTAGAAAATGCAACAATATTATATAGTAAAACCGATATTTTCTTTTTAGTTTTCGATACTGAAAATTATTCTGGATAATTTTTCAACTCGAATTTTTAATATACAATTATTATGGAATATTTTCTGGGAAACAAATTATTGTTCTTGCATTTTTTTTTTTTTTTTTTTTTTTGTGTGTGTGTATATATTACAGATAGTTTAGTTTGTTTTGTTTTAGATGAAAATGTCCTAAAAAATATATAAATTAAATTTTCTTAATAGAAAGTAGGTTTAATTTGTTCATGCAAGTAACTGATTTTAATCATGCAAGTAACTGATTTTTAACTGACTTTAACGAAAAACTGAAGTAAAATTGTAAATACGTCTGGAATTATTTTAAATATTATCCAAAAAGTGATTTTCTTAGTAGAAAGCGTCATTACATTATTAAATCTTTTTTAGTATTCCCTATTTATTCTAAATAACATTTTAAATTATCTTGAATAAAAGATTTTTTTTTCTTAAATATGTTTTACTTATTTGCTTAAAATTTCAGTTGAAGCGCTTCATTTTCTGTTTTGTTTTCATTCATTTTCCCACATAGATTCATAAAAGTATAAAGAAACTGAAATAAAATTGTCCCCCCCCCCCACATTAATGGTAGATTAACAAGAATATTTAAATATAAATGGAGATTAAGTAAAGAAAATGAAATTCTCATAATGATCTTTTCACGTTTATTAGTTCAAGTTTGTTTGTAAACTTTGGAATACCCCATCAACAATTTGCATTCAAATGCTTTCGTTTGAGTTTGTAATTATCCCTGAAACATGAATGGAATAAAATTTCAAATGTTTGCTAATCTATCAAAGAAAGTTTCTTCAGACTTAGTACTAAAAACTATAAAGGTAATTGAAATTAAACAACTTTAAATAATTTTCGTATTTTTTAAAGAAATTATTAAATATTCTGTTATCTATAACATATAGTTACTTTGTATTTAAATTTAATGTATTTTTAATTTAATGCAAGTTATAAATTTTCGTATTTAATATATGTAATCGTAATTTATTTTCGTGTTTTAAAGAGCGTGCAATAAAACAACACTTCGATCGATATCTACATTCATCTTCTTTATTTGTGCGATATAATTAATTATTTTGAAAGTACAGTACCAATACAAATAGAATACAAATATAAAAATAAAAATCTACCCAAGATAATTCAAAAAGGATCTCTCTGGATAATGTTTATATATTTTCTAATTGAGAAAGGTATTATTTTTATAAAAGTCAAAAATTCAATTTTTATTGCTCTTTTTAGTACGAGAGGACTGTTCCTTTCAGACAGAGATTTTGCATTGACCCAATTCCAATATGCCAGGATGCCTACCAATATCCAATTTTATCATTTCATTTCTTAAACTATCTTAAAATGTTTAGAAATTTTATTGATAAACTCATCAATCGTGAAAATTCATTTTAAGTAGTTTGGAGTATAAGACTGATTATGTTGTTATACCAATTACGGGAAAAATACCGGAGCCGGAAATTGAACCCAGGCCGTCCGCTTAACGTGCAGCTGCTTTTCCACTGAGCCACCCTGGATGATAACCAGCTCGACATTTCTCACATAATAACCTTTAAATCTGCGTTCAGATACGGGGACCTTGCCATCGATTATTATGAAAGAAATGTCGAGCTTGTTATTAACCAGGGTGGCTAATATATATATATATATATTAGTTACAAGAATGCAATACATAAATTAGTCCTGTCGTACTAAATTAAATTTTGTCAAAGACAGATTTTTTTTTTTCTTGCTCTTAAGTAAAACTATCATAATTTAAGGATTCGAATTAAGTTTTTTATAAGAACCTCTGTCTATGAAATTTTATAAGAAATAAACTTAAATGTTTCGAACCGTCACCTTATAATTCATTAAAAAAAGTGTTCTAATAATAAGTTTTAAGTGTTGAAACTGATTGAAATAGCTTTTCGGATTTACGCATGTATGAAAAAGCAAAATGAATGCCATCCCCGATTGTTAGACATCTAAAAATGAAGTAAGTTTTGAAAATGAGTCACAAGCGAAGAAAGGACGTTAACACATTGGGATATTCAATATTAAATGTTAAAACAATAAAACGGATTTTGTTTCAAGTTTCTTTGTTAATTTTATCCTTGATTAAACAGTATTTTTGTTTACGTGTATTTATTTTTATCTTTAATTTCAAGTAAGGCATATATGTCCCTAATTCAAATAAACATATGGAACATGTTGGCGGTCTTATAATATTTTTTTCGTAAATAATAAAGTGTACATAAGTATTATACAATTAATATTGTCGATCTGTTTTATTGAAAGAAAATGCAATTTTCATTTATAAGAATAATTCTGAAATGTGCAATTTTTTTTTCCAGTTTTGTTCAAATATCTGTAAATATACTGTTCATATTTCGTAAACTACTACAGTTCCTTTCGTTACTACAGTTCCTTTAACTTAACGTAGCAACTAATTGCAAAATACATTACTGTGCCACAAAATATTAAAGACTAGTTCATATTTTCAGTATGATCAAAGTATTGCAGCTAAGGATAAAGGAAGATAGTTTAAGGATGATATTTATTATTATTATTATTATTTTCGATTTGGAAAAGCAATAATGGCAAAATTATAAAAAAAAATCTATTATGAAATTGCATTATTCGTCTGCAGCTGTCCACGATATTGAAGGATGTATAGATAAAAACAATCAAAATTTAATAAAGCATAAAAGTATTTGAGCTTTAACTATTTTTAATGTTTAATATGATGTTAAAGAAAAAAGTTGCACTTAAAATTTTTGTATTACTCAAACATGTTAAAGGTTACATGTACATCATTTACAGGTATGCTCCGCTTTGAACAGAAAAATGGTGTTTCATATCCAAATATTATAATAGAAAAAAACAAATAAATGTGCATACATACATATATATATATATATTCAATTTTTAAGTTAAAATGTCGATAAAATGTACATTTACATCTAAATTGGAAATGCTTCATCAGTAAATTTCGATTCCTTTTATCAAGTTTAAAATTTGTAACTGTTTTAGAATATATATTATTATTTGCAAAATAAAAAAAAAATTATACATTATCCAGTTTTTAAGTTTATTCATTATAATTAACTTATTCGTATTACTTATTGAAATCACTACGCACATTTTTGGAAACCTTTGCTATTATTTATTTATTATATTCACCCACATTAAAAATGTACATTTTAATTAAGAACTTAAGAACCTTCCAGAACTAATTTTAAAATGATCATCGACCGTAGATGCATGTGCCACAAATTTCTATTTACAATTGCAAATTATATTAAAAAAAAAAAAAAAAAAGTTTTCATTTCTATTAAGTACTTGTTCTTGCTAGTTTTGTAGAGAGATATTTCTAATACTTTCTTAAATTGAAATAAATATGATCTGATTTTTCTTTCATTTTCTTGTATGAATCGTATTAATAAAATATATCAATGTTGGTGTTAAGGAAGTCTGATATTATAAACATTTATTACTCATGTAAGCACTATAAGCATAAATTTGTGAATTAGATAATACTTTCAATGAATAATTGTACATTTAATAACTGCACAACGAATATTATTTCCATTATTTTTTTTATTTTTAGTTAGAAGGTCGTAAATTAATTCTAGATCATGTAATTATTTAAAATATTTTTTTTTTCGTGATTGTTTCTTTATTTATTTTCATCATTATTTAATTTTTTTTTTTTTTTTTTTTTTGGCCTTGGCGACATCTTAGATTCAACTTAAATTATTTTTAAGAAATTCGTGCCAACAATTTATTTTTTCCCGTAATAACTATTAATGTTATCAGAAGTAAAGAATGTAAATAATTTATGGACATTTTTATTTACATTTTTTTTTTTTTTTTTTTTTTTTTGGCATTTTTCCCATTGAAACAGATGTAACATTAAATACTAATTCTTGTTTATGTGATACTAGGATAAATTATTATTCATATAATTTATCAGTTCTTGAAAAAATTATCATTTATGATAAAAGGTAACTCACATTCAAAGTAATAATTCATATTTTTTAGTAGTTTTAAAGTATTTTTTCTAGACACAATCATCTGTAAATATTCTGATAAAAATAGTGAAACGTCTGATAATATATATATTTGTAAATGCGTGTAACCCTGTTTAAAAATATTTCTGAAGAAGTGTTCGCAACTTCATTTTCTTCAGTAAGTATTTCGATAATAATTTGTTTTAATTTATTG
The DNA here is from genome assembly GCA_963930645.1 of Salticus scenicus. Lineage (NCBI taxonomy): Eukaryota > Metazoa > Arthropoda > Arachnida > Araneae > Salticidae > Salticus > Salticus scenicus. Next base: position 267,473,549 of record OZ005649.1, on the reverse strand, counting down.
TGCCAATCACAAATTTAATAAGATGTTTAAAATATTTAAATAACTCTGAATATGTTTTTAATAACTAATGTCTTATGTAAGGTTAATAACTAAGTGTGAATTAAGGTAAATTTTGCAATAATCAATAAAGATAATTTGTTTTGCTTACACATACTTGTGTCTTTTCAATTTACTTTTTTATACACAATATCAACCAAATAAGTCGACTGTATTTATGGAATGAGTATTTTTAATTTTTTCATTGATCACCTTAGATACTAGTATCCGAAACAAATACATAATGCAGATAAAAGTTTAGTATAACTGTTAAATGTTTAACATTCCGTTCAATATTGTTTTTGTCTTGAATGGTAATGTGAAAAAAAAAAAATTAATGCTCATTTAAAATTGGTACACACATAGATAAAATAAAACTTCCAAATCGATAATAAATTTACTTTTTTATATCTAAGAATTTATCAGTCTGATTTACTCGATAAAATAAGATACGAAAAAGTCCAAGTACTGTGCATCAAACATTAAATCTATAGTATATTAAGATACAATTGCTTTGTTGCAGACATTTTGCGTTTAAAATTATTTAAATCTCTTGTCAGAAGGTAATAATTATACTCAGATTAATTGCATGTCACATTCAAAATGCGGAATTTACTTGCAAATTTATTGAAATCTTATTTTAACAAACATACAGTCATACATTATTAGTTCTAAAACAGCATTGAAATATACTATAATTTTAAAGACCGTACTTCCAAGTCATTCTTTCCTTCTGGAACAATCCACTTGTTACATGACATTCCACAAATTTCTAAATGATTGTCAAGATAAAACCGCATTAATATTTCTGAATAAATGATTAACTCTCCTTACGGATTAGTAATTAGCACTTATTAATTACTTTGTATATAAAAAAAATCTTTATAAAATCCATTTAAATCTTTATCGTAAATTAACAATTGCATATTTATATATTAATTACATATTAAAAAATAAATAAATAAATAAATAAATAAATAAATAAACCACTTGCAAACTTTTTTTTTTTTTTTATCAAACGTAAAAAGATGCATTAATCAATCATAGTCAAACAGCTTTTAATTATACGTATAAATTCTAAAGCATTTACATATATCCATATCATTCTTTTCCGTTACAACAAATAATTTAAATATAATAATCAAACTACAAACTCTCAAATGACTCTCAATTTGAAATCGGATTAGAATTCCTGAATAATTGATTGTAATTTCCTTTTCTCATTAGTAACCTACACTTGACCTAACTTTTGCTAATTACAGCGAAAATAAACAGTTTCCCCTAGTTACTTTCACTACAGCGTATTATGAGGTTTGGTTAGAAATTAAAACCACTCCGCCAACAGATAACGGGATTATCAAGAGCAAAATTTCACAAGATACAGAATTTTCTTAATAGATTTCTTATTCTAAACAAATGGTGTAAATTAGCTTCTTCTACCTTTAAGATTTCTGGATACACTTGCAACGCATTACGTATACTTCATATGAATTAAACTATTATCGTTATTTAATGCTAATAAAAATCCAATGACAAAACAACCAGAAAAAAAAAAAAAAAGATTAACTTCAATTAAAAAAAAAAAAAAAATTACTTGTTCATTGTATTTTTAACCTTTGAAAACTATTATCTGTAAACAAATGTTATAAAAATTTCAAAACTGTAATTTTGAAATAAAAATTTTAATTGAGAAAAATATTTCTAGTCTTCTTATTTTACAGATGCATCTTCTCTAAATATTTTATCTTGTTATTGGACATGCAATAATTTGCAAGTAGGTAAATATTTTAGGATAAGTTAAACTAGAAAAAAAAAAGGCATAGAGCTGAAATTATGAAAGATATTTATGCTGCAATACAACAGATTTTTTGTATAAACGTTAGAATATTTTTACTTAAAAATATTTGCTACATTTTAATTTAATTAAAAAAATCGGTGTTGTTTATTTTTAAATATTTTATTTAAAATTGTATTTTAATATGAGGTAAATTATTAGGATATATATCTTTGTTTGGAGGAATAATTTGGAGGAAATGTTTTTTAATTTATTATAAAAGAACTATAATAGTTATAAAAATGTTTTCATAATTGATTTCTTGCCTCTGCAAAATGATTATTTCAATGTAAATATGTCTAGTTTTTAAAGTTTTTACAGTTCAGTATTGTAAAAAGCTAAACTAGAAAAAAGGCTTTACTTTGAAATTCATATTAAACAAAAAGCAGACAACAAAAAAAATTAACTTAGATAGCAAATCCTTTTCATAATATTTCATCTAAAAAAATCTGACAAAAGTTTAGAAGATAATACCCTTAGGGGAAAAAAATTACTTACGTCAACAATAATGCTACTTTTTAAATAAAATAAAATAATAAGTGATAGATATCTTTTATGTGCTACATGATAAAAAAAAAAAAAAAAAAAACTTTTTGAAATTGGAACAGAAAAAAAAATTATATTTCACATAAAAAAGCCTATCGAAATTAAAAAATTTTAGGGAAAAATCTGACCATTTTTATTGCTAATAAATTTGGGATACACAGAAATAAATTCTGTAACTGTCATCTGTAATCTAAATGTGGTTCTAGTAAAAATAGTTCCATGTCATCCTTGTAAATTCTAGTCCAATTTGAAAGCGTGTTCTAGAAATTCCTATTAGAATTCTACAGCGTTTGCTATATTATTGATTTCAAACATTTTTAAAAATATCTGTAAATGCATGCGAATACCAGAGGCGAGTTTTATCAACTAAAATCTTGGTTTATGACCCAATTCTAGAAATTCAAGTGAGAATTTCTCGAAATACAAAGGATTCGTAATATTCAGAATATTGTTTCACCATCTAGAAATGAACAGACTAGAAATTCTCGATCATTTCGTTTATTCAACTTATTGGCGTTCCTTATACTCATAGCTCATAAATCTATATTTCTAATTTAGAGATTTAAAAAATTAACACTTATTCATTCTAGATGAAGGTGGAATATATATTTATATATTTTTTTTTTTTTTTTGCTCAGTGTATCAATAAACCGGTTTTTCTCCCCTGAATATTTCATCACTACCATACTTTCATAAGAATTTTAGGCTTATTTTATCGAGGAAGAATACTACTGAAGATAGCTATAAAAAATAAAGGCTGATAAATGTAGTCACCCTTTCTATATCCGGTAAATTAATTATTGTTTAAAAATAAAAATAATTTTCAAGATTGGACAAAATATAATTTTATTAAAAGCACCAGTAATTGACTAATATCTTAAGTGTTTTCATTTTCACTATAAATTTATTTAAAAAAAAATTGAAATAATCATTCTGAGTTTCTATATGATTACAATAGTTTTCATATATGAATAAATAATCGTGAATCTCAATTTATATATATTTTCTAAAAATTTACATTTCACAATAAAAATTAAAAATGAGTTTTTCTACATCTTGAAATTAGTTTACTAAAATAATTCTATCAATAATTCATTAAATATTACAATCCGATCTATTTTTATAAAAGTTACAAAATAAGTTCTAAAACATGTTAAGAAGATATCAAACATTTCAGAAATAAGCACCATATTATTTTAAGGGAAATTACTTAAGTACCATCCATCCATCGAACGAAAAAAAAGTAGGCAGGAGAAGAGCAGAAAAGCAGCAAAATACTTTGCTTTGTTACAGAAATTCTCTTTTTTGAAGGTGTTGAATTAACACAGGAAAAAACCCATAAGTCTAGTTTTATTTTCTAAATCATATATAAAATTCTGCACAAAATATAATTTAATTTTGGACGGCAGGACTTATTTTAATCTATTATTCCATATAAAGGCATGCAGTAACCTTGTTTCGTTCATTGTCATTTGTTGCTATATTCATTTCTTAAAATTTCTTTGGTATAGCTTTAGCATAGAAGCTCCTTATCGGCTTTTAAATTTACATGTTGGCGATGAATTAAAATAGCTATCGCTGTTGCGGAAGTAAAGATCTTGGAGAGAAACGTCCAAGCTATTTCGGTGCCAAATATCAAATTTCGCCAAGTGGTTCTATACTGAAGCTGTTACCTTTCTTTATCATGGTTTTTCTCAATTTTAATTAAAACAAAATGTTTGCACGTTTATTTTTATTTTTCGGCACAAAAAATATATTTACTTATTTATTCATTTATTTTTAGCATCAATTTATTTTTTCTTTCTTTTTAATAATTTAAATGTTAAAATGTAGTTTTTATTTAATACCATTTGAACTATTTTTGACCTGAAAAAAAAATTATGGCCTTAACTATAAATTATCCTCAAAGATAAATACACCAATGTTTGATAAAAAGTAATAATCTGGACAGCTACAATGACAAACATTCAGTTTTATATTTTTTGATAAAAATAAAAATGTTTCAACGTTCATTAAAAACGATAGCTAAAAATTGGTAACGGTTCAGGAAGAGCCGATTGAAAGAAATAGTACGATTTTTCGTACTAAAATTAATTAGTATTATATATAATTATTTGAATAATATTACATATTTTTCTACAACACTTGGATTTTCATTTATGTTATTTTATTTTATTTAGTTCATCAAAAGTGTTAAATCTGACAGCCAAACAGCTAGAATTATCTCAGACATCTTACCATTTTCAGTAGTGACTTAATTTTTGCTAGTCACATTTTTAGGAAAAATTAGGTTGATTACTTTAGAAATCGATCTAATGCAGTTACTTCGTTTATCTATCTACATATTTATCTATCTATATATAAGGAAAATACTGTCACCACGGTAACAACCGAAATAATACTCCAAATCGAATCAAATTTGAACAGATAACTTATCTTGGATGAGTTCGTTTACCAAGTAGCTCCACCCATTCGTTTTCAAGTGGCGGCCACTTGAAAATTTCAATTCAGATTGTAAAAAGCGTATTTAAGGTCGGATTAGCTTAAATTTCTATGTAAATATAGCGCATGTAAGGGTCTCAATCAATTTTATTAATGAACTTAATCCGACATTTTTAACAAAGTGACGGATATCTTAAATTAAGCGAGGCCACTTTAAATCAGGCTACCACTTTAGAATTAAAAATCACGATAATTTCCGAAATTTAAAACATATCAGTTTTTTACAGTAAACTTTACTTATGAATATCTTAGATGAGTTTGTTAACAAAGTTGATCCGCAAAGTTCATCCACAAGTGGAGATCACTTGAAAATTTCTAATGCACATTGTGAAAAGCGTATTCCAAATTTGTTTGAATTTTGATATATACATATTTCATAAAAGGGTCTCAACCATGTTTATTATTGAATTTTGTCAACCATTATTAACAAAATGCAGATATTATAAACTAAGCGAGACAACTTGAAATTAGGCTACCACTTGAAAATTTATAAACGTGATAACTTTTTAAATTCTGATACAATTCGAACCAAAGTTGGGCAGTCACCTTATCATATAGTTATCTTGGAGGAGTTCACTGGGCAACTTGTTCCGACATCTTGTTTCTAAGTTGCCACTTCAAATCTCGCTTCCACTTGAAATTATGCCATCACGATAACTTTTAAAATACTAATCTGATTCAAACAAAAGTTGGATAGTGAACTTATGGTCAGAGTATATTAAGTTCGTTTGGTAACTTGATCCGAAATTTTATTTCGAAGTAGAGGCCAGTTAAAAAATTGTCATTATGATAACTTTTGTAATACTGAATGAATTCACATCAAATTTGGGTAGTAGATATATCATTCAAATATCACAGATAAATTCACTGGACACCGCTTTTTGATTCTGAGTGTTGGCCACTTGAAATCATGGTATCACTTGAAAATTTCCTATCTCGATAATTTTTGAAATGCTGAATTAAATTGAACTAAAGTTAAAAAATGAGTATTTCATACGAATATCTTGGATGATTTTGCTGGGCAAATTGCTCCGTTATATTGTTTTCAAGTGGCGGCCACTTGAACGCTGCCACTTGAGGCTTTGTTATCGTGATAACTTTTGAAATGCTGAATTTATTAGAACCAAAGTTGGACAGCGGACTTATCTTACAAATATCTTGGATTAGTCCTCTAAGCAACTTGCTCCGCCATTTTGATCCAAGTGGCTGCCTCTTAATTTTTCAACACGATGACTTTGAGATTCTGAATTAATTCGAACTAAATTTGTACAGAAGACTTATCTCACAAATGCGTTTGGTATATTTGTTTTCCAACTTGGCCTGTCATCTTGTTCCAAATGCTAGACAGTTGAAAATTTTAAATTCACATAAAAAGCTATTTATGAACCTATTTGCTTAAAACTCCACATGTACATAGCCCACCATGTCCATTAATAATATATAGCCGCCATTTAGTTTTTAAATGGCGGCTAATTGATAAAAAGAACGAAATCAGCTTACCCTTCTGAATGAGCCGGAAGAACTTGTTTTATTAAAAAAGATATTTACCGCCTACAAAAGTCTTATTAAGTCATGGAAAATGGTGTATAATGTCTTAAAAAGACCCAAACGGAAACTCACAGATAAAAATGAACCAATGCATATCTAACAAATTAAAAAAACCGTTCGATGAATGCTTTCTGAGCAGCTTAACAAAACTTAAAGCTGTCTTGGGTTTAGTACATAAGAGGATCAAATCACTTACTGGTCTAGAAACATTAATCTAAATTGAAATATATTTATTTTTATGTAAATACGAAAGCAGACACTAAATAAAATGTTCTGGACAATGTAATTAAATATTTTGAAAAAAAAATTTCGAGAAATAAAATTTATTAATCTGAATAACATTAGATGGTTCAGATAATTTTGAATGAAATTTTGGTATAAAAGCATTCACTAAATAAAGTGACTTTCCCAGTTAAAAACATATAATAAAACTTTCCTGATTTCGAGTTATAATTACATGCTTCTAAAACCTGAAGAGAAGCGTAATTAAATCATATATTAATCTACATATCAAATGCTAACTTCACTTTCACTTCGTCACAGATGGTCTTTTAAATTAATGTGCGGATTTTATTATGATAAATAAAGTTATATTAAATAAATTATAAGTTACAGATTTAAAAAATAAATTTAAATGTTAGTTTTAATTTATATATTTTGTGAATTACATAAAAGAATTTTTTTTTTTTTGTGTGTGTGTGTGTGTTTGTGTGTAAGTATAATTTTTAGAAGAAATGTAAAAATTTACTTTGATATAATATTTTCAGAAAACGGATAGAAACTTACATTTAGACATGATTTCCTCGCAGAACTGAATTAAAATGAACTATAAACAGCATGAAAAACAAAAATTTAACTGTTTTTTTTTTCTAATATATAGATTGAATTCGCTTAGTTTAATTTCTAGAGAAATATTCTAGTGTGGCGTTGACACTACTTTCTCATGCCCTACATTTTTTAATAGAAGATTTAGTAGTTTACCACGCAATATATTAGGTACTGTATTTGAATATTTCTAGTCCTTTTACAGAAGAATAAATAAATAAACAAATAAATATGTATATATATATATATAAACAATTTTAATTCACATAAATGTCTGTGTGAGATGGTATACGGACCCTTCAAACAGTCATACAACAATATTGTATCTATAATAATTTAGGAAAACCTCAACGCAATACTGTCATATTTTTTTTCACATCTAATACATATATAAGCACGGCATCACTTTTTATATATTTAAAAGCATTGGCATATTTATATTACATAAATATGTGTTATTTTATATGTTCATTACAAATTTATTTCTAGACATTAATTGAATAGGTCAGAGTTAAACAATATATTTTTATATTTAAAGAAAAAGCAACAATTTATCTTTTAATTTAAATAACTGTTACTTGTTAAACAATATGTACTAAAATTCAGGCATGACAAATAATTATGCTTTTACAAGGCTTTGCAATTATATTTTCTAATTAAAGAATAAGAATAGTTTAATGAAATCAATACGAAAAAAAGAATGACAGATTTTGCTTCATATCTAAAAAAATATAAACGTTTTTAATAAATTTTGATTTAAGAAAAATAAGTATATTTATTTCCATTACATAATTTAATTTTTTACCTGTATCATAATTATTAAATGTAAAATAAAAAGACATTTTTTTTTCTGTCGCGTGAAATGAAATTGAAATAAAAGAAATAAATATACTCAGTGATAATTTATACTTAAAAAAAAAAAAAAAAAAAAAAATCTAGTATCCAAATAAAGAAATATTGTTTTAAATTTATCTGACGCCGCAACTACCGAATTAAACTCTGTGACCAAAGAAGCTGCCACTTCTGTTAAAGATTAAATAAAAAACAGTACGAAGGAAAACAGCTATTGATTGTCCACAAAGCTCGTCCTTTGGGTTGTTGCCAATTCTCAAGTTCCATTTTTCAACTGCTTGACAGATTATGTTAAAACTTTTACTCCTGTTTTCTTTTTTAGCGAATTGAAATAAGAAATTATTTGCCAATCAATAATAATTAACTATATCTCACATGTTTTTCAGTTCCCTAATCACAAAATAAATTTATTCAAATTTGAAACTCTGTGAAACAGAAATACATGAAATGCATTTTCTTTTTGTAAATACACTAAGGTATTGACGTTATAGAAAATATTTAGAAAAAATATAAAGTACTATTTGCTCCATTTCCTTCAATATCCCTTTTTTACATTTATGTGTATCACTCATTTTATTAGGGTTATTTACATCCATAGAACTAATTAGTTGATTTTCTATACAGTATGTTAATAATTTAATCGAAAATTATTGTCTTAAGAAAAAATTAAGTTAATTATTTGTAATTAAAAGAAAACTGTAATTAATCTTTATTATATTTTATTATATTTTCATTTTATTTTATTTATTTATTTATTATAAAAGGCAATTATGGATATATGATGAAATATATAATAAAATATTTGTTATTCCAAATGGAAATAACAAATAAATATCAAATATAAAAATTATAATTTTCTTCATATTTACATTAATGTGAGTTTTAATACTTATGAAATGTTTATATCACATCTGTTTTGCAATTTTCTTTACTCGCATAATGAATCAATGGGAATTGCTCTTCTGACATTATATGGCATGACGCAAGAAATAATTTTACACATTGAAATAAAAAATGCATTATATGCACCTTTAATCAATATTCCTGCATGATATTAACTTACTGTTAAAATATGCAGGGTGTTCCAAAAGTCCCTCCCCTTCCGAAAATGAGTCGGAATTGGAAAAAATGGCGAAACATATGTTCAATTAATTCAAGAGTAACCTCTTTTGGTGAAAAATTTTGAGCCCTGGGGGGTTAGTGTGGCCGCTAAGGAAGACCACTTTAAAGTTTCAAATGGGAAGGTATGTCTCGTGATACATCACTGGAAACGTCTCTTCAAAGCAATGGATTTGATATAAATAGTTTTCCCTTACGATGATTATTAAAGGAGATATTTGAGTTTTTAGATTTTTGAAATGTGGATTTCATACTTATGTATCCCCGTTAATTATCATTGAAGTACAAAACTATTTATACCAAATTCATTGACTTGAAGAGACGTTTCCAAAGATGCATCACAAGACATACTTTCCTGTTTGAAATTTTAAAGTTGCCCTCCCAAGCGGCAATCCTACCTTCCCCCTGCCCGGGCCCAAACATTTTTTTTGCAAAGTATATTTTGTGATACATCCCTGGAAACGTCTCTTCAAGACAATGAATTTGATATGAACAGTTTTGTCCTGCAATGGTTATTAAAGGGGATAGATAAGTATAAATTCTACAATTCAAAATTTTAAAACTCATGTGTCTCCTTTAATAATCATCGTAGGGTGAAACTATTTACATCAATTTCATTGTTTGGAAGAGACGTTTTCTAGGATGTATCACAAGACAAACCTTCCTATTTAAATTTTTTAAAGTTACCTTCCCTAGCACCTCCCCTAGGCCCCTTCTCCTGTCCCAAACGTTTTTCAGCAAAGAGGTCCCTATCGAATTTATTGAGCACCTTTTTGGTATTTTTCACAATTCCGAATCATTTTCTAGTTAGGAGAGGAGGTGGGACTTTTGGAACACACTGTATATATATATATATATAGATAGATAGATAGATAGATAGATAGATAGATACATAGATAGATAGATAGATACATCCATATACAGTCGTAATGACAAATTTAACTGTCAAGTTGTAACTTTTGATATCAAAAATAAATAAAGCTAATACAATTAATTGAAAGTACGAATATTCTTTTTGAATAATTCAATGAAAATCGATTTTTTTAATCTTAAATTTCATTAATTTAATTTAAAAAATATATATTTGATCAGAAGAAAGATTAATCTCATCCAACTATGAAAATTTTTTCACAAAATAAAAAATTTAATGTCATTCGAAATATTTTAATAAAGCTTTCATCTTACAAAAAGTTAATCATTAAACTCTATCTGAAATTTATCAGTTATATTAAAAAACACTTTTATTTTTTCTAATTTTCTTAATTAATTCTTTTTTTATTTATTTTTATTTATTTATTTATTTATTTTTCTGTATTGCTAAATGAGAAAAAAAAAATAAAATTAAATATCTATTTAAAAATTGTAAGAAACATTTATATTATGTTTATATTTTTAAAAAAAGTATATTTAAACGTATAAAGCTATTATTTAATTTTCTAAAGCGAATAATCCAGTATGATCGGAAACAAAGACAATTATATTTCTTAAGTTATTTAATGGTCATTAAGCTTTTTTTGAATAAATAGCGTTTCGTTTATATGTGTATATAAACATACACACACACACACACACACATGTATATATATATATATATATACTCTAGTTTAAAATTAGGAATTGTACATTTTAGTGTACGTCACGAAATAAATGTGTAATATAAATAAACATACAGCTGAGCTCTCTCTCCTTGACTCCAGTTAACTGTTCTTTTAGTTGGACCTCCTGTGGAAACATGTGACACCAATCATTTTTGCAGATTACTTTTCTAAAGTTTATTTAGTGGCCAAGAAAACATTTTTTTAAATACTATATGTTGGAAAACTTGCTTTTGACGTAAATAAGTAACATTCAAAATACTAATAATTTTAAAGTAATAAATCTGACTACAGCGTATCGACCTTAAACTTTGAGAAAATATACAATTTTCATCGTCTTTATAATGATAATGATAATAATAATAATAATAATAATAATAACAATAACTTCTACAACAAGTTGTTGTACACGTATTTTAGTCTGTCAAAAAATAGGAAAGGCAAATGAAGGCAAGTAGAGAATATTTTTCTATTTGTTACCAAAGTATTCGGTAAAAAAGAAACACACTTTTTACAATAAATAAATAAATAAATAAATAAATAAAAATACAAAATTGCCCCCGGTTGTTAACAGTACTTGCGGATGACATAAAATCCATCATAGTTCCACTTACTCAGAAAGTCCGTTTCTAGTCTGTGTCCTGTCTGTGTCCTCTAGTCTAGTCTGTCGGATCAATATAGAAACTATCCAACCCAGCCCAGTAACGCTAAACGGATAGGAAAGTCTTCCACGATATCGAGAAATTACTCTGTTGGTACACTATTCCTGTTAGTGTAAATATTGCTTGTGTCTTGTTTAATGTTTATTGTTTGCAAATGATTGTGATTACGGTTACTGATTTAATTTAACCACTGTATCATGGTTCTTTCCTGTAGAATTAGTGGCAGCGAGTTTAATTGCCCGTTATTTGACGATTCAAATGAGTTACCAGAGAGTAAACTCTCACCTTATGAAGATATTCTAAAGCATATTTCTTATGAACATTACAACTTACCCTTAAAACAAAAAAAAAGTACTTTACTTTTTCTGAGATTTCAAATTATGTTGCGCAAAAATTAAAATATGTCTTTGATAAAACTTTAAAACTAACGATAATGCCTTACAGAATGATTACAGAATTCCGAAAGATCACTCAATTTTGTGAGTGCCCTATGTCTATATAACTGTGCAAAGCAAAAAAGGATATCCATCATTAAACTGAAATTCTTGTACTCCCCCCCCCCCCCCCCACCAAAAAAATAAAAAGTATGGCGTAGTTAAAATTGGAACTGTGAATGTAAATAGAACAAACAAAAGTACCAAAAAACAGGAAAGGAAAATGTTTAGACACAAAAGAACTCAATATTATTTTATTGTTACATGCACTTGCTCAAAACATACAGATATAGATACAAAAATTTCCCTGACAGTAAAGATACTCTGGGATTCGTATAAAAAGACCGAAGATGATATTAAAACAAGGAAAATTTGGAATAAATTAAGCTTAATATCAGTTAACATGACAAATGCGCGTTAAATGGGAAAATACTAGTATGACTTTAGATTAGGTTATTCAACAGAGCAACGGCAGTAATAACTTAAAGCTCTTTTGAACAAGCTTAAAAGAGGAAGTTTATTCAGTTTTACAAGAACCAGGATCTATGTTCGTCGGTCATGCTTTCCCCTCTTCAGGGTCTGCTGAAAATATCAGAAATAATATTATTTCTTATTTGACTGAAGATGGAATATTTATTTCCTCAACTGTCTGTAACCGTATGTGACAGCACAGGTGTTATTTGAAAATTTGAAAAGCTCGTTAAAAGACCACTGGAGAGTGTATGTTTTACATTTAAATGAGTTACCCTCCTGCCATTTGTTTAAAAAATATATATGGTGAAACTATTGCGCCAAAATCATTTGATTTTCTGATAGGCACGCAGTACAGTAAATATGAGAAATTCCCAGCAGTAAATTTTGACAGTGTTATGCGTGAGATTCCAAAAACTGACCATAATATTTTAACAAATATCAACGGTACCTGATGGACAGAAGTTCTGCTATAAAACCCGGCAGTTGTCCTGAGGATTTATCAATTCGTGAATCTGTCGCCCCATTCAAGATGGTTAATAAGAGTGAATAGAGGTCTTCGATTGTATTTAAGTATTAAAAACGCATCATATAAATGCAAAAGCCTTAATTTCGTTTATTCTAAGTTCATATATACCTGTATGTTTAAAAAAAAGAAAAGCAAATATTTCACAAATGGACCAAAACATGCATATCCTGAATTTGGCAATACATTTGTTTTTAAGTCATTGACCCCTTAAGTGAAAAACACACACTTTGTTCATCCAAAAATCTCACCTTTGAGTATGATAGTTGGCAAAATGGATCATATAAGAGAAATAATTTTCAGAGTCAATCAAGAGTTTTCAATTAACCAAAATCAACTTTTTAGCGACAAACCGCACTCAAATTATTTTCTGGAACACTGGTTAGTTTTCACCCCCACTGTTACTGCGAAGCGTTGCCGATCAAGAGATTTGGTCTAAAGTATAATCACATGAAACAGCAACTATTTGGAACTTTGGCGAATTACCATGTCACATCCAATCGGTTGAACAATGTGTAAAGCTAAAAACCGAAAATCACAAAAATTCGTCGGTCCTGATTCCAGAGATGGTTTTACAACGACTACACTTCTTCTAAGACCTTTAATGCCAAATTTTTCTAACAAATCTTATTTCAAGTTACCAAAAGTAAGTAAGACCAATAAAAAAATAGATTTAATTACAAGTTAGAATTTAAAACAAACGTTAAAAAAAAAAAAAGTTTTGGTGGAAATTTGTCATTTTTGTAAAAATAAATAAATGAATAAAATAAAATAAATAAAAGTGTTTTCTTTGTAATATGCTGGTAATAAAATGTGAAGTGTAATCTTTTTTCATTTACTTATCTTTCCTATACTTCGATAAATTAAATGTGCGAATAATTACCTGATTTAGAAGTTTACGCGCTACTACTAGGTTTATTACTTTTAAATTATCATTGTTATTGTTATTATTATTAATATTATTATATAATCATTGTTGTTTTTGCATTTCACTTATCTACCCAATAACAAATTTTCCGCAATAGAGCATTATTATTATTTTTTTCAGCCCAACTTAATGTTTATTTTATTATTATTATTATTATTATTATTATTATTCATTTAAATTTATATTTACCAAAGGATCACTTTAGTTCATTGGGGATCATTCAGCATCATCAACTTTTGCTGTCGATGGAGGTTATTATTATTATTTTTTTTTTAAGAAAACTAATACTGTATAGTTTTTATCCCAATCAGCTTGTTTAAAATTACATGAGTATAACCTCCCCCTCCCCCTTTTTTTTTTCTCTATTTAATAGAAGAAAGTATTAGGTTTGGGTTTAAGTAGAACATATTTTTACAAAAAAAAAAAATATATATATATAAGTTTTAATAATTAGAAAACGCATAAAAGTGTTTAATTCGCGCGTTTTATTTTAGTTGATGCTTGCCTTATTAATTATAACAGTTTAATAAACTGCAAAAATACAGATTAGCTTTCTGGGTGGAAAAAAAATATTAGCAAACAGTTAATTCATCATACAATAACATATATTATTAATTTATTTATTTGAGTTTTTAAACTACGAAAAAACTATATAAGATAACCGAAAAGCGTAACAGAGTGAGAACCAGGCTCAATATAATGAGATTAGCATTACTGCTTAAATAAATATTTTTAGAATTATAGATTAATGAATAAAGGAGTTACATGTTCAAAACAGTTGTCTAACATGCTACAGTTTATAGGTAGAAATTTTTTTTCGAGCGCATTCAGTTAGATAATATCTCATCGAACAAATTTGAAAAAGCGAAATATAGTAAAAAGCTTTAATAGTATAAAAGCACCACACAACTGGCGTTTATATGTATTATGTAAAAAGTCTTTGAATAAACACCATAAAATGCAATGCCGCTTACATGTATATAATGCGTTTATAAATTTATAAGTTCGAAGCTGACATTTATAAGTAACAAGTAAACAAACAAACAAACAAAAAAATAATAAACACCATAAAATGCAAGAACATGCATTTTAGGGTATTTATTTAAAGTTTTTACTTATTGATAAAAAGATTTATATTGACTGCACCATGTTAACATATAGATCAGATATTGAAAAAAAAATTTTTTCTATGTGAAAAATGTAGCGTTACGATTTTGTTTTACATCTAAATAATTACTGCAAATTATACTTTTTTTTTCTGGTTTTATTTTTATTTTTCAACTTGATTTCTTCTTTGTCAGTATAGATATTGAAAGTTTATATTGATGCAAAAATTTATTTCAATAATGTACTCTAAAGTGTTGGTTAAAAATTTTAAAACATTTCTCTATTTGTCTCTCTCTATGTGTTTTGTTTTTATGAAGTATATTTTGATAAATTGTTTTGTCATTTTTATTAATCATAAACAGAAATATTTATACAAGATGCAAACACACAAAATGCTCTCACAAAAGTACATAGATTAATAATAAGATTACAATCTACTTTAACTGTTGTATTACATACTTATTATTAATATAGTAAAAATTTAATCTTGTATCTGATAGTAACTATTAAACGATTTTATGCTGTTTAAATCGCGTGTAATAAAATGTGATATCTTATTACATATTTTCAATAATTCCTAATTAAATTCCATATAAACCATTTAAATTATTCGATAAGAAAACTGACACTCTTCCGAATCGACAACTATTTTGAAAATTCCTTAAGCAGTATATTAATCTGAGATATTACATAGCAATTTTGAGTTATAATAAGAAATATTTACAATTTCTAACCTATCACCGTGCGTCTAGACATAGTTTCAATTCAATAGTTTTCTTTTAAATAAACAATATTAAAACAACGTTAATAAACAATATTTTTGTAAAAAAAAAAAAAAAAATAGATAATTGCATGTACGTATTCAATGAGATATATAATAAAAATAAAGAAAATATATATATATATATATATTAATTCCATTTAAAATCATTACATTTAAATATATTTTGTTGAAATCATGAATAATAAGATATATTAATATTATAAATACATGCAAAGTATTAACATATGTCATTAGGTAATCGAATATTTCTTTTCCTTTAGTCAAAATATTGCAATTATGTACGTTTTTTTTTTAATAGCATATAATTATTTGAAAACCTTTATCTCTGATTCGTTGATAAACTACGCATTTGAATAAATTAAAATATTTTAATTTTGAGAAAATATGATCAAACCTACTTTTAGAGGCTTATGTGTAAAAAAGGATTCAGATTTTCCCGATTTTATTTTATTTTATTTTATTATTTATATATTTATTTATTTTATTCTAGTATCCGACTACCAGATGTACTGGAGATATTGTATTCAGTCCAAAATTTTGATATTAACTTTTCACATGACTTATATGTTTTAAGGTACAATAAGTAAAAAAGAAAAAATACTTTTGACTATTGGTCACTGTTTTTTTGTGTGTATGTATGTGTAAGTATGTATACATGAAACCTGTTGTCTATCATTTAAAATAAATGAAGTTAAAATGACGGAACTTCAGAAATAAAACAAGTCCTGGGAATGCTTTTGCAGTTTTTTGGTGAAAATTGGAAAACAAAAAATTGGGCATTAGAAAGCAGAGTGGTGTCGTTAATTCGTATCTAAAAAACGACTCTAACTATTTTCTTCAAAGTTGCTTTATAAATTATCTTCTTTATGTCTTTCGTATGTATTAGTTGTACACTTAAGAAAAATCGATAGGCGTCCTGTATAAAGAGATTAATGACAGGTTTCGACGGCCTTAGTGATTTTCTTCAAATTTCCCCTTTTAAATCTCCTTTAGACGTCCTTTTTTGAGTAACTGCTGGTTCACAGTGAACTGTAGAGCTTGACAAATTTTGGGAAAAAACAGAAAAGAGACTGGAAGTCAGTATCTTAAAAACACCTCTAATTATTATTATTATTTTTTTTTCAAATTTTCTATATAAACTTTTTTTAATATGCCTTTTCACATACATTACTTGTTTACAGCAGAAAACTCGACATACGACTTGATTAGAAAGGTGAGTTTGAAAAGTATGGAATTGGTGTTTCAAAATATAGTTTGTTTTATAAACCATCTTTTACGAAATTTTACGACTTCTGTAACAGTTGCTCTTACAGGTAAATTGTTAGGTAACCAATCTATTACGCCAGTGTCTTATGACCACACTACCTCCAAAAAGTGTTTACAATATGCTTAGTAATGGGTTATGGATGTCTTCTGTTTGTTACCACAGTTTTTTTTTTTTTCTAATCATCAAAGTACAATAATTTAGAATGAAAAGGAAATATAATTTAATCTATGAATATATGCTTAAAAAGTATTTAAATTTTGTTTCAACAGATATATCATGTAAATAACTGAACGGATTTCTGGAAACACTACTCAGCATGAAAATCGGCCCCAACACATTCCCGCAAAGTCTTGTGTAAAGTGACTGCCTGAATTTGACTATGATGCCCAATTTTCCCGATCCCCCCCCCCACACACACAGTTTTTTTGGGACACCCCATTTGATGGGTGGAAAAGGATTATTTTAACTATTAAATAGCTTATAAGGGACTATAGAGGTGAAGAATTCTAAAACATGTACATTTGCAGCAAGAGGGAAATTTAGGGGAGGGGGGGATTGCCACTGAAATTATAAATTACATTTATTATATTTTCTTATCATATTATTATTTTTATTTATTATTGTTTATTATACGTTTTATATGCATATATTTTGTTTCTTAACCTTAAAATAATTCTTTCCCTCCCCCCCTCCAAATCCCATTCATGGCCCTAAAATGACCAAACAGTGATAAAAATTTTGGGAGGGATGCCCTTCCGAGTAAACAGTGGGTGCCTGGACCAAAATGGAGGTCATACTCGTATTCAGGAGGTCAGTTAACATAAGAATCAGCAGAAATAGTATCAAGGCTCGGAAAAAAATAAATTCCGACGCAGTGAAATCGGAGACGAAAATTCCAACTTCACATAAATGTGTAGAGTTAAATCCTAATATTATACATTTTAGTATTATTTTGAAACATCCTTGTGTATAATGTTTAAAATTTTAAAAATGCATAAAATACACGTTTTTTATAAAAATCTACAAAAATTAATAATTATTTTAAAGAACAAAATATTTCAGGAACACAAATTTCTATAGTAAATTTTAATTTTTACTTCGTGAAAAAAATTTATGATTTACACTCACGTATTACTCATAAAACTTTTTTAGTGTTTGAATTATTACATCTGGGTCAAATTAAATGTGCTTTTATAATATTTTTAAGGTAATATGTCATTTTAAAAATGTTATATAAAAGCATAAATATGTTTGTGTTATACAGATGTAATTTATATATTAATAGGCAAACATGAAATTTGTCGTACACTTTATTTATGAGAGTAAAGGTTTGTAAGTGGTATCATTCGAAATGTATGATTAGGCAAGATTTGCAAAATACAAAAATTGTTTTCTTACGATTTCAAGAAGGTTATTTAAAATAGCTTCATCTTTTTCATTTTATACGTATATTATTTTGCAATAAAAGTTGTTAAATCTGACAGTTACTTAAAATTAAAATGAAATCATGGACACAGTAATTTGTGTAGATGCAGCATTCTTAAACCTTTGACTACAGCTTTTTCATTCAAAGAAGCAAATTATTATGAGTGAATGAGTAGCAGATCAAAATTTTATACTATTGAAAATACAAACAAATTTAAAAAGGATTTGATTTATGAAAGTTCTATTTTTCTTGCAATTTATTTATGATATATTCTATTTCCTTCCTTGCTTTTTTTTTTTTTTTTTTTTTTTTTTTTTTTTTTTATGATTTGCGTCAGCTCTAATTTGAAAATACATTTTTTAGCTAAAACATAATGCCCTTGAACTAACTGAACTGAAGTATTTTTAAATGAGTGGATTTATTACTATTTCGACATATATCATGCATTACAATATTTTAATTTATTCTGGTATATTTTTAGCCTCACCGTTATTTCGCACTCATTTATAGAAAAAAATTCTCCAATATAAACTTCGATAAAAGAAGAAAAATTTATCCTTAAAAAATAAATGTTATGAAGAAAAGGCGGGTCTAAAATCACTCCAGAATAAATTAAAATGTTCGCATCTAGGATATATATGAAGAAAGTATAAGATTCAGAAATTTTTCAATTTCCGATTTTAGACGAATTTACATGTTTTGAGATTTCTTAAACATGATTCAATATTGATTATATTGATTATATTGATTTTATTGATTATAGTTTTATTAATATTAATCGGTAGGTGACGCTGTCATATAAAATGATATAGAAGAAAGTATTGGATTCATGAATACTTTTGACTTTCGGTTTTCGATGAATTTGCACGTTTTCAGATGTTCTAAACATGATTCGCTTATTTTTATAAAATGACTATTTGTCTGTGTGTGTGTAATATGTTAGGGGAATTTTATAGTATCTCATGAACCAATGGGCGGAATTTAAATTAATTAATAATTCGTTAGACCTTGATTTAAATTGGTGCTGATTAGCTGTTGGAATATATAACCCACTAGGTGATGCTGCTATGTTGTGATTCATCCCATTTAAATCAAGGCTATATCTCAGCTTCTGTAGTGTATAAACGTACGAAATATGATATTTGATGTGGTCATTATGTAAAACTATGCTGTTTTAATTCAGGTACATATCGGCCGACATGTTGCGCTGCTGTGTTGAAATTTAATTCCGTTTACGAAAAGGCAATTACTTTGCTTTGCTTTGCAAAAAAAGTGGTTGAGTTTCAATCACTGGGCAATACTAGTACATTTAATAGCACGTACAATAAAATAAAAAAAGTAAAAAAGAAAAATGTTTCGTAATTATTTAATAATTGGTTTCTCCTTTGCTTCGGGCAAATTCAATGGGTATTTGAAATCAAATAACATTTTATAACTAACATCGTATATAAAGTTTTTTCGTATTATCATCATACAGAATATTTCATCCAAAATTAATTACACAACTTTTATGCTTTGAGCATCGTAAAAATTCTTCCTTTAAATGTTTACTTTATAGAAGGCTTTCTGTAGAAGGTACGGGGTTCGAATCAAGAGCGTGAACTCACATGCGCCAATCCGTTTTAAAGATTTCAGGGATTTTCTCTGAAACTAGAATGAATACATGCTGGATCTACCTATGAAAACCCATAGAATCCATCTATTCCAAGTATATACAGTCGACCTTAAAACCTACAGCATAACCGAAAACAATATATAACTGTCACATAAATTTGGAATTATGATAAATTTAACACTAAAAAAATGGGACTGTCGTTTTAAATGCAAAGCTAATGACAAAAGCAGTCATTTTGACTGCTTCAGTCGATGACAGACGCACTTTATAAGCAGCATTTACAATGTATAAAAAGTGGAAATTTGTGTCTGTAGATGGTTTACCTCAAAGAACGTAAAGTTCTGTTGGGATGGTATCCACTAATTACATGAAATCTATGAAAGAAATGTGTAGCTAGTAAGGACCATTACTTCGAATAAAGTACATGTGCTGTTTCTGTAAAACTATCGTGTTTTCTTTGCTTACAAAATTCGCATGATTAACCGGCACACCTATTATACCAAAGCACGTTCAAAGCAAAGAGCGCAACTTCTACGGAAATGTGTCTCCCTAACTTTTTCCGATTTTAAGCTGAAATCAATAAATAAAAAAAATGTATCTCATACCTGAAATAAAAAAAAAATAAATAAATAAATAAAAATAAAAATGTATTCTATAATTACCTTACGTGATTAGCGATTACGTTAATTTTAGAGGTTTTGATAACCTATCTCGCTAAAGATTGCTGGTTGCATTTTGCCAAACAATCTCTTCGGACACTTGGCGCTACTGTAGACGGATATATCTTAACATTACGTTACCGCATACCTTGTAGTAATACTCCCTTTGCTAAATACCTACGTAGAATTAACTGTTTGTGATTCTTGGGAAAAAATTACTTTTGTGTTATATTCAATTATTAAATTCATGTAACATATAGTAGTAATAAATTACTTTTTCTAGTCTTTTTTAAAATTAGGTTTCAAAAATATTGAATGAATAACATAAATATTAGGTACGTAAGTTATTAATAGAAAATATTCGTTGCCTAAAGACTATATAGCACATTTTGCTCAGGGACAAGTTGAAATATTTTAGGTACAAAAATTGTTCTAAATACGATTTTTCTCATATAAATCTTTAAAATAAAATTCCTATTACATATTCCAAATTTAATGGTTTATTGTTTTTTGTTACTGTGATTCATTTGTCGCACTATATATATATATATATATATATATATTTCAGTAAGAAAACACACATTAATTTTTTTAAATAAATAGGATATATTTTAAATAGATAAAATAACAGTAGAAGAAATGAAATTTAAGATGATTTGGTAACATGATTTAAGTATATCTTCTAAAAATATCAAGGCTTTTATTTTAATTGGTATTTTATGTATTTTTCTATTTATAGTTCTGAAAATATTTTCTTAAAGGGTATATATATTTCAAATAGTTCATATTTTTTCAGTTTGAATTACTTTTTTCTTATAAAACAATCTTTATAAATATTAAATATTATAAATTTTACAAATCACGTTATCTCGAAATTTATCTTGCTCTTGTACAAATTATTCTTATATTTTCCTTTGACAGGCTGCATATAATGAAATTATTTAGAGATAATTTTAATTTGGCAACTTTGTAAAAGATATATGTCGGTGTAACAGCTTTCGCCGAATGATATCCATCAAAGAGCGATACCCGAAAATTTCTTTCTTTCCACTTTATATAAAATCTTGATGCTGTCGTTGGCAATCAGCCAATTTCAAGTAAATGAGCTACCATTATTGGTCCATTTAATAAAATCACACAGCATTAGCGGGAGTAATGCATTTTGCAGCACATCACTTCGAAAGCTGCTGAAACATGCAGATTTTGGCATTTGAAGTTTAAGCTACGGAATAGTTCAGAGCAAAGGTCATTTTAAATCTAAAACTTTATTAAATATTGATATCACCTAGTAGCGAAAGACAATTTGAATAATTTACAAGATTTAAGATTTGCACGAAGAAGTATTGCTATTGTATAAATACATGATTTCAATTTCTCTTATTTAAATTTAATTTTGATAAAATTATTGCTTTTCATTAATAAACATATAACTTGAATGACAGAATTAAAAAAAGAAATGCATTATGAAATATACTTAACTCTTTATTTAGTTCATTACGAACCAGACAAAAATGTCCTTCAAACTTTCTTTTTAATGTACAAAAGAATAATTGATAAAGATATAAACACTAAAAATTATGTATATCACCACATCCTTGTAATTAATGAAGATTTAGTGAGGTGGCACTCCAGTATGCTATTGGTGCAGAGAAGTTGTAAAATATATCAGTATTTTAAAAAGTGTAAAAAAGTATTTACTATTTATGTTCTTTATGTACAAAATACTAATGGAGATTCCCGAGGATATGTAGGAAATAATTATAACGCACCTGGAGATCGTGAAAAATGTCAAGCAAAAACTGCGACAGCACTCAAAAAAATCCTTTCTGAACAAATGCGATTACATGTTGTGTCTAGTGCCATGTAATGAAATTAATGTGGGGTATATATATTCTACTCTTGTAAATACCTTTAGAATTTTATAAATAAATATATTTTTTACACACTTTTTAATCTAATGGTACTTTAAAGTACTATTAGATTATATGTATATTGTATATGTATATACTAAAGTACTATTATACAGCGCGTTGCATGAATATAAACGCACCTTTTCCAATAACCAGAAATAGAATTTTTAAAATTTTAAAGGAAGAAATGTGAATTACAGTTATTGCATATGACTAACAACTGAATAAGGTGCTTTGAGCACGTATGCTTAGGCTCATACAAGCTTATGTAAATGAGTGTCTAAGCATTTTCTTATTTTCACTGTTTTTCGTTTGTTGCGCGAAATTAAACGCTCTCTGTATTTTGCGTTTAAAATTTAACAGAGCCACCGGAATTAAATTAAAACATAGATAGTCGTGTTGCTAAAGTTCTCTAAAAATAGTTTTAATGCCTGAGTGCAAAATTTACGGAGTTTGTTTAGGATGGCAAGAGGGGAAAACATTGACAGTAGACGAGAGGATAAAAGTCGACTTCATGCGTGGTAAAGGCTTTAGCAATCATGAAATTAGGGGCCGAATAGGAAGAAGTGAGAGGGTTGTGCGAAGTTATATAAAGAAAGGAGCAAATTATGGGAAAATAGCGTATAAGAAGCGAACAGGAAAGCTCACCAGTTACGCCAAACATCGAATATGCAACGTTGCAAAGAACAAGAATATTTCCTGTGTGAAGATAAAGGCTCAATACTAGTTGGGTGTTCATCGGACAACCATATGGAGAACTATCAAAGTTGCAACATTCATTAAATTTAAGAAAATGAAGGCGAAACCACCCCTCACTCAAAAGCACAAAGATATGCGGTTGGAATGGGCACGAAAATGGATTCCAGATCGACTAAATTGGGAAAAAGTCATCTTCTCAGATGAAAAAAAGTTTAATCTCGATGGCCCGGACGGATTTCATAGCTACTGGCACGATTTGAGAACCGAAGAAATGTACTGTTCAAAACGTTAATCTGGAGGTGGGTCTGTCAGGGTGTGGGCAGCCATAGGTTTTAAAGGGACTTTCAAATTAGATTTCTTGGAGAACACTATGAACTCTGTAGATTATGTCCAGATCCTCACAAGGATCCTCCGCCGTCCAGCAGTCAAGAAAGCTGGAAGAAATTATATTTTTCAGCAAGATTGTGTATCTGTACATACAGCACATATCGTGAAAAAATGGTTTCGTGACAATAAAATTAAAGTTCTGGATTGGCCCTCAAAAAGCCCCGATTTAAACATAATAGAGAACGTATGGGGTATTCTGGTTCGCCGCGTTTATGTAAACGGAAGGCAGTTTAACACGAAAAATGAACTAAAATCGGCCATTTAATTAGCTAGGAAGACAATCAGCTTGGATTACCTCATGCCACTATATCAGTCAATGCCAAGGCGTTTACTGCCTATTCTAGAAGCCCATGGTAGCTTTACAAAGTATTAGATGCAGTATTTGTTACTCAGTTATCTATTTTTTACATGTGCGTTTAAATTCATGCAACATGTACTTTTGTCATAAATTCAATGAAATTATTTTCTAAAAAGGAATATTAGTCTTTCATTGTTTTGACTCGTATTTTCATTTCTTGAATCATACACATACAGTTTGCATCAAGTGTCATCCATTCATATTTTTTTTATTACACTTCTATACCATTCTAATTCTTAAAGCTAAGGTGCGTTTATATTCATGCAACGCACTGTAATATATATTATATACAAGTTGCTTTGTTAGTTTTTGACATTGAAATTTCTTCTGTATCATTTTTTATCTGGAATTTGTTATCTAAATATTCAATAATATACAATTATTATTGAATATTTTCTGCGAAAACAAAAATAGTGTTATTATTTTTTTTTTTTTTTTCATTCCTTTGTGTATATTATAGATAGTTTGAATTGTTCCGTTTTAGATGAAAACGTTCTAAACAAGATATAAGTTTTAGTTTTTAATAAAAGGTATGTTTAATATTTTTCATATAAGTAATTGATTTTAATAGTAACAAAAACTAAAGTAAAAGCGTAACTATGTCCTTAATTAATTTAAATATTACCTAGAAAGTGATTTTCTTTGCAGAAAACGTCGTTAACTTGGTAAGTCGTTTTCATTATTCTTTATTTATTCTAGGAAACATTTCAAATTAGTTTCAATACAATTTTTTTTTCATAAATTTATTTTGTCTATTTGCCTTAAATTACAGTTCAAGCATTTTGTTTTCTGTTTTGTTTCCATTCTCTTTTTTCAATACGCCTGGAATTATTTTAAACATTATCCAGAAAGTGATTTTCTTAGCAGAAAGCGCCATTACATTATTAAATCTTTTTTAGTATTCCTTATTTATTCTAGGTAATATTTTAAATTATTTTGAATAAAATATTTTTTTTTTTTCGAAAATATATTTTACTTATTTGCTTAAAATTTCAGTTGAAGCGTTTCATTTTCTGTTTTGTTTTCACTCATTTTCCCACATAGATTGACAGAAGTATAAAGAAAATGAAATAAAACTGTTACCCTCACGCATTAATTGCAATTAAAGAATAACATTTAAATTTAAATGGAGATTAAATAATGAAAATGAAAATATCCTAATGATCTTTTCACATTCATTAGTACAAGTTTGTTTGCAGACTTTGGAATATCCCGTCAACAATTTGCATTCAAATGCATTCGTTTGAGTTAGTACTTACCCCCGAAACATCAATGGAATAAAATTCCAAATGTTTGCAGATCTTTCAAAGAAAGTTTCTCCAGACTTAATACTCAAAGCTATTAATGTAATTGAAGTTAAACATCCTTAAATATTTTTTGATTTTTTTTAAAGAAAATTTTAAATATTTTGTTATCTTAACATGTAGTTAATTTGTGTTTAAATTTGCTGTATTTTTAATCTAATGTAATTTATAAATTTTAAATTTAATACAGAGCTGCCAACCTAATCCGGCAAATTGTTAGTAACGCTCCTTTTCCTACACCACTGAATTTTTAGAGTATTTGTTTTCTTCATTCATCGTAAATATATTTGCAGAGAATTACTCTAAAAATTAAGTGGTGTAGGAAAAGGGGCGGTACTAACAATTTGCCGGATTTGGTTGGCAGCTCTGTTAATATATGTAATAGTGATTTATTTTCGTGTTTTAAAAATCGTATTATAAATTAAGGCTTCGATCGATATCTAGTTTTTTTTTCCTTATTTATGCAATGCCATTAATCATTTTGAAAACACAATACCGATACAATATATATATATATATATATACCAAAACAAAAAGAATACCAGTATAAAAATCAAAGTCTACCCAAATAATTTAGAATGGTTAATCTTTCTGGATAATCTTTCTTTCTCTGGATAATCTTTCTATATTGTATGAATGATAAAGGTATTATTTTTATAAAACTCTGAAATCTTATTTTTATAGTTCTTTTATTTTGTTTCTCTAAAGTAAAAATAACATAATTTGAGGATTCGAATTCAGATTTTTATTAGAACCTCAGTCTATGAAATTTTATGAGAGATGAATTTCTTACAGGTTTCAAAACATCACCTTATATTGCATTAAAAAAGTATTATTCTAATGTTATATTATAAATGTTGCAACTGATAGGTATAGCATTTTGGATTTATGCAAGTATGAAAAAGCAAAATGAATGTCACACCCGATTGTTAGACTTCTAAAAATGGAGTGGGTTTTGAAAATGGGACACACTATCTGTCACAAGCATAGAAAGGACTTTAACACATTGGAACATTCCATAATAAAGTTTAAAACAATAAAGTTGATTTTGTTCCAAGTTCCTTTGTTAATTTTATCCTTGATTAAACTGTATTTTTGTTTACGTGTATTTATTTTTATCTTTAATTTCAAGTAAGGTATATAGGCCCCTAATTAAAACATAGGCATGCGGTGGTTTTATAATTTGTTTCGTAAAGAGCATAGATTATATAGGTTTTATTCAATTAATAGTGTCGATCTGGGTTTTTTTTTTTATGGAAATGAATTTTAATTTATAAAAATAAATCTAGGATGTGCATTTTTTTCTGTTTGGCTCAATTTTTAGTACATATACTGTTCACCTTTCGTTACTTCAGCTCCTTTATTATAATGAAGTAACTCACTGCAAAATGCATACCACTGCCACAATCTGTCACATAATATTAAAGAGTCCTTCATATGTTCAGTATGTTCAAAGTATTATAGCTAAGAAAAAGGAAAACAGTTTAAGGTTGAGTTTTATAATTATTACTTTTTTTTTGATTTGCAAAAGCAACAATGACAAAATTATGAAAAACCTGTTATGAAATTGCAACATATTCGTCTGCAGATCTCCATGATATTGAAGGATGTATAAATAAAAACAATCATAAATTTATAAAGCATAATTGTATTTGAACATTAACTATGTTTAATATTTAATATAACGTTAAAGAAAAAAGTTATACTTATTTTTTTTTTTATTTTTTTTTTTATTTTTTTTTGTATTACTTAAGCATTTTAAAGATTAGATATACATCATTCACTGGAATGTTTCGCTTTGAATAGAAAAATAGGTTTTCATATCCTACCATTATAATGAAAAAAAATTGTGTATATTGATTTTTAATTAAAATTTCAATAAAATATACATTTACGTCTAAATTTGAAATACTTTATCCGTAAATTTCTGTCCTTTTCATCAAGTTTAAAATTTGAAACTGTTTTAGAATATCTATTATTATTTAAAATATTAAAAATTAAACATTATCCTGTTTTTAAGTTTATTCATTATAAGTCATTTAATAATATTACTTATTTAAATCACTACGCATATTCTTGGAAACCTTAGCTATCATTTATTTATTATATTCACCCTCATTACAAATGTACGTTTTAATTAAGAACTTAAAACCTTTCAGAAATAATTTTAAAATGGTTGTCAACCGTAAAAGCATGCGCTACAACTAAAAACTATATCTAAAAAAATGCTTTCTTTTCTATTAAGTACTTGTTCTTGTTAGTTTTTTAGATAGATATTTCCAATGCGTTCTTTATTTTAAATAAATATTATCTGATTCCTCTTTTATTTTCTTGAATGAATCGTATTAATAAAATATATCATGTTAAGAAAGTCTGATATTACAAACATCTCTTACTCATGTAAGCATTATAAGCATAAATTTGTACACTAAATAATACTTTCAATGAATAATTGTACATTTAATAACTGTGCAACAAATGATCTTTACAATCGTTTTTAAATTTAGATGGTCGTAAATTAATTCCAGATCATGTATAAATATCATGTATTTATTTAATTTTTTCCCCTCATTGATTGTTTCTTTATTTTCATCATTATTTAATTCTTTCTTTTTCTCTTCCATGGCTACATCTTACACTCAACTTAAATTATTTTTATAAAATTTGTACCAAGAATGTATTTTTTTCCCACAACATCTATTAATGCTATGATAAATAAAGAATATAAATTATTTATGGACATTTTTATTTAAAATTTTTTTGGCATTTTTCTCATTGGAACAGATGTAAAATTAAATACTAATTCTTGTGTATGTGGTACTAAGGTAAATTCTTATTTATGTAATTTATCAGTTCTTCAAGAAATTATCATTCATGATAAAAGATAACTCATATTCATGATAAATTTAATACACTACCTACCAGCAAGCATTTGGGCAATTACGAATTTAGACGTTTTGTCAAATATCTTGAAAAAATCTTTCGCAATCATCATGAAACTTTGGGAGTATAAAGTATGGTTACACCTCATATATTTCAGCAAACTTTTTTTTTTCCTAAAGAGGAATGAAGACTAGTAACAAATTAAACAAAAATCAAAATGTTTTGCCTCACACTGTAAAAAGTAATGCTTTAAATACTTTTCAGCAGTAGCATGTGTAATTATTTGTATTAGTTTTAATGTGGATACCGCAAATATTTATGGAGATATAACGGTTTCTCAAAAAAAAAAAAAAAATGCAAAAAGAAAATCCACTTTTTTAATTATAACACGTAGGGTGATAGACCCAGTGCAAGCCATTTTTTGGATGCCTGGCATACTACATTAGTCATAGCATACTGCAATCAGAATGCAAAATTATTAAATATCTTATGAAATATGAGTACGTTTACTAAATAATTTTTGACTACGCATGCTCAAACTTTATAAAAATTTCATTCGCATAATTGAATAGTGAAACGTATTGAGCTACATATATAAAATCCCCAAACAAATATGATATGAATTCAAACAGTTATGAGTTATAGAATGAACAGAATTCTAGTTTCTCTCAAAATAAAAGCTAAACTATTGTAAAAGGGATTTTTCTTACATTTTAATTTTCATTAAATCAATGCCCAACGGTAATAAATCATCCGCTGATTGTAAATAAATATTGATAAAGCCCCTAACAAATTTCTTTTATTTTGATAGGAACTGAAGTTATTTTTATGCTATAACTCACAACGGCTTGAATTTACACGATATGTGTTTGGGGTTTTCATATAAGTTGCTTTATACTTTTGGATATTATATTATGCAAATCAAATTTTTATAAAGCCTGCACATGCATAGTTAAAAATTAGTAAAAAGGTTCATGTTTTGTAAGATATTTAAAATTTTTGCAGTGTGCTGTGTCAAATGCAGTATATCAAATTTACTAAATATGGTTTTATATCGGGTCTAATACTCTACACGTGTTATAATTAAAAAAGTTTTTTTTTCTTGCAAGAAACCATTATGTCTCCATGAATATTTCCAGTAGCTTCATAAATATTTATATAAATGATTAAAACTGTTCTCATAATCACATGATGCAGCCAAAATGCATTTCATGCATTACTTTTTACAGGTTGATGCAAAACATTGTGATTATTATTTTAATTTTTACTGGTCCCCTTTTCCTCAACAGGACACAATTTTACTGAAATATGTGAGATGTAACATGTTCTTTACACTCCCAATGTTTCATGATGATTTCTAAAGAATCTTTAGATATTTGTCAAAACGTCTTAATTCGAAATTTTCCAAATACTTATTGGTTGGTAGTGTGAGGCACAATCATGTAAATATTCTGATAAAAATAGTGAAAACTTTGATAAAAAAAATATATGTACAATATGCGTTTTATCTGATTTTAAAAATATTTCTAAAAAAGTGATCGCAACTTCTTTTCGTTTAGTATTGATTTCGGTAATCGTTTGTTTTAATTTCTTGTGCCAAACTCAAATTTAATAACATGTTTAAAAATATTTAGATAACTCTAAATATATATATATATATATTGTCTTGAATAGTAATGTGATAATGTAAAATTGGTACACACATAGATAAAACTTCCAAATCAATAATAAAATATATTTTTTCATATCTACGAATTTATAAGTTTGATTTATTCAATGACATAAGGTCCACATACTGTGCATTAAACATTAAAACTCTATTAAATTAAGATACAACTGCTTTGCCGCTAACACTTTGCGTTGAAACTTATTTAAATCTCTTGTTAAAAAGTATAAATTATATTCATAATTAATATCGTGTTACATTTTAAATGGAGAATTCACTTGCAAATTTATTGAAATCTTATTTTATCAAGCATACAGTCATGCATTACTAATTCTAAAACAGCATTGAAATGCACATTATTTTTAAATATCGTACTTCCAAGTAATTCTTTTCTTCTGGAACAATCCACTTGTTACATGATACCCACAAATTTCTAAATGATTGTCAAAATGAAATAGTATTAAAATTTCTCGAAAAACAGATTATATACTCCCCATACGGATTAGTAATTAGCACTTATTAATTACTTTGTACTATAAAACTTCTTTCCTAAACTCTATTTAAATCTCTTGTGTAAATTAACAATTATCATAGTTACAGTCGGCAATTTTAAATGGAGAATTCACTTGCAAATTTATTGAAATCTTATTTTATCAAGCATACAGTCATGCATTACTAATTCTAAAACAGCATTGAAATGCACATTATTTTTAAATATCGTACTTCCAAGTCATTCTTTTCTTCTGGAACAATCCACTTGTTACATGATACCCCACAAATTTCTAAATGATTGTCAAAATGAAATAGTATTAAAATTTCTGAAAAACAGATTATATACTCCCCATTCGGATTAGTAATTAGCACTTATTAATTACTTTGTACTATAAAAATTCTTTCTAAAATCTATTTAAATCTTTGTCGTAAATTAACAATTACTTAGTTACAGTCGGCAGAAAAGTTATTAAAGCGCACATCCACATTTTTCATATATGTATTTTTTTAGTTTGATCGCTAATTTTTTATCATCAAGTTACTTTTTTTATAAACAGCATAAAACTATGATTATAACATGTATGTAATTCCTTAAGAAAACAGTATTATGTAAACACCTTTTAAAAAAGAATTATTGCTATCGCTTCAATAATTTTGCTGCCGACTGTGTATATTAATTACATATTTTTTTAATAAAGCAATCACTTGCAAATTCATTTAATTTTTTTTATCAAGCATAAAAAGATACATTAATCATAGTCAAAAAGGCTTGAAATGTACATTTAAATTCTAAATCATTTGCATTTATCCATATCATTCTTTTCCATTAGAGCAAATTATTTAAAAATGATAATCACACTACATATTCTGAAATGATTGTCAGTTTGAAATCGGATTAGACTTTCTGAAGAATTGATTGTAATTTCCTTTTCTCATTAGTAACCTACACATAACCTAACTTTTGCTATTGTCGAAGAAAATCAATATTAAAATTTATTTTTTATATCTATGAATTTATCACTCTGATTTGTTCGATAAAATAAGGTATTGTGCACCAAACATTAAATCTATAGTATATTAAGATACAACTGCTTTGTTGCAGACATTTTGTTTTTAAAATGATTTAAATCTCTTATCAGAAGGTAATAGATATATTCAGATTAATTGCATGTTACATTCAAAATGCAGAATTCGCTTGCAAATTTATTGAAATCTTATTTTAACAAACATACAGTCATACATTATTAATTATAAAACAGCATTTAAATGCACAATAATTTTAAAGACCGTACTTCCAAGTGATTCTCTCCTTCTGAAACAAGACACTTGTTACATGATACTCCATAAATTTCAATACGATTGTCAAGATGAAATCGCATTAATCCTTCTGAATAATTCATTAACTCTCCTTACGGATTAGTAATTAGAACTTATTAATTACTTTGTATCAAAAAAAATTATTTATAAAATCCATTTAAATCTTTATCGTAAATTAACAATTGCATATTTATATATTAATCACATATTTAAAAAACATAAAAAAAAAAAAAAAAAAGAAACACTTGCAAACTTTTTTTTTTTTTTTATCAAACGTAAAAAGATGCATTAATCAATCATAGTCAAACAGCTTTTAATTATACGTATAAATTCTAAAGCATTTACATATATCCATATCATTCTTTTCCGTTACAGCAAATAATTTAAATATAATAATCAAACTACAACCAAAAGTCCAAGTACTGTACATCAAACATTAAATCTATAGTATATTAAGAGACAATTCCTTTGTTGCAGACATTTTGCGTTTAAAATTATTTAAATCTCTTGTCAGAAGGTAATAATTATATTCAGATTAATTGCATGTTACATTCAAAATGCGGAATTTACTTGCAAATTTATTGAAATCTTATTTTAACAAGCATACAGTCATGCATTATTAATTCAAAAACAGCTTTGAAATATACAATAATTTTACACACCGTACTTCCAAGTCATTCTTTTCTTCTGGAACAATCCACGTGTTACATGATGCTTCACAAATTTCTAAATGATTGTCAAGATAAAACCGCATTAATATTTCTGAATAAATGATTAACTCTCCTTACGGATTAGTAATTAGCACTTATTAATTACTTTGTATCATAAACGTTCTTTCTAAAATCCATTTAAATCTTTATCGTAAATCAACAATTATATATTTATATATTAATTACATATTTTTTAATGAAAAAAAAATTACTTGCAAACTTCTTTTTTTTTAATCAAACGTAAAAATATGCATTAATCAATCATAGTCAAACAGCTTCGAAATATATGTGGGTGATTGCCAATCTAAAGGGTAGAAAACGAAGACTAATTTGAAAATATAAAAATTTTACCAAAAAAATTTGAAAAAATTCCTTAATTCCTTTTTGACAACTATGAATCTAAATTACTTGATGAGCTATCTCGTTAGCTATTTTTTGGTTGGTAATTAATTAATTTCAAAATTAATGTGTCAACGGAGCGGACATCACTGACCACGGAGTGGACACTTATAAATATCCGAACCTGAAAGTTATTTTGCAGCTGTATCTTTTCATCCTTATTGTTTTACTTGTGTTTTAGAAAATAATCAACAAATATTTTTACTTTAATTCTTTTGAAAAATGAAAATAACAGGAAAATAATTGTTGGTTCCGCATATTCTTTCTTTCTTTCTTTCTTTTTTTTTTTTTTTTTTTTATGTGATTGATCTAATATGTTGAAGACACTTGTATTTCCTTGCTATTTTTCCTGTTAAAACTTCGAAGATTTCTTTAAGTTTCTTCTTTGATTTTGCGCCTTTAAAACTTTCTTTTATTGGCTTTTTTATAACCTCGCCAAAAATAATACATTTCTCAATTTCTTTTGAATTTGCTTCTGTGATAATTTTTTTCACTTTTCTCTTGGGTTTTTCAGAATCAGTAGTATTATTTTTTGACTTCACATCCTTAGATCTTTGTACATGCTTTTTGTGTTTTTCAAGCTTCCTAACCAATTTTTTGTTTTCTTCACAAAGCCTTTCACTGTTCTTTTTCGACCTTTTTCTTCCACTTTCTAGTCTGCTAGATGATGATATAGATAGTTTTGTTTTCAGAGATGGATTAATTTGTGGTAGTGTGATGTTTATGGCTGCTGAACGAGGTGTCTGAGGTGGTGTATCATCTCTGAGATGTTCTTCAAAGATTATTCTGTTTCTTCAATCTCTCCCTTTGATTTCTGTTTTGGTTCTTCCATTTTTTCCTAACACTTCATTTCATTTGTTCAAACATTTTAACTACAGTATTCTTCCTTCTGTGATATATTTATCTTTCTTTAGCTTTTCCTTCTTCATGTCTTGCGGGATCATTTCTTATGCTCTTATTATACACAAAGATGTTTCACGCGACTTTTATTTCATCCAATTTTTGCTCCAATTTTCGAAAGCTGAAAACCGAAAGAAGGTTACAATAGTTGAATCAAAAATTGTTCGAAAAACTGGTTTACTCGGTGTACAGTACATGTCAAGGCACACCTATTTATCTCTGTTTTAACGGGGACGACATGGGAGAGCGAAGAGGAAAACGGTGAATGAATTCCCGCCGGCGCTGTCATTTCTCGGTACATAAAGAGCTTTCTTCTCACTGGTTTATCACAGTCTGACTTGCCAGAAAAAATTGATCGTATTCCCAATTCCTATTACACTGGGCATTGACGTGATTTGAGCCAAATTTACAATTATCTCAAAAGTTGTGTGAAAACGTGTTGTGTAATAGGAGCATTAGTCTGTCTCTTGCTCTCTGCATACTTTTTCTTTTTTGTTCTTTACGTTTTTCTGTAGTTTGGCTGGGAAGTTTCCTTTTCTTATTATTTTTCTTATCTTTTTGATTTTCAACTCCACCTAATTTTCTTTTTGACTGAGTTTGAGCGAAGGTTTGTGCACATTTGTTTGTCCTGCATTGGGTTACATGCGAATTTCCATTTTTCTTGAACAGCATAACAAATTTCTGCAAATAAAATAAATATATATTTTAAGTATTGTTTTTATATATATATGTAAAAAAAAAAAGTTATTCAATTAATAAAAATACAAAACAATTTTAGTTTTGCTGTAAAACAAAAATATTTTTATTTATTTTTTCTTCTGAAACTAAATGTAATTATATTTTTGCAATTATTTTTCTAAAGTGTTATGTCACCTTTTCTACATTTTACCTTTAAAATTAAAAAGAAAAAAAAAAGGAGTACACATCATCCTTTTGCATTACTCTGTAAACAACACTCATAAAACTGTTCTTAAAATTATATTAATACGAATTAAAATTATATTAATACTGTTGTTACATTTAAACCATGAAGAGAAATGCTTAAGAGTTCAGTAAAAAATAGCAAATACTGTTTTAAAGACGTTGAAATGACATTTTTAGAAAATCACGAATAAAAATATAAAAGTTAGGGGGGAAATATATTTCCATTGCACCTTAAGCAATCAGTAGGCTAACAAAAAAAATAAATAAATAAATAAATAAAGGGATAAAATTTATTTATCAAATTTATTTAGATTATTTTTCAAATGTATCGATTTTTAAGATTAATTTTGAAAGTATCCACTCCGTGGAAAGAAGTGTCCACTTCGTGATCAAATGATGTCCACGGAGTGGAAGTCCACGGAGTGGACAGAATGTCTGATTTTGAATTTTAAGGAACAAAGCAACAACGTCAGGAACAATTTAACTTTAGTGTTGAATTAAGTCTTATAATCATTAATTGTAATAATAATTAGATAATAAATAATCCTTATAATTACTTGTATACTTCTGACCACGGAGTGGACTGATGAGATAGCCAAACAGAGGTATCACAGATGAAATCTATTTTAACAGAACGAAATAAAGCATTGAGTTCAGCACATGTAGGTAAAAACAAAAATGGCTTCCCCCTCTTTCTTCTCAGTTACACACTGGTGACAGACAATGCCATCTACTGAACTTTATGGGAAATTAAATAGTTGTCCACGGAGTGGACGCATTTTATTAGGGACATTTGTTATAAATTAATTAAAAAAACAAGATTCATTTTATAACTCTAAAATTTAATAAATATATTTTTAAGGATAATTATGTCCTGCTTAAATCAAAATGTAATTAAAAAACATTAATATTAAGCTTGAAAATAATGCTATATTCTGCAGACTTCCCTTGGGGACAGTCCACGGAGTGGACATTCCAGGTTTTATCGATCGAATTCTAAGAAAAATAAATAACATTAAAAACTTTTATAACAATATTCAACTAGAGAAAATCGTAAGAAATAGCCTAGTTGTAAATTTTTTTCTGATTGAAAATATTTTCTATTTTTGAGGGCTAAGGGACATGGTTTCTACCCCTTATGTTGGCAATGACCCATGTATAAATTCTAAAGTATTTGTAGTAAGTCCATATGATTTTTTCCGTTACAGCAAATAATTTAAATACAATAATCACACTACAAACTCTCAAATGACACTCAGTTTGAAATCGGATTAGAATTTCTGAATAATTGATTGTAATTTCCTTTTCTCATTAGTAGCCTATACTTGACATAACTTTTGTGAATTACGGTGAAAATTAACGGTTTTCCCTATTTACTTTCATTACAGCATATTATGATTTTTGTAAGGAATTAAAAACACTCGGTCAACAGATAACAGAAACTTCAAGAGGAAAACTTCACAAGATATAAAATTTTCGTAATAGATTTCATATTCTCAGTAAATGGTGTAAATTAGTTTGTTCTACCTTTAAGAGTTCTGGATACTTTTGTACCGTATTACATAAACTTCATATAAATTAAGCATTCATCTTCATTTAATGTTAATAAAAATTCTATAAAAGAGAATATCAAGAAAAAAAAATGACTAACTTCTTCAACAAGAATAAATATTTACTTGTTCATAACAATTCTAGCGATTGAAATATTATACGCAAACAATTGCTGTTATAAAAATTTCAATTTTGAAATAAAAATTTCAATTTTAAATCTTCTTATTTTACAGATACATCTTTTTTAAATGTTCTGTCTTGTTATTGGGCATACAATTATTTTCTAGTATGTAAATATATTAGTATAAGTTAAAAATACATTATAGGGCTATTTATTATGTGGTAAATTATTAGGATATATACCTTTGTGTTTGGAGGAAGGAAAGTCCAATATTTCCTACATGAAATTAATTATTTAATCTATATATTCAACAAAACGTTCCTTTAATGTTTAATAATAAAAAAAAAAAAAAAATGTAATACTCATAAAAATGCGTTCATTATTGATTTCTTGCCTCTGCAAAAGGATAACTTCAGTGTAAATATGTCTAATTTTTAAAGTTATTAAAATTATAAAAAAAAGTAGACAAAAAAAAATCTTTACTTTAAAATTCATATTAAATAAAAAGAAGACAATAAAAAAATGTAACTTAGAAAGCATATCCTTTTCATAATATTTCATCTAAAAGAATCTAACAAAAGTTTTGAAGATAACACCGCCTAAGGGGAAAAAAAATATATTTACGTCAACAATAATGCTGTTTTTAAAGAAAATAAAATTATAAATGATAGATATATTTTGTGTGCTACATGAAAAAAGAAAAAACAAACTTCTTGAAACTGAAACAGATTAATATATATATATATATATATATATATATATATATATATATATATATATATATATATATATATATATATATCACATTAAAAAAAAAATCTATTGAAATGTAACATTTTTAGGAAAAAATGAACATTTTTATTGTTAATAAAATTGGGATATCAATAAACCGTCGTTTTTCCCCTGATTCTTTTATCACCACCATATTTGTATAATTATTTTATGCGTATTTAATGGAGGAAGAATACTATAGTCAAGATAACTATAAAAAATAAAGGATAATAAATATAAACACCCTTTCGATATCTGGTAAAATTATTATTATTTAAAAATGAAAATAATTTTCAAGATTGCACAAAATGCAGGTTTGCTTAAAAACATCAGTAATTGACTAATATCTTAAATGTTTTCCCTTTCACAATAAGTTTATTTGAAAAAAAAAAAAAAAAATGAAATGGTCATTCTCAGTTTCTATAAGTTTAGAATAGTTTTCAGATACGAATAAATTATTGAGAATCTCAATTTATATATATTTTCTAATAATTTACACTTCACAATAGAAATTATAAATGAGTTTTTCTACATCTTGAAATTAGCTTACAAAACTACTTAGATTAATAATTTAATTAAATATTGCAACCTGTTTTTTTTTTTTTCAAAAGTTAAAAATTAATTTGTAAAATTTTAATTTAAGGACTATATTTAACTTCAAATATTAAAAATACCTTAAAAAATACCCTTACAAAGGAACAGCAAATCAATTTCGGTTACAATCGTAACCATCATCAGTGCTGATCACAACCTAGACGTTGTTCCTTAGTTTCAAAGTGTTGTTATGTTGGCGCCGTAGTTCGTTCACTTCTCTTCGATTTCTTCCAGTAGCTGTTGCCATTCCGGCGGAATTGAATAGTGCTCTCTGTCATTAACGGTTTTTGAGTTAGTTATAATTTCGATGGCCTCCCTTTTTAAAGCGTAGTTATAGGTGTTATAAGGTGCTATTTTTTTAATGTTTATTGAGTTAGTATTAATTGTGTTATTATTGTGGGTAGTGGAAAAGGCTGTGGAGGATTTATCATATTTTAGATCTGTACGGTGCTCTTTTTCGCGTTCGTTTATCCGTCGTTTCGTCATGCCAATGTAGCTCGCCTTTTCACCGTTAATATGTTCGAAGTCTATTTTGTATATGCCTGCCGTGGAGTTTTGGGGGATGATATCTTTTTCGTTGCGTATGTGCTGGAAAATATTTTGGTTAGGTTTAATTGGAATATTAATATTAAGGTTTTTAGCTTCGTTCCGGATTTTTATGCTGGCGCCATTACAGAAAGGTATGGATGTGGTGAAATTGGATTTTGTTTTTTGTGCATTACTAATTTTATTTAATGTTTTTATGCGTTTTTTGTAGAGAGTGTTGATAAGGTTTTTGGAGTAGTTAGCTTTACTGGCAATGTTTTTGATATGCTTAAGTTCGTTATTGAGTAGGTTTTTATTAGAGCAGACGAGGATTGCGCGATTAATGTATGATTGTAGGGCTGAGTATTTATATGAGAGTGGGGTATTACAATTTTTGTTTACGATTTCGGAGTTAGCTGTTGGTTTCCGGTAGACGGTGGTATCAAGGGAGTTATTTGGGTTTTTTATGATTTTTACGTCTAGAAAGTTTAGGGTGTTATTTGTTAAAAAGGTTTTATGATTCGTTTCCCGGGTAAGTTTTTTAGCTGTATTTCGTAGGTTTTTGAAAAGGGTGGAAAGCGACATTATTAGTTAAGAGGGAGGCCAAGACCGAGGAGCAAGAGAAACAATGATTAAAACAGTCATAATAGAAAAATATTCACCAGAAAGGAGAAGCGAAAAGGGATAGAAAATCCCTAGAATGCACATATACAATTACAATAAACGAAAACTTAAGGTAGAAAAATTATATAATAAAAGAGTATATATGTAAAGATTAAAATTCATATACGTTAATAAGTTAAAAATGTAAATATTAAAAACAATTTAAAAGTATAAATGTTGCTAAAAGATCTTACATACTAATAGTTTTGAGAGCACCACGCTTAATAAAGATTTCGTTGTTTGATAGTACCACAGCTTTTAAAAGTTAGTCTTGTATCGCTAAGAAACGTACATAATAATCTACGTCGAGTATCTTCATTCTGAAGTTAGGTCCGGTATTGGCTTTTTCATTTGTAAAATTTTAATATAAGGACTATATTTAACTTCAAATATTAAAAATACCTTAAAAAACATCCTTACAAAGGAACAGCAAATTAATTTCGGTTACAATCGCAACCATCATCAGTGCTGATCACAACCTAGACGTTGCTCCTTAGTATCAAAGTGTTGTTATGTTAAAAACAAATAACACCCTAAACTTTCTAGACGTAAAAATCAGAAAAAACCCAAATAACTCCCTTGATACCACCGTCTACCGGAAACCAACAGCTAACTCCGAAATCATAAACAAAAATTGTAATACCCCACTCTCATATAAATACTCAGCCCTACAATCATACATTAATCGCGCAATCCTCGTCTGCTCTAATAAAAACCTACTCAATAACGAACTTAAGCATATCAAAAACATTGCCAGTAAAGCTAACTACTCCAAAAACCTTATCAACACTCTCTACAAAAAACGCATAAAAACATTAAATAAAATTAGTAATGCACAAAAAACAAAATCCAATTTCACCACATCCATACCTTTCTGTAATGGCGCCAGCATAAAAATCCGGAACGAAGCTAAAAACCTTAATATTAATATTCCAATTAAACCTAACCAAAATATTTTCCAGCACATACGCAACGAAAAAGATATCATCCCCCAAAACTCCACGGCAGGCATATACAAAATAGACTTCGAACATATTAACGGTGAAAAGGCGAGCTACATTGGCATGACGAAACGACGGATAAACGAACGCGAAAAAGAGCGCCGTACAGATCTAAAATATGATAAATCCTCCACAGCCTTTTCCACTACCCACAATAATAACACAATTAATACTAACTCAATAAACATTAGTAAATAGCACCTTATAACACCTATAACTACGCTTTAAAAAGGGAGGCCATCGAAATTATAACTAACTCAAAAACCGTTAATGACAGAGAGCACTATTCAATTCCGCCGGAATGGCAACAGCTACTGGAAGAAATCGAAGGGAAGTGAACGAACTACGGCGCCAACATAACAACA
Organism: Salticus scenicus; assembly: GCA_963930645.1. Taxonomy (NCBI): domain Eukaryota; kingdom Metazoa; phylum Arthropoda; class Arachnida; order Araneae; family Salticidae; genus Salticus; species Salticus scenicus. The sequence continues at coordinate 267,433,273 of OZ005649.1, read as the reverse complement.
CTTTGAAACTAAGGAACAACGTCTAGGTTGTGATCAGCACTGATGATGGTTACGATTGTAACCGAAATTGATTTGCTGTTCCTTTGTAAGGATGTTTTTTAAGGTATTTTTAATATTTGAAGTTAAAAATTAAGTTTTAAAACGGTGTAAGGAAATACTGAACATTTCAGAAATAAGCACCATATTATTTCAAGAGAAATCATTAAAGTGCCTTCCACCCACCGAACGAAAAAGAGAAGGCACGAGAAGAGCACAGAAGCAGCAAAATACTTTGCTTTACTACAGAAATTCTCCTTTTTTTAGGTGTTGAATTAACACAGAAATTAAAAATCCTAAGTCTAGTTTTCTTTTTCAAGTCATAAGTATAAAGTTTTGCACAAAATAGAATATACTTTAGTACGGCAGGACTTACTTTAATATATTCTTCCATATAATAGCATGCAGTAACACAGTTTCGTTCCTTAGCATGTGTTACTATATTCATTTCTGAAAAATTCTTTGTTATAGCTTTAGCATAGAAGCTCCTTATCGGCGTTAAAATTCCCATTGTCATTTTGGCGATGAATTAAAATGGCTATTGCTGTTGCATAATTAAGGTCTCCGAGAGAAACGTCCGAGCTATTTCAGTTCCAAATTTCAAATTTCACCAAGTGGTTCTGAACTGAAGCTGTTATCTTTCATTAGCATGATTTTTCTCAATTTTAATTAAAACAAAATGTTTGCACTACTATTTTTCTTTCCGCCATATATATATATATATATATATATATATATATATATATGTGGCGACTTCTTTTCCGCACCTGGTTCTTTTCTTCCACTAAATTCATCTCGAGACACATTAAGACACTGATCACGCTGTGTTTACTTTTAAAGATTTTACTTTTACTTACGGCACAAACATAAAATACATAACGAACACATAAATTAACATCAAATAAAGTATTTTAAAACCAACATATAGAATGGAACGTTAGTCCATCTTGATTCACATACGCACACACTGTTGCCACACTTTCGTACCAAACTTTTTAGTTCTTGTTTTGGAGTACTCTCGAAATCAGAGGTGCAGCGTTCACACCTTCCCTCCAGTTTCACTTGAGGGACAATGGTCTTCACAGTGAAACTACTAACAAAATTTTGTGGATAATTGATATAACTGTTCATGAAAGTCTAATTGTCCTTTTAAATTCTTAATTATTGTTTCATCTTTGACCTAATATGCGATGTTCCATCAAGAGCAATAACATTTATATTTCACTTAAAGTTTAAATATTTTCTATGGTATAAAATAAGTAACATTTAAACACATAATAGAAATAAAATATATATATAATATATATATATGAATAAATATTTATCCTGACATGGATTTTCTTATGCACTTTAAATAATCTTAATGAATTAATATACTTGAATATAAGAAACAAAATAAACACACATATATATATATATATATATGTAATAACAAATACAATATTAAACTAACTTATGACTTTATTCATGAATGCGTGATAAAACATCTGCAATAGTATTACTGCTTCCTGGCTTATGAGCAATAGTCACTTGATAGCGAGATAGAGCCAATGCCCATCTTTGTAATCTGGCGTTCTTAGGAACTGTTTCTGTCAAATATTTTAAAGGGTTATGGTCCGTGTGTAAGATAATAATGGCTCCATAAGTCCACATTTCGAATTTACCTAATGCCCATAAGCTTCCCTTTCAATAGTGCTCCACTTTGATTGAGCAGGGGTCAGTTTTTGGCTTGCGAAAGTTATAGGTTTCAGTTTATTCTGCTCATCTCTCTGCATTAGACAGGCTCCAATTCCGGTCACTGAAGCATCAGTATCGATTTCAAAAGGTTTCGACATATCAGGTGTATACAGAGATGTTATAGAGCACAAACAATTCTTTAACGAATTAAATGCGCTTTCGGCTTCTTCTGACCATGGAAGGTCGTTTGGCACAGTTTTTCGAGTTAAGTCCGTTAAAGGTTTTGCTATATTGGCATACCGAGGCACATAGTCTCTGTAATAGTTAAATAATCCTAGGAGTGACTTCAATGTTTTCTTTGTTTTAGGGGCTTTCAAATCTTTAATAACTGATATCTTGTCCGGATCTGGGTCGTGCTCTTCTGAGCCTACGACATGTCCTAAATATTTTAATTTCGACATCGCAAACGAGCATTTCTGTAAATTTGCCGAAAAATTCAATTTTTTCAGAGTTTCTAAAATGGATTTAATATGATTAAGATGATCTTCCCAGTTTGAAGAAAATATGATAATATCATCAAGAAAACTTTCGGCGTAGTCACTATGAGGTCGTAATACTTGATTCATTATTCTTTGGAATGTTGCTGGTGCTCCAGATAACCCAAATGGCATCACCTTCCACTGATACTGAACCTTTGGAGATACAAAACTGGTTAATTCTCGGCTTTGCTCTGCTAAGGGTATTTCCCAATATCCCTTAAGGATATCTAAAGTTGTCAAGTAACGAGCTCCACCAGCTTTAAATCTAAGATTTTCTGAATTCTGCATAGGAAAAGGTGGAATTTTACTAACTGAGTTCAGCTCTCTGTAGTCCACTCAAAGTCGGACAGTTCCATCTTTCTTTGCTACACATACCAATGGATATGCTATTTCTGCTGAAAAGGGTTCTATCAGGTCTTTTTCCAATAATTTTGCTATCTGTTTTTCTATATTAGATCTTAATGTTTCTGGAACTTTATAAATATGAGGTTGTTTCCTCTCTACTCCAGACTTTAACTGGATAACATGTGGAGGAACTTTGGCTTTCTTTAATTCCCCATCAAATATTGTTAGATATTCTTTAGTCAGATTCAATAGCTGTTCATGTTGCTTTGCTGATATCGAATTTGATTTTATATCAGCTTTTAGTTCTTCATCTGTTACTTGCCGTGATTCTACGGGCGCATGTTGTATATCTCCAAACTCTTCATCTGTTTCGTAAATAATTCCTACAGCTCTGACAGGTTGAATATATTTACGCAATTTATTTTGATGAAGATGTCGAACACTTCCATCAGGTAATTTGACATAAAAAGAATGTGGAGACTTCTTTTCTACTATTTCTCCTGGTCCTTTCCATTTTGAACAAAGGCGATTTGTTGAATCAGGGATTCACACTACAACTTCATCCCCAACAGAAAATTCGGTATCTTTTGACCGTAAATTATGATAATGTACATATTTCTGCTGCTGTTCTTGAGCTATGCTATCCGCATACTGTGCCGCGTCTTCTAAACGTTTCCGGAGTTTCAACAGGTAGTCAGCTACAGATTCTCCAATCCCTTGAGGAAGTACGACTTCATCTTCCCAACTTGATTTGAGGATGGCTAGAGGTCATACAGGTGGTCGCCCATGAACTAGTAGGAATGGAGCAACACCCGTTGTAGCGTTAGGCACTTCTCTGTATGCCCATAACAAGAATGGCAACTGTTTATCCCAGCCTCGACCTTGTGAATTAATTGCATGATGTAGCATGGATTTCATAGTTCCTATCCATCTTTCAACCAAACCATTCGATTGTGGATAACCTGGAGTGGAAAATTTAGGAACACATCCTAATCGTTTTAAAAACTCTTTTGTCAGCTGTGCGGCAAAATTTCTTCCGTTATCCATTGCAATTACTCGAGGAATTCCAGTTCGTACAAATATTTCTATAAATGCATCACAGGCTGCCTTTGCTGTTAAAGACTTCAGAGGTATTGCTTCCGGCCAACGACTATGCTGGTCCATAACGCACAGTACATACTGATGGCCACGTGATGACTTTGGCTCTATTGGGCCTAAAATATCGGCATTAACCACTTGAAATGGGAGTTCTGGCCTTCCAACAGCTTCGATAGGTGTTCTGTCGTTTACTTTTCCTTTCCTGCGCATTTGACAATCATGACACGAAGCACATAATTGTTGGACTTCTTTTGGCATTCCTTCCCACCAGAAAGACATTGCAATTCTGTCTCTGGTCTTCTTAGCTGCCAGATGTCCACCAGTAGGAGATTCATGAGCTAATTTCAAAATGTCCTTTCTTCTGCTTGCTGGTACGACCAATTGAATATATTTCTGTCTGCCTACTTTACTCATATGATATAATAAACCTCTTTCAATCCAGTAACCATTTTTATGTTGCCTAGCTTCTTCGAAGCACCTTTTCAATGTAGGACAGGCTAACTGCTCATCCCTAAACACTTGTGCTTGTGGAACAGGGATATTTTCATTTCCTTCATCCTTACTATCGGTTTCGGTCAATGTCTGTTTAACTACTGAGTTATTAAAGACTTTGGTTTCTGGATGATGCGACTCGCTGTTGTTTAGCTTTGCCTTTCGAATAGTCTCGTGACTTTCTCCTCCATACAGAACATACACTTTTCATTATCTTCTGTGAGTGGAGTACTAATTGCCTCAAGATAATTGTCGTTTGAATTATTCTCAGGTACACTGAACAAGGATTGTTCACCGACTTCATTTATTGTGATTACTTCAACCTCTTCTTCTGAAGAATAGTTTCCGGGAGACCTTCCCTCCACTTTGAACAAGGACGGTTCATTGTTTTGTTCCACTGGGGTGATATTAACCTCAACCCCTGAATTTCCAGGATTTCTTCCTTTCACATGGAACAAGGATTGTTCATCGACTTCTTTCTTCGGGATATTCACTTTATCCTCTAAAGAAATGTTTTCGGGAGACCTTCCCTCCACACTGAACAAGGATTGTTCATTAGCTTCTTTTACTGAAGTGATTCCTGTATCATCTCCCAAATAAGAACGCTTTTGTTCCTTCAACCATTCATATACCCTGGGAGTGATTAAAGCTTCCTCATGCAGCCCTTCTACTACTGCAGCATGCACTTGAACGTATGGAATGATTTCTTCATCTGTATGAAGACTTAGCGGAACTGACACAAGTTGTGCTTCCACTGGATTACCGATAGCGGGTCTCAAAAGAATTTTCCCACTTGACTGTAAGTGTTCCTCAGGTACAACTGTTTTTCGTAGTACGGTGATTTCTGCACCACTGTCCACGATGCCTTGAAATTTTTGGCTTCCGATTCCTAAATCCACTTTCAGAAGCTCGCCATCTTTTTCGTTGACTGGAAATTCCCACTCGAAACAAGCGCTATTTAGATTAACACTGACCTTATTAAGGCCCTTACTTTCTTGACTCTTTTTGTTTGTTTTCACGTAAGATGTACTTGCTGAATTCAATTTGGGGCAGGATTTTTTCATATGGCCTTCCTTTCCACGCAAATAGCAGGAGAATTTCGGACGAATGTCTCTTTGTTCTTGCCGTGGCTTAGTAAAAACCCTTTTCTCATCTCTATTGTTATTTCCGAAATTCGCCCCTTTGGATGGAAGATTCCAATTTTCTTTATGAGAAATTTCTTTCGGTTTTTTATTGAAAGTCATTTTGACATTTTCATAATCATCTAATTTACTGGAAATAACATCAGATGACTTAAACAATGACCATTCATCGACGAAATGTTCTTTAATTTCTGGAGGTACTTTCCTTTTAATTTGATCTGTAATAATCAAATCATATAATTCTTCAAATGTGTTAACTTCTAATCCCCGAATCCATTCAGTAAAATAGTTTTTCAACTCGTAAGCAAAATCTCTCCATGTGATATCAGCTTTTTTAGTATGCTTAATGAAAAGTTGTCGAAATCTTTCAGGAGTAAGTTTATATTTCTTTAACAATAACTCTTTTACTTTTCCGTAATCATTCGTGATTTCTTCGTCTTCCCGAGCTATAACTTCCGCGATTTCGTATGGCCGTAGCCCAATGAGATGAGAAACCCAATCATCTCTTTTAATTTCGGCACGTTTTGCCTGCCGCTCAAAAAGAACTAAATACAGGCTAATTTCGCATATTTTAGGATCAAATTTTTGTAAGATGTTATGTAATTTTACGCGCGTTTTCTCAGAAGTTTCATTTGTAATTCCTTTCTTCTCAAGTTCTATTCTTGCATTTTCCAAACGCATTTTTTCCAATTCTATTTCTTCTCTTCTTATGCGTTCCTCCATCTCTTCTTTTCTCTTACGTTCCTCTATTTCTTCCCTTCTTATGCGTTCCTCCATCTCTTCTTTTCGCTTACATTCCTCTATTTCTTCCCTTCTTATGCGTTCCTCCATCTCCTCTTTCCTCTTCCGTGCTTCAAGTACGTTCGCTAATGTTTCTTTAACAAATCCTTCATCGTAATTCTTTGAAGCCAAAATAGCATCTCTTAACTCATATAACTTTAAATGTTGAGCTCCTTCCACTCCAAGCTCAGTAGCAACTTCTTGCAAATCTTTTTTATTCCCTTTACCCAAAAATGCCATCTTCGGATGGATGAAATCAAATCAAGTTCAAATTTTCCGTGAATAAAATAAATTTTCTTCTATTTATAATCACAAACGCTATTGTTTTCGTTCCTAAGAACTCCAGATTTGACATCTTAGTTTTTATCTTAAACAACATTTTCCCCCAAATTAAATAAAATAATCATTAAGTCGGAATGCATACATAAAAGGAGAAAAAAAAATAATATGTATCGAAATAACAAATTAAAAAAAAAAAAGAAAAAAAAAGGGCGTTAGCAATATTAGATCTTAACGTTTCTGGAACTTTATAAAGATGAGGTTGTTTCCTCTCTACTCCAGACTTTAACTGGATAACATGTGGAGGAACTTTGGCTTTCTTTAATTCCCCATCAAATATTGTTAGATATTCTTTAATCAAATTCAACAGCTGTTTATGTTGCTTTGCTGATATCGAATTTGATTTTATACCAGCTTTTAGTTCTTCATCCGTTACTTGCCGTGATTCTACGGGCGCATGTTGTATATCTCCAAACTCTTCATCTGTTTCGTAAATAATTCCTACAGCTCTGACAGGTTGAATATATTTACGCAATTTATTTTGATGAAGATGTCGAACACTTCCATCAGGTAGTTTGACATAAAAAGAAATTCGTGGAGAATTAAATTAAAAAAAATAATTTCCGATTCATTCTTCAAAGTAAAAAAAATAAACAAAACCGGACGTTCACAAGAATAATTCACTAGTTTTTTTTACTGAGATATTTCATTAATATTCCAATAATAATAAAGATAAATCATTATCAACGTCTAAGAAATAAACACTCATCCAATAAAACAGAACTTGTTTTTTTTTCCACTATCTGCCTTAATGAAATCTTATTTATTCTAAATCACGTGATGAATAAAAAGAACACACAGAAATTAACAACAATGATCTTGAATAGCCTAAAATATATTCTTTTCAACATTCTTTTTACCATTTTCCGGCTTTTTAAATACAAATAAACAAATATATTTCTATTTTTCATTTTTCAAACACTAGAATTATTATTATTTCAACATTACGAAATATTTAATTTCCATTTACCTATTCTTTACCTTGTTGGAATACAAAATCGGAACAAAATATCTAAATGCTTAATCCTAATTATTTAACATAAACTTATACAAAATATGACTCTTGATGGAACATTAAAAAAAAAACATACCCTTTTTTTTTTTTTTTTTTCATCACTATCATGAAATAATCCATACGTGCACTAGCTATTTCACATATGCTTGTCGACTGCGCCAATTGTGGCGACTTCTTTTCCGCACCTGGTTCTTTTCTTCCACTAAATTCATCTCGAGACACATTAAGACACTGATCACGCTGTGTTTACTTTTAAAGATTTTACTTTTACTTACGGCACAAACATAAAATACATAACGAACACATAAATTAACATCAAATAAAGTATTTTAAAACCAACATATAGAATGGAACGTTAGTCCATCTTGATTCACATACGCACACACTGTTGCCACACTTTCGTACCAAACTTTTCAGTTCTTGTTTTGGAGTACTCTCGAAATCAGAGGTGCGGCGTTCACAATATATTTACTGTTTTATTCATTTACTTTTCGCATCAATTTGTTTTCTCTTTTAATAATTTTAATATTGATATGCAGTTTTTATTTAATATTATTTAAACAAATTATCCGACTGAACTAAAAAATATGGCCTTAACTAGAATTTATCCTGATACACAGATGCACCAAATTTTGATAAAAAGTAATAATCTGGACAGCTACAATGACACAAACATAGCTTTATATAATCAGATGAAAACAAAAATGTTTCAACGTTCATTAAAAATGGAAGATAAAAATTGGAAACGACGCAAAAACAACCTATTGAAAGACATAGTAAGGTCTGTGGTACTAAAAATAATTAGAATTATTTATAATTATTTGAATAATATTACATATTTTTTTTGCAACACTTGGATTTTTATTTATGTTATTTTATTTAGTTCATCGACAGTGTTAAATCTGACAGTCAAACCGCTAGATTTCTCTCAGACATCTTACCACTTTCAGTGGTGACTTAATTTTTGCTAGTCACAATTTTAGGGAATATTTTAAATGGACGTGATTTTTGTAAAAAAAGACAGTTACCACCTACAAATGTCTTATTAAGTCCTGTAAAATGGTCTTTAATGTCTTAAAAAGTCCCAAATGGGAAATCACTGGTGATCCAAATGCATATCTAACAAATTAAAAAACGTCTTCGATAAATGGTATTTCAGGCATCTTAGCAAAACTTGAAGCTGTCTCGGGCCTAAGTACTTGAAGAGGATAAAACCACTTACTGGAGAAACATTAATCTAAATTTAAATATATTTATTTTTATATAATACGTAAGTAGAGCCTAAATAAAATGTTCTAGATAATATAATTAAATATTTCATAAAAATTTACGAGAAATGAAACTTATTAATCTGAATAACACTAAATGCTTAAGATAATATTGAATGAAATTTTGGTGCAAAAGCATTCCCTAAATAATGTGACTCTCTCCGTTAAAAACTTATATTAAATGTTTCCTTATTTCATGTTATAATTACATTCTACTAAAATCAGAAGAGGAGCGTAATTAAATCATATAATGCACATATTAAATGCTGAACTTCACTTTCGCTTCGTCACAGATGTTCTTTTAAATTGATGTGCTGATTTTACTATGATAAATATAAAGTTTTATTAAATGAAATATAAATTAGAGACTTTAAAAATAAATTTAAATGTTAATTTTTAATTTAGAGGTTTTATAAATTTCATAGAAAAATATTTCAGTTATTTATTTTTTTTTTTTTCTTGTGAGTATAATTTTTAAAAGAAATGTAAAAATTTACTTTGATATAATATTTTCAGAAAACGGGTAGAAACTTACATTTAGACATGAATTAGAACACAGTAAAAATAAACTATAAAAACCATCAAAAACTCAAATTTATTTTTATTTTCATATATATAGATTGAATTTACTTAGTTTAATTTCTAGAGAAATATTCTAATGTGGCACTCACACTACTTTCTCATGCCCTGAAATCTCCATATAAGATTTGGCAGTTTACGACGCAAGATATTAGGTACTGTATTTGAATATTTCTTGACGTTTTATAGAAGAATACATAATAAAATTATAAACAGTTTTATTTGGCATAAATGTTTGTGTGAGACTCTCGACCCTTGAAATTGTCACATAACAATATTGTACCTATAATATTTTAGTAAAAACTCAACGCTATACTGTCATAAATTTTTCTTAATACTCTTTCCTAATACATATATAAGCATGACATCTTTTTTTTAATATATATAAAAGCATCGGCATATTTATATTACATAAATATGGGCTGTTTTATATGTTCATTACAACCTTAACAATATACATTAATTAAATAGGTCATCGTTAAACAATATAGAATTTTTAAGGAAAAATTAACAATTTATTTCTTCTATTTTTTCTAATTTAAATAACTCTTAAATGTTAATCTGCATGTATTAAAATTCAAGCTTAACAGGTAATTATGCCTTTACAAACCATTACAATTAAATTAACTAATTTAAGAATAATACTATAATTTAATAAAATCGATATAAAAAAAAGAATGACATATTTTGTTTTACACATCTAAGAATTCAAAAACCTTTCTCATAAATCTTAGTTTGAGAAAACTAAGTATATTTATTTCCATTACACAATTTATTTATTTTTTACCTGTGTCATAAGTATTAAATAAAAAATAAAAAGAAATTTTATTTATGTCCAGTGAAATAAAATTGAAAAGAAAAGAAATAAATATACTCAGTGGTATTTTATAATTAAAAAAAAAATCTAGTAGCCAAATAAAGAAATATCGTTTTAAATATATCTGACGCCGAAACTGCTGAATCAAACTCTGTGACCAAAGTAACTGCCATTTCTGTTAAAGCTCAAATAAAAAATAATACGAATGAAAACAACTATTGATTGCCCACAAAGCTCGTTCTTTGGGTTGTTGCCAATACTCAAGTTATATTTTTCAACTGCTTGACAGATTATGTTAAAACTTTTACTCCTGTTTTCTTTTTTTAACGAACTAAAATAAGAAATTATTTTCCAATCAATTATAATTAACTATCTCACATCTTTTTTCAGTTCCCTAGTCACAAAATAAATTTATTAAAATTTGAAACTCTGTGAAACAGAAATACATGAAATGTATTTTTTTTTTGTAAATACACTAAGGTATTAATGTTAATTACATTTACTTTTTTGAAATGTTGAGTTAGCATGTGTTTATTTTTGAAATAAACATTTGACTTTGAATGCATTATGATTTTTTTCGTTTTTATTTCTTCTTTTACTTATTTATTTATCTATTTTACATTTTTTAAATGACTCCAAATATCTTATTTAACTTTTATTCTATGAATATTTTCCTTTATTAATATTTTTATATACGATATTTTTCTATTCTCACTTCTCATGCGCGTTGATTATTGTATGAAATAAATAATAATAATAATAATAATAATAATAATAATAATAATAGGAATATTTTGATTATATATATATATATATATATATAAATACATTTGTATACCACAAGGTAAACTGTTAATTGCTCATTTTTCAATGAAAGGTTATTGCTTATTTTGATATAATGTTATTATTTATTTCAATTAATGTTAATACTTATTTTATTAAAGTTATCTTGATTATTGTCACACACATAAAGGATTTTCCATTGTGTTTTTAATAAAACTTAACAAGCTTGCAACATAAGCAGTCACATGAATGATTAACTTTTGCATAAATGCTTTAAAGTGTTTGATCCAATCAGTTTTTTGTAGTTTTCCTTTTACGAATTGAGTTCATCTGGTGGCTGAAATCAAAACCTCCTAAATATAGATATTTTTAGGAGGAATATCTGTAGGGTTAAATTCTGGAATGCCCTTTAGTTAACAGGAACTGTGATAGAATCTTTGTTCATATAAGAACGGTTTTAGAGGTTCGGAATGCACTTTTAAAAATAGATCCCACTCTAATTAGGCGTAGAGGGAAAAAACGCTATCGTGGAGTAGTAAACGAAACCATTTTAAAATTATTTGCTTTCTTTTAAATTACATAACCTGATTTGTAATAAGCAAACAGAGAAATGCCATGTAATTATGAAACAGAACTCGAATTTTCTGAAAATGACTATAATAAATGTAAATATAGATTACATATCACCAGGTATTACTTAATTAAAAAAAAAAAAAAAAAAAAAAAAAAAAAAAAAACGAAAAATTAACAAACTTAATTCAATATTAAAGGCTCATCTTTGATCATTTCTAAACAATCTCTTATCTCTTACTCGAAAATATAAACTAAACATAACAGGAAAAAAAATAAAAATAAAGAAATAAGAAATTAAAACTGTGTCATTAAATAAGATGAAGTAAAAATCAAAAGAAAAATACTATTAAATCTTGTATGTTGTAGCCATCACTAAATTTCCTTCGATATTTTCCTATACATATCCACTTAGTACAAATATTATTATTTTATTATTTTATTTAATTTCCTTGTAAATGCAGATAATTTTTTCCTCATACAAGTATAACATTAATTGCCCAAAGAAAGAGGATTTTATATGTTACAACTAACAATATCTTAAAAAAGGATTTTGTTGTTGTTGTTGTTCATTTATTTATTTGTTTAAAACGAAAAAAAAAAACCTTGTTTTAAATTATAACATATAAATTCTTCAACCATTGATTTTAAATGTATTGACGAGTTCTTTTGAAACATACCTGGGAAGGGGAAAGGGAAGCGATGCTCCTACATGTCCCACTTTTTTTTCTCTAAATTGACTATTACTGTTATTAATAATTTATTCTTATTTCATAATAATTTGTAAAAAATAATTCTCAATATGCATATTTGTAGGAAATTCTGTCTAATACCATGTTACAAATCAAGAAAAATTAGAATGGCAACGCCAACATTTAAATGAGTTTTACCAAAATAATATAAGCCTTAAATTATGTCAAGGTACAGCTTCATATCAATTTGTATGAAATTCTGTGCAGTATTTCCTAAGGTATAGTTGCCACAAAATTTTTGTCACAAGCACAGAAACAGGCAGACACATATTTTCTTTAGGGCACATACGACCCTTAGAACGTTTAAAAACATTGATTTAATTAGTCTTTTTTAAAGTAAATTATTGTTAAATAAGCTTCATTGAGCATGTCTAATTGTTACCTATAAATTTATTATGTATTTTGGAATATAATTTAAATTCTGTGGCGAATTATTTAATAATTTATGTGTTAATAATAAATGTGTTTTTTTTTTTTTTTTCACCTTGCGCGCAAGATATCTCTGAAACTATATAAAATTTTTTCTTGAAATTTTCACATATTATATTACGTATTAGATCCCTTAATCGGAACCTAATTTTTTTTAAATTTAGGTTAAATATATATATAAATATAAAAGTTTAAAGATAATTTATTTTTCAATAAAATCTGAAGTATCACTTGTATGAAAAATATGTTGGGTAGGGGGATATAAATTTTGGTTCAGTTTGAAAGATATGATATATTACATAATCTGTGAAATATATATATATATATATATATATATATATTAACTAGTTTCCGAGATATCCTGAGTTCAAAGTGAAAAAAACACATTTATTATTAACACATAAATCATTAAATAATTCACCTCAGAATTTAAATTATATCCCAAAATAAGCTTATAGGTAACAATTAGGCATGCCCAATGAAGCTTAGTTAACAATGATTTACTTAAAATTAGACTACAATTAAATCGATGATTTTTGAAGTTCTAAGGGTCACATGTCCCCTTAAAATAGTCAAATCGTATTCCACATCTCTGAAAAAAATGTAAATGCGTCAAAAACTGGAATTAGAAAATTTTTACGAAACCAATACTTTCTCTTATTAAATATAGTAGAAAGTAAATATTAGAGAGCGGGAATAAATTTATATAATAATGAAATCCGAGATTTATATCTTATGCAACTAAATGTATAAAATTGCAACGAGAAACTCTAAGTTGTTACTGACGTTTGGAGCTAACAATAAATGATAATATTTTATACAGTAATAAATCCTTTACTGAAATGCATGCTCAGTATCAATAATGCACCTTGTAAGTGTCAGGAATGTTTTCTTACTTCTGTCCTCTAATTTTACCCCCCAGTAAACTAATTTTTAAAGGGAAAAATATCATTTAATGGTGTAATTGTTTTTAAAGAGCAAAAAGTATTTGTTCCAGTTTAATCAAAAGCCATCAAATATTAATACTAACAATGATGCAGAAAAACTTTGTTAATAAACTTTACAAAATGCAAAACTAATTTACGATTACTTTGAGTAGAAAACATAAGTATGGTTATGCTTCAGGCAATAAAAATGTAGACATGAGTACGGCATAAAAGTACAAAAGGATTAATTCTAATCTCCGTTTATTGGGCAAACAAAGGCGCAAACTGTACATTGTATTAGAAAGATAGGCTTTTCCAGTTCATCTCTTCCGTAAACGGTAGTACATATCGACATTAAACAGAAACTAAATTAAATGGGGAATATCAAATGCCATAAATATATATATATATATATATTTATATATTGGGGGGGGGGGGGTATATTAATTAGAATCCAATTTATATTAACCAAAATAGATTTTGTCGGATATAAATACATCAGGAATAAACATATATTCCTTTCTGACATGTTACGAATATTTTCTGATAATTCAGATGAAATCTGAATGCTCATATATTTTAATTACACCGATCACAAAAAAAAAAAAAAAAAAAAAAATGCAACAGAAAAAAGTAAAAAAATAAGATATCTTAAAGAATGAATTGTATGAATTTGATATCCCTGATTCCAAATCTACCACCGGAGTTTCTCCATCACATACCGTCTCTCAATTCTAAAACAAAAGTTACTGCTGCTGCCGTGTTTCAATTTATCGTGTCTTTTTCCATTTCTTGGCTTATGCAACTAAAACCGCTTTACATAAAAACATGAAATTTGGCAGTTTTGTACAGAAATATGAAATAAACATGCTGAAACAAACACTTTATATGTTAAAGCATTATTTTAGGTAATGTTTTAAGTTGAAGAGCGACAAAACATTTCAGTTATAAAAGATTTATAGAATCAAAAATTTTTCGTGGCAACCTTGTCATGTTTTGTTAAGATATACAGTAGTTGATTGTGATGTGCAGTATGTAACTAGTCTTTGATTCTGAAATTTTTTTTAAATTTTATTTTGACCTTTTATCGAAGTATATGTAGTTAGTGCCTAGATTATTTTTTTTTGTTTTAAATTATAATATCTTGAAAAATACATGAAATAGTACTCTGAAACTTTCGTATAACACAGATACAGATATTTTATTTAATTTAAGACACAGTTCATCAAAATATTTTAGTTAGATGGTTTTATATTATTTTCTATAAATTATTTGAATACATATATATATATATATATATATATATATATATATATATATTAAGTAAAAATATATCTTTCTCTCTCTTCTTCTTTTCTCATTTTAGGAAAGTCACCCTAACGTTTCTATTTTTAGAACATACCTTATTTATGATTTTAAGCGGATAGAGGATTGAAGTTATTTGTATTGTGGAGGTGAATCTGTGAATACAGAATTGATGGTGCATGTCTGGTGTGTGTAGGAAATTTGCTTATCACTTTCCCAATTCAACTCAGAAACAAACTTTCATTCTGCTAATTTTTGTTTTGTTTATTAGATTACGTTGTAAAGTAATATATATATATATATTCTGTGCAGTTTGATGTTTATTTAGAAATTTCTCAAGTTTTTACTAATAATATGTTTTATTAAAAGCATAATGCAGACGTACAGTCGGTAACAAAAGTGTCCGAACACCAGCAAAAATTCCTATGTAAAAAAAATAGTACACTTCATACGGTTTTGTTAAATAAATCCTTGTCGAATCCTCTTCTTAGTCAGTCTAAGATCAGGATTCGATAAGGATTTATTTAACAGAACCGTATGAGGTGTACTTTTTTTAGATAGGAATTTTTGATAGTGTTCAGACACTTTTGCTACCGACTGTAAGTATCATGAACTTAACCACTTACTTTTGCTGTTCCAGATGTTATTCATTCACAGGGACATGAGTGCTGTTAATATGAAAAAAAAAAGAAAATTTGATTAAATTTAATATTATTTTGCGATACCGTATATGCATATACAGTAACATTAAAGTTATTAAAAATTTTAAATAATTATAACCAAATAGCAACTATAGTTATGATATAGCGTGTATTCAGGGTAAATGTTTTCCCTGCATTTTTATTTATGGCTATTTTTATTTAAAAGTTATTTTTATATACTTGGCTAGAGCGCGAAGAACTTTTATAGTTCGAGTAATAAAAAATTTTGGGAGGGGGAACCCCCCAAGGGGTTGGTGAGTGGACGGAGCCCAGTAGTTTGTTAAGAGAGGCAATATATAAAAAACAAAAATTATTAAAGAAAGAATAATGTATTCATTTACAAAGCTATAAAGTAGTAACAACATGAAAAATGAACACTTTTCAATATTTTATTTCAGAAATAGGATAATTAAAGGATAATAAGATAGTTTAAAATATATATATATATATATATTATTACTTATTTATTTCTGTCCGAAATATTTTCCGAATTTCTTCAAACTGTTATTTATATTTCAAATTTACTATGGCATGTTCCCTATTTAATAAGTTACAAATAGTAAAATTGGTTTGTGTAAAAAAATTACCAATGCATTACCTTTTAAAATAGGCATATTTACACATCATATTTAAATAATTTTGTACCGCATATTTTATAATAAAATTTAAAATTATTAGTCATGTTGTTAAAAAAAAAATGTTTTTTATGTAGTATGGTATGTTTATTCTGTTCGTCTATCTGTAAGATTTGTGATCACGTAGGCAAAGTATTTTGAAGGTTAAACGATGCAACGAGTGCGTACAGTTGAACAGTGTCCATCATTTATGGAAACCACAAGACTATTCGTCCTTGTTTATTTAATTAATTACATATTTAATTTCGACAAAAGTTAGACTTTCAGTTTCAATTTTCTATTTTAACAAATTAATTTTACTGTTTGAATGTTAAAGTTAAAAAATATATATATATCCTCAAATGTCCAAGACTAATTAAAGTTGCAAAATATCTGAAATCTTAAATCAAACTTTTTGCATTTTACTTGACACCGTTAATAACAATTATTATTGAACTTTCGCTTTAAATGATGTATGAGGATCAAACGTTCAATTCATCTTTTATCCTTCAGATATAATTTTTTTTTAGAAAACGTAAAAAACTAATAAATTAAAAAAAAAAAAAAAAAAAAAAAAAAAAAGATAAATTAAACCCTAATGTCGTTTATTTAGATGTATTACTAGTTTCTAGGAAGATATGAAAATATATCTAGAAAGATCTATAGAAACATTATTTTATGTTAAGTTTAAATACAAATCCCTAAGTCAAATGGTTTTTAGCTTTCGAGAAAAAATGATTTGAATGTTTGCTCGCCATTTGTAATTATTATATTTTTCTTTCTATATTTTCTCTCTTCATTCAATTTCTAATGTTTTTGTGGAAACTTCTATTTATGTAAGTTTTTTTTTTTTTTTTTTTTATTCCTGGGTTATATATTATGTATTTTGTAAACTGGAATGTTGTTAGATTAAATTCCTTTATCTTTGTATTATATAGAAGGGTATATATAGTGCATTTTAATATCACAATGGAGGTAACTTGGAACTTCTCGCTATTTCCTCCAAATATTCAGAGGCATCTCTTAAAGTTTATTCTTTAAAAAATATTGTAATATAAATGGGGGGGGGTATTTGTCATAAAAATATCTAACTTTCATTTACAAAAAAAAAAAAAAAAAAAAAAAATCTGCAAAAAATAAAAATTAAATATAAAATGAGATATCTTAAATAGCAAAAAATAAATATAATTTATCATTAAAGTTTTTCTTTATTCTATAGCTCTAATAGTTCAGAAATAAATATTTTATCATCTAAAGTTTTATTTACATTTAATGAAGAGTATAAAATATTGCGAAAGAAAAGCAGAAGAAAATCGGCTTCAATGAAAAAATATAGCGAGTAGAAAGTTGGATCAGTAGAACATTAATAGTAAAACAACATAGAAAAATAGAACATTAGATCAAGATAGTGACAACAAATAAATAAGTAATTGAACAAAAAAAAAATATTTCCATTTAATAAATGTAAGCACGATATATCTTATAATGTTTATATATATATATATATATATACACACCTTTTCATTCTTTTTTAATTTACTTTTACATAAATCCAGATACAAAGAATACAATTACAACCTCAGAATATCTGCAAAAAGAAAATCACCTTAAATTATTTTGGGTACACAGCATGTGATACAATACTCATATCAGTATAATTAAATTTCTAAATCATTTTCGCAGAACGAGACGATTTAGAAGCATACTAAATGAAAACGTATTATCTCTAATCTTAATTATATAAACTTATTAAAGTACATTTAACTGCACGAAATATTCCTACCAGATTTTAATTAAATATTGCACTCCAACTCTCTAAATGACTTAAACAGGTGCATCAGTTCGCTTTTACTGGATTTCGTTTTTAATTAATATTTCTGTTGGATAAAAAAAATATGAATATAAACTATAATTTATTTTTTTAATTCCTCGTGTAGAGTTAGAAGAAAGTAGGAGATCACATTTAAGCATTTCAAGAAATTTGAATGCATTTAAATACAAATGAAAACGTGATGCTTAATGCAAATATTGGGAAACGCCCTTAAATAATGCAAAGTTGAAAATTTTACGTATATAATCTAGTACATGCCGTTTTTTAAATAATAACTATTATTTATATACGTGATTGCAACAATGGATATATTTATATACAACAATTAACATGCCGAATATATTCTTCGCTTAATCATATCTAGATTCTAATGAATTGAGTAAATATTTTGTTAAAATAAACAGATTGCAGAAATTAATGTTTTTAAAAACATTAAGACTTTTTATGACAATTTATGCTAAACTACAGGAATTTAATTAATTGCACATAAAAACAAGTCCTTCCGGCTCATTCGGAAGGGTAGGTTGATTTATGTTTTCTTACAAGTGTTTGCTATTTTAAAACAAAATACCGGATAAAATTTATTACTTAACTTGTTGGAGATACTGATATGCGTTATGTACATATGGAGATTTAAGTAAATCGATTCATAAATAATTTTTTATTTGAATTTGAAATTTTCATGTGGTGCGCACTTGAAACCAGATGTCATGGGCCAACTTACATATATGTATTCATAAGATAAACCTACTTTACAAATTTGATTCAAATAAATTCAGTATTTAAAAAATATTGTGATAACAAATTTTCAACTTGCAGCAAATTGAAAGCAAAATCATGGAAAAACTATATTAAACTAATAAAAATACTATATAAAAAAATACTACTAAAAAAAATACTATATAAAACTACTGCCCAATTATGGTTTAAAAAAATTCAGTACTTCAAAAATTATCCGGATAAATTTCTAAACGGAAGCATGATTTCAAGTGCAAAAACTTGGAAACAAAGGGTCAAAACAACTATGGTTCGATTTCAACCATTATTTTGGAAGTTATCGTGATAACAAAAATTCCCTTATACATACATATATATATATATACAAATATATATATACAGAAAGAGAGAGAAAGAGAAAGAGGGAGGGAGAGAGATAAACGAAATGATTGCAATAGGTCTCTTTCTAAAGAAATAAACCATCTATAAAAATGGACGTTATGTGAAACTTTAGAAACATTTAGTCATTAAAATCGCAAAACAACAATTTGAGTGTCACAGAAATTTTACGAAAAATTTCTAACGGAAAAATGCAAATAGTTGAATTTAAATTTATTCTTGTCTGAGTTATGTTTAAGAAACTTGGGTCTTTGTTAGTTCTGACAAAAATTTATTTAATATATATGTATATATATAGATAGAGAGAGAGAAACAGAACGTTCAGTAGTAATATAATGTTATCAGTGCAAACATTTGAAATTTAAAGATGATTTAATTTCAGTATTCAAACAATTATTCTGATCAAAAACGAAGACCACCCAAATCAAACCAAAAAAGAAATAAAGTAAAATCTAAATAAATTATAGCAAATTGGAATTAAAAAAAAAAAAAAAAAAAAAAAAAAAAAAAAACATTATTTGCATTCTAACGTTACCAACGGCCTGGTAGAATGCAAATATGCTAAAAAATGGATGTTTTTTTCTGTCACAAAGAAAGCAAAAGCTAAGAATTTCTTTGTTCTCAGGCCCGAAACACCCATTGCAAATAAAACAAGAAAAAACGAAGATCAAAATAAAACTCATCACTGCAAATGATAATCCAAAAAACCATTTAAAAACTTATTAGTGATAATACACTAATAAACACTGTAATTTTATGCCCTAAACTATCACAAATAAGCAAGAAAGAAGCCGCACAAAATTTATTAAATACTAGTCACATGTAAAATACAACACGCAGATAAAACACACATTGGAAATAAAACAAGAAAAAATATAGATCAAAATAAACTCATCACTACAAATGTTAATCCAGAAAATTATTATTGATAAAACACAATAAATATCGTAATTTTAAACTCTCGCAACAAAGAGGCAACACATAGTTTGTAAAAAACGAGACACATGTAAAATATAACAAGCAGATATTAGTTAAAATCACAGTTAGTCAGCACAATGTTAGCAGTGAACATGGAGAAAACTAGATAATTCACATACCGAAACAAGTTGAATCCTTACGTAAATTAGGATTCATATTAATTATAGAAACTTGAATAGTGCTACATCTACAGTAATGATATGAAAATAATGGAGAAAAAAAATAAATAAAATGAATAATAATAAAAAAAAAAAAAAAATGAAATAAAATACATATAATGGCTGTACAAAAATGGCCAGGAAGCATGGAGCAAATACAGAGAAGACATAAACCTATTCAAGCTAAAAATATTTTTTTTTTTTTTTTGATTCAGATATTCAGTATAGATATTTGAATAGTGCT
Source organism: Salticus scenicus (assembly GCA_963930645.1). Lineage (NCBI taxonomy): Eukaryota > Metazoa > Arthropoda > Arachnida > Araneae > Salticidae > Salticus > Salticus scenicus. The sequence goes on along the minus strand of OZ005649.1, from coordinate 267,412,739 downwards.
ACCATCTGCGATTGTAATTTGTCACAAAGATTGAAAGATAATGGGAATAAAAAAACAAAAACTAACCATTTAACAATACCTTATTTAAAATCAAGTATCATAATCTCTAGACCTAAATTACAGTTTATATTGGAATAAAAATTTCCTAGACCTAAATTATAATTTAAATTGAAATAAAAATTGAGAGAAAAAAAATAATTAAAAAAATTAATTAACTGTTTGGGATATCCATTTATTAATGATAAATTTTTGAAGAATCGGAATTGTACGTTTTTATATTTATCAGAAACTAAATATTTTATCCGTAGATTGAAATTAAGAAGAATATTGACAAAAACAGATTTATGTAAACATGTTTTAAAATTAGTAAAAAAAATTACTGTAAAGGGGAAATCTTTCCGTTTATCATATAAGTCAAATTCCAATTGGCTATTACTATTAAGATTAGTTTTTAAATCTAAGAAACTAATAACACTAGATTCGAAATCAGTACTACTAAGAGACAAATTTTCAGGATAATTAACAGTCTAGGTTGGTGTTATGTTTATCCAAATATAATATAATTATATCATCTATGTATCTTAGTAATTTAAAATTAGTGCACAAAATGTCAAGCTCATAATAATATATAGATCAGCTAACATTCTAGAAGCAATGCCACCTTGTGGCAACCCTAAACGTTGTTTATATAAAGAATTATTGAATAAAATATAGTTGTGGTATAAGATAAACCTAGTCAGAGTTTTAAAGGCTGAAAGAGTTATGTTATTATTTAGACTTAGAAACTGCATATTTTCTACGAAAAGTTTATTTATAATATCAAACATATCTTTAATAACAATATTATTAAAATGATCATTGAAATGAGAAAATTTTCTTTTAAAATTTTCAACCATCTGATGAAAATGTTGGCATGCTATTTTTGATTTAGTATTTTCAAATAATTACATAGTGGCATGATAAATAGAGAAAACGTAATTTTAGAAATTTATTTTGTAACAATAATAATAATTATAATAATATGAAAAATCGTACGTTTAAACAAAGATTCCGCACATCCTCTGCAAATGGCAAATTCGATAAAATATTTTGTTTCTAAGGATTCAGTTAAAAACAGATGAAATTTAATTACAGTGCGTTGCATGAATATAAACGCACCTTTCCAATAACCAGAAACAGAATTTTTAAAATTTTAAAAGAAGGAATGTGACTAACAATTATTACATATGACTAACAACTGAATAAGGTGCTTTGAGCACGTATATTTAGGTTCATGCAAACTTATGTAAATGAGTGTTTAAGCATTTTCTTATTTCCCTGTTTTTCGTTTGTTGCGCGAAATTAAACGCACTCTGTATTTTGTGTTTAAAACACAACAGAGCCACCGGAATTAAATTAAAACACAGATAGTCGTGTTGAAAAAGTTCTCTAAAAACAGTTTTAATGCTTGAGTGCAAAATTTACGGAGTTTTTTCGGGATGGCAAGAGGGAAAACTTTGACAGTCGACGAGAGGATAAAAATCGACTTTATGCGTGGTAAAGGATTTAGCAATCGTGAAATTGGGCGCCGAATCAGAAAGAACTGAGAGTGTTGTGCGAAATTATATAAAGAAAGGAACAAATTATGGAAAAAAAGCGTATAAGAAGCGAACAGGAAAGTTCACCAGTTAAGACAAACGTCGAATATGCAACGCTGCAAAGAATACGAATATTTCCTGTGCGAAGATAAAGGCTCAATACACGCTGGGTGTTCATCGGACAACCATATGGAGAACTATCAAAGCTGCAACATTCATTAAATTTAAAAAAATGAAGGCGAAACCACCCCTCACTCAAAAGCACAAAGATATGTGGTTGGAATGGGCAAGAAAATGGATTCTAGATCGACTAAATTCGGAAAATGCTATCTTCTCAGATGAAAAAAGTTTAATCTCGAAGGTCCGGACAGATTTCATAGCTACTGGCACAATTTGAGAACCGAAGAAATGCACTGTTCAAAATGTCTATCTGGTGGTGGGTCTGTCCTGGTGTGGGCAGCCATAGGTTTTAAAGGGATTTTCGAATTAGAGTTCGTGGAAAACACTATGAACTCTGTAGATTATGTCCAGATGCTCACAAGGAATCTCCGCCGTCAAGAAGTCAAGAAAGCTGGAAGAAATTATATTTTTCAGCAAGATTGTGCATCTGTACATACAGCGCATATCGTGAAAAAATGGTTCATTGAAAATAAAATAAAAATTCTGGATTGGCCCTCAAAAAGCCCCGATTTAAACATAATGGAGAACGTATAGGGTATTCTGGTTCGCCGTGTTAACGTAAGCGGAAGGCAGTTTAACACAAATGATGAACTAAAATCAGCCATCCTATTAGCTTGGAAAACAATCAGCTTGGATGACCTCATGCCACTATATCAGTCAATGCCAAGGCGTTTACTGGCTGTTCTAGAAGCCCATGGTGGCTTTACAAGATATTAGATACAGTATTTGTTACTCAGTTATTTTATTTTTGCATGTGCGTTTAAATTCATGCAACATGTATTTTTGTCATAAATTCAATAAAACTATTTTCTAAAAAATCATATTCGTTTTTCATTGTTTTGACTCGTATTTTCATTTCTTGAATCATACACATACAGTTTGCATCAAGTGTCACCTATTCATATTTTTTTATTACACTTCTATGCCATTCTAATTCTAAAGCTAAGGTGCGTTTATATTCATGCAACGCACTGTAACAGGTGTATAATAAACTTTGAAAGATAAAATTTATATTTATAAAACTACAGTTTCTAATATTAAAATTTCCGTAACAGAATATCAGTAGTCTGATTAAAATTAGCTACATTTGTGTTCAAAATTACAAGGACAAATGAAACATTGCCAAAACTTGGCTGCAGTTGGTCAGAAAATAATGCAAATTTTATGTCTGGAAATCAGTGATTAATGAAGCATTTTTTCATTAGTTTTTATGAAAATACATGGGAAGTCCATTTTCATAAAATGTATTTTTGATTTAAACAGCCATGTGATATGGACAAAATTAAAAAGACTGTATTCCTGTGTTCCGAAAAGAAAATTTGCATTTTTTTTTTTTTTTTTTTTTTTTTACACACGGCACTCCCAGACGATATAAATGTTTAGTAAGCAATTGGGAATGTCATACTCTATTTTTTAAGTGATACTGCTAGGTATAAAATTTTTGGAGTTTGAAAAAAGGAAAGTGGTTACTTTTAAAAGTTCAGGACATTCTGCATGTGAAATTGCGAAAAATCTGAATAGATCGAGAACGGCCTTTTTTTTTTTTTTTTTTTTTTTTTAAATACCGCAAAATATGGATGTCAAAGACATACAGGTAGGTCATCTTCTGTTTCTGTGCATGAGAAAAGAATGTTAATAAGTCGCGTTCGCTCCAAAAAACAAACATCGGCGGATATTAAACGGGAATTAAACTTATGACACAGGTTTCGAAACTATTTTGACGTGTTTTGCAAACAGATAAAAAGGCTCCCATCAGTTGCAAAATATTCCCAGAGCATTACTAAACCAACTCAAAATTCAATGCTTCATGAAAACCTTTTTTCCTTACAGAGATCATACCATAAATAGCAAAAACCGTCTGTTCCATCAAAAATAAACTTGTTTTTATCAGAAAAGGTAACATCATAGCATGTTTTTCTTATAGTAATGCATTTTTTTGCATTTTTTGGCATACTCCCCTCTTAGTCTCTTATGAATTTTAATAACAGACTGTCGTGATACAAATTTTCCATAACAAATCTCTTTTTCTTTTTCTAAAACACGTCAAACAGTTCGAGTACTGTATCGTGAATTTAATTTCCGTTTAATTTTCCTTGACGTTGTTTTTTGGAGCAAACTCACCTTATTATCATTTTTTTCTCACACACAGAAAAAGAAGATGGCCTACCTGTATGTCTTTGCCGTCCATATTTTCCGGACGATTAAGGAAATTTTAAGTGGACGTTCTTAATTTACTCAGTTGCATCGCAATTTGCCGTGCAGTAAGTTCTGAAATTTTATAAAAGCAACCACTTTCCCTTTCTCAAACTCCGAAAGTTTAATACCTAGCGTCATGAATGCAAAAACAGAGTACGATGTTCTCAATTGCTTAATAAACATAATATCGATTAGGTTTGTCGTGTGCAGAGCAAAAAAATGCGTTTTTTTTTTTTCTTTTCAGAACACACAGACACAGTTGTCCTTACAGTTTTGTCCATATCACATGGCTGTCTAAATCCAAAATACATATTATGAATATAAACTTCTCATGTATTTCCATAATAAATAATAAAAAAATATTCATTTATCATTAATTTCTAGCCATAAAATTTGCACAATCTTCCGGTCAACCGGACTTAGCGATTTTTCTTTTGTCATTATAATTTTGACTACCATTGTACACCACTCCTAATGCTTACATTTGACACATTTAGATATGAGTTTTAAATATATATTAAGCGTGTGATCTAGAACAATTACAATCAAAATTTCATTTTTAATGAAGGATACAATTTGCAACTGTTTTCGCTGATGAGAAAAATTATTTTTAAAAATCCTCTGTAAATATCATATAAAAAATTGTATATCTTGATTTAAAACATAATTTTCGACTATATATATATGATACAACGTTCAATCACTGATAAAATCAGAAAAAAAATCTTTAAAATTGTATAGATGAAACTGAAAATAGCACTGTAAAATTAGTCAGTTTCATTATATTATGTTATGAAATTGCATAATATATGAAGAAATTTCAACAGTTATTGAACTTGTGTTAATTAATAGTTATTCAAAGTTATAAAAAATTGTGAAATTTTTACACTTCGTAAAGTTATACACACTTAAAAACAATATTTCAAGACGGTAATGCAACTAGTTTCAGGATAGCAATGATAAGCGAACTCCTCTTTCTAAAAGTACTTTAACAGTTTGTTTAAGATGGTAAATGTTGGAAGAATACTATATAAATGAATGCATGAGTTCGCAGTTTCCTCAAATTAGTTATTTTAAACATATTTTATAACAAATAATTCTTACTAATAATTCTTTGTAAAAAACAACAGTCATATAATTAAATAAAGTTTTGACTTACCTGGGTTGTCACAGGTAATCGTATATTCCATTGGTGAAGAAAAAACCTCTTAATTTATCATCAGATCGTACACTTGAATTAGATGAGAAAATACATGGCTATATATTTATATGACTTCTGTATTAAAGTGCAGCAACTTCTTTTCCTATAATGAATGTTGTTTAGACTGAGAAATTCTTACATAATATGTAGATCAATTATTATTTAGGATAATTCACACATTGCTTCGTAATGAAAGAATGCCTAGATGTTTTGCCTTTTTATTTATTCATCTTAGACAAAAGAAAAATATTATGATTAAATAGAATAAGAAAATGGAACGTCAGTTCCGAATAACAAAAATTACATGATTGAAAAAAGTATTACAGTGTACTCGTAGAGAGTCGCGAGACATCGTCACGTGATGCGGCAGGTGCACCAAAACAATCAGTTGGCGGGAAGCAAAAAACAAAAAAGAAAGTCCGGAACAAGAAAAACGAAAGTCAATAAAAGAATGTTCTGAGATTAAATATCACAACACCCCCTCTTAAGCTCAGAAATTTTTCAATTGTTCATTAATGCATTTCTATGTCTATTAAAATCAGTTTTTGGCAGAGCTTTTGTTAGGGTATCGGCGGTCATTTCTTTGGTAGGTTTGTATTGAAGCTTGATTAGGCCTTCTTGTATTAGGTTTCGCAGAAGATGATATCTCAGCTGTAAGTGTTTTGTTTTGGACTGGAACTTATCGTTTTCAGCAATCTTGATGGTAGATTGGTTGTCCTGGTACAACACTATAGGACATTGTTGCGACAAATTTAAATCATCCAGTAGTTTGTTGAGCCACTGTATTTCAAGTGCAGCACTCGCAGCTGCGACGTACTCAGCCTCTGCTGAAGACATGGACACTCAGGACTGTTTCTTCGAAGTCCAAAATATTGGATTTTTTCCTATCTTAAATAATTTTCCAGAGATGGACTTTCTATCATTTGGATCATTGGCCCAATCCGAATCCGAATATGCTCTAAGAACAGGTTCACCAGAGTTACAAAGTTTTAATTTAATATCTTGGGTATTTTTCAAATATCTAATAACCCTTTTAACTGCCTCCCAGTCTTTCGCTCTAGGATTTTCGTTTCTACGGCTTAAGATGCCAACGGCAACACTTATATCAGGTCGCGATAATGTAGAAATGTAAAGTAACGCGCCTATAGCCTGTCTGTACATTGTGTTGTTTGGTAAGAGATAGTCATTATCAGTTAATTTTATATACCCTGGTTCCATCGGTGTGTCAGAGGGCCGTGCGTTATCTAGCCCAAATTTGGTTACAATGTCTCGTATTTTATTATTTTGATCAAGCGTAATTACCCGTTTACAAGGTCTTTCTATATTTATTCCGAGGTAATATTTGGCTTCCCCAAGGTCGGTTAATGGATATTCTTCCCTAAGTTGATTAATTAGTATGTCAATATTGTGATTTTTACCAGCTATAAGTAGGTCATCAACATACACAAGAATGTAAGTTTCTGTGTTATCTTTGTTACGGATATATAAACACTTGTTATGTTGACTTTGTTTAAATCCTAATTTACACAATGATTCATTAATTTTCAAATTCCACGCTCTAGCGGCTTGTTTCAAGCCATATATCGCTTTCTTTAACTTACATATTTTATTTTCTTCGCCCTGGACAACATAACCCTCGGGTTGATGCATGTATACATCTTCTTGCAAATTTCCATGTAGGAAAGCAGTTTTGATATCTACATGCCTTAGATTCAAATTTTTATATAGTGACATGGTCAAGAAACTTCTTAGAGTGGTATGCGATGCAACTGGTGCAAAAGTTTCGTCATAGTCCACCCCGTATTTTTGAGAAAAACCCTTGGCAACAAACCTGGCTTTATATTTCTCGACTTGTCCTTGGCTATTGTATTTGGCCTTGAACGCCCACTTACACCCTACTACTTTGGTCCCTGGTTGAGCGTCAACAAGTTCCCAAGTATTGTTTTGTCTGAGTGAATTCATTTCGTCGAGTGTGGCATTCAGCCAATTTTCTTTTTCAGCTGGGTTTTGAATTTTTAGTATATCATCAAAACACTTAGGCTCATCAATTCTTTTGTCATTTACTGCAAATGCAAATCTGTCGGGCGGAACACATTTATTTAATCGTTGTGATCGTCGCGGCAGAGTTTGCGTGTCATCCGGACTATCGTTATCGCCCGCTATATCTGTATATCAGTATCTAATATTAGTAAATTGGACACCGGAATTTCATCATTTGAATTTTCATTCTCGATTTGTGATGTTTCATTATTGTGGGATTCTCTATTCTCATCTTCCAAAAATTTTACTGTTCTGCTAATTATTACATTTTTATTATTTGTGCAAATTCTGTAGCCTTTGCTACGATTATCATATCCCACAAAAATTCCTTCTTGAGCGGTGCTATCCAGTTTTCCCCTATGTATTTTATGTACATATGCGTATGCGCGACATCCGAATGTTTTTATATTTGATAAATCGGGTTTACGGCCGGTCCATTTTTCGTAAGGAGTTGAGTCGCATGAGGAGGTCGGGAGCCTATTTTGTATGTAATTTGCAGTATTTACGGCTTCCCCCCAAAAGGAATTCGGCAAATTACTGTCTTTAAGCAGACAGCGAGCCATTTCGGTCAGCGTACGATTTTTACGTTCTGCCACGCCGTTCTGAGCACTAGAGTAAGGAACGGTAAACTGGTGCTCAATTCCTTCTTTATTCAAAAATTCATTTACTTCCATACTAGTGTATTCACCCCCGTTATCGGAGCGAATTGCTTGCACTTTTCGGCCAAATTTGTTTGCGGTCATAGCCACATATTCCTTTAACTTAGAAAATACCTCAAACTTATTTCTTAGCAAATATATAATAGTATAACGACTGTAGTCGTCTATAAATGTAAGAAAGTAATATTTTCCACCTACAGTGGGGTTTTTCATAGGGCCACATAAGTCTGTGTGGACCAGTTCGAGTGGTACGGAGGCTCTAAATTGTGCAGCTTTGGGGTAAGGTGAATCAGTTAATTTTGACATTATGCATGTTTTACATTCAGTATTATGTTTGCAATCATTTAATTTTATACCCACAGCCATGTCCTTGTTAACTAAATCTTTAATGTGGTTAGTGTTTCTGTGGCCAAGTTTCACATGCCACTTGTTTATGCAATTTTCGTTATCACAAGTTTGTATTACAATGTTCGCTGTGTGTTTGTTTTCAGAATAATTTAATTGACATTCATATAAGTTATTTTTCACATATCCCTCAATGCATGTATTACCCTGATTTACGATTTTACAGGTTTTATCATCAAATATAGCGATACAGCCATTCTCTGTTGCTCTTTTTATAGAAATTAAATTAGTTTCTATTTCAGGGACATAAAGAACATTTTTAAGTGTTATTTTGTTCTGTGTGTTTTCCGAATTTACGGTATACAAATCCACAGTACCGGAACCCAAAGATTTTAGCTGCGTGCCGTTCGCGATAGTGACGTTAGAAACGTTATTTTTAAGTTCGCGAAATTTTAGTTTATCATTGCAGATATGTGAAGACGACCCTGAATCAACCACCCAATTTACAGTTTTATCTCCAACATAAAAAGAATACAATTTATCAGCTTTTGGTTTATTGCTCCCCTCTGCAATTTGAGCGCTATCTGGCTTCTCATTGATCTGAGAGCATATGTTGGATCTGAATTTGGGTTTTTTGTTGAAATTTTCACTGTGACTTTTAACAGCAGAATTATTTTTATTTTTTAACTTATAACATTCTTCAATATTGTGGTTACTTTTCTTACAGTATTTGCAGAATTTCTCCGTTTTGTTATGGTATTGGACTTTTAACGCTGAATTTTGAATAGTTTTGTTTTCAAGCCTTTTGGCATATTCATCAGCTAATTTGTTTCGTATGTATTCAGGTGTCAATTGGGCTTCGTCTCTCGATTCGAGACTTGTTATGAGAACGTCATACGAAGGAGGGAGTGAGCATAGCATTAATGCAGCTAGGTGCGATTCATTTATGACTTCACCTATGGCGGTGAGTCTGTCGCGTGTTTTATATATATCAGCTATATGTTGGTTAACATCACCACCTTCAATTAATTTTATGGAATAAAGTTTCCTAAGTAAGAAAAGCTTACTGGTAAGCGATGATCTTTCGTGGACTTGGCGCAGAGCATTCCAGCACTCTCGTGCTGTATCTAGATTCATAACGTACACTATTTGTTCATTATCAATAAGAAGATTGATAATAGCTCTGGCTTTTCTATTTTTTGAACGCCACTGATCGGTTATTGGGTTGGGAGGATCGTCAGTAATGACTGTAAAAAGATCCTCTTTTTGCAAGTACATTTCGATACGAAACTTCCACACATTATAATTTGTGGAGTTCAGCGGTTCGATTTGTATATCTTTTGTTGCTGACATACTTAAACAAAATTTTTGTAATAGTTTTGTTAATATTTGTTCAATTCGTAAATATTCATTTAATATTTTAAATCAAAACAGTTTGGATAAATAGTACTTGAAGAAGAAAATAAAATTATATAGTTTTCATAAAAATAAGTACTTTTCAATACTTTCGGTTTAGTGTCACTTCAGTTTTGAAGAAACAAAAACAAATATTTTCGCTTACATTTTCATTTTTTATTTTATTATTTTAAATGTAGCAATTTCTTCCAATGTGCAATGAAAAAAACTTTTGTCAAGAATAAATCTAAATTTTCAATTCAAAATCTCAGACTCATAATCGTTTGGAAGAATACTATATAAATGAATGCATGAGTTCGCAGTTTCCTCAAATTAGTTATTTTAAATATATTTTATAACAAATAATTCTTACTAATAATTCTTTGTAAAAAACAACAGTCATATAATTAAATAAAGTTTTGACTTACCTGGGTTGTCACAGGTAATCGTATATTCCATTGGTGAAGAAAAAACCTCTTAATTTATCATCAGATCGTACACTTGAATTAGATGAGAAAATACATGGATATATATTTATATGACTTCTGTATTAAAGTGCAGCAACTTCTTTTCCTATAATGAATGTTGTTTAGACTGAGAAATTCTTACATAATATGTAGATCAATTATTATTTAGGATAATTCACACATTGCTGCGTAATGAAAGAATGCCTAGATGTTTTGCCTTTTTATTTATTCATCTTAGACAAAAGAAAAATATTATGATTAAATAGAATAAAAAAATGGAACGTCAGTTCCGAATAACAAAAATTACATGATTGAAAAAAGTATTACAGTGTACTCGTAGAGAGTCGCGACACATCGTCACGTGATGCGGCAGGTGCACCAAAACAATCAGTTGGCGGGAAGCAAAAAACAAAAAAGAAAGTCCGGAACAAGAAAAACGAAAGTCAATAAAAGAATGTTCTGAGATTAAATATCACAACAGTAAACACTGATTGGTGAAATTATTATAACTACCTGACAGTTTTATGCAAAATAGTTATTGTGTCACGGTGTTACCGCCATAGATCTAATGTAGTAGCAAAAAAGGAACAAAAAATCACATATTTCGCATAGACTATTAACACTTTCGTACTATGCGTATTCGTTTCTTTATTTAACCTTCAATGTAATTTGATTACGTGATCATACAAGGGGCCGAGAGAATAACAGATAGACAGACAGATGGTTCAATTTTATTTATAATCACTCTAAAATATTATTTAAAAGTGTAACGAAAATGCAATTTTCAATTGTACTCTATAATGTATATGAATATTTTAGTATAGACCTGTAAATCACTTACCACTTAACATACCATATTCTATAGAAAACATTTGTTTTGTACATTTAAATAAAATACTTTATTTTCATTGTGATCTGTGCAAGATACAGATATTTCGGTAAGCTTAAAGGCGAAGGTAGATTCCTTTACGTTAATGTTACGTAAAGAAATATTACATATGCTTAGCCAATGGCTTTGTTCCTACACATTACATTATTTACAACGTTATTCTGTTTTCAAGAAATTTAATTTTAAACTACAAAAGGGTTTTATTCATTCTACTTAAAATTTTACGAAAATTTTAAGTAGAAATTTAGAAATTTGTGCAAATGTTTTCTTTGCATCCCACTATCTATTTGATTATCCCACTTTCACTAGTTGGATACTATGATACAAAGTAACATTTACATAAATTTTACTTACAGTTTTGGATAGCATGACGCAAAAGACAAATCAATTTATTGAAATAAATACATTTGAATTTATAATGTAAGTTTATTGAAAGAGTGATTATTTTACAGTATATTTCAAAATTAAAAGCATTTTTCAATGTGTAAATATTTTCTATTGCACAAAACAAAAGTAATTGTAAGGGAGTCTTAAAACAAATATTATAAAGTAACACCAAGGCGTCACAGAAATTTTGACATTATATCTATTAAAACCCAAATTTTCAATTCATGAGAAATGTGAATGAAATAGTATTGTCATGTAAAATTTTTATATATCTTTTCATGTTAAAAATAATGTTTACACTGTAAATATAAACAAAATATTAAAGCAAATGAAATAAAAAGAAATCAATATTTTTAATTAATAAAGTCACTCCAAATTTGATATAATTATTTTTAAGACCCATAATTACAATTTATATAGACATAGAATTGAGTGCTGCGTCACAAACCTTTAACCCGTCAAGGGTTTTTTGTACTGATATATATATTCACATACATGTTATGATATCAAGTCTTTCAGTTTCATCAATGTGATGATGTTCCATCAATAAAATAAGCTAAAACTTAAATCTAGTTTATATACCGGTTGAGCAAATAGTTCTTTAAATCGTTAATTTGAAAAAATGAAAGAAATAATGATAAAGATGAGCGATTAGCAAAAAAAAAAAAAAAAAAAAAAAAAAAAGTAAAAAAGAAGTTGGATTTTGTTTAGAAGAAAAAAAAAATGTTGCTTAAGAAAGTCACTGGTGAAAGGCGTTGACTATAAGAAGCACAATGGACAGGACAACATTACGGTCTATTAAATTTGTAAGCTAGGAGGCAGTTTTTCAAAGTACGAGTCGCGAAACTGTTTTCATGGTTTTACTTTCCTACTATTCTAATAAGGAGTTAGGATTTAAAAAGAACTTGCGCATTTTACGAGATTCGCCAAGGGAGTTTTGGTACAAGCGCGGTTAAAGGGAAAGATGCAAATTAGCAAAACGTATAAAAAGAATGAAGGTATCGTGCTCGGGGAGATGCAGGTGGGTTAGGTGTAAAGTAGGTAGTGAAGTGGCTTGTGCCTTGAAGCGTAGGTCTGGCCACGAATCCGCCTTGGATATCTAGCTGTTCGAGAGATCATCGAGCTAGTAGTCAAGTTTTTTTTTTTCAAGAGTGATAATATAGTATCGTTTATTGATTTATGTTATGATAGTTAAGTTACATTCTTGCTAGCTAGTAAAAGCATTTAGTATCTATAATTTTACGAGGAAGTTTGAACAAATAAATGTATTTCAAAAGGTCGTTTAATGGTGTAGTCCCATGCTCCCTTGAATTGAAATTTAATTAAATATAATATTCAGTTTTACATTTGTGTCTGTCAATTACTTTCTCTCACAACTTTATTAAGTGTGGCGTTGGAAGACAAGCCAACATCTTTACAAATTCTTCCGGGAATAACAAATATTATTATGACCACCAACACATTCTGCGATATTACTAAGCGAAAAAAAAGTACTTTATAGCTAAATGCAACAAGTCGTAATGAATTACAGAAACTTCGTGACAGAAAGAATCTTTGAGTTCGGCCAACTTTGAAGGGGGTGAACGGTACGCAAGTGATTTCAAATAGACCCACAATCATAAATCAGCCCTTTTTTTTTTTTTTAACAAAATCCGACTTTTTTTTTTACCCCTTTCTTGCAAACCATACTTCTTCATCATTAATCATTCCTTCATTATAGATTTTTAAAGTTTTAGTAAACTTTTAGCTCAACCGGTACGTGAGTTAAAATAGAGGCATATAATCAGAATTAAATGACCTTATTTAAAGAATATGGCATGATGAAAATTTCAGAAAATTTATAATTCAAAAGTTCGGATCTCATTACTATTTTTACTTGCACAAATTTCCATTAAAGTTTATATAATGAATTTAATTCGTTAGTAATATCTGTAAAAGTAGTATAATTGTTCAATTATTGTTTTTACTTCTTCTTTATTAATGTGCAAATATTTAATAACTAGCAAACCCGTGCGAAACTCTCGCACTTCATTTCTTTTCTTATTTACCTTTAAAATTTGAAACTCATAAACTTTACACAATTTTCCCACCCAATTTTAATTTTAATTCACCAGAAGCAAAATTATTATTAGAAACAAACTAATATTGTGGGATGAAATACTAATGATAATAAAACCAATATCATTAACAAAAGGCTTAAAAATAAAATTAATGTTTGACGAACGAATTTTCATACTTCGCATGGCAGGACAGATTTAGTATTTAAAGACAGATTTTTAAATTTTTGTCACCACGTTGGTGATACATTTTTATTATTTATTTTATTTATTTTCGCCTAATTTTGTGTTAAAATAACTCAGTAACTATTTTGATTATACTTTTTATTATTACGTTTTTTAGTCAATTTATGACAAAAGTTCATATGAGGCTTATATCATTAAAATATTGCTAAATTTAAAATGACGCTTGCAAAGATTGTAACAATGCAACTTTTAAAAATACATGTTTCTATAAAATGATTTCATCAGACAAATGCCGTCTTTATTATTATTATTATTATTATTATTATTATTTATTTATTTATTTATTTTATTAGATCACTGAACTGAATCCTTATGCTTAAATATTTCTTATGTATTATTTTTTATCCTTGCGTATTTCATTAAGTCACTATCGTATCGTTTCCAAAATTTAAATGATCGTAACTGGACCACGTTAGAGGAATATTGTATAGGTAATACGGAATTACTTATAGCCAAATATGCATTCTGTAACTGTAAATTAAGAAATTACTACTATGATTTATTTGATTGAAATTTTAATATAAAATCAAATAACTATCAATGTGCCTTTTTCTGCACTGTTATTCAAAAATCAAATAATAAAATAATCGCAAACAAGAAGAACGAGGCAACTTAATAAAAACGGAAAAATTTGCGCGAAGTAATAGAGGGCATGTAAATTTATATCCCCTAACAAAGGAGTGTGTTTCGTAGTGATGAACATGCAACGAAGGTGTAGGATTTTGCAGGTTGTATAGAAATTTCAGTGATTTTTTTTTTTTTTTTTTTTTTTTTATTTTGTTGATACCGCGTGATATGCCTGTGCAGATCTCCACATTGGTATCCGTTCTTGTACTTGGGTTTTCATACCTCATATGCGTTTTGAAGGTCCTGTTGGTGCATATTTCGTGGTTTTGGACAATAATGCTACCCTTAATCCTACGGCGATAATCACATTCTTGAAGAATTAACCTGTGAATTGACATGGAATGAAAGCAAATCTGAATACTACAGAAAACAAGAGAAGCTACTCAGAGACATTTGGAAGCAGCACATAAACAGCTGTCAAAATATTCCCGCAACTGTTATTCACGAATAAGAAATATTGACCCAGATATTTAAAGAGTTTTCAAAAAAGTCATCGTAAGCATGGGCATATTTTGTATCGGATATCCCGTACAAAAGATAACATCCTATAGTCAGCGTATGTTACATTGAACGTCCTTACCATTTAACTAATAGTGTCTGAAGCTGCCTGTTCAATAACATGCCTTTGTATCATTTTGGCTTCTTTCTTTTTGGTATTTTAGATGTTTTTGCCCATTAGAGCTATATTTTAAAAATATGAAAAACTTGTGGTATTATTTGGCCTAATATGGAAAAGTTCTCTAGAATTTATTTTCAACAATTTGTCTTGTTCTTAATTTTTTTGCTTATTAGTTTGGATTGAATTTTTAATTAATCAATCTTGAGTGTTATATATTCTTCACATTAATTGGCTTTACACAAGATTAGATCATATAAAAGAAAAATTGGTTTTACGTGCGTGATAAAATACCGTTGAATAAAATATATAATGCTTTGAATGCATATAGAAATTTTAAGTTTTGTTTTGAAATATCTCAAGTTAAAAAAAAAAAATATATATATATATATATATACTAGCTGACCCGACAAACGTTGTTTTGTCATATAGATTATTTCTAGAGAATATTTTGCTAGAAAAAAATAACTAACTTATTGTAAGTGTGTAAGAATGTGGTATATAAGTGGAAGATGTATGGAGCGCTATGAACGGTGAAAGAATATAAAAATAACAAAACACCAATCATTTATTTTTTTAATTTATTAAAATTGATTATTTAAAATTATATACATATCGCTACTTATAACAATATTACTAAAAAACAATATCAATCCCTTAATGCAACAGAGTGTACAATATTTTTTGTTATCCCATCTTTCACCAATACAAACAAACTGGATGGTTTGCCCACTCGAGAGCCACGTATAATTGTCCGTGTGAAAAACATGATGTGTTCAAATATAAGCCACAGACAGACATCGTTTGGCCCTGAGACTTATTGATAGTCATTGCAAATGCCAATCTAATTGGAAATTGAGGGCGTTTAAATTGAATTGGCACATCTGTGGGTATAATAGGGATTCGCAGTAGTAATATATTTTCACCTCGGAATTTGTCATTTAAAATGATGGCTTCGATAACATTTTTCATTAATTTTTTATGACTAATCGCGTGCCGTTGCACAACCGTTGTGGGTTCAAATTACGAAGCAAAATAACAGGAGATCCAACCTTCAGTTGTAAAATATGCGGTGGCATGCCTGGTAGATCCAATGAGTTTAAAAACTTTGTTGGATAATTTACAGCTTCGGTGGCATCGCAAACTGTATCATTAGATTTGTATGACAACAAGTCTCCTGGTAACAAATGTTGTATATTGAGATTCAATTCGTTGACGTCCACATTTTTTGCTGCTAAAATTGCTCTTTCTGCAAGCCACTCATGATTTGTGTATCGTCTGTGTATATCGGGAAATATCTAGTCAATAAGAGCATCTTGAGAATCAATGATTGTGCAGAAATCGGTCGGTAATTTTATGCATCCAGTTTCATCTGTAGTAACTTTTCCATCGCCGATATCTAACAATTGTTTTAAGAATGTTTCAGCGGATGGATCTTGAAGCTTTTGAACGCACAAATTTACTTTCAGTTGTACTTTTTCAACATTACGCCACAATGACGATGATTTTAAGCACGCGTTGATCTCAGCGTATGTTGAACGCGGAATAACGGGAAGTGCTTGTCTGAAATCACCTGAAAAGAGTAACAGAGTGCCGCCAAATAGTTTTTCGTTGTTTTTTATATCTTTCAATGTCCTGTTCGACGCCTCAATCGAATGTTTGTGTGCCATAGTGCATTCATCCCAGATAAGAATTTTACACTATTTCAGCACTGTGGCCATGGACGATTGTTTTTTTATGTTGCACACTGCGTCTGGGTTATTTTGAATATTTAGTGGCAGTTTAAATAATGAATGAGCTGTTCTGCCTCCATCCAATAAAGTTGCCGCAATGCCAGATGATGCAACAGCCAATGCGATGCCATTATTTGATCGTATTTTGGCGAGAATTAGCGAAATAAGGAATGTTTTGCCAGTTCCACCTGGTGCACTCAAAAAATAAAAAATAATCCACCTTGTCCTGCCAAAACTGCGAGCATGATGCGGTCGTAAATGGTTCTTTGTTCTTCATTCATTAGTGGGACATTGCGAGCAACAATCGCTGCCATTTCTACAGTATTGTATTGTAGTTCACGATTCAATTCAGTGCTTATTAAATCAGATGCATTTCGATTTGTTGAATGCATACCTAAATGACTGAGTGGTAAGTTGGCAATGATAATGCAAAGATCTTCAATAGCAATCAATGCTTCATTGTACATAGCGTCACTGAATACTATCGTTAGATCGTTGCACCGTGAACGATGTTGGTGCAATATATCATCAGTCATTGAATCTTTGTGATTATCTCATAATGTCTCTGCTCTGGCCGGGAAACATGTAGTCAACACTATAGCGAATAGCAGACGAATTTGTTTTGCTGTACAGTTCAGTCCTACTTCAGCAAGCATACACTCCCACTGGTTGTCGTCTTCCAGCAAGCCGAGTGCAAGGCATGCATCTTTATACGTTGGATACTGTTGTCCATTCACTTTACGTAAATCTTGAAATGACAAAGGGCCGATGACATTAACCAGTAACAGTCGAAGATAAAAGCACTCAGTCTGCCTTGGATTGACTGTAAATACTCGTCCCAAGGTGTTTGATTTGAATAAACCGGGACATGCATCAATCGGCGTGCCTTGCTTGCGGGACATCCATTTTTTTGTTGGAGCCCATGGGAAATAGCGTGGTACTTCTGAATAGAGTAATGTCCGTGCAAAAGCACCAAAAGCATCCGCACGATTACACAATTCAAAAAATTCGGTGAGTGTAGTTTTTGGTGGATTTATAGCACGATCAATCGCTGTCTCGCTCGTGAAATATACGCGCTGGCCATTTTCAAGATGGACGGCTAAATGAAGAACTGCTGGATCCCGTTCATGAATTGGGAAACCAAAGATACGCCAAACAGCTATATTGGAGCTGACGTACCGGCCAATTTGGTAAAGTGTTATTTCATCGTTGTTATTCACCGGAGGAGCATTCACATTGGTATTTTCAACTCGAAATACAGCCATATCACTGCCTTTATTCACATACTTGCAAATGTATTTGATGCTCTTCACTGAACTGCAAAACTGAACATTAATATGAGCACCAAAAATAAATTAAAAAAACTGGCGTACAGACAATAGCAAGAAATTCAAACTTCTTCACACACCATTAATTTTAAATCAGCACAACCGGTTTCGAAAGGACGTAGCCTTTCTTCATCAGGTGCAAACACGTGCAACTGCCTTGGAGGCAAAAGCAAGACTGAAAGCAGGACAAAATCCAGAGGGGGAGGAGCAACACAAACAACCAATAGGAAGCAACATGCAGGACAGGACCAATCAGAGAGGAACACACGTACACACACACCACAAAATGAGGAGGGAGGAAAGGAGTAAACAATTATTATTATTTTTTTTCAATAATATTAAACTAATAAGTAAATTTAATAAAATTTATCCCTTAATTATTATTATTTTTATTTAAATTAGAATTATTTATTATAACTAATATGATGTTATAAACATAATGAAGGAAATTATTTAACTGAAACAAATTTTTCCAGGCTGTAGACAGCAAAGTGGAATCAGATTTTTCATTGACAATTTTATCACTTTGTTTAATTCAGTTAAATAATTTCCTTCATTATGTTTATAAAATCATATTAGTTATAATAAATAATTCTAATTTAAATAAAAATAATAATAATTAAGGGATAAATTTTATTAAATTTACTTATTAGTTTAATATTATTGAAAAAAAAAATAATTGTTTACTCCTTTCCTCCCTCCTCATTTTGTGGTGTGTGTGTACGTGTGTTCCTCTCTGATTGGTCCTGTCCTGCATGTTGCTTCCTATTGGTTGTTTGTGTTGCTCCTCCCCCTCTGGATTTTGTCCTGCTTTCAGTCTTGCTTTTGCCTCCAAGGCAGTTGCACGTGTTTTCACCTGATGAAGAAAGGCTACGTCCTTTCGAAACCGGTTGTGCTGATTTAAAATTTATGGTGTGTGAAGAAGTTTGAATTTCTTGCTATTAATATGAGCATTGAATGTTTTGCTCAGCAGAGGCGAAAATGGGACCACCCAACGGTTATCAATGTCAATATCTATGTTGTTGACATAGATGACCGCCATAGATGATAAGATTGTCCGCCATTATCGGGATTTCTTCGACGATATATTGGATATCCGTCAACATTTGTGATCGTGAAATTTTTCGGAAAACTTTTAGTACATTTTCCATCTGCACAAATAATAATGGCCTAAAAATTCATTTTTCATTTTAACATAAAATAACTCCGTCGGATATTGACAAATTTTTTAAAAGAATATACCATTTTAACTAATTTTAACATTTTAACAATATTAACGTTGAAAAAATATTTTAAACACTTACGGTTAAAAATTCATTTTTCATTTCAACATTAAATAAATTCTGACATCGTGTTTACGATTCTAAAATATTAACTTTGAAAAAATATTTAAACACTTAGTAAGATACGGTTAAAAATTCATTTTTCATTTCAACATTAAATAAATTCTGACATCGTGTTTACGACAACTCACGCCATCTAGGTGGAAAAGTTGTTGAAAGAGTTGGTTAAAAATTAATTAAGAAAGAACTAATTAAGTTACAACTTTCATTTGTAAATCTAAACCATTCTCGAATCCACCTGAAGACACACAAAAAATTTCATTAAACTCAGTCCAGCCGTTTAGGAGGAGTTCAGTGACATACACACGCACAAAAGAAATATATATATAAAGATATATATATATATATATATATATATATATATATATATATATATATATATGTTTTATGTCATAGTTTTACAAAACGAGAAAGATTCTACAAATAAATATTAACATAATATTGTAATTACAAACACCACCGCATTTATAATCATTTTATAAAGATATGAAGGACCGTGTAATTTATTATTTTGCTTTTAATAGAAAAATTTTCATAGTTCTAAATGGCACATATTTCTGAAATTGTTTAAAGGGGCGTGACACCTTTGACCGGCATCCATGAAGGTTTCATATAAAAACTTATATTTCAATTTAATATTTATAAATTGAATTATATTAGGTATGTTCAATAAAATATATATTCAGTCACCAATTATGGTTTTTTTATAATTTTTTTTGCAGATTTGTAATCTCTAAACTGTATTTTCTCAGTTTGCATTTTTTCATGAATTTATTATCTTCAAAATGCTTAAACTTCTATAAATATTATGAAAAGACTTATTTATTTTTTGAATGATTAATAGAACCTACTTGAAAGAACTGGGGAGGGATTTTGAAATTTATTAGTTTTTGAAAAATTAAAAAGTGCATGTTTATGTAAAAATAATAAAAAAATATAAAAACATAAAACATGAGGTTTGTTATATTTTTACTTTTAATATATATATATTTTTAAAGATATCGCAAAATCTATCCCTAATTCTTTTAAGTAGGTTCCGTTAGACATAAAAAAAAAGGATAAAGTATTTTCTTAAATAGCTGTAGACTTTTAAGCATTTTGAAGATCATAAATTCATGAAAAATGCAAACTGTGAAAACACAATTTCAAAATTTCAAAACTCTAAAAAATCTATCAAAACCATAAACAATACTGCATGAATATATATTTCATTGAACAAACCTAAAAAAGATCAACTTATAAATATTAAATGAAAGTATAAGCTTTTATATGAAATGTTCAATACTGCCAAGTCAAATGTGCCATGTCCGCTAAGGTTTAATAACGATAAAAATATAATTTTTTTATTACAATCTCACAAGGTATATAATAATAATAATAATAATAATAATAATAATAATAATAATAATAACAAACCTTTAAACTATGAAAAAATTATCTTTTTATAATTATAACACAGACAAATTTCAGAAGATTCACTGATTTATCTCCTTTATTATTTGAATTCTCTAAAAACTGAGTGTCGAATTTTTTTAGAAAAATTCAATGTTCAGTATTATCTTTGTCAAAAATTATGAAATTTTCAAGTGCAACCTAAAACCCTTTAGTTAAATTATATTTTGAAACTTATTGGCAAACGTCCCGCTATACGTTCAATGAATCATTTTTTTTCCAATGAAACTCATTTTTGGAAATACGATTATAAGAACGACAACAATACTTTATCTTAAAATAGAGGGATTGATAAAAGGATTCTGAACAGATACTTTTAGTAAAAATTCTTTCACATGCAAAGATGAATGAATTTCTTAGGAAATATCTTTTATGAAGTCCAATATTTGGAACTGGAATAGGATTTTAAACTGAAATGTAATGTTACGAAAAAAAGAAATGCTAGGGATTCCTTTATTGGATTTATACTTTAATAAGTAATCTAAGATCAGATAAATCAAATTATTAGAAATAAGATGAAATTATTCACAAAATAGTCGACTTGTAATAAAATTAAAGAGAAGAAAAGACACGCTATAAAATATTTAAACAGTGCGTCAGGATAGGCACTGGCGTGATGTTATATCTTGTGAGCCTTCCTCAAACACCTCTCTATACCTGCTGTGTGATAAGTAAATAAATTTCAGAGAGAGTATTGAAACTTAACAAAATAGTACTTTAATTGAATTTCTTAATTGAGAGAATAAATGGGACTACTATCCTATACGACTCATACAATATAAATATCCGATATTCTTTACTTAAATATAAACGATAGATGCTTCCAACATATTAATAAATGTCATTGATCGTCAATTTCACTAAACTACGAAATGATAAATGAATCGATATTACCATCTCTAGAAAACGATGTAGCAGGCGCCAAATTTGGTTGTCCTCCACAATACTATACCTTGGATGCTTTACTCCAAGAATTATTACAAAAAGGAAAACCTCACAAACTGAAGCCGTCGTACTGGACTGCTTAAGAGTCAGAACTCAAGATGAACTCAATATGAACCAAGGCTGAATCAACATATTCACCGAGCACGATTTTAACATTTCTTTTATACGTTAAATAACTTGAATTTTACATTCAACCCCGTTTTCAACAAACATATTCCCAAATTAATTCATTTGTTAAATCTCGCAAAAACAGAAGTTTCCCTTTTAAACCAAACCTGCTAGCAACAGAGTCTTTTAGTGACAAATAATTTCCATGTAAAATCAGCAATGTAAAACAATTATTAGTTTCAACTATTTTAAAATAATGTAATGATTTAATTATTACGATCCAATAGAATTCATGTTTATCTTTATATAAATTATTGAATGAATGAATACAACGCTCCCAATTTTTTTTATGGCTCCATATTAAAGGGACTTGCCATCTGTGACGCCCCCAGTGAAATAGGTTTCATACAAAAGTTTATATTTCCATTTAATATTTATATACTGAACTATATTATGTTTGTTCAATAAAGTATATATTCAGGCAACATTTCTTATAGATTTTTATATATTTTTTTTACAAATTTGAAATCTTTAAATTGTGGTTCCTGAGTTTGAATTTTTTCATGAATTCGTGAACTTTAAAATGCTTAATTTTCAACAGATAGTGAAGAAAAGACTTTTTTTTTTCTCTTTTAATAGAATTTATACTTAAAAGAATTAGGGATGGATTTTGCAAGAGCTTTAAAAGAAAAACATTAAGTACAGAAAAATATTAAAAATTATATATATATATATATATATATATATATATTGCAAATTTTTGCATAGACATATACTTCTTATTTATTTTTTCTCAAAAACTAAATAATAACATTCAAAATTCATCCCTAATTTATATATGTACTACTACTACCAAGATATCTACTAAAAATCTAAAAAATACTAAGTCTTTTTTTTTTTTTTTATATATATCTGAAAAGTTTAAGCATTTTGAAGATCATGAATCTATAAAAAAAATTCAAACTCAGAAAAAGCAATTTAAAATTTTTAAATAAATAAATAAATAAATATATATATATATATATATATATATATATATTATATATATATATATCAAAAAATCAAAAACCATAAGAATTATTGCCTGAATATATATTTTACTGTACAAACCTGATCTAGTTCAATTTACGAATATGTCAAAGGTGCTAAGTTCTCTTAACAAAGCAATATTACAGTCGGTAACAAAAGTGTCCGAACACTAGCAAAAAATCCGATATAAAAAAAGTACACTTAAAACTGTTTTGTTAAAAAAATCCCTGTCAAATCACGTTCATACACTGACTAAGAACAGGATTTAACAAGGATTTATTCAGCAAAACTGTATTAAGCGTACTTTTTTTTATATAGGAAATTTTGCTAGTGATCGAACACTTTTATTACCGACTGTACATATATCAGTTTTGTAATTTTTATATGTTATGTAGATACAAAACCGCATCCCAGATAATTCCATTTTAAAGGACGATATATAATCGAATTCTTTTTTGTATTTCAGTTAAAGAACCTTAAATCCGACATTTCTTGAAATCTGTGACAATAAATTTTATTGCATCTACCAAAATTAAGCTCATTTAAATACTCCAATACTGAATTTTGTTGCTGTATCGTGTTCCCTCATGAAAATACACACATACAGGCATACATATAAATACAAGCATACATTCATCAGCATTAAAATAAAAATATATATATTTCAGGAAACCTCAAGTGTAAATATATCCAAAATATCTTAGTTTTTTTTTTTTTTTTTTTTTTTCATTTTTCTATTATTTTATTTGCATTTTATATGTTCGGAAAGAAGACAATACTGAGCGTAAATCGTCACCATTTATTTAATATATATATATAAATCAAATCAATATAGAGGATTGTGTGTTGATTCCTATTTCCCTAATTAAATTTGATTTTTAAATATGAAGTTATTTACGCCATGTTTTAAAAAAATAATCTATATTAATAAAATCAGAGTTTTGTCTGTAAATTTGTCGGAATCGAAAAATTTTGCGATATCTTCACGTTTCACACCCCATGAAAGCCGAAAATGACTTCAGAAAATTTTGCCTGTGTGTGTGTGTGTCTGTGTGTGTGTCATCGTGTCCGAATGTCGCTTTTTTTGTCCGGGCATCACTTGAGAACGGCTGGACGGAATTCAACGACGCTTGGCAGGAATTTAGGTCTTTACGCAACTTAAAATTATATCTATCAACTTTTCAGAAATTCCTCCCCGTTCCCCCCTGAGGGGTAAAAGACTAAAACACGTTTGTCCGGGCATCACTCGAGAACGGCTGGACGGAATTCAACGGCGCTTGGCAGAAACTTAGGTCTTCACCCAACTTGAAATTATATCTATAGAAATTTTCAAAATTATGATTAGTGTTTAAATTGTGTGTAAAAAACACCTGCGCATGCGCCATAAATATTTTTTCACTAAAACGCTTTGAATGGAAAAATTAAATATAAAAATAAATTTTTAAGTCAAAGACTTTTTTATTCACGTGATTCGCACTACAAATTATGAAAAGATTGAAATGAAGTGTTGCCATCTAAGTTTCATACTTTAGTTAATTTTAAAAAAATCTAATTGTCGTATCGAAAAACTGTTTGCACCCTAAGATTCAGAAAAATCACCACTTTCATTTGGTACTGAATTTGTAACGATAGGTCTGATACTTCTAATTTATTTTTCCCTTTTTTCGTTTTTCCGTTGCCACTTAAATTTCATACTTTAGTTATTTTTTAAAAATCTAATTGTCGCATCGAAAAACTGTTAGCACCCCTGGATTCAGAAAAATCGCCCCTTTCATTTGGTATCAAATTTATAAATACAGGCCTGATATTTCTAATTTATTTTACCCTTTTTCCGTTTTTAACCCAGATTCGGTAAAAGTTTTATATTTATATATAGGCATTTATATATTTTTTTATTTTCCAGAAATAAAATGAAATATTTTTAATTTCACATGAATAATAAAAATTAGAGAGAAAAATACCTACAAAAGATGGTGATTTTTTTTTTTTTTTAATGAGAAATTTGCACGTGGATAAATATTTTCATAGAGATATTTGGCATTAGTTTAATATTTTTATTTAATTAAGCAGTACTTTTCTTTCCTGCAGTAAAACAAAATTTTTTGTTGTTATTATGTACCTTATGAGGTTTTTTTTATGTTCTCCTCTTAATTGTAAATGATTATAATTTGGAATTTTTCAAGATTTTTTATTTTTATTTTGTAAATATCAGAGAAGAGTTTTTTTTTTATTTTATTATTTTACTTTATTTTATTTATTTATTTATTTTGTGTATGGAACAGCTTTAGTATTGGATCCCTTTGGCACAATTTGAAATTCGGAACCAAAGTAGCTTGGACGTTTCTCGCCAAGATCTTTAATTGCACAATTGAGATAGCCAATATTGCCACAATTGAGATAGCCTGTGCGTTTTGTATTTATTTATTTATAATATTTTCTATTAAAGACTTCTGTGGTCACGAAATTTGGTGCGTAAATTGTTTGTTTGCATCCGGCACTTATTGTAACTGGATTTCACGAAATTCGAAATCCCCCCCCCCCTTCTCGGAGTCGGAGGGCAATAAACGGTATAACTTCAGTATAACCCCACAGCTGAATTTGGCGATTTTCCTTTGGCGCAGTTTTGAAGGATAACGATGTTGTTCTGGACTGTTTGCGATATAATATGGCAGCCTAATATGTTGTTTATTTTTGATTTATGATTTTATGTTTTATGATTTCTGATTTAGATTATGATTTTATGATTTATCATATATGATTTATGATTTATGATTTTTAGATTTATGATTTAGCCATAATCGCCAACAAAGAAATCGCCAAATATCGTTGTGGGGTTATACTGAAGTTGTTCCCAATAAACATGTGTAAAAACATGTCTTTCCGTTTGAATTCGCTTTGAATTATCTTAGAATGGCGAATTTTGGTGTGCGGATATTGATTAAGTGTACGCATTATATACATTAGTGTGATTTTGCAAAACTTCGAACTCACCCGCTGAGGAAGATGAAGTAAGAAGTGGGTAAGTTGTGCCGAAGACAGTGGAAACCCAGACTCCTCACTTTGCGAGCGAAAAAACGTGTACCAATCACAGCGAGAACTTAGGTTATTAATATAGATATGGGATTTTGACAACTCATTTAAGTTTAATGTCCAGCGAAGCGGGCAAAGCCTGCTAGTATTTCATAAAATTATACATTAAATACTCAATTTTCACTTGAAGCATTTTGAAGACAGCACAACATTTGTAGTAAACTGTTTGGTTTAACAGCAATGCATAGTGCTTTTTAAATCGAAATTTCATACACACACACTAGGGTGGGCGGAAAAAAATGAATATTTTCGATAAGCGATATCTAATAGAAAAAAAATAAAAATAAAAATAAATAAAAATAAATAAACTTTGGCATCCTTATTTTGGAAAAAATAATAAAAATAATAAATATTTATATCTTTAGTTCGCACATGACCTTCAAAGTTTAAAGAAAAGGTTAAAAATGGTCAAATTTCAAAAAACATTTTTGGTATGCAAATATTATTTTTTGTTCTAATACCATTCAAATGCTTCTTTTTAACATTCTTTCCATATATATTTAAAAATATTTATATTATTTTAATAATTTTAGTTCGTGCATAAGCCGTATAATTTCGTAAGTTTAACCAAAATTCGATATTTTGTATTGTTTTTTAAAAAACACTTCCATTTTGTTAGAAAACTTAATGAATCGAATATATTGTTACCGTATCTGGCACCATTCAAAGAGCGACGCAACTTGTCTTTTCAGTTTTATTCTCTATTCTCATTCTAATATATCAGTCTTCTGTCAGCAAGCAATATGATGAGATCATTATGTTTTATTTTTATTATATTAAAGAAGGGTTGTAGTAAAATATTATATTAAATAATGAGTTTACAGTAGTTCTTTAAAATCTATTTGTTTTTGTGTTTGTGTTACTTTACGTTTACCATAATTAGTAATTGCAGCTACCAAACAATCCCACGCGTATCTGTTTTATTTTTTAGCAAAAGAACTGGGTACGAACGCTTTGCTAACATATGAGAAAGTACTTTTAAGCTGTTTAAATGAAAGGTACAGATTGCCATTACATAAAAATAAAATAAAATAAAATAAATAAATAAAATGCATTTTTTTACTATATTGCTTTAGTTCGCATATACAGTAGTAATACCGTAAAGCTTCAATACCAACTGTTTCCATTCTCGAGTAGTACAATTCATAACAGCCTATCATGATAAATATTACAATTTGATAAAGTCTTATAACGGAGAGAGTAGTATATAAATGGCTTTAAGAAAAATATTGAATGCTCCATCGCTGATGTTAAATCAAATTTGTTTGGTTTTATAGCATTTAAATGCACAATAATCCTTTTTTGCTTTCGAGGAGGAAAACCAGAGTTCCTGTAACTGTCCTGTAAACGTTGATTATAAATGCGAAAAAGAGAGAAAAAAATTTCCGTATAGAACTAAAATTTTTGTATGAAGAACGAAATACTAGAAACAGTTTCATTTGCAAACCAGAGAGGAAAGAAACATAAAGGTTTAGAAAGAAGGAACATAAAAATTTACTAAACCAATGGGGAAAAAAAAGTTTAATTAGTTTTGCCGACGATTATTTTGTAAATGTGGATCTCAAAAAGGCATTTATAGAAACAAAAGAATGTTTCTATAAATGTCATTTGATGCATCAATGGATGCATCATTTGATTCCACATCAAAAATTCAAATGAGAATTATGTTACCTGCTATCATTGTTTTAAATGGCAGGTTTAGAATTTTTGACAGGGCAATAGCTTATACTTCGTCTACCGTTCTAAACGCTGCTTTGATTAGTGAAGAAATACCTTCTTTGATAACCCTGAGAACTTGTTATTGGCCATAACTGGGGATAAGAGGACAACATATAAGGGAGTTAGCCTACTAAAGAATGCTCAAGTCAAGAGATCAACCGTCAAGACATACTTCTTTATCTACACTGTTAAAAATTTCAAGAGAAAACTCTGTGTAATCTATTATCTTAAGTCTTAAGTAAAATTACAAAGAAAAATAAACGGAAATGTTAAAAAACTTGTTTTATACATTCATTTTAATAACTAATATTAGTTTAATTTATTGGTGAGAATATATTTCGGACTTGGAATGCTTTTCCTAAAGTAGATTTTAAATTTAGTCATTTTTAATTTTAATTAAAAAATTAAATAATATACAAGTAGGTAAAAATACAGAATAAAGATTGAGAATCTGTCAGGACACACTTCTGTATCTATAAAAGAATTTCTTCCACTAATATTACATTTTCAAGTTTCGAACTATGACGTGTTGATCAGCTAGTCAACGTGTTCAAGTTTTCTCTATTTTTTCTGTGCCTTCAATAATGGAAAAAGGGGACAAATAATGATCTTCTGTCATTCCTATGAACTAAACAGTTGCCAAAGTTTAAAATCATAAAAATCACATGTCATATTCAGGCTGTTGAATAGGTTGTGAATCTGGCCAATGAATCTGCAGAGAAAATATTTGACTAAGGCTCAAGAGATGGATTCATAATAACAATTTTATACTCGTGATCATCAATTCCAAAACTGAGAACTATATTCAAATTAATCCAAAATAGAAACTTGGTTAAAATCATATAATAAATGCAAATGTGTGGTTGGATGTAAAGGCAGGGTAGAACTCGAAGTGCATCCACCACTCCGTGGTGAGTTCTGGATTGTTATGGGAATAAATTGAAATTGCACAACAAACGAAGAGCTGCAAAATGCGCATTTATTCCGAAAAACCGTAAAACTAGACTAAAAAAGACGAAATGTTGAAATTTTTGATAAAAGCTAAAAAAAATCAAATTTTGGTTAATTTCACGAAAATTTACGGCTCATGCGCGATCTGAAAACTGTAAAATAATATAAATATTTTTAAAGATATATTGAAAGAATATTAAAAGGAAGCATTTGAATGGTATTAGAACGAAAATTAATAATACTTTATTTCAATAAAAAGTTTTGAAATTTGACAATTTTTTTAATATTTTTTTGAATAATTTAATTAATTATGAAAAGGGAAAGTTAAATAATTGTTTTCATAAATAATCATATATAGATTATATTTTTATTATTATTCATTAATTTGTATGAGAAGCATATACTGTTTATAAGTAACTAACTCTTTAATATTTTTGATTTATCACTTTCATATAAATAATTTGATTAATTTTAGTGTATAATAAAATTATTCTCTAGCTGAAGATTAATTTTATGTTAAAACCAATATTAATATGTATGTTTCATATTTAATTACTATCTAATTTATAGTTGTATGAATATTTTAAATTTATATTTAAAATCATCTCTTAGATATTTTCATTACATATCTTACATAAATTTCATTATTTCTAATGCACTAAATAACGACACCTTTAGTAAGTGGGAGTAAATTTCGTTCTTATTCAAAATTCTCCGCTAATTGAAACAGCTGAAGAGGAAAGGAAAAGGATTTAAATTCGAACTTGAAATATTGTTCATTATATGGAGATGTTTGAAATTTAGAGGTAACTAATAAGTAATGGAATAAAAACTTCGTATGTAAACACCATTAATTGCATAAAGTGGCAACATATATTTCAACTTGAAATAACTGAGAACAACCCTTCACCAGTCTTTAATTATTTCAACCCAAAAATATTGTTGAGTATTTCTGCAATACATGGTCTTTATTTATAATGTTTTATTAATTATTTTACACCACCAGTATTTCGGTTCTTCTAATACAGTCCGATAAGAAAGTTTTCTGTATTATATTAGTTGGCTTATGTATGAACTTAGTGAGTTTATTTCGTATGCATTTATGTTTATTGCAATTAAGCTTTTGCTAATTGTTAAAAAGTTGTTTTTAACTCAAGTGCTAAAAACTACACGCAATAAAACTACATATACAGAAATGAAAAAATGAACTACAACATTTCTTTTTTGAGATATTGTGACCTAAAGATAGTCCAGAAGAAACTAATTTCATATAAAGAGAACCGATTATAATCCACTGATCTAAATGTGCTTAGAAAAAAATGAATTACACAATTTCATGCAAAATTCTGTCTGGAAAAGATGCGATCAAGAGAACGGCTAAAATGAAATAATTGTTACACAGTGAATAACTAATCGATTGGAAACATCTTTCCCTTTGTATATAGTTTACGTTTTCGAAATTTAAGAATCGTCTTACATTTATCCAAAAGAAATAATCCAAATTTTGTTTTCGAATACCTCAGTGAATGTTATGCATAAGAATTTATTGTGAATTATTTGTCGTAGATATATGACTACATTTTTCTGATTCAATTTGTATGTATACAATGTCATCGTTACGTAAATAATCGTACGTAAATTACGTAAATGTCATCGTAATGTAATTGTCATGTTTACGCCAATAATGAAAATTTATTTGTCAAAAAAGGCAACATTGTTTTTGATTTGTTGATCAAAAAATATAAAATGATAATTAAATGTATACAAATATGTACGCATTAATTTAATGTGATGAGCACAAATAATTTATGTGTTTCTGTTTTATTTATAATAATTCATTTTAATTCATAAAAAATAAAATAAATAAATAAAAAAAATTAATATATAAATTAGGAAAGACATATTTTCAACAACCTAAAATAAAGTCTACGAAAATTTGGTAGTAAAAGACATACAATAATTTTTACAGTTCAAAATAATTAATTATTACCCTTTATCAGGAAAAGTAAAGAGCGGTCAAGATATGCAGTATGAAATTAAAAACGTAAAATAATGGCCTCATTTTCAATGCATATTCCATACCCTGTAAAAAATTCTGGTTTAAAAAAAACAATCACACTCAAAATGCTTTCATTAAAAAAAAAAAAAAAAAAAAAAGATAAGAAACTCTACTATATCTGTATATTAATTTATTTTCAGATATTTCACTTCTCAAATTTGCATTTTGACTTAGTAATACATATAATGCTACGAATTTATAAATAATAGTCGCCAACTTCATGTAATTTCCATTAAAGAGTCTTTGTCAGGTTATAAAATGTTAATTTTCTGCATTTCTTGATTGGTTGCCTTAAAATATCCGATTTTCCAATAAAAGCCCGTTAAAAAGCTTCACGAGGGCAGATTATGGTCTTCGCAATGAATCTGGCAACTCCATTGCCCCTTGGTGACAATTTGGTAACTTTGGAAAGGAAATCTTTATTATTGATATTCCGATTATCAAATCTCTAAATCGAATTTTTCGGAGGATACTGGAAAATTCTCGAAATATATAAAGGGATTACATCCCACCCGTATTGATCAGTTTTACAAAAAAATATTGCGGAAATAAAGAGATCTGTTTGGCCTCGCGTCTATTATTGATTATAGCTCATATGAAATGTGTTTTTTCTCATGGTACAGTTTATGCTATGATTTTTATGTTGTCAGCTGTTATTAAGGCTCTTTTTTGGTGAAATTGATCTTGGTACTTATTTAAGAGACCTGTAATCTCTTGGAATATTATGTAAATAAACTTTTAAGTCTCTACAAGACCTGTTATTCATCCATGGGTAAATCACGAACTCCGAGTACGCAAAGTATCTGGTGTCAGGAGCGGGTTTGTCAGCTAAATGGTCATAAACAGAAGTGTGGAGCAAAAAATGAAGAAACTTCTAGAAGGTCTAACTGCTCAGATGAACGATTAAGAACCTAGGTTGATCGAAAAAAATGGAAACATGGGCAAAAGTAGAGGAAATGGAAATAGGGTAAAATGACATGAAAGATAGTTTAAGTGAAGAAATTATATTCATCCAATGAGAAAGTCGGATCTAATCAAGACGAAATTGAGAAAGAACTTTCAGGAGAGATATCCGACTTTGTATCTGTAAAAAGAATCATCGGATAAAATCTTTTAACTATGGGAGATAAAATTAAAGCGGAAGAACGTGAAGTCCATAAAGTTATGAAGATAGAAAGTAGTGTCATAAAAATAGAAGATGATGTTATGGAGATGGGATGTAGTGTAATAAAAATAGAAGATAATGTTATAAAGGTAGAAGATAGTGTATTGAGGATAGAAGAGAATTTCGAAGAAAAAGTAAATGAAAATTTTGATTAAAGTTGAAAAGAAGATTTTCACAAATAAAAAGTAAATTTAAGAAAACAGAGGAAGAATTTGAAAGAGAAATGGGAAAAGAATGAACAGTGGAATTGATTGAAAATTTTGAGAAGTCTGAAGAAATTTTACGAAAGGAATAACAAAAGAAGATTCGGACTCTGAAAGGAAAGTTACCATCGAATCCTCAGGAAGACGAAAGTAAAGATGCATGGATACAGAATTATCAATCAATAAAGCTTTCTAACTATGATGACAGATCATCTTCGCAAGTATATACGACACAGTTTTCCGTCATAATTAAAGCTAATGGTGGAAAACTACTTCTGTGGCAGTCCATTTAACAGCATCATTACAAGGCGATACATCTGACATTCTGGAAACTCTTTCGAAAGAACAGCGGTATGACTTCGAGACACTGACAACAGCAATCGAATTATACTTGCGATTCGGGGAGAAATACTCGAAGGAATATAGTCGTCTCCAGTTAATGTCCCATTACCAGAAAGCAGGTGAATGTTTACAAGAACTGACATCAGATATTCAAAGAGTGTTACACTTAGCTATAACAAATTTCCACATTGAAATTCGTGATAGTTTGGCCTTCATTCAATTTGGCTTTCAATATTTCATCGATGCCGTGCAAGATCCAGAGACTCAGAAAGCCCATATACTCACCAATGTCAAGGATGTCGGATCAGCGAGAATGGCGAATGTACTGGGGATTAAGGCAACCCAACATACCTCCCATAAAGACCATCACATCATCAGAGCAATCTCTCTGGATGACTTTCAAGGTGACATTAAAGAAATAAAGAAAAATCTAGCAGACCTCAGAAGGAGACTATGCAGTTTGAAAAGAGGTGAAGAAACTAAAACTCTGAAGATTATATGCTAGGGCATTGGAGGAGATGGACAGGCCAATAAAAATTGCATATGCAAGATAGTTTGCACCTATATATATATATATATATATATATATATATATATATATATATATATATATTGTACAAAAATGTACTAAAATATTTTTTTAAACAGGAATTAGAGAGCCAAGGCTACTAGGCCTTTCATTGTCTGTGTCCGCTATTGTTAAAGCAAATATTAACATAGGAGTCATACGAGTACGGATATTTTTAGCTCAACTAAGAAAAAAAAAAAAAGATAAGTTAAATGTATAAAATCAATTTTGAATATGGGTTAGGCGCCCCAACCACCAAAAGACCGTTGCTGCTTGTGCATATAGTGTCATCAATAATACACCGGGTGACCCATAAGTCTGTAGACATTTTGTAAATTTATAAAATTTGAAAAAATTGGTAGAATTGAAAAAGTATTGGTGTATGCGAAAACGTTATTCTCGTAAAAAGAGTTTATTTTATTATTATTATTATTATTATTATTATTTCTAAGAAAAAATTAAATGGTTAAATTTGTTCTCGGTAGAGGGGGCTGGACAGATGTGTAATAAAAATATGCTAATAAGAGTCTTATAAATTGCACAGTTTTACGATTAACGCAGCTTTTTCTTAAATCACTTTTAATTCAACCAATGCCTTCAATTTTTATGGGGGTTTTTTAAGTGTCTACAGACTTATGGGACACCCGGTACACGTATGCAAAATTTCAGCTCAACAGGATGGTAGGAACTGGATTAAACAGACAACAAATGAAGTTAAATAAAAATTTGTAAATCGAGAATATTCAGATGTAAGTAAACTCTTACGATATAATTAACCAAACCATAACAGTCTAATGTGATGTAACTTATTTATAAGTTAAATTAATACATAAAATCCTGCCACTCGCATCTAAAAATTTCACGCTTCTAATTTAAAAATCGATTCATTGAAAGCGAAAGGAATTCCTTACTTCATTAGTCAGTCAGAATCCAATTTCTGGTATAATTTCAATTGCAAAAGAGAAATTTAAACCTACGATACGGATTAGCAAAGTATATCAAATTAAAAATAAAAATGCTCGTTATTTAGTAAATTTTAAAAGTCTTTAATTAGCAACATTTTTCTTAGAAAATGATATATTAGCTTAAAATGTTTCGTAGAAATAGGAAATGTTAAATTGCGAAAGTTTTTCATGGTGTCTTTGAAAAGGATTAATGTGACACACTGTTGTTAAAGAATGTCATTAAAAGATTTCTTAAATTATAGACAGCACTATTATATATGCACTTCTTTTTAATTTGACTTTTGTCGTTCAATATATTCAGAACTTCTATAAATTAACTTCACACATGTAAGTTATTTATTATTATTGTTATTATTATTATTATTATTATTATTATTATTATATATTAAGTATTTAACTGAAAATATAAATATGTTCAATTTGTATGTATCAGTTACAGAATCATTGTTAATTGTAAATAAATCGTACTCTTTAAACTTTTTTTTTTAACACTATAGAAATGCATGCGAAGTACTAACAAACCCTTTAAAAGTCATTAAATATAATATAAATGGCTAAATATAAATGAATATTAGAACACTTTAATAGGTTTAATCGTGAAACTTTGTTCCTAAACTGTTAACTTACCCTAAAAAAATATGCCATATAATTAAAAACTGTAGAGTCTATACCTACAAATAAATATTTAAACATTAAAGCATAAAATATAATATTTCGTTTCAATATACCTTGCTTTCTTAACTTTTTTTTTTAATCTTTTCTTGAAATGAAATTAAAAACATATATTTGCAAACACATGTGAAGAAAACAAAGAATTATTGAAATAAAATTTGAAAAATTAATAAACAAACTGAAAAGTATAATAATTATTAATATTTGATTTGTCCTCACACTGAATTTTCATTTGTTCTTACAATTGTGCACTTTACACATATCTTTAACCTCTACCATAATAAAAAATTAGCCAATATTAAATTCAAATATTAGAAAATGGGTGTTATTTTATTTTGCAATCTAAATTTAACCTAAATAAGGAATTTATTTCAGATAAAATACATTCGTTAATTAATCATGTGAAATAATCGATATGGTAGGAAAAGATAATACCAAAGAAAAAATATGCGTCAGTAAGAAAATGACTTTTTTTTTTCCCTTTCAAATTCCGTTTTGAATAATTAACATTCCGATTATGAGGCAATAACCTCAAAAGAACAATAACTTAATAATGCAGATACTCTTTGGGAGGAAAAAAGTCTGAGAAGTCAGATTCTATAAACCTGATATCATATAATAACAATTGTAAATGTGCCTTGAGGGAATAGCATCATAACAGAGAGAGGTTTATCGAAGGTTTAGGTGGAATTAATACTTTGGGACGGATAAAAAATATATATTCTTTTATCATCATAAACTTCTTTTTATTTCGTTTCAATTTATCCAAATAGTGCAGTTATATTATTTTAAGTATTGCGGTTATTATATGTGAATTTAATTAATTTCTGTACAAAGTAAAATAATAATCTGGTGTGTCACTCACACTTCTCTTACCCTCCTGCATTTCAATACTATAATGATGCGTTCCATATGAAATTTTAAGAGGAATAACGTAAGATAATAGAGATCAATGTACTTTTCAAAGAATCTAAAATGGATTTAGGGACAGTTTTATTTGTCATGTAATTCTGTGTGCGGAAGATCCCCCCTCAATTACAGTGTATAGAATTATTTAATATATATATATATATATATATATATCCAGGCTGTTATTAATTTGCCTTCAAACTTGCTAGTCGTGATCAAATTTTTAAGTGGTAACCTAATGCGAAATTCAAAATGCAAATTTGAATTTTCTGCAGTTATTCGTTTTAAAGTTATGCTTATAACAGATATACATACAGAACAATCACTAAAAATTGTACTTTCCTAATCAGGCCACTTCAAAACGTTATGTTATACAAAATAAATAAATACATAAGTTGAAAATAGAACTTCAAAAAATATTTTGTTTACAGTATGGGTAGGAAAAATTAATTTTGCAGTATTCTTCGACATAGTAAAATGTACAAAGCATTTCCATTAATTACACTCAATAGAAAAGAACATTTAGCTTAATTCTGGGTAGCCCTGTATATTGTCTAGATTAAGTATGCACTATAAGCAACATTATGTATTTAAAATTAGTCTTACTTGAGAAACATCTAACACAAAAAACGTTACGATTCCTACAATCTCTGACTATAGACCTAATATATCCAAATACTTTGAGTAGCCCTCTAAATGAATGATGAATGATTTCCATACCACAATGTACACAAAACATACTTTTATAAATATAATAAATTTTGTTCATTCTGTTTCGTTTAAGTCAGCTTATAGATGTTACACTGTACTTATTTGCAATTTCCCCCATATACGTAACGTATTTAAACTCTTTTCGTCACCCTGTACTTGAACCATTTGCTTGACCTCAACGAAAAGTTTAGTGCAGCATCCTTATATGATACATATTCAGAATACTGACTTTGGACTTTCTGTTGCTATTTGTTCTTGAGATATGCTGATAACGCACACACACACAGACCAACCGCTAAAAATATGATTTTCAGATTCAGGGGACCTCAAAACGTGTATATATGCCAAAAACTCACTTTTGAAAGTTTGACCCAAAAGCAATAATTTCTCTACCTATATAGGAAATAGAAAGTAAACAAAACTAAAAAAAAAAAAAAAAAAAAAAAAAAAAAAAAAGGAAAAAAGAATCAACGTTTTAATAAAAATATAGCACAGCCTACACAAAGTATCTGAACTAAAATTCAATAAACTTATTTTTTCACAGTTATCAAGTACGGAAAAACTTTAAATGTTAGATTTATTAATCTAGAAATGTATACAAACACGAAAAACTAAAGGAAAATTTAAATCAAATTACAACTGTAAATTACTATATTATAATATATATTACGATAATTAACAGTTTAATACTATATACTTAATCTAATCACATTATTACTTTCTTCTAATAGTATAAAAAAAAAGTATTGGATTCGTGAAAATTTTCGAGCATCGGATTTTCAGGAAATTACACGTTTTTAGATGTCTTAAACATGATTTAACCATTTTCAAAAATGTCTGTCTATATGTCAGTATGTGCCACTGTTTTTCTGTGTGTATTGCAAATTTTGTAGACGCTCCATCAATTGAACCAATGAACGATATTTAACCAAAATTACTATTTAGTTGGACCATGATCTCATCTGGTGCTGATTACACCTGGGAAATAATCGCTCAACAAGAGGCGCTGTCATTCTATTTTCTTATAATTTTTAACATGGCAGTATAGGACAAAATTTCGTATAAATGTACATGAGAATTATTTCCAACAAATGGTTGTGAAATTAATACCAATTATTGATAATAGTAGTAGCAAACTAAGAAAAAATTGTGCGCATGTAGAATCATCTTTCTCCAAGGGGGAGGGATACAGCTCCGGGGCGTGTACATTTTCAATATATATATCTTTCAGAAGAACTAGTCAATAGTTTAAAAATGAATATTTAAACCATAGGAAAATATTGTTTCAGGATAGCTAGAATTAGTAAAACTTTTCTCATTTTTAACGGAATTAATTGTTTTGTGAAAATAAATCGTTTCTCGTCACTAATTTTCGCCAACGAGAACAAAACTAAGTAAAGTATCTATACTCAAATGATTTTTATTGAACTCAAGCTGTCCATTTGGCAATGAGACACTCTGTAATAAGCCGTTGAGCACTATTATTGAAAACACAACTATATTTGCCTCCGCGGTATATATAATCCAATTATCGTGACTTTTGTGGCTTGAGTGGCTTTTTTTTTTTTTTTTTTTCACTTGTTTTGAGGAATTTTTGTAGGCTGGAACCTGTGTGTTTATTTTCGAATCAGTTACCTCACAAAAATGTGAATGTTTTCATAACAATATCATAATAATTTCTTACCACAGAAAATCATGTAATGCCCACATCTATTTTTTTTTTACAATGCCTATCTTGTCAGCGAATGTTTAGCAATCTGACCTTCAATTGATTGTGCCAAGTATGAACCTTTGAACCTTTGTTTATTTAATCTCGCAGTCCACACGAACCTAAATTTTTAATTTCAATATTTAACAGTAATTTTATTTGTCTATATTTGTATTAAATTTTGTAGCAATTCCGATTTTTTACGAAAAATTTTCTACATAATTTGCAAATTTTCAGAACTCAGTAGTAGGGTTAAACAATAAGTATCGGTTCTATTCGACTCATTGGGTAAAAATTTCTATAAAATATTAATCCCTTCGTCAAATTGCGTTATTAGACTACTTTTGAACGAATAAAGTTAATTTTAAGTTGTCAAACTATGTGTTTTATTGAGATATAAAAAATAATATGTGAAATTTAAATAGTTCCAAGTAGTCAATTTTAAAACTATAAACTTGTTTGGCCAAAATAAACACTTCATTAAAAATTTTCTAACCTTTATGTAAATTAATAAATTTGGAAATTGTAAAATGTTTCTTAATATCTGAACTTTATGAAATGTAATGTTACATAACGCAAAAAAGATCTATTTAAAAAAATTACTATTTTTGATATTTTTAGGATTTATTTATTTATTTAATAAAAATGCACACTACAAAAAATTCCAGTGAAATTGCTGCATGAATATACAGTCGGTAACAAAAGTGCTCGAACACTAGCAAAAATTCCTATGTGAAAAAGTACACTTTATAAGGTTTTGTTAAATAAATCCTTATCGAATCATGTTCTTAGGCTGACTAAGAACAGGATTCGACAAGGATTTATTTAACAAAACCGTATGAAATGTACTTTATTTACATAGAAATTTTCGCTAGTGTTCGGACAATTTTGATACCGACTGTATATCTATATCTATATATACCATCTAATACGCATATTAAAATTTTAACAACTGGAAACGCTTAGCTTTAAAAGCAGTGAAAGTCGTATTTAAAATATCCAAGCCTCAGGGAAAATTATTAAAATTTTTCTAAAATCTATAAAAAATGAAATTGTAAGTTTTTCAAGGCTTGTTTTCAACAGTTTTATTTTTTATAGAAAACTGTACATAATTATGCATATGAATTTAATCAACCATATTTTTTATAATTTTATGGAAAAAAAATATATTCATAATATGTTCATTTTCGTATCACAGTTTTTATTATTTGTTGATCACAAATTTAATAACGCTTAATAGAAACAATGGCATGATTGATAACTTTGTAATTATTCTATATTCTGAGCTTATTTTTATTTTCACTCATTCATCATTGTTCTATATCTGATTTTCTTTACAGAATAGCAAACAAAGGGAACACGATTTTCTGTTCTATCGTCAATGTAGGTGTGTATGTAAGATTGTGCGATTGCTTCATTTGTTTAATAAAACTGTTTCCAATGTAATAAAGATATTTAAAGAATTTAGCCATGAAGGCGACAGATCGGAAAGAAGCTGATAAAGAATTGTTAACACTAAGCCAATAATTGATAAGCCAATAATTGTTAACACCAAGAGCCAATAATTGATTTAAAAAAAAAAAAAAATGTGTATCCTGAAGTCTTCAAGTATAGGTGACAAATAGCGAGGATGATAGGGATTGCTCGTGAAACGATTCAATTTATAGCCATAATATAGCCTTCATTCATACAATCTGAAACAAGATGACTTTTCACAAACAAAAACAATCGAATACTACTCGAAGAATACAGGAAGCTTTTGAAGCGGGCCGCAAATCTGTACTGGAAGCGGGTCCCGTTTTCTCACGAAAATCTATTCTCAATGGAAGCTATGGAACAATCGTACATTTGTCAAAATGATCGTATTAAATCAACAAATTATTCAGGAATTATTCTTCCACAGTTCAAAATCATCAAAATCCTAAATGTCCCATGGTGTGGCCCGGATATGGTGGAACAACAAAATTCTCCTTGCTGTCATTGATTTCTTGAGTCAAAACCAATAAAGTTGTGTTCCGAGAAGAAATTCTTGTGTATGCGTTCCTTTTCGAAAATTAAAAACAGTTTCAATATTGTAGAAAGTTTACGCGATTTCCGTCTAATTGCGCAAAATCCAGACACAACTATTATGAAGCCAAATTTACAAATTCCCTCTCTACTCAAGAAAGATCTCCATATTTGTGTAACCTCAATACAACAGTTTTTGGTAGATTTTATAAGTAAGTGTCTGTTCAAAACTTTAAATAAATAAATAAATAAAGTTTAGAAGAGTTCATTGATTTGAGAATGGAAGCAAATCATTTTTGACTAATTGTGGCCAAATACTGAAAATTTCACGAAACGTTTGCGCTCTGCATCAAAGAAAATTTAAGACACTTTAAAGAAGTGTACACGCCTCACTCAAGAACACGATAAGTATAGATCCTGTAATGATAGATAAACAACAATCAAGTGATTTTTTTAAATATATTGTTGTTGCATTTGTTTGTGCAAAATATTTTTGTCTGTTTATTAACTAACTGAAATCACATCATTATACTATTTCTGGTCACCCTGTAATTTATATTTAAATTGTTGTTTCTTGATGCACAAAAATGTTCTTTTGCTATTTGTTTAAGGTTCTGTCACAATCATATACTTAGACACAAATTAAAAATGAAATTATTAACATTATCACTTCATTGCTCACTGATATTTCCTGGAGGCAATAAATAATATTTAAAAATATAAAAAAGAAAAAAAAAGAAAAATGAAAATAGAAAGAAACACTTTTAGTTTAATGAACGACTTGCTTTTTAAGGCTAGTTTTCTGTTAGTTTAATAAGAGATACAACTGTTCATTTTTCTTTATAAAAACTTAATCAATTAGTTTTTTCTCACAATGGAACTTGACATTCTTTTGTAGTTTTTGTCTTTTTCGATATGAAGAAGTAACAAAGAATTTGCTTCATATGGATGATCTAAAAATAAGATAAACGTATTAAAATGCTGATGAAACAGCTATTTTTAGATAATTTAAGCGACTGGTACAAGTGCTTCTTTGTCTATTAAAAATTTTGTGTTAATTAAATCTCTAGCACAAAATATAACATTGTAATACATGATTAAAAAAAATTAAAAAAAAAAAATTAAAAGAAGAAAAAAAAAATAATTATATTTTTCCTATATTTCATGAGATTACCATCTTTTTGAAAAGATTTTAAATTAAAAAAGAACTATATACAATACATACAATATTCGAAAAAGATTTTTCGGGCCACCCCTAGAGGTACTTGTCTGATCGTCGAGAATTGCCAGCTATATATAGCTCTACTACGACTTTAATCCCACTCAACTCAGATCAAGAATGTTTTTGTACAATATAAAAGTGGTTATTCTTACACATCAAGATAAATATTAGCTACTGAGGTGTATGGGTCCAAATTCTACAAATTTGCAATAAAAAAATGTAAATTGTGAAGTGCAAGTTAAATTAAAAACAATTAAAAAGAGAAATAATGCAATCCTATTTTGATAAAACCTATTTATGAATGTTGAATAAAGGCTTAAAATTAATAATCAAAGTGGAGACCAAGTGTTGTGTTGCATACTCACAACAGCGCCGAAATAGAAAAAATCTCATTCCCCTAAATATATAAATTGTATCGTATCTGAAGCAACAATGATTCGTGCTGCGAGGTCATTGACCGTCCACGTCACCAACGAAATTCAATGTTTTCTTGTACACGCCCCACTTACAAGAACACAATAGGTACAGGACCTGTAATGATAGATATTCTATTTAGAAGACAACAAAGAAGTCTTCTATACATTATCCATCTATAGGGATATATGACATTCCTTTGGATTCTTGATAAGTTAAATTAGCTATATATCTCCATGTTGCATCTTCTAAGTAGAAATCTATATTCTAAATCTACATTATATATCTAATTCCTTCTTCTTCTAAAAAGAAATTTATATAATATAAATAGAATGTAATCTAAATCTATATAATTTAAGCTTAATCTAAATCTATATAATCTAAATATAACCTAAATCTATTAAATCTATTAAATGGATAATGATATTGTTCTAAAAATAATCTTTCTGATTATCATAAAGTAAATCATGTCACAGATGTACAGGATTCATTAAACTAAACAATTCAAAGATATATATATACATATATATATATATTTATATTTATTTATTTAATATTTCTATAGCATATATGGTCCTTTTATAACAATGTACAGAAAGCTAAAAGGATTTTAACGTAGGGAGGTTAAGACTTACATTTTAAATTTCTATAGCCAAAGGGTCATTTCTAAACTCTGTATGAGATAAAGGAACTATGGCATGAAATTTATAAAAAAAAAAAAAAAAAAAAAAAAAAAAAAAGGTTAGCTTATTTACTACCATAACCACATGAACCACTTTTTAACTTTTAACGTTAGCTTGAAAACCTAGATTTAAAAAAAAAAAATCATTAATCATTTTCATATATATATATATATAAATGGTTAATGATTATTTCTTTTACACACACACACACACACACACACATATATATATATATATATACATACAGAGAAAGAGGGAGAGGAGTACAAGAAAATCGTCGTTTAGAAGACAATTTATCCAAACGAGAATATATATATATATATATATATTTCATGCATTCTTTGATAATGAATATTATTATATTACGTGCCTCAAAGGATTCTTGTTTATGAATGCTGTGCATCTGTTCACATATCTTAAACTTTTTAAAATTAATGTAAGTAGTATGTGTTTCATAGACCGCTTTTTTTTCTTTTTTTCATATCATATCACGTGAAAAAAATCTACACAACTCATAAATATTGTATATGAAATCACCTTAAAAATATCGATAATGCAATGGCTAGCACTATAATAAAGCTGATACAACTGCCTCTCAGGTGACAATATTCGTGAAAGAGATGTAACATTTTTTTTCTGCATATTATGGGAACTATGGATATATTTTTTAATGATATAAACTCAAAAATGTTTTTTTTCTTTAGTTGTGACCTTTTTCTTGCAGGGATGTGATATCTTAAGCCTCCTTCGAATCTTTTACAATGTTATGATATCTGAAAATATTTTCACTGATAAATTAATTTAAGAGAAGAAAAATATTTCCACTAATGATGCAGAAGATTTTTTATTTCTTTTCCCACTTTCTTTTCTGGAAATTGATATCTACATATATATATTTCGAAAATTTTGAAAACTGTTTACTTTAAAATTTCACAGATGTCATTTAAAAATCTGTTGTCGAAGACAATGGATCACAACCCTCTATCCGTTGTATTAAAATAAACCTTCCGGCTACATTGGTAAAGCTAGGCTAGTACTAATAAAATTTCAGAGATCAAAATATACTTAAGGTCATTACTGCCTTTTCATGAAATGTTTAAAGTTTATCATTTTTTGTTCATAAACGGATCAAGATATCAGAAATTGCTTGTAAAGAAATAATTTTCAGGCAAGAATAAAAAGTATTTTTAACAATTTGATGCGCTGAATGCGAATTTTTTTTTTTTTTTTGCTGGCAAAAATAGAGCATTTTAACGATCGATTTTTACGATATATATATATATATATATATATTTAATAATTCTATCATTGAAAAGCTTTTTTATGCAAATATATCACAGGAAACAGCATACGTAATTTGGTATATCTTGATAAATTTATATTACCCATTTATATTATTGGAATATTCATATCTTGGAAGTAACGAAGAAT
Organism: Salticus scenicus; assembly: GCA_963930645.1. Classification (NCBI taxonomy): domain Eukaryota; kingdom Metazoa; phylum Arthropoda; class Arachnida; order Araneae; family Salticidae; genus Salticus; species Salticus scenicus. The sequence goes on along the minus strand of OZ005649.1, from coordinate 267,369,100 downwards.
TAGTAATTTACGTAGTCATATTTAAAACAATTTACAATATTCTGATATTTTCTTCTGGATTAAATCAGTAGATCACCGAATATTTCACTAAACTGAACCTCACCAAACAAGGAAGATGTGAGGTCTGGTTTACTGTTGGAAATTTCCAGTTTTTAAATTTGCTGTGACTGAGTACTTACACACTGCACTTAATGTCAATATATTTTTTTTTTTTTTTCCCGAACCTGGTATGTAATTTTTTTTCCTCTTCTCTTGCACCTAATCTTACTTGATGCATGATGAATGTTACACGATTCAAGGTGTTTTATCCCTTTTATTTATTTATTTATTTATTTATTTTTCTATCGTGGTTTTGAATACACGCTGTCTGTTCAAAAACAATATAAAATTTTAATAACAAATGCATATCACAAGTAATATCACGTAAAATGTCCTTTTCCAACAAAACTAGAAAAAAATAATGAATAAACCAAATAAATTGCTGAATTATTAAAACAAAATCCTGGCCAGATGATTTCAACCAATTTTATTTATTTTCTCTGAAGTAAATTAACCTTTGCAATTTTTTGAAGTATAAAAATCAAGGGAATACGCGAATACTTATTCTGTGTAATCATTCAATATACAAAAAATTTCAAACGACTATACAACAACGTCAAACATTATTAAAAATTTGAAAAAAAAAAAAAAAAAAACATGGTCACATATTTAAGTTTTATTTAATTCATTTAATTTCAGTTATTGTTTAATTTTAATTATTATCTATTTTAATGAATATCTTTGTTCCGTGGAGGATCAAAATTGCGATGGCATGTCTCCGGACCACTTCTAAGGGTGAGTCCCAGACCGTCGCCAATTGCCAACCTGCGCAGCATTAGTGCGACGTAAAACCCGACCAACCAACCAACCATGAATATCTTTATGAATGAAAATTTGTGTAACATCAAAATTATTACGGATTACATATTAAGTCATGAAAATTTAATATGTAATAAATAACTTTTTTATATTTTATATTTTTCACATACTTTCTTCTCTTACATGTTTATTTAAATTTAAGAACCTTTTTTTTTTTTTTTTTTTTTTTTCCTATTTAAATTATAATTTCTTTAAATAATGTTACAGCAAAAAGAGATTCTTTAAAATAAAGTACTTTTGAAAACTATTAATGCGTAAATTTATATAAATGAATTTTGTTCCAAACTAATCAAAAATCACATTTCATCCTGCGCACAATTCAATATATTCAATGTTCTATATTTTTTTTAAAGAAAAAAAATATTCAGACAAAATGAACAACGTGATACAAACTGTAATATATTTGCTTCCTAAATTTTATCTGTTTTCCTGACCCCAGGGGCATAGTAAATGATGCACAATCAATATGCACTCATTCCAATAGGGAATTTGAGAATTTGGAAATACGTCCTGGGTGAAAAAGAAATGTGTTGTTTACATGAAGAAGAAATAAACTTAAAACACTAAAATGTATTTCTTCAGAAGCGGAAAGAGGATTTCATGATTGAATTGGCAAAGGTAGGAAAAATTCAATCTTGAATATATAAGTGAAGGTAACTTTAAATTACAGAACATTTTACTTAAGTTCATTTTTTTTTTTTTTTCTTTTTAGTAAGTGCGGGTTTCAATCTTTTATTTAATTTTATTAATATTGAATATTGGATTAACTATATATATATTTTTTAAAGGGCCTAAAGTATTAGTTACATAGTTGGCTTAAACAGAACTTTACTTAGTTCCCAATAAACACTTGTTCTCATAAATTGTTACTTAGTAACTTATAACTTAGTAACTTAGCAACTTATAGGTAGATATATCGTATATTATATATTAAAAATAAATAAATAAATAAATAATAAATGAAAATAACACTGTCCCAAACACTACCCTGGTTACATATTGAATGTTCTACCTAACAGCATGGTCGCATAAAACACATTTATCTGTTATAAATTTTTTTAACATCTGTATTAGTGTCACCTTCATAATTTAGTTCTCATGGCACTCTGCATTCCTTTCAATGCGATAATTTCAATTGTATAAGTTTAAGTTAAGTATTGCTCTATTTTGTCATTTTATGAAATACTTATAATATGGAGTAACTTAAAAATATTTTATTGTACACTGTTGCTATCTAATAAAGTACATAGCGATATCATAAACGGTACTTTAAAATTGTACTATCTTGTTTACGATGAAAATAAACCTTATAATGCACGTTTATAAGAAATTTATTTAGCCGTATTCTTCCATGTTAAGAAAATCGTAAATATCTAATAACTTATTAAGTGTCCAAAGTAGAATGTTCATAGTCAGTGCTCTTTATGACAGTATTATAGATAATATTTCAAAATTGATCCAACATTTTTACGATGAAAATAATCCTCAAAATACATGTTTGGGCAAATTTTTGTCTTAGTCTTCCATATTAAGTATATCTGAATAACTTGCGAAATTTTAAAAGTAATATCTCAATCGTCAGTAATATTCATGCGAGTATTAAAAATGTTATTCTGAAACTGGTCCAGCAGCTTTACAAAGAAAATAAGCCTCAAAATGCACATTTATGCAAAATCATCTGCCTACCCCCCTTATTCAGGTAATCGAATTCTGAATTATCGGCGAAGTTTTCATATTCAGATGTTAAAAATTTACTAGGGATCTTTCCACTATCATATGTAATATAATAAAATTGGTCATATCTCTTTAGGATCATTTGCCTATGGGGTATGGGTACGTAAACAAACAAACTAAAGAACTGACAAAATACATTCAGTAATTGAAACAAAATTTAGCATGACGAAACTTTTAAACACATTTTATTTATTTTATTTTATTTTATTTTATTTTATAAAATAATAAAACTACATAATATGAAGTTTTCAGAAATCTAGTTTCATATTCTTACTTCAAATTGTAATGTTTTATGAATTACCAAACAGACATGCTGAAGATCGCCTAGATGGTTGCAGTTACAAAACAACCATTTAAAACATGTACAATATTATAATTTTCTTTTAAAGCGCAAGAGACTTCGGATTTTTTATGTTAATGTAAACTATATTAATAAAATAAGACTTTTATCTGTAAATTCGTCAGTATCAAAAGATATTGCGATATCTTCACGTTTCACACAACATGAAAGCCAAAAATGACTTCAAAATTTTTTATCTGTGTGTGGGTGTCGTCGTATATGTAGTAACACTATATTTATCCGGGTTTATCCATAAGAACGGCAGAACAGAATTCAACGGCACTTGGCAGTAATTCAGATCTTTACCCAAGTTAAAATCATACCTATCAATTCTTCCGAAATTTCCCCCGTTCCCCCCTCCCTGGTGGGGCAAAAGTCAAAAACACGTTTCTAAGAATAACTCATCTCCAAATTACTTCATAGTAAAGAAATTGCACATGGGGAGAGTAGACATGATTACAAATAAAAAATTATCTGCGATTTAGGAATATTCGATTTTTATGGAAAGGGAGGAGGAAAATCGGTTTTTGGTAGGCAATTTCGCAAATTCCGGATTTTTTGAGTAGAACTCTACAAAAAATTTTGAAAACAGCCATAGATATATCAAAAAACACATTTTCGTTTTTTTTTTTTTTTTTTTTTTTTTTTTCGTGATTTCGATTTTATTTATTTATTTATTTATTTTTATTTTTTTTTTGGGGGGGGGGGGCACGTGTTACAAAGGAGTAAATTCGAGACCCCCGTTTTAGCGCTAAATTTGTCTTAAGAAATGTATGGGATCTGCGGTCACGAAATTTGGTGCGTAAATTGTTTATATGTATCCGACATTTATTCTTACGAGGTTTTACGAAATTCACCCCTTGCCCTCCTGTGGTCGGGGCTTCTGTTTTCCGTTTGAATTCACATTAAATTATCTTAGAATGGCAAATTTTGGTTTGTGGATGTTTATTAAGTGCACGCATTATTTACTTTGGTGGGATTTTGCAAAACTTTTAACTTATCCGCTGAGGAAAGGGGAGTAAGAAGCAAGTAAGTTGCTGAAGAAGGCAGTGGGGGACCGATCTCCTCACGTTGCGAGCAGGGAAAAGCCTCTACCGAACACAGCGGGAACTATAACTTAGGTTATTAGTAATGATATGGGATTTTGAGAACTCATATATGTATATATAGTGTTCAGCGAAGCGGTAAAGCAATATATTTCATTTATATGTAAGCATACGCGCGTTTCTTTCTTTCTTTCTTTCTTTCTTTTTTTTTTTTTTTTTTAACATGTGTTTTCTTATCTAGTCGATATATTTTCAAACAGCAGTTGTTTAAATTTTATTTTCTCTATATATAAAAAAAAGTTACTGTTGCTGGCTTCAAATTATTTGTCTGCGACACTTCTCACGAAAGGCAGGGTTATTTGCGTCATGAGAGGTATCAATGTGTTCCGAATACACCAAGGAGGGCATTTCAGCTGCTTAGAACTTTTTATCATTTTAATTAAAGAAGTTATTAACTAAAAACGACCGGCTTATGAAGGGACTCTATTTGCCACCTTGAAAAAAGTTTGTCCCACTGACGTTGTTCTTCTGTCATGAAGTCATTTTACTTGGGAAAATTAAAATATGATCCACGGTTGTAGTTAGGTAGGTTGGTTTAATGTCGCACGTACTGCGCTATGGGTAATTGGCGACAGTCTGGGACGTACCCCTAGGAATTTTTCGCAGACATGACATTACAATTTTTGTCCACCACGGAGGGGATTGTTCCTCCGCTTTGGTGATCACTAGAGGTATTGTTTTGATAAGAACATGGAGGCCACGGCTGGTTTTATGTACACCAGCCACCATTAATGTACCCGACGGTCTTTGGCCGGTTCAAGTATCGAATCGGCAACCTTCCAGTTATAAGCTCGGCGCTTTAATTACTGGGGTACAACGGCCCGGAACCATGATTGTAAAATAATAATAATAATAATAATAATAATGAGAGAAAATGAATGTTATTGCCTTCATTAGTAACTTTTTTTCTCCCCTTTTAGAAAATTAATTTTCTTACATGGGAAAATTAAAATATGATCCATGGTTGTAGGTCGATAGGTTGGATTTAACGCCGCACCAGTACTTCTCTATGGGTAATTGGCGACGATCTGGGACGTACCCCTAGGGATGTTTCGGAGACATGAAATCACAATTTTGATCCACCACGGAGGGGATTTCTCCCCGCTTTGGTGATCACCAGAGGTATAATTTTGATGAGTACATGGAGGCCACGGCTCATTTTATGTGCACCAGCCACCATTAATAACCCGACATTCTTTGGCCGGTTCAAGTACTGAATAGGCAATCTTTCAATTATGAGCTCAGCGCTTTACCTTCGGGGGTACAACGGCCCGGAACCATAGTTGTGAAGAAAAAAAATGAATGTTAATGCCGCCATTAGTAACTTTTTTCTCTACTTTTAGAAAATTAATTTTCTCACACGGGAAAATTAAAATATGATCTATGGTTGTAGGAAGGTAGGTTGGGTTTAACGTCACACCAGTACTGCACTATGGGTAATTGGCAACGGTCTGCAACGTATCCTTGGGGATGTTCTGGAGACATGCATCACGATTTCGATCCACCAAGGAAGGGATGGCTCCCCCACTTTGAGGATCTCTAGAGGTATAGTTTTGATGGGAACATAGAGGCCACGACTGATTTTATGTGCACAAGCCACCATTGATATACCCGACGGTCTTTGGCCAGTTCAAGTATCGAATCTGCAATCTTCCAATTATGAGCTCGGCGCATTTCCTACTGTGGTACAACGGCCCGGAACCCTGGTTGTAAAAAAAAAAAAAAAAAAAAAATGAATGTCAATGCCGCTATTAGTAACTTTTTTTCTCTACTTTTAGAAAATTAATTTTCTTACACGGGAAAATTAAAATATGATCCACGGTTGTAGGTAAGTAGGTAGTTGCGAAGGTTAGGTTTGACGTCGTACCATTACTGCGTTATGGATAATTGACGACAATCTAGGACGTACCCTTAGGAATGTTCCGAAGACGTGCCACCACATTTTTCATCCTACACGGAGGGGATGTCTCCCCCGCTTCCATGATCCCAAAAGGTATAATTTTGATGGAAACATGGAGGAAATTGCGACCACGGCAGATTTTACGTGCAATAGCCACCATTAGTGTACACGGCGGTCTTTGGCCAGCTGGAGTACCGACCCGCAATCTTCAATTACGAGCTCGGCGCTCTATCGACTGGGGTACCGCCGTCCGGATCTACGGTTGTAAAAAAGAAATAAAAAGGGTCATATACTAAAGCTGTATTGCAAAGTGGTCTAGATATTATGATATTCTTTCCATTCAAAAAAAAAAAAAAAACTGATTTTTAGCATAATTTTCATAAAAATAAATAAAAATAATGTGCTGTTAAATGTTATACATTTCAATTTGACTTCGAATATGGGGATTTTTATAATAATTTTCTACTTTTGTCTTGTGTTGGAGACTATTAATTTTCCTATTCAATGAAATGAAAGCAACAAATAGGCGGGCAAGTAATATAAAATAGGCGGGCAAGTGTTAGTAAGTAAAGTGAGTGAGGGGGGAGGCGAAGCCTCCCTCAGGCGTTGGTGAGCTGAGCGAGCAGGGGGAAGAGCCCCCTAGTTAGTATAAAATAATTAAAGAAAATTATATACATGTTCCTGTAAAATAATAATAATAATAATAATAATAAATTAATTATTTAATTTAATTAAAAATAAATAAATAAAAGAAGAAGAAAGTGTAAACTCTGATTTATATATAGATAATTTAAATTTCTAAAAATATTTTTTCATGTTACAATTGTATTGTCAAATAAATATTAAATGTAATAACTTACATTTTTTAAATATTTTTTTCTTTTTTTCTATGTCTAATCTAATAATATATTTTCTTAGTTGAAGGTAACCTTAAATGATCCTAGCGAGCAAAACAATCCACATTTTTTTTTCTTTGAAATATGTAGCACTATATACCAAGTAACATATAAACTAGTTGTACCAAGTCAAGAAGACGCAATGACGGTATTCCAGCAACTGCAGTGTTCCGCTTCCGAATAGAATTATTTGAAAAAGCGGATTTTATAAAATCTGTTATAAGGTAAGCCCTAACTTTCCTAATTATTTAAATACGCAGTCTTTCATGTACAGAAATATGACTTGGTTTACCTAGAAAATATGTTTTTAAATGTATATCGCACTTGCTAATTTTGTTACGTTTCTCTGTGTCACCCAGTAATATGACTTAAAATTAAGGGCTATTTTATAGGGTAAAATGATTTATTATGTAAACCATTATGTAAATCATTATGAATCCATTATTTGGATCGGATGTGGTGGAAATAGGCATTATTTAATTTATTTCTTACTTTACTTTGTGTATATTGTTATAGGTAATTTTTTTCGATCATCATTTTCAAATATTCCATTTCCTTTCTTCCTTTCTTTCTTTCTTTCTTTTTTTTTATGTCATTTGAGACACTGTTTTTTTTCTTTCTTTCATAAAATAAATTATGTATGCTATTTGTTTGTAAAACTTGTCATAATTACTTCTATATCCTTTATTTTGAAGATAAAAAGCAATTTACAATATTTTTAAATGTAGAATCATTTTGCCCTTTGGTGAGGACGGTAAAATGATCTTTTGGGCCCTTTTCAATTTTTTTTTCATTACTCAGTTTTAAGTTTAAAAACATATTAAGGTATGCTTAAAATGCAAAATATAGTTTAAGGGGACATACGACCTTTAAAAGTGAAAAATAGGCAAGAAAAACCATCATCATTTACATTTAATCTCTCAGAATTTATTTGCTCTATTTTTTTACCGGCTATAAATTGAAGTATTATATTTTAAAAGACTTTTTTTTATATTCTCGTGTTAACCCCCAACGATATATTAAACGCCCCAGCCCACCCTCTTTCGCTCTTCGATATCTTTTTCTAGTCATTTTTGTCCTTTTATCCTTTCCGGTGTTAGCCGTTTTTTTTCCCACACTTGACATTGTGAGTTTTTTTTTTTTTTTCCACACTTGACATTGTGAGTTTTTTTTTTTCATCCCATGCTTTTTTCTATGGAATTTCGACTCTTTTTTATCCAGTGTTTCTATGAGTATGCAACTTTTTTTTCCTCTTTTTCTACATTCAAAAGTGCGGTGGCTATCATTTCGCCACCGCACTTTAGAATGTAGAAAACGAGGGAAAAAAAGCTAAAAACCCATAGGAATATGGGAAATAATCATTCAAAAACCCATAGAAAAAGCAAGGGACGGAAAACAAACAAACAAACAACAACAAAAAAAAAAAAAAAAAACCTCACAATGTCAAGTGTGTGAAAAAAAAAGAAAGGCTAACACCAGAAGTAATAAAAGGACAAAATTGACTAAAAAAAGACATTGAGGAGTGGGAGGGAGGGCTCGGCATTAGACCTATCGTCGAGGATTAATACGTCTCGCCTAGTATAAATGTTACATTCTACAATCAAACAATTCAGCCCATAGACGAAATATATTTGAATTCTCATGGATGTCGCTGTACGCGATCTATTTGCTTCATCTCAATGAATAGTTTAGTGTAACATATCCCTTATGATACAGATTTATACTGCAGAGATTAAATTCCTGCAACTATTTATTCTTAAGATATTCTACAAAAAAAAAAAAAAGAAAAACACACAGAGATACGCTCAGACCAGCCGCCAACAGTTTTATTCTCTGATTCAGAGCACATTAAAATGTGTAATTGTAACCAAAATCTCAGTTTCGAAATTTTGACCTAAAAACTATAATTTCTTTGCCATATGTATGTGTAAGAAAAGAAAAAAAATGGAAACAAAATTCCTTCCAGAAAATACTTTTATAACAGAGATATTTAATTAAATACTTGATTAAAATTTAAAATTAAATTTCTTTCAAAAAGGATATTTTTTAGACTGACATACTTGTTTAAATAGTTGATTAAATTTTCAATTGTTTAACTATTTATATTTGTCTTTTTTACTTTTTTTTTTAAAATATTGTTCTCTTCATTCGTAATAAATTTCTAAAAAAAAAAAAAAAAAATCGGAAGATTTCTTTTTTATTTTTAATTAGTGTAATTATGCGACAGAAATTATTTTAAATAGTTACTTTTTCTTATATTTTTAGTTCTGATAAAACATTTTTTTTTTTTAACAATTTTTATTATGAAAAAAGTTAATTGCAGTTTTTTTTAACACTACAAAAATCATTTAGTGATAATCTATGAATTCCATGATAAAGTAATTTGTTACGGAAGAAAAAAGAAAAAAAAAAGTTAATATTAAAATAATAATTCTAATTTCATTTTCTCTAACACTCATCACAAATATCGATTTCTTATTACATTTTCTATCCGCGATTGTAATGAAATGCTCGCCCTCTGGTGGGCTAAGGGGAAATTACAATAAACATGCTTTAATTCGAATTCCATCAAGCCGCCATTGCTAGCCGATGTTTAGTTTCACATATATTTATTGAATAGAAATGAATAAATCCGGTAAAAAAGATAACACATACTGTTGTGTGCTCCAGTGTAACTCGAAAGGACCAAGAAATCCAGAATTAAGCTTATATTTATTTCCAAATGACAAATTTAAAATTTCAGTTGCTTCGGCTAATGGAAGTAAAGAATTAATCAGATGATTTGAAACTAATATTTGTTCAGCTTCAGTTAAATATCTACTTCCGATCGAACTTTGAATAAACTGAAATACTTTTTCCAAAAGCAAACAATTTTCCATGATGTAATGGCGGAGAAATTATAGTACGAATATTAAGTAGAATAACAAAAAGAACAAAAATAGATACACGTGGCTGTAATATTTACTAACAACAAGAGCTGAAAAAGCGCCATCTATCGATCATTACAAACGCGGATACTATCTCATTACATTGTATAAGTTTTTTTTTTCTATATCTCTCTAAAATATAATTGTATTTTCATCATAAAAGAAACTTTTCTAATTAGCAAGAGTTTGATTCCTAAATGAGATTGAAAATATAATTGGAAATAGCCGATTCTTCCGAATTTTAAATTCATTTTTAATAGATAATGTATATTTGTATCATTTTGCATATACTTAATTTCTTTTCCCGTACTACTCTTATTTACATTGGTTTCTACTGTATTAAATGTTTACATATTACATACTACTCGAAATATAATCGAATAATTAAAAAGTTATAGTTAACATTATTTTGACTTAATATGTTTTAACTTATTTTGCATGTATTTATTTATTTATTTTATTTTATATATATATACTAGCAGGCTTTGCCCGCTTCGCTGGACATTAAACTTAAATGAGTTGTCAAAATCCCATATCTTTATTAATAACCTAATTTCTCGCTGTGATTGGTAGAAGTTTTCTCGCTCGCAAAGTGAGGAGTCTAGGTCTCCACTGTCTTCGGCACAACTTACCCACTTCTTACTTCCACTTCCTCAGCGGGTGAGTTCGAAGTTTTGCAAAATCACACTAATGTACGTAATGCGTACACTTAATCAATATACAGTCTGGGTCCCCACTGCCTTAGGCACAACTTACCCACTTGTTACTTCCCCTTCCTCAGTGGGTGAGTTCGAAGTTTTGCAAAATCCCACTAATGTACATAATGCGTACACTTAATCAATATCCGCACACCAAAATTCGCCATTCTAAGATAATTCAAAGCGAATTCAAACGGAAAAACATGTTTTTACACATGTTTATTGGGAACGACTTCAGTATAAACCCACAACGATATTTGACGATTTTTTTGTTGGCGATTATGGCTAAATCATAAATATAAAATCATAAATCATATATGATAAATGATAAAATCATAATCTAAATCATAAATCCAAAATAAGCAACATATTAGGCTGCCATATTATATCGCAAACAGTCCAGAACGACATCGTTATCCTTCAAAACGACGCAAAAAAAAATCGCCAAATTCAGCTGTGGGGTTATACTGAAGTTATACCGTTTATTGCTCTCCGACTCCGAGAAGGGGGGGGGATTTCGAATTTCGTGGAATCCAGTTACAATAAGTGCCGGATGCAAACAAACAATTTACGCACCAAATTTCGTGACCACAGAAGTCTTTAATAGAAAATATAAATAAATAAGTACAAAACGCACAGCTTTAGTATGGGAACCCTTTGGTGACTTTAAATATTTTAAGCCATTTTAGCGATGAACTGAATTGGCTATCTCAATTGTGCAATCAGAGATCTTGGCGAGAAACGTCCGAGCTACTTCGGTTCCGAATTTCAAATTTTACCAAAGGGATCCAATACTAAAGCTGTTCCATACACTAAATAAATAAATAAATAAATAAGATAAAATAAAACAAAGTTTTAAAGCGAATGTATTTTGGAATTTTTACAGAGGTAAACCTAAATGATACATTTTTTTTTTTTTTTTTTTTAAGTTGTTAAGATGTTGAAGTGATTAAAAAAAAAAAAAGAAAATTATACAGACACTACATTATTTCATTATTTCAAACATGAAAATCTGACATTGACAGATTTTAATTTAGTGCCAGAGGCCTACTGCTAAACTTGTTAATATCGACAAAGTCTTCTTTAGTTAATTCGTGACGATCTAAATTCCATGATAAAGTTTTCATTAAATCAAACCAATGTGTTTCAGCTGCAGATACTGTAACAAATAACGTTGGAAGTCCAAACTGTCTTATAGCCGCAAAACAACGTTTTTTCTTTTTTTCCAAATGAGGGGGAGGTGTGCCTTGGGGGGGACTCATGTCAAAGGTGTGCCTTGGGGGGGACTCATGTCAAAGTTGTACCTTGGGGGGGACTCATGTCAAAGTTGGCCTTGGGGGACTCATGTCAAAGTTGTGCCTGGGGGGGGACTCATGTCAAAGTTGTGCCTTGGGGGGGACTCATGTCAAAATTGGGCCTGGGGAGGAATCATGTCAAAGTTGTGCCTTGGGGGGACTTCATTCAATAAATCCCCATTCAATAAACCGACTGAAATAGGCCCTTAGCACTATTAAGAGTGACGTATAAAAATTCGACAACGCTGTACCGACTGAAATAGGGGTACCTTGGGGGGGACTCATGTCAAACTTGGGCCTGGGGGGGGGACTCATGTCAAAGTTGTGCCTTGGGGGGGACTTCATTCAATAAATCCCCATTCAATAAACCGACTGAAATAGGCCCTTAGCACTATTAAGAGTGACGTATAAAAATTCGACAACGCTGTACCGACTGAAATAGGGGTACCTTTGGGGGGGACTCATGTCAAAGTTGTGCCTGGGGGGGACTCATGTCAAAGTTGTGCCTTGGGGGGACTTCATTCAATAAATCCCCATTCAATAAACCGACTGAAATAGGCCCTTAGCACTATTAAGAGTGACGTACAAAAATTCGACAACGCTGTACCGACTGAAATAGGGGTACCTTGGGGGGGACTCATGTCAAAGTTGTGCCTTGGGGGGACTTCATTCAATAAATCCCCATTCAATAAACCGACTGAAATAGGCCCTTAGCACTATTAAGAGTGACGTATAAAAATTTGACAACGCTGTACCGACTGAAATAGGGGGACCTTGGGGGGGACTCATGTCAAAGTTGGGCCTGGGTGGGGGACTCATGTCAATGTTGTGCCTTGGGGGGACTTCATTCAATAAATCCCCATTCAATAAACCGACTGAAATAGGCCCTTAGCACTATTAAGAGTGTATTATAAAAATGCGACAACGCTGTACCGACTGAAATAGGGGTAACTTGGGAGGGACTCATGTCAAAGTTTGGCCTGGGGGGGGACTCATGTCAAAGTTGGGCCTTGGGGGGACTTCATTCAACAAATCCCCATTCAATAAACCGACTGAAATAGGCCTCTAGCACTGAAAAGAGCACAGCTTAAGTATCGGAACCCTTTGGTTTCTTTAAATATTTTAAGCCATTTTTGTGATGAACTGAATTGGCTATCTCAATTGTGCAATTAAAGATCTTGGCGAGAAACGTCCGAGCTACTTCGGTGCCGAATTTCAAATTTTGCCAAAGGGATCCAATACTAAAGCTGTTCCATATCGAATCTGGGTTGAAAACGGAAAAAGGGTAAAATAAATTAGAAATATCAGACTTATATTTATAAATTTGATACCGAATGAAAGGGGCGATTTTTCTGAATCCAGGGGTGCAAACAGGTTTTTGATGCTACAATTAGATTTTTAAAAAATAACTAAAGTATGAAATTTAAGTGGCAACGGAAAAACGGGAAAAGGGGATAATAAATTAGAAGTATCAGACCTATCGTTACAAATTCAGCACCAAAAGAAAGAGGTGATTTTTCTGAATCCTGGGATGTAAACAGTTTTTCGATACGACAATTAGATGTTTTAAAATTAACTAAAGTATGAAACTCAGATGGCACATTTCAATCTTTTCATAATCTGTAGTGCGAATCACGCGAATAAAAAAAGTCTTTCTCTTAAAAATTTATTTTTGCATTTTATTTTTCCATTCAAAGCGTTTTAGTGAAAAAATATTTATGGCGCATGCGCAGGCGTTTTTTACCCACAATTTAAACACTAATCAGAATTTTAAAAATTTCTATAGATATAATTTTAATTTGGGTGAAGACCTAAGTTTCTGCCAAGCGCCGTTGAATTCCGTCCAGCCGTTCTCGAGTGATGCCCGGACAAACGTGTTTTAGTCTTTTACCCCCCAGGGGGGAACGGGGGGGGAATTTCTGAAAAGTTGATAGATATAATTTTAAGTTGGGCGAAGACCAAAATCCCTGCCAAGCGCCGTTGAATTCCGTCCTGCCGTTCTCAAGTGATGCCCGGACAAAAAAAGCGACGGACACGATGACAAACACTCACACACACACACACACACACACACACACAGGCAAAATTTTCTGAAGTCATTTTCGGCTTTCATGGGGTGTGAAACGTGAAGATATCGCAAAATTTTTCGATTCCGACAAATTTACAGACAAAAGTCTGATTTTATTAATATAGATTACTTTTCTATTCACAAACTTTTGCCATTAGTTTAATTTCAACGCCCAACCGTTACACCCAGTTGACCCCCCTTTGCACTCGAGAGGCGATTGTCGGTCACCACTTGGTTTGATACGGTGATGTTTGATATGTTTAACAAATATATATTTTTTTTTCATAAAAAATTACATAAAATGGTGAAATAGAGTGTTTTAAATGTTAAATTGCACGTGAAATTATATTATGCAAGTAATTCGCCAAATATGCGGATAACCGTCAAGAGCTACTGGTTCACCGTAATGAAATAGTCAAAGAGTACAATGGGTTATGCTGTGCCGCTTATTTTTTATTCAGTTTGATGGATACTTCCTTTATCAAATCATTTCTAGGCTGACTTAGACATCTCGTTCGCTTGACGTAAACCTATTAGAGAAACTTTTAGACTATCTTTACTAAGTTTTAGAGAGAACAAAAATCAACTATAGAAAATACCTAAAATATTGCTCATTCTTCTGCCAATAATTTGATTAATTTTTACTCTATTCAATCGAAATTTTGCCATATGTTGCCTAATATATCTAATTTTAAACATGTGAAAAGTTTCTACATTGCATGCGTAGTAAAAAACTGTACTAAAAATAATCATATCACAGTGAAAATTATAGCGATAATTTTATTTTTTAGAGTAATATTATGTGAATATTTTTGCAAGTTTTGTAAAATTCTATTCTTGTTATAAGCCAAAAAATGTCCGAAATAAATAAATAAATAAATAAATAAAAAATCTCTTTAAATAATTGTGCGATTCCTAGGAAAATGCATATGAATATTTTACATAGAAAGTGAAATTACGTATTAAAGTTACAAGTTAATTGTAACTTATGATATAAGGTAATCCAAAGTATTTGTGGCTTTCTTCAAATTGTGTTTGGTCCCCTAACTGCAGTCATGACTAAATCGATAGAAGAAAATGTGAATTTGCAAATGTTCTTTGTATATCTGAAATTTCTCTAGTATTTTTATATTTTTTTAATATAAAATTGAAAAAGCTATTTAAAAATAATATAAGGTCGTTCCAAAAGTTCGTGCGGACGCGGATCATTTTATTGCCTCCAAAGACGAGAGCTTCTATCTCCGTGGTATACATTTGTTACCTGAAAAATGGACAAAGGTTGTAGAAAGTAATGGAGAGTATTCTGATTAAAAATTGTCATTTGATTTGATGTATTTTTATGAAACGAAGCAATAAAAAACCGCACGAACTTTTGCAACGACCTAATATATATACATCTGTTAATTTCATTACACAGTATAGCTGGAAGACTTTTTAATTTGTTCCGTAGCACTCTTAAACCCTCTAACCGTTGCAAACAGCTTTTTCCGTCACTTAATAGTTGAAAAAAGGGGCTAATGTGACAATTTTTCGAAAAATATCATATTTTTTCCTAGGTCATACGATTACTAAATATCCATAGATTTCAAAACTAACAACGGTTATTTCTACTTCACTTAGTATTGATTTTATGAGTTATTAAACAGATATGCTAAAAAACTCGACACGGCTAAAGTGTTTTAATATCCGCTTTCTAAAGCACCATTTTTCTCAATATATATATATATATATATATATATATTATATGCATATTATTACAATTAAAGAAATAAGAAAAGTACTCTTTGAAAAATGTGGTATGAAAAAGAGGCGATAGTAAAAATGATGTGAAATAAATTAGCAATGTTAGCAGCTTTATATTCACAGTGCGTCTACTGAAATCATGAGTGTCAGTTTATTCATCCAAAGAGATTCGAGACGACTTTGTGTTTACCCCTCTGTTGTAAATGTATCTTTTAATAAAGTTGGATTCATAGGAATCGTTTCATGTAGAATTCATTACGTTAGATTGATTGAAACTCATGAGAACTGGTCACTTCCCCTATATTAGATCATAAGACAAATTCCCTACTAAAGATTACATTTCTATTTTTAACAGTTCATAAAAAAAAAGAAAGAAAGAAATAATAATGATAATAAGTAAAGAAATAAAACTAAAACTAAAATATGCAAAATATGTTTTTTTTTCCTTAAAAAAATGTATTTAACTGAAGAAAATATTATGTGAACTCGACGCATTTTCGTTATTGAATGAGTCTCTTTGAACAAACTCATAACCAAATCAATAACAAAACAGGAAATAAAGAAACATTATTCTTAGTCAAATTTTTTCTGCGAAGTTTAATGCTTCAGTGCAATTTTCTTCTTTTTTCAAATTTTGAACCACTTTCTTCATTATGCACAATTCAAATTTGTACAAAGTAAATGTATTAAAATTTGGTTTATAAAAATACCTCTTATAGAACGTAATCCTTTGGAATACTGTCGTGTGCCCTCGTACGCAAACCAGTGGTGGTATTTACTTCATTTTCTATAAGAAAAAAAAATTCAGAAGAATAAAATATTTCAATTTCATTAAGATTTGTGTAAAGTAAAAGTACGAAAATATGGTTTATAAAAATACCTCTCATAGAACGCAATGCTTTTGAAAAATTTTGTGTGTCCCTGTACAGAGATTATGAGTGGTATTTATTTCATTTTCAATAGGGAATGTCCGATAGTAAACTTAAATAACACATACTGTGCAACCGCGAAAAGATGGCATGCGACCTTGGAATAGTTCATTTTGAAGAAGGGGCGGCCGAATGAAATGCAAATGATACTTGGCGGCAGTTCTTTTCGCCAAACAATTCTTTGACTTACCAGCTTCTTTGGCACCTATACGAGCAGTCAAAGGGTCTATTGATGCTAATTAAATAGAAAATTGCTAAATTTTTGTCAATTTAAATATTGTTTTATTTCTTATAATTTTTTTTATCAGATATGCAGAAAATCGATAAAATAAAATAGCTTTAAACATTGCTTATAATTTGTGTTCACGTGTATGTTTATTTCTAGTATATAAATTAATTGAATCCCTAAAATTTACTCGTTTAGCTTATAACTTCTCTAAGTATACGTAAAACAGTTCCTTTTTTTTGGTAAATATACACTATCATGATTAGTTCAATTATTTAAATCTAACAATGTATCATAATTGAATGTTTTGTAAATATTAACTATCGTGATTAATTAAATTTCTTCCTTTCTACTTTTATTACAACCATTATATGATTATGTCATGTTTTTTAATGACAATTACAATAATTTAATGTTTATTTTATCAAAACTGTAATGGTATTAATCATGGTTTCTTTTATTTCCCTGTACATAGTAGAAATACATTTTTTGAAAGTTTAATTAAGTTACTTCTTTCATCCCTTTCTGCTGATAATGATTGTACTTAAAAATTACTTCTCGGAAGCCATTAAGATTACTTTATTTTAAAAAATCAAAATTTCTTTTTGAAAGTTATTTGATCGCCGAAACTTTAAAATTTGTAAACAATAATACCTCCGAACACTTCTTTTAAATAGTAATTAAAAATACCTCCAAACATTAAGTTTATCAACAACTTCAAATTATAATTTCACACTAAGAAACGGGCTAACAACGCCAAATCTGGAAGCCACTCTACTCTGTGTTACCATGGAAACACAACCTCTCACCTTATTCCAGTAATGGAATCATCTGAAAACACGTGATTCGCGTGCCAAGTTATCGCGGTTGTACAATATAAGTTTCAAGAAAATTCAAACACATTTACGGGAGTTAGAGCGCGGACAGACAGACAGACATACAAACCGAAGTCATTAACACTTTTCAACCTTGTTGGAAAGTGTTAAAAAAGTGTAAATTAAGAACAACCATAATGTTTGTTACAATATAAAAAATATACCTTACCATATAAATAGAAATATGAATGAAATTTCATTTTATAAACTGCCGTGTTATGTTTATAAATATAAAAATACTTAGATATATTCTTATCGAAAATAAGATACATCGAAATTCATCTCCTGTTAAAGTGTTGATAAAATAAAATTTGACATCGAAAAACATCAACTTATATAAAAGATCCCTAAGTAAATAATTCAAACATTTCGCGAAAATTCAGTCAATAAGTGACCTGTTTGGAATTCAGAAAAAGTTATATTCGACCAGAATTGAAATCTATATATAAGTATTAAAGCAAAAGCTATATATATATATATATATATATATATATATATATATATATATATGCATATATAATATATACAAAATATATTGTTTCAATTTATCCTTAGGAAATGCACTATTTTATGCATGACAGATACTATTTATTTTTCAGATTCCGTATTGGAGATTTTTTCTTTTTTTTTTTAAGTTTATGTTACATTCCATAGAATTAAATGGATAACAATGCTACAAAAAGAAACTATTTCACAAGGATTGCTAGTTAGGGTGAAGGTTTTATAAGAGAAAACTATTTTCCCTTATCTTATTAAAATATTGTATATAATTAATAAATTTACTAAGAGATAAAAAGTTATACAAGTATAAATAAACTATGTAATTATCTGTAAGGCTACCACTTGTAGAATATACGAGTGACTGAAAAATATTTGATCTATAAACGTACATCAGTTATTTGACATAAATCTAGGCTTTAAAAATATTCCAACTTGTCGAGATTGAGATTTAAGTACAAAATAATTACAAGATAAAAAGAACTTTTTATATACCGTGTTTTTTAATTTTCTGTTGAATCATATAAACGCTACCGAAGGCAGCGGGAAACTAGAACAATTGGATAAAAGTATAAAAAAAATTCATTGCTATAGCGTTTTGAGCTATTAAAAAAGTTTCAAATGGCAATCTAGCCGGGAAGTTAGTTAAAAATTGATTGCAAGCTTTGTACTGGTAACGCTGCCGAAAGTCAGCAGGGACCCGAAGCAGTTGGTAAAAAATATTTTAAAAATGAATTTTCACCGTATTCTGAGCTATTCTGAAAGTTCCAAATGTCTAGCTAGTCGGGAAGTTAGTAAAATAAATTCTCTATTGAATCCTATAAACGCTGCCGAAGGCAGTAGGGACCTGAAAAAGTTGACTGAAAGCATAAAAAAATGTATTGTCACCGTGTTCTAAGCTATCCTGAAAGTTTAAAATGTTTAGCTAGTCGGGAAGTTGGTGAAAAATCGATTGCAAGCCATGTACTGGTAACGCTGCCGAAGGAAGCACGAACCCGGAGCAGTTGGTTAAAAATATTTTTAAAATGTATTTTCACCGTGCTTTGAACTATTCTGAAAGATTCGAATGACTAGCTAGTCCGGAAGTTAGTTAAATAAATTTTCTGTTGAATCATATAAACGCTGCCGGATGCAATAGGGACCTGAAACAGTTGACAAAAAGTATTTTAAAAAATGTATTGTCACCGTGTTCTGAGCTATCCTGAAAGTTTCAAATGTCTAGCTATTGGGAAAGTTAGTGAAAAATCGATTGAAAGCTTTGTACTGATAACGCTGCCGAAGGCAGCAGGAACTCGAAACAGTTGGCTAAAGGTATTAAAAAAATGCATTTTCACCAAGTTCTGAACTATTCTGAAAGTGTCAAATGTCTAGCTAGTCGGGAAGTTAGTTAAATAAATTTTTCCCAAATCATATAAACGCTGCCGAAGGCAGCGGAACCTTAAACAGTTGACTAAAAATATTAAAAAAATAAATTGTCACCGCGTTCTTAGCTCTCCTGAAAGTTTCAAATGTCTAGCTAGTCGGGAAGTTAGTTAAAAATCGATTGCAAGATTTGCACTAGACAAGCAAACAAGCATACATACAAACAAACAAACAAGAATCGAAGCTAATAAAAACATGGTAAAATATAGACTTCTAAATAAAACATTGCTGTCAACTACATTTGTGAAATGTCAACATTATTACGAATAAGGAAAATATAAGTGATTAAAATATGAAATGTCGTAAAAATTTTACGTGTTATCCCATAAAATGTGAAAAATTCTGATAATTTAAGCAATCTATACATATGATAAATTAAGATGTGTGTGTGTGTCATTGTGTGTGTATGTTCGGAGCATTTTAGGAAAACGACTAATCGCAGAGCTACACAAATTTGCATGGAGGTTTGTAATGACCGTTCCTGATGCACCTCTAAGCCCGATTTTCGAATTTTTTATTAGTTTTCTTTTAATTAGAAGTTTTTTTTTAATTGGATTTTGCCATAGTGTTTCCGTGTCACGCTAAAAATCTAGGTGTTTCCATTTGAAAATAAATGTGAGGTGTTTTTTATGTTGATCAATGGCTCAGTCGTCAAGTGTCAAGTTGTCTACACAGTATCCTAAGCATTACAATTAGATTTTTTAAAAGCTTTCTTTTAGTTACTAAAACGCACAAATTATAAATTTAAGTTGAAAATAAAAATTAATAAATAAATAAAAAATACCTAAAAATTATAAAATAAATATTTATTCTTGAAGAGATATAGAATATAAAAAATCAACGTGTCATCAATATGTAAGTTTTAAAGAAAAATATGGATGTTTCACTTTTGCAAGAGATAAAATATTTTAACTAATCAAAATATTTTAAAAAGCGTTCGAGAACAACTTTCGAGATTCTTTTATATTTGTTAGATTTTTTATTTATTTATTTATTTATTTAATTAAAATATAAAAATAATTTCTTTATAATAGCTCGAAAATTAGCCATTTAAATATTAGTTTTAAATTTAATTGTTGCCAAAAAAGTTTTCCAGTTCATTCTTTTCGACAAAAAAAGAAATATATTTTCACGCGAATAATTAAATTTTGCTACTGAATAATGAAACTAAAACATTTAATAGATGCTGAGATACAGTCATCTTTGAAATCGTAGTTCTTAAATAATAACAAATCTATATTTCGCCGATAAATACCCAAATTGAAACTCGGAATAAACCTTTCTACAAGCAGTGGTAACCTGGATTCGATGCAGTGCAGGCGGAAAAAGACGGCAGGTACCGGAAGCAAGGTTTAAGGCAATTTGAATGCAGTTTTTTTTTTTTTTTTTTTTTTTTTTTTTTTTGTAGTTTTTATTTATAATATAAAAAATAAACAGTGATTCTTCTTTTTTTTTTCTTGAAGAATCATTTAAATATAGTGACCAGCGAAGTATAAATTAATATATATTTATATGATTGTTATAAAGTTGCATTTGTTTATTTTATAAAATTAGTCTATATATATATATACATTAAAATAATTGACACAAAAAATTATTTATAATGTTTTATTTGATTAGGTTTTTAATGAGACTAACATTATTATAATCTATGAGCCTCTGTTTGTTTGTTTGTTTGTTTTTCTGTCACGCTGCCACTGAAACATGATAAACTCCTGCCCAAATGGTCGCACGGACTTCGGACTGGTACCGTCGGACGGAGAATTTATCGCAATTGTTTATTATCTAATTTGCTAAACAATGTAACCCTAAGTAGCAGAGATATTAATTAAAACTTCGACTCATGTCGAGAGGAAAATGGCTGAGAATCCACGGCGCTTGCATAAACTAGATATTTTAACGGAATTAAAAGCGGTAAAGTGGAAAATAAATTAGCAACATCAGCCGGATCCTCACAAATTTGGTACGAAATGAAAGGGGCGATTTTTCTGAATCCGGGAGATTAAACTCCTTATCGATCAGGCAATTATTTATTTATTTATTTATTTATTTATTTATTTTTATTAACTGAAGTATGGAATTTAGGTGGCAAAACTTCATTTTAATGCAGACGATATCCTAGACATTTGTCGGTAAAGCAAAAGGAAATGGATGCTGCTTTTTAAGAAGTCACATGTTTTGATGTAGGATTAAAAAATGAATTTTAAATTTTTTAAAATTTTTTACTTACGAACACAGACATTAATATACGCCCTAGACATCACAAAACCAGTCTATTGTTCGAATATCATCAACTTAAATGCATAAACGAAAATGTTACATTTCTACCTGAAATTTAGTATATTCCAAATCACATAGCCGGGAGATGTAAAAAAAATATATATATATATATATATTTTTTTTTACAATATTTTAAATGGAGATATGACGCTAAAATTTCGTATGATTAGTTTTTAAGATCCGTTTTTTCGATTACAGATATTTTTGAAGGTGTAAAATCATTAGGAAAGTGCGGGAGGGGGGGGGGAGGGGGGCGAAGGGGAAAAAATAGAAACAGATTTAAACCGTTCAAAATAGCTTCATATAGGTTTTTGGGGCCTACAAATCGAATGAGGATATTTTCGAAAGCCTAAAATTATCAGGAGGGGCGGAGGAGGAGAGGTGAAGGGTAAAAAAAATAGTTACATATTTCAAAAATGGTAGTTGTAGGCTTTTGGGGTCTACAAATCGAATGCACATATTTCAGAAAGTGTAAAATTTTTCGGAGGGGCGGTAGGGAAGGTGAAGGGGTAAAAAATAAATGATAATAGAGTTAAAGCGTTAAAAAAATGGTACATGTAGGCTTTTGGTGTCTACAAATCGAACGCACATATTTCATAAAGTGTAAAAATATTAGGAGGGGCGGCAGAGACGGCGAAGGGGCAGAAATGTAGAAATAGAGTTAGAGCGTTGAAAATTGGTATTATTAGGTTATAAAGCCCGATAAATCGATTGCGGATATATTCGAAAGTGTAAAATTAATCAGAGTGGCGGGAAGGGGAGGCAAAGGGGCAAAAATATGAAAATGCGCTTAAATAGTTCAAAATTGGTACAGGTAAGTCTTTGGGTATTAGAAATCGAATGCAGATATTTTGGAAATGGTAAAATTATTGGAAAAGCGTAAAGGAGGGTTGGCGAAGAGGTAAAATATAAAAATAGCTTTAGAGAGTTCAAAATTGCTATTACAAGGTTTCAAGGCCCGATAAGTCGATTGCGGATATTTTTGAAGGTTTAAAGTTATTAGCAGGTGTGGGAAAGGCAGGGGAGGGGGAAAAATGAGTTAGATCGTACAAGTTTGGTATTATTAGGTTCTATAGCCCGAGAAATCAATTGCGGATATTTTTAAATTTGTAAAATTATTAAGAGGCGAAGAGGAAAGTAGGGGCGAAGGGGCAAAATGTAGAAATAGAGTTAGAGCGTTGAAAATCGGTATTATTAGGTTATAAGACCCAATAAATCAATCGCAGATATTTTCGAAAGTGTAAAATTATTCAGAATGGCGGGAAAGGGAGGCAAAGGGGCAAAAATGTAAAAATGCACTTAGATTGGCCAAAATTGGTACAATTAAATTTTTGGGACTTGGAAATCGATTGCATAAATTTTGTAAATGGTGAAATTGTTGGAAGAGAGAAAAGGAAGTTTGGCGAGAAAGCAAAACGTAGAAATAGAGTTAGAGAATTCAAAATTGCTGTTATAAGGTTTCAAGGCTCGACAACTTGATTGGGGATATTTTCAAAGTTGTAAAATTATTAGGAGGTTTGGGAAAGGGAGGCACAGAAGCAAAAATATAGAAATTGAGTTACAACGTTGAAATTTGGTATTATTAGGTTTTAAAGCCCGAAAAATCGATTGCGCATATTTTTGAAAGAGTAAAATTATCAGGAGAGGTGGGAAGGGTGGACAAAGGGGAAAAAAATACAAATAGAGTTAAAACATTTAAAATTGGTACATAAAGGTTTTCAGGCCTAGAAACTGATTGTGGATATTTTGGAAATTGTAAAATTACTAGGAGGGGTGGGAAGGGTAGCGAAGGGAAAAAAATGTTAAATAAGAATTAGAGCGTTCAAAATCGATATTTTTAGGTCTTTGGATGTAAGGAATCGATTGCGAATAGTTCCGAACGTGTAAACTGCCGGTAAGGGGGGGGGGAGCAAAAGAACAAAAATATAGAAATATATTTAGAACGTTTAAAATTGTTACATATATGTTTCTAAGGCCCAGAAATCCATTGCGAATATTTTGGAAAGTGTAAAATTTTTAGAAGTGTCGGTAAGGGGGGGGGATGGTGAAGGGGCAAATATAGAGAAATAGGCCGTTTAAAATTGGTACGTATAGGTTTTTCTGGCCTAAAAATGGAATGCAGATATTTTCGAAAGTGTAAAATTAGTAGGAAGGTTGAGAAGGGGTAAAGATGTGGCCAAAAAAAGAAAAAAAAGAAAGAAATAGATTTATATTATTTAAAATATGTACGTGTATGTTTTTGGGTTCTACAAATCGAATGTGATATTTTCGAAAGGGTAAAATTATTAGGATAGCTAGGAAGGAGGGGACAGAAGGGGCAAAAATGTAGAAATATAGTTAGAGCGTTGAAAATTGGTATTATTAGGTTTTTAAGGCCCGATATATCGATTGCAGATATTCTTGAAAGTGCAAAATTATTAGGAAGGACAGGAAAAGAGGAAAAATTGAAGAATTGCACTTAGATCGTTAAAAATTGGTACATTAAAGTTTTTTGGGCATAGAAATCGATTTCAGATATTTTGAAAAGAGTAAAAATATCAGTACGAGTGGGAAGGGGGTGCAGGGGAAAATGTAGAAATTGAATTAGTGAGTTGAAAATTGGTATTATTAGTTTGTTGCATGTGACGAATGGAATGTGAATAACTTCGAAAGTGTAAAATTAACACAGTGGGGACCCAGACCGATGATTCCAACGACAGAAGAATTTTTTGTATTTTATTTGTATTTTTAGACTTATTGTAATATAGTGATTGGTAAAGACGTACGGACAAAATTGCGCGCATGCAGCCGTAGGATTCTGCACTGCCAATTGTAGTGAGAACCGGAGCTCCATTAGATATGATTTTTAATGATTTTTTTTCCATATGGTATGCAATTTTGAGAATTTATTTATT
The DNA here is from genome assembly GCA_963930645.1 of Salticus scenicus. Lineage (NCBI taxonomy): Eukaryota > Metazoa > Arthropoda > Arachnida > Araneae > Salticidae > Salticus > Salticus scenicus. Next base: position 267,344,351 of record OZ005649.1, on the reverse strand, counting down.
ATAGTGTTCCGCTAACAGGCGAAGCTCGTTAGTTTACCTTTAAAATTTGAAACTCATCTCACGCAATTTTAATTTTAATTCATCAGAAGCCAAGTTATTGGGAAAACTAAATTAATATTGTGCGGTGAAAAGCTAATGATGCTAAACCAAAAATCCTGCAAAGAAACATTTCAAAATAAAATTCATGTTTTACTACACGGTTTTCATACTTCGCCAAGCAGTACAGCTTTAACATAGTATCCCAATGGCGACTTTAAATTTTTGTTTTTTCGCCATGTTGACAATACATTTTTATTAATAAATTTATTTATTTTGACATAATTATTTTGCTAAAAAAAAAAAAAAAACTGAGTACCTTATATATATTATTATTGCGCTTTTCAGTCAAGTTCATATTCCTTTTATATTTAAAAAAATATTTCTATGTTTAAAACGATTCTTGCAAAGATGTATTATTAAAAGGTACAACTGTTAATAATACAGTTTTCTATAAAACGATCTAAAAATGATTGAACTGAGAGATCCATGACTTTTTCTTTTTTTTTTTTTTATCATCACGTATTTTTACTTATAATTCATTTTACTATCGTATCATTTCGAAAAAAAAATTAGTCATAAATGGTCCACGTTAGAGAAATATTTATATAGATAATATATTTTGCTATCGTATCGTTCCGTCAAAATTTAATCATAATTGGTCCACGTTAGATAAATATTTATATAGATAATCTTTCAAGTGCCAAAAGTTAAAGGGTGCCTCCTTATACTTTATAAAACCTGTTTACGCTGAAAAGAAACAATTTGACTTATCAGGGACTCAACAAACCATAGGAATTTCCCCGAAGGAACGTTTGGCGACGCTGTTCCTACAATTGTTCATAATTGTGAAAGTATTACACTTGCTGTATTTTGAGAGTGAATTAACATTTCGGTCGTCTTTCATATATGTTTGACGGAATTCATGAATGATAAATTAAGCCAAACCATTTACTGAAATAATCGCTTAAACCAATTGCTAAAAATTTTGGTTCAGTGACTTGGTGTATCGTTTAGAATTTCTAGAAAACTCCTTTGATGGAACTAGATATTTCTTGTATGAATGTGGAAAAGCCTTTTGATGTCTTGTTCATGAGTGGTTATAGTGTATGGCTTTAAAATAATAGCCGGAAATAACCTTTTAATGTTATCATTTTGTTAAGTTTAATCAGAGTACTAAATTAAGGCATTATATTTTATAAAATTCAAGATTTGGATCTTAGACTTAGGTGAGATGCCTTCCGTGTACAATTGGGGGGGGGGGGGGGTTCTAAGGGAATCTAGCTTGTACTTATATAAGTTTGGAAAAAAACACGGAAGACTCAGAAGCAGAAGGTATGGCAGAGAGAGGCGACTTCGGTTTGAACCTGGCACATCCCGTTTACCAGCTTAAAGAGCAGAACGTCTCGTTCTCTCACTAGGTATATTATCGAAATGAATTTTTAAAATTGAGAAATTAATTAAAAGGAAACGCAGTCATCATAAATATTAAGAATGGATTTTTTTTCACTACAACTTGATAAACAAATAAATTTGTAATTAAATGTTAAATAATTTTATTTAGAGAATGAGCTGTCCTGGACCTGAAATCGAGCCTCGATTACTCAAAAATCGCATAGATTACCTTAGTGGAACATTTTTCTCCTTAAAAAATTATTCAGTTTGAACCTCAAGTTTATTAATACAGTGATAATGCTGAAAAATTATTTTCTTCACAGATATTTTATTTTATTTGCAATAGGAATTTTCTTTATAAAAATAGCGAATGCTCTCACTGAGCTTTAATCATATGTGATATTTATTTATTGAAGAAAATAAGTTATTCTTATTTGCAGCAACCAAAAGCAATACTTTTAACTTACAACATGCGGCTAGTTCTTTAAATGATGATACTTGTTAAAGATGTTTGGAGAAATGTAACTTCTTTTGAAAAACTACAAAAGCTATATCCGATTTCTCCAGTTAATTGAAATGAAAGAGCACCACTTTTAAGAAATAAAACTAATGAATAGGAAGAAAATTCCAATGTTTCTGATTTATTCGATGTATGAAAGAATTCTTCAGGTAAAGTTAAAATTACTTTAGAAGACGAAAAATAAATTACATTGCAAAAGGGACAACCTAATTTAAAATACGATTAGGGCGTCGTTCTTATTGCTGATTTTTATGCAGCTGATTCTTCTATTGCAATTGTTATTTTATTAAATCTTTTTTAATATTCCTATTTGTCGATAGTATTTTATTAACTAAACAAATTTGATTTATATTAAAAAAACGTTTTAAGTAACATTATTCAGATACGTGGAGAAATATGCTTTTTTCACATCTGAAAAGTATTAGAAAACATTTAGATATTGTTATTTTCTTAAAAAAAAAAAAAAAAAAAAAAGAAGAAGAAGAAGAAGAAGAAGAAGAAGAAATGCATTAAATGAAACATGATAAAGAAATTTGCAAAAATAAATGCAAAAATTAACTAAAGAGACTGAAATAAGTATGAAATTTAAGAACAAGTTTTGTTAATAACTGGTTATAATTTATGGATGCGAAGAACCACATCCCCCCTCCCCCCTAAAAAACACAAGAAATTTTTTTGTTAAATGAAGATGCATAACCTGTCATCGTTTTGATAATATATTAAACCCTAAGTTATTAAATTACTTTTACAGATCCATTATTCTAAGTCAATAATGTTTCCAGATTTAAATTAGTTTTTGATCGAAGTTATTGCATCGTCCTGTTTCCGTATACGTGACAATTTTTTTTACTTAATATAGTATAGCAAAGTTTTGAACAACGAAAATTGAGAATAATCCAGTGTTGTTGTTGGGGTTAAGGCCAATTGTCTACAATAGGGGCGCTGTGCCTAAGGGGAATGCTCTCCTTAAGAGTCTTTCTCTGGGTGGTCCTGGCTCATATTCACATGTGTTATGGAAAAAACCACAGAAAACTCCGAACGGCTATGTCGAGGAGATCGGCCTCGAATTGAACTCGTCATTTCCCTTCTACCAGGTCTGAATGCAATACCATTCGGCAACTGGTAGGGGTGAGAACAATTCAGACTTGAATCCAACTGGGAATCCAACTGGAGAGGATAAAATAAGAGAGAAAAAATTATCTGTTTAAACCTGGGAACTTTGTCAAAGTCATAAAAACGTTATAAATTAATACTTCCAAATAAAGTGCATGGAACTATTTAAACGAATTTTATAATGTAAATCTGTAATAGTTTTAAACTGACCGATTAAAGTGCGATTTTTAATAAATGAAATGGGACATTTGCCATTATGTTTATTATTTTAGATATTTGGCTTATAAATGATAGTATTTACGAACATATATATACGATAATAGGTAAATTATAATAGAATATGTTATCCATTTATAATAAATCAAATTTATATATAGGCAATTCTCGTGATAAGAATTTTCCGTATAAAAAAATAAAATAAGTAATTATGAAAATTGTAAAATAAAAGTTACGTGAAAAATGTAAAAATATATACTTGTTTTAAGATTATTAACAGCTTATATATATAATTGTAGTTCTTGTCAACCTTTAAATAATCTAACATTTTTACTAGAATACAATTTTAAGTGAAACGCATTTTTCATAATTGCCTATAAAGTCCCATAAAATACAGAAATACACTTATCAAACACATCGACCAATAACCTTTTTTAAATTTACTTTAATGTTACAAGTTTAATTTTATTTCCCTTTCCTTATATTTTCAATTTTAATTTTTTCTACCATTCCAGTCTTATTCAATACAAAATCTTTTGAATCCATAAATGTTTAAAGCATTTCTTTTCCTGAAATCAGAATCTCTAAGAACTTAAAAAAAAAAAAAAAAAAAAAAAAAAAAAGCGTAAAAATAAAATAATCGAAAAGAACAGAATGGATATTTGCTTTCTTAAAGAAATAGTTTAAAAATTCTTAAAGTTTCACTTCAAGTGCAGCTACAAAACATTACTATGCCTTTTGGATATGTACTCTTATATTTTACGCTTTCAAGTTTAAATATTGTAAAATTTTCTTGTAACATTCTCCTTATATTCAGCTTACGTATATTGATATATATATATACTTGATATATATATATACGTTGTATCCAATTTCTATGATATTTGACAAAATATTCTACGTACAGCTTCATTCGTATTGCTTAATACACATAGCTTTATTCAGAGTGATTTCTCAGTAATTATCCACAGATTAATAAATAACAAAAAAGCCCGCCCGCGAACAATAATAATAATAATAACAATAATGAACAATGTATAAAGGTTCTTAATCTGATTGGTAGAACAATACTCAATAACAACTGAAACTGATTCTATGATAACATGGAACAATTAAAAAGTTATTCACAAATCATAAAGTATGTAGCTGTTATTAATATCCAATGAGTCAGGTGATGTTTGATATAAACTAAAACCATCAAGCTTAATTTGTTTGAAAATGCTTATATTTATTAAGGTCTATACGTCGTTAATAATAATTTTATTGTGTACATATATATATATATATATATATATATATATATATATATATATAATAAACTCTTGAAATTAATAAGAAAAAAATCTGAATCCTCAATAAAAACTTTAAACTATGTAATTTAAAACCAATGCGCAAAATGCAGCAAAAGAAAATAAAATACGAAAATAAATTAAAAAAAAAAAAAAAAAAATAATAATAATAATAATAACCGGAAATAAATTAAAATCAATCCCAAAACACATGGGAAACTTCTTCAGGGGAGTCCTACCCCCATGTAGAGAGCGAAAAATGAGAAGTTTCCGAGGGAATGTGTGATTCAGCCAAAGTATAGTTCCCAGACTCCGACTTCTCAAAGATGAACGCAAAAATATATGAAGCAATCAAATTCAAGGTGAAAAACGAATTAATGCAAAACACTATAATATAAAGAATTAAACTTATAAATGAGTATTTATAAATACTATACATTAGTAATACTAATATACATTAGTATACTAATATACATTAGTAAATAATAATACACTAGTATAAAGTATAAAAATATATAAATACAAATTTATAGACCAAGCAGAATGAAAACAGGAAAAAATGAAAAAAAAAAAAAAAAAAAAAAAAAAAAAAAAACAACGAACCCTTCTTGGCTGGTAGGCCCACTTACCAGCGGGGGGTTGGTGGGGGCTACCGCGCCCCTCAACACCCCATGTCATTAATGCACCCACATTTATATAGAGTTTAATTCGGTTAGTAAAAAATAATTCTGTTTTTAAAAAAATAATTTATCAAAATTATTATTTAAACAAATTATCTTTTATGATAATGCGGACGATTTCCATATTAGAGAAGTAGTATAACACTAAATATCCAAAAAAAAGTTGAATTTATTCTCAATGTTGCATTAAAAAAAAAAAAAAAAAAATGTTGTTAAAAATGAAAAAAATCGATAACTTTATTTTAAATTATCGCAGATCGATGGTTCAACCATTTGTTTTAAAGGTATTAGCGAGCTATTTTGAAAGATACCCATCATGAAAATTTATTCCCCTCGAGAGGGGACTTCCCCCCAGGGGGTGAGGCGAGTCTCCTACATACACAAAAAATTTTCCCAGTTCACTATCTGTGTTACAAAAATATATATTCGTTTCATTTAGTTTAGTGCAGTCTATAGATGTTAAACTATACTTACCTGCAATTTTCCCCATAGACGTAATGTATTTGAATACTTTTGAGTGTTCCTGTACACGAATCATTTGCTTCATCTCAACGAAAAGCTTACTGTAGCCTCCTTATATGATACACATTTAGAATACCGAATTTGGAATTTCTGCTACTATTTGTTCTTGAGATATGCTGATAACAGGCACACAGACCATTCGCTAAAAACATGATTTTCGTATTCAGGGGACCTCAGAACATGTAAATATAGCAAAAACTCACGTTCGAAAATTTGACCCTAAAACAATACTTTTTCCACCCAATGGGTAAGAGAAAGTAAAAAACAAGACAAAATTTTATGAGGTTAATCCAATATATATATTTCACAATTAATCATGTGAGAAAATCCATCGTATATATTTTAAAATATTTCTAAAACGAAATAATGTGGAATACTACACATAAAGTTTTCAAAATTATATGTGTTAATTTTTAAGATATCTTCTGAGTTTTTTTTTTTTTTTAATATTTTAAGACTGTGTAGTTATTTTTAATGATATAGCAGTTACCATCAGATTCTAAAATATTCAATATATTGTTAAGTAAAATATATATATATATATATATATATTTGCTTTGTAACTATAACTAAAAGTACCACAAGTAAACTTTATATGTATTAATGAACTGCTTTTATTGCAGTTAATGGATAGTGAACTTCTGTGTGTCTCAAATAGTATCAGTGCTAGTAAATGAACAGATTTGTCAACTGCTGAATTTATGTTTCTTTCTGTAATTGATCAATGTAGCTATATACTAAATGAGTTGATTATCCCATTTCAAATTTTGCAGCCGATTTCTGAAACTGCAAAGCTTTTTAACGTTTTACTTTGTTAGAGTATTTGGATCCGTTAGTTTAAATACGTTAGTAAAGGGGAGGAGTGAATTTTGGACAAAATCGTTGAAGAAGGAGTTAGCTTTCTGAAATGATTATGTCGATTATTAAAAGAAGACTTGGCGTGGGAAAACAAGGCAAACAACTACATCCAGAACGCCAAAAAGAAATAATAGGAAGACTGACAGCTGTTTCGGTAGCATTTAGCATACCGTCTGCATTGCATAAAGATTTTAGAGAAAAGTGCTCTTATATATAGGAAATGGAACGGATTCGGCTCAGTACGGTCATCCAATAGAATTGCGTGAAATGTGGGTGATTGGCCAGTAATAAATTACGAAGCCCTAGTAGTGAAAAATATGGAATAATTAAGAAAATGAGAATTGAATGTAAAATTTCTAACAATCAGACAAATGGGGTACAGCGAATTCATCATTAAGAATATTTTTAAGATATTTATAAATATGAAAAGCTTCAAAGAAATCGAGTTCATGAGTGGATTCATGCCTGCGAATTATTTTATCTTAATCAAATTTAAAATTATGGTTTTCCTCCCAGTAATGTTTAGAAATAACCGATTTATTGGTTTCTTGCTTACGAACGTAATTAATATATTCTTTAAGAAGGAATCTAAGACTGCGTTTGTTTTGGCATATGCATGATAAACCGCACTGGCTAGAAATGCTACAGATGCCCCAAGAATTATGCATATCGATAAGATATTTTAATTGAGAAAAGGTGATTTTATTGGAAAGTGAAAAAGTTATTTTAAAATCATATTGTTTGAGAATTTTAGCTATGGCCTGAATAGAATTAGGATGGATGGATGGATGGTTGGGTTTTACGTCGCACTGGTGCTGAGCAGATGGGCAATTGGCAACGGTCTGGGACACACCCCTAGATGTGGTCCGGAGACATGCCATCACAATTTTGATCCTCCACGAAAGGGATGGCTTTCCCGCTTCGGTGACCCCAGAGGTATAATTTTTTATGGGAACATGGATGACATTGCGGCCACGACAGATTTTACGTGCACCAGTCACCATTAATGTACACGACGGTCTTTGGCAGGCTCGAGTACTGAACCCGCAATCTTCCAATTACGAGGCCGGTGCTCTACCGACTGGGCTACCGCGGCCCGAATGGAATTAGAAAAATAGGGTAAAACAGTACTGATATTAGAAGAGACTGATTTATAAAATGAAGTACATGGAAGTTGTAATTTTTGGATAGTTTTATCTATAACGGAAGGGTTATCAAGCTCGGTCCATCATTATGGCTTTTGGATATTTGATTTCAGAGCTTAATAAAACAGAATCGGAACAAATATTAAGGGAACGGTTAAAAAAAATATATATATAGAAAGCTGCCGTTAAAGGTGGGTGGGTTACATGAACGCGCATGGGAATTAGAGAGTCTGCAAATTTTTTACGATAGACGGTGGTGGAAAATCCATCTAGAACGCGTGAGACAAGAAATAGAAGTGAGCCTATTTTCTATTTCATATCTGAGTTGGATATTACTGTCTATAGAATTTATAGTTTGTAAGACGTGGTCAATAACGTGACGATATGTGTCAATAAGCGTGAAGGTGTCAACAACGTAACGGGTCCAAAAAGGCAAAGACATTTTCTTAAAAAGCGTGCAATCAAAATAATGCATATAAATATCAGCGAGAATTGGGGAGAAAGGAGAATCTTTGGCTATACCTTCAGATTGATGATAAAACTTTCTTTGGAATGAAAAAGTAGTTTGTGATAAAGAAATGTGGGTCACAGAAACTAATTCTTGTACTTCAAAGGACGTGAAATAAAACTCTTTTAATCTCTTTTCAAAACAGCAGAGGGCGCCACTTATTGGAACATCAGTGAAAAGGGATTTTACATCGAAAGACACCATAGTAATATTAGTGTGAGGGCAGTTTTGAATATTTTTTGCGAATATGAGGGCGAAGTTTCTTTATGCACTGAAGACGGTACGCTAAATGCTATCGAAACAGCTGTCTGATTTCCTATTATTCCTTTTTTGACGTTCTAGACGTTGTTGTTTGCCTTGTTTTTGTGATGATGTCGATTATTTGTTTATCAACGAAGTCGAATGGTATTAATAAATAGTACAATTATATAAAATACAATAGTACAATGTATTTTATATATTAACATTATAGTATAATGTTAGTTTTTAATTTAAGCAGTATTAGAAAAATTGAAATGAGCAAATACTGTTTTTTTTTTTTTTTAAGTTTTAAAATAAACTTTTATATATCCATTATTTAACATGCTACTGTCACACAAATTGTACTGGGTCTATATTAACATATTCTAAAGTTACAGATCATTTTATTTACTTTACGATACAGAGTGATTGCAAACAATTTTGCTGAATTTGTTTCCAGCTCCCTAATTATTTTCGTAGTTTAATCTTCATTGAAAAACATGAAGAAAGGCCTGGTATTTGCATATCCAGTTTTTAAAAGCATCCCATTTAGAGATAAGTCTTTAATTTGAAAAATATATATTGTATCGGTTGTAGATCTTGATAAACTTTTGAGCATGAGTGCATATAATAAAATATTAAGTGTATTAATAAACTCTATTGATTAGAGATAAAGGAAAGTCAACTTAGCTTCTAGGTACAGTAAGACCCCGCTTAACGCTGTTTCATTTAGCGCTGTTTCGGTTTAGCGCTCTTTTATTTCCCCTGTGGATTCCCCGAAATTGCTCGCAGCAGTACGGGGATTCCCTGAAATTATGCGCGAGCTGTTTCGCATTACGCTCTACTTTGATGGAACGTATCCCCCGCGTTAAGCGGGGTCTTACTGTATTTCAAATAACTTGTAAATGAACAAATCGGCAAACTACTAAATTTGTTTATTTTGTTTATATATATATATTTTTTATTAATTGACCAATGTAGCCATATACTAAATGTTTTGAATAACTCACGTAAGCTTTTGCAGCCGATTTCTGAACTTGCAAAGGTTTTTAACGTTCCCATTTAATACAGTACTTGGATCCGATAATTTTAATAATTTAGATCAGAGGAGGGGTGAATTATGAACAAAATCGTGTAGGAAGGAGTTAGTTTTCTGTAATGACGATGCCTATTATTAGTTTATTAGCAAAGTTGATTAGTGTTAATAAATAGTACATTAATGTATGTTATGTTTTTACTTTGTAATATAATTTTAAATATTTTTTTCACAAATAGCTTTTAATTTAAGCAGTATAAGAATTGGAAATTTGAAAGGAGTAGATACTAATATGACTATTGTTTTTTACGGCGATATCTCGTCAATTAACTATCAAAATCTTTTTCGAAACTATTATTGTAAACAATATAAAGTGTGGAAAAGATCACAAACAAGTGATTCGCGGTTATAATTTCTCATACATTGGTTAGTTCTAAGAAAATTTTCTAAATATATTGTCAATGATTATACTAGAAAATAAGGTGATAGTTTAAGAAATTTCAGCTAAAAATTCAATTACTGCTCAGTTCACCCTATTTCATTAAACTGAGAGTATACCTTGCAATAAGGAATTGAATTTTCCATCCGTAAAACAACCATCTACTCAAAGAAAACGTTTAGTTTAATCCAAAATAACATTAATAATTAAACAAATAAATAAATTTAGTAATAAAATTTCAATAACATGGTTAAAACTGATATTATTATCTGTGCCACTAAATTTTAATAAACATGTTTTTCATAAAATAAATCTTTTACTATGAAAACAATTTCTTTCCTTTAAATGAATGCTAGTAGATTCCTTATAAAAAAGGCGGGTTCTTTCGAACTCTGCAATAAACAAACAGATATATCTACTTTCTAAATATGACTATAAATGAATTTTTTAAATAGAATTTCTTAAATAATTATTTTTTATTTTGTTTTATCACATATTTTTAACCGCTTAACTATACCGGGGTACATGAACATTTTTCCAAAGAACGATACTTTGTATTGTATTGCTACCAGTGAAACCACTGAAACGGTTTGTTGAAAGCTTTTAAACAGTTTTATGATAAAGAATTATCTAAAAAAAAAAAAAAAAAGAAAGAAAAAAGAAATTGTTAATAAGAAAGACTCATTTTTGTCGTAAATTCCTTTTTTTTTAAATACTTTCAAATAATATTTATTCCTTCGATTTTTCTGTCTCTTCGTCCATCTACGCTTTAACTTCGGTAAATACTTCTAAAATACCATGATAAAGATATATGCTATTCCAGTCTACTGTAGAAAATGCCTTAGAGAAAATCATAGTATGTTCATTTATGTATAAGGATTCGATTCACAATATTCTTTTGAGACGTAACAGCGTAAGAGGTTTATTTCTTTTAAAAGACCTTTTCATATCTTTATATTCAACATAAAATAGTTGAATTATCACAAAATCTTTAAATCAGGATTATCCCAAAGTGAAATTTATTCACCCCTATATCAAATTTAGGGTTGACTAATCGCTGATATATGTTGATATCTATCAAAGAAAATTAATAATCAGGTTTCTTTTTGTGAATGTCCTGGCTTAGATGCACAGGAGTATGTTTTCTTTACCAATGATTATTATGAATAATTAGTTTACTGTACCATATATATATATATATATATATATATATATATATATATATAATGGTGATGATCTATTAAGCATAGTAGAAGCCAAGCAACAGATACAAGATCACTGAAACACCAATGACCAATAAGATTAAAAATTTCTTTGAGAAATTCAGAAAAATGATTTTTTTTTTTTTTTTTTTTTTTATCAGTGGATGAAATACACAAATTTCAAGAAACCAGATTTATTAATTAACAACCTGCAAAACAAACGAATCAATAAACTATCACAACAAATATTAACTTAAAACCATAAACTCTATCAAAATTTATGAAAAAAATAATTTAACAAACTTGAGATAGGAAGGAAAGAGGCAGGCGGCAAGACTTGTGACTTTTCTGTGGGGTTAAACTAGTTTCACGCCGGCAACATTCTCCCAGCCTGCCAAGACCAAAATAGGGGTCTTATCTATTTAAAAAGTAATATATCAAAGCAGGTGAATAACAATGAAACCACGAAGCAACAGTGAAATTCACTTATTGATTACAATGTGTTTAATAGTATGATTATATATATATATATATATTCAAATGTATTTTTAGATTTCAGAAAAAAGAGCTTGATGTGAAATTTTAGCAGCGTTAGTCCAATTTTCATACAGTCCAAGAAAGAAAAAAAATATTTATGACGTTCATTCGCTTTGTTTATCTGTATTTAACATATCTCGTTTCAGTAAATAACTTCTGATACCAATATATAAAATTTAGGGTTTTTCTGGCTTATTCTAGAATAAAATCTCTTAAAAAATATATATTTTTCGAAAAACTGGTTATTTTACAGAAACGTATTAATTTATTCATATACTCTCGGGTCTACCAGGGGCACATCCTTTAAGCACATTAAAATGTATTTTAGTTTTCGCTGAAAAAAAAAAAAAAAAAAAAAAAAAAAAAAAGATCATTTCCCGAATTATAATAAAGACCTTTTCCAATTTATGCAGGATTAATAATACTGATTCGTTTACGGGTCCACAGAAAATATTCGGATACATTACAAAATACTGTAGGAGTGTCTTTTAAATTATGTTAAAATAAAATAAATAAAATAAACCTATTGTGTTAGGAAAATCACAAAACTTTCTTTTATTTTTTCCTGCGACCTGTTATGACCGTTCTTCGCCACGGGAATTTAATTATTATTCGCAGTATATCATTCAAAAAAAAAAAAAAAAATATTTTAATTGAAACTTACTAATGAAGTAAGAGAAAAGATTATTATATTTAATGAATAAGATGTGTAAATTTGCACTCATATATATCGTATTTCCCGCATTAGCCGGCATGCCGGTAAATTCGGGAGAGACCAGGTTTTTTACTATCGCTCCTGGTAAATATGGTATCCTGATTTTTACTATCGCTCCTGGTTTACTATCGCCTCGCACATTGTTGCCAGACTTTGCGACATTTTTTTTTCAATAATTACCAATAATTTTGAGAAGTGATATTTGATATACATAACTGATGGTTCCTCGATTCGATTTCTCTATTATGTACATCAAATATCACTTCTCAAAATTATTGGTGACCATCGAATAAAAAAGTCGTAAAGTCTGTCAACATTGTCCCCGCAGCATATTTAGGAACCCTCAATCGTAGACCATTGGCAATAACCTATGTAAACAAACACGCTTTCGCCAGAAATGTGTCTTTGGTAGGGTGACATATTTTTAATTGCAGAAATGTAGAAAATTGTCGAAATGTCCCCACTTTGATAAAAGTGGGGAACCCATGAATTGAAAAGAATAGTTCAAATTCTAGATTAAAATACATACGTATACACTTAAATTAGATAAGCAAAACATAAGAATATATTTCTCGATGGCTTATAGGTTGGAATAATATTTTCATCTTAATAATTACACATTATTATAATATATTTGTTCTTAAAACCAGCTTAAATAAAAACTTTCTCCAAAATCGCGAAATACTATTACCATTTTAGGAGTAAAAGATATCTTAGACAGAGTATAATTCTTAAACAAATACAGATGTAGCAATTCAGTTTTATGAGTTAAGGAATTTATTCTTAGGACAGAGCTCATCTGTAAATTTTCAAAGTCATTTGTGTCGTAAATAAACAAGAAATTAAACAAAATTGTCTAAAAAACTCGTATGCTTTTTAATTTCCACATACAAATACATTTAAATTGATTTATAATACAGTATTATTTATCTACCTTTATCTTGGGGTTATTTCGAAGCAATATTTACTAACATTGGCAAAGAAATAGAAACTAGCCGGTGCAGCTTTTGCTTTTTGATGCTTTTGAGCACGCAATTGGTTTGAAACTTATTTTCCACCGCTGAATATCGTGAAATGATAAACAGATTCTTGAAAAAAAAAAATGAATCCTCTCATATTTCAAAAGTTGGGACAAATGAAAACAAAATATGAAAAATGGTGTCCATAGGATACAGGATTTTTTCTTTGGACAAAAGTCAAAAAATGGGACTGTCCCCAGAAATCTGGGACGTTTAGTCACCCTAGTCTTCGGTAACCGCGAGTTTAGGAATGTGTTGAAGCAAAGGCAAGATAATGATTTTTACTATGAGATTATTTGAATACATTTTTTTGCATTTGCAGGGATATTTAGGCATACAGAATGCAAAAATTTTTAATACCAATTTCTTCGGAAGACAACATTTCAACATAGCTTTGAAAGACATGTATTTTGATCAACTGATCATGTCACAAAACCCAATTTATTTTGAAATAAATTTTCTTTGTTTTTAACCTTTAACAAACTAATTATTTTTTCTTTCATTAACATTTTTTATTTTGTTTTGATAAATTTTAATCAATAAATACGAAAAATGAGTAGGATATTTAGCATTGAATGACATATAATAAAATTAATAAAAATAACTAGAGTTTTATGCGTTTAAACCGATGCGTAAAAATAAAGTACAGCAGGTACATTTGTATAGCTAAGGGAGGTATACTAGACTCTTTTCAAGTGCTGTCAATTTTAGAGACTTTTTTATTCAACATATACCACTAGTTTTAATTGTAATGTTTGCCTAATCACATTGAAGATTAACCGTCAGTTATGTATATCAAACATCACTCCTCAAAATTATTGGTGAATATCATATAAAAAAGTCTCTAAATTTGGCAACACTGTTCCTCTCCATCTTTCTAAATGATAGAAAAGAAAATGCACATTTTCTGAAGACCAGATTTACAAAATTACTGAAATGATTAATTTCTTTATGTAAATCTTGGTAAATGTCATAAGATTTAAAAGAAAGTAGATTAATAAAAGGCACATAAAAAAAAAAGAAAGAAAGAAAGAAAGAAAGAAAAGAAAGAAAGAAGAAAAAAAAATAGAATATCAACATCAGAAATAAATGTGTTTTAATTTTTATTAATTTGATTAAAATTACAATGCAGGTTTTGATAAAGCTTTTAATACGCAGAGAAAGACTAATTTTATTTGAATGTTTTCCATAGCTATCAGATAACACCATTTCATTTTATTTAGTTAGTTTTTTTTTTTTTTTTCTGGATACTCAATATCATAACTATTCCTCTATATCTTAATTTTCTTGACAGTAGTTAATGTCATAGCATTAATATTTTTAAAACTAGTATACAACCCCGTCAAAAATGACGGAATGTGAAATCAGTTAAGGTAGTGAATCAGCGAATGCTTTTCCAGCTTCGCTGGACACTATATTTAAAGGGGACTAATGTGCAAGTTGCACCTGACGGGTCTAATATGCAAGTTGTACCTGACGGGACTAATGTGCAAGATGCACCGAACGAACAAGCTATTTCTTTTACAGAAAATACCTATTAACCCTGGACGATAGGTCTAATACTCGTATAACGTATCATATATATCGTATTTATCGTAATATAACTCAGTACATATTCCGCTTTCTTCTTCGACTCTTTTTAATAAGTATTTTTCATATGCATGGGCAAATTTAATATTTTTTTATTTTTATTTTTCGCGTGAAAACATTATTTCATCTTATGCCAACCCCCTATACATATATATATATATAACAATAACTGGTAAATTTTTTGGCAACAATTATAAATTTAAATGTCCAATTTTGAAATTATTTTCATATTTTAATTAATTCTAAAATATCTAATCAAAACTTCGTTACAAATAAGGTACCAAATGAAAGGTACCATATTTGTAACGAAGTAACTTTAGGTACCTTATTTTTAACCTTATTTATTTTAACTAATTTGATAAATATGTTATCACTATCAACTCTTTGTTTATATCAGATAAGTACATTATCACTATTAGCCCATAATTTTTATGATTGAATTTTATATTACATTTTCATTTTATCCTCCATGGGTATTTTAGAATTGCAATGGTAGTTACAAACTTTCGTTGAAATCTTTTTACATATTGAGATTAAGAGAAAAATGTAAGCACAAAAAATGTTCAGTTTTGAAAGATCTTTCCCATGATGTAACATTTATGCAGATTAATTTAAAAAAAAAAAAAAATTAAAAATACATAGCATTTCTAAGGAAATAAAAAAAAAAAAAAGGCTAAAAAAGTCTCTGTTTTGAAGCGGTCTAAACCGGAATCGTTCCTGACAGAAGATGGTCATTATTATTATTAATATTAAAAAAAAAGAAAAAAAGAAATAGAGAAATTAATGTCAAATTGTAAAATTAAGTCATCATTTTAAAATTAGGTAATAATATCTATTTTGGAATTTAGAATGTAAGCAACTCCCATCAGCAGAAAAGGTTTCCATGATTTTTGCACAAAACATAAAAAGTGATGTATAAATCCCTAAAGATAAAAGCTTTGATAGGTTTCGAATAGAAGAATTTAATTGAAATAAATAATTTTATACTGTTTATTATTATTATTAATTTTAGTATGATGACTTCATTAATTCTTCTCTTCTTATTAATTATTATTATTAATGTTAATCCTACGAGATTAATTACTGTCAGGAAAATTAAGATGTAGAGATACAATAATGGCTATTCAAAAAAAAAAGTAATCATAATAATCATAACAAATTAAAAAAAATAAATAAAAAAAAAGATAAAATGAAATACATTTATCCAATATTTACAGAAAACATCCAAATAGAATTGGTCTTAATACTTTGGGTTTTAAAAGCTCTATCAAAACTTTCATTGTACTTTTGATCAAATGAATAAAACTTATTTTATTTTTATTTTTTTCTGAAATTAAAATTTTTCTTTTTTTCTTTTCTGTTCTTTTTTTTTTTTTTCTTTTTTTATTTTTTTATCTACATTATGTTATTTGACTTATTTTAAACTTTAAGGGCCATATTAAGATTTACAAAAAGAAATTAATCACATCCGTAAGTTTTAAGCCTGCTCTTTAATATATGTGAATTTCCTTTTCTGTCAACTGCGTCAAAAATATTTTAGGTTTTTCTTCATTAAATTTGTCAAATACTGAACGTATGGCGATATTTGTATTCGGTATCGATAAGAAGGAATCACTTAATATGTATGCGATATGAAACAGAGAAAACAACTATACTTTTTAACAACTTTAGTAGCTGTTTGAAGGAAAGTGCGTGTGGCGATAGGTTGTATTCGAACCAAATAATAGTTATATATGGAGGGACAATGATTATCTTGCGGGAGAGGGGGAGGAGTACAACCAGAAAGGTGTACATTTTCAATATAGGTATCATAAAATAATAATAATAAGAAGAAAAATAATAACTCGCCAATACCTTTAAAACAAATGGTTGAATCATAGGTGTATAATAATTTTAAACAAAATTATTGATTATTATTATTATTATTATTAATGGGGAAAAAACTCTTCATACGACGGCACAAAATTGACTTTCTTTCCATAATTCGTGTGATAGTTCTCTAAGATGTAAATCATCTGCATTTCTACTGGAAAATCAACTTAATAAATAAAAATTTTAATAAATAATTTGTGATGCAATGATTTGTATAGGAAAATACATAAAAAAGGACTTGTGGCGGCCAAAATATACTATTAATTAAACCCACATTTTTGAAAAGAAAAAAATAATAATAAGTCGTCCTACATTTTCTAACATTCTACATCTTTCAATTTAAATTTCAGAAATATACGTCACACAGATTCATTTTCATTGCCAGGTTTTTCGTCGTATCAAACAATCTCCTACGTCATTGTGCGTAAAAAAGTATTTTTACAAATACTGACTAACTTTTTTAAAGTTTGTAAAAGAAAAAAGTATTTAAAATAAAATGTACAAAAAGAGATTTTTTTTTTCTTGAAAGAGATGCTTGTGTTTTTTATATAGTATTTTTTTTTTTTTTTTTTTTTTTTTCGCTTAACGAAACAAAGAAATTTGTATGATAAAAAAAAAAAAAAAAAAAGTATTTCCGTCTCATTTACGTGAGTCTAAGTATACAAACAAAAATAATACGGTAAGGGAAAAAAAAAAAACTATATAAAAATTATTTAGTTAACAGATTTCTTTTAATTATAAAAATGTGCTTCGCGAAATATAAGTTTATTTTCGCATATTATACGAGAAAAGTTTATTTATTTATTTAATTTTGTGAGGAGAAAAGAGAAGAATAAATAAAACAGTAATTTATAAGATTAATTTTTTAAAGTAATACGAATAAAGATTGAAATCATCTAAATTGTCTGTTGTTGCACGAAGTATATCAGACAAATTAGAGTTTAATTAAATTAACTTATAATGCATTTTAAATGATGAAAAATAAGTAAATTATTTATTTATATTTTTATTTTTATTTATTTATTTATTATGTGAAAGGAAAATCGACTACATCATGGATTTCTTGTTAGAAAAAATAAATTCGTATATACACAATATTCATGAGAAATCTATTTACTGAAAATGCATAGTTTGATTAAAAAAAATAAAAAATAATAATAATAAAATCTGGTGTGTCACACACACTACTTTCTCTTACCCTGAAATCTAATACTATAAATAGAGGTTGTAGATTATCAGGTAAAATAACGAGTACTGTTATGTAAACCTATGTTAAACAATTCAAATTAGGCTTAGGAAGTGTTTTATATGATAATTAATTCTGTGTGATGGGGCTACCCCCCCCCCCCCCTCAATTCCCAGTTTCATTAATGTACAAAAAACAAGCAATGAATATTTAGCTTAAAAACATATATTATTTATTTACCATATCTCTATGAGGAATTTATTTCAATTCCCGAACAGCTTTCCTGGAAATGGTAAAATATTATTAGCGAAGCACATCCACTAACAACAAATAACTAGTGTATAATGGCCACCACGCGACTTTCTACTATGTTTTCCAATACGAATTCACTCAGTAAAAATAATTTATAAAAAATTATCATTAAAAAAAAAATTATCTTCCATGATAATGCACATGGTTTCCCTAATAGAGAAGTAGTATAACACTAAATATCCAAAAAAAAAAAAAGTTGAATTTATTCTCAGTATTACATTAAAAAAAAAAAAATGTTTTGTTTTGTTGAAAATAAGAAAAATCGATAACTTTATTTTATATTATCGCATATTGATGGTTCAACCGTTCGTTTTAACGGTATTGGCGAGCTCTTTTGAAAGATACCCATCATGAACATTTACTCCCCTCGAAGGGGGACTTCCCCCGCAGGGGGTTGTGCAAGGATCCTACATACACAAATCTTTTTCCCCAGTTGACTATCTGTATTAAACAAAATATATATTCGTTTCATATGGTTTATTGCAGTCTACAGTTGTTAAATTCTACTTACCTGCAATTTTCCACATGGACATAATGTATTTGAATATTTTTGAGTGTCCCTGTACACGAACCATTTGCTTCTTCTCGAACGAAAAGCTTAGTGTAGCATCCCTATATGATACATATTTAGAATACCGACTTTCGAATTTCTGCTACTGTTTGTTCTTGAGATATGCTAATAACAGACAGACACACAGACCATGCCCTAAAAACATGATTTTCGTATTCAGGGAACCCCAGAACATGTAAATATAACAAAAAGTCACGTTCGAAAATTTAACCCTAATACAATACTTTCTCGACCCTAAGGGTAAGAGAAAGTAAAAAAAAAAAATGCTGAAACTCTTTTTTTATTTTCTCTTACCTTTCTCTCGAGAAAGTACTGTTTTAGGGTCAAATTTTCGAACGTAAGTTTTTGTTATATTTACATGTTCTGAGGTACCCTGAATACGATTATCATGTTTTTAGCGAATGGTCTGTGTGTCTGTCTGACTGTGTGGATGTCTGTGTGTCTGTTATCAGCACATCTCAAGAACAAATGGTAGCAGAAATTCCAAACTCGATATTCTAAATGTGTATCATATAGGGATGCTACAGTAAGCTTTTCGTTGAGATGAAGTAAATGGTTCGTGTACAGGGACACTCAAAATTATTCACATACATTACGTCTATGGGGGAAATTGCAGGTAAGTAGTGTTTAACATCTATAGACTGCACTAAACAAAACAGAACGAATATATATTTTTTGTAATAGAGGTAGTGAACTGGGAAAAAATTTTTGTGCATGTAGGAGCCTCTCCCCCTGGAGGGAAGTCCCCCCTCTAGGGGAGTAAATATTCATGATGGGTGTCTTTCAAAAGAGCTCGCCAATACCTTTAAAACGAATGGTTGAACCATGGATTTGCGATAATTAAAAAAACAAATGTTATCTTTTTTAAAAAAATGTAATATTGAGAATAAATTCAACTTTTTACTTTCTCTCACCCATGTTTTATGGTCAAATTTTCGATCGTAAGATTTTGTTATATTTACATGTTCTGAGGTCTCCTGAATACGAAAATCATGTTTTTAGCCAATGGTCTGTGTGTCTGTCTGTCTGTGTGTATGTCTATTTGTGTGTCTATGTGTCTGTCTGTCTGTGTGTCTGTTATCAGCAAATCTCAAGAACAAATAGAAGCAAAAATTCCAAACTCGGAATTTAAATGTTTATTATATGGGGATGCTACACTAAGCATTTCGTTGACATGAAACAAATTTTTCATGTAAAGGGACACTCAAAAGGATTCAAATACATAACGTCTATGGGGGAAATTGCAGGTAAGTAGAGTTTAAGATCTATAGACTGCGCTAAACCAAATGAAACGAAAACATATTTTTTGTAATAGAGATAGTCAACTGGGAAAAGGTTTTTGTGTATGTAGGAGCCTCGACTCACCCCCTGGCCAAAAACAAATAGAAATACAGTTAGGCCATTCAAAATTGGTACAGATAGGTTTTAGAGGCCTGCAAATCGAATGGGGATATTTTCGAAAGTGTAAAAATATTAGAAGGCCGGGAGGGGGGGCAGAGGGGCAAAAAAAAATAGAGTTAGATCATTCAAAATTGGTACATCGAGGTTTTAGATACCTACAAATCGATTGCGGATATTTTTGAATTTTTAAAATTATTGGGAGGGGCGGGAAGGGGGGAGGGAGCGGAGGGGCAAAAAAAAAAAATAGAGATAGATCGTTCAAAACTGGTGCATAGAGGTTTTTGATACTTACAAATCGATTGCGGATATTTTTGAATTTGTAAAATTATTAGGGCGCTCATATATATGCATTCGCGCGTGCGCATCGCGCACGGGTCTACGCTGCCGAAGACAGTGGGGACCCGGTGCGACATTTTTGTTAAATGAAGATGCATAACCTGTCATCGTTTTGATAATATATTAAACACTAAGTTATTAAATTACTCTTACAGATCCATTATTCAATGTCAATAATGTTTCCAGATTTAAATTATTTTTTGATCGAAGATATTATATCGTTCTGTTTCCGTATACCTGACAATTTTTTCACAATCACAATTTTTTTTCTTTTTTTTTTTTTTTTCACATGATAAAAATTAATGCAATTTTGAGAATTCATTAATTATAATGATTCATTTAAAAATAGTGACCAGCGAAGCGGGCGTAGCCTGCTAGTATATATATATACTCGTGGTTTCAAACAAGTAAAATAATAATAAAAAATAATTTAAAATAACAGATGTAATTCTATTTAAGGACCTCTTATAAAAGATTTTGTAATTTTGTTTTATGGCCACCGATAAAATACTCGAAATTATGCTCTTTTTTTTTACTAAATTAGAATAAAAATTATTTAAAAAAAATAAACAATCTATAATAAAAAAAAATCTGGAGTGACTCCACTCGACTTTCCGAACATTGAGTAATTAACAGTTTTGTAGATAAAGTAAAGAAAGAGGAGTTGTTAAACAAACAAAAGAGAGAAAACCATAATAGAGTGTTTGAGTATTTTTCTCCATCTATTACACGATGTTTTATTTAACGCTACTGAACTTTGGGCCCATAGATCATAATGATAAAGAATTTTTTGTTGTGTCCCTGTAAAAACCTATAAATGCTAAATTCACCAAAATGCTTATAATTAGTGCAACAGTGATTTATAATACTCATATAAATTTTCAGCTCAATTCAATAAGACGTTTAGATGCTATCGTACTTTTAAAAATTTAGTCCCATAGGCCATAATGATAAAGAATTTTTCTTTGTGTCCCTGTAAAAAAACTGTAAGTGCTAGATTCACCAAAGTCTATACAGTTAGTTCAACTGTGATCTATAACATGTGTACAAATTTTTTGCTCAGATTAATAAGGCGTTTAGGCGCTATCACACTTTTAAAAATTTGGCCCCATAGGCATAATGATAAAGAATTTTTCTTTGTGTCCCTGTAAAAAAACTATAAGTGCTAGATTCTCCAAAATCTATACAGATTGAGTATTTGTGACCTATAATATGTGTATAAATTTTTTGCTCAATTGAATAAGGCGTTTAGATGCTATCGCACTTTTAAGATTTTGCTCCCATAGGCCATAATGATAAAGAATTTTTCTTTGTGTCCCTGTAAAAAAACTATAAGTGCTAGATTCACCAAAATCTATAGGGTTCGTACTATGGTGACTTACAATATGCGTACCAACTTTCAAGTTAATTGAACGAAGCGTTTAGACGCTAGCGTGTTCACTCACAGACATACACACATACACACATACACACATACACACACACATACATACATCATCGTAAAAATAGTGAAAACGGACTCAGGGGACCTCAAAACGTATAGAAACATCAAAATCTCGAATTCAGATTTTTGACATGATTACAATACTTTCCTCACTATAGTGTTCGGAAAGTAATAAAATATTATTAATTTAAAAGTAATATCACGCATGACAAATAAAAACCGTAAATATTATGGTACATTTTTATGGTTATTTGTATCAGATTTAGGTAGAGTAAAAAAAAAAAAAAAAAAAAAGTAATAAATTTGGGGTATTTACAAATTATTTCTTCAACAAATAAACTAGGGATGATTTTGATGAATTTGAGCTGAAGTTAGTTTTCATATCTAGTTAATTACATTTAAATTACATTAACTTACTAGAATTATATTATCTTGATTTTTATAAAAGTTAAAATAAATTTTTCTCCATTATTGTCTATTTATCACAATATTTGGACACAGTTTTTGATTTGGAGACTATGGTAAATTCGAAAATATGTTCATCTGGAAATATCGACCTCAAGCCTGGCGAAGTCTGACTAGTATAAAAATATTCTTTAACGATATTGGCAAAGAAATGGTTAAAATTTATTCTTGAAGTAGGTGTTATATCTATTCAACATTCTCGATTCTTTAAAATCCTTTCCACTCAAAGTGCTTTGTAGACATTTTTGACAAAATCGAGAACACATGCATCCTTTCTATACTTAAATATTAAGTCTCGAGGGATTCTATAAAGAGAAACGAATTGTAAAACGGTAAGGTATAAGTTACAGAAGTTTCGCTTTGTTGAATAACAATGAGATATTTCTCGAATAGACTTCGCTCAACGATAATTTCTGTACTGTTATAGGAAATGAATTTTTCAGCAGAAGCAAGTTTTATAGTTTAGGTGATTTTACACGAGATGTAACATATATATATATATATATATATATTTATACATATACATTTTTCGGTTGAATAATACTTGGATAATTAAGCACTTTGAATATTGATATTTATATTTGTTTCATATTATAATATTGATACGGATTCTGTAGTTTTTAAAAACAAACTTTGCAATAAATAATCTCTACTGTGTAAGTAGTTTTTACGCACTAAAATAAAACAAAATTCTTCATGAACTACACATGTGGAATATTTTAAAGATATAACTTTAAAAACTATTTGAGCAATGCAATAGCATAGATATATAAGGGATCTTAATAAATGTTACTCAACATTTTATCTTTTTCAGTTTGGCCGGACCTAAAAAAATATAATTACTTTCTTAATTTTTTTTTTTTTTATAGTTTATTAAGGGTGATATTTTTCTTAATATATATACACACACATATATATATATATATATATATATATATATATATATATATATATATATATTTTAACACAAAAAAATTATAAGTTATTTTAGCGTTAAAAGAAAAAATAAAAAAATAAAAAAACAGAGATTTTTGTAAAATATTTAAATTTAAAATATTTAAAATATTATAAAAATATATTCTATAAAGTAATGTTTTAGAATTGAATATTCTTCGTTGTAAAATCTTAAAAAGAAATTGTTTTATAAAATGATAACTGAAAAACTGAATGAGAATAAATTTAAATGAAAGAAATATTTTCCTGAAACGTATCTTCAGAAATGAATGGTTAAAGCCTTGATAACAAAGAAAATAACAAAGATGGATATAAAGTCAAGTCAATGGAAACGTAAACCGAATTGTTATACGGTAATAAGCGCTGTTTTACAGTAGGTTCTCAAGCCAGCGATCACTAACGTCAACACATGCTTCAAGCCATCGTCGCTTACATGACCGTATATTTTCAAATATGTCGAGAATTATTCTAACGTCAACAGTCTGGCGACGATTATTTGTTGGGAGACAATAATGATATCATAAAAGGTGTTCTCTTCTACCCTTTCAATAATAATAATAATAATAATAATAATAATAATAATAATGATGATGATGATAATAAAATGAAATAAATAAATAAACATGTCAAATCTATTAATTGTAGAGATCATCAAATACATTCACCTAGACCTAAACATGCCGTATTTAGGTAATTCCCATCATTAATACTAAAATATGGGTAAGTATCATCATGTTGGAATTAGGTTCTGCTTAGAATAGGCATAGGTAATTCAATCAATAATTCTGGCAGTGTCTCTTTCAGGAAGTTGAAGAAGTATACTCCAATCAGATATTCATGTACCCTACCAGGCTAAATATTTATTGACAAGATTCGCTGGTATGAATGTAGTCTATTTGAATTCAGACTCATATGTGCCCAACATGGGCAATAGGGTCATGAAACAGTCGTTCTTGTGGAAATGTCAATTTGCTGGTAAAGGATATGTATAAGGGAAATCCATTTTTAGCGAAATCTGTTATATATACCAACTACAACTAGCTAACTCTTTACGCAGAGGAAAATCTTTCACTTTTAGTGCTTGAAATATTTGTAAGTGAAATCCTTCACAAGCAAACGCTTCAAACCCATGACACACACGCCAAACCTCCTGTGTTTGTAGAAAGATTAAGGATTCAGATATGGTTTAATTGTATGCAAAAAACATTCTTCAACTACGCTAGTTCGGGCTGTTCTGGTCCTGCCCAAATTACTCTGCTAGCAGTGAATAATGCATTTTCACACAACTGGTGATGCACTGACACATTTTATAATAATGCATTGAAACTAAGATTCTGCGTCACGGTAGTTCGGGATTTTTTATCCAACTAACACCCTCCATTAAATATTAAAAGTGTTAGTTGGATCTAATCAGCGGATCATTCATGACGTAAATAGAATAGTTAGGTAAAACAAACATATTTTTTGGAGGAAATGAAAAATACATCTTTAATTAGATCCTTACCAAGAAACCTTGAAAGATTTATAAGCACATGTTTGTGCAAATGACAGAAATATTCAAAAAAAAAAAAACCTAGAAAATAAATGACACAACATATTGCTAAAAGTAAATTTTATTAAATATTATTTTTCCTTCATTTTTTTGTGATTTAAAAAAAAAAAAAAAAAAAAAAAAAAAAAAACCATAAAAATTAACCCAAAATATAAGAAGAAAAACATTTAAACATGCTTAATTATTTCTGTAAAAATATGATGCGTCTTCATAAATTATTTTTTAACTTTTGAATAAGTTATTAATATAAAACAACTAAAGTTTGAATTACTATCGCTATATGTTTGTATATTTTTAAATAACTAATCAAATGTTCCATATTTTTAAAGTAACATATGAAAACAAATATTATATTTACATATTTCACTGCATTTCGGAAGTAAATGATTAATCATAATTCTCAAAAGATATTAAATAAAATTTTTAATAGATCTTAGTTTTAATGTAAATTAACAATTCTTCTAAATTTATCTTGCATATTAAAACGCTAATATATTCTGTTACTAAAGATGCGATATATAACTATTTTGCAAAATGTGATGTGAAAAATTATTCAGTTAATGTTTCCGTTCTCCTAGGTAAAGGACTACAAATTCATTAGTCATGTAAGTTAATATCCGTTCTGTTTTATAAACTTTTAAAAATTTCTTTCAACATATTTCTTTATTTTAGGGACAATTTGATGAGTTGCGCTCTTTGCGAATATATTAAATCTTGACAAGATACTCGAGAATGATACTATTAGTGAAAAGTCATTGTTTAAATTATAAAACATTCTAATAAAGCAAATAATAGAAAGGATCTATATCCGCAAAAAGACCATTTTAAAGAACTTGGAAATTGGCAGTTATAAATATGTTTTACATTTACTGCAATTAGAAAATGTCAAATTGTACATTATCGGGAAAAAAAAAAAAAAAAATTGGTGTATTGATGAATTTTCAGAGACAGACAAATGAAATAAGGTTTTAGCACATACGAGGTGTGGCTATTAAATAACGAGACTATTGCTGCTACAGATGAACTACATATGCGCCAAATGCGAACGACCGACAGCTGTGCAGCGTAAAGCCTTCTCTTTTGATTGCAGCTCTTCCCGTGTTTGTAGAGAAATTAGTCTGGTCGTAACCTTCGTTTGTGTAAGAGGTGTTTGTTTCGTTTTGCCGAAAAGTGTAAAAGTAGAGCAACAAATTGTCGTGAAATTCCACGTGAAACTTGGTAAAATCGCTAGTGAAACTTATCTTTTATTAAAACAAGTTTATGGCGATAAATGTTTATCACGTGGGCGAGTTTATGAGTGGTTCAACCGTTTCAAGATGGCTGAGAAGACTTTGGAGATGATGACCGAAATGCAAAGCGATGATGATCCTTTTTTTTTCGACATTCATGGTATTGTGTACCTTCACTGGGTTCTTGAATGTCAAACTATTAATCAATATTAGTATCTTGAGGTGCTTGCTCAACTCCGTGAAGGGGCAAGGAAAATCGACCCGAATTGTGGAAGAACAAGTCATGGGTTCTCCATCAAGACAATGCGCTGACTCACACGTCATTGTCTGTCAAGGCGTTTCTAGCCAAATACAACATCCCAGTTTTAGACTTTCCGCCTTATTCGCCTGACCTGGCCTCATGTGACTTTTATCCGTTCCCCAAAGTTAAATCTGTATTAAAAGGAACAAGATTTGAGTCAGTTAAAGCTGTGAAATAAAAAGCGGCACGCCTCATGCAGGAGCTCACAGAATAAGACTTCCAGCACTGTTTCGAACAATGGAAAATTCGCATGGAGCATTGTAGGGATAGAGGAGGGGTGCATATTGAAGGTGATAATAACTAAATATGTATATATTTAAAATAAAATGTTTTACAGCAATAGTCTCGTTATTTAATAGCCACACCTCGTACACTGGTTCTCATAATTATAAGGACACCCGTTTTCCTATATTAACTAAACACTGAATACTATTATTTAAACATATATATTTTTTATTAATTTGAATTTCATTAATAGACTATATTTAAAAAGTTTTATCGTTTTATATCTTTAAAAAACTTTAAAAAACTTTAAATACGGTCAAAAAGATGATTTTTCAGGTGTTCACAGTTGTAAGGGCAGCTCGAATCTTAGTAATTTTTTTTTTCAGTTATTTTTTAAATTAATATTTTATGGGATCTCTTTTTAGGGTGAAACAGTCAGACATTCTCTCTGTTATATATATATATATATATATATATATATATTTAATATTCAGTTTCAATACCATTCCATACAGCACAGATGATATTCTGAAGACATTTAAACTATTTAGAATTGCTTTCCACTTGCATGCACTTTTCTAATATGATAAGTTAAGGTTTTTTCAACTTTTAGGTCACGGGAATGGCAATAATACAGAAGTTTCTTTCTTCAAACTATTTCCTATTGCTCTAGAAATAGAGCAAATATGTCAGTCTTGTTGAAAAAAATATTATTTCCCCCCAAAATTTAACAAAAATCTGAGAATTTCACGTTGAAAATTTGCAGATATTCTCTTGATGTTCATAATAATAGAAAAAAAGTACGAAATTCATTCTGCCTTCAGTAGAAGCAGCTCCCCAGAGCACCATAGATCCACCTTTAAAATGCCCGACTCATATCTGCCTTTAAAAAATCTGCTCTGTCTTTCGCTATCTTCAGATCGTGCCAGTAACTGTTAAGACAATTTGGTTAATCAAGAATAAAATGTTTTGCATCCGAAAATGCAACATTTTGCCATTTAATATTGTCTTTATTCAACTTTAACACAGACGTTCTTTCCCCCATTAAATTCTTATTGATTAGTACAGGTTTATTATTCATTTTAACATATTATTAATTATTTTAAACATGCATAAATGTGAAACCCAACCTTTCGTTAGAAATTACGAGCAAATTCATAAGCAGTCATTATGAGTAGAACAGTAAGAGGAATTATGAATCTTCGATGTCTGTAAAACAACTCTGATTTTGCATCTGATCTCTCTCCTATCGAACCAGCAGTTCAACGTTTGATCACATTTCTTTCAGAAACTTTAGATCTTCGAATTTCATTAGAAATTCAGTGGATTGAAATTATCCTTCCACTTAAAAAACACATTTATCAAACTTTATTACATGAACGTTCTTTTTTTCGAGGAATTATCAGTAATGTGCGTCCAAGAAAAGTTGAAGGCTTATATATGAATTAATCTAGCCCAGTATTTAACAAATTCGCATGTCAACTGTAATTTATCTGCTAGCAAGTTAAATAAAATGAAAAAAATCTTGATTGTCCCTATAATTTTGAACATCTAAAAACGTGGAGAAAAAAATATTTTGGTTTATTTTTTATTAATTTTGTTCCATATTATAAAAATTATAGCAGTTTTGATTTTTAAAATACTAGGTATATTAAGTGCACTTAGTATAATCTTGTTCACAATTATTTTCACATTAGTTATTTAAAACAAAAAGTGTCCTTATAAATATGAGAAGGAGTGTAGATATAATATATATGTATAAAGATTACAAGAAAACTTGATAAAAGGATTAACTTGATTTCTTCTAATATTCTAAGCATTTGTAGTTTATGAAAATAAAGACTATTACATTTTACTATTAAATTTAAATGCTTATCATCTCAGAAATGATCAATATATTCAAACATTTAAGACTATTGAAAATTGCAACCAATTTTGCTTTTTGTTACCTATATATGAAAAAAAAAATATATTGTTTTTAAATCAGACTTTTGAAAATAAATTTATGATAGAAGTTTTGAGGATTTTTTAGCAGTTGGTCTAGATATTTGTCTGCCTGTTTGTTTCTCTGTATGTGAGAGAGTCGGTAATAATGAAAAATATTTATTAGCAGGAAGTCTGTATCTGGTATTCTAAATCAGCATTTGATTGGGCTGCAGAAATATATCCGAAATTAAATGAAATAATTTATAAATAATAATAATACAGTGAAACCTCTCAAGTTGGACACCCCTATAAGTTGGACACCCCTCTAAGTTGGACGCTTTTTCTCGGAACGGAATGTATCCATTAACATTATATCTAACCCCTATAGGTTGGACACCTCTCTCAGATGGACACTTTTTCTTGGAACCGTAGGTGTCCAACTTAGAGAGGTTTTACTGTAATAATAATAATAATAATAATAATAATATATATATATATATATATATATATATATATACATTTAGTAAACGCTACTACATAAGAAGTTTACTTAGTAAAAGCCATGCATGCCTCTAATTTTAACATTACAAAAAGAATATATATAAAATATTTTTTTAAAAATCACAGAAATATAAGATCCAACCCCCCTCCCCCCCACCCAAATATCACAAAAGGGATTGCTATTGAAAAAAGGAAGTTGATGCCATTTTTTCTATATAAACGACCCCCAAGCAAAATCTCATTATACAGTCTTAAACTAGACGTTATTACTAATCGATTGAAACTTGCCACATATGTGTAGGACAATTTGCTATAAAATTAATTAGATTGATCTTTTTTTTTTCTGTACATAACGGATTATTTGGCTTGCTCGTAAAGTTTAGCCATTATCAGAAAAAATAAATTAGAAAAGCATTAAAACCCCCCAGACAATTAGAAGTGTAAAAATAAAAAAGAATAAATGAATAAATATATTTACAACAACAAATTATGCAACAAACTAAGATAAATTATACTTATAAAACAATTGAAAAGTCAGTTAATTGCTAGAGAATTTCAATTGCTAAAATTTATTTTTTGCTGTTTCCACCAATTATATGTCGGTGGTCAAAATGTGTAATGTATAAACACTAAACAATAAATTCATGATAAAATTATGATTGCGTAATATTCAGGCTAATTGACTAATTCTATTTGCGCGTCCTTTCTTCTGTCAAAAAAAAAAAAAAAAAAATCACACTCTTTTTAATTAATTTTTTATAGATAATTAATTTTTGACAGGTGAATAATTAATTATCCGCTTACAAATTAAAAACTAAACACATATCCCATATAAATTTAATACACACAAACTACAGATAAAATTAGTTTATTTTTCTACAGTAGTTAAACATTGGGATTCTTGAAAAGTTGTTGCACAGTCATGTGTATTGTTTGAGCTGACCAATGGGCTCTTCCCACCTGACGTCAGAGGTCACATGATAGAGGAAAAACAAATAGCAGACGAAGTCTTGTTTATCTATAGCGATTGCTGAAATAACATATTTTCTATTCTTATTTTTGATAAATCGTATTTAATCTGTGTTATTATTTTTTTTTTTTTATAAATTATCATTTTTAATCCATTTTATATCATTATTCATCATCTTTTGTTTACTGTATACATTTACAATCATCATTTAGTTTATGTTTGTTATTGATGTTCATGCAGAACATGTTTAATACTCTGATTTTTGGTACTTAAATCAGTGACAGTGCAATATCGTACTACGTAAATCCATTTAGACCAGTAACTAAGTTAATTAACTTATTGTAACACCTTTATGCAATTAAATTAAATTAAAACATTTTAAAATTTTAAATTATAATTTATAAACATTCCACAAGAAGCTATTATTTATTGCTAGATCAGTTAATGTTACAGTTACACTACGATATTCAAAAATCGATTCTTACAGGTAAAAATAAATAAACACATAAAATGTTTTTTTTTAAATTATTAAATTTACAAATACAATTATTCTACTGTTTATAAAATCACAATATTACTTTTATTTTATTTTATATTAAATATTAACATTTATGTTCTTAAGAACAATATTTAATTGAATTCGATTATTCGTTTTCCTCTATCACGTGATTGAGCAGACGATGGTGGGAAGAGCCCATTAAGAGTTTAATATTTCTAACAAAATTGTAAAACTGGCCATACGTTTCAATTTACGCGTCGAATCTCTACAATCCTTCTCTACTGAATATATAAAGAACTTCTGTGTATTAAGTACTGTAGTATGATTTATCGAGTACCTCGTCTAAATCATAATTTTTCGTTTTATTCCGTCAGTTTACTTGAAATTTTGAAGATGAGAACTGCTCCGATCACATTGTGAGATAGTTCTGCCGATATTAGGAAGTTTTCACCATCTCATCATATTGAAGGGAATCCTTATTGAATTTTTCGTTATTTTCAATGAGAGAATACTTTTCTTGAGATTCTTTTTCCAACTTAATCTGCATGCTAAAAATCATTTTGTGATTGTGTTTGACAACACGCGGTCTTAAGACATTCTTATGTAATGCATTACTTCCATGAGAATGGCAGATTTTATAGGTGATGATGCAGAATAATCACGTACATCGATTTCTGAAACAGCTTTTCTAACCCATTCTTTTCTATAATAACGTTTACATCCTCAGATCCCTGATTAAGTAGTTGAATGGCACTGACGTGTTGGGTGGAAGAAACATTAGTTTTATATGTTGGAGCATTAAATCCGTTGGATGTACCGTATTGTCCTAAATAAAAACAATATTTTTAGTTAGCCTTTCGTCCCATTGCATGAAAAAAATCAGAGAAAATTGCAGGTAGTATCATCCCTGATTTCTTACAATTTCGTAGTTAACAATCCAATTCATTACTTCTTTAAAGCAGCGAATTTTCTTGCTGCGTACAACAAAACAAAGTGTTTTCTCCACAACTCCCGTCATATTGCGGATCAAAAGGTCAGTTATTCGTTATTTCATTTTCTTGCATCATTTTCTGTTTTGAACACATGCGTGGACTCTGGTAAAGACAATGAAAATATGGAATTTCATCTAGGGTAGGTGTTCCATTGGCATGCTCCAGCAATTGACATTTATGCCGAAATAATTAATAAATAAAAATAATAATAAAATCATATATTTTACATAAAAGAATTTTAACATATGTCAAACACTGGACAAATGTCACATACAAACATATGTCACACTAATAACTGGTAAAATGAATAACTAGCAGTGTCAAACACTGGAACATAGGGGCCAATTACTGATAAAATGAAAAACTGGCAGTGTCAATTACTGGAACATTGAGTGGGTGTCAAATAAAAATTCATAAAAATAAATTAAGCATCAAATGTATATATTTTAATATATATGGGGTTCTGAATGTCTTTCATACCATATATACTAGTTTAAGATTTCTAAAAATATTTTCTGATGACTGAACATTAAAAACATCAGAGATTGCTCTGAAAGTGTCAATCACTGGTGCACTTACCCTATACTGAATATCTCAGCTGAATCGAAGTCGTTCAGCAAATCCGTTAAATACAGTTTTACGATAATCCCCCCCCCCCCCCCAAAATCCATGTCTTGTTTTTATGCTTGAAGTTAGCAATAAACAATACTTTTTCTCCTTTCCATCTTATCAATTAGCCATTCTTAGGAATGAAGTTTTACCATTTATCATTCATGCGAAATTTTCAGTTTGAACCATCATACTTTACCAAAATTTTCCGCTTTAAGTACTAACCGAACTTTTCGCTGGACACTTTCAGGGATAAAAATCTTTTGCTTTTTTTGCCACCGCTAATTGCATGCAAAAATCTTTAATGAAGTTTTATATTTATATGTCGGGATTAAATACGATGTAGAATACGATTCCTGGCTTTAACATTAAAGTAAAAACTATCCATTTACAGATCTTTTGCTGCTAAGTTGATTTAAAATAAGAACTAGAAACTCGAACTGAATATATAAAAGCAGAAAAAAATGCTTATTGGTCAAACCTTTGAAGAATTTCTTCTTTGATTTCGTAACTACAACACATGGAAATACGTATTCTTTTTTACTTTCTCTTACCCATAGGGTCGAAAAAGTATTGTTTTAGGGTCAAATTTTCGAACGCGAGTTTTTGTTTTATTTACATGTTCTGAGGTCCCCTGGATACGAAAATCATGTTTTTAGCTAATGGTCTGTGTGTCTGTTATCAGCATATATCAAGAACAAATAGTAGCAGAAATTCCAAACTCGGTATTCTAAATGCGTATCATATAGGGATGCTACAGTAAGCTTTTCGTTGAGATGAAGCAAATGGTTCGTGTACAGAGACACTCAAAAGTATTCAAATACATTACGCCTATGGGGAAAATTGCAGGTAAGTAGAGTTTAACATCTATAGACTGCACTAAACCAAATGAAACGAAGATACATTTTTTTTTGTAATACAGATAGTAAACTGGGAAAAAAATTGTGTATGTAGGAGCCTCGCCTCCTCCCCTGGGGGTGAGTCCTACCTCGAGGTGAGTAAATTTTCATGATGAGTATATTTCAAAAGAGCTCGCCCATACCTTTAAAACGAATGGTTGAACCATCGATCTACGATAATTTAAAATAAAGTTATTGATTTTTCTTACTTTTAACGAAAAAAAAAAAAAAAAAGTATACGAGGTGTGGCTATTAAATAACGAGACTATTGCTGCTACAGATGAACTACATATGCCACAAATCCGAACGACCGACAGATGTGCAGCGTAAAGCCTTCTCTTTCGATTGCTGCGCCTCCCGTGTTTGTAGAAAAATTAGTCTGGCCGTAACCTTCGTTTGTGTAAGACGTGTTTGTTTCGTTTTGCCGAAAACGTGATAAGTGTAAAAGTAGAGCAACGAATTGTCGTGAAATTTCACGAGAAATACCGCTAGTGAAACTTACCTTTTATTAAAACAAGTTTATGGCGATGAATGTCTATCACGAATGCGAGTTTATGAATGGTTCAACCGTTTCCAAGATGGCTGAGAAGACTTTGGAGATGATGACCGAAATTCAAAGCGATGATGATCTTTTTTTTCGACATTCATGGTATTGTGTACCTTCACTGGGTTCCTGAATGCCAAAGTATTAATCAACATTACTATCTTGAGGAGCTTGCTCAACTCCGTGAAGGGGTAAGGAAAAAATGACCCGAATTGTAGAAAAACAACTCATGGGTTCTCCATCAAGGCAACGCACCGGCTCACACGTCATTGTCTGTCAAGACGTTTCTAGCCAAATACGACATCCATGTTTTAGCTATCAGCCTTATTCGCCTGATCTGGCTCCATGTGACTTTTATCAGTTCCCAAAAGTTAAATCTGCATTAAAAGGAACAAGATTTGGGTCAGTTAAAGCTGTGAAAGAAAAAGCGGCACGCCTCATGCAAGAGCTCACAGGACAAGACTTCCAGCACTGTTTCAAACAATGGAAAATTCGCATGCAGCATTGTAGGGATAGAGGAAGGGTGTATATTGAAGGTGATAACAACTAAATATGTATAAATGTAAAATAAAATGTTTTACAGCAATAGTCTCGTTATTTAATAGCCACACCTCGTATATATATTAAATATTGAGAATAAAATGGACTTTTTTTTGGATATTTAGTGTCATACTAATTCTCTGATATGGAAATCATCTGCATTATAATAAAAGATAATTTTTTTAAGTAATAGTTTTAATAAATTATTTTTTAAAAACAGAATTATTTTTTAATAACCGAATTAAATTCTATATGTAGGTGCATTAATGAAAGGGAGGGGGGGGGGGTTGAGGGGGTAGTCCCCCTCACACAGAACTAATTATCCTATAAAACTCTTCCAAAACGTAATTTGAATTATTTAACATAGGTTTACGTAACATCGTTATCGTACCTCTTAATCTCCAACCTGTATTTATAGTATTAAATTTCAGGGTAAGAGAAAGTCGTGTGAGTGACACACCAGATTATTATTTTTTTTTTTTTAGTTAAAGGCTTAAAATTTTCGACAAACAAAGTTGTGGTGTTTTGTTATGTTTTATTTCCTTTTTTTCTAAATTTTAAAAATGCAGTGAGAAATCTAAAATTAGTTGTTTAGTTTACATGCATGATAATTTTTACTGTAGAAAAGATTTTCCTTTAAGTTTATTTACCGGCGATGCTGATTTTATAAAGCGACGGTTTGGATTGATTTGATTTTGGACCCACAAATTTGATCATATTGAGTGGATTATTTTATTAACCACAGTATTTATAAAGCGGCGGGTACTGTATTATGTTTAAATTAGTTTTGTATTTTGAAACAAATACAAATTAAATTGAAAGTACGGTTTTTATTAATTTTACAAAAGGAGATATTTAGAAAAGAGCAAAAGAAAATTTTTAAAATAACTTTGAGATTTCAATTACCTTCAATACATTCCCACAATAGATAGGGTGAAATAAGTACATAAAATCCGTTCTTTCTTTCTAAAAATCAAATAATGTGGTATTTTAGGTGTTTTAAGATGGTTAATATAGAAGCTGAAATAAATAAAATAATTAAAAATCTGAAATTATTATTATATGAACCAATGTAGAACAATGAATTTCATGGTAATAATGAAATATTTCTAAATTGCACCATTTTACAAAAACATTATTGTCTCCTTGTAAAAAAAATGTCACATTTCTCTGTCTTAAAAATTTAGTAACCTTAACTATACAATGCTGAAAAAAATATTTTATATCGTGCTTTAGAAGTATCCTTAACAAAGAAATAGAAACATTTCATATGTAAATTTAATGTAGTACTATGTAAGGCGCCAAAAGTTGTAAGAGTGACGACAATACTTACCGCGCATGCTCCATGGATGTCCTCGAATCCACCCGGGGTTGCTTTAGACAGGTTCTCTTAGGACGACATAATCCACTTTGGTAAAAAATCGTCAATTTATTGATATTTTGAAAGTATTTATTTTCCTTCGAGTTATATAATGACTTATTCTCCAATTCATTGAAACATAGTAAATTATTTATCCTTATTATGGAATCATATTCGGAAATGTAAAACAATTTCTATAAATATTATCTAATGGACTATGAAATTTTTATTTTTTAATATATAAATAGGTTTATTATTTTTCAAGTTGATTTCGCATTATTTAATTAAAAAAAAAAAAATTAATTATTATAAAAAGATCATTTATTTTTCGGACAGCCAAAAATAACGTTGTCACCCATTTTTTTTTTTTTTTTTTTTTTTTTTTTTTTTTTTGCAGACTACCCCCATAAAAGTAAAAATAAAAGAAATATTCTAAATTTAAATATACCATAGGAAAAAGTACAGATAATAGTAAGATAAATATGACGAATAATAAAGAAAAGAATAGAATAATAATAGAGAAATTAATTTA
Source organism: Salticus scenicus (assembly GCA_963930645.1). Taxonomy (NCBI): domain Eukaryota; kingdom Metazoa; phylum Arthropoda; class Arachnida; order Araneae; family Salticidae; genus Salticus; species Salticus scenicus. The sequence continues at coordinate 267,308,071 of OZ005649.1, read as the reverse complement.
AATAAGCGCAAGGAGTCTGTCACATTGTCTGTTTACGATACATTCAATACACATATTTTTAAAACATATCTCTCGACCTAAATAAAATTCAGTTTAAAACAGAAAGAATAATAAAAGTTAAAAATAAATTGAAAGTTTTTTTTTTTTTTTTTTTTTTTTAATAAAAGTATCGAATTTTGAATTAATATTCCTTCTGTTCTATTCTATTCATTTTTTTTTTCCTACGCTACTGAAAAAATGTCTTTTCATTATAATTTTGTTTGAAATGTCTTTGATAATTAGTGAAAACATTGATTTGATATATACAGTACCTGGCCAAAGAAAATATTTAAAGATTTTTGCAATTGGAAGTTTATTATACCTGGCCTGTCCAAAATTATTATTATTTAATTAGTGTTACCTTAAGCTTATTTCAGAACCTTTATTACAGAAATATTTTCAAGCTGGCAACACAAGGCAGGCAACTATTAGTCTATGATAGAGGGACATAGGTGTAAACTTGCTTTATAACCTAAAATTGTTCTGCTTGTTCATTTTGGATTGAAGCGAATATTTTGCTACAAAAGATAAGTTTTGCATTGTTATTAATATTGTGCGGGATGTTTAGCATTTTTATGCATTTATTATAATAAAAATTTTTTGCTCCTTTATTTTAGATGGGGAGAAAGTCTGGCCTTTCACCAAAGAGAGTAGGACAGGTTTATGGTCTACTGAAAGCCAATTAACTGACCCAAAATCAAATTGCAGCAAAAGTAGGAGTATCCAGAAGCTCAGTAAAAAATATTAAAATGAAAATGGTCTTAAACATAAGTTTGGATTCTTCACAGAAGAATCTTAATGGATGCACTTGCATTACGACGCCGAGGACGGATAAAAAAAATACGAGATATTTCCATAATTAACAGAAAGAAACCGCTATGCATGTTAATGAAAGAAGTTCAAGACGAAGACATGAATATATCAGAAAGAACTTTTTGACATCGCTTGCCAGAAAAAAAAACTCATTGCCATGAAACCGGCTCGCAAGCCAAGGCTTACATCAGAAATGATGAATAAACGCATAGAGTGGGTAAAAAAGTTACAAAAATTCGACAATAGAAGAATGGATAAAAGTATATAACTATTTGTTTTGATCTACGATATATTGTCATTTATGATGTATGTAAAGAAATTAAATTAAAAACAATTTTGTTTAGTTTTCAGGTTTGCTTCTCTAATGAATCATTTTTTCATGTTTTAACTGAAAAAACCAAATTTTTTTATCGGCGTCCAAACGAGATACACAAGCCAGATTGTATTGTTCCCACCATCAAACATCCTCCATCGGTCATAATGTAGTCTGTCATGTCAAGAAAAGGTTCTGGTCCTTTCTATGTGGTCAAAAATACAATGAAACAAGACCAATACCTGAAACTCTTACAAGCCAGGTTCATGCCAGAAATGCAAGAATGGTTTCCTGGAGATGAGGAACCAGTCTTCATGCATGATGGTGCTCCCTGTCATAAAGCTAAAAGTGTATCGGAGTATTTAGAGCAAACAAAAATCAAATTTCTTGATTGGCTAGGCAACTCGCCTGGTACAAACCAGATTGAAAATGGTTGGGAGTTGCTGGAAAGAGAAATGCATAAGAAAAATATGACCAATAAGGTAGAGTTGCTGGAATTAACATACGAGCGGAATAATAATAAAAATCTTCAATAAACCATCCAAGCGTGCATAGAAAGTATGCCTAGTCTTCTTAAAGCCCTTTTAACTGCCAAAGGTGGCCACACGAAATATAGATTTTTCAGTTGCATTTAATTTATATACATATTTTTTCTTCAATAAGTATAGTATTGTAACATGTTTTTTCTCATAGTATTCCTTAATGTATATATTTTCGTAATATGAATAAAGAAAGTATCATTTTTAATAAAATTCTTCATTACTAAGGTTGTAAACATGAAAAAAATGTATAATTCACCAATGGTCTAATAATTTGGCCAGGTACTGTATATATTTACAGGTTTCCAGAGAGATTCAGACTTTTTTTCACCATGACAAAATTTCATATATTTATATTAAAAACCTTTTCAAACATTTCACAGGAAGAAAAATGAAGCCATGAAGAAATCTAATATTACTTATTATTATTATTTTAATCCAATAATGAAAGCATGCATTATTTAACAGTAATCCATTGACGAATTTCCTCTATAATCCGCAAGAACTAAAAATATAATACATATGTTTGATTTAATTTATATAAATCTGGTTGTTTATAAGTTTCAACAATTATAAAACAATTTATTTTCACTTATAGTATAAAATAAATACTTTAATGTTGTCTAATTTCCTAAATATTATTACAAGCATTATTTTTAAACATTATTTTTAAAGCATTATTTATTTTAAGTTTTGACAAGCATTAAATTTAATTTTAATTAATAATTTATTTATTTATTTACTTACAGTAATTATCCTCATTTTAACTTTTTTACTTTATTATCATGTTGTCTTGCGAAGGTTTGGGGAAAGTTAGACACTCTCGAAACTGGTTTAACCCGCTACTTCCGATTTAAGTCCTAGTGGCCTTTGCTCCTTCTTCTGTTTATATGTATTTTGCTCTTGTTTCGCTCTTGTTGTTTCATTTAGTTTGTATTTGAAACAAACAGTTTTAAAAATAAATTATTCTGTTACATTTTCTGACATACTTTACTAAATGTGAAATTGTACCAAAGCTTCAAATCTTATATTTCATATTACACCATTTATGTGTATCGAGTGTACATATTTCAAAGAAATACTTGTACCTATTTGAAAATATAATTTAAGAAAAAATATATTTATTATTAATCTATTCTATTTTATTTATTTTTTTATTTTTTATTCTTTCATTCAAAATGTGAAAAGATGACTCAAAACTTTAGACAAATAAATATAAATGTTTCAGAATTAGCATTTTAGAGGTTAACGTAAATCTCAAAAGCATACACAGAATTTAAAATATTTATAAAATTATTCAGTGATACGATTTATATTGTTAAATAAATTGTTGTCTTCAAATTCGATTCAAAGTAAAAAACTTATTAAAATTTATGCCCGTCGTACATAGTACTTTTAATGCTATGTATATTAAAATCTATAGTTGGGTAAGAATAATAGCAATAATAATGAAAGAAAAAAAAAAAGAAAAAAAAAAGAAGAAAGAAAGAAAGAAAAGCCTTTTGATTTTTCCTTTAAACTTGCAGATAAGAAAGCTCTCTCCAAGTACTATACGAGAAATATCGCCAAACGCTTCTACCTTCATTTCGTAATAAAACAAATTTTAGTTCACTAAAAACCAAAATATTGTAAATTACAATGAATGTTTTTAAATGTTTAGATTAATTGATTTTAGTTGTAACAAAATTTAGGTTTTATTCTTTATTTCTATATCAATTTTGGGGCTGTGAAACAGGTTCCACATAGAATTTGTCTACGAAGGTTATCCTTAAACTGCATATAATGTCACCAGAACTGAATAAAACCTTTGTCACCAGAACTCAAACCACTTTGTTCCTTTAACCACTCGTTTTATTTTAATCAACAAAAATATTGTGTTGATTTAAATAAAAAATTTCATTTATTCAGCTCATCACCCACTCTTTGGTGATTTACAAAGAAACTTACGATGTAGCTTATCGAATTATGCAATGATAATTACTGTTTTTTGAGTTATATCATTTTGGTTAATCAAAGCATTTAACATAATAAATTTATCTTTTTTTTTTTTTTTTTCTTTTTTAACAAAACAATTATTTATATACTTATCTATATAGTGTACTAGCAGGCTTTGCCCGCTTCGCTGGACATTAAACTTAAATGAAGTCTCAAAATACCATCTCCTTATATTATTAAAATCTGTACGCGCGCGCGCGCGCGCGTGTGTGTGTGTGTGTGTGTCTGTCTGTGAGAAACGGCTTGACGCAGCAAAAGCTCGGCCGCTAACGGTCGCACGGACTTCGAACAGGTACCGATCGACAGAGAATTTATCGCAGATCTGGGTTATCTAATTTGCTAAACGATGCGACCCTAATTAGCGGAGATATTAATTAAAACGTTGACCATTGTCTACCGAAAAATGACCCAGAATTCATGATTAAATGCTTAAAAAGCGACATTTTTACGGAAAAAGTGGAAAATAAATTAGAAATATCAGACGTATCGTTACAAACAAGATACCATTGGAAAGGGATTTTTTTTCTCAATCCGATGGTTTAAACGGCTTATCGATCGGACAATTAGATTTTTTAAAATTAACTAAACTATAAAAAAATGTTGGCAACGAATCACAAGAATGTTGTCTTTGCAGACATTAAGTCTACAGCAGTCTTCAACGGAAACACATCTGGTATTTAATGGAGTCACGTGTTTCGTAGTGGGATTAAAAATTACAATTTTCTATTTTCTTCAATTTTTCAAATTTTACACATTTTATTTAGTATATATTATTTACACCACAAAACAAACTTGCATTTCAAATTTCATCGATTTTCGTCAATAAACAAAAGATTTACATTTTAATTGCAAATTAAATTTTATCTTTACACGCCGGACATTTTTGCAATATTCTAATACGCGTATTTCAATTTCTAATTACGATTGATTTATTTTTTATACATCATACGAAAGATATTTTAAAGTTCTTTTACATAATTCAAAGTTTTCAACAGATTTACACGTTTTGAGGTCTCCTGAATCAGAGTTCTTTCATGGCGCTGTAATATTTTCAAATTTCAATTTTTCAATTTCTAATTATGATTAAATTATTTTTAATACATCATTCGAAAGATATTTTAAAGTTCTTTTAAATTATCGAAAGTTTTCACCAGAATTACACGTTTTGAGGTGTCCTGAATCAGTTTTCTTTTATGGCGTTGTAATATTTTCAATTTTCAATATTACAATTTCTAATTATGATTAAATTATTTTTAATACTTAATTCGAAAGATATTTTAAAGTTCTTTTATATTATAGAAAGTTTTCACCAGATTTACACGTTTTGAGGTCTCCCGAATGAGTTTTCCTTTGTATCTCAGATACTAATTATAATAATTTCATAAGTAATGCATCATTAGAAAGCTTTTTTGATTTGGAATCGAACAGTGGAATACAGAAATTTCTACCGCCAGATGGCGCTGTAATTTTTTCAAATTTCAATATTTCAATTTCTAATTATAATTAAATTATTTTTAATGCATCACTCGAAAGATATTTTAAAGTTCTTTTAAATTATCGAAAGTTTTCACGAGATTTACACGTTTTGAGGTCTCCTGAATCAGTTTTCTCTTATGGTGCTGTATTATTTTCAAATTTCAATTACTAATTATGATTATTTTTTTTTTAATACATAATTCGAAAGATATTTTAAAGTTCTTTTATATTATCGAAAGTTTTCACCAGATTTACACGTTTTGAGGTGTCCTGAATTTGTTTTCTTTGTATCTCAGCTACTAATTAAAATAATTTCATAAGTAATACATCATTAGAAAGCGTTTTTGAATTGGAATGGAACAGTGGAATACAGAAATTTCTACCGACAGAAGGCGCTGTAATATTTTCATATTTCAATATTTCAATTTCTAATTATGATTAAATTATTTTTAATACATCATTCGAAAGATATTTTAAAGTTCTTTTAAATTATCGAAAGTGTTCACCAGATTTACACGTTTTGAGGTGTCCTGATTAAGTTTTCCTTTGCATCTCAGCTAATTGAGTTAGACCGTTCAAAATTGGTATACGTAGGTTAATTAGGAGGGGCTGAAAGGGTGGGAAAGAGATAGGCGTGCACCGCGCGCGTATCCCCTAACTTGTGCGCGCAGCGCGCACGGGACTGCGCGGCCGAAGGCAGTGGGGACCAGGTCCGACTTTTTAACCGATGAGAAATGATTTTTTCATTTTCTTTTCTTAAGAATAAAAATTTGATTTGAGAAGGAGTATATGCGCGCAGCGCGCGTAAACCTTCACACGTGCGCGCGCAGCGCGCATGGGTTTGCGCTGCCGAAGGCAGTGGGGACCCGGTGTGAGTTTTTAACCGATCAGAAATGATTTTTTAAATTTTCTTTTCTTAAGAATAAAAATATGACTTCAGGAGGAATATGTGCGCGCAGCGCACGTATAACTTCACACGGGCGCGCGCATGGGTCTGCGATGCCGAAGGCAGTGGGGACCCGGTGCGAGTTTTTACCCGATCAGAAATGATTTTTTTAGGGGGCACGAAAGGTCAGGGAAGGTATACGCGCGCGCAGCGCGTATATTGTTGTAAAATTTATACCCTTTCCGTGTTGATTCTCAAATTTAAATTTAAATTCATTCACTACTTAAATATAATTTAAATTCACTTTATAACCTTTAAAGTTTAAGTTATTAATTAAATGAATTATAGCGTTTAGTGCTATTTTCTCTTTTAATGCTGCCATTTGAGTTAAAGATATATTAAAATTAAAAAAAAAACAATGATAATTACTTTTAGTTAAAAATTATATTCCTTATTGATATATTTATGTTTAAGTCTTTTGAAATAACTTTAATTACTTACCTCATATTTAAAAGCATATTTTATTAAAATTAACTTAAAGAAAAATATGTTTAAATCCTTTTACGGATTGTTCTTTTCGCTACTTAGCGAGGAGATGTAATATTTTTTCAACTGCAGAGTCTCTTTGCTAAGCCCATAGATGGCGGCTGACTCGCAGCGTCGTGTTGCTATAGTTATGGGAGGCGTTCCTATTCTACAGCATCTAGTAGCTGTTACTTTGAATCCGTTTCGTGACTATAAAAGGAGGTAGGAAATATGTAATCAGTCTCTTAAGCTCTGAAGCCCTTAATCTTTTAAGCTTTTATGTTTTTTCAGTTTAGCTCAAAGTCATGAGCTGGTATTTCGATATAATTATAAACTGTTTAGTTTTATTATGATTGTAAATTACGTTTTTGTGACTTGTTCGTTTAGTGTATCTAGTAATTTCACAATGAAAAGTAGCTTTCTATTTGAACTCAGTATGGCAGTATTTTTAAGGGTATTTAACCTTTCGTCAGCAACCTTTCTAAAATTGTTTCAGCTGATTTAATGTTATTCATCATTTTGTTTCAACTTTAATAAACTGTTTTAATTGAACTTTTGTCTTCAATGAATGCCACATATATTTATCTTCTTTATAGCTTTTTAGAGCTGAGCAACTATCATTTCACTGCACTGCTAACTCTGCTAACTTGATATATGTGGAAATTGTTTTTTTTCACAAGAAGCGGTTATGGGCAATTTGGCTCGTTGTCAGCTCATAGCATTAAAATTTTGATAATAGTTTTTATGGCATTCTAAGTGTTTGAAGATAAGAAATTGAAATGGCAGTAAGTTTAAACCCCACGATTGAAAAATTACGGATGAATAATTATACTACGTGGGTCAAGGACATTAAATTTATTTTAATTGAAAGAAACTGCTGGAATATAATATGTAAAAAAGAAAAACTGCCTGTTGAAGATGCTGAGGCCGGAATAACTTCAAAACAAGTGGAGGATTTTAAATCTCGTAGTCGAGTTGCATTATCAACAATTTATCTGAATACATCGCCTGAAGTCAGAAGCATTATTGAAAATTGTGATTGTGCTATTGATGCCTGGGAGACTTTGAAGAAGACCTTTATATCAGACTAAAGAGCTCATCATATGGGACTGTTTACAGAGTTCATTAATTGTAGAATGTCTGAGAATGAAACGGTGAATTCTTTTGTAACCCGGTTATCAAGAATACTGGACCAGCTGCGTGAAATTGGTCATGCTATGGAGGATGTGTACTGCTGTTTTCAGCTCTTGCAACACCTACCATCCAAGTTTGAATCTGCAGTGCAATATTTGTTGCGTTGGAAGAACGACCAGTTCAAGTTCCAGAATATTGTGTCCGAGTTAACAGCAGAGGAATCGCGTCTACAGCTTCGTGAGGGTGATATTAAGAAAGATGCCAATAACAGTGTTCAGATACAGAACATCCAGCAAAAAGGTAAAAAGCCTTTAACTTGTTTTAAGTGTGGCCGTATTGGCCACTTTAAGAAAAACTGTTTTTTGAATAGTAATGTTAAATTTAAACCTAGAAATTTAAAGTATAACTCCAACGGTCGTGACAAATGCAAATCTCCCCCCTCCTACTACATAGCTCAAGCTAACTTTAGTAATTTAAGTGATGATGACAGCTTTATTTTTGATACTGCTGCTTCAAATCATTTTCTAAGAAATTTAGATCTTTTTGAGCATTATACTCCTGTGGAGGGAGAGGAGCTTTTTGTCGCGATCGATGGTATTAGTTTTCCTATTACTGCTAAAGGAACTGTTAAGTTGAATTTTGGTAAAAATGTATTGTATTTAAAAGATGTGTTATATTCCCCAAAGTTACGGAAAAATTTAATATCGGGTCCTAAATTAGATGTGAACGGTGCCACATACACTGGCGGTAAGGGCCGAGTGTCGGTGTTCGGTAGAGATAAAAGACATATTTTTACTGCTAAAATTAAAGACGGTGTTTACTATTTATATCCTAATGTTTCTAAAGTTAAAAAGGGGAGTAAAGCGAATGGGGGGCACCCAGAAAATCCTTCAGTTTCTCTTGCAAAAGTTAATGAAATTGGGTATTGGCATGCTCGTTTTGGGCATGTAAGTCCTGATACTATTGTAAATACTAGCAAGAAGAACGGGGTGAGGGGCCTTCCTAAACTTAAGTTTAAGAAATTTTTTTGTGAACCTTGTAGGATTAGTAAACAAAACCGTGTGTCTTTTAAGTCATCCGATGTTCATGGCGTTAAATCACCGTTGGAGAAAGTATTTATGGACGTCTGGGGCCCAATTAAGGTAACTGGTAAAAATGGGGAAAGGTTCTTTTTGTCCATTATTGATGGATTTTCTAAAAGGGTTGCTGTTTATCCTTTAAAGGATAAGTCTCAGGTTTTTGGTGTATTCGAGAGGCACATTGCACGGGCTGAACGTAGTTTGAATAAAAAATTAAAAGCTATTCGTACGGATAATGGTTCCGAATTTGTAAATGACAATTTCAAATCATTTTGTAGTAAAAATGGAGTTGTTCATGAGTTAACTAACACGTTCACACCTGAGCAAAATGGGTTAAGTGAGCGGTTTAATCAAACTTCTTTAAATTGTGTTAGAGCTATTATCACGGATAGTGGTTTGCCTTTTTCTTTCTGGCCCGATGCAATGTTGTATTTCGCGTACACTTGGAACCGTTTAATCCATAGGGGACAAACTAAGACTCCTTTTGAGTTATATACTGGGTTTAAACCATCCGTAAGACACCTGAAGCCGTTTGGATTAATTTCGTATGTTGGGATCCCAAAACAGCATAGAGACCATAAGCTTGAACCTAAGGCTAAAAAGGGAGTACTAATAGGTTATTCATTAAAGACTAAGGGGTATAAAATTTGGTTGGAGGATGAGGATAAAATAGTTGAAACTATAAACGTAACGTTCTCTGATCAGCTATTTAGTAAATGCAGTGGAGCGGTGATGGGCACCTCACTGGAGGAATTGGACTTACTTCCGGAAAGTCCAGTTGATTGTCAAGTTTCCGATCCTGTTGACATTGTTTTCGGAGGTGAGCCCGATGATTCTAGTGACGAGCCCGTCGATGAAACTCCTGTAGATAAATCTTCTTTTAAACCTCTTTCTTCAATTACTTGGAATAGAAAACCCGTACCCAGAAAAATGAGTGACAGAGTTGACATCTTCTATTACCCGGACAACACTAAAACTAGATTGAGATCAATGAACGATGTCAAGCAATATTGTGATAAAAATAATTTAATTTTTGACTCTAATTTTTTTGATTTCTCTAGTAGTAATAAGTTCGAGGGGGTGGTTGATCAGCAAAACTCAGATAACCCAACTTCAAGTTTAACTCATAAAAAATCATGACTAGTTATCCCTATACCTAAAACATATAATCAGGCCGTTAAATCTTCAGAATGTATTGAATGGAAAAATGCCATGGATGATGAGATAAATAATATGAAAACTCGTAAAGTTTGGCATCTGGTTAATTTACCGGAGGGGAAAAAAGTTTTGGGAAATAGATGGGTATACGCCGTTAAAAGAGATGAGCTAGGAAACGTTGCCCGCTTTAAAGCGAGGCTCGTGGCCCAGGGCTTTCATCAGATAAAGGGGGACACTTATGACGAGACGTTTTCACCCGTCGTTAATTTCTCAGTAATACGTTTCTTTTTTTCATTATTGGTCTCATGTTATAAATGGCATAATGTTCAATGCGATATAAAATGTGCTTATCTTTATGCACCTTTAAAGGAAGAAATTTATATGTCTCAGCCAAAAGGATATGTTGTAAAGGGGGGGGGGGAAATCTTGTTTGTAAACTAGACAAAGCGTTATATGGCCTTCATCAAAGTGGTCGGCTCTGGTATTATGAGTTAAATAAAGTACTATTAGATTTAGGGTTTAATAAATTTAACTGGTGTAATTGTTCATATTATTTTGAAAATTATATTGTTTTATTAGTTTATGTAGATGATTTAGTTTTGTTTGGTAAAAATCAATTTCAAATAGATAAAATTCTTAATTTATTAAAATGTAAATTTGATATAAAAATTTTAGGTAAAACCAAGAAATTACTTGGTGTAGAATTTAATTATGAAAATGATTCAGTACAAATTTTTCAGGAATTATATATTAATGAAGTGTATGACAGGTTTAAATCTTATAATATCCCTTTCTGCTCATTACCTATTGTAAAAGGCATTAAGTATTCGAAAAAAGATTGTCCTACTAATCAAAATGAAATTGATGAAATGTCTAAATTTCCATATCGGAATATCTTAGGATGTTTATCTTTCATTGCAAACAGGACACGACCTGATATTGCATACGCAGTTAATATATTCAGTCAATTTCAAAATTCACCGGGGTTTAATCATTGGAATGGGTTAATTAAATTACTTGGGTATGTTTCGTGTACTCGAGATTTGAAATTAAATTTGAATTGTTTTAATCCATGTTTAACTGCTTTCTCTGACGCTGATTTCGCGATGAATAGAGATGACTTCGTATCAATGGGGGGACAAATTTTATTTTTGGATAATAGCCCTATTTCTTGGAAAACTTTTAAGCAAAAAAGTGTTTGCCTTTCAACCATGGAAAGTGAATTTGTATCCATGTGTGACGGGGTTAAAGAATTAATGTGGTTTGATAATATATTACGAGATTGTATTGATTTTAAATTAATTGCTATTTCATATGAACCACCAATACTTTTTGCTGATAACCAAGCAGCTATTAATTTTACGAGGTCTCCTATAGAGAATAACAAATCTAAACATATTAATGTAAAATTATTTTTCATCCGTGAATGGCTATTTGAGGAACGGTTTGATTTAAAATATGTAAATACTAAAAATAACTTTGCCGATCCCTTCACAAAGCCCCTTACTAAAGGTGATATGTCTAAGTTTGTAAATAAGGTATTTATTAAGTAAATGTATATAGAGTAAATTTAAATTTTTTTGAACGTATAATATATATTTGAATTTTTTGAAACTGAAAAAATGGTTTTTTAGAGGGATATGTATGCATTTTCTTAGTGGATTTTTCCTACGTTTTCCATTGTGTAGTGATGTATAGTTTAGTTTAACTTTTGTATGAGAGAAATTCGTAGCGCTACGTGTAATTGGTTATGTGTATGTTATATAAATGTTTCATATATTTGTGAATATCATCGTTTTCTTATTTTGACAATGGGGAATGGGGGAAAAAAAAGGTTTCCTTGAAATGCTGTGCATATTTGCTCTATATTAATATCTTGTTCTTTCTTTTAGTAGATGTGTATAGTATATTGATAGCGCTACTGTTTTTTTGAAAGTGTGAGTTGGACTTGTGGACTCTTGATCTTATGATTTACGAGATTGACAAACCTTGTAGCTTTGTGTGAAGTATATTCTGTAGAAGACATATGTGAATCTCTCATCAAGTCACTAAATATTCAAGGAATTTTTTTATTTCTTTTCTAATAAAGTTTATATTGTAATTGCTGACGTTTGTGTTTGTCGAATCAACACGGTGGGGGGCCTTGTTGTAAAATTTATACCCTTTCCGTGTTGATTCTCAAATTTAAATTTAAATTCATTCACTACTTAAATATAATTTAAATTCACTTTATAACCTTTAAAGTTTAAGTTATTAATTAAATGAATTATAGCGTTTAGTGCTATTTTCTCTTTTAATGCTGCCATTTGAGTTAAAGATATATTAAAATTAAAAAAAAAACAATGATAATTACTTTTAGTTAAAAATTATATTCCTTATTGATATATTTATGTTTAAGTCTTTTGAAATAACTTTAATTACTTACCTCATATTTAAAAGCATATTTTATTAAAATTAACTTAAAGAAAAATATGTTTAAATCCTTTTACGGATTGTTCTTTTCGCTACTTAGCGAGGAGATGTAATATTTTTTCAACTGCAGAGTCTCTTTGCTAAGCCCATAGATGGCGGCTGACTCGCAGCGTCGTGTTGCTATAGTTATGGGAGGCGTTCCTATTCTACAGCATCTAGTAGCTGTTACTTTGAATCCGTTTCGTGACTATAAAAGGAGGTAGGAAATATGTAATCAGTCTCTTAAGCTCTGAAGCCCTTAATCTTTTAAGCTTTTATGTTTTTTCAGTTTAGCTCAAAGTCATGAGCTGGTATTTCGATATAATTATAAACTGTTTAGTTTTATTATGATTGTAAATTACGTTTTTGTGACTTGTTCGTTTAGTGTATCTAGTAATTTCACAATGAAAAGTAGCTTTCTATTTGAACTCAGTATGGCAGTATTTTTAAGGGTATTTAACCTTTCGTCAGCAACCTTTCTAAAATTGTTTCAGCTGATTTAATGTTATTCATCATTTTGATTCAACTTTAATAAACTGTTTTAATTGAACTTTTGTCTTCAATGAATGCCACATATATTTATCTTCTTTATAGCTTTTTAGAGCTGAGCAACTATCATTTCACTGCACTGCTAACTCTGCTAACTTGATATATGTGGAAATTGTTTTTTTTCACAAGATATATCCCTTAAGTTGTGCGCGCGCAGCGCGCACGGGACTGCGCTGCCGAAGGCAGTGGGGACCCGAGCCGACTTTTTACCCAATCAAAAATGATTTTTTTTAATTTCTTTTCTTAACACTAAAAGTTACTTTTTGTTTCTGTTACTTTTAGTTTTCTTTTCTTAAGAATAAAAATATGACTTCAGAAGGAATATGTGCGCGCAGCGCACGTATACCTTCACACGTGCGCGCGCATGGTTCTGCGCTGCCGAAGGCAGTCGGGACCCGGTGCGAGTTTTTACCCGATCAGAAATGATTTTTTAGAGGGCACGAAAGGTCAGGGAAGGTATACTCGCGCGCAGCGCGTGTATCCCTTAAGTTGTGCGCGCGCAGCGCGCACGGGACTGCGCTGCCGAAGGCAGTGGGGACCCGGGCCGACTTTTTACCCAATCAGAAATGATTTTTTTTTAAATTTATTTTCTTAACACTAAAAATTACTGTTAGTGATTCATTTGAAAATACTGACCCGCTAGCGGGCGAAGCCAGCTAGTATCTTTATTAATAACCTAAGTTCTCGCTGTGATTGGTAGAGGTTTTCTCGCTCGCAAAGTGAGGACTCTGAGTCTCCACTGTCTTCGGCACAACTTACTCACTTTTTACTTCCCCTTCCTCAGCGGTGAGTTCGAAGTTTTGCAAAATCACACTAATGTACATAATGCGTACACTTAATCAATATCCAGTCTGGGTCCCCACTGCCTTCGGAACACACTTCTTACTTCCCCTTCCTCAGCGGGTGAGTTCAAAGTTTTGCAAAATCCCACTAATGTACATAATGCGTACACTTAATCAATATCCGCGCACAAAAATTCCTAAGATAATTCAAAGCGAATTCAAACGGAAAAACATGTTTTTACACATGTTTATTGGGAACAACTTCAGTATAACCCCACAACGATATTTGGCGATTTTTTTTGTTGGCGCTTATGGCTAAATCATAAATCTAAAAATCATAAATCATATATCATAAATGATAAAATCATAATCTAAATCATAAAATCATAATCTAAATCATAAGATCAAAAATCCAAAATAAACAACATATTAGGTTGCCATATTATATCGCAAAGAGTCCAGAACGACATCGTTATCCTTCAAAACTTCGCCAAAGAAAAATCGCCAAATTCAGCTGTGGGGTTATACTAAAGTTATACCGTTTATTGCCCTCCGACTCCGAGAAGGTTGGGGGGGGGAGGGTAATTTCGAATTTCGTGAAATCCAGTTACAATAAGTGCCGGATGCAAACAAACAATTTACGCACCAAATTTAGAGACCACAGAAGTCTTTAATAGAAAATATTATAAATAAATAAATACAAAACGCACAGCTTTAGTATGGGAACCCTTTGGTGACTTTAAATATTTTAAGCCATTTCTGCGATGAACTGAATTGGCTATCTCAATTGTGCAATTAAAGTTCTTGGCGAGAAACGTCCGAGCTACTTCGGTTCCGAATTTCAAATTTTGCCAAAGGGATCCAATACTAAAGCTGTTCCATATCGAATCTGGGTTGAAAACGGAAAAAGGGTAAAATAAATTAGAAATATCAGACCTATATTTATAAATTTGATACCGAATGAAAGGGGCGATTTTGCTGAATCCAGTGGTTCAAACAGTTTTTCGATGCGACAATAAGATTTTTAAAAAATTACTAAAGTATGAAATTTAAGTGGCAACGGAAAAACGGATAAAGGGAAAAATAAATTAGAAATATCAGCCCTATTGTTACAAATTCAGTACCAAATAAAAGAGGTGATTTTTCTGAATCCTGGGGTGTGAACAGTTTTTCGATACGACAATTAGATTTTTTAAAATTAACTAAAGTATGAAAATTAGATGGCAACACTTCATTTCAATCTTTTCATAATTTGTAGTGCGAATCACGCGAATACAAATGTCTTTAACTTAAAAAATTATTTTTATATTTTATTTTTCTATTCAAAGCGTTTTAGTGAAAAAATATTTATGGCGCATGTGCAGGCGTTTTTTACCCACAATTTAAACACTAATCATAATTTTGAAAATTTCTATAGATATAATTTCAAGTTGGGTGAAGACCTAAGTTTCTGCCAAGCGCCGTTGAATTCCGTCCAGCCGTTCTCGAGTGATGCCCGGACAAACGTGTTTTAGTCTTTTACCCCCTAGGGGGGGAACGGGGGGGAATTTCTGAAAAGTTGATAGATATAATTTTAAGTTGGATAAAGACCTAAATTCCTGCCAAGCGCCGTTGAATTCCGTCCAGCCGTTCTCAAGTGATGCCCGGACAAAAAAAGCGACATCCGGACACGATGACACACACACACACACACACACACACACACACAGGCAAAATTTTCTGAAGTCATTTTCGGCTTTCATGGGGTGTAAAACGTGAAGATATCGCAAAATTTTTCGATTCCGACAAATTTACAGACAAAAGTCTGATTTTATTAATATAGATGATAAAAGACATTTTCGACAAAAGAACAAAAACAAAAAGAACAATAACAGAGAAATAAATATATAGATAAATATAAATGAAATGGTGATATATATATATATAATTTAGATGTTTATCTATGCAGACAGAATTCGCATTGAATTTACTATAACTATAAAACCGAACTGAAACTTGATTGTTTAATTAAAATGCATGACCAAAAATATACTTCAAGTAAAACAATTTTTAATAATAATATTTATTTATGATTTTTAAAGAATATATTAAAGTAAATATTTTTTTGATATATTAATAAATCTTATTACACCACATACATTTCATTAGATATGTCTGAATATTTCTTAGTTTATATATAAATGAATAATATGTATGTGATTTTTTGTTTATTCATAAATTCTTAAATTTAACAAAAAATAAATGTATATGAATTCAAAATCCTAGAGCATTAAAATTTTTATTATAACGTATTACCATTTATTTCAAAGTCTACTGTTTTCATTACGTAAACAAGAATAAAAAAATACGGAAAAATATTTATATGCACAAAAATTATATTAGTATTTAATACACATAAGTTTTCATAGAGTTCGGTTTATTGGAATAAGCGAAAAAATCTGGGGTGACTCCACTCGACTTTCCGAACATTGAGTAATTGACAGTTTTATAGATAAAGTAAAGAAAGAGGAGTTGTTAAACAAACAAAAGGGAGAAAACCATAATAGAGTGTTTGAGTATTTTTCTCCATATATTATACGATGTTTTATTTAACGTTACTGAACTTTGAGCCCATAGACCATAATGATAAAGAATTTTTGGTGTGTCCCTGTGAAAACCTATAAACGCTAGATTCACCAAAAGGCTTAGAGTTAGTGCAACAGTGATTTAGAATATTCATATAAGATTTCAGCTCAATTGAATAAGGCGTTTAGATGCTATCGCACTTTCTAAAATTTGGTCCCATAGGCCATAATGATAAAGAATTTTTCTTTGTGTCAATGTAAAAATCTGTAAGTGTTAAATTCACCAAAATATATACAGTTGGTGCAACTGTGACCTATAACATGTGTACAAATTTTTTGCTCAGATTAATAAGGCGTTTAGACGCTATCACACTTTTAAAAATTTGGCCCCATAGGCCATAATGATAAAGAATTTTTCTTTGTGTCCCTGTAAAAAAACTATAAGTGCTAGATCCTCCAAAATTTATACAGATTGCGTGTCTGTGACGTATAATGTGTGTAAAAATATTTTGCTCAATTGAATAAGGCGTTTAGATGCTATCGCACTTTTAAGATTCTGGTCCTATAGGCCATAATGATAAAGAATTCTTCTTTGTGTCCCTGTAAAAAAAACTATAAGTACTAGATTCACCAAAATCTATAGGGTTTGTACTATGGTGACTTACAATATACGTACCAACTTTCAGCTTATTCGGACAAAGTGTTTAGACGCTAGCGTGTTCACACACACACATACATACATACACACATACATACACACACACATACATACATCATCGTAAAAAATAGTGAAAACGGACTCAGGGGACCTCGAAACATATAGAAACATCAAAATCTCAAATTCGGATTTTTGACATGATTACAACACTTTCCTCACTATAGTGTTCGGAAAGTAAAAATAGTTGGCAATACATAAATGAAATAGGTAAAAAAAAAAAAAGAGAGAATATATATGATAATCAACAAAAGCAATGTGAAATATCGCAAATATTTAGAATTAACAATATATATAGATACATATATATATACATATATATATATATATATATATATATATATATATATATATATATACACTGATCGACATTGAAAATGCAACACCGAGAAGGAATGATAATAACGGAATGAAATTTGTTGGACACATACATTGTAGTAGGAAGAACAATTGATTAAAATTTCAGGAAATTTGGAGTAATATGTACTGAGAAAACAGCAGTGACCTCTTTGAGCAATAACAGCACATAGGCATTGAATCGAACAGCTATTGAACAAGGAGAGGGACGCCGCTCATCACTCTTGGAGCGATTTTGAGCGCTTCTATGGCGATCTCTCCATTTATTGGGAAAAAAAAAAGTTTACAAAAACGCCAGGACGTAGTCCCAAACCGACAAAGGGCGTTGATAGTATACACATTGGAGAAAAGTCCACAGGACAGGTTTTTCATCCGAATCAATGAAGTGCAGCATAGTGGGCAAGGAGCTCAAACACACATTTATACAAAAGGAAGGAAAGAGAGAGTGAACAGAGAAAGAAAGAATATATAAATAAAACGTTACGATTAAACTTTACAATTAAAGTGAAATGATTTAGAAAGACTTTAAATTACATTTCAAGTGATTTTTAGGACTGGAAGTGATTTTTTAAAACTGCTAGTTAGATATGACGTGAATTTAATCTGTTCTGTTGGAAATATCCATCAGAAGATTGTAGATTCTTTTTAGCTTAATTAAGAGGGATGGACGAGAAATAATATTTTCGAGCCAGCCCTCTGGTTTTGGTACAGGATTTCTTAAGTGGCATGAACTTGTTATAGGGCAGTTGAAATAATAATGTTCTGGTGTACCCTCCTCTCCACAAGGACATAGGGGGGTGCGTCGGCGATTGAATCTATACAAATATTGTGGGAAAGGTCCATGACCCGATAGGAACGCTGCAGTCTCTGGTGTCAGCGACCAATCATTAACGGCCACATTTGGAATGATTGAAAAGGTGTATCTTATTGGATGACATGTACGGGTAGAGCACTTCATGAAGTTTTAACACGATGCCACAATTCATCGATCGATATTACTGGTGAGTGGTGGGAGCCAGTCGCTTTTCAACGATTAAACAGTCATTTTCATTGGTGCGAGATCAGGAGAACGCGTTGGCCAGAGCAACAGTCGAACACATTCGGCATCAATGAAGGTCCAGATAACATGAACAAATTGGGGTCGTGCATTGTTCTGTTTAAATGTTGCGCTTTGGAGGCCTTGAACATAGGGCAGAGCTATGGGCCTTAACTCGTCAGAAATTTAATGGTTGGTATTCAGAGTGGCGGGAATGGAAACAAGAGGTGACCGGGACGTGTATCCAATGGTTTAACATACCATCAATCCAGGGAGTGACTCAGTATGCGGCTACCAAAATTCTGATTACCCTCTAAACTGCATCAGTGATATGGGCGCCATTAATATGTGATCAACGAAGAACCTGGACGCAGGAATGGCGTGAAGTCACATTTCAGACAAATCACAATCCTGTTTACTGCATCAAGATTGCCTTATACGTATTTAACGGCATTATGAATAATGCACATTGCCAGCTGGGATTCGGCATCATCATACTGTCCATCATTTGCAATGATGTTATGGGTTCCCACAACTCGATTACTTCATGTTCGTATTCCTGGCACTCTGAACAGCGGCCATTAAATTTCTGATGAGTTAAGGTACGCCCCTCTGCCCTGTATTCGAGGCCTCCGTAACGCGAAATTTAAGCAGGATAATGCACGACCGAAAGTTGTTTGTATTGTCCGGACCTTCTTTGATACAGAATGTGTTCGACTGTTGCTCTGGCCAGCGCGTTCTCCTCATCTCGTACCAATGAAAATGACTGTTGAATCATTGAAAAACGACTGGCCTCCCAAAACTCACCTGTAACTTCGATCGATGAATTGTGGCATCGTGTTGAAGCTTCATGAAGTGCTCTACCCGTACATGTCATCCAATCGCTGTTCCATTCAATGCCTAGGCAGATATGGGCTGTTATTGCTTACAGAGGTCGCTGCTTTATGTACTGTTTTCTCAGTACATATTACTCCAAAATTCCTGAAATTTTAATCAATTGTTCTTCCTACTATAATGTATGTGTCCAACAAATTTCATTCCGTTATTATCATTTCTTCTTGGTGTTGCATTTTCAATGTCGAACAGTGTATATATATATATATATATATATATATTAATTTATGCATAGTTTTAAAAACTAAAACTTATTTAAAAATTAAACACATACTTAAATTTCTAGAAAAGAAAAGCTTCGGAAAAATAAATACTCGCAGTTTCACTTCCGAAAAATTAACATTTAAATTAATTCAATAGAGTTAAAATATATATATATATATATATTCTTCAACGTGAAAAAAAAGGAAAAGAAAAGAAAGAAAAGAGCTTAATTGAAATTTATAAGACGTTATAATTAAGTTTAAAAAGATAGTTATATATACATTTTTTATGTCTTTAACAAACGTTAAATTAAATTTTCAGAAGGATTATTCATTTTGCACTTGTATTTTGCAATTAAAAAAAAAAAAGCTCCTTTAATTATTTATTAGTTAAATATAAGCCTTTCTCTTTTCACCAAATATGAATACAAATATATATATATATATATATATATATATATATATATATACTTTTTAATTCTAAAAATTAAATCTGACGTTTTTTTTACAGTTAATATATTTTTGAAATTTATTATTATAACACATATAAATTACTTTTAATTCCTATTTAAAAATGAATTTATAATTTTTACAAAAATTTGTATTTATTTGTATTTATTTATTTGTTATATATTGCAAAATAAAGAACGCATTTTCTTATACATAATCTGTTTATTTGATATATAGTTAATAATTTAATGTTATTTAATAAGGTAATTTAATAAGATATATATATTATCCAGAATTACAGGATAATGATGGTTCGAAACTATTGGAATGTTTCTTACTATATCGAAATATTCTTTCAAAGAACTTCTGGAATATGGTATCTTATGGTCGAGAGGTCGTACTCTCGAAGTTGCTAAACGAGATGTACCATATTGGAAACCAGATCGCGCTGGCGGAACCAATCCTCCGCAGTTTGCTATTTTTATTTTTATTTTATTTTTATTTATTTATTTATTGTAATACCTAATTTTTTTTAGTTTTAGAATGCAAATAGTTAAAAGTCGTCTTCATAAAATGATCGGATTAATGTTAATCTACACAGAAATTAGTTGAGTTATTTTTCTATTGCCAATAGCGGAAGTTTGTTTGTAATTTAATGACACTTTTCTATTGATTTTTTTTTTTCATATTTTTACTTACTTGCTTAGGAAATTTAACACAAATTGTTAAAATCTGAGGATTATAAATCACGAAGATTTTTTTTTTTTTTTTTTTTTATGAAGTTATTAGCTAAAAAACAATTTTCCTCTAAATATCAAGTAAAACTTTAAGGCTGTTATTCACCAATAACTTCAACTCCCTGTCGAACATGAAAATCTGAAAAGCGTATAAAGTCGGGGCGCAAATTTTTTGCAAATTGTGCCGTGTTGTTTCTGCCATCTAGCGGTATAGTTATTTTCAGATTTTTTAGGTGAAAATAACCAATCAAAGATTATATGAAATTTTCGACGCTAGATGGCAGAAACAGTGTGCCAAATTTTGCCGGAAAGCTGTACCCTGCCTTTAGACGCTTTTCAAGTTTTTGCTTTGAACCGGGAGTTAAAGTTAATGGTGAATACGGCCATAAGTGAACTTTCGCGAATCCCGTTGGAATAAGTAATAAAAACACTCTTGGTTCAATATCTGTGCATTTTAGCGAAAGTAATTATCCTTTGTAAATAACCAGTATTGTTAAATAAATTTCCTTTAAATTTCTGTGCATGCCTGCACAAATTCACGTCACTATCTTCAACATTTGATGAATTCTGGCGCAAAAAGTTTTTGTACACCTAGTGAATGATTTGGTTTAAGTTGGTTTATCATGTTTTATCTGTGTGAGTAGATACTTGCTGAAATACACAGAAAATGATCTAGTGGACAAATGTTGTACAAAATCATCTTCAATATTTTAAAACACTAACTGCAAGTTTGAACGAGCAGGTTAAGTAGTTGTTGAGAAAGAACACATGAAGATTTTTTAAAAAAATAACACAGACATCCAAAAACATTACTGCTACTAATTATCACTACTAGGCATATTTCATGTGCTCTGTTAATCATGATGTCTGTAGAGGTCAATCAAAAACAACAGAAACGCAAAAAAACAATGATAAAAAATGTGATACGGTTGATTCCAATAGACCAATAAACAAACTCAAAGTGGTTACCGCGAATCTCGAGCTGAGCCTTCGTTTAGTTGGGTCCTCAATTGACAAACATTTTGAGATACTAGTCTGTGCTTTGCTTTATTCTCAGGTGTAAATTCTTGAAGTTTGAAATAATACCTTTTGTCATGGAAAAGTTATTCAATGCTTACTTTTTTTTAGACACAACAAATGTTACGGTAATTTACTTTTAGATTAAGAAGTGTTAGATAACGTTAACATTGCCTGATCTACGAACTTTGTTTTACTTAGTAGCTCATATATTGTCAATCAGTTATTAGTAAAATAGATTTTCAAGCACACCCAGAGATTAAAATGATACAGAAACTTTTCATAATACGTAACATTTATTGCACTAGAACATGCATAAAAAGGATTATCAAGTTAAGTTTCTGGGCATTTTATGGATAATGTTTTTAACTGCTGAATATTATCAGGGTTGCTGCAGTTTTATCTAATAGTTTGTCGGTTGTAGCATATACATATATATATATATATATATATATATATATATATATATACTAGCTGACCCGACAAACGTTGTTTTGTCATATAAATTATTTCTAGAGAATATTTTGCTAGAAAAAAATAACTAACTTATTGTAAGTGTGTAAGGATGTGGTATATAAGTGAAACAGGTATGGAGCGCTGTGAACGGTGACTGTGAATTCCTATTATAACGTAAAAGGCATAATTACCGAAATTTTCGCTACTTGCATCTTGCTACTTGCTACTTGGTACTTTCTACTTGCTACTTGTTATTTTAAACCTCCGCTGAATGTCGCACAGCACAAAATTTTATTTCATACGGCAAATATTTCAATTTATGAGAGAATCTCTGATAGCAACGAATTTCACATGAAAATCTACGTAAAATACGTAAACAATACATACAAGTTGAACTAGTATGTTGTGGCCACCACAAGACTTTCTTCTATATTTTCCTATACAAATTCACGCAGTAACAATATTTAAAAAAAAAAAAAGATTTTTTTCTTTTTTTTTTTCGTTAAAAGTAAAAAAAATCGATAACTTTGTTTTAAATTACCACATATTTATAGTTCAACCATTCGTTTTAAAGGTATTGACGAGACCTTTCGAAAGATACCGATCTTGAAAATTTACACTAGGTGGGGTGGAAGCGATGCCCCAAATTTTTTCCCTAATTAACTACTACTATTATCAATAATTCATATTAATTTCACAATCACAGGTTAAGAATAACTCTCATTATGTACATTTATACGAAATTTTTTCCTATACTGCCATGTTAAAAATTTAGAAAAAATACGATCACAGCGCCACCTGTTGAGCGATTGATCCCCAAATCTAATCAGCCTCAGTTTATGTCAGGGGCCAACTAAATACCAAGTCTGGTTAAATTTCGCTTTAAAAAAAAAAAAAAAAAAAAAAGTTTTTTTCTAAGTTTTTTTTCGTTAAAAGTAAAAAAAAATCGATAACTTTGTTTTAAATTATCACAGATTTATAGTTCAACCATTCGTTTTAAAGGTATTGACGAGACCTTTCGAAAGATACCCATCTTGAAAATTTACTCCCCTCGAGGGGGGACTTCCCCCCCACGGGGGGTGGCGAGGCTCCTACGCATACAAATTTTTTTTCCCAGTTGACTATCTCTATTTTAAATAATTCTTGTAAATTTCATAATGATTACTAAAAAATAATTCGCTTTATGCACATTTATACAAAATTTTGTCCTATATCACCATGTTAAAAATTTAGAAAAAGCGGGATGGCAACGCAACCTGTAAGACAATTTTTACCAAAAGTTGATAGGCACTAATTTATGTCAAGGTACAACTACATACCAATTTGTATGAAATTCTGTGCAGTAGTTCTTGAGATACAGTTGCCACAAAATTTTGTCACACACACACACACACACAGACAGACAGACAGACAGACAGACAGACATTTTCTAAAAATGGTCAAATCGTGTTCTACAGCTCTCAAAACGTGTAAATTCATCAAAAAGCCGAGGTCGAAAATTTTTACGAATCCAATACTTTCTCTATATTACATATAGAAGAAAGTAATAACTAACTTATTGTAAGTGTGTAAGGATGTGGTATATAAGTGAAACAGGTATGGAGCGCTGTGAACGGTGACTGTGAATTCCTATTATAACGTAAAAGGCATAATTACCGAAATTTTCGCTACTTGCATCTTGCTACTTGCTACTTGGTACTTTCTACTTGCTACTTGTTATTTTAAACCTCCGCTGAATGTCGAACAGCACAAAATTTTATTTCATACGGCAAATATTTCAATTTATGAGAGAATCTCTGATAGCAACGAATTTCACATGAAAATTCCGTCTTTTTTGAATAAGCTGTAACAATCTGGACCGATTTGATGAAAATTTTTATCAAAAAGTTATTACAATATCTAATATCATTACATGTACATTCATCACAAATCAATCAATCGATGCATGTGAGTATGTGTATAGTATGAGCGAAGTGAAATGTAGAGTTCGTATTAAATAAAAACTTAAACTCGTTTTAATTAAAGGTGTAAAAGTTGAAACTCAATTTATTTTATAACAGGTATATTTTTTTAATCTTCAAAAACTTAATTTACCATAATGCCATTGGATGTACAATATTTTTGGTTAATCCTTGAGGAGTATAAACAAACAAATTCGAAGGTTTTCCAACCCTGGAACACGCAACATATAATTGGCCGTGAGAAAAGCACGGATTTTCTAAATCTAAGCCACAAATTAGAATTCCTTTGGTGACTTTAAATATTTTAAGCCATTTTTGCGATGAATTGAAATGGCTATCTCAATTGTGGAACTAAAGATCTTGTCGAGAAGCATCCGAGCTACCTCGGTGCCAAATTTTCTATACAAAAAATAAATAAATAAATATCAGTGACATACACACGCACAAAAGTATGGGACCCCATTGGTGACTTTAAATATTTTAAGCCATTTTTGCGATGAATTGAAATGGCTATCTCAATTGTGGAACTAAAGATCTTGGCGAGAAGCGTCCGAGCTACTTCGGTGCCAAATTTCAAATTTTGCGAAAAGAATCCGATACTAAAAGTGTTCCATACAATAAATAAATAATTAAAATATAATAAATTAGCTACACAAATAAATTTGTAGGTTAGGGTGGTTGTTAATCAACGCGCGTGTAAATTTGATAGAAAATTATATAAAATACTCACTCCAAATCCGCACCAAATTTCCAAATGTATAGTTTTTTATGCACACTTCAAAGCTCTTCAAACACTAATTACATCTTGATGTAATATTTCAATCAGGACACAATTTTTTGTATAACAATAATAACACGAAGTTACAAAATATTTTCCTGAATTTGATCGCAGCACCAACTGTCGGGACAAACTGGAATTACAATAGAATATACGCAAGCGAAGTGTGACGTCACTGACCGTCAGTGGATGCAAGAAAACGATTTCCTATGTTAATCTACCATTGGATTTTTTATAAAAAATTATTAAAAATCGAGGAAAATTATTTCTCGATTTTAATTCCCGTATTTGGGTATAGATATGTATTAGTTATCGTATGCATGTGTTAGATTGAGTTATTTTGCTCTCAAATTGGCAAAATTTTAATTTTAAATTTCAAAACTCTGTCTTCCTTGGCGTTTTTTGTATTTTGCGATCAAAAACGTAATACGAAAATATACATGCCAGATGTATATTTTCGTAATATGTATTGTACGAAATTGTTTCATAACCATTATTTTTGAAAGAAATTAAATATGTTCGACAGATGATATGGCGATATTTTTTTTCCGCCAAGGATGACAGAGTTTTGAGATTAAAAATTCAAATTTTATCAATTTTACAGCAAAAACAACTCAATCTAACGCATGCACATGATAACTAATACATATCTATACCCAAATACGGGGATTAAGATCGGGAAATAATTTTCCTCGATATTTAGTAATTTTTTACAAAAAATCCAATGGTCGATTAACATAGGAAATATTTTTCTTGCATCCAAGGACGGCCAGTGGCGTCATCACTTCGCTTGCGTATTATTGAATATTCGATACTACGATCGTAGCGCAGTCTGCCGGATCCAATGTGAAACATTCCAAAATCAACAACAATTTATAAGTGATAAATTAATTAAATAAAAAATTTAAATTGGACTGAATTGTAAATCTAAACCATTCTCGAATCCACCTGAAGACACACAAAAAATTTCATTAAACTCGGTCCAGCCGTTTAGGAGGAGTTCAGTGACATACACACGCACAAAAGAAATATATATAAAAAGATGAATAGAAAGGCACAGCTTTAGTATAGACCCCCCCCCCCCTTGTCGACTTTAAATATTTTTGGCCATTTTTGCGAAGAATTAACATGGCTATCTCAATTGCGTAACTGACGATCTTGGTGAGAAACGTCCGTACTACTTCGGTGTCAAATTTCAAATTTTTCCAAACTAAAGTTGTTCCATACAAAAACAAAAAAGAAAAACTGTTTTATGATATATACAAAATAAAAATAAAAAATTCTAATAAATTCGAAATTATTACTATTTACTATTAAGGTAAAAACATAAAAGAACTTTTATAAGTTACATATAAAGTATCAATTAAAACGAAAAATTTTGTTTTACTGTAGAAAAGAAAAGTACTACTAAATTAAATATAAATTTTAAGCTAATACCAAGTATCTCTATGAAAATATTTATTTACACGCGAATATTTTCATGGTATATTAATTTTTTTTTTCTAATTTTTATTGTTTATCACGCGAAATTAAAAATATTTTATTTCCGGAAAAAAAAAAAAAATAAATAAATAAATAAACGTGAATTTTCTTTATTTTGGCATCAAATATATTTTTCTTTTTAATCATTTTAAAGTTAAAATGGAGTTTTTATTTAATATCTTTTGATCCAATTATCCGATTGAACTGAATTGTAAATCTAAACCATTCTCGAATCCACCTGAAGACACACAAAAAATTTCATTAAGCTCGGTCCAGCCGTTTAGGAGGAGTTCAGTGACATACACACGCACAAAAGAAATATATATATAAAGATATATATATATATATATAAACTTTCTTACGTGCTAGGAAGACCTTTCCCAAATCAACGATAATTTTATTTACTTATTCATTTATTCGAGTCTTAATTTGCTTTTTCTAACATTAAATATTATTTGAATTTATAATTTATTTAAAAAACTTTTAAATTACATAAAAATAAATTAAAAGCAACAAAAAAAAGCAGACGTAATGAAATCACTTGAGCCACTCAACAGTTAAAAAAAAAAAAACCTTGAAACCGACCTCACAGTTACTCAGAGAATTATAGAATAAAGTGATAATAAGGTAGGTGATCTAAAATCTAAACTGGGAAGCCGCTTTCACCTGGATATTGATAAAAACCTGAAAACGTTAGTGCTACAAACAAGCAACATTTTGGGCAGTTGTCGTAAGGAAGCAATCGGAGCATCTCTGTGCATATGTTGTGATATTAAAATATTCGTCTGTATTGTGATCCATCCATCAATATACATTTATAATTGTAGTTACAGTTTTACGTTTTCTATTGATGAGGTTATGGGGATAACAAATAGTGCCCCAAACGTCTGATTTTTGCTTGCGGTTCTTAAATCTATACATATAAAATAGTACTTCCACTCACTCACTGACTCATCAACGCACAGCAAAATCTACTGGAGCCACTGACTCGAAACTGGGTCCGATTATAGAACATATAATGTAAGCACCCCCTAAAAAGCGATTTTGCGAAATTCGCCCCCCAAGGGGGTGTAGGGGGCAAAATGTGATTTCACAAAAACCTTCATATCTCAAAGAAAAAAACAGATATCC
Source organism: Salticus scenicus (assembly GCA_963930645.1). Taxonomy (NCBI): domain Eukaryota; kingdom Metazoa; phylum Arthropoda; class Arachnida; order Araneae; family Salticidae; genus Salticus; species Salticus scenicus. The sequence goes on along the minus strand of OZ005649.1, from coordinate 267,280,551 downwards.
GTAAAATTTTTGCTTTAAAATATAGCTAATTTAATTATCTAAAAACCAATTTCTGGAATTTTAGAAGTTCGGTCCCCAAGGGGGAAAAGTGGGCAAAACGTGATTATGCGCAAAACGTGGTTTCACATACTCCTATATATCTCAAACAAAAATCCAGATATGTGTTAAAGTTTTGCTTTAATATGTAGGTAATACAAATACCTAAAAACTAATTTCTGGAATTTTCGAAATTCAGCCCCCAAGAGGGGAGGAGAGGGGGCAAAACGTGATTTGAAATAATCCTTTATATTGCAAACAGAAAAAAAATATATGTGTAAGATATTTTTGCTTTAAAATATAGCTCCCATAAATACATAAAAACTAATTTCTTTAATTTTAGAAATTCGTCCCAGGTGGGTCGGGAAAAAGGGGGTTATGGGGTAAAAAAATAGAAATATATATAGTTAGACCGTTCAAAATTGGTACAGATAGGTTTTAGAGATCTGCAAGTCAAATGAGGATATTTTTGGAAGTGTAAAGTTATTAGGAGGGTCAGAAAGGTGTGTGTGTGGGGTGGGGGAGGGGCAAAAAAATAAAAATAGAGTTAGGCCGCTCAAAATTGGTACATAATGGTTTTTGATACCTACAAATCGATTGCGGATATTTTCGAATTTGTAAGGTTATTAGGAAGGGCTACATGGAGGTTTATGATACATACAAATCGATTGCGTATATTTTCGAATTTGTAAAATTATTAGGATAGACGTCAATGGGGGGGGGGGGGAGGTAAAAGGGCAAAAATATATAAATAAGAGTTAGAGCGCTGAAAATTAGTGTTGTTAGGTTTTGAGGCCCGATAAATCGATTGCGGACATTTTCGAAAGTACAGAATTACAGTTACAGAAAGCACAGAAAGTACAGAAGACTGCGAGTATTTTTAAAGTCTAAAATAATTAGGAGGGGCGGGAACGGTAGGTGAAGGAGCATGCGAGCCTGTATGCGCAGCCGCAGGCAGTGGTGGCCTAAACCGATTATTCCAGTGATGGGAGATTTTTTTTTTTTTTTTTTTTTTTAATTTATGTTTTTCCCTTACGATAATGTAGTGATTCATTAAAAGTGTTGAACATAAATGCGCTCGCGCAGCGCACAATTGCTATCGCTGCCAAGGGCAATGGGGACCCCGTTGCGAAATTTTTTCCAATCACATTTTTTTTTTTTTCTCTTTTTTTTTTTTTTTTTTTTTTTTCGCATGATAAAAATTGATGTAATTTTGAGAATTCATTAACTATAGTGATTCATTTATCCCTTTCATTCCCCGTGATGCCAATTGGAATCATATTATTTCAGATTTTCTTTCCTACCATCTAACACTCCCACTGATTCAAAATGAACAATATTAAAATCTATATACATTTTCCCATCGAAAAATATATATTTTAGATGATTTCACTATCCTTATTGATAACTGAAAGTATATTTTACTCTATTCTGATAATAATATCGGAATCAGTTTCCTGTTTCGGGCAATTTAAGTAAATTAACTGTTTGAATTATTTTTTATTTTATTTTTTAATGTTTATAATTTGTATTTTATTACTTGCAATATGTATTTCTTCCAAAATTTCGAAATTTTTATTTATTGAAAAGTTATGATTTTAAATGGCATCATTGGTTATATTAAACATAAATAAACACATCTCAGTTGCTTTGCTAGCTATATTAATTCGTACTCTGCTATTACTCCTATTTAAAAAAAATATTTATATATATTACCTTTGAAATAAATTTATGACTAAATATAAGATTTATTGTTTTATGGAGGGAAAAAATTGGGAATGAAAGGGTTAAAAATAGTGACCAGCGAAGCGGGCGTAGCCTGCTAGTTGATTATATATATATATATAATCAACTATTGGCCACTCATTATATATATATCAACTATTGGTCACCATTATATATATATTCCTATTGGCCACTCTCCCCACCTTTCCCGTAATTCTATTGGTTGAACTAAATTCGGCCCCTCTCCTATATATACGAGCCCTTCTGCAGATTCAGAATCCTTTTTGCACTGAAGACGGCACGCTTAAAGCTGCCGAAACAGCTGTATGCATTTCCAATATTTTTCTTTGGTGTTTCTGACGTAGTCGTTTATTCGAGTTTTAATATATATAAAGTGTCAATATATGTTTTTATAGAAAATTAAAAAAAAAAAAAAAAAAAGTTACTTTTCTTAAATATCAAACTTTTTTTGAATTAGGTATTTTATTTAGTAAAATGGACTAGAATTGAAAGAATGTTTACAAAAATCTAATTATTGTTAGGGGAAATTCAAAAGAATAATTAAGATGCGTTATACTAATATTATAATGTAAATAATTTCGTTACAAAATTCTGTAATATTTTTATAAATAATTGGCTTTTGCCTTCTTTTCACTTGGTTTGTTAATTTCTATGCTTCACTATATATATTTGACTTAGCTAACTGAAATCTAATCATTAGTTTACTTAAGCCTTTTATCTCTTTCTCTCTCTCTCTCATATATATATATATATATATATATATATATATATATATATATTTATATATATATTAGCTAGGGTATTTGTTATTCATTGTTCTAATAGCGCATTTGTTGGAGAAGTAAGGAAAGTTCCAAATTTTGTTATATCACTGTAACACTGTTAACGGTTAATTAAAAATTTTTTTGTTAGTCTATAAAATAATGCCAGGATGAAAAGGAAACTTTTAATTTGGATTTTTCTAGAATCTTTTTGAAGACAATATCCAAAACTGCCATTTATTCTCCATTGTGTTGTAATTTATATAAATATTTGATCAATTGATTATCATTTAAACTTGTAACATAATCAAATATATCAATTTAAATTTATTTTAAAAAAACTTAATAAGATCAGTTAAAGTAATTTTTTCTTAGAAATGTTTATATCTTAATAGTTTTTAAGTCTCTATTTCATTTAATACAAAATAAATAAATAAATAAATAAATAAATAATATATTAATTAAATTAGTAAAAGTATGCAAAATTTAGGTATACTACGCTATTAGGAATTCAGTTATTGAACTAACTGACACTTATCACAACTGAACTTTGTAACTTAAAAGAATTCCTATTTTATTTATTTACTAGCGGGCTTTGCCCGCTTCGCTGAGCACTATACTTAAATGAGTTGTCAAAATTCCGTTACATTACTAATAATCTAAGTTAAAGTTTCCCCTGTATTCCGTAGAGGTTTTTCCCGCTCGCAACGTGAGAATTTCGGGTCTACACTGCCTTCGGCAGCAAATTACCCGCTTCTTACTTCCCCTTCCCCAGCGGCTAAGTTAGAAGTTTTGCGAAATCTCACCAAAGTACATAATGCGTACACCTAATCAACATCCACACACCAAAACGCATCATTCTAAGATAATGTAAAGCGAATCCAAACATAATAACGTGTTTTTACGCATGATTATTGCCCCTCGACCCCAAGGGGGTAAGTGGGTGAATTTCGTAAAATCTCGTTACAATAAGTGTAATAAACAATTTCCACACCAAATTTCGTGACCTCAGATCTCACAGATTTCCCAAGACAAATATAGCGCTAAAAGGGGGGGGGGGGGTATTGTATATGCAACCCCCCCCCTCCTCAAAAGAAAAAAAAACGAAAATATGTTTTTGAAAATATACTAAAGAAGACACGTGGCTATTTTCAATACCTTTGTAATATTTTTAGTAGAGCTCTACTAAAAAATCTGGAATATCTTAAATTTCCTCCTCGAAAAACGACCCCCGCCCCTCCTTTAAGAATCAAGAATTCTAAAATCGTACATAATGTTTTATTTATACTCAAGTCTAGTCTCATCATGTGCAATTTTTTCACCGTGATGTATTTTGGGGCCGAGTTATGCTTACAAACTTTTTTTTTTTTTTTTTTTTTTTTTGCTTCCTGTCCCGCTAGGGAAACGGCGGTATTTCGATCAATCCCGTTTCTTTAGGTGCCGGTAGCATATAAAATATCAAAGCACCAAACTTCGTGACAACAGCTCTCATAAATTCTCCAGGACAAATTTAGCGCTGAAAAGGGTGTCTCGAATTTGCCCTTTGTAACACATACCTCCCCCCTCCCAAAGGACAAAAAAAAATGGCAGATCACAAAAAATCAAAAATGTGTTTTAGAAAATATCCTCAGAAAGTCGCATAGCCTTTTTTCAACATCTTTATTCCATTTTTGGTAGAGTTCGACTCAAATCAGGAATTTTCAAAATTTCCCTCCAAAAATCGATTTTCTCCCATCCTTCCTTTAAAAATCGAAAATTCCTAAATCGCAGATAATATTTTATTTCTACTCATGTCTAGTCTCCCCATGTGGAATTTATTTATTTTGAACTAATTAGGAGCCGAGTTATGCTTACAAACGTGTTTTTGTATTTTTCTCCCGCAGGGGGAACGGGGGGGGGGGAATTTCGGAAAAGCTGATAGGTATAATTTTAAGTTGGATAAAGATCTAAGTTTCTTATAAGCGCTGTTAAATTCAGTCCAACCGTTCTCAAGTGATGCCCGGACAAACGTGTTTTTGTCTTTTGCCTCCCAGGGGGAAACGGGGGAGGGGGGGGAGGAATTTCTCAAAAGTTGATAGATATAATTTTAAGTTGGGTAAACATCTAAGTTTCTGCCAAGCGCCGTTGAATTTAGTCCAGCTGTTCTCAAGTAATGCCCGGACAAAATAGTGACATACAGACACGATGACACACACACACACACAGGCAAAATTTTCTGAAGTCATTTTCGGCTTTCATGGTGTGTGAAACGTGAATATCTCACAATTTTTTTTGATTCTGGTTTTATTGTTTGAGTCTGATTTCTCTGTTTGAGTCTGATTTTATTAATATAGATAGCTGTTCTTCTCAAGTGTTAACAATATCATATTACAACATTCACGTCTGTTATAATACTATGATATTTGGTATGAATAGGAGGTGCGTGACTTTTAACACAGGTACTCCAGAGATACCCCATTATGTTTATATATGTATACTGGGAGGTTCACCTGGCGTTGCCCAGGTTGAAGATGTGTTTATGAAATTTTAAAATCAATTAAAGAACTGAACAATGGTGTAAAAAAGAAATATATGGAACATTTTCGGAAGTCTTTAATAGAAAATATTATAAATAAATAAATACAAAAAGCACAGCTTTAGTATGGGACCCCTTTGGTGACTTTAAATATTTTAAGCCATTTTTGCGATGAATTGAAATGGTGCAACTCAACTCAATTGTGCAACTAAAGATCTTGCTGAGAAACGTCCGAGCTACTTCGGTGCCAAATTTCAAATTTTGCCAAAGGGATCCGATACCAAAGCATTTTCATACAAAAAATAAATAAATACAGTAAAATAAAATTAAATGAAATAAAATAAAATAAAATAAAATAGAATAAAATAAAATAAAATAAAAACTCTTTTATGATAAAAAAAAAAAAAAAAAAATCTTAATAAAATCCAAATTATAACCATTTACAATTAAGGGGAGAGCATCAAAGAACCTCATAAGGTACACAATAACAACGAAAAATATTGTTTTACTGCAGGAACGAAAAGTACTGCTTAATTAAATTAAAATATTAAACTAATGTCAAATATCTCTATGAAAATATTTATCCACATACAAATTCCTGATTAAAAAAAAAAAAAATAAATCAATAAATCAATAAAATAAATCACCAACATTTGTAGGTATTTTTCTCTCTAATTTTTATTATTATTCACGTGAAATTAAAAATATTTCATTTTATTTCTGGAAAATAAATATATATATAAATATAACGACTTCTACCGAATCTGGGTTGAAAACGGAATAATTACAAGATAAAAAGAACTTTTATACACCATGTTTTTAAATTTTCTGTTAGATAATATAAACGCTACTGAAGGCAGCGAAAACCCGGAGAAATTGGATAAAAGTATTAAAAAAATTCCTTGCTATCGTGTATTAAGCTATTATAAAAGTTTCAATAGGCTATCTAGCAGGGAAGTTAGTTAAAAGTTGATTACAAGCTTTCTACTGGTAACGCTGCCGAAGGCAGCAGGGTCCAGAAGCAATTGGTTAAAAATATTTTTGAAATGCATTTTCACCGTATTCTGAACTATTCTGAAAGTTTCAAATCTGTAGCTACTCGGGAAGTTAGTTAAATAAATTTTCTGTTGAATCATATAAACGCTGCCGAAGACAGTAGGGACCTGAAACAGTTGACTAAAAGTATTTAAAAAAAAGTATTGTCACCGTGTTCTGAGCTATCCTGAAAGTTTCAAATATCTAGCTAGTCGGCAAATTAGTGAAAAATCGATTGCAAGCTTTGTACTGGTAACGCTGCCGAAGGCAGCAGGAACCCGAAACAGTTGGCTAAAAGTATTTAAAAAATGCATTTTCACCGTGTTCTAAACCATTGTGAAAATTTCATATGTCTAGCTAGTCAGGAAGTTAGTTAAATAAATTTTCTGTTGAATCATATAAACGCTGCCGAAGGCAGTAGGGACCCGAAGAAATTGACTAAAAGTATTGAAAAAAGTATTGTCACCGTGTTCTGAGCTATCCTGAAAGTTTTAAATATCTAGCTAGTCGGGAAGTTAGTGAAAAATCGATTGCAAGTTTTGTACTGGTAACGCTGTCGAAGGCAGCAGGAACCCGAAGCAGTTGGTTAAAAATATTTAAAAATTGCATTTTCGCCGTGTTCTAAACTATTCTGAAAGTTTCAAATGTCTAGCTAGTCGGGAAGTTAGTTAAATAAATTTTCTGTCGAATCATATAAGCTCTGCCGAAGGCAGCGGGACCTGAAATAGTTGACTAAAATTATTAGAAAAATGTATTGTCACCGTGTTGTGAGCTGTCCTGAAAGTTTCAAATATCTAGCTAGTCGGGAAGTTAGTTAAAAATCGATTGCAATATTTGTCCCTGACAAACACACAAACAAACAAACATACAAACAAGAATCGAAGTTAATAAAAGCATGGTATAAAGGGTAAAATAAATTAGAAATATCAGACCTATATTTATAAATTTGATACCAAATGAAAGGGGCGATTTTTCTGAATCAAGGGGTGCAAACAGTTTTTCGATGCAACAATTAGATTTTTTCAAAATAATCAAAGTATGAAATTTAAGTGGCAACGGAAAAACGGAAAAGGAAAAAATAAATTAGAAATATCAGACCTATATCGTTACAATTTCAGTACCATATGAAAAGGGTGATTTTTCTGAATCCTGGGGTGTAAACAGTTTTTCGATATGACAATCAGACTTTTTAAAATTAACTAAAGTATGGAATTTACATAGCAACACTTCATTTCAATCTGGTGTGCGAATCCCGCGAATAAAAAGTCTTTATCTTAAAAAATTATTTTTATATTTTATTTTTCCATTCAAAGCGTTTTAGTGAAAAAATATTTATGGCGCATGCGCAGGCATTTTTTACCCACAATTTAAACACTAATCATAATTTTGAAATTTTCTATAGATATAATTTGAAGTTGGGTGAAGACCTAAGTTTCTGCCAAGCGCCGTTGAATTCCATGAATTTTACTTTCTCTCTATCTGTCTATTTTACCAACTCGTAAATATTTTTAGAACACCTTTAAATTATTGTCTGTTATTTATATTAACTTTTACATATACTTGCTATTGAAAATGGTATGAACGTCACTAATGGTATGCGTAAATCACAAAATATCTTGGATACACTGCTGTCAGTCGAAGGATTTTTGGAAAGCTAAGTTTTAAAAATGTTATGATGCACAAAATGTAACAAAATTACAATACCATATTCAGGTACAAAGACGCATACTTTTATGGAAAAGGAGATAGTTAGTTCTAGTAAATTTTTTTCAAAATCTAAGAGATCTTTAAATATATTACGGAATATAAATGAATGAAGTATCAGATTCTTTTCAATTTTTCTTTAACACATTAAAATTTCAGCCTATTAAGCAGCAGGTATATAATAATTAGATATGCTGAACTACACATAATGAAAATATTTTATGCTTTTTCTTTACAAGTATTTTTTTTTTTTTTTTTTTTTTTTTTTTTATGAATTCATTTTTAATATTGAAATCAAATATGTTTTTGTATAGCTATGATATTTTAAGATAATATATACTTCTACACTGAAATAATCTGATTTATGGTTTTTCTTCAAGAGTAAAACTCAAAAAACTGTTTATGTAAAATTCCATCACCAATAATTAAAAACAAAACGTATTTTAATGTACCATGAAGTAATTTAATAACTCTAAAACTTAAGCATTGTACTTTATAAATACAGTTAGATTGCGTTTAATAACATAAGGGAAAAGCATATTTGTTTCGTTCTTGTTTTAATCTTCATAAATAAAATTAAACTTTTCTTACTTCTTATATAATTGTGTTTTTATCTATTTAAACTGAACAAACACATTAATTTCATTAATAAGTTTTACTATAAGATAATCATTTTGGCACATAAAAGTTAAAGGGAAATCATAATCATATTTTCTTCTGATATCAACTAATTTAAAACATGTTTTTAAAATTAAAGCATATATATGACGTTTATCATACCATGGTAAAATATTAAGAATTTGTATAAAATTCAAATTGATAGTAAATATATTTGAAAATATTTCATGATAAATAAAAAACTGTTATACATCGTTACAATTTTTTTAAATACCTTGTCATTATTTCGTAGTAAATTTTCAAAGCTATTATATTTATCCAGCAATTGAACAAAAACATAAAATTTATTCTTACTTTTATTTAAATTAAAAAATATTCAATTGATAAATTATTTTCAATAATCTTTCTGACATACATAATATTTAGTAATTTATTTTCCCGTATCTTAGAGCGTGCGGGTTTTTTTTTTTATTATTATTATTACTCGTATTATATTGAAGAATAAAATAAAAGTAATTTTCCAGGTGTCTTGCATAAAAACAAAACCTGAGAAGGAGAAATAATTCGCTGAATACTCTTTATCTAAATCACTTCTTTTGTAATCTAATGCACTTAAAAGAGTTTATTTTTGTCAACATATTATGCGCGAGCACATTAAAGATTTAATGAATTATCTGCAAAAAAACAGCAGCTTAAAAATTAGAAAAGTTTTTTTCTTTTTCTTGTTCCAGGTTAAAAAATTGGATAAAGTAAAGACAAAAGAAAAAGTAATAAATTTTTAACAATTTTTCAAAACTGTAATAAGAAGGAAAAAAAGCCAACTTTTACATTTCGGAGATTAAACTAATCATGTGTTAAATAGCTCAGTTAAACCTCGTTAACGTGAACACTGTTAACGTGAATTACTTTTAACATGAACTGTTCCCTCAATCCCTATCAAAATGAAAGTAAGTTTTGTTATATGAAGATTAGTTACTAATAGCATGAACTACTGTTAACATGAACAATATTTTTATCCCCCTCGAGATTCACGTTAACAAGGTTCGACTGTATATATATTTTTTTAAAGTTATATCATAAATTTACTTTAAAAATTTAAAAATTTTAAGTAATAATTCTGTAAACTAATTTAGGCAATACGTCTTGAGAAACATTGTGTAATATAATAAAAAATAATTGCATGATATATAAACACAAGTATTTACAATGACTCAAAAATAACATTAAACAAGTCCTTTCGGCTTATTCGGAAGGGAAGGTTGATTTCTTTTTATGTATCAAGTAGCCGTCATTTTGTTTCAAAATGTTGGCTACAAATTACTAATGGAATTGGTAGAAATATTGATGTAGGCTATACACATATGGAGTTTTAAGCAAATCGGTTCATAAATACCTTTTTATGTGAATTTAAAATTTTCAAGTGACCTGCGCTTGGTAACAAGATGGCGGGCCAAGTTAACAGATATACCAATTGCATTTGTGATATAAGTCAATGTACAAATTTAGTTCGAATTAATTCAGAATCTCAAAAATCATCTTGTTGAAAAATTAAGTGGATCAAAATGGCAGAGAAAGTTGCTCAGTGAACTAATCTAAGTTATTGTTGCAAATTTGTAAATAATTCTATTTTTATTTATTTTTATTTTATTTTTTTTACTTGTAAATTCTTTCAAAGAGGCTTAGTAAATTAATAAAATGTTAATTTTCTGCATTTCTAATTTGTTTTTGAGTTAAAACAGCCTAATTTTCCCTCAAAAACGCATTAAAAAGCTTCAATAAAGCAGGTAATGGATTTGTCGCCAAATGTTGCGACTTTTTCCCCTTGGCGACATTTTGGCAAGAAAATCCTTACTATCGATGTACCAAAGATGGACGCTGTAACGTGATTGGTTAACGAGTTACGTGAAACTTCTAAATTTTTCTGGGTTCGATAACAGGGTATAAAAGCTGAACGCGCCAAGTCAGTCAGTCGCAGTTGAGTTACGCCAAACGCTTGCATGGTTTTTGAAGGAGTTCTGAGCCTCTTTGAATGAGCCTTGCTTTATGCTAATGCTTTATACAGTTTAAACTGTGAATTTGCTGTTGACAGCTGTTATTTAAGCTGTGTTTACTGGTGAAACTGAAGATGAACCGACCTGTATTCTTCTGAAATTTTCTGTAAATTAACTACTGAACTTTGGCAAGTTTCGCCTTTCATTTTTGGACAACTTACGAACCCCCAAGTACGCAACAATATTTGCAGAATAAGTCCACTGCCCAACTTTGGTTCGAATAAACTCAGTATTTCAAAGTTATCGCGATAACAAAGCCTCAAGTGGCAGCGTTCAAGTGGACGCAATTTGGAAATTAACTTCTCCAGAGAAATCATAGTTGTTTGAATGAATAATCAATTTTACAACTTTGGTTTGAACTGATTAAGTATTTCAAAAGTTAGCGTGATAACAAATTTTCAAGTGGTCGCCACTTGGAAACAATATAGTGGAGCAAGTTGCCCAGCAAACACATTCAATATATTTGAAGCATAGGTTCACTATCAAACTGTGGTTCGAATCAGTGCAGTTTTTCAAAAGTTATTGTTATGGCAAATTTTCAAGCGGCAGTTTAAGTGGCTGCTACTTGGAAACAAAATGGCGGAATAACTTGCCCAGAGAAATCATCCAATATATTTGTATGATAAATTCATTGTCCAGCTCTAGTTCAAATTAAATCAGTATTTCAAAAATTATGCTCATAAGAAATTTTCAAGTGGCACGACTTCGAAAAACACTGGAGTGAGATGCCCAGCGAACTTATCTGAGATATTTGAATGATAAATCCGCTAAACAAATTTGATTCGAATTGATTGAGTATAACTAAAGTTACCATAATCATAAATTTTCAAGTGGCCTCCACTTGGAAATAAAATTGCGGATTAAGTCACCACAAGTGAACTTATCCAAGATATTTGAAGTATAAGTTCACTATCCAACTTTTACTTGAATCAGTTTAGTATTTTAAAAGTTATGGTGATGAAATATTTTCAAGTGGCAGTGTGATTTCAAGTAGTAACCACTTGAAAACAAAATGGCGAAGCAACGTGATTAGCAAACTCATCCAAAATATGTATGTTCACTGTCCAAATTTGGTTCGATTTGGAGTATTATTTTAGAAGTTTTCCTAATTTTAAATTTTCAAGTAGTAGCCTGATTTCAAGTGGCACCGCTTAACTTACGATATCCGAAACTTTGTTAAATATGGCGGATAAAGTTCATTAATAAATTTGATTGAGACACTTATATTGTCTATGTATACATCAAAATTAAAAGAAATTTGGAATGCGCTTTTTACAATTTGAATTTGAAATTTTCAAGTGGTCTCCACTTAAAAACAAAATGGTGCAGCATTTTTGTTAACAAACTCATCTAAGATATTTCTAAGATAATTTAAGACACTGTCCAAATTTGGTTCAATTTGGAGTATTATTTCGGAAGTTATTGAAATTTTAAATTTTCAAGTGGTAACCTGATTTCAAGTGGCTCCGCTTAACTTAAAATATCTGCCACTTTATTAAAAATGGTGGATAAACTTCATAAATAAACTTCATTGAGTCCCTTATGTGGCCTTTATTTACATCAAAATTCAAGCAAATCTCGCTTTAAATATGCATTTTACAATGTGGGTTTGAAAATCTCAAGTGGCTTCCTCATGAAAACAAAACGTCGGAGCAACTTTGTTAACGAACTCATCCAAGATATTTATAAGATCAGTTCACTGTCCAAATTTGGTTTGATTTGGAGTATTATTTCGGTAGTTACCGTGATGCCAAAATTTTCATTATAGATAGATAGATAGATAGATAAACGAAGTGATTGCAATAGGTAGATTTCTAAAGAAATCAACCTAAAACACAGTATTAAAAGAATGCATGGTATTAGCGATATGCCAAAAGATATATTTAACTTGACAAAAACGCCATATTACGAGTTTGATGATATGAGAGCATGGCTACTGTCAGCATAATTATTTCTTTAAAGTACAGTCACCCCAAAAAAAAACGCCACCCCCCACCTTATTTTGCCGTAAATTATCGTAGAAACATGCGACTGGTACCAATCAGTTTGTAATAACGTCTAGTTTATAATGTTATAGTTAGAGTTTACTTAGGGGGTCGTCTACATATTAAAACTGACATCAACTTCATTTTTTTCAATCGTAACCCCCATTTTTTATAATTTACTTGAATTCTTTGGATCAAATCATCACGGAAAATGGTATAGTTTATATATTTCGCTCAATTTTTCATAGAGTTATAAGCTGTCAAAGTTTGGGGGTGCTAATGTTAAATGAATGTGACAAACATTAAATCATATCTTCCGAAATAATTATGATATTTAAATTCTGTTTTTTTTATTCGTTAGAATGAAGTAACCCAAACATATTCCATGCAAATTTTTGCTAAAAAAACATTTTTTGAATTATGAAAATTATTAATAAATTCATATTTGAAAAAATTATGAATTATGACCTATGTTAATTTTTGCACGAATAGAACGGGCATCATCAAAAACACGGGTTTCCAAATTTACAGCTCGTTCCTAACATTATTTTTTGAGTTACAGTGATATTTCACTTTTTATTCCTGTTAGGGGGCCGTCACTTGTTATAATCTGTATCCTCTATAAGTAAATGCTTGTATATAATTTGACGGAAAACTATTTTAATTTACCTTTATGTTATTTTTTTAGTTTCCTAAGCAATCTTTCGATGTTTATTATACAAATTGGCATATTTTTGTAAAGTTATCACAATGTAGGCGAGGGATTGTGAAAGAATTTCAAAAGAAAAGAAGCCCCGCCTCTGATTCGCTGAAACACTATTTTTAAAAAAAGACAAATTTGCATATTCCTATTTGACTCTATATGTGACGCTGGTATGCATAAATCACAATGGTATTTACTACATCGATTATTGAAGACAAAACTTAAATGATTTAATTACAAATATGCAAAATTATTTTGCTTTATATTATAAAGTTTTAGAAAATTTGTGAAAAGGCGTGGCTATTTACATTAAGCCTTGATATGGAAGCCATGTTGCTGTTTTTCGATGCTGCGAAATTTACAAAATATATTTGCGTTAATATACTATACAGATAGAAGAATAATTATATAATATCAACAAATCTTCTTTAATCAATATGTTTATATACATTACTGTATGGAAATGTTTATATATCAATATTGTATTTATTTTTAATGAGAGATATAAGCACAAAATACTAAAAAAAAAAAAGAAAATATGTTATAAATTTTTATAAATCAAAAAATATATATATGCATACTTGCCAACCTAACCCGTAACATTGTTAGTTCCCGCCCCTGTGTGTACACAATTTAATTTTTAGAGTAATTAACTTCAAATACATTTACGATTAACTCATTGAGCGCCACGCGAATTCTTATGGAAATCCCATTCAGGCCACACGTGCTGCTTAGAAGCGTGTTATGTTTATCGAGTTTCAATAAACCCCATTAGGCCTTAACGATATAATCCTATAAAAATCCTATTTAAAAAAAAAAAAAGCATGAAGTAAATTTTAAATAAATTGTCAGTAATTACTTAAAACTATGTAAGTTCTGTAGTTTTAATCATATTTTACACTGCCGGCTGACTTAGCCTAAATGGAAAGATCAGTGTCAGCCACCGATGGCTGACACAGCTCTAAAAAGACTGATGTGAAAAAAATGTACGGAAAGGGGCGGGACCAGTAATCTTCCGGGATAGGTTGACAAGAATGTATATACATAGAGCAATGCCAGAAAATGTTCTTTATTTTTCATGAACCAGATGAATGGTATTTTTTTTTCTGAATAGTCTATGTATTAAATATAATGCTGCTTTAAATACCCTTTAAATGAAAAGTTTTATTACATAAAGTAATTTTCTGGCACTTTACAGCTCCCAAATGACACACAATACAAAGCCCCGTCTTTTTCCAGTGTTTAAAGGGTATTAACGTTTAATATGCTTTATATTCGTTTTGATCTTTCCTTCTCCTCCTTATCTTCTTCTTTTTTCCTTAAAAAAAAAAAGAGTTATGTAACATTTTGACCTTTTCAAGTGAAGATTTAGATTAAGGGTAGTCAGCCTTTCTACACCCACCGTCCACTTCGGTATCTGTGTTAAAGTGTAGAATTTTAGAACATCCCATTAAGTAGTAGGATTTATTGTTTTACATATTAATTTGTTACACATTATAAAATATAAAAGCAAAAGAATATCGTGGAGATTTATGTAAAAGTTTTTAATAATGTCATGAAAAAAAAAAAATAATAATAATTAATTAAAAAAATAAATAAATAAAAATAAAAAAATCTGTTTTAATATTTTAAAAAAGTCAATTAAAGAAAATGAAAGTAGTGCAGTATCAGAACAAACTCCCATTGTAACTGTGAAACGGCCGTGGGATCCAGGTTGAGTGCCTCCGTTTCAGACAATTATACGGCAGCTTGAGTTAAAATTATTTTGAATTTTCAAACAAATTTAAAACCATTCATCTTTTTTTTTCTTTTGATAGATATTTTAATATCTATTCAAGCTATTTAATTTTCTTCGTATGAAGTGAACTATCTGATGTTTAATCAATAGAAACCAATAAAAATCTTTTAATTCATAAACTAACTCAGAAAGTTCTGTGAATTAGTCATTTTTTTTATTTTATAATTAACATTTCTGAAATTTTTTTCCGGTGTGAAACTTAATAAATAATGTATACTGGGTGGTAGATCGTGATTTATATTTTCTAAATGTATAGACGGAACCCTAATACATTTTCACGTGTAACTCTATTTAAAATTGATTTAATGTATATAAATAGGTATGTTTTTCGAACCGCCTTGATCTCAGAAATCTGAATATGAAGTCAAAAATAGGGGTTGCCATTGAAAAAAATGAAGTTAATGCCAGTTTTAATATGTAGACGACCCCTTAGGCAAAATTTAACTAAACCGTTATAAACTAGACGTTATTACAAATCGATCGGTACCAGTCAAATGTTTCTACGATAATTTACGGCGAAATTAGGTGGGGGGTGGCGTTTTTTTTTTTTTTTTTTTGGGTGACTGTACAATGTTAACATTGAAATTGGTAGTGTGTGATTATTAAGGCAAAATATCATTATAGGGACCTAGGCATGGATGGGATTCACTAAGTGGGGTACTAACCCGCATGCTCGCGAGTTTCATGAAATATATAAAAAAAAAATAAATAAAGGAAATATAAATCACATAAAACTTCAAATGGCTGTGCCGGGTTAGAATCCTTCTTGAAATGGGCTATATTTAGCACACTTGGAATTTTATGTCGTGTTATAGCTGAGTTTGACTATTGGGAATTTAGTTTTAAAGCATTCCATTAAAGAAAAACTGCTTAAGATCACAAGTTCATCTGAAACGGAAAGATTTGTCAGATAAATATGTATTGATTTTATACGCCTTTTAATCTATCGGTACTTTACAGTAGGGAAGACCAGGGCACAGTGGACCACTTTTACACTTTTAATGTTTTTTCACCAAAAATAAAAAAGAAAAGGTACTTGAAAAAATTAGCAAACATTCTTTACACCTTTCTTGACATGTCCAAATTTTTTTATAACAATTTTTTTTTAACACATTACGAATAAAACAATAAATTGTGTGCACTCACAAACTGGACCAACCACTGCTGTTCATGTTCAATTAATATAAATTACTCATTTTACTTTTCTAAAATTAGTTTCTAATGCAATTCTAGTCTAAATAACATAATTCGAACATTTTCATGAAATAAAATTACCAAAATTTAAAGGAAATCAAAATAAATAAGAAATCAAATTAGAGGAAGAATCCTATACCAGATTTCCTTTATCATTTACGTGCCACCACTAAAAACAATAAGATATATTTTTAATTGTTTATTAATGTTATATAGTTATAAAACTTATGAAATATATAATTAAACATTTTATTACTATCCAGACATTTTTATTAATTATTTTGAGATATTAATACTTTACATTATATTTGTGAAATAAGTTTAACTAAAATTATTCTACTTTTATCTTTTACATGTTATTTCTAAAAACAACAACAATAAATTTATATAACCTACTATTTATTATATCACATAATCATTTTATTTATTTTTATTTTTTTAATATTAAACAATCCAAATTGTTATTAAATTTAGATATTCATAATTATTATGCTACTAATGAACTATTTTCCCTTTTCAGAAATTTATTTTATTATAACATTAAGACTATTATTCTTTTTATTACTTATTTTTAGTCCCATTATATTTGTATATGTAAATTTAATTAAAATAAATAAGGTATTAAATATAATTTGGACTTTTAGGCACATTGGAAGGTGGTCCACTGTGCCCCATGTAGAGGTGGTCCACTGTGCCCCATGTCCAGACAAAACAAATAATAATATTAAAATTATATATAGAGACTATAAATATGCTAATATTTTTTATAAATTTAAAAACAACAATATCTTACCTTTTCTTAACAACTATCTAATACTTGTAGTCAAAAGTTCAGTCCTGATAAAATAAAAAAAACTTCAAACTTGAAAAATTACTTTGAGCAGCTCAAAACATAAACATTGTATAAAATGGCTACCTTAGCATTTACCATGTGGTTTTTTTGGATGTATACAAGTAGTACCATGCTGCCATATATGAGTCTCAATATAAACTAAAAGAGTTAGATATTAAGATATTTAAATAAGGGTTGTCCTCTGTGCCCCTAGGTCCCCTGTGCCCCAGTCTCCCCTACAGTTAGTAATAAATGGTTAAACCACAATATGGAGTGAACAGTATATTTATCTATCTTATGCCAACATTAATGTGATATTTCTTAATTTTTAATAGTATTTTACTTAGAATAAACTTTGTATTCAAGATTAATTTCTTCTTTAGAAAATGGGAAGAACCTGTACCCATTGGTGCCCACCAACCCAAAATTGGGAAGTTTGAATTTCTATAGATTAAATAAGAAATAGTATTAATTTTGTTTTCTATATTTTACATTTATTTTGCACCATTTACTTTAAATAAACGTAATATTAAGAAGAAAAAAAAATCAGGCACAAATGGGTTAAACGTTTTTCAAATATATTTGAAGGATTATCCATAAACAAATATTCCCGTATTAGAAAAAACTTATGCTTACGTACTTGTAAATAATATTGTTTTTAAACATGGTTGTATTTAAACTTTTTCTAGCGGTAATTATTTAAAAAAATAAACAACTATTTAAAATATATATATATATATAAACTATCGCTATAAACAAATTAGACTGATTAAATATATTTTTAAAAATTCTGTAAGAGAAAATATAAAACAACATAAAAAAAATACTATTACTTTTAGTAGTATAAATATAGGTAAATTAACCTTAAAATACCAAAGTATGTCGAAAATCGTTAAAAAATGTGTTTTAATAAATAAACATGGAAATTCAGTTACAAAAGACGCATTAGTCTTCAGCTATGAATTATACTCAAAATGTAAACAAGAAAAATATTAAAATAAACTTGAAGCACTGAACGAATTTCTAAACTTTGAAATGCGTTTTTGAATGTTCCACACTGTTTATAAAAACACTAATACGCATAATTATTCACCTATGTTTTAATTAAAGATGCTCTTTTACAAACAGCTCAGAATTAATAAAATTTAAATAAATATTTTTACAAAAAAAAAAAAAAAAAGAGAGAGAGAGAGAGAGAGAAATATTTAATTAAAGAAATGAATATTTATTTTTTATCTTGTTTACTCTGGTTGTAAAAATCTGTGATATTTTAATTAACTTCTCGCTGATTATTGTTGAAAGTACGCTTTATTCTTTGCTTTACCAAATGATTACAAAATTCTTTTTAGAATATTTTTTGTAGTATATTATTCTTTAATGAATACCAAAGTTTTAAAAAATAAAATTGTTGAATAAATGTTTATTTCAAGTTCCATCGTTGTTAAAGGTACATTAAAGAAACTTACTTCAGGCGTTGATCCTGTTTATGAGTTTATGAAGGATTTTAAATTACATATTTGTATACATTATTATTATTTTCATCTCTTCAGCTAGTTTATATATTTTTTATTTAACAAAAGTATACAATTTGAAATTATTTAAATTTTTAGATGAAATTTCATATACATCAAAATTACTTAAATATAAATATTTCTTAATAAGAAATAATTAATGCTTGAATTTTTATAGAATCTCATTATAAAGCTTAAATAAAATAATTTTAAGAATACAGAATTACCCTGAATTGTTGGAAGTTAATGTAATGTTGAGTATTTTCTAAATGACTTTTTTTTTTTTTTTAATTAAAAAAAAGAAAGAAAAAAGAAAAAGAAAGAAGGAAAGAAAGAAAGAAAAGAAAAGAAATCGCACTATTCAACTATTCCACCTTTTTTTTTTTTTTTTTTTAATACAAGAGGAAGAAATTAAAACATATTAAATACGAATGATGGTTTATTTCCATTAAAACTTTATTTCTTCTATTATTATAAAGGACGTATAGGACCATTTAAACAAAAAATTAAGCCTCAGAGGTAAAAGAAAAAATTACTCATATGAACTATAACTGGATAAAGGGGGTGGGGGGGGGGGAATGTCCGTTTTAGGTAAAGTATTATGTTTAGGTAAGTATTATGTATACTGTGTGTATTTTTTGAGGTTCTGATTTTATAAAAAAATTCATAAAATAATGCTTAAATATTTACAAAAAATGAACAAAAATATTTTTTCATAACTTTTATCATAATTCCATTAAGATAATTTTGCATTAATATAAAGCCTATTTTAATAAAGCAAAATTAATCTGCAATTATTTAATTCAATGTTTAATTTTCTACTTTAGTGTGCGTCATATAGCCGAACTACTTACTTTAAAAACTATACCTATAGTTTTTTTTTTTTTTTTTTTTTTTTTTTTATCAAAACCACAAAATAATACACACAATATACATAATACTGTAATAAATTGGCAATTTTTTTTTTATTTATTTTTATTTATCATAATTTTTACTTTTGGTTTTTATTTTTTTATTTTTTTTTTTTACATTTTGGCAACCTGTAAACTGTAAAGGTTTAAAAACCACACAATTATTTTAAAAAATTTTCTTTAGTATGATTACAAAGATTAATTTGTGTGACATTTTATTTTGTGGCTTTGTTCCCTAGAATTGTTATTATTTATAGAAATTAGTAAAAATTTTACGTTTGATCTTGAACTTTGGCTTATTGTAATTATTTTAGTTAATAAGTTACGGCAATATAACAAAGCATGGGACACCTTTATTTTATACACGTTAATACTAATGTTTAAAACTAACACTCATAACTTTAATTCAAACAGATATGCGTCGAAATATAAAGGTCTAATTATTCCATTTTTAACTAAGAGAGAGGTTTATGATGATTTGTATAAAATAGAAAACAAAAAAGAATAAAGAATTTACCTAAGCAAAAATCGTATTTCCTAAAGTGAAAAAATAGGAGGAGGGGCGGGGGGGGGGAGATAAAAATGAAGCCTTTTTCCTTTTTTTTTTTTTTTTTTATACTGCTCTGCTGCAAATACTGGTCGTTTGAAAGGAACCTTTACATTATAGAACAATTTAATTTAAAAGATCCGTTGTACTTGTCATGCCACCATCACATTTTTGAAGTTACACTAAAGACAATTTTTGATTACAAAGTGGGTTCAGAAATTAGCCCTCAACCAGACATTTTTAAGCATTTCTAGACAGAGTAATTTAAAATTAAAAGTATATAAGTATAATTGGTCTTGATGATGACGATGTCAAATCTAAAATAAAGGTAAATGATCTCGAACAGCTATCTATTTTTCATTCTCAGCAATTAGAAAAACCAGCAAATCAGGGAAGATTATGAAGAATTTTTCAGTTATGTTTAATATTCATGTGTCATATTACTGCAGAAAAGATTTATTTTATATATCCAGGGCATATACATCATAACAAGTGGATGACAAAAGTCATTTACTCTCTAAAAATAGCCATCTTTAGGGATCGAATTCTTTTATTTAACTTCGAGATAAACGTTGTCAGAAGTATTTGTATATTCGCAATTAATGTCTGTGGTTCAATGCTAACATGTGGTTCAATGCTCCTGAAGCAACAATGGCCCCAACATAGATTTCCAATGGGCTCGTCCCACCTGACGTCAAAGGTCACATGATAGACGAAAAACAAATAGCAGACAAAGTATTGTTTATCTATAGCGATTGCTAAAATAACATATTTTCTATTCTTATTTTTGATCAATCGTATTTAATCTGTGTTATTTTTAATCCATTTTATATCATTATTCATCATCTTTTGTTTGCTGTATATATTTACAATCATTTAGTTTATGTTTGTTATAAATGTTCATGAAGAACATGTTTAAAACTCTGATTTTTGGTACTTAAATCAGCGACAGTGCAATATCATACTGCGTAAATCAATTTAGACCAGTAACTAAGTTAATTAACTTGTTGTAACACCTTTATGCAATTAAATTAAACGAAAACATTTTAAAATTTCAAATTATAATCCATAAACATTCCACGAGAAGCTATTATTTATTGCTAGATCAGTTAATGTTACAGTTACACTACAATATACAAAAATCGATTCTTATAGGTAAAAATAAATAAACACATGAAATGTTTTTTAAAAATTATTAAATTTACAAATACAATTATTCTACTGTTTACAAATGCACAATATTACTTTTATTTTATTTTATATTAAATATTAAAATTTTTGTTCACAAGAACAATATTTAATTGAATTCGATTATTCGTTTTGCTCTATCACGTGATTGAGCAGACGGTGGGAAGAACCCATTGTAAATTCCCTAAACATTTAGGGGAAAAAAAAAAAAAAAAGAAAGTGATAAAAATATTTCAAAAATAGCGTTGTCCAAACATATAAAGCTTTTGGGGTATTTAAACACAGAACAAGCTGTTTTTTTTTTTTTTTTTTTTTTTTTTAATGAAACTTAGGACAAAATAACAAAATAAGCAGGGCTTAAAAACTATTTTCTTTTAAATAGTACAGTAATGATGATGATCATCAGAGTAAGCTAACAGATATTGAAGAAGGAAACGTTCAAAACGATCAGGTACTAAAATTGAAAACCGTTTTAAAAGAAGCTCACTTAACTTTGGAGAAATAAGTAGATTATTTTATTAATCCACTAACATTTAATCGTTTTAAAAGATACAACATTTTAACTCATTTCATACGTACCGAACTGGATGTTTGGAATGAAGACATAGATTTTTTAAAAGGACAGAATATTGTCAATAATCTTAGGGTTGCAAACTACACACCTGAAAGAGGTGTCAAATAAATTGAAGATTACAATGTAAGCTTAAAAAAATTAAAAGCAAACCTGTTTTGCAAAAAGTTTTTTTTTTTTTTTTTTTTTTTTTTTTTTTTTATGTCGAAAATTATTCATTGACATACTAAATCTACACTTTGTCCGTTAAAAATCTTTTACATTTACTTGATACTAATATGCTGGTAATACAACTTGACAAATCTACTTATCAATTCGAATTACCTTTTTACTTTTTTGTAAAATTTTCTATGTCAAATTTGTTCTGAGGTTATTATTTATTATTTCTGAACATTTGCTGCTTTAAAAATGTATTTTATTGTGTTTGAGATTCATTATGATGTGATTATAATAAATAATTCTTTAACATAAGCTATAGTTTTGTATTTTCCTCTGTCTCTTGTCCTTTTGTCCAATCTTTCCTTTTACATTGCTTGCATAGAATTTTATTTCTAAAGGTATCTTATTTTACCTAATTGATATTAAACAAGTCTAATATGGTGTTAGAAAGCAAAAGCAAATAACGAGCTTCTGCTACATAACAAAAGAAGTCGAAATAATTTCGGGTTCAATCTTTGGTAAAATAAGACACTAATCTGTAGGTTTGCTAATGAATTTATAACAATCGAAACTGATGTCAGCAATGTTGTCTAGATTTTTATAAAAAAAAAAAAAAAAAAGTAAATAAATAAATAAATTAAATTAAATTAAATTAAATTAAATTAAGATGCTTCGCTTAAATTTAGATTTAAAAAAAAAAAAAAAAAAAAAAAAAACATTCTCATAAGAAACGTAGCTAATAAAACCGTTATTATTTTAGGGCTAATGAGTCAGGTCTTATTATTCGATTGCTCTTAAACTTAGCTAACCGCACTTTTACATCAATTGGCAACATATTAGTGATAATTTGAAACAATGTTATCGAATTTTTTGTTAAGAAAAAAAAAATAAAATAAAATAAAATAAAAAGCGAAATCAATTCCCTTTTTTTTTTTTTTTTTTTTTTTTTCTTT
The DNA here is from genome assembly GCA_963930645.1 of Salticus scenicus. Taxonomy (NCBI): domain Eukaryota; kingdom Metazoa; phylum Arthropoda; class Arachnida; order Araneae; family Salticidae; genus Salticus; species Salticus scenicus. The sequence continues at coordinate 267,257,733 of OZ005649.1, read as the reverse complement.
TTTTTAGTTTTATACTTCTCTGCGATGAAAATGTTCTGCATTTATGATTAATAATAATTTTAATAAAAGCAATATATTTAATAATCAATTTACACTGCGTAAATTTGGGAAGAAAAATATAAAAGAAGGTTATTTATTTATTTTTGAAAGATATTTAAAATTGTGTCTACTCTATTTTCATTTTTTATAACTTGCAAAGAATGTGAAATGATAATTTTTATAAGTTAAAATTCTTAATAGAAAATAATTGCAAAATCTTTAACTAGAAAAACTTCGAACCATAATAACCATAACATTCACTGTAATACGTAACAGTTTTGTAAAGTATTTTACTTTATACCGAAAATTGAAAGTTACACTTACGCCCGCTTAATTTTCGCTTCCTTAATTTACATTGCAGTGAATATTTTATTTCTGGTTATTTCACTCTCTCTCTCACACACACACATATATACATAAACTTTCATACGTGCTCCCCACTAAAAAATATCTTGAGATAATCTTAAAAAATTTCGACTTTCTACAGAAATATTAAAAATATCTGAATAAATTTTTCAGATTTAGATTTATCACCAAAATAACCACAGATTTTTTTACGACGTTTTATAGGCATTATAAAGATTTTGTTTCATCATTAAAAGAACTTCAGATTTTTTTAAGTTTTAACACGAACACTTTTATTATTTTAGGTTAAGCAAAAAGTTAAAATTAAATCTGAAAAATATTTGTAGAACTTTTGTGGGCATTTTGAATCATACAGCTTTTAGTACGTACGCGTGTTTGTGCATGGAGTGTGGTGTGCGTGTGTGAATAATGATAATCCATTTCTTTGCTTTTATTAAAATTTAGATAAATATAAAACAACGACCATACGTTTTACTTCCTGCAATGGAATTCATTCAAGTTTAGAGAATTACAACTCAACTCGAAGATGTGACCAGGTAAAAATAAAAAATGTTTGTTTACTATATTCAGCCGGCGTCACGGAGTAAAAAGACGCCGGCGTGCTAGCACTAGCGGTAGCTAAAATGGCGATCGTTGTTGCTCGATTTCATTTTTTAAAAAATATTTTGTGTTTATGTGTTGTGTAAGTAAATTTCATTTGAAATTCCTATGAAAACCCCTGTATTAGAAGTGTAGTTACAAAGTGTCATTTTTTAAAACTTCCATGAAATTTACTGTGTTATTGCATACGTAATCTTAATGAGGCAAAGAGCAATAATGATTTATACTTCAATTAACCAGCGGTAGCTAAAATGGGATTCGTTGTTGCTCGATTTCATTTTTTAAAAAATATTTTGTGTTTATGTGTTGTGTAAGTAAATTTCATTTGAAATTCCTATGAAAACCCCTGTATTAGAAGTGTAATTACAAAGTGTCATTTTTTAAAACTTCCATGAAATTTACTGTGTTATTGCATACGTAATCTTAATGAGGCAAAGAGCAATAATGATTTATACTTCAATTAACCAGCGGTAGCTAAAATGGGATTCATCGTTGCTCGATTTCATTTTTTAAAAAATATTTTGAGTTTATGTGTTGTGTAAGTAAATTTTATTTGAAATTCCTATGAAAACCCCTGTATTAGAAGTGTAATTACAAAGTGTCATTTTTTAAAACTTCCATGAAATTTACTGTATTATTGCATACGTAATCTTAATGAGGCAAAGAGCAATCATGGTTTATACTTCAATTAAACCATTTATGAATATTTTTAATTTATTTTTACAAGAAATTTGATCAACATTCAAAATTGTGCAAAACATAAAAATCGTAAAATATCTGTTCACTTTTTTTTCACAAAATACTGAAAATTCAGCAATAAAACTAAGTTCAGTTGTTTATAAAACTTGTACATGTTATTTTTACTTCAAAAGTGAATAACAAAGTCCATTTTTAACTAAAATATTTCTTACTAATGGCTTAAATTAATTTCTGGGACGGAGCGAATAAAGACGATGAAAATTAAGTGTTATTTTTTTAAATTTCCATGAAAATCCCTTTGTTATTATATATTTCATCTGAATAAGGCAAAATAATCATGAATTACACTTCAATTATGCCTATATGAACATTTTTACCATATGTTAACAAATAATTTGCTCAACATTACAAATTTTTACAAACAGAAAATTTTTCAAGTGTTTGTTTTGCATTTTTTGAAAGTATACTGAAAATTCATGAATAAAACTAAATTTTAGACCTTGAAAATACAGTTATGTACTATTTATTTCAAAATTGAGCATTAGAATTCCTCTTTATCAAAAATATTTCTTAGTAATGGTTAAAAATCAATATTTGTAAACTACCGAATGTTGGCGATGAAAACCAAGTGTTATTTTTTAGAAATTTCCAAGGAAATACCAATATTATTGCATATTTGACCTCGATAAGGTAAAACAATAATGATTCATACTTCAAATAAACCTTTTATGAATATTGTAAATAAATTTTTGCAAGAAAATTGCTCAACGTTAAAAATTATGCAAAACATAAATATCGTAAAATATGTTTACTTTTTTTCACAAAAAACTAAAAATTCTTCAATAATACTGAATTTGAATAGTTTATACAACTTTTATATGTTATTTATTTCAAAAATAAGTAACAAAATCTATTTTTAACTAAAAAAATTCTCACTAATGGCTCAAATCCATTTTTGCAAGCTACCAAATACAGTCGAACCTCGTTAACGTGAACACGCTTAACATGAATTACTTTTAACGTGAACTGTTTCCACAATCCCTGTCAACAGGAAGATTAGTTTTCGAGTTACTGATAGTATTAACTACTGGTAACATGAAGAGATCTGTTACCACCCTTGAGATTCATGTTAACGAGGTTCGACAATATTGACGATGAAAACGAAGTGTCAGTTTTTTAAATTTCCATGAAAATTACTGTATTATTTTGCATACGTAATCTTAATGAGGCAAAGAGCAATCATGATTTATACTTCAATTAAACCATTTATGAATATTTTAAATATATTTTTACAAGAAATTTGATCAACATTCAAAATTGTGCAAAACATAAAAATCGTAAAATATCTGTTCACTTTTTTTTCACAAAATACTGAAAATTCAGCAATAAAACTAAGTTCAGTTGTTTATAAAACTTGTACGTGTTATTTTTACTTCAAAAGTGAATAACAAAGTCCATTTTTAACTAAAAGATTTCTTACTAATGGCTTAAATTAATTTCTGGGACGGAGCAAATAAAGACGATGAAAATTAAGTGTTATTTTTTAAAATTTCCATGAAAATCCCTTCGTTATTCTATATTTCATCTGAATAAGGCAAAAAAATCATGAATTACACTTCAATTATGCCTATATGAACATTTTTACCATATGTTAACAAATAATTTCCTCAGCATTACAAATTTTTACAAATAGAAAATTTTTCAAGTGTTTGTTTTGCATTTTTTGAAAGTATACTGAAAATTCATGAATAAAACTAAATTTTAGACCTTGAAAATACAGTTATGTACTATTTATTTCAAAATTGAGCATTAGAATTCCTTTTTATCAAAAATATTTCTTAGTAATGGTTAAAAATCAATATTTGTAAACTACCGAATGTTGGCGATGAAAACCAAGTGTTATTTTTTAGAAATTTCCAAGGAAATACCAATATTATTGCATATTTGACCTCGATAAGGTAAAACAATAATGATTCATACTTCAAATAAACCTTTTATGAATATTGTAAATAAATTTTTGCAAGAAAATTGCTCAACGTTAAAAATTATGCAAAACATAAATATCGTAAAATATCTGTTTACTTTTTTTCACAAAAAACTAAAAATTCATCAATAATACTGAATTTGAATAGTTCATACAACTTTTATATGTTATTTATTTCAAAAATAAGTAACAAAATCTATTTTTAACTAAAAAAATTCTCACTAATGGCTCAAATCCATTTTTGCAAGCTACCGAATACAGTCGAACCTCATTAACGTGAACACGCTTAACGTGAATTACTTTTAACGTGAACTGTTTCCACAATCCCTGTCAACAGGAAGATTAGTTTTCGAGTTACTGATAGTATTAACTACTGGTAACATGAAGCGATCTGTTACCACCCTTGAGATTCATGTTAACGAGGTTCGACAATATTGACGATGAAAACGAAGTGTCAGTTTTTAAAATTTCCATGAAAATTACTGTATTATATTGCATACATACGTAATCTTAATGAGGCAAAGAGCAATCATGATTTATACTTCAATTAAACCATTTATGAATATTTTAAATATATTTTTACAAGAAATTTGATCAACATTCAAAATTGTGCAAAACATAAAAATCGTAAAATATCTGTTCACTTTTTTTTCACAAAATACTGAAAATTCAGCAATAAAACTAAGTTCAGTTGTTTATAAAACTTGTACATGTTATTTTTACTTCAAAAGTGAATAACAAAGTCCATTTTTAACTAAATGATTTCTTACTAATGGCTTAAATTAATTTCTGGGACGGAGCGAATAAAGACGATGAAAATTAAGTGTTATTTTTTAAAATTTCCATGAAAATCCCTTTGTTATTCTATATTTCATCTGAATAAGGCAAAATAATCATGAATTACACTTCAATTATGCCTATATGAACATTTTTACCATATGTTAACAAATAATTTGCTCAGCATTACAAATTTTTACAAACAGAAAATTTTTCAAGTGTTTGTTTTGCATTTTTTGAAAGTATACTGAAAATTCATGAATAAAACTAAATTTTAGACCTTGAAAATACAGTTATGTACTATTTATTTCAAAATTGAGCATTAGAATTCCTCTTTATCAAAAATATTTCTTAGTAATGGTTAAAAATCAATATTTGTAAACTACCGAATGTTGGCGATGAAAACCAAGTGTTATTTTTTAGAAATTTCCAAGGAAATACCAATATTATTGCATATTTGACCTCGATAAGGTAAAACAATAATGATTCATACTTCAAATAAACCTTTTATGAATATTGTAAATAAATTTTTGTAAGAAAATTGCTCAACGTTCAAAATTATGCAAAACATAAATATCGTAAAATATCTGTTTACTTTTTTTCACAAAAAACTAAAAATTCATCAATAATACTGAATTTCAATAGTTTATACAACTTTTATATGTTATTTATTTCAAAAATGAGTAAAAAAATCTACTTTTAACTAAAAAAATTCTCATTAATGGCTCAAATCCCTTTTTCCAAGCTACCGAATATAGTCGAACCTCGTTAACGGGAACACGCTTAACGTGAATTACTTTTCATGTGAACTGTTTCCACAATCCCTGTCAACAGGAAGATTAGTTTTCGAGTTACTGATAGTATGAACTACTGATAACATGAAGCGATCAGTTACCACCCTTGAGATTCACGTTAACGAGGTTCGACTGTATTGTCGATTAAAACGAAGTGTCATTTAAAAAAATTTTCATAAAAATTACTGTATTATTGCTTACATAATCTTAATAATGCATGCGCTGTGTACGCATATTCCTTCTCAATTCACACTTTTATTATTAAGAAAATAAAATAAAAATCATTTTTCATCGGGTAAAAACTCGCACCGGGTCGCAACCCATGCACGCTTTACTTTTATGTGTGAAGATATACGTGCGGTGTATGCACATATTCCTTCTGAAATCAAACTTTTATTCTTAAGAAAAGAAAATTTAAAAAATCATTTCTCATCGGGTAAAAAGTTCTACCGGGTCTCCACTGCTTTTGTCAGCGCAGTTCTTTGTGCGCTGTGTGTGCCTGTTCCTTCTCCACCTTTCCAGCCCCGCTAATTAACCTACATATACCATTTTTGAACGGTCTAACTCAATTAGCTGAGATGCAGAAGAAGACCTAATCAGGAGACCTTAAAACGTGTAAATCAGGTGAAATCTCGAATTCCACTTTCGATAATATAAAAGAACTTTAAAATATCTTTCGAATGATGCATTAAAAATAATTTAATCATAATTAGAATTTGAAATATTGAAATTTTAAAATATTACAGCTCCATCTTGCGGTAGAAATTTCTGCAATCTGCTCTTCCGTTTCAGATTAACAAATCTTTCAAATGATGTATTACTTATGAAATTATTTTAATTAGTAGCTGAGATACAATATATATATATATATATATATATATATATATGTGTGTGTGTGTGTGTGTGAACAGATCTGTCTTATGCAAAATGTCATAATTTAGTAATATATAATTTCTTCTAAACCTTCTCTTTAAGTCTTGAATAAGTATTTAAAATAATCTAAATGAATAAAATATTAAATTTGAAAAGACTTTATACTTTATTTCATTTATAATTATCTTCCATCTGATTTGAATGCAAAACTTTTCTGTAGATCACACTGAAAATAATTTTAAGATTAACTTAAAAAAACTATAATCTGCAGAATATCTTAAGTTATTTGGCCCACTTCTTAGGCCTATATATTTTGAAAAAAATATGAAGATTATATTCTGTAGATTTTCTTCAGAACATATAGGCTTAAGAAGTGGGCCAAATAACTTAAGATATTCTGCAGATTTTTTTTAAAGAAAATTTTGAGATTATTTTTAGTGGGGCTAGGAAGGCTTTGACTATTTCAGTCGTAATTTGCTTTTACTAACAATAAACATTGTTTGAATTTATAATTTATTAAAATCACTTTTAAATTACATACAGATAGTTTAAAAGTAACAAACAAAATGTAGACGTGGCGAAATTACTTTTGCTACTCGTCAGTAAAAAGAAAACGTCAAACCGATCTCACAATCACTCAGAGAAGTACACAGGTGATCTAAAATCTAAACCATCACGCCGTTTTTACCTGAGTATTCTTCAACCACATTTCTTGAAACCATCGAAGCCTCTGCGCAAATGCTGACTCAACGAGTCTATTTTTAAAATAGGGGTGATGGAAAGAAAATAAGCGATAAGAGACAACACCGGCTCGACAAGTCAAGTGGGTGTTCTAAGAGAGCGTCGAATAACAGGATGTTTTCCAAATCACAACGTTTCGGTCAATTTGGCCGCCCTCCAAGAATTTGGACTGGTCCCCATTGTTACTTTCAGGAAACGTGGTTGCACTGTACTGATAAAAGACCATAGATATAGTAATCTATATAAATCTATAATCTCCGTGTTATTATGCAAAAATTTCTGATGCCGATTTTTTTTTTTTTTTTTTTTTTCCATCAGCCATTAGCCGGCATTGAAACTCCGTAATTGTAATAGAATAGAATGCTGATGAATTTTTAAAATACCGATGTATTGCGCGACTTGCAACTGTACTAAATATGGATGAAAGGAAAGGTGATAGATTTTCATAAGTAAGTTATATTTGACTAATTTATGAAAAATGTAATTTTTATAATCAGTTTCTTTGTTATTATTATGAAATAATTACCGTCTTCATATTTAATGGAATACTTTTTTGTATTTTTCAAATTTTATTAAATAAATAATATGGAATTTTTTAAATTCTTATATAGCTAGCAGCGGCGCTGCTAAAGTTCACTAGTTTTTAATATATTAAAAAGTTTAATTTAAAAGAAAAGAATAATAAAGTTAAATATTTTTTATTAATTTGTTAAAAGAAAGAAAGAAATTAGTATTTGCAGTTTTTTTATTAGCCTTTAGTACATAAACTAATCATAAATTTTATTTTATAAATTATCCGTGTGTATTCACTCGGAGAAAGACGGCCATTAAACGGGAATTTTCTCCGCGTGAAAATGAATCACTTTTTACTCCGCGATGATCAGTCTATGTCTTATTACTCTATCTATGATAAAGACCTAAAAACGTCAGTGCTACTAACAAGCAACTTCCTGGATTGGCCATAAAGAACCAATCAGAGCCACTCTGTGCAGTGCATGGATTGTGATATTGGAATATTCTTCTGTATTGTGATCCATCAGTCAACATACATTTGTGATTGCAGTTACAGTTTTACGTTTTATATTGATGAAGGTTTCAAAGAGTGCCCCAAACGTCTGATTTTTGTTTGTGGTTTTTAAGTTGATTTTAAATATTTTTTTTCTATTAAAGGTCAATATATGTTTTTCTAGTGATTTAAAAATATATATATTATTTTTCTTAATACATTAAACTTTTTTTGAATTAGGCATTTTATTTAGGAAAATGTACTAGAATTGGAATATTTTTTAGAAAAAGGATTTAATTTAAATATAAATTCCAATTATCGTTAAAGGAAATTAAAAAAAAAATGAGAGGCGTTATATTGATATCATTGTGTAAATAATTTCGTTAAAAATTTCTTTAATCTTCTTATAAATAATTTACTTTCGAATTCCTTTCTTTCGGTTGGTTTAATTGCTATGTCTCACTATATATATTTGACTCAGCTAACTAAAATCTAATCATTAGTTTACTTAAGCCTTTTATCTTTTTATACTTTTTTTTTTTTTTTTGGTTTCGTTGTTTTAATACATTCTTTTCCCTTTATTTTAGCTAGGGTATTTTTTCCCCCAATCCTCTACTAGCGCATTTGTTGGAAAAATAAGAAAAGGCCCAAATTTTGTTATATCAATATTAACATTGTCCACGGTTAATTAAAATTTTTCTAAAGTATAAAACAATGTCAGGGTGAAAAAGGAACATTTAATTTGGGAACATAAAATTTAATTTGGAATATTTTTTAATCCTCTTAACGAGAATATCTAAAAGTGCCTTGTTATTCATATGCGTTTTAATTTACAGTAATATTTGACCACTTGATAATCATTTATATTTGTAACATAAATAAATACATCAATTTAAATTTGTTTAAAAAACTTAATCAGATCAGTTAAAACAATTTTTTCTTAGAAGTGCTTATACATTAATAATTTTAAAAACTTCCATTAATTTATTTAATTAAAAAAGAAAAATATATATAACATAAATAAATCAGTTTTAAATTAGGAAAAGTGTGGTGTATTTCGTCATTGTATTCGTGATTCAATCTATTGGACTGTTGGTAAGTGACGTCACGTCCAATCAATGATCTGTTCATTCCTTTTTACGTTTATCTCTGCTAGAACAGATCGCAGTCTTAAAAATGTAGTCGTTCATGTTACTTGTATTTTTCATGTGCATTGTCATAGTCATCTATTAAATTTTGTGTGTTTAAAATGAAACGCCTCGTTATATCTTAGTTATGGCTTATAAATCTTCTCCTGCCTACAAAATACTATATTGGCATCTGTGCAGGATTTTAGTGTTCGATTAAAGAAGCTTATAACACATTGCGCGTTTACAGGCGAATCGCTGTCAGAAAATTTGTTAGAACAATTTTTACGCGGATTAAAAAATGAAACAATCCAAAGCAAATTAATGTCTCAGGTTGAAGATTTAACATTTGAAAAGCAGTAGAACAAGCCGTAACTATGCAAAGTACTGAAAATGACATGATAGAATTACAGAATAAAAATTTGAATTTGAATAAAGTTTCTGTTAGTGTTAGGAAACCAAAACAAAATTATTCTCAAAATAACTTAAGTAAACAAAATGTGAACAAAACTGCGAGTGCAAATAAAAGTAAAACTTATTGTTATCGTTGTGGAAATAGCTCTCATTTAGCAAATGTTTGTAAATTTATTAATGCAGTTTGCAATTTTTGTAAAAAACGTGGTCATTTGAGTAAGGTGTGTCGGAACGCACAAAACAATGTTACTCAAAAGAAAAATGAAAATGTTCTTGATACTGTAGACATTTTGTCATTACAATCTGAAGGCACTAAACCTATAAAAATTTGGGTTTTGATAGAAAATAGTGCTAAAGCAGAAATGGAGCTTGATACAGGATCGGCGATATCCGCTGTACCGATAAATCGTTTTCGGAGATTATTTCCAGAACATAAAATGTTTTCTGCTGATGTACAATTAAAGACAGCCACGGGAGAAATTTTTCAGCCCGAGGGATTTGTTAGAGTAAATGTAACTTACGAAAACAAAACTAGGAATGTTAAGTTATATTTTGTTAAAAAAGACAATTTTCCTTTATTGCTAGGTAGGGATTGGATAACTACATTTAATATATTCCCAAACAATTTACAAACTGTTCCGGTAAACAAAGTACAAATCTCGGATAATTTAAATAATTTACTAAATAAATTTACGGATTTATTTACAAATAACGTAGGTGAAATTAAAAATGTTAAAGCTGAATTACATTTAGAGAAAGACTCATCACCAATATTTTGTAAATCGCGAACAGTTACGTATGCATTAAGGAATGCGGTAAATGAAGAATTGGAAAGATTAGAAAATGAAGGGATAATAAAATCTGTTAGTACTAGTAAATGGGCAACACCTATTGTTCCGGTGGTAAAACCTAATGGGAAAATTCGTTTATGCGGCGATTTTAAAGTCACGGTAAATAAATTTTTAAAGGTTGACAAATACCCGCTACCAAAAATTGAGGATATATTAGCAACTTTAGGGGGTGGATTACATTTTACAAAAATTGATTTAAACCAAGCATACTTGCATTTACCGGTAGAGGAAAATTCACAAGAATTACTTACGATTAACACTCCTAAAGGCTTATTTAAATTTACGCGATTACCATACGGAATTGCCAGTTCGCCAGCAATATGGCAGAGAACTATTGAACAAATTTTAAAAGGTATAGAGGGTATTTCAGTTTTTATTGACGATATATGTATCTCAGGGGAAACTGATGAAATACATTTAGAGCGATTAAAACAAGTGCTAGAAAGGTTACGTGAATATAATCTTAAAATAAATAAAGAAAAATCTTTTTTCATGAATGATGAAATTACATACTGCGGTTACAAAATTGATAAAAATGGCATACACAAAACGCAAGAAAAAATTTCTGCTATTTTAAATGCTCCAATACCTCAAAACGTAACTCAAGTAAAAGCGTTCCTAGGCTTAGTATCTTACTATTCTAGATTTGTTCCTAAATTATCTACGATTGCTTATCCTCTAAATGAATTATTACGTAAAAATGTAAATTTTCAGTGGACTAAAAATGTGAAAATTCATTTAATGCAATTAAACAGGAAATTACTTCCGAAAGGATTCTCACCCACTTTAATCCTAAATTACCCTTAATTTTAGCCACTGATGCTTCTCCTTATGGAATTTCGGCAGTACTTTCGCATACAATGCCAGATAACTCCGAAAAACCCATAGCTTTTGCTTCTAGAACTTTATCTTCTGCAGAAAAGCGGTATAGTCAGGTAGATAAAGAAGCGTTATCAATAATTTTTGGTGTAAAGAAATTTTTTCAATTTTTATATGGTAGGAGATTTACACTGTATACAGATAGTAAACCCCTAGTTTCCATATTTTCACCCGTAAAAAGTATTCCGGTACTTTCGGCAGCTAGAATGCAAAGATACGCATTATACTTACAGACATTTAATTATGATATTAAATATAAAAAATCTGCAGAGCACGGAAATGCCGATGCTCTATCACGCCTTCCATTACGTAGTGAAGACTTACTGCTGCCGTCGTCCGATTCGCTACAACCAGAAAAAGTGTCACCAACTTTGTCGCCAAATTTATTTGGCAACCCTGATGAAACCGATTGTTTATTTATTCATCAAATAACTTCGTTACCCTTAACTACAAAGATATTATGTGCAAGTTCTAAGCGAGATCCAACATTGAAAGAAATGTACCGACATTTAATATCAGGCACACAGATGCCAAATTACTTACTTTTCGGACATAAACAAGAAGATTTTTCTATACTAAATAATTGCATACTACAAGGGAATCGTGTTGTAATTCCTACTGTTCATAGACAAAAAGTGTTGGAAGATTTACATTTTGGCCATTTTGGCATAGTTAAAATGAAAGCACTGGCACGTAGTTTTGTATGGTGGCCAGGGATTGATAAAGACATTGAGAATTTAGCAAATAACTGTTCTGTTTGTATTAAATTAAAACATAATCCTCCTAAAATAGAAAATCATCACTGGGAATGGCCTACAACACCTTGGAACAGAATACATGTAGACTTTTTTGGTCCAATGATGGGGAAAATGTTTTTAATCGTAGTAGATGCCCACAGTAAATGGACAGAAGTGTTCATTGTTCCTAATACTACTGCTGAGAACACTATAAACTGTCTTTCTTCGCTTTTTGCCAGATATGGCTATCCTGTGTCCCTTGTGTCTGATAATGGGCCACAATTCATTTCAGAACAATTCGAAAATTTTCTACAAAGTAAAGGCATAAAACATAGTTTAACTGCACCATATCATCCCTCTACAAATGGTCAAGCCGAAAGATATGTCCAAATTATTAAAAAAGGATTGAAATCCTTAAGTTCAGAACCCGGAAATCTCCAATTTAAGTTGAACGAATTTTTATTCCAATACCGAATAATGCCTCATATTACAACAGGGGAGAGTCCCGCATCATTATTTCTGAAAAGAAATATCAGATCAAAATTAGATTTGCTTGTACCAAATGTTAAAAATTATGTTGAAAGCAAACAACATAAAAATGTTTTTAACAAGAAAAAGATAAGAGAATTCCAAATAAATGAAAAAGTTGCAGTACGCAATTATACATCAGGAGACAAATGGAAAATAGGTAAAGTAATTACCAGATTAGGTAAACTACATTACAAAATTCAAGTAGGTTCATGTGTATGGAAAAGACACGTTGATCAACTGAAAAATGTAGGTTCCAGAGTACAAGTGGAGGAAGCTACAAGTCCTGGTGCAAATATTTCCATGGTTCCCGATAGCAATAGTCCACACCTACAAAGCAATGGAGAATCTAAGTCTGGTAGGAGGCCTGCCATGATACCAGATCCAGCGCCAACCGATCCTGTCAGTACACCAGATCCATTGCCAACCAATCCTTCTACTACATCAGATCCAGTACCAACCGACAGTAGATCTGTGTCTACAAAGCCTGGAGAAATTGACTGTGATAAAAATATCAACAGTACTCTAAATAAAAATGAACTAAAATGTGAACATTCAAAAGTTAAAAATGCTAATTTGTCTTTTTCTGAACAGGTTGTAAGGAGATCATCTAGAGTAAGAAAACCTCCCATCAGGTATGGTATACGGAATTAAGGGGAGGAGAGTTGTGGTGTATTTCGTCATTGTATTCGTGATTCAATCTATTGGACTGTTGGTAAGTGACGTCACGTCCAATCAATGATCTGTTCATTCCTTTTTACGTTTATCTCTGCTAGAACAGATCGCAGTCTTAAAAATGTAGTCGTTCATGTTACTTGTATTTTTCATGTGCATTGTCATAGTCATCTATTAAATTTTGTGTGTTTAAAATGAAACGCCTCGTTATATCTTAGTTATGGCTTATAAATCTTCTCCTGCTCACAAAACATTAAAAAAAAGTATGCAAAATTTTAGGTATACCACGCTATTGGGCTTTCAGTTATTGGAGTTCAGTTATTGGGCTTCAGATAATCACCTTTGTAACAAGTGAAATTTGTAACTTAAAAGAATTCTTATTTTATTTTATTTTATTTATTTAAGTATTTATTTATTTTTATTTTTATTTATTTTTTATTTTTTTTAAGTAACCTTGTCCAGTCAGCTGGAAAAAATTTTTCATATCTAGATCATTTTGTATCTTTATGATTTCAAAACCCTCTTTCAATTTAATATTTTAAATAATAATAATAATAAATAAATTAATAAAAACTAGTATGACCCAGTGGTCGAATCTCGACATCTTTTTTCCAAAGCAAAGTAATTGTGTTCTCGTAAACGGAACTAAATTGCAACACAGCTACGCCAAATGTTTGTCGATATATATTCAAAGTGAATCAACAGAGTTTTACTTAACATATTTCTCAAAGTTTGGTACATTGTAGGTGCTGAGCCTTTCCTGAAATGAGAGGAAATCGCAACGCGGAAGTGTCCCCTTTTCGGTGATATAGCCCAAAAGCTAATCGACACCAATTCAAACAATGGTCCAACCAAATATCATGTTCGTTTAAATTAAGCCCATTGGTTCATAAAGTACAGAGTTCAAACTCAATTAACAGATATTTTCTAAAAATGGTCGAACTGAGTTCAGAACGTGTAACTTCATCGAAAACAAAAATCTTTTTTTTTATTTTTATTTATTTATTTATTTATTTATTTATTTATTTTCTGAATCTTATACTTTCTTCTTATATATGCAGATGATAGAATAATAAATCCATTAAAAAAATAAATAAGTACTTAATTTCTGTTAATTCAAATCCAAAAAAATCTCAAAATGTGTAAATTCCACGAAAACCGGAAATCGAAAAATTTACCGTACCTTCTACATTTTTCTTATATATGCAGAGACTAGCAATGTATCCACTTATTAAAAAAAATATATAGTAAATTTCAGTTAATTCAAATGCAAGCAAATCTCAAAACGTGTAAATTCATCGAAAACCGGAAATATAAATTTTTTCTGCTTCTTCTACTTTCCACTTATACGTGCAGAAACTAGTAATAAATCCATTTTTTTTAAGAAGTAGCCAGTTTCAGTTAATTGAAATACTAATTAATCACAAAACGTTTAAATTCATTAAAAACCGGAGCCGAAATTTTTTCTGTCGCCTTTTCTACTTATACTTGTTTCTACTTATACTTATTTTGCTACTTATACTTGCAGAAACTAATAATAATATCAATTATTTAAAAAATAAGTAGTCACTTTCAGTTAATTGAAATGCAAGGAAATCTCAAAACGTGTAAATTAATCGAAAACCGGAAATCGATTTTTTCTCGTATTTTCTACTTACTTCTTATACATACAGAAACTAGTAATAAATCCACTTTTTAAAAAAATAAGTAGTTAATTTCAGTTAATTGAAACGCAAGGAAATCTCAAAACATGTAAATTCAGCGAAAACCGGAAATCGAATTTTTCCCAGGTTTTCTACTTTCCTCTTATACGTGCAGAAGCTTGTAATAAATCTAATTTTTTAAAAATAAGTACCCAATTTCAGTTAATTGAAACGCAAGAAAATCTCAAAACATGAAAATTCAGCGAAAACCGGAAATCGTATTTTTTCCCATATTTTCTACTTTCTTCTTATATATGCAGAAGATATACGCAAAGGAAGTGTGGCGTCACTGACCGTTGTTTGGAACCAAGAAGAAGATTTCCTATGTTAGTCGTCCATTGGATTTCTTGTAAAAAAATATTAAAAATTTAGTAAATTCTTTTCCCGATTTTAATCCCCAGATTTGAGTATAATAACAAATTAGTTATCGTGCACATGTGTTAGATTAAGGTAATTTGCAGTTAAATTTACTAAATTTTAATTTTAAATTTCAAATCTCTAGAAACAAAATGAACATAGATTTGATATATGTTCGTCCTTGGAGTTTTGTGTATTTGGCGATCAAAAATGTAATACGAAGACATACATGCCAGATGTATATTTTCGTAATACATATATATTGTACGAAATATTGTTTCACATTATTGATTGCTCTCTTAATATACATTTTAAAAATAACCATGATTTTTGAAATGAATTAAATATGTTCGCCAGATAATTTGGCGATCTTTTATTATATATATATTTATTTATTTTTTCTGTCAATGACGACAAATGAATCTGATCCTTTGAAATGAATCTCATTAATTTAGAAATGAAATGTCTACGTTTATATTTGAAAATGGAAGTCTGTTGTTTTACTTTTCTAGAGTTTTGAAATTAAAATTTAAAATTTTATGAATTTTACAGAAAAAATAACTCTATCTAACACACGCAGACGGTAGCTATATATAAATATACCCAAATATGGGATTAAAATCGGAAGATAATTTTTCTTAAGGTTTGAAAAAAAAAAAAAAAAAAAAAAAAAAAAAAATGCGCAATTAACGTAAGAAATCTTTTGCTTGGCCCTGCAGATGGTCAATGACGTCATCACTTCGCTTATGTATAGTAATAAAACCAATATTGTTATTATTATTATTATTATTATTATTATTTAAGTAAGTTGTTAATTTAGAATGAATTATGTTTTTACTTAAAAATATGTCTTCAAACTAGAGCTGGCGTAAAGCATACACACACTCACACACACACACACACACACACACACACACACACAAAAAAAAAAAATAAATAAATAAATAAATAAATAAAAGAAAATAAAGAAAAAATAAAGAAAAGAAAAATTAAATTACATCTTTAAAAAATAAGAAAAAATTAAAACTTGCATAAATCAAATCTTTTTCTAATTTGCGTACATATCTTCAACAGTATAAATTTTAGATCTACCCCATATTCATTCAAATTTATACCATTCTAATGGCTGTTTTCTCTTAGAATAAAATATCTGTAGTCGAGAATATAATGATGCAACATATATACAAATTACTGTGTCTATGGTTTTATTTGAGTTTTAAGAAATTGTCAGATTTAACAACTTTCTACATTAGGTATTTTTTAATATAAAAGTACACGTGTATAAAATGGAAAAATGCGTACAAAATAAAAGTATTTTTAAATACTTTCTTGACATCATAAGAAAACAAAATCGTATTCTGCAAATCTTGCTTATCATATTTTTCGAATGATATCACTTTCAGCTCACTACTCCCACAATTAATATGTTAAAAGTGTACCACAAATTTCGTACTTGCCGATTAATATATAGATAACTTATCTGACCATTTATAAATCTGTTCAAAACCGTGAAACCACTTTGCCAAAAATTCTACAAATTCGATGGTTGGGCAGATGCGACATAAAATCAATCATCACGCATTTTAGGTGTATTATTTGATGATTTTTTTTTTCATTTACAGTAAGTGATTATGTATTATTACTAATGTATTTTAATAATTAGTGCATTATAATGCAAGTTATTTTTCAATTACTGTTATTATTATTATTATTATTTTACATATTAAATTTTTTGAAACTGACTCACAAACCTTGTAAGAATTATTTTCTCATTATTATTTTTAAATATAATTCTCGTATTATTAAAGGTATTTTTACACTTTCCAATAAAGTGGTAAAGCGTTCCTGATTTTACCATGTTTTTATTTTTTTTTTTATTTTTTTATTTTTTAATTTTTTTTTTATTATTATTAATTATTTTAATTTTTTTTAATTTTTTTTTTTTTTTTTTTTTTTATTTATTAACTTCGATTCTTGTGTGTTTGTGTGTTTGTGTGTTTGTTTGTGTGTTTGTCAGGGACAAATCTTGCAATCGATTTTTAACTAACTTCCCGACTAGCTAGATATTTGAAATTTTCAGGACAGCTCACAACACGGTGACAATACATTTTTCTAATAATTTTAGTCAACTGCTTCAAGTTCCGCTGCCTTCGGCAGCGTTTATATGATTCGGCAGAAAATTTATTTAACTAACTTCCCGACTAGCTAGAAATTTGAAACTTTCAGAATAGTTCAGAATAAGGTTAAAATGCAGATTTTTAATACCTTTAGCCAACTGTTTCGGGTTCCCGCTGCCTTCGGCAGCGTTATCTGTACAAAGATAGCAATCGATTTTTTCCTAACTTTCCGACAAGCTAGACATTTGAAACTTTCAGGATAGCTCAAAACACGGTGACAATACATTTTTTTAATACTTTTAGTCAACTGTTTCAGGTCCCCACTGCCTTCAGCAGCGTTTATATGATTCAACAGAAAATTTATTTAACTAACTTCCCGACTAGCTAGACATTGGAAACTTTCAGAATAGTTCAGAACATGGTGAAAATGCATTTTTTAAATATTTTTAACCAATTACTCCGGGTTCCTGCTGCCTTCGGCAGCGTTACCAGTACAAAGCTTGAAATAGATTTTTCACTAACTTCTCGACTAGCTAGACATTTGAAAACTTCAGGATAGCTCAGAATACAGTGACAATACATTTTATTTTATACTTTTAGTCAACTGATTCAGGTCCCTACTGCCTTCGGCAGCGTTTATATGATTCGAACGAATATTTATTTAACAAACTTCCCGACTAGCTAGACATTTGAAACTTTCAGAATAGTTCAGAATACGGTTAAAATGCATTTTTTTAATACCTTTAGCCAAATGTTTCGGGTTCCTGCTGCCCTTGGCAGCGTTATCAGTACAAAGATTGCAATCGATTTTTCCCTAACTTCTCGACTAGCTAGACATTTGAAACTTTTAGGATAGCTCAGAATACAGTGACAATACATTTTTTTAATAGTTTTAGTCAACTGTTTCAGGTCCCTACTGCCTTCAGCAGCGTTTATATGATTCAACAGAAAATTTATTTAACTAACTTCCTGACTAGCTAGACATTTGAAACTTTCAGAATAGCTCAGAATACGGTGAAAATGTTTTTTTAAATATTTGTAACCAAATGCTTCGGGTTCCTGCTACCTTCGGCAGCGTTACCAGTACAAAGCTTACAATCGATTTTTCATTAACTTCCCAACTAGCTAGACATTTGAAACTTTTATAATAGCTCAAAACACGAGAGCAATGAATTTTTTAAAAAATATATACAATTGCTCTGGGTTCCCGCTGCCTTCGGTAGCGTTTATATGATTGAACAGAAAATTTAAAAACATGGTATATAAAAAGATCTTTTTATCTTGTAATTATTTTATTCGTCTCTCTATCCGTCTATTTTACTGTCTGTTTATTATACGTCTGCTTTCGCCATCACTTTTAGAAATATTTTAGAATGCCTTTAAATTGCTAGGTGCTATTAATTGCTATTAAAAATGGCATGAACATCACTTATGGTGTGTGTATAGGGACTCACAAAATATCTTGGACACACTACTGTCAATGAAAGAATTTTTTGAAAAGCTGTGATTTAAATAGTTTATAATGCACAGAGTCTTGCAAAATTACAATGCTATATTCAGATACAAAGGTGTTTATTTTTTATAGAAAAGGAGATAGTTAGTAAATGTTTTTCAAATTCAAATTTAAATATATTTAAGAGTATAAGTGAATGAAGTTTTCGTTGCATTTTCATTTTTCTTTATCGCATTAAATTTTTAGCTTGTTAAAGGATTATGATATTTAAGTATGCTGAGCTACACTTGATCAAAATATTTTATGCTTTCTTTTTACAAATAATATATATATATATATATATATATATATATATATATATTGGGGAGAGTAGGGATGAATGGGACATTTTTCATGTTTTTATTAATAAAGTTCATCATATGTAATTCAGAATTTTGTAATATTGATCATAAGTACACTTCAGTAATCAGTTACATATAAACATACTAACTTTAGTAAAAAGTTATCATTTTTAATTAATATTTTTTTTACATGTATGTGCATTGTCCCATTCGTCCCCACCTACGGGGATGAATGGGACATGACTGGAGTTAACAAAGAAAAGAATACAAAATGAAAAGTAAATAAATTTTTAAAGTTAAATTGGTTTATGTGATTTTATTAAACACTATGAATTTACTGAACTTAACATAAACTGATGTATTGACTCAAATTAACATCAAAAGGTAAAAGTAATTTGGTTCGCATAGTTCTTAGTGCTCTAGGCTTTGGTAATTTAATCTAATAAGGTCTAATCTAAAAATAAATAAATAGATACTAGAAAGCTATAAATCATTATAATAGAGTACAGATTATCGAGATAAATTTTTGTTACCGACTGATCGGGAAAAATAAGCATTCTATTCTGCATTACGTTAATAATCACCAGGATTTATTTAATTAGCGTAATTGAAATTGTGATTTTAATCAAATTATTCTTAGTTTATTTCTTTATTTTTTTTGTTATTGATATTATTGAATTAAGTTTTATTGAGTAGTCTAACTTATAATTTTTTTTAACCATAATTATTATAAACAAAAATCGGAATAATTAATTTCAATATATTTTTCTCTTAATCCATGCTATTTTTATAATTCCTTGTTATAACTACTGAACTACAGGTTATAAAAATATTGAAAATCTATTTACGATTTGTTTTAATATAATTCTTGTGTACAATTTTAAATTAGCACATAGTGCAGAATGTCCCATTCATCTCCATTCAAACTGCCCCATTCATCCCCACCACCACATGATCATTTAAACAGGAAATATGTTTAATGAACAATTGTCAATATTCTTCCTCAATATCATAAACACAATAAAAAATTATGCCTTTTCACCATCTAAGAGTAATATTAACTTTAAGCAAATAGTTAATTTCTTAACTACTACCTAATTAAATCAGTAAAAGTTACTTTGGCAGCAGAAAAAGGCAATTTATTTTTTTAAGCTCTTCTGGAGATTCTGAAACTGCACTTGATGATTGACCTCAGTACTGCCATATATCAGAAAATTTGTCAAGTTTCTGGTGCTTGCAAAAAAAATTTTGCTACTGTCCCATTCATCCCCACTCTCCCCTATATGTATATATAAAAATTTATTTTTCATATTGAAATTAAATATGTTTTTGTATAGCACTGATATTTTTACATAATATATAATTCTAACTGAATTAATCTGATTAACGGTTTTTCTGCATGAATAAAGCCCAAAAGTTGGTTTATTTAAAATTCGATCCCTAAGAATTAAAAACAAAGCCATGTACCATGTAGTAGGTTAAAAACTGTAAAACTTCAGCATTTTTCGTGATAAATATAGTTGTAATGTGCTTAATCACATAAGCAAAATGAATAATTTTTCGTTCTTGTTTTAATCCTCAAAAAAAAAAAAAAAAAAAAAAAAAAAAAAAGTTTCCTGTATCTTATATAAATGTATTTTGGTCTATTTAAACTGAACAAAAACATGAAGTTCAGTAATAAGTTAAGTATTAATTACCATAATGTTAAGTATTAATTACCATATCATACCATACCATAAGTTAAGTATTAATTACCATTTTAGCATATTAAAATTTAAAAGCAAATTATAAACACATTTTCTTCTGATATCAAGTAGTTTAAAATATATTTTAAAAATTAAATTTAAATGTGTATTATACTCGTAC
Organism: Salticus scenicus; assembly: GCA_963930645.1. NCBI lineage: Eukaryota > Metazoa > Arthropoda > Arachnida > Araneae > Salticidae > Salticus > Salticus scenicus. Next base: position 267,236,806 of record OZ005649.1, on the reverse strand, counting down.
CGTAGAAAAATATTAAGCGTATCTGTGAATTTGAAATTGATAGTAAGAAATATTTGAAAAATATATTTATTATAATAAAAAAAAATAAATAAATAAAAAAATAAAAAACACATTGTTACAACATTTTAAAATTCCTTGTTATTATTTTGTAGTAAATTTTAAAACTATTTATCCAGTAATTGAACAAAAACATAAAATTTAGCTTTAGTTTTATTTAAATTAAAAAAATTTCTACTGAGAAATTATTTCGAATAATCTTTCTGACATACATAATAAGAAATAATTTATTTTCACGTGTTTTAGAGTGTGTGAAAGTTTCGAGAATTATCTTGGAGATAAATAAAATAAAAATAATTCCCCAGATGTCATGCATAAAAACAAAACATGAGAAGGAGAAATTATTCGCTTAATACTCCTTATCTAAATTACCCCTTTTGTAATCTAATGCATTTAAAAGACCTCATTTTTGTCAACGTCTTATGCGCGAGCACATTAAACACTTAATGAATTATATACAAAAAAACAGCACCTTAAACATTAGAAAAGCTTTTTTCTGGCAAGTTAAAAAAAAATGTTAAAGAAAACGCAAAAGAGAAAAAATGAGCTTTTCACAATTTTTCGAAAATGTTATAGCGAAAGAAAAAAGGCCTTTTTTTACATTCCTGAATAAATTAATTAATTATTATTATTTTTTTTAAGTTAAGGTATAATTTATGCTATTAAACATAACTTTTATGTTTAAATTTACTTTAAAATTTTAAGGTTTATGAAAACAAACATTGCTAATATATGTTCTGTAGTTCCTTTAGAAAATAATTAATGAAAATCATGTTATTAGGCAAATTATAGTACTCCTTATACATATGAGAAAATGAAGATATATTATCTTATATAAAGAAATATAATTGCGTAATATATAAACACAAAATGTTATAGAGACTCAAAAATAGTTTTACACTATTCTTCAAAACAATAAAGGCATTAAAAATGCAGAGTTGTGAGAATGTAGGGTACTAGCGATATGCGAAAAGGTGTATTTAATTTCACAAAAACACCATATTACGATTATAGTGATGTAGTTGCATGGTTATTATTAGCATAATTACGTTTCATAAAATAAAATGTTATTATTGAAATGGGTGGTATGGGATTATTAAGGCAAATTGTCTGCAATAGGGACTTCGGCATGTATGGGATGCACTAAATGGGGATATTATTAAGGCACTAACCGTATGCCCGCGAATTTCATTTAAAAATATAAATCGCTGTAATCTTCCAACGGCTAAGCTGACAAACGAGATTTAGGAACGAACCCATTTTAAAAAAGAACAATTTGAATTGGAAATTTAGTTGTTAAGCATTTAATGAAAGAGGAACCGCTTAATATCATAAACTCATTTCAAGTCATGATTATTCAGGTAAATATGTTACATAATAGCGGATAAACTAGTTTTAGAAAAATGATAGTTACTGGGTTGAGAAAATATCTCAGATATAACAGACCATTCGCCTTTCTTTTAAAGGAGTTACCCTACTACCGTAGGTAATGGAAGTATTGTAATCGGTCTGAAAATTCGATATCGATATTTCACCTTATTTACATGTTTTAAGGTCCCCTAAGTCCAAAAAAATGGTTTTTGGCAATTGATCAGAGTGTGTGTGTGTGTATGTGTGTGGGGAATTGTCTGGCTATTATAACTCGGAAACTAATAAAAATAGATCCTCGAAACTTTAAAATGAAAACAAGTCAACATGAATGTTCCAAATTTTGGTGAAAATTGGAAAAAAGGAAGTGGGACTTCGAAAACCGGAAGTGGGACCGTAAGTCCGTATCTCAAAAACGGCTCAAAAAATTTTCTTCAAATTTGATATATAAACACTCTATTAGGTTTCCTTTCGAACGATATAGTTGGTTTGTTCAGGAAAATTGACAGGCGTCCTGTATAAATAGCTCAATTTCAGGTCTTGCAAGGGCGTTCCTTGAAAAACGGCTGTACGGATTTTTTTTTTTTTTTTTTTTTTTAACTCGCCATATTAACTCACTTTTAAATATTCTTTTGAATGTAATTATTGTTTTACAGTCAATAATTAAGTTTTAGTAAAAGTTGGTATCTGAAAAACTGCTCTATCGATTTTCTTGAAAAATGTTATATAAATCCCTGTCTTTCTTATGTATCACGTAGTTATTAGAGGAAAATTAACAGCCATCCTGTTTAGGTAGGTCAAAAGTTTAGGTAGATCTCGGAAATTGGTGTTTCAAAAAATAACTCTACCATTTTTTTTTCTTATTTTTTACATTACTATATGTAAGCTTTTTTTTTTTTTTTTTTTTTTTTTAATCATACGATTTTGAACAATGTTACAGAGTGGGACATACTGTTAAAAATAAGAAAAGGCCTAATGCTAACTACCAAATAAAGTTCCTATTTCCACAGAAATCTTGTATTTTATTATTATTATTAATAGTAGTAGTAGTAGTATATCCAAATAATAATACTAATAATTAATATAATTTTTAAAACGGATTAAATTTTTATTCTTTTACAATTCTCCTTTTATTATTTTTTCTTACAGGTTTGAGGTAGAGAGTACGGCCGATTGACTAAGTATGGGTCCTAGGCTATATAAAATTCCCTACGTCTTTTTAAGGGATTTTAGTGCAAGTTTAAAAGAAAACTAAATAGAAAACAACAAAAGACTAGGTCGATGACGTGAGACCTAGAATCATACTCATCACTTCCAGTCTACCAGCTTCGAGAGCAGAACTTCTCGCCACCGGTATGACGTTTTTCTTGCCGGGTTAGGAAGCAATTGGATTTAGATATAATATATAATTAAAATATTTACTAAATTAATAAAATTATATTTAATTGAAACATAACATCCGGCCGATGGGTGTCACAACATTTAGATGCACGAAATAGAAACTTTTCGTAATTTCTGCAGAGGGAATGAAGAAATCAACTCAGAAAATCATCTTTCTTTCTAAGTTTTTTATATGAACTTTATTTTTCTGGCACCCGATTCGAGATTCTCCAGGATATTCCTGATTTATTAATAATAAGAATATAAATCTTTGCTCTTTTATGATCCATGTTTTATGCACGGTAGATTTTTAGTATAAAAAAAAAAATGGCAGTTAGGCACATTTGTCATATAAATCCTGTGGAATTGCAGAAACTTCGCTTACGCGCAATAGCTGAGCAGAGTTAAGACCTGAAAAAAGGAATCATAGAATTTCACTGGAAATATCACTTAATGTTTTGCTTGTGATTTAAGAAGATCAAAAGATAATTTGCTTATAAAGTTAGCTGGTTGACAGAAACTTAAAAAACTTTTCTCAAACCCCAAAACATTAAATTACTTGTTATTTCTACTAGAGTGATACTGAAGTTGTGCGTTTGAGTCGATTTCCGATGAGAACGTTGAAAGGTCCGGAAGCCGCATACAATCCATGGCTTTCTTCATGAGCTTTCTAAGATAATACCCGTCATGATATCCGAAAGCACATAATTAATGAAGAAGTGTTGTTAATCCTCTGGTCTGTTTTGTATGAGTTCTGAACAGCTTATATTCGGGTTTCTATTTTTTTTTTTTTTTTTTTTTTTCAAAAATAGGAACTTTTAAAGGAACGTGAAAACCCATTTATTGATTTTGTAAACGCTTCGTTAACAATCTTCCCTTATACAAATTCTTAGCAGCACATCCATTTTTTTTTAATCTACAATATATAAGAAATGGTATCCTCATAATCCGCTTTTAAAAATTGATTCTCCTTGACTACTCACTGTCGACATCTATATGGTAGTCTTAACGAGGTCGTCCGCATTTTTGTATTCCCTATGAGGTCTCGTCAAGCACATTCCATTTTAATTAGCTAGACCATAGAAAAAATGATATTGGCATAATCTGCTTTTGGAAAATGGTTCATGTTAACTGGTCAACTGCTGGTATTTACATGAGTGTCTTGCGCGCAGATTTAACAAAGTCGTCTGAAGTTTTGTGTTCCATATGAGGTCGTGTATATTACGTTAATTTTATTAGCTAAAACATACGAGAAATTATATCCAAAAAAATCTACTTATTGAAAGTGATTTCTATTAATTGTACAACGTCAACATCTACATTGGAGTATTTCGCGCACATTCAACAAGGATGTCTGCAACTTTATACAATTGTGTACCGTGCCATTTCTGACAAAAATTTCCTTTTTAGATAAGATTTTTTACGAAGTGTCCACCTTCCGGAGCCGTGCCTTTAGCGGAAATCTATAAACCCGTGTTCTTAGCGGAAATGTTATCCCCCCCTCGGTGGCGTGCTTTTAGCATACGTGCCTTTAGCAGAAATGTATAATACATGTAAAAATAAATTAATAAATAAAAAAATGAACTCTTTCATTTTCCTCCACACTTTATCAACATTTAGTACTGACTATATTTTGCTTCAGAAGTAACCTGTTGCAAAAATAGGTATGTGTACTGTAGACTATCGGTTATTTGAGAGAACGGTGATCTATAACCATATAAATTTCAATGAATGAAATCACGCGATACCAAAACGTACATTATTGCTATTTTATGATTTTATTTAAGTTTTTGAAAATATAATTAAACATTACACCTTTAAAAACTAAAACAGAAACAAAAATCATGAGGTACACACTGATTATCAACACTTTCCAACTGTACGAACTCGTTGTGTCGTATTAGATCCTATGTTCTTTGTCTACATTATCACTCAATAGACAGACATACAGACAAATTGAATTCATAATCATTTTGAAAAATTGTTGTAAAGTGTTAAAAATGCTTAACACAAACAGAAATGCTGCTCTTAATTTCCTATTTGTACCCCTTAATGTATCGAAAAGTTTTTGCGTAGCCCTGTAAATCTGGAGATTAAGCATATTATAGTTTACACAAAACATTTTCCTAGCATGTGAACAATAAATGCGAATTTTTTATGATTTTTTGATGAAGTTATTTAAATGGGATTTATAAAAATGTCTCCCCTAAAGTGCAGTGCAGTGGTATTTTTTGGATGCTTGTACACAAACCAGTGGCACAGGTTCTATTATAGCTATTTTAAGTAGGGATTATTCAATAATGAATTTGAATAACACATATCATCAGAAAAAAAAAAAAAAAAAAACTAGTATGTTGTGGCCACCACAAGACTTTCTTCTATATTTTCCTACACAAATTCACTAAGTGTGAATAATCAATTTTCATCTTAGAGAAAACTAACACTAAATATCCAAAGAAAGACAGTTTTATTGTCTATAAATGTCACCTTAAAAAATGTATTTTTACAATAGTTGTCTCACATATTAAGTTTTCTACAGTTATATGCCATAGAAGTTGATATATAGCGTTCCCTTCAACGAGGAAATTTGCAGTATAGCAGCGCCACCTATTGCCCGATAAGCATCCAAATTGAATCAGCATAATGTCTCATAATGGCCATAACATATATCACGTATTTTTTGATGATACGAAATAGAACCTGAGATATAGCCTCCCCTTAAATTGTGGGAATCGCTGTATAGTAGCGCCATCTGAGGAGCGGTTAACACCAAAAGTTGGCAGACACTGCTTTAGGTTAAGGTGCATCAACATATAAATTTATATCCAATTCTGTGCAGTATTGTGCAGTCCTCAGATATAGCTTTCCCTTAAATTGCAGAAATCGTTGTATAGCAGTGCCTACTGTTGGTCCATATGTATTCAAATTGGATCAGCATAATGTGCCACAATGGCCTTCTCTTATATCAAGTTTTGATTGATTATACGCAATAGAACCTGAGATATAGCTTCCCCTTAAGTTATGGAACTCGGTATATCAGCGCCAGCTGTTGAGCGGTTTGCACCAAAAGTTGATAGGCACTAATTTAGCTCAAGGTCCATCTACATGTAAATTTATATACGATTCTGAGCAGTAGTTCCGGAGATACTGTTGCCACAAAATATCTGTCTCTCTCTCTCACACACACACACACACAGAGAGAGAGAGAGAGGCGGACAGACAGAAATTTTTAAAAATAGTCAAATCGTTTTATAGACTTCTCAAAACGTATAAATCCATCAAAAACTCGAAAATTTTTACGAATCCAATACTTCTTTCTATTGAATGTAATAGAGGAAAGTAAAAATAAAAAATTCTTAAAATACTTACGGACGCTAGATACGGACAAACGGACAATAGAATAGACAAATACAAGTACAAATACTAATTCAAATCATATTCACATTTTAAAAAATGGTAGAATAAACGCTTAATGTAAATGCAATTCAGTAAATTTCCCATAATAACCCTCAGTGTAACTAAATATTTTTGCGTGACTCTGTAAATCTAAAGCTATTCATACTACATTCTACAGAAAGCACTCTTTTGTGCATTTGAGTAACATATTTCAATCTGCCACATGCACACCTTCTTTCTGCTAAGGACACGGCTTCTTCTATTCCTCTTTCTTCCCTTTCACCCCATTCCGCTAAGGGCACGTTCCGCTTTCTATTTGGTGTTGCGAAATACCCTGTAAAAGGCTCCCGTTTAAAATACTATACATTTATAAATAAAAAAAAATTCCCTTCATATAAAGGAAAACATTTTACTTAATTTTACATTCTAAAAAAAAAAAAAAAAAAAAAAAAGTGTAACACTAATTTATGAACGCAGTTGGGCTCTACATTTAGCAGTAAAATTTCTTCAATTTTGGTTTACAATAAAAAAATATGAAGAATTATTTATACTACTCAAAGATTTTTTTTTCTTTTTCGCACAATCGTATTAACTTTGCTTCTGAACATAGAAGAAGAGGCTGATGCAGACGGAGATAAATACAGAAAATTTGAAGTAATATGGGAAAGTTATTTATAGAAAACTATATTTATAAATGGAAAATCTAGGCCTATATTTAATGCGAATTCAATTCTAAACACGGATTTTAATCAATTTAACCAATTATTGTATTGCAATAACATTAGAATATACTTTATAATATGAATAATAAAAATAAAGGAGGGTGAATGTAATGACATGACATATGCACATGTAATGATGTGGTATACGCACAATTACATTCTAGAAGGCCTGTTTTCTAAACATAGAAAAGAAAGACAATAAAAAGGGGGGGGGGGGTGAAAACAATAAAAATTGTCTAAATCAGCCTTTCGTTTCCAATGATATTTTTACATTTCAATGTGAATGCTTTGTTTATTGTATTATTATTATTGTTTTTGTTATTTAGACAATTGATATTGTGTAACCACGTTTCCTACGCCTAGAAGTGAGGTCGAGTTGATAATCTTGGAGGGTTTCCAAGTTGACCAACAGGTTTCAATTTCGTAAACATACAGTCATTCGGTATTCCCTTATCGCTTATTTTTCTCTCAATGAAAAGCTTGTCTCCCCTATTTTACTACTGGATTCGTTGAATCTGCTCTTGCGCAGAGGCTTCCATGGTCGCAAGAAATGTAGTTAAAGAGTATTACATTTATTAAATTATTTCCCAGCATTACCTTTAAGGAATTAAATATTTTATAGTTCATACACATTTTAATTGAAATTGATTTTTATTATTTTTTAATAAGATTAAAGGAAGACAGAGCATAATTACGCACTTCGGGTTTTATGTATATATATATATATATATATGTGTGGGGGGGGGGTAGGTGTGTGTATTATTATTAATTATAATCTTTCATTTCCCTGTCTAGAAGTATGTGCTGTATAGCCTCTCGATTTACTGACATAATTTACCTACGCACAGTTTTCAGAATTAATAATAATAATAATGATAACCTCATATAGAATAAAGTTATTTTGTTTTCAAAGAAATATATTTTGTTAACTTTTTAGAGTTTTAAAAATTACCGATTTATAGTAATACCGGAATAATATCTCCGTTTTGAAATCATCATTTCAAAAATACATATTAGACATTTACAAATAGTGATAATGAACTTATGTATACCTTCGACATGTTTCGTGTTTTTTCTTTTCTTATTTTTTAATTGAACTTTGAACTCATATTCGGCGTTACCATCAAAATAATGTCATAGTATATATTTTTTATACTTAATAAAAGTCATAGCTGCAACTAACGAATAAAATAGTAAGTAAAAATAAACATTTATACTACTTGCTTCCTATATTTTTTATTTTGTTTCAAATAAAGAAAAAAGGGGCACATATTATATCGTGTATTTTAATTTGCAAACAAATACTAATTATTTAAATATTGCTCAAAATCTTTGAAGGATTATTCTTTGTCAAATATGTTGTAATAAGAATTTGTTTATACATAAGTACTTGTAAATAATATTTATTTAAATTGTATTCGCTTTTAAAATATTTGTTGAAAAAATATATAAAAAATAAATAAACAACTATTTACAAAACATATAATTTATGCCTAAAAAGTAATAAGACTGTTTAAATACATATTTTTCAAGTTCTGCGGAAAAGCTAGAAAACAACAAAGGAACAATAATATTATTTCTGGCAGCCAGTATATAAAATACCGAATAATGCAAAAACTCATCTTAAGATATGTTTTAATAACTAAAGTTGAAATTTAATTAAAAAATAAGCGTTAGTTTCGAGCTATAAAATATACTCTAGATATAAACTAGTAAAATATTAAATTTCGAATATGCATAAGATAAAACTTCAAAAAGTATTTTTATACATGTCATACTGTTCATAAAAAACACTAAAGCTTATAATTATTTACCTATATTTTAATTAAAGATGCTCTTTTTCAAACAGAACAGCATTCATCAATATTAAATATTAAAAAAAAATAATTAAAGAAATGAATATTTATTTTATCTTGTTTACTCTGATTATAAAAATCTGTGATATTTTAATTAACTACCTGCTGTTTGTTGATGAAAGTTCGCTTTATTGTTTGTTTTATCAAATGTTTACAAAAAAAAAATAAGTTGGAGAATATTTTTTGTAGCATATAGTTCTTTAATGAATACCAAAAATTAAAAAATTAAATTGTTGAATAAATATTTATTTAAAATTCCTTCATTGTGGCATATTAATGAAATTCACTTCAGTAGTTGCTCGTATTGGTAAATTTTATAAAGTTAATTTTGTTACATATTTGTATATTTTATTAATATTTTAATTTCTTTAGATATTGCATACAGTTTCATTTAGCAAAAGCATTCAATAAGAAAATATTTAAATTTCTAAAATGTTAAACGGATTTTAGATATATTAAACATACTTAACTAAAAATTTTCCTTATAGATAACTAGTTACTCGTATAATTTGTATTAAATCTCTATATAACGTCTGTATAAAATACTTAAACAAAACTTTTTCTTGCAAAGGGGCTAGTTATTCGTTTATTTATTTATTTATTTATTATAGAATCACAATATAAAGCGTACATAAAATGCTTAAATAAAAATTTTGCTTACAAAGAGCTAGTTATTCATTTATTTTTTTATAGATTCAAATTGTAAAGCGTAAACAAACTTATATAAAAATTTTCTTTACAAAAAGTAAGTTGTTTATTTAATTTTTATAGAATCTCAATATACAGCGTGCAAAAAATACTTACAAAAATTTTTTTCCACTCAAAGATCTATAAAAATTAATCATTTTATAAAATTTAATCAAATATGTATTTATTCGTTTAACTTTTATAAAAATTTCAATTTAAAGCGTGCATAAAATATTTTTAATAATACAGAGATGCCTGAATTGTTGGAAGTTAATATACTTTGAAGCACTTTTTCCATGATGATTTTTAAATACGGAAATGACAGTTGATCAACCATTTCACATTTTTAATTGGAAGTGGAAGAAATAAAAAATACAAATGGTTAATTTTTTTTAAATACAAATGATTATTTTTTTTTATTATTATTAGCATATTTCCTCTATTAGCTTTTAAAAAACGTATAGGGAAATTAAAAAAAAAAGGACAAGAATAATAATATAAAATAAAAATAAAAATAAATAAATAAAATAAGCCTAAGAGGCAAAAGAAAAAATAATCATATGAACTATAACTGGATGGAGAAAAAACAAGTGTCTGCTTTAGATAAAAAATAATATTTAACTTTTTATGTTTTAAAAATGTAACCATTTATAACATCAAGTTATCCCTTTTCTTTTATTAAAAAAAAAGTTATAAGTCATTAACATATTTTTACTTTCCGAACACTATAGTGAGGAAAGTATTGTAATCATGTCAAAAATCCGAATTCGAGATTTTGATGTTTCTATACGTTTCGAGGTCCAACGAGTCCGTTTTCACTATTTTTACGATGATGTATGTATGTATGTGTGTATGTATGTGTGTATGTCTGTGAGTGAACACGCTAGCGTCTAAACGCTTTGTTCGAATAAGCTGAAAGTTGGTACGTATATTGTAAGTCACCATAGCACGAACCCTATAGATTTTGGTGAATCTAGCACTTATAGTTTTTTTACAGGGACACAAAGAAAAATTCTTTATCATTATGGCCAAGGGACCAAAATCTTAAAAGTGCGATAGCATCTAAACGCCTTATTCAATTGAGCAAAAATTTTATACACATATTAAAGGTCACAGATACTCAATCTGTATAGATTTTCGAGAATCTAGCACTTATAGTTTTTTTACAGGGACACAAAGAAAAATTCTTTGCCAAATTTTTAAAAGTGTGATACCGTCTAAACGCCTTATTAATCTCAGCAAAGAATTTGTACACATGTTATAGGTCACATTTGAACCAACTGTATAGATTTTGGTAAATCTAGCACTTACAGTTTTTTTACAGGGACACAAAGAAAAATTATTTATCTTTATGGCCTATGAGACCAGCTATTGCATCTAAACGCCTTATTCAATTGAGCTGAAAATTTGTATGAATATTATAAATCACTGTTGCACTAACTATAAGCATTTTGGTGAATCTAGCATTTATAGATTTTTACAGGGACACAACGAAAAATTCTTTATCCTTATGATCTAAGGGCTCAAAGTTCAGTAGCGTTAAATAAAACCTCGTGTGATATATGGAGAAAAATACTCAAACACTCTGTTAAGGTTTTCTCTTTTTTGTTTGTTTAGCAACTCCTCTTTCTTTATTTTATCTACAAAACTGTTAGTTACTCAATGTTCGGAAAATCGAGTGGAGTCACTCCAGATTTTTTTTTTCAAGTGACATAATTTTCAGATGCATTAAATCTGTATCGTGTACAAAATATAGGATCAGTTGGCGTAATTTTAAAATGGCAAAGTTGTTCCTTTGATAAAAATTACCTTACATTTTTTAAAGATTGTGAACTTTTACACAAAGAAATGAAATATATTGAAATGTTAATGTCTAAAAAGTGCCTTTTTTATGTTTTTGAACATTCAGATTTGAAATTAAGACCATAAATTAAAAAATAATAATAATAATAAAGACAACCTTCAAAAATTAATTGATATTCATCCATATTTCTTTTGAAGCAAATAACATCTATAACTCAGTTACAGCTTTAAAACAAAGTGCATTTACTAAAATTTGTTGTAATTATATTTTGATCAAATGTACAAAATTTAAACTATTTTATAATATAAATGTTTCCTGTAAATTTATAAAATTATTTTCTACAGAAAGAAAAAAAAAAATACAAAACATTTAAAAAACTAAATGCAATTAGTTTAGTAATTTCAAAAATTAAAAGTCATTAAGCATTTATAAGAAGAATAAACACAAAATTAAATTAATGCTTCCAATTTCTGTAACAAAAAGTTTCTTAACTTTGAAAATTTAGCATTATGTATTTAATTTCACTTTAAATTCCCACGCATTCATTGATTCATCAGTTAAGCTGTTAGAAAGAAGCAAACTACGGAAATCATAATTAAGCGTGAAGAAATTCTCTGTTACTTATTCGGTGCTGTATAAATAATACTACTTTTAGGTATCGCAACAACGTGTAAATATGATTTCTTAAAGTACACGAAATATTTGAAAGGAAAAGGAAACATAAAATTAAAAACCCGTTTGAAATTTCTGTTAAAAACATTTCATTAATTCAGTGTTCTGTATTCAATTTCACTTTAAATTCCTATACTTGCCTTCAGCATGTGTTAGTTGAGAGGCTAGTAACGTAAATTGCTGAAATTAGAATTAGCTTAACGAAATTCCTTATTACTTATTTGGTGACGCATAAATAATAATACGTTTAGCTATCACAACAACGTGTTAATCCGATACAATGTCGAAATGCATAGCAGAGTAACATAAGATCAAACTTAGAGTATTAAAAGATCAAAGGTACAGATTATTTGTTTTGCGATATAAACAATTGAGATACTATTTCATTGAACAACAGCAAATAATTTATCAGCCCTATCAAACCATACAGTAGATAATGTATTTGAAATTAAACATAGAAATATTTGTTAGCGAATAAAATTATAAATTTTTTCTATAATGTCAGATATTATGAATGAACTAAATATTATATTCGAAAATATCTCATAATTTCTCAGATATAACCAGATTATCGTGTGAAAATCTTTCTTTTCATGAAGAGTAGTAGTAGAAGAATTCATTTATGAACCTTGTGAGGAGGTATGCGTAGTGGTGGACGCCATCGTCCTCATCTAACTTTACTTAATTAAATTATGAAGTAGCGACAAAGTCAGATTTATAAAATAAATAACGAGCTTTTACTTAGAGCTTAATGAAAAGGTGGGCGTTGGACTATATTCACATTCAATACCTTTATAAACTTAAAGGGGCAGCCTTCATAAATACTCTACCCATAAATAGGTAACCATAAATGGGTCATTGCCAACACAAGGGGTAGAAACCATGTCTCTTAGCCCTCAAAAATATAAAATATTTTCAATCAGAAAAAAATTTACAGCTAGGCTATTTATTACGATTTTCTCTAGTTCATTATTATTATAAAAGTTTTTAATGTTATTTATTTTTCTAAGAACTCTATCGATAAAAACCTGGAATATCCACTCCGTGGACTTTCCCCAAGGGAAGTCTGCAGAATATAGCATTATTTTCAAGCTTAGTATTAATGTTTTTTAATTACATTTTGATTTAAGCAGGACATACTTATCCTTAAAAATATGTTTATTAATTTTTAGTGTCACTCCGTGGACAACTATTTAATTTCCCATAAAGTTCAGTAGATGGCACTGCCTGTCACCAGTGTGTAACTGAGAAGGAAGAGGTTAAAGCCATCTTTGTTTTCACCTACATGTGCTGAACTCAAAGCTTTATTTCGTTCTGTTAAAATGGATTTCATCTGTGATACATCTGTTTGGCTATCTCATCAGTCCACTCCGTGGTCAGAAATATACAAGTAATTATAAGGATTACTTATTATCTAATTATTATTACAATTAATGATTATAGGGCTTAATTCGACACTAAAGTTAAATTGTTCCTGACATTGTTGCTTTGTTCCTTAAAATTCAAAATCAGACATTCTGTCTACTCCGTGGACTTCCACTCCGTAGACATCATTTGATCACGGAGTGGACACTTCTTTCCACGGAGTGGATACTTTCAAAATTAATCTTAAATATAGATACACTTGAAAAATAATTTAAATATATTTGATAAATAAATTTTATCCCTTTTTTTTTTTTTTTTTTTTTTTTTTTTGTTAGCCTACTGATTGCTTAATGTGCAATGAAAATATATTTTTCCTTTAACTTTTATATTTTTATTCGTGATTTTATAAAAATGTCATTTCAACTTCTTTAAAACAGTATTTGCTATTTTTTACTGAACTGTTAAGCATTTCTCTTCATGGTTTAAATGTAAAAAGATAATTCGTATAATATAAATTTAAGAACAGTTTTATGAGTGTTGTTTACAGAGTAATGCAAAAGGTATGATGTATACTATCTGTTTTTTTTTTTTTTTTTTTTTTTTTTTAAGTTTTAAAGGTAAAATGTAGAAAAGGTGACATAACACTTTAGAAAAATAATTGCAAAAGTATAATTAAATTTAGTTTCAGAAGAAAAAAAAAATTAAAAATATTTTTGTTTTACAGCAAAACTGAAATTGTTTTGTATTTTTATTAATTGAATAACTTTTTTATAAAAACAATACTTGAAATATATATTTATTTTCTTTGCAGAAATTTATTATGCCGTTCAAGATATATGGAAATTCACATGTAACCCCATGCAGAATAAACAAATGTGCACAAACCTTAGCTCAAACTCAGTCAAAAAGAAAATAAGGTGCAGTTGAAAATCAAAAAGATAAGAAAAATAACAAACAAAAGAAACTTTCCAGACAAACTACAGAAAAAAGTAAAGAACAAAAAAGAAAAAGTATGCAGAGAGCAAGAGAAAGACTAATGCTCCTATTACACACAACAAGTTTTCGCTACAACTTTTAAGACAATTGTTAATTTGGCTCAAATCACGTCAATGCCCAGTGTAATAGAAATTGGGAATACGAACAATTTTTTCTGGCTAGTCAGACTGTGATAAACCAGTGAGAAGAAAGCTCCTTATGTGCCGAGAAAAGACAGCGCCGGTGGGCATTCATTCACCGTTGTTCTCTTCGCTCTCCCATGTCATCCCCGTTAAATCAGCGATAAATGGGTGTACCTTGACATGTACTGTACACCGTGTAAACCAGTTTTTCGAGCAATTTTTGATTCAACTATTGTAACATTCTTTCGGTTTATAGCTTCCAAAAATTGGAGCAAAAATTGGATGAAATGAAAATCCCGTGAAACATCTTTGTGTGTAATAGGAGCATAAGAAATGATCCCGAAAGACATGAAGAAGGAAAAGCTAAAGAAAGATAAATATATCACAGAAGGAAGAATACTGTAGTTGAAATGTCTGAAGGAATGAAAAGAAGTGTTTGGAAAAAATGGAAGAACCAAAACAGAAATCAAAGGGAGAGATTTAAGAAACAGCATAATCTTTGAAGAACATCTCAGAGATGATACACCTCCTGAGACACCTTGTTCAGCAGCCATAAACATCACACTACCACAAATTAATCCACCTCTGACAACAAGACCAACTGCATCATCATGTAGCAGATTAGAAAGTAGAAGAGAAAGATCGAAAAAGAACAGTGAAAAGCTTCGTTAAGAAAACAAAAAAATTGGTTAGGAATCTTGAAAAATACAAAAATAATACTACTGATTCTGAAATACCCAATAGAAAAGTGAAAAAAAAATTATCACAGAAGCAAATTCAAAAAATGTATTATTTTTTGCAAGATTATAAAAGAGCCAATAAAAGAAAGTTTTAAAGGCGTAAAATCAAAGAAGAAAGTTAAAGAAATCTTCCAAGTTCAACAGAAAAAATAGCAAAGAAATACAAGTATCTTTAAAATATCAGATCAATCACATAAAAAAAAAAAAAAAAAAAAATGATAGAATATGCGGAACTAACAATTATTTCCTGTTATTTTCATTTTTCAAAAGATTTAAAGTAAAAATATTTGTTGATTATTTTCTAAAACACAAGTAAAACAATATGGATGAAAAGATAGTGCTGCAACATAACTTTCAGGATTGGATATTCATAAAGAGTCCACTCCGTGGTCAGTGATGTCCGCTCCGTTGAAACATTAACTTTGAAATTAATTAATTACCTACCAAAAAATAGCCAACGAGATAGCTCATCAAGTAAATTAAATTCATAGTTGTCAAGAAGGAATTAAGTAATTTTTTCAAAAATTTTTGATAAAATTTTTATATTTTGAAATTAGTCTTCATTTTCTACCTCTTAGATTGGCAATCACCCAAATAATCTCAACAGTTTCACTTAACGTCGTTACCTCTCACGACTTTACTCATCTTTCGTTAATAGGATGATTCCCTAAGCCACTATACTACTCGACTAACTATCTTCTACTATAGCCGTTCGCTACTAACTCCTTTAACCTCCTACTACCTCTACTCTTACTACTTCTACCATCCTACCACTTCTACTCCCCTTCTACTACTTCTACTATGAAAACACATCACCTTTTATATCCATTTCACTTTATCCAAAATATTAAGATACCGCAAATTATAATTCAGTTCAGCATAAGAACTAACTAATCAACCGAATCCTAAAACTCTGCACATTCACGTGTTATTCGTAAAGTGCGAACTCCGTTTGTAGCGTTACGCTAACATGACTTTACCTCACAACCTCAGTTATCAAATAATATAATATTATTTCTTAATATATATATTTTGCTAACTATCCCCGATGTATTTTTCTTTTATTAAATTTCGTTTGAATTCTGTTTAAAAGGAACTAAATTTTATTACTTTCTCAATAATATATATGATGCAATAACTTTATTAAAATATTTCACGAAAATAGTTCCTGAATACATTCAAAACTCGTTGGCAGTGGATTAATGTTTTAGAAAAAGTAACTGACATAAAATTTTTAGAAGAAGAAAAGCACAACATTAAATGAGTGCTTCTAGTTTATGTAACAAACAGTTCATTAATTTTGAAAATGCAGCTTTATGTATTCGATTTTCTTTTAATTCCCACGCATTCATTGATGTATCAGTTAAGCCGCTAATAAAGTAAACTACGGAAAGTAGAATTACGTGCAGTAAAACTCCCTGTTACTTATTTATTGATGCATAAATAATAACTCTTTTAGCTATCACAACAATGTGTTAATCCAATACAAAGTCAAATTCCATAACAAAGTATCAAAAGATCAAACCTAGTGTATTGAAAAATCAAGGTTGCAGATTATTTGCTTTCTGATAAATCTTTTGAGTTGCCATTTCATAGAACAGCAGCAAGCAATTTATTATTCCTATCGACCTATGCAATAAATAATGGAGAATGGACTACCTGGAGATATTTGTTAACAAACAAAAATATGCAACGTTGTTAATATAATATACAGATAACATCGCACAATTAAAAATCGTACTTGTAAATGTGTTATATTTTCTTCAATTTAATTTACTTTAATTAATCTTGCATTTAATTTTTCCGTGTTACAATTAATTGTTTTTTCTTGCAGAGAATATTATGTTATTTTTTTTTTTTTTTTTTTTTTTTAACAACAGAAGATTTGATTTACTTACTCAAGTTATCGAACAATCAAATATTTTCTTATTTTATAGTGAATCACACAAACTTTTTAAAGTATATTTTGTTTTCACATTACCATACTTACACTGTCTTTAACAATAGAAATTTTCTTTAAAAAAAAAGAATGCAATACATGAATTATCACGGGACACATTATACAGGGTGATTATAAAATAACTAAATATTCTTGAGATAATCACATTTTATTGCATAAATTTTATTATTAATTAAACATATATCTCTCCAGGATACATATTTAGCATAATATAAAAAAAAAGATAGATAATTCAGTTTTAAATTCAGATAGGTCTTCCGGATATTTTCAAAACTAAACTATTATTTTTAGACAAATATGATCATCAATATTGTCATCAAGTTTTTCACCAAGACCGACATCTTTTGAAGCAAATAGAATATAATTATGTTTCTCGTGCCATTATTTCTATTCATTGTAGGAATGTTAAAATGTTGCCTATTATTATTTGGTTCTGCTACAATCTTTAGAAAACAAAATTTTATAATGACCAAAAATTAGTTTTTTTTTTTAACGTATCTCTAAAATGAAATATTATCGTGATCAAGAAGGAGGTGCAAAATTAAATGCTATAAGATACCTAAACACATATTATAGAGATCATATATTTAACCAGTTTCAGTTATAATCACTCACATATACGCAGATATAGACTTCAATAAAAAAAAGTTGTCAAATGGAGGATTTCTGTAAAATGATAGGTCAGAAATACATCAAAATTTTATGTATATTCAAAATGTTACAACTGTTTCGGATGCATTTTTTTAACAACTAATTTAGAACATCCGTTCAAGGAAGTCAAAAAAAAAAAAAAAAAAAAAAATGAGGAAGAAGAAGAAGAAAAGAAAGAAACTTTTCTGAAAGCTGAGAAAATAAATCCTATCAAAATTTTAAACCATCTTATAATACATGTAGCTGTCGTATGCTTTAAAAATGGTATTATTAGTATCATTTAAGTTACATATATATATTAATAAAATAATTCTAAAAGATGACGTAATTTTAAATTCAATGAAACCTTTTCTACAGTTTACTTTGATCATTTTCGTATAAAGGTCAGACTTCAGTGTTTTTGTGAATATTATTATATACTAGCATGGTTTATACCAGGAATAACCACTCTATTATTCAGAAAATCAAATTAGATCTCCTGTCGAAGCCCGATACTTTTTGTTTAATTTATGTCTCTGCTTACAGGGCCGTCACTTGCATTGAAATGGTCGATTATTTAGGAAAAAAATTCCTCTAAATAGGTAGGGGTGGAATTCTTTCTGCCTCTCCCCTCCCCCCTCCAGCCACTTTTACATGAAAAATGTCTAAAAGCACGGTTAAGGTAAGAAACTATATTGGTATACTTCTCCCTAAGGTGGATTTACCTTTAATTTCCTCTTAAAAGTATCAGATTATAACTTTGACTTTTAGTGTACTAATAAATGAAAAAATATGTAAGGTTTTTATTTATTTATTTATTTATTAAACAAACTGTCGCATTTAATGTATTTAGCAACGCATATTTTGATAAATATGCCATCTTTAAATAATATTTCATAGATTTAACGGTGTCTTTATGTTTTATGTACGGCTTTTATAAGCAGTCTTCTAAAAATATAAAAAATCGAGATTTGATCTTCATCCTATTCTCAAGGAATTAAAAAAGTTGACCGAGTTTCTGCTTCGCATTACAGTTATTGGAAGTGCAATTGGCAACAATGTGGGATTCACTGTTCGGGGTTGTCTGGAAACATGCAACCATAAAGTGGGTATTGTAACTTTATTTCGGTAACCCGCTGAGGTGCAAGAAATACCAATATATACATATTTTTTTTTATTGTTGAATCATCATGTTTTTCCCCAAAATGTTGTAGAAAATGCAAATCTCTATATCTGCTAATTTTTTGAAATGAAGACATTTCAGTTACAGTTTTTAAAAAAAAAGTATTTAAGAGCCACAATATAAAATATCTCACTTGCAACAAGAAAAAGTGCAATTAGACAGGTAATAATTTAAGCCAAGTAACTGTGATTTAAAAATAAGACAGACTTGCTTAAACAGAATATTTTTTTCTAGGAATATGCATTAAATACTTTATATTTTTAACATGTTTTTGTCTTGAAAAAAAAATTTATGGACCCACAGACATGCAATTGAAATCTTCAAAATTTCTTGTGTTTACTTAAGAACTTTACTTCCATCGCTTTGAAAAAGTCTATCAAAGAATTAGTATGTAATTATTAGCTTGCAAATTATATAAAATCACAGATTCTTGAATGTCCGTATACTTATGGATATCCAAAAATGTGTAAAAAAACTTATTTTTGATTCGTTTTTTCATTACTTGTGTTTATATATTTGTTACAAAGCTATAATTTTCGGTTTTAGAATCGACACATGATATGTGATTTGCATACTCTTGTTCATAAATATTTTTATCTCGGTTTTTCAAAAAAAAAAAAAAAAAAAAAGTCCCTATAAATTCAGGAAGGAGTGTTGTTGTAATTTTATATAAGAAAAAATTTTCTCCTTATACAATACGGCTTGAAAATCATTCACCGTCCGTTTTTTTATTTATTTATTTTTTTTTAATACATTCATTACTTTTTTTTTTCTATTTTTCTTTTTTTTTTTTTTCTTTTTTTCGCAATTTAGAATATTTTTCCAGAAACTTATAGTTGTATAAAAAATAAAACATCCGACTACTATTAAATTATGTATGACTACATCTTTTAAAAAGGAAATTTCATCACTGTGAAATAACATTTACCTTTTATGCGTAAGTTTAACAGCTTCAAAACTTATTTATGTTAACAATATCCAAAATTACGTTAATAAAAAGCAATTACAGAAACAACTCAAGAAAATGAAAACTCAACAAATGTTGCTCAACAAAATGAAAATATCTGCTACCTATATCATTTCGGAGATCGTTTCTCTTTGAAATATCCCTGGAGAGATAATATTTTCCACATTAAACGGAAAATAAAGTTCTTTATTCAGACAAAAATGCTTTTGAAATGAAGACATTTCAGTTACAGTTTTTCAAAGAACAAGTTCAATAGAAAGTTATTATTGTACCTTCCAGCACGTGATTCTACCAATGTTGTGTGTCGTTTTAAAATATTAGCAAAATGACGTTTACTGAAGAGTTTTAGAACAATATTACGTTTATGATTTTTTTTTTTTTCTTTAATGTAAGTATCTAAGCCTGGAGTTAATAGTCAATGAAAATGGTTTTAAAATATAGATTATTAATGAGCACCTTTTCCATATTTATATGTACGGTATTTTTTTAAAAACTAACTGAAATTCTGGAATTTCTTGTTATCAATTCATGTTTCCTTATACAAATAACACTGCGCTACCAAAAAAAAAAAAAAAAAAAAAAAAAAAAAATCGAGCTCTGATATCATTTTTGCTGATTATTATGTAAAATAACCTCCTGAATCCGAACATGAACCTAGTCACCCACCGTTTTCTAGGGACAACACCTATTTCCCGAATTTTTATCACTATTCGGTAATTTTATGACTATTAATTTGATTTGGAGAATAAAAAAGATTTAAGTGAACACCTAAAAACAAAAAATATATGTATAATGTTTAATAAATAACATTTATAATAGATTAAAAGTATAAGAAATGTAATGCATAATCTCAGTGTCAAATCCCCCCCCCCCTCCCTAAATTTTTCCCATTGCCGCAAATGTTCATGTTTTAGAAGTTTCGAACTCTCTAGCCCCTAAGAAGATATTTAACAGTTTAAATAATCCTCTCCTCTCCTAAAAATCAAATTTATATTCATAAAATCACCGAAAAATTTAGGGGGGCGTCCCTAGAAAACGGTGGAGGATAGGGCAAAATGTACGTCATATTCGGAATCAGAAGGTTCCTATACAGCACAGAATGTTTCAGTTATGTTGCAAAAAGCTTACAATCTTTCAAAAACGTAACACGTTTTAGTATGCTCTCTGATACCTGTCTGTAACATTTGCCCTTTTTGCTTTTCTATCTGTTAAGTGATTGTAACGTTTCTGTTAGGTATCTGATTTTTTGTGACGATCGCGGACATTTCTATGTTTTTGAAACTAATCGGAAAGCAATCTAAACGTTTTTAAACGTTTCGGAAATGTTTATAATGTTTCAATGTTATATGATTGTTACATTTATGGAACATTTTGTGCTGTTAGGGTTATTTTACATAAGAATTTGCAAAAATGGTGTTGGGGGCAATTTTCATGCCGAGCGCTGAATTTTTTAATCTAAAAATAAGAATGTTTCTTAAGCAGGAATTTTTTAATCAAAATACAGTATAAAATTGCTTTTTTTTTTTTGTGTGTGTGTGTGTGTGTGCATTTTGTGCACAAGCGTATAAGATTTGTATTGTTTGACCGCGAAAACTTGGCGTGGGTGTCACGGGGTTTCAGACGATTCCATTCGCAGAATAAGGGGAGAGGTGAGGTTTCCATGGTAATGTAACTGGAGTAGCTTCTTGATTTGGCACAGAAAAATTATAATTTGAAATTGAATTCGGGGGTCGGAATATATGAAATTAAATAAACCGTGAACAATGCCATAATAATTTTGAAATCGTAAATGTATAATTGTATTATTTAAAATAACATAATCATTAATAACTGTAACAGTTGTAATAAAAGCAGAAAAGAATAAATTTAAACTAATCAGAATAATTTAGATACTTACAAAAAGAAAAAAATATATATATCAATTGTAACAAACTTATAGGTTTAAATAATAATTAAAAAATTTTTATTATTAAATTATAAATATACATCTGGTTTTAAATACTAAAGAAAACAATTATTACAAATTTACAGCTTTAAATATTTACAAAAAAAAAAAAACAAAAAAAAAAAAAAAAAAAAAAAAAATGCTACAATTGCCATTAATTTATAACTCTTTAATGAATATGTAATATAATTATTACCTTTTGATTTAATCTGCTCTCAAAGCTTGAAGACGGATGGTGCCAGTTCGGCCTAATCATTCGTAGTTTTTTTTTTTTTCTAAACTAGCGTGATTAAGACTTCTTAGAAAGACCCTGACGGAGTTCAAAAAAACAAAAAGAAATACCTCGTTTTACTTATATTTCGAAAAGCTTAATAAGCTAAAATAGAAAATTTTGGGAATTCGCAGAATTAATAGAAACAAACATTCCTTATATACAAAATTATAATCAAGATTTACAGCGACTGTGATTCTGAATTCTCAACAATATACTGCTCGCGTAGGCGGCAGAGACGCAGGAAAGAAAAAAGAATCGTTTTGCGAAATATATAGTCCCTATAAATGTAAAAGACCTAGGAACTTAAAAAAGGGGGCATTTGATTTCTCATATTTTGACTATATTGACCTATTTTAACATTAATTGATAAGTACTTTCATGTTTATTTTAATTACTGAAATTAAAGTAAAATTAGCAACTATGTATTTTTTTTTCCACAGAAAAATTTTGCAATAAACTGAACTATAAATTTAAGAATTGAGCCTGCCTATTCAAGTAAATTGCAGAACTTTTAAAATGCTGTAGAAGAATTCGATTATAAATTCTCTTGTTTTAGAAACACTCAAAATTCCTTTTTCGGATAACTTAATTTATACCCAGATTTTTCCACCGCTAATATCTCTAACTGATGCCAAGCATCATCTGCTTTCAGCATTTGGTATCCCCTATTTAAAAATGAAGGTTTTCAAAGTCATACACCATCTTCTCGTGGTCGGAGAATAGAACAAAAATTGTTTCTAATAAAAAGCATCGTTATTTCTAACACCAAATTAAAAAAATGTGCACTACAGGGACGCTGTGGAAGTAGATACAACTAATATTGAATATTTTAAGACAGCAAAATTAGTTTAAAAAAAAAGAAAGAAAGAAAGAAAGATAAAAAAAGATAAAAAAAAAAAAAAAAAAAAAAAAAGAAAGAAAGAAAGAAAGAAAGAAAAATAACATTAAAAGAGTAATCTCGACAAAAATTTTGGAAATATTAGAAAATATAATATATATATTATTTATTTTAGTAACAACCTCCATATTTCAATGCATATATTAAAATTATTCAAACAAGAATTTTACGAGTGTTTACCCTCTTTAACTCTTTAATGCACCGTTCCCTTGCCAAGTGGACGCAATATCTAATTCCTAACTCCAGAAATTGATCTCGAAAGTATTCAATAAAATTACTTTGAAGTTTAACGGAGGAAAGTCTTTTTTTTTTTTTTTTTTTTTTAATTTCTGTTGCCTTATATAGAAAATGAGCAAAACTACTTTCCCCATAAAATGGTTAAAACGGAATTTTAATCAACTAAAACTGCTTTTAAAATAATTTTCAATTAATTTTAATGTGATTTAAAGATATTCAGCTTTAGTAAATTACCTTAAAATATCACTTTATAACACTCACCATGAGTGCTAGACATGATTATTTATTTTGTGACTTATAACATATGTTTAAGTGATATATGTTTAGATAAAATGTAGGTTATGAAAACTAAAAACAGTATGAATATATTTTGAGCTGGAAAATGTTTCCTTTGCAAAATAATATAAAACTTAATTTTGTTCATTCTCTGCATAAGTATAGTACATTTTCAAACAGGTTTACCAATCTATTTATCCTAAGAGCATTGAAAATAATGTTAAAAGATTGTTATTACGGAAACATCTATTTACAGTTAATCAACAAAATAAAATTTTCTCCTACCGATATCGTTTCGGAATTCGTTGCTCCCCGAAGTACCCAAAGAGAGTTAATATTTTCCGCATTGAACAGAAAATGAAGTGTTTTATAAAGACAAGAAAGTTCTTTTAAGAAAGAGGCATTTCTAAGATAACGGATTTTGTTTAGTTATATACATCTGGTTTTAAATACTAAAGAAAACAATTATTACAAATTTACAGCTTTAAATATTTACAAAAAAAAAAAAAAAAAAAAAAAAAAAAAAATGCTACAATTGCCATTAATTTATAACTTTAATGAATATGTAATATAATTATTACCTTTTGATTTAATCTGCTCTCAAAGCTTGAAGACGGATGGTGCCAGTTCGGCCTAATCATTCGTAGTTTTTTTTTATGTTTTTTTTTTTTTTTTTTTCTAAACTAGCGTGATTAAGACTTCTTAGAAAGACCCTGACGGAGTTCAAAAAACAAAAAGAAATACCTCGTTTTACTTATATTTCGAAAAGCTTAATAAGCTAAAATAGAAAATTTTGGGAATTCGCAGAATTAATAGAAACAAACATCCCTTATATACAAAATTATAATCAAGATTTACAGCGACTGTGATTCTGAATTATCAACAATATACTGCTCGCGTAGGCAGCAGAGACGCAGGAAAGAAAAAAGAATCGTTTTGCGAAATATATAGTCCCTATAAATGTAAAAGACCTAGGAACTTAAAAAAGGGGGCATTTGATTTCTCATATTTTGACTATATTGACCTATTTTAACATTAATTGATAAGTACTTTCATGCTTATTTTAATTACTGAAATTAAAGTAAAATTAGCAACTATGTATTTTTTTTTCCACAGAAAAATTTTGCAATAAACTGAACTATAAATTTAAGAATTGAGCCTGCCTATTCAAGTAAATTGCAGAACTTTTAAAATGCTGTAGAAGAATTCGATTATAAATTCTCTTGTTTTAGAAACACTCAAAATTACTTTTTCGGATAACTTAATTTATACCCAGATTTTTCCACCGCTAATATCTCTAACTGATGCCAAGAATCATCTGCTTTCTGCATTTGGTATCCCCTATTTAAAAATGAAGGTTTTCAAAGTCATACACCATCTTCTCGTGGTCGGAGAATAGAACAAAAATTGTTTCTAATAAAAAGCATCGTTATTTCTAACACCAAATTAAAAAAATGTGCACTACAGGGACGTTGTGGAAGTAGATACAACTAATATTGAATATTTTAAGACAGCAAAATTAGTTTAAAAAAAAGAAAGAAAGAAAGAAAGATAAAAAAAAAATTAAAAAAAAAAAAAAAAAAAGAAAGAAAGAAAGAAAAATAACATTAAAAGAGTAATCTCGACAAAAATTTTGGAAATATTAGAAAATATAATATATATATTATTTATTTTAGTAACAACCTCCATATTTCAATGCATATATTAAAATTATTCAAACAAGAATTTTACGAGTGTTTACCCTCTTTAACTCTTTAATGCACCGTTCCCTTGCCAAGTGGACGCAATATCTAATTCCTAACTCCAGAAATTGATCTCGAAAGTATTCAATAAAATTTTACTTTTGAAGTTTAACGGAGGAAAGTCTTTTTTTTTTTTTTTTTTTTTTTAATTTCTGTTGCCTTATATAGAAAATGAGCAAAACTACTTTCCCCATAAAATGGTTAAAACGGAATTTTAATCAACTAAAACTGCTTTTAAAATAATTTTCAATTAATTTTAATGTGATTTAAAGATATTCAGCTTTAGTAAATTACCTTAAAATATCACTTTATAACACTCACCATGAGTGCTAGACATGATTTTTTATTTTGTGACTTATAACATATGTTTAAGTGATATATGTTTAGATAAAATGTAGGTTATGAAAACTAAAAACAGTATGAATATATTTTGAGCTGGAAAATGTTTCCTTTGCAAAATAATATAAAACTTCATTTTGTTCATTCTCTGCATAAGTATAGTACATTTTCAAACAGGTTTACCAATCTATTTATCCTAAGAGCATTGAAAATAATGTTAAAAGATTGTTATTACGGAAACATCTATTTACAGTTAATCAACAAAATAAAATTTTCTCCTACCGATATCGTTTCGGAATTCGTTGCTCCCCGAAGTACCCAAAGAGAGTTAATATTTTCCGCATTGAACAGAAAATGAAGTGTTTTATAAAGACAAGAAAGTTCTTTTAAGAAAGAGGCATTTCTAAGATAACAGATTTTGTTTAGTTATTTATTTTTAGGGGTTGGTACGATAAAGAAATATTACACTTTGTTTTACAGTGATTTTTGTAAGTCATTACCAATCGTAGAAAAAGTAATGTTTGTTGAAGCATACAGCATTTTTGCATTAATATTAAGTTTTTTTTAATTTATTTGTTTAATTATACTTATATTTATATATGATTGTATTTTTATTATTTATATTTATTTATTTAATTACATAATAATTTTTTCTATAATCATTGTGAACTTTGATAAAATAGTCAAAAATATGATTAACAAATAAATTATTTTCTACTTATTTTTTAAAAAATAAAGGGAGAAAAAAAGAAATTTTATAAAAATAGTAGCAGGCAACGCCCGCTTCTCTGGCCCCTATTTTTAAATGAATCACTATAATCACTAAATTCTCAAATCACGTGAAAAAAAAAAAAAAAAAAAAAGAGAAACAAAATCTGATTACAAAAAAATGCCGCACCGGGTTCTCACTGCCTTCGAAAAAAAATCTCAAAATGTTGTAACTCTTATTTCTATTAATTTCCCCCTTCGCTTCCCTCCTCCCGTCTATCCTAATAATTGTACAAATTCGAAAATATCCGCAATCGATTTGTAAGTACAAAAAACCTCAATGCACCAGTTTTGAACCATCTATCTCTATTTTTATATTTTGCTCATCCGCTCCCCCCTTTCCCGCCCCTCCCAATAATTTTAAAAATTCGAAAATATCCGCAATCGATTTGTAGGTATCGAAAACTTCTATGTACCAATTTTGATTGATCTAAATCTATTTTTTCCCCTCCGCCACCCCCCATTCCCGGCCATAACTTTACACTTTCGAAAATATCCCCATTCGACTTGCAGGCCTCTAAAACCTATCTGTACCAATTTTGAACGGTCTAACTGTATTTCTATTTGCTTTTGACGATACTTTTGAGTGTCACTGTGTATAACCCGATGGTGATATTTCCTCCATTTTATACAGGATACATCCAATAAAGAACTTGAACAACATATTTCAATTTCATTAAGATATATCTACTGTAAAGGTATTAAAATATGATTTATAGAAATATCTCTCATAGAACGCAACACTTTGAAATACTTTCGGGTGTCTCTGTACACAAACCAGTAGAGGTATAAACTCCATTTTCAATAGGGAACATCCGATAGTGAACTTAAATACCATATTTCAATTTCATTAAGATATATCTAGAGTAAAGGTATGAAAATGTAGTTTATAGAAATACCTCTCATAGAAGACAATGCTTTGAAATACTTTCGGATGTACCAGTACACAAACCAGTAGAGGTATATACTCAAATTTTAATAAGGAACGTCCGATTGTGAACTTGAATAACATATTTCAATTTCATTAAGATATGTCTACAGTAAAGGTATGAAAATATGGTTTATAAAAATACCTCTCATAGAACACAATGCTTTGAAATACTTTCGGTTGTCCCTGTACAGAAACCAGTTGAGGTATAAACTCCATTTTCAATAGGATACGTCCGATAGTGAACTTGAATAACATATTTCAATTTCATTAGGCTATATCTACAGTAAAGTTATGAAAATATGGTTTATAGAAATAACTCTCATAGAACACAATTCTTTGAAATACTTTCGGGTGTCCCTGTACACAAACCAGTAGAGGTATAAACTCTATTTTAAATAGGGAACGTCCGATTGGGAACTTAAATAACATATTTCAATTTCATTAAAATACGTCTATAGTAAAGGTATGAAAATATGGTTTATAGAAATACCTCTCATAGAACACAATGCTTTGAAATACTTTCGGGTGTCCCTGTACACAAACCAGTAGAGGTATAAACTGCATTTTTAATAGGAAACGTCCGATAGTGAACTTGAAACATTAAGTTATGTCTACAGTAAAGGTATTAAATTATGATTTATAGAAATATCTCTGATAGAACACAAATGCTTTGAAATAATTTTGAGTGTCCCTGTACACAAACTATCAGAGGTTTAAACTCCATTTTCAATAGAGACCGTCCGATCGTGAACTTGAATAACATATATCAGTTTCAAAAAATTCTATAAATATTTACGGGAGTTAGAGCGCGGACAGACAGACACACAGACAAACCGAAGTCATAAACACTTCTCAACCTTGTTTTAAAGTGTTATTAAAAATGGTTATTTCTGGAAATTTAAATATGAAGTTACTCGGACATTCGAGATATGCAAAGGATTAAAAACCAATGGTAAAAAATGTAGAAAAGTTTCTAAATTTTATAGTTAAAGTGCGTTACTACTTTAAAGTAAACTGAAAAGCTAAATTTTAATTTTTGTGCGACCTATCATTTTAGAAATTTTATGTGCAGTAAGTTAAATTAACAAAATTTTTATTTCAGTATTTAAGTTCTGAAAAATGTTTTGCTTTTCCTTCATAGTGAAAATATAAAGAAAATAATAACTCTTCACTAGTCTTGTGAATTGTATGTGGCAATATCTAAATGCACTTACTAATATTGTCTATGTAAAAAATAAATAAATAAATAA
The DNA here is from genome assembly GCA_963930645.1 of Salticus scenicus. Lineage (NCBI taxonomy): Eukaryota > Metazoa > Arthropoda > Arachnida > Araneae > Salticidae > Salticus > Salticus scenicus. The sequence goes on along the minus strand of OZ005649.1, from coordinate 267,208,241 downwards.
ATAAAAGAGATGAAATATATGTCAATCATTCAATACAGATTTGTACGTTTTTGCATTTTTTTTCTGTGAAAGCTGTAACATTCTTCGTGCAAAATTCGGAAAACAGCATGCGTATACAGTCTGGCCATAATTAAATTGTTAGTACTTAAAGTGTTCTGTAGAGCTATATAATTGCAAGAATAGCTCCAGATTTTACAGAAAGGTTAAACAAAACGAGGGACGAATGATTCAATAATAATAATAATAATAAATGTATTCCAAAATTTACTAACAAGGGAATACATATGCATCTATTTTGTTAATTAAATCTTTTCTCGCGGACAAATTATTTCCGTCTAACCAATTTCAAAATCAAAAATAGGACAAGAGCAGTCCTTAAAAAAAAAATAATAAATCATCAGTTTTAAATTATAAATTGCGTACAAAGATTTACGTAGTAAAATAACGCTATATCTTCCTCTAGCGGCAAATATTGGAACTTATAGAAATCATTATTATTATTATTATTATTTTATTATTATTATTATTATTTGTGTAATCCTTCTTTTACGTTTTCTTCAATCTTCCTATAATGTATGTATAAATATGATATTTGCTTTCATCTACTGATATGTTTAAAAAGGTTTTCAATATATATACATCACATATAAGTAATAAACACATATATTTAATATAAAAATTGAAAAGAATGTGAAACGAGGACAATATCCAAACAAATGAAAAAGGAATATCAATATGAAGGAGCAGATGGAGCGGGTTAAACAAGTTTAACATTTTCTTTACATATACATACATATATTCATTCATACATATACATACATACACATACATATATATACATATATGTTAAGAATTTTATATTCATTTTCTAAAATTTCTCGATATTGGAAAACAACAATTAATAAAATTTATAATAATTCTGTTGAGAATCATTAATAATGTCACAGAAAATATTATACATAAAATACACAATTTAGAAATGCTTAAAAAAACTTATATCATTTCTCATCAAATAAAGAATTTATTTTTTGCAGCATTAAAAATAATGTAAAAATCAGTTTATTTCTATTTTCTGAATTAAAAAAAATCGAAAATATTTGGAAATTTCTCATTCATTATTAATTCTTTATGCAAATAAAAATGCCAGAAAAATTGTGAAACATTTTAAATCATATCTGTGGAAATAAACTTTATTTAAATGAACTGGCTTCCTTTGACGTTTCACTTTCCTTTTGAGTAGAAAAGTACTTCGCATATGAGTCACAGATAAAATAATTTTTTTTTTATTTTTCTTCTTTTTTCTTTCTACAAAGAATGAATGGAGTAGACGAAAGAAATAACTTTATGTATTATACAGTATCTTTTAGGGCTTGTAAAACATCCGTAAGGACTGAAAAATGCAAAAATATACTTACGAAATAAGAAAATTAATTTAAAAAAAATTATTTTACTTACTTACCTCTTTTCTGCTATTAATAAGTATATCTATTTATATACAAGTTCCAACTAATTAAAAAACTTTTACGTAAAAGGGATTTTTGATGTGGTAACAACTGTATGCATATGTTCAGAAGTGTGACATACATATTTTATAAAGAAAAAGGTAAATAATTAACGGGAGGATTAAGGGAGATTATAGCGTTTTTCATACGGAAATATGTGTCATTATTAAACAACATCTTTTTTTTTTTTTTTAATGTCTACCTATTTGTCTATCTATGTATGTATCTATGCATCTGAATACCTATGTTTCTCTCTTTCTTTTTGTATATATATATATATATATATATATATATATATATATATATGCATGTATGTATAATAGAACAAGTATAGCAGTTATGCATAAAACAGCAATTAAAGTCAGAACGTATTCAGATAACATCGTATTTTGACATTCTATCCACTATATGGGAAAAATATAAAAAGATGTATTTCCTTAAAACATTCTAAACTTTAAATATTTCAAATATTTTAATACCTATTTATTATACATGTATAGTGTAGAGAATAAATATTTAGACATTTTAAGTTTTCACATTATATGCACAATACTGTAGGGCAAAATGTATTTGGATACATTTGTCGTTTTGTGGAATATCTAAAAAATACACTCCTTTACAACTTCAGGTATGTGAAAAGTATTTTAAATTATTTATATTTCAATTAGGGGTTTGCACTAATGGTACAAAGGGAGACTGTAATGAATAAATAATAATAATAATAATAAATAAAGTTTGTTTCATGATTTAAAAAGCATCTCTTGAAATGCATTAGGATATGATAAGAAAGGATATAATTATGAAACTTCTTTATATTACCTATATTTAGGTATAGCTTAATAGACCTTATGTGTATGCATCAGGATATAAAAAATTTCAACAAACAACTGTGCGTTTTTTATTCCAAATATTTAATTCAATGAAATGCAATTTTATGTATAGTGAATGGGAGTAAACACCTTAATAATAATAATATATATCCCTAACAACACAAAATGGTCCAGAAACGTAACAATCATATAACATTGAAACATTATAAACATTTCCGAAACATTTAAAAACGTTCAGATTGCTTTCCGATTAGTTTTAAAAACGTAGCAATGTCCGCGATCGTCACAAAAAATCAGATACGTAACAGAAACGTTACAATCACTTAACAGATAGAAAATCAAAAAGGGTGAATGTTTCAGAAAGGTATCAGAGAGCATACTAAAACGTCTTACGTTTTTGAAAAATTGTAAGCTCTTTGCAACATAACTGAAACATTCTGTGCTGTATGGGTATATAGCATTCTTAAAAAATAAATAAATAAATAAAATAAGGAAAACTCTATGGCGAGATGCATAAGCATTCCATCAACATACGAATAGTAATAGATATTTAGAAGAAGAATTAAAAGTACATGCTACATTTACAACATATTTCATGCATTATTTTTTAATAAGGGCAGGGGTCTTAATCTCCGCCTTTTTTTTCATGACACTTTCAGAAGTGAGAGATTGCTTCTTGTTTTTCCACCACTTTTATTCTTACATAAATCTTTATTACGCTTTGAAAGTAATATTTCACGATTAATCAAGATAGAAAATATTATACATATATAAACAGTATACAAAGCATATTATATTTCTTTATTTTACGATTAGTTCACTTTTTTATTTCTTGAGAAATACGTTCGACGAACACCTTTGAAATATATGGGGTAGAGGAGAGGAGGGTATTATAAAACAGTCGGGAAATATGGAATGCCGAGATTTCGGCTCTGATTAGCGCTGCTATCTCGTCAAAATACCATGAATTACTCAAGAAGGATTCCCATTAAGCAATACAGTAAGAAGCGACCGCTTATCGTTGTCGTACCATTCTCTATAGAATAAAGAATGTTTTGTGATTTTCAAGAATTTTTGCAGGTAAGTTTTCAAACATTTAAACTTACTAGTACACATGTGATTTTAACATTGATATTAGGCATAATGTATGCTCAAAGACGTGTATTTTGTTATACATTGGTCTTTTTTTAACTGAAAATACTTTGTCCATCAATTTAAAAGTTCATTTTCAAAGATGGCGTCTCGGATATTATGGAACACTAGGTATTTTATAGTATCATCTGAAATTGACTTCATGTATTCTTCCGATCCTGATTTATTAAGCTATGAAATATCTAAAATCCACAGCAATTGACAGAGGTTATAACCCTTCCATTATAGATAAAGTTATCCAAAAATTACAACACTTCCTCATATTTCGTCTACTAAATCCGTCTCTTCAAATATCAGTATCGTTTTACCCGATTTTCCCAAATCTAGTAATGCCGTAGCTAAAATTCTCAAACAATATGATTTTAAAATTATTTTTCCTCTTCCAATAAATAAACTCACCTTTTCTCAATTAAAAGATCCTATAGGCATGCATAATTTATGGGGCATCTATTGCATATACTGACAGTGTAGTTCATCATACATTGGCCAAACAAAACGCTGTTTTAAATTCAGCCTTAAAGAACATATTAATTAGGTCTGTAAGCAATAAATCAATAAATCGGTAATTTCTAAGCATTGCTGGAAGGAAAACTGTAATTTTAAATTTGAATCAGCTAATATAATTTGCCTTCCTAAATCCACTTACGAACAAGATTTCTTTGAAGCTTTTCATATTTACAAAAATCTTAAAAATTTTGTTAATTGTAATTTCGCTCTACCCATTTGTCTGATTGTTAGTAATTTTACATTCAGTCCGCATTTTCTTAAATTCTTCCATATTTTCAAAACTAGTGTTTCGTAATTTCCTATTGGTCAATCATCCACATTCTGCGTAATTCTATGGGCTGATCATCCTAAGCTGAATCCGTTCCCTTTTCTATAGCTAAGAGCACTTCTCTCACATTTCTTTACGCACTGAAGACGGTACACTAAATGCTACCGAAACAGCTGTCTGTTTTCCTATTATTTATTTTTGGCGTTCTAGGTGTTGTATTCGCTTTATTTATAACCCCACGCCAAGTCTGCCATTAAATTGTGAAACGTTGTTCTCAAATATTGCAGCTTGAAAGAATACCGCCCACAAGAAAAACATACTATCAAAAAGACTAAAACCTGCGGTCGTGAAAGTGTTAAGATGTTTTGTTCAAAGACTTTTTAAAATTCTGAATGAAAACTATTTGTTGCATTTCTGTTATATAGGGGAGACCCGTGTACCTAGGGCCGCTTTTTTTCAATGCCCAAAAACAGAGCCCTTGACCTGTTTAAAATTATCAAACTGATATATACTTATCTTTAGGACTAATTACTTCCAATTGGGATTAATATAAATACCTAAAATAATAAATTCCGACAAAAAGAAGGTTGTTAAAAAAAACTTCACTCGTGGCCCTAGGTACAACACACTCATTGTACCTGGGGCCAGACCTCATTGTACCTAGGGCCATTCTCTCAAATTTAGGTTTCACTTTGTAATGAATAGAAAATAAACATATAAACATGTATTTTATAAAAGAAACTATATCAAGTAATATATTTATTTATCATATAATAATTATCATATTGCCTTAATTTAAAACACGAAATTTTTCACTTTATTTTTCTTTGTGATATTCTAACAGAATGCTTTTTTTTTTTTTTTTTTCTGGAGTATTTCTTGGATTTCTAGATCTCTCTGGTTTTCGGTCACATCTTTCCTTTGATGTGGGAGGCTTTGCTTTAGGTAAAGGTTTTGCTTAGGTTCGTACCTGTTAAAGCATAATACACGAAAAGATGTTAGATGTTGAAGGTTTCGAAATTTCAACAAGACACGAAACAGAGACATCCAATTCTATCATTGTTGGTTCAGTTTCTTCCTGGAAAATCTTTTTTTTTTTTTTTTTTTTTTTTTAATATATGGAGGGGGTCTTGGCTTTCACTCACATTTGAACTTAAATATTCATCCTCAGTGAATGTGTTTTGATTTATTGGCTATATGCCGGATACACGAAAGCCTGATAGAATGCTTACAGGAGTAAAGGCCGACGGATAGGACTTGCCAACACTTCAGCAACGTCATGTATAGTGATTGATTTACCAGGATTTGCCAGCATCCAATTACTACAGGCTGTACTGTGTTTCTTACCATTTTCTCGACCGCTGACGTAGATTCACGTCATTTGAAAATATGAAACTCCATCAGTGGGCGTTTCTTTTGCAATTTGTATGTTATTTGTTTCTAAAAAATATACACAATATTCATATTTGTACAATCAGTATACTATGGATGCAAATACTTTGATTAGAGAGAGAGTATGATTATAATGCATATCCATTTGTAATATAAATGTTAATACCGAAAATTTTGTTTTGAAAACTGTAACTTATGAGAAAAACGCCCAGATGCGGACTTTACTGTCAAAAAGACAAAAACATGCGGTCGTGAAAGTGTTAAAAGGTCCAAACACACTGGCCCTGGGTACAAGGCAGCGATATGGCCCTAGGTACAAGTTTTGGTAACTTCATTCAAAACGCCTACCACTAAAAAATCCACATGCAGAGAGGACTAACTAAGTATCTCATTTATTACTCAATATAACAAGCAAAATTATACACTAGAAATGAAAGAAAAATATTTGACTTGCTTTTGTAAAATAGCAAAAGAGATGAGCTGCAAAAATTTACTTCAAACCATGTAAATTCATTTTCTTCATGTAACATGTCAAAACTCTCTCCTCAAAAGTTCCAAAGTAGTTGTAAAAGTAGCAATTGGTGTTGTTACTCGCCCAATTGAGTATTAAAACTTAAAATTAAATATTATTCAAATAAAGTGGGGTGGCCCTAGGTACATGATGGCCCTAGGTACACGGGTCTCCCCTATATATATATACAGAGGATGTCCCAAAATTACAATGACGAACTTTAAGGCGAGATAGGGCGTATAATAAAGATTCAGAATTGCATAGGAACTCATGCCCACAAATGTCATCTGAACGCATTAACAACTGGGTGTTTTCGGAAAATTTTTAACAAATGTGGGCGCGACTTTTAAATTTTGAATTTTTAACAAACACTGTTTTGTTCAAATGATTACATAAAACCACATACATAGCATAAATGGTGTTTTCAATCAATGTATGTAAAGCACTGACTGCATTAATACGATTATTGGGTTTGATTTTAATATAAGTTAGATCGTACGACATTTTAAAATTTACAATGTAGGCCGAGTTACAAACAACCAAAAAATTGGATTACAATACAAAAAATTGGATTACATATATGAGCATAATGACCTGTCGATTATGCTCATATATGGTGGTAATTGTTAAAAAACACCAGTATGTATCCTCTTCTAAAAGAGTTAATATGATGTTTGCGGTCATGGGTTATTATGTATTCCTCATTCTTTGATGTTACCCCAAAACAATCGGTTTTAAAATGGGTAAGATGACATTTACGGACCTGGGTTCCTCTGCAATTCTGAATCCTCATAATGTACCTCATCCCCACTTAAAATTTGTCGCTGTAAGTATATATAAAGTTGGAATAGATAAATTTTAGGCTGAGTATTGAGTAATTCAAGTGTTCCTATGAGATTCGTTATCTGTAGTCTTTATTTATAATTCTCCAATTCAGGCAAATCAGTTATTCTTTACAATTTAAACAATTGTTTTAAGAAGTATGAGTTAAAATATTAGATACAGAGTAAGGAATTTAGTGACTTTCAAAATAATATGACATAATAGTATAATCGAAAAAGAAAATAATCTTTCTTTATCTTTGACTAAATATTCGAAGTTAGATTTTGTTCCTCCTTTCTTTATACAATATTACAAAATCCTAGAAAACAAACATTTAACATTCAGGGATTTTTCAATCATTAATAATTTCTTATTTAAACAAAAATGCTAGTAAATTTCTGAAACAAATTAAATCATTTCTATTGTATAATTTTTCTAAAGTAAATTAAGTTTTTGTTTAATCTTTTCCATTTCTTTTAAACAGAAAAATATATTTACGTCTAGTTTCATTCATAGATAAAAGGATATCTACCCTTTCAAAGTGAATGTAGAGACATAATAAAAGAGTCAGTTTTAAATATTACATAATGAAATATTTTTATGTCTGAAAAATTGCAAAATAAAAATGACGGTATAGGTTAGTTAATTAGCAATAGATACAATGAACATAAAATGTTTTTTCCATTGAGTGTCTTCATTTTCAAATATTTTAACATACGAAACAAAAATATTTTTTATAAAACAAAATAATTCAATTAAGGAGTCTTAATGATCATAAAAAAACAAAAACAAATATAAAATATGAAATTAAGGATCATATATCAAGTTATTAGTATAAAGAAGTAATTATATAGGGAGATTTAGAACTATTGTTCAAAAATCTGTATGGTGGTCAGAATCACAATAACAAGCAAGAATCATACAGGAATCATAGCATGCGTAACACGGATGCACAAAAGGGCGCTAGTGGTTGCAAGTAAAGCTGGCCAAGACGAAGCGACAGAAGGAGTATTTTCCGCATATGAGCGTAAGGAGTAATGAATTTCTATACAAACAGAGGAATGGCGGCTATTCACTTCATTTACTGATCAACTAATTGCAGTGGAACAGCCACTACGGAACTGTACCGATCCTGGTTATCGGTGCTCTTTCCCCGTTCAGACGTCTGTATAATTGATTGAGCGAAACAGGACATTTTGAAAAACCAACGAAGGACACTGGTGTTGACAGAAAATCGTGGATATGTTGCCAAGAAGAAGCCGTGCTGTCAAAAGTCGAAAACGACCATGGAGGAGTACTCGACGTATTGCTGCACACACTGTAAAAAAAAGGTAGATTTACAGCATAATATGCTGGCAATATGGGTGCATGGAGGAGGGAAAGTAAAAAAGAAGTTATTTACAGCAGAAACAGCCTTAAAACAGTCTTTTTTTACAGATGTTTCCGCTGTAAATTGCCTTGTTTAACAGCAGAATGTGCTGACAATATGGTTGCCAGCATATTTTGCTGTAAAAGCTTCCGTTTTTTTTTTTTTTTTTTTTCTCAGTGCATTTAGGTACGTGTCAATCCAATGTTTAGTGTATCTTACAATAGTATGAATTTCATCGTATAACATTCAGCGTGTGCAAGCTCTATTCGCCGTTGATTACCAGGAGTGTGCGGATTTGTCATATCGGTTTATACAGCAGAATATAGAGATGCCCAATTTAGTAGCTGAAATGCTCTTTATTGACGAAACTATGTTTATACTGGAAAGCATATGCAATCTGTACAATATGCATGTGATAACACATAAATATCCACGATCCCATATGATGACCAACGTCGCTGCCCAATCAATCTGGGCAGATTTGTTTTGTGATATAATGGTTGCTCTCCAACTTGCTTCCATTGACACTTGCTGGAGAGATTTGTCGCAATTTCCTGATTCAAATCCTGCTGGGCTTACTGAGCGACGTACTACGTCATCTGCCGCAGCAGATGGGATTTCAACATGACGGAGCTCCAGCGTATTTTTTTCAGCATTGCCCGCCTATATCTGCACTTTACGTTTTCAAGCGATGGATCGGCTGCGCTGGAACTATCCCAAAGCCATTTCGTTCAATGGATCGCCCCCCTCTTGATTTTTGTCTTTGAGGTTACCCGAAAACCTAGTGTATGAAATCTCTGTGGGATCGAAATCGGATTTGGAAGGATTAGTTGTTACTAAAAGCAGTGTTATTGCCGATGCACCGGGAATAATTGCCAAAGTTAGTCGATTGATGCGTCGTAATTGCGTTGCATGTGAACACATGCTTTAAAAAAATCTTTTAGTCACAATTATTGTCTAAACTCGTCTTTGTATAACAAATTAATATTATTTCTAAATCATGTAAGGATCATTTCTGAAATCTGATGATCATTTCTGATGTATCATTTCTGAATCATTATTGCTTGTTATCCTATTCCTGACCTAAATGCTCATTTCTGAACCATAGTTCTGAACCACCCTGTATATGGGTATTTTCAATTCATTCATTTCTTATTTAAATAAAAAATAATAAATTCTGAAATAGTTTAAATCGTCTCTATGAAGGAAGTTTTACTTAAAAACAAATAGCTTTAATGAACGTTTGACGTTTTCATTAAATCGAGAAAAAAATACTGCTGAATCACAAGCAAAAGAAATGTTAGCTTACTCATTGAAAGGTTAAATATTAATAGAAGAATCATTTTTAAACATTATTAAGCGGTTCTTTAAATACGTAAAATAAATTTTTATCCTAAGTTTGGGTGAATAAATAAAATAATGAAATATTTTAGCAGAATAAAAAATTACGACACAATTGCAATAATGTATTGAATGAAAAAAAAAATTCTTGTGATTTTAAACAAAAAAAATAAGAAGAAAATATAGTTTGAATGAATCGTTATAAAATTATGTAAGGACCGGCAACTGGCGATATGGGGATTTTCCTACATTGCCACCGCTATTTACCGCTTCATTATACTCAAAACAGTTATCTCAATTAGGGGAAAACGTAAAAAAGTAGTTGAAATAATACTAATAATAATAATAATAATAATATTAATATACAAAATAATATAAATCATAATATATTCACATCGAAATAAAATAAGGTACTTTTCTATTATCAGAATCAGATTTCGGTAGAGAGAGAGGGGAAAAAAAATGGGGGTATTTATGTATTATCACTTCGACAAATTAACTAGCGAAGATTTTGATGAATTTGCACTGAATTTAATTTTCATAAATAATAAAATGTAGATTATACTTCATTAGTCGGATTCCATTATTTTGATGATACACACAGTAAAACTTTAAATGATTGTTTTTTTTTTTTTTTTTTTTTTTTTCATTATTGGTTATATATCACGATATTTGGCCATTGATTTTTATTTGGACGAATGTACGAAGTTTGAATATAGGTTTATTTGGAAGTGTCAACCGCAAAGTCCGAATTGTAATTAAATAAAAAAAATATTGTGAACATATATATATAGATATTCCCTTCCGAAAAAGAAAAAAAAAATCTGTATGCGCATGACTTTTTTGTAACTTTGAGAACATGAGTCAATTTTTAAAATTGTTACAATTAGATATTTTCTATATATATATATATAAAAAAAACTAATAATAATAATAATAATAATATGCAAAACAATTAATTATTTTTTAACATAGGAATTTTATTAAAGAAAAATTACTTGGAACAACTATTATATAAAAAAAAAACTAGCTTTATTATCTATATTAAATTTATTGAAAAGAAATCTTTACGTCTAATATACTGTTAAAAGAAAAGTTACCATTGTAAGGAAAATAAAGGAAATGATATGTATACTGTAGGTTTCACGAGTTAGTACAATGAGGTGAGTGGGGGTAAAAATAAATCAATCCTTTCTTTTCGCAGGAAGCATGACACTTTTAATACTACTTAATCAAATTATTTACACATAAAATAATATTCTTTCCAGAGTTAGACAAGTTTCTTGCACTCCCTAATAGTGCATAAAAATAGTACAAATAAGCCTGAGCTACGGGGCAGGACACTCCTCCGCGTCTTCAACCAATCGCAGGGAGCCATGACCAAGATCACTCTTCACTTACACTGACGGATGCTCTCCTCTTTGCATCCCTTTCGCGACCCCTTTAAGGGTTGCGATAACATATATTCTCCTCCATAAGGGCTACCATAAAGGTGTGGGACTCGCCGACATTACACCTCCCCCACAAGATTGTGTCCTCGGCGATAGTCCGAAGACACTATCTGAAAAATAAAAGAATGCTGGAGACTCCCACTCGACCATATTATTTTGAAATACAACACTACTAAGTAACTAAATAACAGTACCAATATTAATATTCATAAGAAAAAATAACAATTAATCAATGAAATAATAAAATAAAATTATAAGAATGCTATACATGCTTGACTAAATAAATTCTTTTGCGACGCTTGTTCTCTAAAACAAACAAAATAGTTGTAAAATCACACACAAGAAGTTTTAATTTAAAATTAATCGTTTAAAGTTCAATTAAATCCAAATTGTTTATTTAGAGTTAATATAAGTTTATATTAACACGTTTAGTAATACAAATATAAAAGCTGAAATTCCCTTTTTTTCACCATGGCGTTCACAATTTTATTTCGAGCACTTACTCCTTTGAACTTGAAAAACATAATTTTACGTTTAACTTCAGCCATATATGCTTGAAATGACATGAAGACGGATTTGCTTTCTCCTGAAAGAATTTCTCAGATTCAAACGATTAAAAAATGAAGTCATATTTCTCTCACCGTTGGTGATTTTTAAATCGGGGCTTTTGCCTGTTAGTACAGAAAATTTATCGATTTGTTACTTTCCGTATTATCCAAATGATCGACATTAAGGCTGAATTTCACATCTTCATATTTTTGCACAGGTGTGTTGTAAGTATAATTTTTTCCAAATTTGTTGTCTTTCCCGAAAATTCGATTCACTGTCTGGATTCTTGGGTAAAATTTTCCCATTTTATTCACCTGTATCACGTTAAGATTTCTATCAAGTGGCTTTGCTTAACTTCGCCAGCCCAAGTTAGGAATTTCAAAATAGCAAAGGATCAATTAAATTCGTTTTCGTGCACTAACCGAAGGGATGATACGCCCACTGTACAAATGAACATTCCTCTGAAAGACCTGATTAGAAGCGAAAATTGTCATTCGAAATTCGAATCTTCACTTATAACGTGATGAAGTTTATCATTAAATACTCTGTTAAATAACTTAATTAAACCGTCCCTTAGGAGATATTCAGACTTTTTAAAACACGATGTGTACTATATATTTCCTGCATTAATTCTCCATTAGCCATCCCACAATCATTAACGATCACGTTCGGAATCCCAGCACGCATAAAAACATCGGGTAAAGAACTATAAATCGTTTCCTAAAGTTTTTTCCTTCGCTAAAGTTTTAAACGCAATTGCTCTTTGCCAACGCACATCTTGATTCCTAAACACAGTTCGCGAAAAACGAAACACTTCCTTCTCTGGATTTAGGGGGCGATCTCCCTTTTCCAAACTGGTTATTATCTTGGATGTCTATTTTCTTTCCACTGCCCTCCTAACAAATTCCATATTCTAGAAGAAAGTAAGCACGGGACGCAATGTTTCTTATTCACCGCAGCGAGAATTTCTTGAGGTTCGTTAACGAATGTCGCGCTCGTTTTAAGGGAAATGGGAAGTTTACATAATTTAGCTTCAATATGTTGGCCAAAATCTGATGTGAGAATTAACTTTTCATGCTCTTTAGATTCTAAATCTGGCAGAGCCGAAGTGTTTAAAATCGCAAAATTTGTACTAGAATCTTTTATTGCTTTAACACCCCTCAATAGTTATTTCAAGGTGCTCTAAAGGCTCAGTCGCAAGTTTGGGATTTAAAAATTCAGTTCTCACCATCGCAGTAAATATTTCACTATTATTTTGCTCTCATTTAATTTTTTCACTATTAAAACTTTGTTTTGTCTTATCACAATCACTCTGTAAGTGGGAATTAGATCTACAAGAATAACAACATTTAATTTTAGGTTTATAACTGGAATGTTTTTTGGGTGTACGCATATGAGGAGGTATGTAATTTTGCTCTCTTGCCGTATCTAACAATTGTACCGTATCGCGTTGTTTTGCTAACTCTGAAATATGTTGCTTATATAGCGACTTGCCTCTAGACGTATAAAATTTATCGCAATACTTGTCCATTTCTGTAGGCCTAAACTAATTGTCTCCTTGCCTTATACCTATATAAGTTAGCGTTTCCGGGTCCAAAGTAGAAAATAATTTGTCCGCTACTATCAGATCACGCAAAGTATCAAAATTATCGCATTTTTTTTAACCTGAGGTAATAATCAAATGTTGTCTTAAGGCGAGACTCAAGCTGCATGTGTGTCTCACCCAACTGCCTTTTAGCTCTATTAAAATGTTCTAGACAGTTTTGGGCTGTCAGTTCGAATTCTCGTAATAAAAGTGTTTTGATTTTTTCATAATCTTTATTTCCTCGTCATCAATGTAAACTAAAATATTAGCAGCTTTTTCGCCTAAATAAATTTAACAAAATTTCGGCTTGAATATTCTTATCTACGTTTTTCGTCTTAAATACACGTTCCAGAGTTGTAAAAAATAAATACCATAACTCTGGTTTTGAAAAACAAGAAATAGTTAAGGTTCTTATTGTTTTGATCATTTGATCTAACTTATCAATGTCGCTACGCTGGACACGTTCCGGTCTAAGGCTTGAACTTTGAGCTCTGACTAGCTCCAATGCGCGATTGCGTTCTTCTCTTTTCTTCCTGCCTTCTACGGTAGTGATGATAAATTCTGCTAAGAAATCTGGCGACGTTTTAAATTCGTCTGATTCCAGAATTCTCTTTTTAAGTTCTTTCATTTTCAAATCTAACGTGGTGCTCACGCAAAATTCTTCAGCGATCATAATTTGATCTTCTTTTTTGAGACCCTTTACATTAAATATTTCCGCCATATTTGCAAATTCTTTTATCTTTACTTTTGAATCTTTAGCAGATTTTCTAAACAGTAATTTTCTACTTATCTTTCAACAGATTTTTAAAGTCACTTTTAATGCTGCTTTTCCCCCAAACAGAAGCAAGTTAAATATATTCTTACCTCGAATCCTGTCGGGTGCACCAGTGCAGATTTCACGGGTTGGTTCGATGAGGTGAATGGGGGAAAAGGATCCGTCCAAATAAATCAATCCTTTCTTTTCGCAGGGAGCATGACACTTTTAATATTACTTAATCAAATTATTTACAGATCTTTACACATAAAATAATATTTTTTTCCAGAGTTAGACAAGTTTTTCTCACTCCCTAAGAGTGCATAAAAATAGTACAAATAAGCCTGAGCTATGAGATCGGGGCAGGACACTCCTCCGCGCCGTCTCCAACCAATCTCACTTTTCAACTTACACGGACGGATGCTCGTTCTTTGGCTCTCCTCTTTGCATCCCTTTCGCAACCCCATAACATATATTTCCCTCTGTAGGGGGCTACCATAAAGCATTGTATATATACATATATATATATATATTTAAAAATATATTTAGGAATTGAAAAATTTCGAGAAAAATATAATAATTATTAGTATTAGATAATAAAAAGACGAAAGAAAGGAAATGTATATATTAAAACCCGAATAAACTATTACATCAGAAACGCCAAAGAAAAATATTGGAAATGCATACAGCTGTTTCGGTAGCCTACAGCGTATCGTCTTCAGTGCAAAAAGGATCCTTTTTGCACTGAGATCTTTTTGCTACCGAAACAGCTGCATGCATTTCCAATATTTTTCTTTGGCGTTTCTGACATAGTAGTTTATTCGGGTTTTAATATTCCAACGCCAAGTCTCCTGTTATTAAATGTATATATATATATATATAATTTTAATATGTCATAATTTAATTTATATTATTCAATGCCAGCAAAATCAGTTTCTTACAAACTTAAAAATACGATTTTAAATAGTAAAAAATTAAATCAAAAATTAAATAATAAGTAAATTAATAAATGAAAATAATAAAGTAAAATGAGCAAAATAATAAATCAAATATTTAGAATCATTTTAAATAATGTACTAAACACTGAAACTATTTTTACTTTCCGAACACTATAGTGAGGAAAGTATTGTAATCATGTCAAAAATCCGAATTCGAGATTTTGAGATTTCTATACGTTTTGAGGTCCCCTGAGTCCGTTTTCACTATTTTTACGATGATGTATGTATGTGTGTGTGTATGTGTGTGTGTGTGTATGTGTGTATGTGTGTATGTTTGTGAACACGCTAGCGTCTAAAGGCTTTGTTCGATTAACCTGAAAGTTGGTACGTATATTGTAAGTCACCATAGTACGAACCCTATAGATTTTGGTGAATCTAGCACTTATAGTTTTTTTACAGGGACACAAAGAAAAATTCTTTATCATTAAGGCCAATGGGGCCAAATTTTTAAAAGTGTGATAGCGTCTAAACGCCTTATTAATCTGAGCAAAAAAATTGTACACATGTTATAGGTCGCATTTGCACCAACTGTATAGATTTTGGTGAATCTAGCACTACAGTTTTTTTACAGGGACACAAAGAAAAATTCTTTATCATTATGGCCTATGAGACCAAATTTTTAAAAGTGCGATAGCATCTAAATGCCTTATTCAATTGAGCTGAAAATTTGTATGAATATTATAAATCACTGTTGCACTAACTATAAGCATTTTGGTGAATCTAGCATCTATAGATTTTTACAGGGACAAAACGAAAAATTCTTTATCATTATGATCTAAGGGCTCAAAGTTCAGTAGCGTTAAATAAAACCTCGTGTGATATATGGAGAAAAAAACACTCTATTATGGTTTTCTCTCTTTTGTTTGTTTAGCAATTCCTCTTTCTTTATTTTATCTACAAAACTGTTAGTTACTCAATGTTCGGAAAGTCGAGTGGAGTCACTCCAGATTTTTTTTTTTTTTTTTAATAAGAAATTTATCATTTATAAATTACTAAGTATTTTAACAATAAATGTAGACAAATTTGATGCGATATAATTGTTTATAACGGAAATAATTTTATACAACTAAACTAACTTCTTTTAAAGTTTCACATTACTTTTAAGCAAAAAATATATTTATGTCCGAGTTTTAGATAAAAGAAAATTTTGGTATACTAAAATTAAACATAATTTATACGTCGAAATAATATATTAAAACCAAGTAACATTTAAAATGAGATAATGCCAAAATTTCTAAAACTTTAAAAATACATTGTAATTAAAAACATCAAAATACACGACAGATGTTTCGGCTAGAACACTAGCCCTCCTCAGTGTCAAACATACAAAGCACAACATTTACAAAAAATCCATAACACATCAGAACAAGATTATATATTCAGGAGGAATAATAACTTTAGCCTCGTTCAAGGCAGAAAGTTGCAATTTAGTAAAAGCGCCCTCTAGAAAAATATGGGATTCATATATATTAACATTAGAAGCTAAAATTTTAAAGTTGTCAAAATCAGGAATATGATCACTATTGAGAGAATGGATTACAAGTTTCGATCTTAAATCACCTGTTTTATATGAGCGTTTATGTTCCTTTAATCTAATTTAACCTGTTCTGCCAATTTCACCAATATATGTAGAATCACAATTTCTACAAGAATCATAATTAATATTAACACACAATTAATATGTAGAATCACAATTAATTTTCCTGATTTTGACAAGTTTAAAATTTTAGCTTCTAATGTTAATATATATGAATCCGTATTTTTCTAGAGGGCGCTTTTAATAAATTGCTACTTTGTGCCTTGAACGAGGCTCAATCTATTCCTCCTGAATATATAATATTGTTCTGATGTGTTATGAATTTTTGTAAATGTTGTGCTTTGTATGTTTGACACTGAGGAGGGTTAGTGTTCTAGTCGAAACGTCTGTCGTGTATTTTAAAGTTTTTAATTAAAATGTATTTTTAAAGTTTTAAAATTTTTGTATTCTTTATCTCATTTTAAATGTTTCTTTGGTTTTAAAATTTTGGTAGTTTGAAAGGAACAAATAATGTTGAAGGAAATAATTTTTAATATAATAAAACAGAATATCTTTAAAGACTGAAATTTTGCAAAAGGGGTAAATGTGATATATGTTAATTTATTACTGTCAGAAAGAAAGAAAATTGAGTTATTTTTGCGCGATTTGAATAATTCCTTTGCTATTAAAATGTTTACGTATTTATGTACCATTTTTATTGTAAACACACATTTAAAGAAAAAAGAAAAAGAAAGTACATTTTTTCAAAACATTTTAGCTATACCTTATATATATATATATATATATATATATATATATATATATATTATATAAAATTTAAAATATAAAAGTAAATTTGAAAATTTATTTATATTTTTTTTTAATAAATCTGTACTGTTATATTTGTGCAGTTATACAAAATATCTTGTGTGTCTTACATGAGTTTTCGAACATTTAACTTAAAAACACTTTTTGAATAATAAACTCATCATTTAAACAAACTTTACTAATTGAATAATTTAGTAAATAATCAAAGATAAATCATCTAATATGATTCTTGAATGTTACTCCTAGAGCTCACTAAATATTCTTATCATGGTAATCATAAAATAAGAAAACTAGAAGAAAAAATCTCAAACTAACTGTTGTCATTCCCAGAAAAATAGTTTTCAAGCCAGGTTTGAAAAGCATGTCTGTAACCTCTTTTAACCTTTTAATTGTATCAAGTTCCAATTGGATTAGACTAGTATCCATATTTTTAAATCGGTTTGTAGAAAAATAAAAGGAATAAATAAAAATATGACTAGATTTCAGATTATTATATTTAAACGTATTATACAAAACTGTCCCAAATTAATAAATTAACTTTTGAAGCTAGAACTATACAAAATATTAGATGGACCTTGGAAGGTATGTAAAAAAATGTACGTACCGATCAAATCCTTAATATATTAACCTCATATTATTTTAAAACACATTTTATGTTGCAATTTAGAAGTGGTATGATAAGTCATCAAAATGTTATTAGTAAGAGTAATTTCGAAAATCGAAATCTGTTCAAAGTTTATGTAATCAAATAGTTACAAAAAGTATCACATGTTTTTATTAGAAGTTTGATTCTTAAATCAATGTATTTGTCAGAGGACCTTATCATCAATTTTCTTTTCTTTTTTTCTTTTTCTTTTCTTTTTTTTTTTTTTTTTAAGTTATAGAATTTTTAAAAGAATAAGTGTATAAAATAAAATTCTGTGTTTCAATGAAATATGCTGCCGATTTCGGCCAATTTAGTTATAACTAATATCGTTTTAAAATTTTTAGCCTATTTTCATAATTTAAATAGTGCTGACTACTTAAATAAAACAAATGACATGCTAAAAATCAGCACTATTTTATAAGTGTACTAACTGTACTTAAATCAAACCAAACTATCTCTCTCTCTCTCTCTCTCTCTCTCTTTTTTTTTTTTTTTATTGATACGTCTAACTTTATTTCATAAGTAGCATAAAAATTCTGAACTTTTAAATAAAAAATACTTTAGCCAAAATGTGCAATAAGCGCAAAAAAAAAAAAAAAAATGTTAAATAAAGAGAGGACAAAGCATTTTATCAAATTAGTGCAACAATAAAAACTTAGATTGACAACATGAAACTAAACACAAAGTGGAAATAAAAAGGATTTCCGAAGAAATTGGATGTAAAAAGGGGATTCTTTCTTCCCCAAGACAATTACAAGAAGTTCCTCCTCTTTATATAGACTTCTGACTGATACCGAAGTCTTTCTTTCTTTTTTTTTTAATCCATAAAAGAGATGTCCCGAAAAATGTCTAATTTTCCTATTTATGTCGTGAAAATATTGTTGTTTTGTTAACACACACATATATATATATATACATACATATATATTTCTTTTGTGAATAAAACTAATTTAAGAATTGAAAAAGGAGAAAAATCTAAACATATAAAGACATATTTAAGAAAAAGTTTTATTATTATTAGACATAATATGTATATATATATACATTCCAAATGTAAATTATGTTCATTTAAAATTTACTTGAAAGCAACACTGTAACAACAAAAAAAAAAAAAAAAAAAAAAAAAAAAAAATCAGAAGTTTAATTTAATCATATGTAAAATAATCGCAGCATTGCATTTCTTTTTTTTTTTTTTTCTTCCATCAAAACATTATCCCGGTTTCATTCTATAGCAATATGTAAAAAATTATTGTTATAAAACAGTAGCAATTAAAAGATAAAACGCGTGTAAAAAATGAAATTTATAGCTTGCCTGTATGCATTAAATACATCGATCAAAGAATGTAGCAATTCGTAGCGTTCTAAAAGAATTTCCGAGCATTTTGCATGATTTAAGCTTAACTTGTATCGAAGGGTTTGTAATTCTGTAATAAATGTTTAGCTAATCTGGTTAATAATTAAAAAAAAAAAAAGTACGAAGTGAATTTTCATTGAAAAATGTGTTTCTAAAAATTATTTCAATTTTATTTGCAGAAAAAAGAAAATATGTATATTACAATTTTTTTTCGCACAAGCCTTTTATTTCCACAATGAAATGACAGAAAAAGCCGTTTATAATCGTAAAATGAAGTAACGTCGTCAAAATTTTAGTATCCTTTTAATTGCATTATTCAAATTACAGTTACTGGTCAAGGAGGATACATTCAAAGCTCTAAAATTTTCGATATAACTAATCTCGCAAATATTGAATCTCGCAAATATCAAAATAACTATTATTCTCATAGAATTTGTTCTAAGTTTAGGGTACTTGTCTAATATTCCGCTAAGTAGAATATCTGGTAATCAACCAGGTTATCAATACTGGTTACAGATTACATTCCGATGCTGATAAACATTTCGGTAATGCATTTAATAAATAAAATTTGCATCAGAATTTATGTTGTAAACTCGGATGAAATTGAGATATTAAAATTTATCTATAATTAGAGTTGTTCTATTTATTTACGTCTCTCTTCGAAACAAAAAACACATTTTTTACTTAATAACATTAAAGTATCAGGATAGAAACAAATAAAGTTGAGTCTTTAAGTTATTGATTACATGAAAAAAATTGTTAAATGTAATTGTATAAACTTAAAGGATCAATCAGAGTATGCGGTTTTGACATCTAAAGAAAAAATATTTAATATCAAAATTTTCCGCTAAGAAAAACTTTGACGCTGCAAGCGTAATACGTGTGGTAAATCATGACATAGTTAACAGTTATCACTGTAATTAACAGTTTCATTATTTATTGTTGCTTACAAATCTAGCGCAGCGTGATCGTTATGCTAATGCATTAATAATCTTATATAGTTTACGACGCATTTAACGTAAGTTCGCAGCATAATGCCTTTAATCTTCTAAATGCTAAAGTTGTGTTATCCATTACAGGAGAATCGTCCAAAAAATTCCTTTTGAAAAATGGTTTAGGAAATATCCCCACACCTAAAATTTACAAGTTTATGGGAATTGCCGTTTTAAACATATGAGCAACACTAGCATTTTCGCTATGCTGATAAAACAGCTTGACTAATCTATACTAATATTATAAATGAGAAAGTTTGGATGGATGGATGTTTGTTACACAATCACGCCACAACGGCTAAACGGATCTGGATGAAATTTTAATTTGGTACAGAGATAAATAATAGTCTGGAATAGGACTTAGTCTACTATTTATACCGGAAAAATATAAATTTTTAATTAATCTTCTATATAATATAGACATTTCTTTTATAATAAAACTTTAAAATAATTTATTTTAATTTTTAATTGTTGCTAAAGAAGTTTACGAGTTTTTTTTTTTTTTCTTCTTTTTTTTACATATAATAAAATATATTTTCACGCGAATAATAATAATAAAAAATATTAAATAATAAATTTGCTTAGGCTCATGACAAAATGACGTCATTAACAAAATTAAGTAATAAAAAAATTAAAGCTAATTCAGATTATTAAAAAACTTTATTTATTGATAATATTAGGTATATTTTTAAATTTAATGCTGAAGTAGATAGAGCATTTTTTGCCAAGGACTCTATTTTTGTTATAGCCACCTTAAGCCAAGTAGTTCATAAAAAAATATAATCAAATCTGTACATATAAAAGAGTAAACTCATGGATTCACTGACTTAACACTGCCATGACGATTTTATGGGAAATAGATTCACAAATTTTAGTGACCATGTTGGTTTTTGGAGCCTGAGCCCCCCCCCTTCACCCCACTAAGACGGGATTTTCAAAAATACCCCCCCTGTTCCCCCTTGGAGGCAGATGGCACAAACGCTTTTATAAGCATAATTCGGATCCAAATTACTTCTCGTTGAAGAAATTGCAGATGGAAAGACCAGACTTGAGTACAAGACAAATATTTTCTACGATTTTGGAATATTGGATTTTTAAGGAGGGAGGGGAGGGAAACGATTTTCGAAAAATGGTACTCAACACACGAGAAAATCAAACTCAACACACACTACAAAAGAATTTTGTGAAACTTCACCCTACCGCCCTTTTAGAGCATGGGAGGTAAAAACATGTATTTATGCGTAACGCTGCACTAAGTTTTCTTAGGTTAGAAATTTTTGATGTGAGGGACGATTATATGTATCTAAGTCATAGTATGAAGAGATTTTGCAAATTCCTTCCCCCTACCCTCCTTTAAGAGCGGGGAGAGATAAGAAAAAAAAATTAAAGCATAGCTCTGCTTTAAATAATTTCACGATCTCGATTTTTTTATGTGTCGGTTAGGTATGTATGTGTGTGCAACATGCAATATAAAGTAATTTTGTGAATTTGCCTCTCCCCCCTCCTCCCTTTGGGGCGATGCGGGGCAAAAAACACATTTTGAAGCTTAAATCCGTCCAAATTGCCTAAGAATGGCGAATTTTGGTGTGTGGGTGTTGATTAAATGTACGCAATGTGCACTTTGATGAGATTTTGCAAAACTTTCAACTTTAACCACGAGGGAGGGGGAGTAAAAAGCAGGTAAGGGACTGCCGAAGGCATTGGGGCTCCAGACTCGACTGTGGCGATCGGGAATACCGCTACAGAAAGTAGCGGGAACTTAAACTTAGATTTTGACGGATTTAAATGATTTTTTTAAGATATTTTATTATTACTAATGATATGCTGTTTTGGGGATTCATTTCAATATAATGACCAGCGAAGCGCGGGCAAAGCTTGCTAGTAAATCACACCAGTAAAAAGCAATTTGTGCTATGATAATGAGAATTCTCCATTTTCTTTTGTCTTCATGATGCGTTTATGCAATTTTTTTAGGTTTTTCTTGAGCACAGCGCCAAATATTCCATATCGGCAAATTTTAGAACTAATAATGTTTTCTTAAGAATTCGAAACTGCACACTATGGTGTGCATGTACGTAAAATATTACATCATTCATACACCAAGAGCTATAGGACTCTGGAAACCTCACGGCGTTTTATGCCTACCCTGTATTTATGAACATCACTTGTCTTTTTTTTTTTTTTTTTTTTTTGGAACAGATCAATGGTGTTAACCCCAAAAATTTCCAAGGCCAGGTTGAAATTTATTCAGCCTTTCAGAATAATTAGTTGTAATTTGCTTTTCCCATTCCTAACTTACATTTCTGTTATTTTTAATTTCTTTATAGCATATCCTTCTTTTCTTTCTAAAGCTTATTTAAATCTTCTATATCATAAATTAAGAAATCTTTATAAAGTAATTACAAATTTCATTTTAATTAGAGAAAATTACTTTCAAATTCATTCGAATCTCATTTTAGCAAGCATTAAATTCCACATAATTCATCGTGAAACAGCATTGAAATGTACGCTTAAATAGTAAAGCATTTACATATATCCAAATCGTCTTTTTTTTTTTTTTTTTTTTTTTGAACAAATTATTTTAAATGCTAATATAACAAATTCCTACAAGATTCTTAGGTTGAAATGGAATAAGCCTTTCTGAATAATTGATTGTGTTTTTCCTTTCTCATTATTAACCTACACTTGACCATGCTTTTTCTAATGACGATGGCAATAAACGATTTTCCCTGGTCAATTTTACTACAATATACTATAATGTGGTATTGTTAGAGAAAAAAAATCGTTCAGCTAATGGATAATAGAACTTACAGGAGGAGAATTGAAAAAGAATAGATATAAAACTTTATTAATAAATTTCTATTTTACAGAATAGGTGTAACAAAAATTTTTCGTCCTTAAACAAACATACGATTTTCGGACAATATTACAAATAATTCGTTTTAATTTATCAATATATATATAGATCCACGAAGTATTTGTACATTGAAGTTTTTTATTTATTTATTTTTAAATGGTATAGACAATGAAGTTCTGAAACATTTTTTGCATGATTTGACTGTCTGTATATTATTGATTTTTTTTTTACTAAAATTATGCATATGCTCTAATTTGCTTAATATTATGGAACATACGTTTAGAACATTAAAAAAAATGAAACTCGCTAACATTTTCTTCAATTGAATTCAAATTTAAATACGAAACCAATTCATATTTATTGAAATGCATTTATCTAAGAACTCACAGAGAGGCAAGCTTCTTAATATACTTTTCTCTGGCATTATTGAATTTATTACGGATATTTTTATTTTTTATTTTCTTTAATCGCATCACGTGTATGATACACGGATTGTTGTATGATCGATTTTATGGCAAATGTTTTTCCTAAAGTAACAAATAACATTTACCTGTCAAAGTTTATTAAATTTCTTAAAAATTAAGCATAAAAATATCATTAATTGTAATACACGAAAACATCTGAACAGGTTACTTATGTAACCTGTTCAGATAATAGAATGTCTAACTAATTAACTCGAATCTAGATATAAATACTCTAAAACGAATTAAGCACGTCAAGTGTTGTATATATAGATATATAATTCCTCATTATAATGATTAAACACCGGAAAGGAAGTCTGAATTATTAAATAAATACTTTCATATAGAAATTAAACATTATGTAACAAAATGTATTGAAAAAAGCTAAAAAATTTAAACAAAATTACTGTAATATTTTCCAAAATATTGCTATATCAATGGAAAATACAAACATCATCCATTTGTATTTAAATTTACATGAAGTAAATTAATTTTAAACTATTGAACACAATATAATATTAATTTAATGAACTATAATATAAAACTTTTTAAGCAATTGCGATAAAATAAAAATATAATTATAACTAATAAGATAAAAATATAAAACTTTAAACTGTAAAAGTAGCTAATTATAAATATATTAAACTATACATAATAGCCATTGTCACCTGAAAATACCACCATTTTAGAAACCAGGAGACGAGTTGAGTAATTTCAAAGATGTCAATAATTATGTAAGATAGTATATATATATAAATATATATATTAACACAGCTGCATGTGCAAACGCATATAGAAAAATAAATTATATAATAACCACATGCATTGCATTATATAGGTAATTTTTTCAATTTTATATTACATAAGAGAGTTTCACACTATATGCATTTCGCATGATAATTTGAATTTTTCTAGAAATTCATAATAATGCAATTGATTTATTCACTTTTAGTATTAGAGATACTTAACCAATATATTATTTTTAAACATATCAAATTGCTTAAATGAGATGTCCCATTTTCTTCTCAATATATATGAGAAATAAAAATAATAATAATAATTAATGATTCATTAATAGTTTTTTATCGGAAATATTATTAATTTAAATTGAATCCAGAAATAGCGAACATATGCCCCTGTTTCAGTCATTGTAGCAGTTGGGATTCCAGATGTAATTAGAATCTGGTAAGAATGTTTACCTTTACTTAAATGTACTTTAATTAGTTTATATAATTAAGATCAGGGATAATACATTTTCGTTTCGTGAGCTTCTAAATCTTCTCAGTTTCCGAAAATCACTTAGAAATTTAATTATATTTATATGAGTGTTACTGTGTACTCGAAATAATTCAAGGCGATATTACTTTTTAATTATTTCTAAGACTGTAATTACATTATCTATATCTGGGTTCATATAGAAGTAAATTTAAAATGAAGAATGGAAAGGTGTTACTTATTTAAAAAAAAAAAAAAAAAAGTCTAAGCACTGTCGTTTGTATAATCATTAATATTAAATATATTTTATGTATTATTTTATTTATTGTTGCCTACTTACTCCAATATTCTATTCAAGTTTTTTTTTTCTCTGAATTGTTATTTATTTATTTTTTATTTATTTTTAATTTATTTTCTTTTATATTGATCCCGTTTCCTCTCTCTGTACTGCATTTGTGATATTATTATCATCTTATTTAAATTATCTTTAAAAAAATGTCATGTGATAATATATTTATTTTTAAACATAAAAAGGAAATTTAAGGATAAACTATTTTATTTATACAATGATAACTTATTTTATTCTTCAATAAATATTCTGTAAACTAGCAGGTTTTGACCGTTTCGTTGGTCACTATATTTAAATGAATAATAATAATAATAATAAGAAAATCACTATTTATTCTTTATAACACATTATAAAAAAGTATACAATTAATTTTAAATATATATAAATAAATATCCCCCCCCCAAAAAAAAAAAAACCTTCATTGAATTTGCTTTAAGCCTCCCTATGGGTACCCGCTGCCTACGGCGTCTCTTTTTTCGCCGGCACTGCAACGATCCAGCTGCAGTAAGGTCTTTCCTGCGCACTTCAATTTGGGTATTTATCGATGGCAGTTGGATCTTCTGTTATTTAAGAAGTACTTTTTTAAAGATCTCAGCATCTATTAAATATTTTTGTTTTTGAACTATGCATTTTATAGCTCTCGCTCTTTACAAAAGGAAAAGTAGCTTTTATTAGGAATTAAAATTAGGAATTAAATAAATAATTAAAAAAATAAATAAATAATAATTAAACGAAATTTTTAAACAGTTTAAACCTTCCTACTATATACTACTAAATACTATAAATAAATAAAATAAATAAATATATATAAAAAAAGACTTTTTTTAAAGGAATTAATTTGAAAAATAAATAAATAAATAAAAATTTGTTATATGTTATAAATACGATTTTAAATTTTAAATTTAAAATACTTAATTTTTTCTACTGCATTAATACTTGATTTTAAATATATATAAATAATAAATAAATAAAAGATTTTGCCTTTAAATGAATAAATTAAATAAATAAAAAATAAAATAAATAGCGTAATAGCCATTGCTAAGATACGCCGGTGATTGAAATGAAAGAATAAATTTTAGAAAGATGAAACATAGAAGCTAATATTTAAAATCGAATATATATATTATATAAAATAAAAATAAGTAAAAAAATTCAAATTCGAAATTCGAAAAAATCTTGATGATGTTCTCACCTGAAAGGTCACAACTACCTCTCTCCCATATTTGTAGTTCTCGATCAGTAGTCTGAGCACCAGTGTACTCACATACAGATACTTCTCTTCATTAATTTTTTTATTTTATTTTTTATTAGCGTATAGAGAATTAATAAACAAAATGGAATTTCATTTTTTATATATTCATTTCCTTTTTTTAGTTTTAAAAACTTTTATAAAAAGAAATTACACAATTTAATATATATATATTCAGATACAGTCGAACCTCGTTAACGTGAACACTGTTAACGTGAATTACTTTTAACATGAACTGTTTCCACCCCGTCAAAAAGAAGATTAGTTTAGATACATGAAGAATAGTTACTGATAGCATGGACTTCTGATAACTTGAACAAATTTTATCCCTCATGAGTTTCACGTTAACGAGATTCGACTGTATGTATACACTAAGCGACAAAAAAAAAAAAAAAAAAGCTGCACTTCCTTTTTACCTTCTACAACCGCCAACTTTATCGTTTAAAAAGCAAATTTTCGAACACATTTTATTAGGTTGTCCTCCACATACACTTTGGCATAGGGTCAATTGGGTCCAAAACAAAATGCAATGGTCAGAAAAAAATATAATTTTAGAAATTGTTTCAAAAATGGTAAAAATAAGGCAGTTAACGATGCCACAAAAAGTACTAATTTTTTAATGGGAAAAAAAAAAAATATTTTAATACGTGAGGTGGCAAAATAATTAAATGTTAACGAAATATTGGTAAAATAGTTTTCAGCAAAATATTAAATTTTTTAACCGTTTAAACTGGAAATTTGGCTTTAGGCGGCAACGTTGCTAATCCAAGCAAGATAACGACAAGTTAAAAAGCAAATGTTTAAAAAATCGATTTGTATCATGCTCAGAACTTAAAATAGATTTACAAAAAGTGTATCGCAAAATACTTTCTTGAAAAATAGTCCGGAATGAATAAAGAAAGGTAGGTTAAAAGCCAAAAGATTTGAAAAAAAAGCCATTATTAAAAAGACATCAGTTGACCAAAAAAAAAAAAAAAAAAAAAAAAAAAAAATAGCAGTTAATTATCGGGCTGAACTGAGTTTCTCTGATGAGTCAAACTTGATTTATTTCGAGTTGATGAAAAAAAAAAAAAAAAAAAAAAACTGCTAGGACGGTAAAAATGGGACTGAATTAATGAAAACTGCTCTCTTAAAACAGTGACACATTCTCCGTACATTATGGTACGGAGGTGCATATTTTTTCAAAGAATCAGACAAATTTTCATGCTCGAGGGATCAATTAACTCAAAAAAAAAAAAAAAAAAAAAAAAAAAAAAACACGGTGATTATAGAAGTGGCGCCTGACCGACTATTTTGGAGGTATATTAGACTTTTCTTCAAACAACATTTCAAGATGATAATGCACTTTGCTGTACGGCGTCTGTGGTACGTCAATTTGGACCAAATTGATAAAATTACCTATCCGTTAAAATTACCTATCCATTCCCATGAGAACCTATAATTCTGTAAGTAATAATATCTTTTTTCACTCTAAGTTAAAGCACACAAAAAATATCGTAGAATTGTTGTTACTTATTGCTAATCTCAATTCGCTCGAAAATGTTTAGTCATAAAAAGGTGCGGCGAGAGAGATGAGGATTCGAAATTTGCAGCCTACAACTTTGCAAGAACTAGAAAAATTATTTACAGTATTTAGCACAGTGAAAATATTTAGATTTATATATATAAAAAAAAAAAAAAAAGGTATAATACTTTGTCACGGTGCATTAAAGAAGTAATTCCATATAAAGTTGGAATTTACCCAATGCAAAATACATATTTTTATTAAAAAACTGCTTAGATCTAACAAATAAATAGATTTATTTCATATATTAAAATATCACTTGTTTATTGCACATAATAAATCATAATATAATACAAAGTGTATGGTTATTGCATTATGTTTAAAAAGAAAGTTTTATGTATATTTCTATAAAGTACTTCATAGAGTGTAATAAAGTGAATTATTAAATCAAAAATGTACATAAGTATCATTTCATCCCTTTGATACTATGCAAACATGACAGTTTTATTTGTTTCAATTATTGATTTTAAAGTTATTACAAATAAGAAAGGTATAAGTCATTTTTTCTGCAGTGCAGCTTTTCCTATTTATTTTTTATTTTATTTAAGTTTATTTATTCATTTATTTATTTATTTTTTTTTTCGCTTAGTGTATATATATGTAATGTTAAAAAAAAAAAAAAAAAAAAAAAAAAATAGAAATTAAAAATCCAAAAAGCTATGAAACTATAGTTTAAGTTTCTTCCACTGTGGCACTACAATGCAATATACTCTTCTGACCAAGTGAATCCAATAATCCAATATAAAAATAAAATAAAATAAAATACAAACGAAATATTAGTACATGTAAGATAATAATAATAAAAAAAAAAACTGTTACACAAAGATAACTTACACAAACACACAAGAACATGACAACGGACAAGAAAGAGAAGCAGAAACAAATTTAATCGTTACAAATACCACTTCCGACATAAAAAGAATAATAATTGTTGTTCAATGTATCATCCCAAAAACAAGAAGTTTGATTTAAGCTGTAAGATTCATTACAATTTTTTTTTTTTTTTTTTTTTTTATATATAAGATATCTTAAAAAAAAAAAAAAAAAAAAAGCTTAAATATCAAATCTAATTGTTAAACTAAAAATTTTCAAATGCTAACCTTTGTTCATAGAAATTAATAAGCTTAATTTTATTTACAATTTTATCTTTAAATTACGAAAGATTAAAGCCATCTTAATTGACATTTTTTTAAATTAAACCTCAGGTTTAAGAAGAAATGGGAAACTATAAAAAATATTTTTTAAACTATTAATATATTTATACACCTTTAAAAATTATATTTAAAAGTAATATATAGATATAAATATTTTTAGACTAACGTGTAACTACATAAACAAGAGAAAAGATGAACATAATAATTAACATCCCCATGCAAGTGCTTTCAACATGTCAGTAAATATCACTACCCATTATATAAATTGCTTGAAAAATGAAAACTTAACTAATTTATTTAAAAGAAATTATCACAATTAAAAACCGAACTGAAATCATCATAATTATTAAAAGTATATATAGTTATAATTGGAAGTAATGTTTATTATACATGGGATATAACCAAATAAAACTTCAAGATCGAAGTTGCTAAGCAAAGTAACACGGTTACTATTAAGTTATACAGTCAAATATGAACTATTCTTTTATTATAAAATAAATTTCTTTACAAATAATATTAAGTAATTTTATAACAAACTGAAAAATAAATAAATAAATAAATAAAATAACATTTTACCAACTTGATGGCGGCAGTTTAACCCTTTCAGGGGCGGTGGCTAGAGTGTCTATCCACCTACTTTAGAAATTTTTCTCTAAGTGTGCAGTGGCTACTTTTTTTATCCACTTTTATGAAAAGTTAATGTGTACTTCTAAAATTGAAATAGAGATGGCAGAACTACAGTAACTTTATGCAGGATGTGCCTGTGACTTTTTTAAATGGACAAGTTGCGGGAAAATTTTTTGAAGTTTCTTTTATATATTTTTATGAAAAATAATTTTTTATTCAAACGTATTTGGTAGTGTAAATATACTGTAATGCACCTTTTAAATACAACAGATTTGCATATTATCTTAGATCATTAATTTTAGTTTGATTTTTAGGAGCATCTTTTAGGTGGATAGACACAGTGGCTAGAACGCCTAGCCACCACCCACAAAAAAATCCCCACATGCTGAATTTTTTTCTTCATCAAATATCACTTCTAGGTGATGTTTACTTTATGATATATATATATTTAAAAGGAAATTCAATCATTTTTACTTAGTGCCCCTGAAAGGGTTAAATTATCAAAAAAAGCATACTAGAAATAAAGAGATATTTTAAAAATTGAATTTAGTCGAAATTCGAAAACTTAATTTTCTAAGAAAAAAAGAGCAGTTTTTAATGTAGTAAAAGGAGAAGTATTCAGTAAAAATAAGCTGTTAAGCCGATAGCTATAATTTATGCGCATTCTGAATATATTTGATTCTGTTTATATCTGAATTATATAATCAGAATATCTCAGAAAAGTTTTCATTCCTGATATGTTTATACACTGAGAAAATATATGTATATATATATATGCCATCTTTATCTAGAATGATTAAGGCATCATTTTCTAAATACCCAAACTAGAAATATATATTTCCAAACTATGCGTATGAGACACGCCAATAAGCTGGATAGATGAAATGATTGAGCATTTTAAACTATTCATTTCTATATGGTAAGACAATATTTTGAATATTTTGAATATTATGAATTCTTTGTATTACAAGAAATTCTTGCTTGATTTTCTAGAATTAAGTCGTAAACCAAGTTAAAACTCGCCTCTTGTATTCGCATTTATTTGCAGAGATTTTTAAATACGTTTGACCTCCATAATATAGGCAAACGCTCTAGAATTATAATTGGGGTATTTAGAACTCTCTTTCAAATGGAACTGGAATTCATAAGGATGACATGGAACTATTTTTACTAGAACCACAATTTAGATTCTAGATGTCAATTACAGAATTTTTTCTCAGTGTATCTGACAAAAGTTATTTTGATAAATATAAATTTATTTTTTTATTGAAACTTACACTCTCCGAAAAGAAATTTTGGCACGTAATAAATTCCCCTTAAATTTGCATCACGATTAATGACAACATGTATTAAAAACTGCGAAAATAGTACAACTGAAAAATCACATCTGAAGAAGAGAGCGTATACTCATTGTAACTTTGTTAGCTGAAAATATAAGGATTAGAATTAATACATTATAACTTTTTTGTTGTACTCATATATACATTTTTATTGCTTGAAGAAAAATTCTACTTGTTTTTTTTTCTCCTTCTCCAAACTATCGGTTATCAGCTTTGCATTTTATGAAGACAGTTTACAAATTCATTCTGCATCATTAAATAATTGTATTTTAGGGATTTTCGTTTCAAACGAAATATATATATATATATATTATTCTTCAAAAGCAATTGAATTAGTTGTTTTATTCCTTTTAAATTAATCAATTTACTGGAGTAAAATTAGAAGACAAAAATGGGGACAATAAACTGACACTCACAAGGTTTTTTTTTTTTTTTTTTTTTTTTTTCATTTCTTTTTTTAACTGTAATAATGCTATATAAGCATTTCAGCAAATGCTTTTTTAGTGACCAAAATATCATCAAGTATTGCTGTCTCAAAAAATTTTGTTTAAATTTCAAATTTCTAGTAATATTTTTATTGAATCCTTTAGTTACATAGGATGTAAAATTTCGTTCTCTGATTTTTTTTTTTTTTTTTTAAATAGATTTTTTTTTCACCTGTCCTTTCTACCTTCTTATCTCTACTCATGGTCCTAATTAAAAAAATATTTCTGTTCTTTTTGAAAAAAAATAAATAACCTTATTTAAAGGTTTCACCCTGAATTATTTTCGCTGGAGGTCAACGGCATCTTCATTGGAAACCTTAGCGATAACTCGGGGTGAGGCCCTTCAAAGTAACTCAGTATTCTGCCTTCGAGTATGGTTATTTATTTATTTTATTTTTATTTTTAATTGTTAGGAGGCGTTTTATAAATATTGTTTTGATAATTCAACGTCTTTTTATTCTGTTTAGTTGTTTAGTTCTTGTTAGATATAGGAGATAGTTTAGAAATGAAAAAAAATACAGTTTTTAATAGTGTAATAAACTTCGTTAAAATTTTAATTTATTATCATTTTAAAGCTAAAAACACAAGTTTTTGAAAGGCAGCGCTCTAAATTGGCGGCATTTCTAAAACAATTTATTGAAATGTTTTAATTTAAAATAAAACGTAGTTAAATTTTAAATAATATATATATATATATATATATATATATATATATATATATATATATA
The DNA here is from genome assembly GCA_963930645.1 of Salticus scenicus. Taxonomy (NCBI): domain Eukaryota; kingdom Metazoa; phylum Arthropoda; class Arachnida; order Araneae; family Salticidae; genus Salticus; species Salticus scenicus. The sequence continues at coordinate 267,175,845 of OZ005649.1, read as the reverse complement.
TATATATAAAATAATTTTATAACGACATTTGGCCACTGTTGATTTAGCAAAAATGGCAAATTTATAAAAACAAAATTCGCTTGATTTATTCGATCGTTGGGTAGGGAAAGAACGATTCGCATTAAATAATACCAAATAATATTGTTTTTAAGCTTATTACGGTCATTTATAAAAAGAAAAAAAATCGAGATGTGTTTAATAATTGGATGACAATTCATTACAGCCATTGGATGACAATAGCATTATGTAATGTAAATGAAACTGTGCAAAAGTTAACTTAGGAACAATTTATTCTGCTGTTCTGCAATAATTGCCTTGCACACTATGCCCAATGATACTGTGATCTATAGTTTATAGTATACTCAGAACTACTAAGAACATACTATCATGAACAAACAATCAGTCACCTATTAACTATAAAGACCATTTCAGCCCTTAGATGGGCCCAAATTGTAAAAAGAAGACAATGAAAAACGTATCGTAACAAACACTTATCCTAATGACTTACGCAATGTTGATGTTATACTTCGTATACATAATTGTATGAATGTTTAACGTTTAATAGATAGTTTTTCAGGTTTTCAGTGGTTACATGGCAAGCTTAATAACACTGAGCTGATAATATATATACTCAAGCCCTTATACTATTCCTACTGATTCTTATGCAAAATGACTTCATATTCATAGGCTTAAAATTACTAAACAGTGATAAAAATAAGGAAGTCCCCTCCCCCAACTAAAAAAAAAAAAAAAGGTGATGGAGCAAAATGGGCGTCATATTCGGATTCAAGAGGTCATTTTATAAAGAATTTGCAGAAATGGTGGTGGGGGCGATTATCATGCTGAGCTGAGTAATTTGTATTACGATCGTAATAAAAAATTCTTCATGCTTGTGATAAATTACATTAACTAAATTTAATACGTTTTTATTAAAAATTATAAATTATGAGTTTGTCTTACACATTCCATATTATAAAAGAAAAAATGTAATATATGGACAGAACATTATCTATATAAATTTTTGAAAAAGAAATACACACACACACACACACACACACACACACATATATATATATATACATATTAAAGTAAAAAAGAAAATAAATAAGATTTTTGGTGTAATAAAAAAAAAAAAGAATGTAATTTCAAAAATGAAAAAAATAAAGTAAAATAAAAGTTGTTTTAAATACAAATACTTAAATTTTTAAATACTTACCATTTCTATGTTTTAATCTTCTTTACGCAATTAATACTTTAGTGTAATTAAAAAAATAATCATTTCCTGCATTTCTGTTTCACAGAGTTTCAATTTTGAACAAATTTATTTTGTGATCAGGGAACTTAAAAACTTGTGAAATAGTTAATTATAATTGACTGCAAAATAAATTCTAATTTTAATTTTGTAAAAAAAAAGTAAAACAGTAGTAAAACGTTTAACATAATCTGTCAGGCAATTGAAAAATGGAGCTTGAGATTTGGCAATATCCCAAAGAACGAGTCTTGTGCCGAATTCATAGTTGTTTTTTCTCATTTTTTCTTTCTTTCTTTATTGAGATTTAATAGGAATGGCAGCTTCTTTGGTCAAGGAGTTTGATTCGGCAGTTTCGGTGTCAAATAAATTTAAAAATGATATTTCTTTATTTGGATGTTAGATTTTTTTTTTTTTTTTTTTTTTTTTTTTAAGTATAAAATACATTTGAGTAAATTTATTTCTTTTTATTTCAATTTCATTTTACGCGATAAAAATAAAATCTCAGTATTTTTTTATGTAACACTTATGATACATGAAAAAGTAAAAAGTATGTAATAAAATTATATATACTTGTATCCCTGAAATCAAGATTTATTCGACTTGTTTTGAATTTTTTTAGATATCAAACATATATATCATTCATTTTTATATCTTTTTCTTCTTCTTAATTTTTAAACTAAAGATTTATTCTTAAAGTAGTTAGTTTAATTGTAAAGCTTTATAAAATGAGTATTTGCCTCTTAAAAACAGAAAGCCTTGTAAAATTACTATGCTCTTAACAGATTTCTGAACGATGAAGTGTTTTATCAAATTAAATTTTATATTTCTTTTAGAAAATGCTGTACTTACAAAACATATAATAAATAAAATGTTCTTTTGTACATTTAATAAAATATCTAAATACAAAATGAAAATAATAACAATAAATATATTTTAAAAGTCTCATATTTAATCGATATATACATTTATTTTTAATAAAACTTTGTTTCTCTATATATATAAAAAAGCAACTGTCGCTCACGTCATTTTTTTTTTTTTTTGTCTGCGACAGCATCTTTTCGCGGAGGGCAAAGTGCTCTGCATCATGAGAGGTATCAGTGTATTCCGACTGCTTCAAGGAAGGCATTTTAGCTGAGTAGAAATTTCTATCATTTTAATTAACGAAGTTATTAACTAAACACTTTGGGTTTATAAAGGTACTCTATTTCCACCGGAGAAAATGTTTCTCTTATCTCGTTTTTTTTCTGTGTTTCTGACGTCACTTTCCTCAGGATGTGGATGTGGATGGGTTTTACGTCACACTAATGCTGCGCAGATGGGCAATTGGCGACGGTCTGGGACACACCCCTAGAGGTGGTCCGGAGACATGCCATCACAATTTTGATCCTCCACGGAAGGGATGGCTCTCCCGCTTCGGTGACCCCCAGAGGTATAATTTTTGATGGGAACATGGAGGACTTTGCGGCCACGACAGATTTTACGTGCACCAGCCACCATTAGTGTACACGACGGTCTTTGGCCGGCTCGAGTACCGAACCCGCAATCTTCCGATTACGAGGCCGGCGCTCTACCGACTGGGCTACCGCGGCCCCACTTTCCTCAGGAAAATTAAAATGTGATCAATGGTGTAAATAAGAAAAATTGAAAAATTGGCATCTTTGAGATGCTCGAGAGAAGAAACAAATTATTTAGAATAGCAAAACATGAAAATAACCGATATTTTAAAAATATTAAGTAAGAATTTAATAAAAATGAAATGAAAATTAGTTTATATTTTTATTTTCGTTTATATTATTGTTTTTTATTATTAGTTAAGTTTACACTATTAGTTTACTTTATATTATTAGTTTTTATTTTAACGTTAGGCGAAAAATATTTAGTAATGAATATAATAATTGTGTTAAACAACGATTGGTATAGAATTAGAGGTTAAGTCCAGAATTTTTTTAAATGAAATTTACGAGACAACAACATAGATTAGTTTATATAAAGATTTAGTTTTTTTTAACTCAAAACATATTTAAAATGATGAATTTTTACTATGACCAATTTAGCTATTTTTAAAATTTAGAAATGAAGAAGCTCGTACATTTTTCGCAAAGGAATTCCGTTACGCAACCACAATAGCCATTTTAACTCTAGCCATGCCTTAAATATAGAGAAAAGGGTACTTACATATAACGTCACCGCAGCTACAGATTGAGCGCTGCCAATCTACACTTAAATTTTTTGCGACAAATCATAAAATAAAACACTTTATTTAAAATCAAAACACTTTAAAAATTCAAAACACTTTATTTAAAATCGAAGTAGTCAATCGGATTTCGGTGGAAAATGGGTCGATATAGAGTTTAACATAGATCCAAAACAGTATCTATTTTCTTTCACCTGATGCTGTCGCCATATGAACTCTGATAAATAAGATTCCAAAAGATGTCTCGCTGTCCCCTTATGTCTCTTGTGTCGAACAACAACATTGCTCTTTATTGGCGCATTAGCGCAACTTCTGCTGCGATGGCGTTAATAAGTAAGTACCGAGAAAATTAAAAAAATAGTGCAATAATAATAATAATAAAATTCGCAACCTATTTTTGTTTTTTAGGCATTGATGTAAAACTTTGCAGAAAACAGAATTTAATTTAATACAACATGACTTTTTTTTTTTTTTTTTTTTTTTATGTAATGGAATGAAGTAACTGCATTGCTAAAATATTTTAGTTGCACCTAATACAAGACCTCACTGGCAGATTTTAAATTTTTCATTTATTTTGACGATGACTTAAATTATCTATCTAAGTTATGCATGTCAAGATTTTTGCAAGAAAAGTCTAAGCTACTTCGGTGACAAATTTAAAACTTCGCCAAGAGGTTAAACTGTACCATTGCTTTAGCACATTTTTTTCTTTTCTTTTTTTTTTTTTTTTTTTTTTTTTTCAATTTAAAAAAAAAAAATATTTTTTAGCTTAATTCAAGAGAGAGAAAAAAGAAGAAAATTTTTATTTGGTCTAAATGTACAAAATATCTCCAGGTAAAATATTATCCGTATTATTAGAAAAAAAAAATGGCTAAAGTAGTTTTTCCTGTACCATCTATGTCTCTATAAATTAAATTAAATTAAATTATCCAATATCATTATATTTCATTCTCCACATGCATTTTTTATTTTCTAAATTCAATATTATATAATATATATATGTAAAAAAATCAGGGTGTAATCAGTACATATCCAGAAAAAGTAGCCAACACATATTCAGAAGCCATCATTAACACAAGTTCAGGAGATATCGCCAACAACTATTAAGATGTCATGATCCATATATACCAGTAGATATCGCCAACAATAGTAATTATTCAGAAGATATCGCCAACAAGTAATCAGGAGCCATCATGAATACTTACTCAGAAAATATTGTCAACAAATATTCAAAGGCCATCCAATTTATGAATAGTGATGGTCTATCTCGAATACTCCAAACCGGCAATTCGTTATACAATATAATCAAGGATGAATTTTTCACTTATCAGTAGGTTTCGAAAAATGTGATTTTTTTCTTTTTCGATTTAACTAGGTATTTAATATAGTTTAAGAAATGGTAAAATCAGATATTGACGAACCTCTTGGCAAATTCATGGCGACAATGCAAAATCGCTATCTGAAAGAAATTGTTTTGTCGTACTACTACTAATAAAATGTTTAAAATAATTGCAATGATCACATACGATATTTATTTTCAATGGATTTGACTAAATCATATTCTAGGAAAAATGCACTTTAAAAAGTTGCATCTTTACTGTTGTAAACCTTGCTGTACATTGAAAATAAATGTAGAGTGTTACATATTGCTCTAAATTAACTAAAAAAATTCAATAGTAAGAAATATAGGGATTAGAAAAAATAAGTTCATAATTTCTTTAATCAAGCAATAATACACGAAAATTTCATCGTCAAACAGTGACAAAAATTTAACAAGTGGATCGTATACTAAAGCTGTAACGCTAAATCATTCAGATGTTAAGAATTTATCTCTGTTCTAAACAGCTAGTGCTACCGTTGTTTATTTTGTGTGTCTAGATGCCTAACATATGTTTTCTCTCAAAATAATGGCAAATTGTTATTAAACTGTTGAACGTTAAGACAGATTTTTCACAGATTATAAACGATATAATATTAAATATTGTGTATTTCAATGTGTTACCAAATATGGTGGATTTCTATAATATTGTTCAACTTTTCTCTTGTGTTATGTATTATTAATATTCCATTTTAATGAAAGGCAAAGTTGCGAATAGTCGGGTAAAATCCAGCAGGGGTTAATGAGCGAAGCAAGTCGAGGTGAGGAACACCCATTTTAGGGGGGTGGTGAAAGGAGTGAGCAGGGGTTTCAAAAAAAAAAAAAAAAAAAAAAAAAAAAAGAACATCAAGTTTAAAAAAGACATTTGTGACGAAGCGAAAGTGAAGTGCAGCTTTCAATATACAGATTACGTGATTTAGTTACCCTTCCTATATCTTTTTTTTTTTTTTTTTTCTTTTAATGAAGAAAGTCATTTTCTATAATAAATAATTTTATTTAAAAAAAGTTATTTCATTATTAGCTTTAACACTTAGCAATTATATTTATTCAAATTCGATAACTTTAACTCCGGAATATTTTTATGAGATTATTTGCATAAATTGTCTGGAATATTTTATTTAGACTTGTAACAAAAGTAACAAAGATTAACTACCTTCTCTTCTAAGAGATGGCGATATTCGTCATTCTGGTAATGCAATGTAAAAACTATTTAGCCGATTGCAGAATTCTGGTAAAATATCAAAGAGCTATTTAGCTAATTAGAATGTTTTTCGTTTTGACTTGCTGTTGAATCAGTTGTAGTTGATGTTTGAAATGTACTGCCAGTATGTAGCTGTGCGCGAAAGTGACATAAGTTTATATTGTATATATGTAAATATTTATTTTTATATTAATTAATAAAAATGTTTGGAAAACGAAGATCTGAGGATTACTATTATAGACTACATTTACATATTACATAGAAATATCGATCTTATAGAGTGAACAGAATTTTAGTTCCTCTCAAAATAGCAGCTAAATTATAACAGGTTTAACACATATTTTTATTTTTATTCAATCAATGCCCAATAGTAATAAAGTTTCGCCGATTGTAAAAATATATTCGTAAAGCCACCTATCAGCTTCCTTTTATATTGAAAGGAACTGAAATTTTGTCCATTCTATTACTCACAACTGCTTGAATTTACACGATATTTGTTTGGGGTTTTCATATAAGTAGCTCAATAACTTTAGCTATTAAATTATGCAAATAAATTTTTATAAAGCCCGCACAAACATAGTTAAAATTTATTTAGTAAAAATGCTCACATTTCGTAAGATATTTAAAATTTCCGCATTCTGATTGCAGTCTGCTGTTTCTAACGTAAGTATGCCAAATGTCATAAAAATAGCTTTGCACTGGGCCTAATATACTACGTGTTATAATTAAAAATGTGGCTTTTTTTTTTTTTTAGAAACAGTTATATTTTCATGAATATTTGTGATAGCCTCACAAAAATTTATGTAAATAATTAGAATAATACTCATAATTACATACTACAGCCATCACGGTATTTAGCACATTACGTTTTACAGGGTGATGCAAAACACTGTGATTTTTTTCTTTAAATTTTTACTGGTCCTCTTTTCCTCTTCAGGAAAAACCTTTTGCTGAAATATATGAGGTGTAACATGTTCTTTATACTCCCAAAGTTTCATGCTTATTTCTAAAGAAGTTTTCTAGGTATTTGACAAAACGTTTAAATTCAAAAAGTGCTCAAATACTTATAACTGGGTTGCGTACACTGAGAAAAACTTATGTGACTGATATCTGGAATCTAAATTGTGGATCCAGTAAAAATATTTCCATGTCATACTTATAAATTCTAGCCCACCTTTGCTAGCGATCTCTAAAAACCCCTGTTAGAATTCCAAAGCATTTTCCTATATTCTCGTGATCAATCTCATCTAAAAGTCTCTGTAAGTAAATGCGAATACAAGAGGCCAATATTAGCAACTATAATCTTGGTTTATGACCCAATTCTAGAAAATCAACCGAGAATTTCTCGCAATACAAAGAATTCAGAATATCTAGAATATTCTTTGACAATCTATAAATGTACAGACTGAAAATTCTCGATAATTTCGTCTATTCAGGTTACTCGTTTACTTTATACGCGTATCTCGGAAAACTATATTTCTTGTTTATGGGTTCAGAAAATGGCTACTTATTTGCTTTAGATGAAAGTGGTATATATAACCAAACAGAATAAACATGATAAATGAATTTCGTGACTATAATGTTTAATATATTAAAATCGCACAATCAACTGATTTGGAAGAAAATCATATTTATTGAAATTTTATTTTTCCGTCTGAGTGAAAATAATGCCTGGACCGAAAGTCGAACCACAGATCTTTGACTTACAAGGTCAAGGCTCTACTATCCAGGCCGACAACCGGTGGACATTATTCACTCAGACAACCTTTAGGCAGAAACATCTGGTCTATCATGTAGATAGCTCAACAGAAATAAGCCGCAGGTAAAGGAAAACACCATAAACAATGGGAGAAAGAAATACAATATATTAAAATCACACAATCAACTGATTGGGAAGAAAATCATATTTATTGAAATTTTATTTTTCCGACTGAGTGAAAATAATACTGTCTAAAGGTTGTCTGAGTGACTAATGTCCACCGGTTTCCGCATTTCAATAAATGTGAAATCCAGATGGCAGCACTAGCAATAACCAAAATCATAGTTTAACCGTTAAAATTAAATTAAACGATCAAATTTCCGAAATAGTGTAAATCATCTTAAAAAAAAAAAAAAAAAAAAAAAAAAAAAAAAAAAAAAACTAATTAATAATAAAAATAATACTAACACTTAGGGTTAAAATTAAAACTTAAGGTTAGATTAAAATTTAATTGGTTGAAAATTGGTTATTAATTAAATCAGCTTGCAAATATACAACTCAATTTCCTGTAAAAAGACATTTTCTTCTATTAAGTTGTTTGCTCGGGTTATGAATTCAGTATTTATGGCTCGTGTATTGATTTTAGTTTTTATAGTTTGAGTTTCACTATCAGACTAAATAAAGCCCAAATCACATCTCTTTCAATTCAAGGTAATTTTTTCTTGATGTTTCAGTTTATAATTTCATTATTAATTCATGGTTATTGATGTCTTTTTAGTTCTCTGGAAGGTATTCTGTGTTTATTTCTTTGAAAAATATTTTGTCATTATTTCATCTAATCCATTTCAGGTTATTTTTTTTTTCTTGTAGGTTCGTGCTATCAATTGATATATTGCTAAAAGGCATATCAATTTCAGAAAACCTACAATTCGTCGCTCAATGCTATGAGGATAGCACTTGAAAATGTCTTATAGAATTATGAGTTTTTAAGCGCAAATTCAGTTTTGTTCTGTTTTGGTCCGATCTTCTTTTCCTCATCTCAAAATTAATAGGCTCATTTCATAACATTGTTCTCCTTTTTCCCTTAAAATAATATCGTAGTGTCAACTTTCTTTTCTTCAGAATATTATTACACGGTCTTATTTAATTTTCATCAGGTATTGTAGTTTTAAAAATTAAAGTAAGTACTATTAATAAACTTAAAAATTAAATCAATTTAAGATATCTAGTTATTTTGTTTGGCTTGTGTATGTTTTTTTGGTGAATTATTTGACTGACTATTCTTCGTTCTCATTATTTTCTTTTACTATAAAAGGATTATATATACGTATATATATATATATATATATATATTATTTGTATTTATTTATTTATTTTTTCTCAATGTATGATATAAATGATGAAATATTTTATCATTGAAAAAAAAAAAGTTCAATTATTAAAATAATAATAATAATAATACTAAATGTAATAATTTTAGTTTTATTTTGTGTAACACTTACCACAAATTTCTATTTATTATATCATTTTCTATATTATCTCATTATACTTTACAAAATGTTTGTTATATGTTTCTTCTGAAATATAGTTATTTTTTCATTATAAAAGATAATTTTCTAATTAGAAAGAGCTACATCCTTAAACGAGTTAAAAAATAAAATTAGAAATATAGCATTTAATTAATTTTAGATTCATTCATACTAGATAATGTATTTTTTTTTCACTGTTTTGCATATACTTAATTGTGTTTTATTTATATATTTATTATTTTTTGTAATAGTCTTACTAACATTGGTTTCTAGTGTGTTAATTGATTAGTAATTGCATACTATTCGAAAAAATAATCAAATAATTACAAACATACAATTAAAATAATTTTGAACTTAGGATTTTTCTTACCTATTTTGAAATGGCTCATTTTCCGCTCAATATTTCCATTTTTCTACTTGCAGTCTTTTGCCGATGATTTTATTTCCCCGCCCAGTTGCTATAGCCAGTTTAAATTTGTGCAAGCGGGCATTTACTTGGTATTAAAATGCGTCACTAATTTTGCGCACTTTTTGATAGGTAATTTCTTTATCAAGTCATTAGTAGAGTAACTTGGCAATCCCGTTTACATGACAATTTTATTAGGCTAATTTTTTAGGTTTGACAAATACACAAAAATATAAAAATAAAAATAAAATAAAATAAAATAATGCAAAATAAAATAAAAAATAACTCCCTGAAATGCTTATTTTGTACATCGAATTACGTTTATTATACCCATTTTAAAATAATTTTTTAATTATAACTTTTTGATTATTAATATATCTTATTGAGTGATATGTAATTTCTACACATTTAATTCAGCAGAAACGAATGCAAATAAAATACAGGAAAAGCCATAAAGTATGTGCAAAATAGTAAAAATATACGTTATTATAAATGAATCTAAAATTAGTAAGCATGAATGGGTGTAATAAACCAAATTCGAAGTATAAAATATATTATGATTTTTTTTTTTTTTTTTTGTCAACAAATTTTGTAAAGATAGTTTAAAAGTTTCTCTAATGAATTTAAGTAAAGTCATCGGGATGTCCAAGATATTCCACTAATGACTTGTTAAAGTAGGTATATTTCAAGTATATCGTTCAGTATTATCGTCTGTTATAAGAAAATTATTGTTAATAGCAACAGCTTAGCGTCTCGTATAAAGTATGCGTAAAATAATGAAAATATACTTTATTATAAATGAATCTTAAATTAATAAACATGAATGGGTGTAATAAACCAAATTCGAAATATAAAATAAATTATGTGAGTTTTTTTTTTTTTTTTTTTTTTTTTTTTTGGTCAAATCATTTCGCAAAGAAAGCTTAAAAGTTTCTTTAATAAATTTAAGTAAAGTCAACGGCATGTCCAAGATATTCCACTAATGACATACTAAAGTAGATATATTTCAAGTATGTCGTTGAGTAAGTCGTAAACATTTGCATGCTAAAAAATATAGTTTTACATAGAAATGTTTGATTTGCCCATATACAGCGCTTTCTATGGACGAACATCGTACCTTGTGGCGTTTGCGTTTCTGCAAACTCCATCTTAACTTAAATACTTAGATTACTAAGAAAACCAGAGACGTGAATTGAACAAACAATAAAAGTTTATTGGAACCAGATTAATGGGAGGGCGGCCTGGAACTAGCTCTTAGCTCAGTCAGCGTATTATTAAATCAAAAATATATAAATCAACAATTTAATTATCTTAAATATCTCACCACAGCAGATAGTCGAAGGTGTAGAGACGGTCGCATTCGTACTCCAATACTACGGCTTCACTATGGGACAGAGGATTCCCTTCTGCCCCAACTTGAACTTTCCGAAAACTGGTAGACACTCACCAACACTCAACACTACTTAACTTCACGCCACTAAATCTCCACTACTCTACTTTTCAATATCTGTCAAACTAAGATTCATCACAACCACTATAATATCCTCCGACATCCACTATACGATCCTCCAACATCCACTATCTCTACTAAAACCATCTCTATTTTTATACTTCTTCCTACACCCTCCTTTCACTACATTTCAATCCGTACTTTTAAAAATCACTTCTAATTTAACTAATATTCAAAATCTAAGTCTTTTAATGCAGCACCCTGCAGACACAAAACTACTCCGACCTCAACCGTCACCGAGTCACTGGCGACGGAGTGATTTTAACCGTCCCCACTTCCTACCTTGCTGGATCCAGCTTAATTAAAACAACTGTGGTGACGTTCTGACGTCTCAACCTCACAGTCCCCCTCCAAGAAAAAAAATATAGTCGGGAAAATCCCCAACGGATTTGAACGAGTAAATTTAAAGAGCTTCATTCCATCTCTAACTATCTCAAATCTCTGAAGTGTGAGTGCAGCCGTCACTTAAATTTTAACCGGGTGAGAAAAACTTAAAAAAAATTTTTGCTAAGTCCCTGAGCGAAAACTCGGTGACGCAAAAAAAATTAATTTAAAATTTTAAATAAAAGGAGTACATTTACCCCGAGAACTCCGGGACTCTGACTGAGCTAAAACCAGGCTTACAGTAGGATGTACACACGTTTCCCTGTTAGGCCAGGGAGGCAAAATATTAAATTCAAACTTGATCATGCGTGTCTTTACATAGTAAGTCGCTTGGGACAAATGCGACATTTAAAGTTTGTTATAATCAAAGAATAATTGTTCTTTTTAAAGAAAAACATGAGAAAATCTTTATTAGTAGGAGTGTACTGGCTGGACTGGTATCTGGAGCTTTACGTCTGCCAGGGAGATGACTAAACGAAGAATAGGATGAACTTTCTTCATACTAGAGCAGACGTCGGAATGTGCAGGCTGTCCACATCCAGGAAAAAGAACTTTTTGACATCAAATTAAGAGATCTTTCACTTTAGATAAAAGTAGTTTTAACATCAGATTAAGAGAATAGTCCATCAGAGTGTGTCTGAAATGGAAAAAACTTTTACAGTATGCATAGTAAAAAAAAAAATAGTTAGAATTCATCTCTGGAAGAAACTGAGACATGTTCGTCTCTATTAACATAATAGATAGGTTACATACAGAAATATTTCTCCCTCCTTATCTAAAGCATAAGCGGAAAAAACTGAGCAGTTAGTCTTTTTAATGTTATATGGTTAAACACGCTTTTTATGCTTATAGCTAAAAAAAAACAGTTTTTTTCCCCTCTAAAAGTACATACAGATAAACTTTTAGACAAATATTCAAAAGTTTTACAAATACAAATATGCAGTTTATAAATACACCATTTATAGAAAGACAAAAGAAAAAGGGGGGGAAAATTTACAAAAGAGCCAAAAAAACAGTTTATATTACCAGATTTCTGCAGGAGATGGCTACAAGGTAAAAGACATAATACATACATAAAATAGATATTTAAGAGAGAACAAAAATGTTGACATTGAAGCAGAACATTAATTTTGATTTGAAAGTTCATGGCTAAGTTAAATTTTGTATTTTTAGTTTGGGAAAGTCCATAACTTTCGTAAGAGTTCTTAAAATATAAAGTCACAAAAAGGCTTCAAGGTACGACGAACATTTTGTACAGCTCTGACAGAAATGCACTTGTAATAGAAAAAAAAAATAGAGAACGGTATCACCTGATGTGAATTTGCAGCTGTAACTTCAGCAAGGTTAGAGGTCTTGGTGAATGTTCTCGATGTACTTGTCAGCTAGGCCACAGGGTTGCAGGCTTTCAGACCGGGGTCTAGGGCTATCCCAAAAGGCTTGTACAAAGGCTTGCTCGGCAGGTGATTCATATGGCTGAGCCTGTTGTCGGAGTCTGGCTTGACGCCGGGTATTGAATCGGTGGTGTAAAGAGAACTCGTCTTTGCCGATCGAGTCAGGAGCTGCTAGGAATTTCTCCATGTGCCGTCCGCTAGCTGATAAAGAGGGTGGAGGTCTTTTCCGAACCCTTGCCTTTCTCTTAGGTCGGAACGAGTCGGTGTGCACTGAATCTGGAACTGCTAGTACCTTCTGTGGGCGATGTGTTCCAGAGGACTTTGAGGAGGGTGCTTGTGGCCTTTTTAAATATTTACTCCAAGCTTTTTTCTTTTTAATCTGTGGTATAAAAGAGCTATTAGTAAAAGAATAGTCGCGTTTGCGACCAGTTTGCCTAGGAAATTTCACATTCGAATGGTTTGATGACCCACTACGAGCTCGCTTTTGTGCGACGGGTCTGCTAACACTAGATTGATCAGTGGAAGTGCCCTGAACAGATTGTTCGGGTGTTGTAGGAGTAGGTAGTTTATCAGCTGTACAAGAATCAGGAGCACTAGGCTGGGAAGTGAGGTTAGGCGTAAAGACGGACTGTTCGTCAGGTGGGTTTGAACCCTGCACGCTATCACTATCAAGAGTTTCAGCATATGATTGAGTGCGCTCTTTAAAAATGCGTATCTGATCAATGTTTATAGTTGTGGGGGTGCCGTTAAAATCAATTGTCAAATTATTATTTTCTATCTTTAAAACAGAGAAAGGCCCAATGAATTTTGGCCGAAATTTTGCTACTTTAGAATCTTTTTTAGAGCTAAGAAAATGTGATTCTAGGAGTATTTTATCTCCCACTTTTACTTCTAAAATTCTACGTTATAATATAAAGCTGTATAGGTTATAATATACAGCTTGTTGCTCTTGAGCTTTTCTCAAATTTCTCTGAACTTCTGGTAGCAATTCTTCAATATTTCGCGTAATAAATTGAGATGCGTTTTGCTGTACTAATACCAGTTTTTGAAAGGGGGTCAGAATCTTTCTGCCCAAAAACAATTCAGCGGGAGTTTTTCCTGTTGCATCACTTACCGCTGTACGAATTGCATAGCCAAAATGATAGAGAAACTGATCCCAATTTTCATGATTTTGACCAATGAACGTCGCAATCATATTAATTAAAGTTCTATTGACACGTTCGGCCTGATTAGCTTGCGGCCGATATGGAACCGTGAAGACATGTTTAATTTCGAGTGTATCGCAAAGTGCCTTTAAAACATTACTTATAAATTGAGGACCATGGTCCGTTACAATTTGAAGGGGGGGGGCGCCGTAACGAGAAATATAATTATTAAAGAAGGCAGTGGCCACTGCTTGTGCCGAGGCTTTACGTAAAGGCACAAATTCAACCCATTTACTAAAATAATCCACCATAACTAACACATAACGAAATCTATTTGGTTTAGAGAGGGGAGAAGAACCGATTAAGTCGAGTCCAAGAATTTGATTTGGAAAATCAACTTTAACAGGAATTAATTTACCGGCCGGCTTTACATTTTTATAATTATATTGCTGGCACAAGCGACAACTCGAAACATACTCATTAACAAACTTCCTCATTTTAGGAAAGTAATAGGCATCTTTGAGCTTTTTATAAGTTTTCCTAATGCCAAAGTGCCCCGAAATTGGAGAGTCATGAAACTCAAATAGGATGGCTTGACGAAGAAATTGGGGAATTACAACTCGTAATTCGCCATAAGATGATAATAATTTTGAATAAAAAAGCAAGCCATCGATTAAAGAAAAAGTTTGGGACCAGTTTAAGGCAATGGCTGATTCAATTAATGAAACTGACTCAGAATCTTCTAAATACTTATAGATTAATCCAAATTCGGGATCATTTTTTTGTTCTCGGATTAATTGATCTCTTGAATTTAACACAGATGCTGGCATAAACGCTAAAGCTACTTTTTCCTGATCAGATACGAATTTATTGTTTAAGGTAGGTACTAGATTTGTAGAAGCACATTGGTTTACTTGTTCACTTTCAATTTCCTTTACACGAGTTTCAGTCATGTTTGCTAATATTTCGGATTGAACCGGTTCAGCCTTTAAATGCGAATGATGAATATATGAGGCTTTAACAGTAGAATTTAACTGATCATTCTTTTCATTTAAAGCAAGGGATTGATCTAACCCATTAGATTCCATCGTATTTTCTTGAGTTTGAGTAGTACGTAAAAGAACGTCAGCTACGATATTGTCAGAACCAGGTCGGTGTTCGATGTTTATATTAAAGTTAGATAACTTAAGAGTCCATCGAATCATGCGAGGGGAGAGGTTCTTTCCAGTTGTTAACCGAGTTAATGCCGCATGATCCGTAACAACTGTTACTGGAAGTTGCGTAAAATATAAACGAAATTTTTGCAGTCCCCAAAGCACTGCTAAACATTCACGTTCAGTTACTGGATAATTTCTTTCTGTAGCGTGAAGCGTACGGGACGCATATGCTATTGGGCGGCCTTCTTGGCTTAAAACGGCACCAATGCCGTACGAAGAAGCATCAGTAGCTACTTGAAATTTAATATTATAATTAGGATGAGCTAGTACAGGAGGAGCGCTAAGTATAGTTTTTAACTTATCAAATGCTTCTTGTGCTTCATTTGACCAGTGAAATTTAACTCTTTTCCTTTTGAGTTTAAAGAGGGGCTCGCATATGTGAGCAAAATTAGGTATAAATTTCCCATACCAAGCACACATGCCTAGAAATCTTGAAACTTGTTTGGAAGTTGTAGGAGGGGGCATGTTTAAAACTGGCTGAACTTTTTCATTATCTACAGAAATACCCGCAGGGTACGCCTAGGTACTTAATTTCCTGTCGTGCAAAATGGCACTTAGAGGAATTTAAAGTTAATTCTGCATTTTGCAGCAGAGTAAAAACAGTTTTTAAATTATCTAAATGCTCATCGTAAGATGAGGACGTGATTATTATATCATCGAGACAAACATGTACAAATTTATTCAAAACAGGTTTAAGAATAGTTTCCATAGCTTTTTGGAATGTTGCCACAGCCCCTGAACATCCGAAAGGCATTCGTTTAAAACCAAACGTGCCGTTTTTAGTTATAAACGCTGTTTTTGATATATCAGCGGGTTTCATTGCAATTTGAAAATAACCCGATGTCAGATCGAGAGTAGACATAAAATTTGTCGTTGTTATATGTGCTAACAAATCATCAATAATAGGCAAGGGATACTGAGGATCATTTTGCAACATTTTATCAATATGCCAATTTATAATATCTTGTTTGGCTTGATCATAATGATAAGGATTACTAAAGACTGGTTTATTAGTTCCAGTGTCAATTTCATGGCAAACAACATGGGTTAAGCCAGGTGTCTCAGAGAATAACTGTTTAAACTGATTAAGAAAATTAACAAAATAAATTTTTTCAATATGAGTGAGGGCACTTTCCTCTAAATTAACAATTAACTCTGTCGGCTCGACAGGTTTAGAATTTGACTTAGAATCATCAATACGTAAAGATTTATTGGCAAAATTTATTTCAACATTATTTGCTTTCATAAAGTCTAACCCTATAATGCAGGGATGCTGAAGATTGTCGATGACGTAAAAAGGCCAATTAACACTTAACTTATGAATTTTAACATTCAGGCTGACTTCGCCTCTATTAACACAGGACTTGCCTTGAGCCGTTGTAATAGTTAAATTTGTCCGCTTTAAAGGTTTAAAGTCAAAATACTTTTTATAAGTTTCATATGCTAGAAAGGAGCGTTCAGCACCAGTGTCCCAATAAGTAGGTATGAAAATATCATGAATTATTGCATTCAAATTAGGAAGGTCCACCGGACTGATACAAATTGTGTCTAAACATATGGAGGTGGTTGAGTTATTCAGTGGCTGTTGACCCTCCTCACAAGAGCCACTTACTCGTTTAACTGACGACTCTGGTTATTACGAGAGTTACGAAAATTTCTGTTATTTCTATCAGCTCGAGAAAAGTTTTGAGACTGATTTTGATTAGAACGATCGTTCCGAGAATTTTGAAAGTTATTACGCCTTGTCTGCGGCGATTGACGTTCTTGCTGATAGCGATTGAAATTTTGAGAGGGGGTGAAATTTTCACGCCTAGAATTTTGCATATTTCCATTACCCCGTTGGCGATTAAAGGTCTTTTCCGCCCTTGGATGGTGTCGTTCTTGATATTTAGCTAAGGTTTGAAACAGACTGTCGTAAGAGGTGACAGGTTTCAGATCAAGGTAATCTTGAATAGGAATAGTCAATAGCGGGGTTATGATTTCCATTGCAGCGGCAAAAGATAAAACTAAATCCAGCTGCTTTATAATGTCGAACTTACGTAATAAAAAGGTGGTAGGTTTGTCATAAAACGACTTTTAAAAGTCTTTTAATGCAGCACCCTGCAGACACAAAACTACTCCGACCTCAACCGTCACCGAGTCACTGGCGACGGAGTGATTTTAACCGTCCCCGATTCCTACCTTGCTGGATCCAGCTTAATTAAAACAACTGTGGTGACGTTCTGACGTCTCAACCTCACAACCTATTAATTTTTCTTTATTGAAAAAAAAAAAAAAACTCCCTTTACGAGCATAATCTTTTTTTAAACCGAATTTAATTATACTATATATATACTATATATATATATATCGTCAATGGAGCCCTCCTCTTACGCAGGAAATGTAAAAATTGAGAAATTTCTGAATGGATATAGACATTAAACCAGCATGTACGCATTAAGACACATCCTTAACGCTCAATAAAGATGTAGCAATCAAATCTACCTATCTATCTCTCTCTCTCTATATATAAAGATATATATAAAAACATTAAACAAGAGGAATGAAAGAGAAAGAACCCATCCCCGTCCCCCCCCCCAAACTACACACACACACACATAAAAGGAAAAACCCTCTTCTTTAAATGAAATCCTCTTTAAAAATATAACAGAGGAGTATATATATATATATATATATATATATATATAGAGAGAGAGAGAGAGAGAGAGAGAGATATAGATAGATAGATAAATTAATTTCGGAAAGAAAACAACTTTAATCTGGTTCAAAACAGTTTTATTTTCTTATTGTTTTCAATAAAACATTTTTTTTTCTCTGTGACACAGCGTTTTCTCTCGCGATAAATAATTAAAAAGAATTATTTTAGATTCCTCCAATAAACCATAATATTAATAATTAAACTTATACGATAACCTTTCTCAGTAGAGACAAAATGATAATAATAATAATCACAGTTATTAAATTATAGAAGAAAATAAGTTATTCTTATTTGAAGAGAAATAAAGCAGCACTTTTAACGTACAGCATGTTTAAATGATGGTACGTGTAAATGTGTTTGGAGAAATGTATCTTCTTTGTAAAAACTACAAAAGCTATATTCGATTTCTCAAGTTGATTGAAATGAAAAAGCAGCTGTTTTAAAAGTAAAACAATCGAATAAAAAGAAAATTCCAATGTATCTCATTTATTAAATGCATGAATGAAGTCTTCAGGTAAAGCTAAAATTACTTTATCAGACGAAAAATAAGTTCATTACAAAAAAAAAAAAAAAAAAAAAAAAAAAAAGTTAATTTAAAACAAAACTAACTTTTATTCCTGCTATTCATTTGTTGTTTTTGCTATTGTAATTGTTATTCACTGTTATTTTATAAAATTTTATTTAATATTTTTTAGTAATTGATAGTAATTTATGAACTAAATAATTTTTAACTTATAATTAATAAACAATTTAAATAACGATATTCGGATACGTGGTTAAATATATTTTTTTCATATTTCAAAACAATTAGATAATCTTTAAATATTGTTATTTTCTGGGGAGAGGGGGGGGGGAAGTGCATTAAATGAAATATGATAAAGAAATCTGTAAAAATAATTGCTAAAATTAAATAAAAAGACTCAAAAATTAAGAAATTTAAGAACAAGTTTTGTTAATGAATGGTTATAATTTATAGATATGAAGAATCACAGCCCTAAAAACGGTTAAAAGAAATTATTTTCTTAAATGAGGATGCATAACCTGTCATCGTATTGATAATTTATTAATCTTCAGTTACTAAATTGCACACACAGATCCATTATTCCAAGAAAATAATGTTTCTAGATTTAAATTATTTCTTGATCAAACTTTTTAGACTGTTTTATTTTTGTATGCGTGAATTTTTTTTAACTTAAGACAAATATTGTATTGCAAAATTTAATAACGAAAGTTGAGAATAATCTAATGTTGGTTTTGGCGTTTGGGTAAAGGCAATTGTGTACATTGGGGCCTGGGCTTAACTGAATTTGCTCTTCATGGGGTCTTTTTCAGTGGGTCCTAGCCCGTATTCATTCGAGCTACGGAGAAAACCACGGAAAAATCCGACCGGGTAAGCCAACGAACGCGACCTGGGATTGAACCCGGCGCTTCTCGTCTACCAGGTTTGAGCGGAAATATCGTTTGGCCAATGATGGGGCTAGAATAATCCAGACTTGAATCCAACTGAAAAGGATGAAATAGAGAGAGAAAATTATATGTTTAATCTTGTGACTTTTTTCAAAGTCATAGAAACTTAGTTTATAAATACTTCTAAATAAAGTACATGAAATTAATGAAATGAATTTTGTAATAGAAATCAATAATAATTTTCAACAGGACGAAATAATTGCGATTTTTAATAAATGAAATGAAACATTTGTTATTGTGTTTATTATTTTAGATATTTGACACTGTTAAAAATAGTTTCTCAAAAATGAGCAAAATTGTCTCAAAATAGCTCCGAAACAATATATACTTAAATTTGAAAATCCCATGCACTCATTTTTGAGTATGTTGACAAGCTCCAAAATGAGGTTGATCACTAAGAATCCCAATATCCCCATTTTTGAGCATTTCAGTATACTCAAAAATGAGAACATGGGTTTTCAAATTTAATTATATATTGTTTCGGAGCTATTTTGAGACAATTTTGCTCATTTTTGAGAAACCATTTTTAACAGTGTATGTATTAACATATATATGCTAATTGGTAAATTATAGTACTTGATTTATCATTGTAAATACCTTTTACACCCTTCTTACCCATTTTAATTTAGCCGTTTATAAATATAAACATACATCTTAGCATTCTTATAGGCTAAATATTCTGATATTTTTACTGGAATTCCATTTTAAGTGAAACCCATTCTTCGTAATTGCCTAAAACATAAAAGTACATTTAGCAAACGCATCATCAAATAACCGTTTTTAAATTTAATGTTACAAGTTTAATTTTATTTCCTTTTCCTTATATTCTAAAGTTTTTTTTTTTTTTTTTTTACTATTCCAGTCTTATTCAATACAAAATCTTTTGAATCCATAAATGTTTAAAGAATTTCTTTTCCTGAAATCAGAATTCCTCGGAGCTTAAAAATAAATAAATAAATAAATAAAAGGTAAAAATAAAATAATCAAAAAGAACAGGCTGGATGTTCGCTTTCTTATAGAAATAGTTTAAAAGTTCTTAAAGTTTTCATTTAAGTGCAACTAGAAAACATTACTATGTCTCCAGGATGCACACTCTAGTATTTTTCTCTTTCAAGTATAAACGTCTTAAAATTTTCTGTGTAACATTTTCTTTATATTCAGCTTACGTATATTTAAATATACAGGGAGTTCAAAAGTTCCACAACCCTCTCCTAACTCAATAATGGGTCGGAATTGTGAAAAACGGCGAAACACGTGTTCAATGAATTCGAGAGGAACCTCTTTTGGTGAAAAAGTTTGGACCCGTGAGGGCTAGGGGGCTTGGAAAGGCAACTTTAAAATTTCAAATAGGAAGGTATGTCTTGCTATACATCCCTGAAAACGTCTCTTCAAAAGAATGAATTTGATACGAATAGTTTTGCCTTACAATGAATATTAAGGAAGATACATGAGTTTTTAGACTTTTGAAATGGGAATTTTATGCTTATGTATCCTCTTTAATAACCATTGCAGGACAAAACTGTTCATATCAAATTCATTGTCTTAAAGAGACGTTTCCAGGGATGAATCACAAGACATACTTTGTCCAAAAATGTTTGGGCCCGGGTGATGGGGTAGTAGTAGTGCCGCTAGGGAGGGCAACTTTAAAATTTCAAACAGGAAAATATGCCTTCTGATGTATCCCTGGAAACGTCTCTTCAAGACAATAAATTTGATATAAATAATTTTATACTAAAATGATTATTATATGGGGATACATAAGTATAAAATCCACATTTCCAAAGTCTAAAAACTCAAGAATCTCCTTTAATAATTATCGTAGAGCGAAACTATTTACATCAAATTTATTGTTTTGAAGAGACGTTTCCAGGGATGTATCACAAGATATATCTTCCTATTTGAAATTTTAAAGGTTCCCTCCCTATCAGCCCTCCTAGCTTCCCTGGACCAAAACTTTTTAAAAGAGATCCCTCTCGAATTCATAGAACACATGCTTGCCATTTTTCATAATTCCGACTCATATTCGAGTTCGGAGGGGGTGGGATTTTTGGAACACCCTGTATATACACTTATGTCTATAAATTAAGGATAATGCTTGCTGCGGCAAATAAAGGGCCAGAAACAAAACAAACATGATTTATTCATAAAAACCATTTTTTAAACAAAAGATCAAGAACAAAAATGGTGGTTTATGTAGAATACCATTCACAAAAACTACGATTTTTGTTCCCAGAAGCAATTACAAAATATTAACATTACATGTTTGGTATGATGGTTCATACACTGTATGTCTCCCAGATGATGAAATACAGTCCGTACAACGCCTAGGCACGCTGAGTATTAAATTTTCCATCTGACTTTGGGGAAGTTTAATCCACTCAGCAAGCAATGCTCTCCGAAGTCCGGTACACATGTAGGAGGTGGTTGACGGGCTGCAACTTGTCGGCCAAGTATATCCCACGCATGCTCTATCGGATTCAAGTCAGGTGAGAATGCTAGCCATCCTATACGGGTGATATCCTCAGATTATAGGCATTCGTTTACAACGTTTGCATGGTGAGGACGGGCATTGTCATCCATAAACACAAATTCTGGGCCCATGGCACACCTAAACAAACGTATATGTTGTTCCAGAATGATATCCCGATAAATTCGGCCTGTCATGGTTTCTATTTGAACATGCAGATGTGTTCTGAAGTCCAATACTATTCCACCCCAAACGAGCAGTCCTGCATCACCGTAACGGTGTCGTTCAATGATGTTGTCATGTGGTAACGGGTACCTGGCGTTCTCCATATGAAAGTTCGACGTGAATCAGACTGTAAGCTAAAACTGGACTTGCCGGGAAACATCACATAAGCCCACTGTGCCTCTGTTCATATTGTATGTTCTTTGCTCCAAGCTAGCCCTTTGCAACAGTGCGCTGCCATGAGCGGAATACATCTTACAGGCCTGCGATGATATAGAATAATATCTCCCCAACGTTTGTACACGGTTTGAATTGAAACTGTGGTACCCGTAGCTG
This sequence comes from Salticus scenicus, assembly GCA_963930645.1. Classification (NCBI taxonomy): domain Eukaryota; kingdom Metazoa; phylum Arthropoda; class Arachnida; order Araneae; family Salticidae; genus Salticus; species Salticus scenicus. The sequence continues at coordinate 267,153,349 of OZ005649.1, read as the reverse complement.
CAGATAACTGACGACACAGGTCTTATGCTGTGCTCCGTCTGCTTTTTTGGCAGTTACTGCCAATTACCGGTCGTCATTCGGCGTTGTAACTCGGGGCCGACAGTACTGTAACGTCAAATGGCATTTCCATCGTTTTGGAATCGTTTCCAAAGTCTAGCGATGACACTTTGAGCGACCCCAAGTTCCTATGATACTTCTGTTTGAGTACGCCCACATTCCAGTCGGCCGATAATTCTACCACATAAAAAATCATCCACATGAGTCCTCTGTGTCATAACTATTCGGTTGTGGCACTGAGCAACTTGCAGAAAGCTTGCAAACAATTTTCCCTCTTTGCTCCTAATCCTTATCTACCCCTTTCTTACACTTTAGTCATTGTGACGTCATATCGGCATCATCTGGCGGCTTCCTATAATTTCCATATTATTCTTGAAGATGTAAATGATAGTTCTACAGATGAAAGTTTTACATTAAAGTTCAATTTCCGTGTGATTCTGAATTATCCTTAATTTATCGACATGAGTGTGTATTAACGTCGCATCTAATTTCCATGCTGTTTGACAAAATATTGTACACTCGTATATACACTACAGCTTCACTCGTATTGCTTAACGCACGTATCTCAATTTAAGGCGATTTGTCAGTAATTAACCAAAGACCGATAAATGACCATAAAGCAAGCTAATTAAAAAAGAAAAAAAAAACTAATGTATGAAAGTTCGTAATCTGATTGGTAGAATAGATATAGGTAACGTCTAATGAAATTCTGTGTTACATTACCAAATAGCAGCTAAAATTGATTCCATGATAACACGAAAAATTAGAAAGTTATTCAGAAATCTTAAGTAGCTGTTACTATTAGCCAAGGGGTTAAGTGATGTTTAATTTAATCTTAAAGCATCAAGCTGAATTTCGTTGCAAATGTTTATTTATTGAGGTCTATAGGTCATTACTATTAATTTTGTTATATACATATATACATATATATATATATTTATATGTATGAGTATATTAAATAACTGTTTTTATTGGAGTTAAAGGAAAGTCAACTTGTAAGTATCTCAAATAGTATCAGTACTAGTAAATGAACAAATTGGTCAACTACTGAATTTATGTTTCTTTTAGTAATTCACCAATGTAGATATATACTATTTTTATCTCACTTAAGCTTTTGCAGCCGATTTTTGAAACTGCAAAGTTTTTAACGTTTTACTTTGACAGAGTGTTTGGTGCCAATAGTTTAAATAGTTTAGTAATGAGAAAGAGTGAATTTTGGGCAAAATCGTTGAAGAGTGATTAGTTTGCTAAAATGATGATGTCGATTATATATTTATCAACAAATTCGAGTGTTAATAAATACTACTTTATATATTTACATTGTAATATAGTAATTTAAAATCGTTTTTTACCAATAATTTTTAATTTCAGCAGTGTTAGAACTGGAAATGTGCATTGAGCAGATATTAACAAAACTATAGTCCTTTAATGTTCTACGTGGTCAATTAACTATCAAAACAATCAATATAATATGGGGAAAACAGAACAATGAAGTGTTTCGTGGTTATTAATTTTCATATGTTGATTAGTACTAAGAAATTTTTTTTACAAATGCTGTCAAAGATTATCTTAGAAAGTAAGATGATACTTTAAGAAATTTCTACTAAAAGGTAAATTACTGCTAAGTTCACTCTATTTGATTAAATTAAGAGCATTCCTTGCAATAAAGAATAGTTTTTTAAATTCGTAAAGATACCATCTCATCAAAGAAAACGTGTTGTTTAATCTATAATAAGAGTAATAAATTATTAAATAAATAAATTTTGTAATAAAATTTCTATGACATGTTTAAAAGTGATAATAATATCTGTGCCCCTAATTTCTAATATAAAGGTTTTTCGTAATATAAATCCTTTACAATTTTTATTAAAATCACACAATCAACTGTGAAAGAAAATCATATTTATTGAAATTTTATTTTTCCGACTGAGTGAAAATAATGCCTGGCCCGGGAGTCGAACCCCGGATCTTTGACTAATAAGGTCAAGGCTCTACCAATTGAGCTATCCAGGCCGACAACCGGTCAGCATTACTCACTCAGACAACCATTAAGCAGAAACATCTCTGGTCTATCATGTAGATAGCTCAACAGAAATAAGCCGCAGGAAATGTAAAACACCATTAAATAATCGGAGAAAGAAACACAATTTTTATTAAAATCACACAATCAACTGTGGAAGAAAATCATATTTATTGAAATTTTATTTTTCCGACTGAGTTCAACTCCCGGTCCAGGCATTATTTTCACTCAGTCGGAAAAATAAAATTTCAATAAATATAAATCCTTTACTATGAAAACAACTTCTTCCTATGAAATGAATGCTAGTGGAATCCTTAAAAAAAGACTGGTTCTGTTGAACTCCAGAGTAAACAAAGAAATATATCCACTTTCTAAATTTGACAATAAATGAATTTTTAAACAGATTATTTTAAATAATTGTGACACGACTTGACAATGCAATAAAATATCCATGAAAGGGATCTCGACAGTGTTTACGACAGTGTTACGACAGTGTTACTCGACAGTGTTTAACTCATTTGGAAAATAAGTTTTTGATATTTTTTATAATTGTAATTTGATTTTTTTTAATGCTTTTATTTATTTTTATTTATTTTTTAACACTTTTATGGTGAAGAATTATCCAAACAAAAATGATAAATGCCAGTAAGAAAGACACAATCTTGTCTTAATTCCTATTTTTAACACTTTCCAATACAAATATATAATCCCTAACAGCACATTTTCTCCAAATGACATCCTTAGGATATCCTATGGATAAAATGATATATCATGGATATCCTCAGGATGTACCATGGATATGTGTGTTGTAAGATATGTTTATTCTTTCAGTTTTTTTCTGTCTCTCCGTATACCTAAACTTTAACTTCAGTAAATACTCTTAGAACACCTTGAAAAAGATATATGCTATTCTGGTCGACTGCAGCAAGTGCCTTAGAGAAAATGATATAAATACCACTATTCGTTATATATATATATATATACTCTACATAAAACAGTTGAATTATTATAAACCGTTTAAATCAAGATTATCCCAAAGTGAAATTTGGAAACCACTATTTCTTATATCAAATTTAAACTTGACTAAACAGTGATATCCATTGATATCTATTTAAGAAGATTACTGTTCAAAATATGTGGTATTTAAAATTCTCTTTGTGTGAGCCCGGGTGTAGATACGAGGAGTATGCTTTCTTTACAAATTATTATTATGAATAATTAGTTTACTGAACCATATACAGGGTGGTTATAATTAAACTTCCCCTATAAACAGCATCCTACAGTGCAAACGGTTGAACGAAATGCAACAAAATATAGATTATACACGAGATGCACTCAGGGAATTTCGAAAAAATAAATAAATAAATAAATAAAATAATTAAAAATTAGTTCCAAAATGTCCACCAGAGGTCACTTTTTCTGGAAAAACATTAAATTTAGTACAAAAAACGACCAAAATAGAACACAAAACAATATTAATATTTATTCACTAGTTTCTGATCACCTTGTCATAGAACCTGTTTTGCATAAAGCTTCCTCTTCTTCACAAGCATGAAAATCTCGACATTTTTTCCCTAGAATTTACGTTCCAAAAATCAAGCATTTAAATAAAATGTCGCCAAGAGTATCCTACATTAAAGCTGTGTCTTGATTGTATATTGATTGATTTTACTTCACTGATTGATATTTTTTCTTGATTGATTTTACTTCAAATACTGAACGTATGGTGATATTTGTGTCCAGTATAGATAGCATGGAATCATTTAATATATATTCATTATAAATTAGAGAAAATAACTATATTTTGGAACTGTTTTAGGTTCATATAAATGTACAAAATGGGAACACAATGCGAGAAAAAAAAGTATTTATGACAGTAATATTTAACCAGACATGAATATGTATATACAAGGAGCGTCAATGATTCCCCTGACGGGGGAGGGGGGGGGGGTACTTCAGAAGGATGTGAATTTTCAATATATGTATCATTAAAAAAAAAAAAAAAAAACTCCAGTATCTTTAAAACAAATGGTTGAATCGTAGATCTCTAATAATTTAAAGCAAAATTATTGATTATTATTGTTATTATTATTTTTATCATTATTAAAGGTAAAAAAAATTTCTTCAGAAGACGGCACAAAATTGACTTTCTTTGCCGATTACGCGGGATACTTCTCTGAGATTAAAATCATCTACATTTCTAGTGGAAAATCAATTTAACAAACAATAATTTTAATAAATAATTTTTGATGCAATGCTTTGTATAGGAAAACTTGTGGTGTCCAAAATATACTATTATTTAATGTTAAATTAACGTTCATTTTTTCTTCTTCCATCTTTATAAATATTAAATGACCAAGGCTTATTTAATTAATAATTATTTGATGTTTTTACGAGCTGGAGTGACAGAAAGATTAACGATTATCATAAAATAAACTAAATGAAAAAAGGTTAAATCGTTAGGTCGTTATGCATTTTTTTTTTTTTTTTTTTTTTTAAATTAAAACGTATTATTTACGGCATACAAGCAAACCTACATTTCTTAAAGGAAGAATTAAATAAATAAAACACCTCCTTCATTTTCTAACTTTCTATATCTTTCAATTTAAACTTCCGAAACGTACGTCACAAAAGCTCATTTTCATTTCGAACTTTTTCTTCTTATCAAAAACTCTTCTATGTTATATAGAGTGTTAAAGAATATTTTTACAAATGTTGAAAAATTTTCTGAAAGTTTGTAAAAAGAATATTTAAAATAAAATGTACAGAAAGAGCTTTCTTTTTCGTGAAAAAGAAGCTTATATATTTTTTTTCTTACGGTATTTATTTTTGTATTTCCATTTAATGAAAAAAAAGAAGTTTGTATGAAGAAAAAAGAAGTATTTCCGTCTCATTTACGTAAGTCTGAGTATATACAAACAGATATAATACTGAAAAAAAAAATAAATATATCAAAATTATTTAGTTAAGAAATTTCTTTTAATTATAAAAATATGTTTTATAAAATGTAAGTTTATTTTTGCATATTGTACGCGAAAATTATTTATTTATTTGTTTATTTCTGTGGAGAGTAAAGATAATAATAAATAAAACAATAATTTATAAGCTTAAATTTCTGAAGTACTAATAAAAGAAATTTAACCTGTCTGTATTTGCATGAAATAAATCAGACAAATTTGATTTTAACTAAATTAACCTATA